>JAEHOE010000020.1:0-1208589 GCA_016858145.1 Edaphochlamys debaryana | reverse complement strand
CCCTCCCCTCCCCGTCCCCTCCCCTCACCCTCCCCTCCCCCTCCCCTCCCCTCCCCTCCCCCTCCCCCCCCTCCCCTCCGCCCTCCCCTCCCCCCCCTCCCCTCCCCTCCCCTCCCCTCCCCTCCCGCTCCCATCCCCTCCCCTCCCTCCCCTCCCCTCCCCTACCCTCCCCTCCCCTCCCCTCGCCCCTCCCTCCCCTCCCTCCCTCCCCTCCCCTCCCCTCCCCTCCCCTCGCCCTCCTCCCTCCCCTCCCCCTCCCTCTCCCCTCCCCTCCCTCCCCTCCCCTCCCCTCCCCTCCCCCTCCCCTCCCCTCCCCTCCCCTCTCCCTCCCCTCCCCGCCCTCCCTCTGACAGGGCCCTCCCCCCTCCCCCCCACCTTGAGGTCCCAGTCCGTCCACGTGACCGGCAGCATGGACGCCCCCTCCGCTAGCGCCCCCAGCCCCAGGAGCCACGTGTGCAGCCGGGACAGGGCCTCGGCCAGGGGGGGAGCGGCGTCCACCTGCCAAAGAGGGGTGAGGGGGCAAGGGGGGAGGGGGTGTTGCTTCTCCAACCTGCTGCCGCTATGACGCACAGACTCAACCGCAGCCACATTTCTGCTCGTATAATGGTCAGGCCTCCACCCAGCCAGGTTCCTAGCCTGCTCCTGCGTGATCCTGTCCGCCTCTTACCCCCTGCCCCCCCTCCCCTCACGTAGCCCTGCCCCCTCCCCCCCTCTCTCTCCCACATGCCCCTGCCCCCTCCGCCTCTCCCCCCTTCCCCCCCTTTATCTTCTCCTGGCTGATCCCCGTAGCTTGATGCAGAAGGGACCCCCCTTACCTTGTCCCCCCTTCCACTCCCCCCTACCCCAAGGCCCCAACCAAGCACACACCTGCTCCTGCGTTATGCCCGTCAGCTCCACGCAAAAGGGGTCCAGGCGGGGGTGCTCCGTGGGGCGCACGTAGCACTGGAAGTCGCCCGCGGAGCGCTGGGGGGGGGCGGAAGGGAGGAGGGATGGGGGGGGGGGGAGGTGGGAGCTGGAGGGATGGGGGGGAGGGGACGCGGGGTTGGATGGGGCCAGCACGTTGCAGCCGGGACAGGAGGGTGTGTGCGGGGCGGCCTGGGGTGCCGTACTGCATGACGTGGACGCTCTGGATCTGAAGGTGGGGGCGGCTGGCGGCTGTGGCTGCGACTTGGGGCGCACGGCGCACCTGCGTGTACCCGTGCAGGAGTACGGCAGAGATCTCGATGATCTCAACCGGCATCAGATCACGGCGCTGCGGGGGGGGGGGGCGGGAAGGGGTCGGCCGGGTCAGGCTGTGTACGTCGGGGCATACCCACCAGCGCCCCTCCACCCTGTTGGGCCTCAGGTCAGTGCAACAGTCGGCAGCCCTTCCCACCACACCCCTCGGGCGCCTTCGGGTGCGCTACCCGTAGGGCCGCCGCTCGCTGTTTGCTGCCGAACGCCCCTCCCCGCCGCGCCCTTGGCACACAGCCCGCAGCCCCAACGCAGGCCCAATGCAGGCCCCCCGCAGGCCCCCCGTACGCCCCCAGCAGGCCCATGCAGGCCTTACGCAGGGCCCCAGCTGCGCCCATGCCACCCCTCCCCAACACACCCGACCCATAGTCCATTGCCCCATGGCTTGTGACCATTGTGCATTGGCCCATGCATTCCCACGCCCTCCCGAACGCTCTGCTCCTCCCTCGCATGACCCCTATCAGTCCAAACCAGGCCAAACGCAGCGCCGCGCGTTCCACGTGCCTCCAGCAAACCTCTGCAAACCCCTGCGCCCATGCATCCAGAGCCTCGGGGCTCTGGGCTCGGGGCCCAATGTTCCCCGCGCCCGGTGCAGCTGGCGTGCGGTCCATCCGGGGCCGACGCGGGCCTGACCTGACCCAGGCCCGCACGGGCCCCGCCATGCGCCCCTGCGGGCCCGCCTCGGGCCCAACCCACCTTGGTGCACGTGGCCTCCAGGTCCAGGACCAGGAAGAAGTCGTGGACCTGACAGGGGGGGAGGGGGGGTAGAAGGGGGAGGGAGACGGCACGGATGAGTAGGGTTCAGGGGAGGTAGGATCACCCGGAAGAGTCCCGGTGGTGGGGGCTGAGGGCCGGGGATTCCGCTTGGGCGCTTGAGCTTCATTCCAAATCGCACTGAACCGGCGCGCACCAAACCGCTGTTCACTCCCCCTGCCCCCCCTGCCCCCCTCGCCCCCGACCTCGCCGCCCGCACCTGGCGGGAGAACGTCTTGGCCGTGGGCGGACGGAAGGGCGCCGGCAGCCGAGCGCGCTTGGCCGGCGGCTCATCGCCCTCTGCTTCTGCCCCCGCTGCTTCCCCCGCCTCCCCTGCCGCTGCCCCGCCCTCCCTCGCGGCCGCCCCCGCTGCCCCTGGCTCCTCGGCGGCGCTGCCCACGGTCGCCTCTGCCTTCGCTGCCCCGCCGTCCGCGCCCTCCGCCGCCGCCTCCGCCCCTGGCCTCCTAGCTGCTGCTGAAGAAGGCGGCGTGGAGGGGTCGTTATGGTCGGAGGTTCCGGTGCCAGGGGCGCGGGTGCCGCCTGGCGTATGGCGGGCAGCCGCGGTCAGCGCAGCCACGTCGTGCGCGTCCTCGACGGAGTCGGCGCGTGAACTCTGTCGCTGCGAGTTTTGCGCTGTATACTCCACGCCATGAGGAGCTAAGGATGCTGCGGGCGGCGTCCCGAGCTGCTCCTCGTCATCCGCGTCGCGAGGCTGGTCGGCATGGGCTGCTCCGGGCGCCTCGCGACTGGTTACCGAGGACGGCGTTGGTGCTGTAGCTACAAAAGCGCTGCGGCTCGCAGATGCCAGCGAGCTCACGCCCGGCCGACCCTTGCCTTGTGTGCTGTGCGATGCCGCCTTCCCGCCGGTGCTTTTGCTCTTGCTCTTTCCCTTGCTCCCTGCGGCTGGAGAGCCCTGCTGTAGACTGCGTGCGCCAGCGCGGAGGAGGTCAAAGGCGTTCTGCCGGGGCACGCCGGTCAGACCCTCCTGTGACATGCCGGCGCGGGATGCCCAGTCCCGATGAGCCTACGTGCCTACACTGCCTCCTGAACGTGACTGGCGGTAAGGTCGACGGGCAGTAAGCGAATGGGCCAGAGGTGTGAGGTATATCAAGCTGTGGTGAGCCCAAGCGAGGTGCAGCTGATGTGTAGTGCTGCCGTGGTGTACGGACCTGTACGGAACGATGTGCACGCGCACCACTATCGTGCCGCTCTCGCGCCGCATGGCACTTGCTGGATGCCAGACAGAACTGAAGGGAAGCGCAGTAAGCGCTGCTTGTGTGCCAGACAACACTAGGGAGGAGGACAGGGCCTGATCTTGTGTCTTGTATGTGGTTCTGCTGGGGATTCGGGTGGTAAGCGGGTGGCCGTGACCTCTCGCCAGGCTCTCCCCACTCTGTCACCACTGTAGTGACCTGTAGAGACCTGTAGTGCTGCTGTAGTGCTATAGTGCCGCTGTCGGGCCGCATGGAGGAGGAGGGGAGAAAGAGGCCTGAAGAGGCACCCTGACAATCTGACATTGGCACTGAGGAGCAGGGGGGCTCCGTGTTGAGCGGTGGGTGGCGGAGGTGGACACTGGACAGCTTGCTGGAAGCCCAGATTCGTGGGATGATGACAGATGCGGTGCAGGTAACCGTAGGCAGGAGCATGGGCCCACACCGTAACATGCCCGCAGCCTGACGTCAGGACCTTGAGGCCCCGGAGGCTGTGCCTGGTGTCTGGTCATCTAGTAGTTGTTACACGGCCAAGGGCATCAGCCGTGGACTCCCATACGGGCCGTGGGCCAAAGGGACGGGTGTCCAGTGAAGCAAGAGGAGCCTGGGCAAACCGCAAACCGCAAACCTCGCCCCCGACCCCACGGCCAAACCTCGCAACCCCAGTGGCCAACCGTCAACCACTGACAACCGATGCCTCCACAGGTCTCAACGACAACCGCCGGCTGTAGGCGCTGCTTCAGCAAGTACCGGCACGCATCTTGCATGCTCGCAAGCTCGCGATGTGCTTGTCGGTAATCTTCGAGGTTCTCAACTCGGCGCGGCTCACCCATGACCCTGGGTGCCTCATCAACCCTCATCCCAAGGAACGGCCCCGCTGATCCCCACCGATGGACCGCTGCCGTGCCGCCAAGTCTGGTATCTTCGCCCATCCTTTCAGCCCACTATGTATGCGTCATGTGCGTCATTCACCATGCCTCATGCGATATCTCGTCTTGAGCTCAGGCCCCTGCCTTTACCATCTCCAGCTCCTTTCTCCTTCCTGTGAGTCGTAAGCCCTGGGCCGCAGCTGCACCGCGCAGCACCGTGTACGGCAATGCACAGCACCGCACGCGCCGCAGGCAGTACGGCATCTGTACGGCATGTGTGCCGTACAGTACGCGCCTCATCAGGCGGTGCAGTCGAGCACGACCTTCTTGCCGCGGTGGGGCTGGGCCAGGGCCTCAAAGGCGGCCTTCCAGGAGGTCAGGGGGAAAGCCTGTACCTGGGGGGTGGAGGAGGGTAGAAGGGGGGGTGGAGGAGGGCCGCGTGGGGAGGTGTGGGTGGTGGTGCAAGGAAGACGGTGGGTGGGGAGAAGGAGGCATGTTGAGTGGCGGCAGGGAGCCATGCTGCCAAGGTGCGCAGCAGGGGGACGGGGGCATGGGGCCGCGCAGGCCGCTCCCAGCTGCGAGACCCTGCCTCAAACCCTCCGTGTGCGCTCCCTCCCGTTCCCCTCCGGCCCCCCGGCCCCCCACCTGCGGCGGCACCAGCTTCCCCTCCCGGTACAGCTGCACGATGGCGTCCAGGGAGGCGGCGCGGCCGGCGGGGCCCTGGGCGGCGGCCCACCTGCGGGGGGACGGGAGCGCGGGAAAAGGTAAGCAGAAAGACACGGCAGAACCAACCGTTCCCGTGAAGAGCGCGGGGGGCCTCCACCCCCTCCGCCCTCCGCCCTGTGACCGAATGCCGATGTCTAAATTGGCAGCGCATACGTCTCGCCACCGCTTCACGCCCCACACAGATGCCGTACTTTCCTGGGCTTCCCACTTGCAGCTGCCTAGGGCCCAGCATGCTCCAGGTGCACACTCGAGGTGCACACTCGAGGTGCTGTGTGTGACCCAGTGGCTGCGGCGCACTCCCGTCCCGCCCCGCCCCGCCCTCCACACGCCACGCGCCACATACACACGCCCATTTCCCCCCCGCCCCCCGCCGCACCTGCCGCTCAGCCAGAAGCCGCGGAACGAGATGTCCTTGAAGATCATGGCGGCGGTTGGGGCGGTTACCTGCTGCATGGACATGCCGCCGTACGTGACGAGCGTGCCGCCGTCCCTGGGGGGGGCCAGGGGGGTTGGAGGGGGCGGGGCGGGAAAGGGGCGTGTGTGGAAGGTTGTACGGCCAGGTGTACGGCCACGCCGGGGTCACATGCATGTGGGGCATGGGCCTACGTGGCTCCTAGCCCACCACCCCTCCTCCCCAGCCCCCATCCTCACTTGAGGATGCGGCTGACGGCGCTGGCGGCGCTACCCCCCACGCAGTTGAGTCCCAGCATGGGGGCGGGCAGGCCGGAGGCGGCTGGGGTGGGGGTGGGGGGCGAGAGGGGAGGGAGGGGGCAGGGGGCGGCAGGTACGGTCAGGCGCGGCGGGAGCGGGGCGGTGAGCCAAGTAGGCCCTTCCCTCGTGCGGTGCGTGGGAATATAGAGCATACTTCTCGTGCGGCTGGAAGAGCCGGAACAGACAAAACATAGTTCCTTCAACCCCTAGATATTACCCGTCCCCTCACCCAGGTCGTCCTTGAGATTCTCCTCCGTGGTCACCAGATCCGCCCCCAGGCCCTTGAGCCGGGCCACAGTGGCCTCCATGTCCGGCCTGTCAGGGGGGGAGGGGGAGGGAGGGGGGAGGGGGACGGGGGAGAGCAGATTGAGGAGTAGAGGGTGTCCGCTGTGACGCGGCACACCCGTATGGTGTTGCCTAAGATTGCGTGGCTGTCCCCTGCACCTGCGCCTCTTGAACCCTGCTCGTCCCTTGCGCCGTACCTGTCACGGATCACGTTGATCGTACGGATGCCCCGGGCCTTGGCGATCTGGATAACGGCCTGAGGTCCGAGGGTAGGGGGCGGAGACGCAAGGGGTTGGGGAGCGGATCTGGTGACCCCCCTCAAGCGTCGAGATGCTCCCACAGGACCTGGTAGTGTCCAGCCCTCCCTCCCCCCTTGCCTCCCCCCTACACCCCCCCTGTCACCTAGGTGGCTCTGCTCATCTCTCACCTAGGGGGCTCTGAGAGCCCCCCCTCCCTTCTTGCCTCCGCCTCCTCCCCCCCCTCTCCACCATCACCCCCTGTCACCCCCTGCCACCCCCTGTCACCCCCTGTCACCCCCTGCCACCGTTAAGGCCCATAAAGACGGCTGGCGCTTTCTCGCTTGCCAGCCCGATGCCGCCCCCACCCGACTTGCCCACGCCCTTACGGCCATTTTTCAATTACTCACTGACGCGTTCTATAAAATCTGGCAGCGCGATTTGCCCGATTTCCCTATCTGGATGTGCGAAAATTCCGCCGAGGTCACCTCCATGCTACACCTCTTCAACGCCGAACAATTTCCCTTCTATGCCGACGGCGCTGACCCCACACTCAATCCCGACCCCACCGCCCCCGGCCCCTCAAATCGCCCAGCCCCAGGCACTCCCCACCCCGACTTCGTGCATGCCCAGGCGCGGGATTTCACCCGTCTCTATACCAACCTCCCTTTGCAGCTCCTCTTGGACACCCTTGTCGACCTCGCCCACGCCTGCTTTGCATACGCAAACCGAACCTATATGATTCTTACCGTCACGCAACCCAAACCCGACTCTGACGCCAAACACCCTACCTACGAAGCCGACTGGGGGGATACCGGACACCCCCCTGCACAACGGGAACGCACCACCGGCCCACGTACCCGCGAGTACATCATTACCGTCGACGCTTTCGCGGCCATGCTCAAAACTATTCTCTACGCTACTTACGTGCGTTTCGGCCCTAGCCTCTTCCTCCAAATCTGCGGCATCCCCATGGGCACCTCCCCTGCCACCTACATTGCTAACCTCTTCCTGGGCTGGTACGAGTATCAGTTTTTGCGCCAGTATTACCGGGCCAGCACTACAGCCGCAGCAAAGGGGATCCTCTGGGCGTTCCGCTTCACTAAACGTTTCCTCGATGACCTCCTGGCTCTGCGCAACCGGCACCTCTCCTCCCTACTCTCACGCAACCCGGATGACACCCCCGGCCCTGAAGGGCTCACACCCCTTTACCCGCCACAGCTCGCTATTCCCCTCCAGGACCACCCCCACCTCCCCGAAGGACGCATGCCCTTCCTCGACCTCCTCCTAGTCCACAGCGTGGTTAGCGGGTGCAGTCGATACGACACGCACCTGTACGACAAGCGCGTACAGCCGGCATTTCAGAACGTGCGGCTGTCACGCTTTGTCCATTTCACCTCCTCCGTCAACGAAGCCGCCAAGCGAAACATTTTTACTAGCCAGTTCGTACGCTTAGCTCGGGGAATTTCCGACGTAGAAAATTTTATAACTGAAGTCGCACAGCTTATGCACGCCCTCATCCGCCAGGGGTACGGCCGACGCCTCCTAGAGCACCGGATGCAGGACCAGCTGTTCCGCCGTCCCCACATCTTCAAGTTAGAACGACAAGCAGGCATGCAGCTCCACATCCGAATCCGCCGCGCCCTCCACGCCCTCATACACCCTCCCCAAAACCCATAATTGCCGACGGGACCAGCCCTGCGGCGCGTGGGAGACCCGTGTGAACCCCTTGGGCCCGGGCTCCCACGCAAGATTAGTTGCAGCCCCGGGTCCACCCCGGAGGCACCTTCCCATGTGTGCTCCGTACCGCCCATCCCGTGTTCGGGCGTTCGGCTTTTCCGTGTCCCCTACGTGCTTTCTTTTCACTTCTTTACTTGCTTAACTACTATAATTACCGTCACATTCTAGCGCGCGGCCGTATGCACCCCACAGCACTGCACGCGCACTTCTCCACAATGGCAGTCTCTCACTTTGCCCCTTCGCTCCTCGCCCCCGCCCCGCGACCGTGGCGTGCCTGGGTCTCGTGGTGGGTCTATCTTCGTTCATAGGTACGTCGGTTGGGTGGGGCGTTTGCTGCGGTCCCAGTGCGGTTCGCGTAAGGAACGCATCCCACAATGCACACCGGCACGCACGCACGCCAGCCCAGCAAGCTTGCCTACATACTGCACTGAGAGTGCTCTAGAGTTAGGTCTAGCCGCTCTAGCCTACGCCACTCGTCAGAGCAGCCGACGCCATCGCCAGTGGAGCCCGCCGGACCTTTCGCTCTGGACCTCGGTGCGCATCGGGCTCGCTGGCTGCCGCTCTATCTCTTCCTCCGCTCTCCAATGCTCCGAAAATCACCCCCTGTCACCCCCTCTCCTTCCCCCCCCCTCACCTCCCCCACGGCGCTGGTGGCTCCGTTCTGAGCCACCGTGTCGCCCGGCTGCAGTGGGTGGAAGATCTCCAACATGGCCAGGGCGCTGGGGGGGCTGGGGGGGGAGAGGCAAGAGGGAGGAGGGGGAGGTAAGAGGGGGGGGAGGAGGTAAGGGGGAGGGGGGAGTGAGAGGGGATACGCCGCCTGGGGACCCCCCCGGCCCTCCCAGGCCCTCCCCAGGCCCCCCCAAGCCCCCTCACTTGATGATCAGGGTCGACGCCGCCACCAGACCGATGTCCTTGGGCACGGGGTGCCAGCCAGCGGCCTAACGGTGGCGTGCGGGAATCGGAGAGAAGGGACTCAGAGTTCAAGGACAAGTTCAGCCCACTTCACGCACTCCCCTGCACCACCCCACGCCCTGCCCCCCCCCCCGCCACACCCTGCCCCCCCGCCCTGCCCTACCGCGAACACGCCCCCGCTGCGCCACGTGCCCTGGGAGGGGGCCATGGGAACCACCCAGTCACCGGGGGAGAGGCGGTCCACCTGGGGGGGGGGGGAGGGGGGTTAAGAGGCGGAAGGGGCGGGAGGGGTAAGAGGCGGGGAAAGAGCGACTTTATCACAGCTCTCGTCCTCCCTTACATGCTCCTATGTCACCTTCTAACCCCAATTCGTCTTTCCCCACCCCCAACCCCCAACTCCTCAAACCCATCACCCGCCAACCGCCACCCCCTCATAAACCTTCCCCGCCTCTGCCCTCCTGTCCCTAAGCCAAGCCCCTTCCCTTTCCCCCCTTTGCTCCCCCCCCCCACACCCCTGACACCCCCCACCCCTCACCTTCGGACCGGTCCGCACCACCGCCACCCCCTCGTGCCCCCTTCCCCCCCTCCCGTCCTACCCCATCCTACCCCATCCTACCCCACGAACTACCCTCCCCTTTTCATCTAGTCCCCCACCCTCCACCCCTCACCTTCGGTCCGGTCCGCACCACCTCCGCCACCCCCTCGTGCCCCGGAACCGCCCCCGGCAGCTTGGGGGAGATGGGGTACTTGCCCTGAAGGGGGGGGGGGGGTCAAGGGTTTGGGGTCGGAATGGTGTGGCAGCAAGCCTCGTGGTTCGTTGTTTCCTGTGTCGGACCCACGCAGGCCCCAGGCTGGCACAGAATGGCTAGGATGCATGGGGCGAGGGAATCCCCGCCGACGTCCTAACCCCCTGGCTGTTCCCCCCATGCCCCACCTGCACCGTGTTTACGTCAGAGGGGTTGATGGAGGACTGTGGGGGGGGGAGGGAGGAGGGTGAAGCAGATGGAGGGACGAGCGGCTACTTGACGGGTGTGGCCAGAGAAGGAGCCAGAGAGGGAGCACCCGCCTTCCTGCACACCTCGCACCCCAACCCACAGTCGCAGCCACCCCGAGGGGCCACCCCGGGCAGGACAAATTCGCAGGACCCCCCCTTGCTGCATCACCGTCCAACCCCCGTGATCCCCCCCCTCTCCACCCACCATGTTCCCCTCTCGCCTGCAGGAACTTCAGCTCCACCTCTCCCTCCTTGAGCTCGGCGGGGGCAGGCGGCATGTCCTTGAGCTGCAGCACATCCAGCGGCTCGCCGGTCTGGTCGAACACCAGCGCCTTGTAGCTGGCAGCGGTCGAGGTCGCCATAGCGCGATGTGTGGCGGTAGCGAGCCGAGGCCGGAAGGTGGCGCTGACGCGAGCCGGAGCGCAGATTCCGCGAAGGGATGCCGACAGCATGGAAGGTCGCAGCTCGCGATCAGTCCGCGCGACTGGCCGGCTGAGTCGAATCGGTGCGTTGGACCAAGTCGAAATGCGCAGGTGCAAAGGATGTCCTTGGGCGAGGTGCGTTACCACCGAGGTCTGGTTGCGTGTCTTCGATATGAGCGGGTTACAGGGCTCAGGTGTTTATGTGCGCTCAGCGCATGCAGCAACGACATGCACCTGGCGGTGAGTTTGGGAGCTCACAGCATATTTGCTGTCACGGGGCCGCTGCGGTGACGCGTGGGTTGGGGGCACGAACTATGGCGACAACGTTGGCAGCCCCCGAGTTCACCCCGCCGCGAAACTTACGGACCTCCGAGGCCTGCACCGGCACCTTGCCACTGCCCCACAAAGCCCCCAGCGCCTCAGACCTGTCTGCATGGGAGCCCGTGAAAGATGCACGACATCCTGTACGGCGTACGGCGGTGTGCACACTGGTTTGGCACGAGCCCCTTCCTGAGCCCTGAATAGCTCGAGACAAGCTAGCGACTAAATTATGCCGAATATTGCCACCAACCTTGGCTAGGGCCAGAAAGGAAGCCCGAGCTTTATGGCCACATGGCGATGCAGCCTCGCGAACTCGGAGCAGGAGCGGCTTGCCGAGTGGATATGGTGGCTGGGCCACGCGGCTGGCCTGGGCCTTCTGCTCCTACTCCCAAGTGATTTGGTCGTCGGGACAGCTGCGGAGCTGCAAGCGCGGTGGATGCTCGTCTGCGCAACCCTTCCGCTCCTCGCGGCTACAGCTTACGCTGTACGATGGTCAGACCCTTTCGCGCCCAAGTTTGACCCGGAGGTGGCGAAGGCCGGGCACGATGCCGAGCATGCCGGCCCGCACCATCCCGCCGGCCCACACCACCCTCCCTACTCAGCCTATCGCCCTACGTCCTACCTCCCCGGCGGGGTGCTGGCCGTACCGAGCTTGTGCACGGAGTGTGGTGCGCTCCAGCGCGAGGTCCACACAGTGCACTGTCGCTACTGCCGGCGATGTGTGGACGGCTTTGACCACCACTGCACGTGGCTCGGCACGTGCGTGGGACGAGCCAATCACCACCTGTTCGTACGGTTCCTATTCATGCAGGTGCGGGGGTGCGCTGGGGTGGGGAGAGACTAGGGGTCGGTGGGTTCAGCTCCTGGGCTTGACGCGGTGTCAGGGGCTGCAGCCTGGCTTAGAGGGGGGTGGAGGGCCGGGGAAGCCCATCGCAAGGGTCGACTGCTTCCCTTCCGTACAAGAGGGCTGGAACGCTATCCTTGTGCACACGATAGCGACGCACCAAATGAATCCTTGCAAGGCTTCCAGGGCTGCGCATTTGCCCAGGGCACCGCGGCCCAGGGCCCCGACCCACATCATCTGCGCACCATCCTTGCCTGCCCCCGCCCTCTCCTATCCCTCACATAAAAGGTCGCTGCCGTCGTCCGCCTCGGGCCCTGCTCCTCTACCCCGCACCACCCTCCCTCCCCTGTGCGCTCCACCTGGCGTGCCAGCCCCCCCTCCCTTGCCGTCCCCTCCCCTCACACCTCATTATCGATCCAGTTCGTCCAGGTCCTCCTGGGCCCACCTGCCGCGCCTGCGCCGACCCTGTCCCCCGCCTATCGTTCCCCATCCTCCCCTCCCCTCCCCTCACCCGGCCCCCCCCCGTCACCCGACCCAGGTGGTGACCGTGCTCCTAGGCTTCCACTACGCCCTCAGCGCCTGCGGCCGGGAGGGCGGCCGCGGGGGGCGCAGCTGGGCCTACGCCCTGCTTGTCGGACTGGGGGCCTTTGCCGTACTGCTGATGGCGCTGCTGGCATCGCACACCATGTTCGTACTCACAGGTCAGACCAGCCGCCAGATCCTCAAGCGCGTGCGTGCGCGCTCCGCGGCTTCGCGCGGCCGGAGGCAGCCGCAGCAGCAGGAGCAGGAGCAAGAGGAGGGGCAGCAACAGAGGAGCGGGGAGGGGGCGACGAACGGGGCCGCAGGGGGAGGGACTGGGGCAGAGCGAGGGGAAGGGGCAGGAAGAGGGGGCGTTGGCGGGGGTGGGGATAGGGTCGGGGAAGGGGCAGGCGGCGGGGTAGTGCCGGTAGCCGGTAGCAGTGGCGCAGGGGCAGGGGCAGGGGCAGGCATGGGCGTGGACCCGTGGCGCCTGGCGCAGCCGCTCACGCCGGGCCGTGTGGCGCAGAACGCCTGCTGGCTGCTGTGCGGGCTGCGGCCGGCGTGGCTGCTGGCGGGCGGCTGGGCGCAGCGGGGCAATGCGTGGGTGGCGCGGGCGGTGCACAACGAGTACTACAGCTGCTGCAGCTGAGGGGCGCTGCGGAGAAGGGTTGCGTGGGGGGGAGGGGCTTCTATGAGCGTTGAAAGGGAGCCCGATGAGCTGGCATGGCGGGCGCTTGTTTCGTAAGTCAGGCGTCGACGATGGAGCTTAGTGCCGTGGTTTGTTGGCGTCGCCGATGAACGGGGACCCTAGCAGCTGAGGGTTTGAGGGGTGCTGCGGCAGAGCCTAGGCGGGGCCTCAGACGAAGCCGGGTTCCCTTGTCCTCGAGTGTGTATGGTGGTGGTGGTGGCGGGTTCCCTTGCCTGCCTTGGCACTTGAACCTACCGTAGATGTTTGCTGCTCACCCTACTGTTCTCGCTTGTGTTTGGTAGGTGGTGCTTGCGCAAGCCAGGGAAACATTGGCGCGGCGGGAAAGCCGGTCAGGCGCTGAGCGGTTGCCTGGTAACCGTGGTGGTGGTCGGGCGTCGGGGGCCCACTCGGCCCAGTGGTGGAGGACCCAGGCCTCGGTGCTGTGGAGGCCCCACGGCCTCGCGGCGCCCCTGCCTGGTGCGTGCCCCTCTGGGAACAAGCTCCACTTCTTCATTGCAGAGCGTGAGAGCCGTGGGACCGGTCACACCGGGCAGCAGCTTGACCTAGCCGTGACAGCGGGCTTGGGCCTGGTACTCAGGCAATGGGCAGTCCTCGGTGTTTACAATGAAGGACCCCCCTGGGGTCACAGCGCTGGACGCTGGGGCCAAGCGACCCACCTCACGGGCTTGCCCCCTGCAAGCCAGAACGCAAGTCCCTGTCATAACTTGCACTGACCACACTCAGGTCCCACCTTAGTCCTTGGCACGCAATGACCATGCTCAACGTGTATCGATGGCCCCTCCTCGGCCGCGCCTCCTACCAGTAACCGTTCACCGTTCATCATGTGCTCACACTGTTGGCCGTACACCTCTCGATCCTGGCTCTCCCGACCCCACATTCACTCCCACTCTGCGGCTCCCTCCCGTTTGTTATGCGCCGCAGAGGACTATGTCCCCTTTCCGCAAGGTGCACATCCCATCAAACGCCACGTGTAGCTCACCCGGTCCCCGCCCCTGCCCTGCGGCTCCCTCCCGTTTGTTATGCGCCGCCGGGCGAACCCCCCCCCCCCCCTGCGGCTCCCTCCCGTTTGTTATGCGCCGCAGGGTGTGCCCCGCCTCCATCAAGGGGCGTCCGGGCCTGCATACTGCACTGATCCGTCCGCCCTGGCCGCTAGGAAAGGGTGGTCGGTTGGGACCTCATCCCAGCCCCTGTGCGTGAGCCCAACCTCCGCAAAACACTGCAAACGGCCCTCAAACTCGCCTCGTGCTACTGCTAAAGCCTGTGCCATCATCAAGGAGTGGTCCTGAGCGTCCCTGTGCGCATACTTGTACCTTCTGGCCCGGTCCATCGCGCATATCGCGGCCAGACACACCACGTCCCACACTCGCGCATGAATCCCGGTGCCCTCTGGGGGCACAGCAAGCCACACCTCGTGTCGTTTCACCGCCCTGCCAATACCATGACTGAGGCGCATACGAACAGCCACAGCGGCTGGACAATACCTGAAATGGTGGAGCCGATCGCCTTGCTCCATGGCCCGCCCACACGGACACCTCGCCACGTTCTCAGTTCCTAACTGGCTCCGGTGCATGCCAAATCCCGGGAAGCCATCCATCGCCAGCCTCCACAAGGGCTCTTTATTGCCCGGATCCCACTTAATGCCCCACAACCTCGGCCAAACCGCTTTCAGACTTGCCACTGCTTCTGCTGATGCCGTGTCTGTGCCGTACGCCTCCTGAATGTAAAGTGCATGCTTCCGTGCTAGCTTAACCCGAGCCGGTCCCAATTGCAAGTGCGTGGCCAGGCTAACTGTCATCTTTGCCAAGCTGACGTCCTCCCAGCCTATGCCCCTGGCAATGTTCGCCCAAGCCTCTTCTTCCCCTGGGGCGGCCGCCTGATCGTCCACCCCCCGTGCTGCTTCGGCCCACCCGGCCGGGAGCCGGCTAATAAGCGCGCCCAGGCGCTGTCCCATGTCTAGTCCATTGCGGAGTGCTTGCGGGAGTGCTCCCACCTGCGTGCCCAAAATGCTCTGTACTACCCTTTCGGTATATGACCTGTTGATCTGGGCCCTCGCCCGTGCGAGAGCCCGACCTATGCTGCCCTCCAGCCCGTGCATCCCTCGGATGCGCTCAAGCTCATCTAGGCAGCGGACTGCCGTGCCTACTGTCCGCAGTCCCGGAACCGCGAACAGATCTGTGAACTCGCCTTCGAGGCCCCAGCTTGGGGCGTTGTTGTCGATGTTCCCCACGGGCAGGGCTGGGTTGCCCCAAAGCGGTGCATTGTAGACCCAGGCTCCGGCTGGCATGGGAGCAATCACTTGGGCCCGGGGCAGCAGCGCTAGCGCGCCTGCCACGCGCACCAGTGCTGGTGAGGTTGCGCGTTGGACTGTGGCCCCCAAGATGCGGAGACCGATCGACGAGGTCGGGCGCCGCATTGTCAGGAGGCAGAGCGGGTGTGCTGCTGGGTGGGTTGAGCGGAGCAGGGAGACGAGCGGCGCGGTCCACGGCGGGCGGTAGCGGAGGAGGCCGCAGGCGCCCAGAATGCCACGGACTGCCGCACTCGCGTGCCTGGCGCCAGTGTGCTCGACGAGGGGGAGCAGGCCAAAGCCGCCAACTGCCGGGGAGAGGTACATGCAGCTCGTGGGTGCTCCTGCGGGCAGTGCGTTGGGGTTGTCCCTGTATCGAGCAGGCGTCATGTTGCGGTCGGTCAGGGCCGCCACCGTGCCCACTAGGTGCTCTGTCGTGGTACGAGGGGGTAGGCCGTTGTGCTGGCAGTGGTAGAGGAGGGTGCCCAGGCCGTAGGCGGACAGGCATGAGGCAACGCCGAAGGCTGAGAGGCCCATCCTCGCGATCAGAGTCAGGCGGCTGAGGAACTTGTCCAGCAGGGGGGGAGGGAGGGGAGTGGCCGCCGTTGGTTGTGTGGAGAACGTGACGCCAAGGGTGCGTGCAGAGGCGGCGAGGTGGAGGCCGGCAGCCTGCTCCGCAGCCTGGGGTCCGGGGGGGGGATGCTGCTGGAGGGCCGGGGGCGGCGGCGTGCCGATGCGGAGGAGCTCGCACTTTCCCACGTTGAGGCGTTGGCCTGACGCTGCTGCGAAGGTGTCCATGGCGCTCATCAGGGCGGAGACGAGGGCGGTGGATCGCAGGATCTGTCCGTAGTCATCTGCATACTGGCTGGCTGTCAGGCGCGTGTTGGCTAGGGCGAACCCCAGTTCAAGTCGCTTGAGGAAGGAGAGCAGGGCTTGTCCGGGGGCCAGGTAGAGAAGGGGGGCCAGCGGGCAGCCCTGTCGTACCCCAGCTGTAACTGCCTTATAGCTGGAAAGCTGACCGTTGACCAAGGCAGCCGATCTGGTGCCCGTGTAGATCAGTCTGACCCATCTAAGAAAGCCATCGCCAACCCCCAGAGCATCCAGGCAGGCGAGGAGGAACGGCCTGTCCACAGTGTCGTACGCTTTGTGGAAGTCGAGGAAGGCTATGAGGCCCGACTCGCCTGATTTGCGCAAGGACTCAGCGAGCAGCTGCATGAGGAGGATGTTGTCGGAGATGAGGCGAAGGGTGAGGAAGGCGGTCTGCTCGTTGTCAATGGCCTCCACGAAGGCGGGGAGGAGGCGGCGGGCGAGGACGCGGGCAAGGAGGCGGTAGTCCGTGTCCAGGAGGGCGATTGGGCGGTACATGGCGGCGACAGCTGGGTCCCCGCCCTTGTGAAAGCACGAGATCACTGCGTCCAGAAAGCCTGCTGGGGTCGACTCGGTGGTCCCAATGGCGGTGAAGACGTCAACGAGGATAGGGGTTAGCTGTGCTGCGTACGCCTTGTAGAGATCCATGGGGATGCCATCTGCGCCGGGGGCAGTTCCGGGCCGGGTGCCGGCAATAGCTGTGGCTACCTCCTTTGCCAGAACCTCCGCTGCCCCCATCTCGGCTACACGGCTCGGCGGGCAGCGGTTGCCGGCTGCACGTAGGGCGTGTAAGACCTGTGCGCGGGCTTCTGGGTCGGCAGCTGCGGCTGTGCTGACTCTGCTCCAGAACTCTGCCATCACCTCAGGTAACTCTTCGGGATTGGTTGCCTGGGACCCGTCAGGGCGCTGAAGCTGTCGTATGACGCAGCCACCTGAGACGGGGCGGATTAGTCGTGTGATGGCTGGGCAGGGGCGCTCCCCAGTCCGGAGCCAGGCTTGACGTGCGCGGCGGGCCCATGGTGCTGCGGCGCGGAGGCTGGCGGCGGCGGCAGCTGCGCGCGCGGCGGCCGCTGCTGACGCGGCGCTGAGGTCGCCCGCTGCTATGGCTGCAAATGCTGCGGCTTCTGCTTGGGCAGCCGCCTCTGCTTCTGCAGTTGCCTGCTGGCGGCGCTGGCGGGCCATACGGTTGAGTCGGTTGCAGCGGATGAGGAGGGAGCGCTTGAAGCGGGTCCACCACTGCAGGCACTCGGCGGGCGTGGTTGGGCGTGCGGCACTCGCTTGTATAAGCCAGTCGCCAAACTGGTCTCGCAGGTCGGGGTGATCCAAGAAGTGGAGGCGGGCTCTTGGGAGGCCCCGCCCGGGGGGCCGTGCCGTATCAAGGGGGTTGATGTAGATGTAAACCAGCCGGTGGTCAGAGGGGCGGCCTGACTCCACGCGGCAGGTGGGCACGTGGGCCGCCAGGGGACTGGAGGCGAGAAGGCGGTCGAGGCGGGCGGCGCTGGCGCCGTTGGTGAACGTGTATGCGCGCTGCTCGGGGTGAAGGGCACGATAGACGTCAACGAGGCCTGGGCAGAAGGTGGAGAAAGTTGCTGTGGTGGCGGCATCGTCGGGGCGCCCATGCGCCGAGATGCTGTCCAGGGCGGGGTTGGGGACGAAGTTGAAGTCGGCTGCTAGGAGGTGGGTGCTCGTGGCTGACAGACTGGGGCCGAGGACAGTCTCAATAAAGCAACGTTGAGCTGAAGGGTTGGCGGAAGGAAGGTAGGCGCAGGTCAGCGTGAAGCTGTGGCCACCCCATCGTACTGGCAGCTGCACAAGTCGGCCCTCTGTGTCGGTCGTTGAAGGAGCCACAGGCACTTGTAGAGCTCCTCCAGTTATCAAGGCTTTACGTATCAGGATGGCGACGCCGCCGGCTGGGCCGCCCCGTGGCCCCTGGCCTGCCGGCGACCAAAAGGATTGCCAGTCGCCCACGTGGAGCTGGGCTGCAATGACGCTCATCTGGGTCTGCACCCAGTTGGTCTGCGCTGCTGGGAGCTTAGTCTCTTGTAAACATACTACGTCAAGCCGCTGCCTCGCCCACTGCTGCATGAGGGCGGTAAGGCGATCCAGCTGACGGTTTCCACCCCCCAAGATGCCTCGTACGTTGTGGGTTGCGACCCTGAGCGGTGGGAGTCCCGCTCGCTCCCGAGGGTGGCGCCCGGGCATTTAGATGAGGTCGCCCGAAGCCACCTCCGCCCAGCTGGCGGCGAGGGAGCGGCGCGCCGGGATGGCGTGGCCTCCACCAGCGTCGTCCAGGTCCGTCTCCGAGGGCAGCGGCACCCTCGTCTTTTTCCCAGGGGGGCTCGAGCCGGTGCTGCCGCCGCCCCTGCCGTTCTTGCCGCTGAGGCGGCCTGTGGCCCCGCCCCGTGCAGGGCCGCGGCCCCTGCCCGCTCCGCCCCGCTGGGGTAGCGCTAGGGCCGCCAGCGCCGTGATCTGCTCGTCGTCGCCCTCCGGGTCCACGGCGGCGGCGGCACGCAGCAGGCCCGGCGGCAGCTGGCCGTCGTCTCCCGCCCCAGCCGCGGCGTTGGGCGCGCAGCCCAAGTCTGCCTGCCCGTCGGCTCCCGCTGGCTCCTCGTGGGCGGCTGGGTCCGCCTCGTCCGCCCCCAGTCCCTCGCCCCCTTCCGCCGCCCTCTCGCCGCCCTCGCTGTCGGTGCCCTCGGGGTGCGACTCCACGGCAGCGGTGGAGTCCGCCTCCTGCTCCTCAGCCGCCACCCCCACAGTCTCGGTGCTGGCCGCAGGTGCGCCGCCGCCCCCGGTCTCCCCCGAGCCCTCTGCCTCCTCCTCCTGTACGGCCGCTCCTGCTGCTGCTGCTGCTGCGGCGGCGGCCGCTGCGGCTGCCACCTCAGCCTCAGCCGCGTCCACGTCATCCGCCCAGGGGCCGATGTACGGGTCCTCGGCGTCCTCCGACTCCGGCGGCTGGTGCCGCTGCTTGCTGTTGCTGTACGCCTCGTGCTTGAGGGCGCCATTGCGGAAGGCGCGGTCGTAGTTGCCCCGGTGCAGGGGGCGGCACCGCAGCGTGAAGGTGGGGTCGTTGGTCTTCGACCCGTCCAGGTACTTGGTCCAGTCCTCCCGCTCTTTCCGGCCCGAGGCCGGAGGGGGCTCGTTCAGGTTTCCCGGGAGCTTCGTGCCCGCCGGGAAGTACAGGATGCAGCGGTCTCCCGACTCCAGGGCCGAGCAGCCGTCCACGTGCGTTGCCACGCGCGCAGGGAGGGAGCCCAGGGTGAAGCGGGTCACCTCTCGCACGTTCAGTTCACCGAACTCGGTCGGCCAGCCGTAGGAGTCGATGGCGATGAGGTCCTCGGTCCACTCAACCGTCCAGTCCACCTCGGGGATGTAGGAGGGGGCGGTGGGGGGGCCAGAGAGGATGGCGGGGGTTTGGAACACGCTGTCGCCGGCGTAGTCGGCCACCGCGGCCAGCATGCTCTTGAGCTTCGCCTGCCCAGCATCGCTCAGGGCCAGCGTGATGGTGGCCAGGCAGGCGGCTGGGGCGTCGGGGTCCGCTGTGCTAAGGTCCGTGAATCGGATGCCGCCGAATTGCTGAACGGCCTTCGGGCCAGCGTTCTTGAGCTCATCCGTGATGTCGCTAATTGCCAGTTTCACTAGGTCCAGGGTATCTTTCTTTCCGAGTTCTGCTGCGGAGAAGCCATTGATGTGGCCGGTCAGGTTCGCGCGAGTGCGTCGCTCGCGGTTCAAGGGGGTGGTCAGCGAGTACTCTACTTTGAGCGGAGCTGGGCCTCTGGCCCACGCGGACCGGGCCGCGGCCGCCGACATGTCGGTCGGTTGCGCTCTACCTAGCTAGGAGGCGGGGCACGCCCATCGTGCGTGTCTGTGTCTGTGTCTGTTGTCGAGTCTGTTGTCGAGTCTGTGTCGAGTCTGTGTCGAGTCTGTGGCGGAGCACTGGCGAACGACTACCCGCAACCCTGCTCTTGCGAGCAGAGAGCGACGTCCCTCAAAGCCAGGCGGCACATCGAAGCCTTCCAAAGCCGCCCGAAGCCGTCCGAAGCCTCCCACACACAATTTACCTGTGGCAGGTTACCTGAGCGTGCGGGTCGGGTGCGCAGCGTCTCCGGCGGCTCGCTGTAGGCCCAGACCCGCCCAGCATCATCATACAGACCTGTAGGTGACGGAAGAACCGTCGCAGGAAGGTGAAAGAGCGTCAGGAACTTCTTCGAAGGCGCGACGAGGCAGGCAGTGGAGTCACTAGCACACCCCAGAACCGCCGGAGGAGCGTTGGAGACCTATGTATGGGGGAGAGGGGCGGGGCAAAGCAACAAGCCACAGGCGGCCGAGCAGCCAGTACGGCGCGACATGTGTGGTTAGCGGACGATGGGGAGGCCAAGCAGGACGGGGTTCGCTTGGTCCCGGGAGGGATGGCTGAGTGTCAGCGAGAGAGGGGGGGGGAGGTGCAAGGAAGGCAGGCAAGGTGTCTATACAGGGCCCCTCCCCCCAGCCACACACACATGCACACATACGCATTCCCGCTAGCAACCGGGTATCACTGGAAATACGGTGTTGCCGACCCCTGCCCTGCCTTCATACGTGCCATCCCCTGCCTGTGCCCTCACGCCCAACCAGGTGGTCCGAGGCGAGACGGCCATGGCTAATGAGCCCGCCGCAGCGGCATAGGGGCCCCTAGTGCCCCCGCCCCCAGCCAACCCACCCCCTGGGCGTGCCCCCACACCAATGGGCCGTCGGCGTATGTGGGCTGCCGTGTTAGGGCAGCGGAGGCGGAGGCAGGGGAGGTGGAGGAAGGTGGCGGTGGGTGCGCAGCTGCTTTGCTTGTTGCTGTCCCGGCCGGGCAAGGGGGGCCTGGGGTCGGGCATCGGGGCCTGCCCCGTGTGGGGTCGGAGTGCCCATGAAGGGGAGCAGGACAGGGCCTGTCGCCCCGGCAAGTTGGCTAATGCAAGACTGAGAGAGAGAGAGATGTTTTACAGGTGAGACGGCTTACGAACACTACTGCATACGGCGGGGGGGGGGTTCTGTGCTCGCAGGGGCCGTGCAGCGTAGTCCGGACGACGACGGGGAATGCACGGCGGGGGGCGGGGGGGGGGCATGTTGAGGTTGGGAATACTGGCCGCGGGTGAATTGCTTGTGCAGCTGGCGGGAACGCTCCCTTGGCCGCTAATTTGTGTACATGTGATGGCGGAGGAGAGCGTGGGGAGGGCTTTTCAAGGTACCGCACTGCAGACCATACTTCAAGCGCGAAGGTTGCCCAGTGCCCGGGGCCTTTTGCCTAGTGCCCGGGGCATTTTGCCTATCCATAGCACAATCCGTAGCATACAGTCAAACAGAAACGCTGTTCCACGTATTTCGTCAGCTCGCTGCGAGCGCTCAGCCGCAGCGACCGGCGACAGCTCGCTACAGCTATAGCTCTCTCGCTATAGCTTCCTCACTACATTCCCTGCAACGTTCCCATGCGCGCGCTCGATGCCAACAAGCTGTGTGAGCACCGGGTCGAGGATGATGGGCACGTCGCACTTCAGGCCTGCTTCGAGACCCTCAACGAGTGCCTGAGCGATAATGAGGCAGCGTGCTTTCGACTCGTCAGCAAAAACGCAGCATTGCTCTTCCAGGACCGCGCAACCCTGCACCTGTCGCAGCCCGTGGCGCATGCCATGTTCGCCGCCCGCTGGGCGGCCCCCGATTCCTGCAACAACCTAACGCGGAGGCAGCGGGACCAGCTGGTCAGCCTCACCGCCAAGAGTGGGGACGTTACGAACCTGGAGGTGGCGCTGTCGGCGTCGGGAACTTCCCCCAACGAGCACCACTTGGAGGGTGCGGTCGTTGGGGGCTCCGCGCGGTGTTTCGTTTTCCTAGCCCGGCGGCTAGCCGGCCCGTCGGCCATGGGGAGCTGGGGGCGCATCCTGCGCATTGCCGCCGGCGCCCGTCAGAAGCCCATCTGCCAACGGATCCTGCTGCGCTGTGCCCGAACGGGGACGCCCCTGACTTCCGAGGAACTGCACAAGGCCGCGCAGGCGGCCGCCGAGAAAGGCGACGGCGGGCTGGCGGAGTGGCTGCTGGCGGCGGCGGTACTGTACGACAAGGCACCAACGAAGATGGTCGAGCTGGAGGACCTGGACGAGCAGCCGGACGAGCGGGAGGTCAAGTTCCTCAGCCTCGTCGACGAGACCGTGGCTGCGGCCGCGTGGCCACGTGTCCTCAAGCCTGGGCAGCCAACATGGAGAGAGACGTTTCTGCTCATGGAGGTCTGTTTTGCTGCGTTGAAGGGCTGCGACCTGGAGACCGTGCAGCGCCTGGCAAGCAAGGCCGCCCGGGGCCGGGAGCTGTGGGCGCAGGGCGGGCACCTCGCACACGGCCTGGACGCCGCGCTCTGCAGCCGCACCCCCGACTGGGCGGCCAAGGTCGCCTGGCTGCGCTCGCTTGGGGCCCAGCTCGAGCCCCAGGCCGCCTACACGAGCGCCCGGAGCCTGCCTGGTGCCCTGGCCGTCGAGCGCTTTGTCTGGCTCAAGGCCCAGGGGTGCGCGCCGCTGCCAGGCGATGAGAAGCTCGCCCGCTGGCTGGCGCTGATGGGCAACGCGCCTGGCCTGGCTTGGGTCCTGGCGGAGGGCGTCCAGGCGGACCTGGAGGTGCTGCAGAAGGGCCCTGGCGGACTGGAGGGCGCCTGCGGGGGGCCCGGCGTCCGCGCGACAGACGCGGACATCATCGCAACCGCGCAGGTGCGTCAGGGGGGGTGGGCAATCGCAGGGGAGTCACACAGTCGCATTGAGGGCAGGTCAAGTCACCAAAGGGTAGCCGGCTTGCCTGTGCTGCTCTGTGCTTGGTGGCAGCGTGGCACTGACCTCATCGCACTGCCCTGGCCCGCCACACTCGTGCCGTCAGGTTCTGCAGACGGCTGGCGGCGTTATCGACTGGAAGGCGCTCGCCCTTTCAGCGGCTGTCAAGGGCAGGGCGGGGGTGCTCAGCAGGGCCCTGGAGGAGGCCGAGGCGGCGGAGTGGCTCACCCCGGCGCTCTTCACGGCTGCGGCGAGCTCCGGCAGTGTGGAGGTGATGCGCGTGCTCCGACTGAGGGGCTGCGCCGTGTCCCGGGACGCCTGGGGCGCGGCTGCGGCGTCTGGCTGCGTGGCCGCGGTCCAGCTGCTGGCAAGCTGGGACTGCCCCAAGCCGGTGAGCGGTTGCTGGGGCCCGAGCCGGGGCCACAACGCCACATCTTCTCATGGCAGACGCCCCGATCAACCGCCGCCTTCTAGTTACGGCCCGCCCTCTTACCCTTGTGCCATGACGACCATGGTCTCAGGGTGATGGCGCGCCCTACCTCGCCGGCCTCACCGGCGGCCTGCCGGCCCTGCAGGCCCTGCGGGCGGCAGGCCTGGCCTTCCCCGCCAGCGACACCCTTCCTTCGGCCCGCCGCCTGGTGCTCGGCCCCGACGCCGCCTCACAGCTGCCCATCCTGCAGTGGCTGGCCGTAGAGGGATGGCCCCTGGACTGGCGCTGTCTGGAGGTCTTTGTGCAGCGGCTGCACGACAGGGACGAGCAGCTGGTAGCATGGGTGCAGGAGCAGCGGCGGCTGCGGGACCAGACCTAGGCGGGGCGGTTCACGACATAGCGGATGTGCTGACGGGTTCCCGACATGAGAAGGGATGAGTGTGGCATCAGGAGAGGCGCGGAAAGAGAATAAGGAGGGGCGGCCAGTTGTTTGAAGGGCCTCGATGGGGTGCCCGAGGTGCCAGGAGGCCGGGGCGCGGCAGACTGGTGTCCGAAGGGGCCTTGTAATGAGGGGCATCAGGAGATCTTGAAACACGCGCAGGTTTTACTGGAGTGGGTGGGCTGATACTTGCTTGTGCCGTTTCCCCATACAATTCGTGTAGTCATTGTGGGGCGCCTGGCCCCAATTGCAGGGGGCACGGGATGCAATAATGGAATGTTGGTACGGCATTGTTTGTTGCAGGTTGTGTTGGTAACTCCAGGTATAAACTGCTAGTCAGTGCTCCCCAGATGTTTGGGTGCCTGGGAGGGTCAGTATGCGGTATATGCCGTGATCATGCCCCGTCCAGTCTCGAGGGCCCTCGCAGCCGTAGGAGAGGAGCCGGCCGGCGCCCTGGCGGTGTCGGAGCAGAACGCCTTGTGCTGCGAGGCCTGTGGCAGACGCGCCGTGTACAGAAGCTAAGGTCAACGGGGAACACGCTCCTTTAGGGCCACCCTGGTACGCCGAGGGGCGGCCAGCGACTCATGAGGCCTGTCTGCAGCCGGGTAAGGTTGGCGAGGGCTAGAGCCCCCGTCCAGGCGAGGGTCCTTTTGGGGCCGGGTTGGCACGGTTTCCGGATGGACGCGGTATCAGGACGCAAGTTTGGCACGCTTGGCCGCTTGGCCAGCCCGTGCTCACCATACAACGAGCGGGTGAGCACGGTGCCCCTCGGGGGCGGGGAAAGGTTAACGCGGGACGTCGACGCAATGACACGCTTGGCGTGCTTCAGGGTCGGGCCCACGCTTAACGGGTTACTCCCTGCTGCGTGGTTGCTACATATACAAAACGGCGTTCATACAAGCGTCTTCGCAAGCTCGCGAGTCTAGAAGCATGCGGCTATCCGCTCTGCTGCTTACTCTACTAGCCGTGTGCGGCACGGCTCTAGCAGCACAAGAGAAAAAGGAGCTGAGCTGCGATGAGCTGGGGTGAGAGCAGAGCAACACTTGCGTAGCGATCGGCATGGCCAAACATTCCCGCCCTGGCTAGGTTCACGGCGGAGGCGAGCTGCAGTGACTGCGATACGCTAGAGGAGTTCGTCAAGGTGCGGTTCGGGGACGTCCACAGCTGCGGAGGGGTGGCCGTGTGTGGCCCCGGGGAGGGGCGAGGGCGGAGGGGCCCCGTGACGACTGGCGGGGGTGTGTCCGTGTCTCCCCACACGGCCGGCGCTCAACCGGGTTGTATACCAACCCACGCGCGGGAGGGCCATGACGCATGAGGGCATGATCTCATGTTGCAAAGCCATGATTGATCATACGTGGGGGAGTCAGGGGTTGGAAGGGGGAAGGGCGGGAGGACCCGGTTGGCTTGTTGGGGGAAGGGCCGCCGCGGTCCGTAGCTCCGTAAGGAGAGCAGGAGCATTACGGACAGGTTCCAGCCATACACGCACAGGGTTCCGCCCACGACCAGCCAGCTTGCTGGCCTACGCCTGCCCAGCTTACACTAGGAGGGAGCCCTTCAGACACAGGGTCGCTGCGTGTGGCATGGGTGCAGAGCCACAGAGCGTGGGCCGGGGTGGTGGGGGGGTGCGAGGGCAGGGGTGCGTGGGCTGAGAGCGAGATGGGCGAGCGAGAGCACGGGTGTGCTGACATGCGAGAGGAAAGAGCGAGGGCGGAGAAATGCGTGGGGGTTACAGGGCCAAAAGCCGAAGGCGGGGATGCGATTTTACTTACTGCTATCCCCCGCCCCGCTGACGTGTCCCCCCTCCCCTCCTTACACCCCACGCCGACGAGCTGGGTCGACTGCCACAAATGCGCAAATGCCTTGACCAACCCCGTGTGCCCCCCTTCACGCTCAATGCTTACAGCCCCCTTCTGCCAACTCGCCTCCCAATGGCACCCTCCCGCCCCCCCCTCTAGGATGAGGAGCTGGTGGCTGACTGCCACAATTGCTGCACCCGCGAATCCACGGACGTGAAGAAGTACAGCAAGGCAGAGCTGATCATCGACCAGTGGCGCTACAAGTGAGAGCGGAAGGGGCAGGGGCCAGGGGAAGGGGGGGCATTGGGAGGGGTGGGAGGGGGCTAGCAGCGGAGGGTTAGAAGACTTATAACGGCCACCGTTGTGCGGGTAGCAGCGAGGTCCCGGTGAGTATTCAGCCATCTGCGAGGAGTGCGCCGGCAGGGGTCAACGCAACGTGTAGCTATCCAGGTCGGGGCCCCCAGCCGGTGGGGGTGGATGCACAGCTCGTCACAGCCCATCCATGCCCGAGGGCTGGGCTCGGGCGTGGCACGGAGTGTTGAGTGCAGGACGTTAATGGCGGCTTCTTCAGCCCCTTCACCCTTTCCCTCCCCCACGCCAGTCCCAGGATTCGTTGGCACCCCGACCACACGCCTGTGACCTCGGCCCGCCCCTCCCGCCCCTCCCCCTCCTCCTCTCCCGCTCCCCCCCCTCGCAGCTCCCTGCCCCAGATCAAGGACTTTGTTGAGAAGCGAGCCAAGGCCTACGAGCCAGCGCTCAAGGTGGGCAGATGGGCAGGGCACGCACACAGGCGACAGCGTACCGGTTTCGTGCCTAGAAAGGGTTTTTTGGGGGGTCGAGGATCTGGGGCGTCGAGTCAGCTTGACGGGGGTGTTGTCTACGTGACTATGTGTCGTGTGCGGGACACGAGCCAGCGCTGAGGTGGGCACGGGCCGTGTAATGACGTCGGGCGAGGGTGTCGTCATACCGGTAGATCACTTGAGAGGCAAGAGCAGCTGCTCAAGGTTGGCCGTGACAGACTGGACAGGAGGTACCGATAGCGGTGCACCTAGACCCACCACCCGTCACCTCCCAGGCCCCCGCCCCGTACCCCTCGCTAGGTCACGTTCGCCCACGGCGCCTCGCCCAAGCTACGGCTGTCCGGGTCCGCCGGCTCCGAGGCGGTGCGCATCGACAACTGGAAGGTGGGGGGGAGGGGCGGAGGAGAGGGGGTGGCATGGGCGGGGGAGGAGGCTGGGGAAGGGGAGGGGTGGAAGGGGAAGGCGGCTCGAGGAGGGGAGTCGGTGAGTAGCGGCATGGAGGGAGGATGGGCGGAGCAGGGCGGACACAAGCCAGGCGGGGGGCGAAAGCAGAGGGGGGCGAAAGCAGGGTGCAAAGGGCTGAAAGCTCTCGTCATGGCGAGCGCTGGGGTCGTGAGCATCGGTCAACCCTCAATGACCCGGCCCCTCAACTAAACCAACCCCTTGCACCTGCTCCGCCATCCCCAACGCAGGCGGCCAACATCGCCGAGTTCCTGGACGAGCGCCTGGACCTGAACGCCAAGGACGAGCCCAAGAAGTACAAGGCCAAGGACGTCACGTACGTCATGAAGAACAAGAAGAAGTGAACCTGACTGCGTGTCACTATGAAGGCCCTGGGGTGGTGAAGGAAACATGGGCAGCCATGGGGGCTATCTATGCAAGCGCTGGGACATCTTGAACTCGTTTGGCGGTTGGGGTGGCCGGGCCGGGCGGGATTTGAGGCCAGCCGAAGGGTAGCCGGGAAGCGGTCAAGGTTCTGGCGGGCCGGGCGGCGCGCGTCCCTGCGGGCAAGGGGGGTCGTGGGGGGTCAGCATGGGCGGCGCACGCTAGCATCGCGCAGGTCAGCCCATGCGGGCGACACGCAGCACGTGCTATGCCCAGACACAACAGCAGCGCCAGTACCTTGCCTGATCTTCTGCTGCCATGGTATCCACAAGCAAAGCTGCGGAAGTCTGAGCTCCAGCACTTCGCCAGGAATGTCGACCGGTGACGTTGTGGAGCCCTGGGTCGCTGTTCAGAGCATCCCTGAGGCTGACAGAAACCAGTATGAACGGGACTATGCGGCAGCGGCGGCAGCAGCGAAGGTGGCTATCAAGATGCCCGTCGATACGCTCGCAAAGGCGTCGCGCTGCGCGAGGCGCATGCTGTCCATAGCGTATCGCACATCTGGCCACATAGCCCCGATTGAACCCAGCTTGTGGCACTCGATGGCAGGTGGGATGCAAAATGCTTGCATTTGCGGGGCCCCCCTCCTGCCTACGCCGACGTCAAACCAGCCTTCCTCCTTCGAACTTGGAAAGCTAATCAGCAATCTGCTTGAACACCTGCTTCAACCCCAGCCCCAGCCCTGGGCCCCCGCCCTGCCCCGGCCCCGGCCCCATGTCCTCCCTCCCGTACCCGCAGGCCTCCAAGCACGTGGAGCGGTACACAGGGGTACGGCTGCTGTGGTCGGACGAGCACGGCAAGCAGCTGGGGGCACGTGAGGCCGAGAAGAGGGCGAGGGCGAGGACGACACCGTGCTGCCCATCGTGGGGACGCTAAAACCGCAGCCAGATCCCGTCGTGTACGGCAGCATGACGTCAGAGATCCTTGCAGTCATGCTGCTGGTGGCGGGGTGGAGCACGATGGCGAGCAGCCTGGCGGAGGGCTTCGAGCTGGCGCAGATCCTGTGCGGCGAGGGGCCGGCCAACACGCGGGTCCGCGAGGTGGGGCGGGCTGGGGATGGGCCGAGGGATGCTAATACCAGCGACTTAGGGGGTCAGGGTTTGCGCGGATGGTTCAAGGGGCCGTTGGGGCTGATGCGTGCGTGAGACGACCCTTTTCTTGATGAGAGAGTTGAGACGAGTCCGTCAACTGAGAAGGCGGAGCGCATAAGAACCGTAGCTCGGGTACCGTATGCTAGTGCCAGGCTGCTAGCGGCCGAGGGGCCCGGGTTGCGCGGACGGTGCGCTCGAGGGGCCGTTGTCCTGCACGCCCCTGCCGCTCCTCCCCCCCCTAGCCTGTAACGCGATACTGCCGCCCCGCGCCCCGAAGCTCCACACCCATCCCTCCCCTCGCCCAGTTGCCACCACCCCAACCACACTCCCCAGGTCCTGCTCCTCCAGCTGGCCGCCAAGGACGTGGGCGAGCCCCACCACCTGACGGCCCCGCAGTGGGAGGTGGTGCTGTACGAGGCACTGGTGTCGTACGCCGGGATCACGATGCAGAAGTCCGACCTGCACTGCCCGATGTACGACAAGGTACGGAGGGTTCCGTTGGGGTGGGACGCGGTGCGGGGCGATGCTGCCGCCCTGCCGGGCCCGGGCGGGGGTTGGTGCAATTGTTTGGGATGCGCAGGGCGGGCGCGTGTAGAGTATTAGGTCAGGCGTGTATACTAAGTGGGGACAGGCAGCGGAAAAGTAGTGCCAAGCAACCCGGAAACGAGTGCGTGTGCGTGTGGGCGGTTGGGCTGCGCAGGGGGGCAGGGGTGGCCCAGCGTTGGCTTGCACAGGACGGCACCGGGCCATAGACCTAGCTTGGAAGGGCAGGCTTAAGCCCGCCACCTTCTGCCCTTTCCGCCGGGGTGTTGGGGTTCAGGGGGTCCCTGATGTTGATTTTCTTAACACGTCCCCTCCTGCCTCCCTGCCCATCCCCGGATCTATCACTGCATCTAGGCGCGCGAGCTGCTGGTTCGCATGGGCGAGCGGATCAGGCAGCTGGATCCGGATCGGCCGCTGTCGCACCGATGGCTGGCCATGGGATTCACACAGGCACTGGAGCCGGCCGATGCGGCCCAGCTGTACAGGTGGGCGTGTACGGCAGATCTGCCCTTTGACCTCCCACCGCCCTCCCAAACCTGCGTCCCTCCCACCTCCGCAACACTCCATACTTTCCCTTACCGCAGCGCCTTCCCCACCATACCGCCATTCGTAATCTATATGATCTGCAGCCCCTACCCTTGCCATCCATTTTCCCCCGCAGCGCCGCCGCCTCCATGGTCCGCCTGGGCTGTGATCAGGGTCACGACTACGCCGCAGCGCTGGGGGGCTACCTCGCGCTCTTCGCGCAGCTGCGGGCCGAGGGGAGGGCGCCCGGCCTGCCGGCGGCGGTGCGGGCGGGCGAGCTGCGGAGCGCGCTGGCGGCGGCGCGGGCGGCGCGGCGGCGGCTGGAGCGGTGGGGCATGTGGGAGGAGGTGCACACGCAGGTGGGGGGGGCCGCACGTAGGGAATGGGGCATGTGCTTGGAGCGTGTGGGAAACGCGTGTACATAAAGCGATGACGTGAAAGTCCGGGAGGTGCGAGACCGCACGTGGGCGTGGTGTTAGCCGGGTATGGAGCAGCCACGTGCCGTACGGCAGCCCTGATCATGCCTTACTGATGCCGGTCCGCCCCCGTACAGATCCCGGATCACGTGGAGGACGTCGAGGCGGCGGCGGCAGCGCTGCAGGACGTACCGGATGACGAGGAGGTGCCGCTGCCGTACGCCCTGCCGCCGCCAAAGGACGAGCCGCAGGCGGGGTGAGCGGCTGAGGGGTACGGAATGGGGCTGCACGGGGCGGGGGCCTGTCGGTGCATGCATTGGTGCGCCGTGGCGACACTGTACGGGACTGCCGATGGGTGCTTCCACAGGTCGAAGGGACTCCCTTGCGGGATGAGAGTCCGCGCCGCCCACCCCGGCCCAGGGCCTCCGCTTTCCAGAACTGCACAGTACCAGTGTGCATTTTGCCCGGGCGTCCAGCGAGCCCGTTCCAGCTCTGCTGGCCGCTTGCGGTTACGCACTGTCCCGCCGACCGGACGGCAAGCTCAGACACCAGCCCCAGCGAGCCCACCACCTTGCGCCCCCGCTTCCCCTGTGCCGGTGCTTGCCCCTGATCGCAGAACGTCTGGCTCGGAAGACGGTGGCTCATCAGATGAGCTCCGCGAGATGCAGGCGGCGCTTGACGAAACCCACGCCACGAACGCCAGGAGCGAGTCGGTTCTTGCGGTGTTCGAATCGGACCCGGATGCAGGCCGCGAGCTGATGCGCCGCAGCTGCCACGTGTGCTGGAAGCAGTACGACAAGTGCCGCAAGTGCGGCGGCTGCAAGCGGAAGCGGTACTGCAGCACGCAGTGTCAGGCGAAGGACTGGCAGAATGGGCACAAGGAGGAGTGCAAGCGCCTGGCGGAGGTGACGGCGGCGGAGGAGGCGGTGCGGGAAGCCGAGGCGGCGGCGGCTGAGGCGGCGGCGGCGGCGGCGGCGGCTGGGACGAGGGAGGCGACCGCGGCGGCGCTTGAGGCGCTTGAGGCGGTGACGGCCGCACGTGATAAGCTGCTGACTGTACACACCAGGCTTGAGGCCGAGGCGGCGGCAAGGACGGAGGAACTTCAAGCACGGCATGCGGTTGCACTTGCCGAGCTACGAGCGCTTGACGCGGCGGCAGAGGCGAGGAAAGCGGCGGCCTCTGAGACGGCGGCAAGCAAGGATGCAACTCTGGCGAGGCTTGCGACTTCGCAGGCCGGGGTGCGAGAGCTTGAGGCGGCGGTGGAAGCGGCGGCGCCAGAGGCGGCGGTGCAGGCGGCGGAGGCTGAGGCAGCCGACGCCGCGGCGGACTCTTCTGGCGGCTCAGGGGACATGAGCCGGTGGTTGGGGGTGAATTGATGGAGATCGCGCGGGGCTCAGACAGGGGTGCAGGGGCTTGGACAGGGCAAGAAACAGGGCGGGGGCTGGGTGGGAGAACGTGAAGGCATGGATGGCTGAACTTGCTTGGTGTCGACTAGCAAGCGGTGTCTGCAACTGCTAGGGCTGGACCTCATGAGCCTTGGCTACAGATGTTTTGACATGGCTTGACGTGGCATGGCCTACTGTGCTCAAGTGACGTTGACATTGCCCGGGCATCGGGAGCTGCCAGCACGTGCAAGGAAGCAAGGCGGCAGGCGGTCTGGAATTCTGATTCGGTGACTGCGCTTGGCTCGGTCGGCTGCAGAGCGCAAGCCGGGGGGCTGGGGGACGCGTGGTGAGGACTACTGCTGTGCAGCCGTGCTGTGTGCTGTGCGTGATGGGGCTCGCTGCTGCTGGCCCCCGGGGGCGCGTAACTGCGCTAGGGGGGGGGGGGCTGATGGACGCTTGACGGGGAGCGGGGCTAGCTGGAAGGCCGGGAAGCTGACTGCAGGTGGACGCGTTTAGGGCGGGGCAATTGGCAGGAGTGGCGCTGAACACGGGTCAAGCGTCAGAGTCGTGCTCCAGGGTCCACCTCTATCTGCCGGGTGTCGGAGGGCATAGCCTCCATGCAGGGCACTAGCAACAGGGCTATCTAGCACTACGCGGACCGGCTTGCGCAGCAGATGTAGCCCTGCCGGGGGTTCGTCATGTGGTATCTATCGGCGCTGGCGCGGTGCACGGGGCAGGTGGGGCGTCAGCGCCGAGTTGCAGCCGTATGCATTTCTTGTTGTGTCGGTGTTGGAGGCGGGCCCCGCAGGTAGGGCGCTTGTGCGATGCCATGCGTTGGAGTCGTTGGAGACCCAAATGCACGAAACCTAGAGTGGGTGTGGCCTGGGGCCACGATGGACCCGGCGGCCGGGTGGCGAGCATTCCCGGAGGGCGGCTGGGCGGAGCGCGCGACCCTGTCGGGCACTGGCGTGTCATGGTGCCTGAAAGGTTCGGGGTGAAAGTGAGGTAGCGAGCATGGCGTGGAGCGTCAGTGGGGCTGCCGCTATCAGTGGGGCTGAGTCGAGCGTGTGAAATGTTGGATTGAGTAGGCAACGGCGCAGTGGTGTCGTACGGTGCCCGCAGGGGCATATCAGCGAGGGACAGACCTGTGAGGTTGTCTGTTCCCAAATCCCAAGCTCTCTGGTACAGCTTGCCGGTGTTGCCTACGTCACGGACAGACCAAGTATGCGCGTAGGTGGCTAGTGCGTGCCAGGCACGTGATGGGGTCGATAGGACACGCTAGGGCGTGACAACGGTACACAACGGTCCCTTCCTTCAGCACGTGGTCCTAGGTGTTCATTCTGGTGTTCAGTGGTGTGTGTATCAGGCAACAGGCGGGATGAGGCGGGCCCCAAAGTCAAAGGCCCAATTCGCCCAAATGCCCAAAGGGTACAACGGCGAGATCGGGCAGGCGCCACGCCTCACGTGATGTGCCCAGACCAACATACCCACATTACTTCCTGTACATATTTGTCTATCTGCCCTGATATCCAGGAGCTAAGAATAACCTCGCTGAATGTTCGAGGTTCGCCAAAATGTTGACCGGTGACAATGTAAAGCCCTGGCTCGCCATCCACACCATCCCTGAGGCTGACAGAAATGCATTTAAGCGGGACTATGCGGCAGCGGCGGCAGCAGCGAAGGTGGCTATCAAGATGCCCGTCGATACGCTCGCAAAGGCGTCGCGCTGCGCGAGGCGCATGCTTTCTATAGTGTATCGCACGTCGGGCATCAGGGCCCCCATCGAACCTGTTCTCTGGGACTTCACCCGGTGGCAGGTGGGTTGCGTTGGTGGTCCTACCCAGCTGTACCCCGCCGCTGCCCCTCGCCCATCAACCGCCACGCACGGTCATGTGTCCGTGCCAGCCTAAGCCCCTGCCCTGCCTTTCATCCTGTACCCGCAGGCCTCCAAGCACGTGGAGCGGTACACGGGGGTACGGCTCCTCTGGGCGGACGTACACGGTAAACAGCTGGGGGCGCGCGAGGTCGAAAAGCGGTTTCAGCGGCCACAGCGGAGCGGCGGCTCCGGCCAAGAGGACCTCGTGCTGCCCATCGTGAGTGCGCTGCACCCGCGGCCAGATCCCGTCGTGTACGGCAGCATGACGTCAGAGATCCTTGCAGTCATGCTGCTGGTGGCGGGGTGGAGCACGATGGCGAGCAGCCTGGCGGAGGGGTTCGAGCTGGCGCAGATCCTGTGCGGCGAGGGGCCGGTCAACACGCGGGTCCGCGAGGTGGGGTGGGGTGGGCAGAGGGGGGCCACTCGGCCACTCGGGCACTCATATGTGCCCAGACGCCTTGTGTCCGCAGTGTGACCCCGCCTCGCCACGCCCGCCAGTCAGCCCTCACCCAGCCCTTGAACCCCCTCTCGCCCGGTTGCCGCCGTCCCACCCCCCCAACCCCCCAGGTGCTGCTCCCCCAGCTGGCCGCCAAGGACGTGGGCGAGCCCCACCACCTGACGGCCCCGCAGTGGGAGGTGGTGCTGTACGAGGCACTGGTGCCGTACGCCGGGATCACGATGCAGAAGTCCGACCTGCACTGCCCGATGTACGACAAGGTACGGAGGGGTGGGGGGGTGGGGTGGACGTGGTGCGGTCCGGCACTGAGGGGCCGTGACAGGGCTTGATGCGTGGCACGGTTGGACGGGAGCTGTGCAGATATTGAGGGGTTGGCCCAGCGTCCCACTGGTTAGGGCTGCCACTAAGGAGGCAGGGACGGGCAGGGTCTGTGCCGTCTGGCAGGGCCCCACCCGGGCCCCACCTTGTGCCCTCTCCTTGCCGTGCTGAGGCGGCCTTCCTCACTGCCCTCCCTCTGACGCCCCCATCCCCGCGACCCCGCCTGGCCCTCTCCTCACCATCTCCTGCGCTCCTGCCGTCGGCTGTGGATGTGCCGATGCGGATCTGACCATCCTCGGATCTTATACTGGATCTAGGCGCGGGAGCTGCTGGTCCACATAAGCCAGCGGATCAAGCAGCTGGATCCGGATCGGCCGCTGTCGCACCGCTGGCTGGCCATGACCTTTTCACGGCCGCAGGAGCCGGCCGATGCGGCCGAGCTGTACAGGTGGGCGTGTACGGCAGGCCCTTCACTATCCGTACAGCCCTCTCTCCCTTGGATCTTGCGCTCGCTGTCCCCACCCCGTGCTCTGCCCCTTCCCTTGCCAAGTCGCCATCCATCCCCCTCTTCTCGCCCTTTCTCCAGCGCTGCCATCGCACCTTTACGAAACTGTAGCCAACCATCCACCTGTACCCTCTACCTCCCCGCAGCGCTGCCGCCTCCATGATCCGCCTGGGCTGTGAGCAGGGTCACGACTACGCCGCGGCCCTGGGGGGGTACCTCGCGCTCTTCGCGCAGCTGCGGGCCGAGGGGAGGGCGCCCGGCCTGCCGGCGGCGGTGCGGGCGGGCGAGCTGCGGGGCGCGCTGGCGGCGGCGCGGGCGGCGCGGCGGCGGCTGGAGCGGTGGGGCATGTGGGAGGAGGTGCACACTCAAGTGCGCGGGGCTGCACGTGGGGAATGGGGCATGTGCTTGGAGCGCGTGGGGAAAGCGGGTGCAAAACGCGAAGTCGTGAAAGCCTCTGGGCTAGTGAGTAAGGATGCGTGATTGCGAGGGTCCGGACTGCGAGCGGAAATCTGTGGGCTGAGGTGCTACCGCAGCGGCAGCCCGATGCCTACCTGGAAGGTGCTGAACAGTTGCTGGTCGTACGGCAGCCCTGATCGTGCCTTACTGATGCCGGTTCGTCTCCGTGCAGATCCCGGACCACCTGGCCGAAATCGAGGCGGCGGCGGCGGCGCTGCAGGACATACCGGACGACGAGGAGGTGCCGCTGCCGTACGTCCCGGCGGGGTGAGCGGCTGAGGGGCGTGGGAACGGGCCACCGCACGGGTCTGTCAGTGGGCGCAAACCTCGGGTTGCACCGGTGCGCCGTGGGGACCCGTGCTCTTCTCGACCCAGGCCCAGGTCCAGGCCCAGGCCCAGGCCCAGGCCCAGGCCCAGGCTTTGCTTGTCTAGGAGCCGCGCCGGCCTCTGTGGGCCAGCCCCGCCTCCAAGGTCCTGCAAGGCCTGAAGAACGTCCTGCCGCTTGCTCCTAGCTCGCCGACCGGACGGCAGGCTCGGCAGCGACCGCTTGCCGCGATACCCGTAGTCCGGGGGCCCAGCCCCGAAGAGCCTCCGCTTTCCGGCCGTGATGAGCTAAGCACGTCGTCACCCTGCGCCCTCCCGACCCCATGCACCCTCGCTTTCCGCCCAGCAGCAAGCTCTCCAGGCTGCGCCCTCCTGCGCCCTCCTGGTTCCTCCTGGGCCCTCCTGGGCCCTCCTGGTTCCTCCTGGGCCCTCCTGGTTCCTCCTGCGTCATCCCGCGCCCTGGCTTCCCCTGTGCCTGTGCGTGTGCCTGCCCGCAGGATGTTTGGCTGGGGCGACTGGGGATCAGACGCGGACGACAGGGAAGAGGCCGAAAAGGAGGAGGCCGAGGTTGCCATGGCCGAGAAGGTCTTTGCGAAAGCGGGACTCGATCCGGCATGCCTGCGGGACCCAGAGCTGATGCAGCGCACATGCCAGATCTGCTGGAAGCAGTACGACAAATTCCGCAGATGCGGCGGCTGCAAGCAGCGGCGGTACTGCAGCACGCAGTGTCAGGCAAGTGACTGGCAGAGGGGGCACAAGGAGGAGTGCAGGCGTCTGGCGGAGTTGACGGCGGCGGCGGAGGATCTCCAGAAAGCCGAGGCGGCGGCGGCTGAGGCGGCGGCGGCGGCGGCGGCGGCTGGGACGAGCCAGGCTGCTGTGGCCGCCGCTGCGGCGCACGAGGTGAAGGCAGTTGCGTTGGCCAGGGTTACAGCGCTTTCGGCGAAGCTTGCCGCGGAGTTGGAGGCGGCGGCGGTGGTGTCGGAGGGAGAGGCGGCCGCAGCGGCGGCGGCAGTAGAGGTGGCGGAGGCGCAGATAGGGGTGGCGGAGGCGCAGATGAAGGCGGTGGAGGCACAGAAAGAGGCCGCGGAGGCGAAGGTGCAGGCGCTCCTAGCCGCGGTCGCAACGGCGGAGGCTGAGGCGGCGGCCGCTGAGGCAGCCGAGGCTCAGGCGGCCGGGGCAGCGGCTGAGGCCGAGGCAGCGGAGGCGGAGGCTGAGGCAAAAGGGGCAGCGGCGCAGGCTGTGGCGGTGGCTGCTGAGGCCGCGGAGTCCGCGGAGTCGGGCTAAAGCGGCTGACGGCTGAAGCCCGCGGCGCCGGGGGTGGGTTGGTGGACGTCGGGTAAGGGGTAGGGCTTGGAGGGCAGCGCAGGGGCTTGGAAGCGGTGACAGGGCGTCAGGGGTGGGGGCGGGTTTGGTTTGAACGGGTGTGTCATGGCCTGAGTACGATCAGTGCCTGCAGGGTGCCTACGCCTGGAAATGCTGGAACGGCATTTGCTGTGTGCTTACAGGTAGGGGGTAGGCTTAAGGGGTAGGCAATCTTGTCATGCGCTGAGGGTTGACATCAGTTGCTATCTGCGTGTGCTCGAGAGGCGTAGGTGGACTGCAACTTGTCTGCAAGTCCTAGGTCCCGGGACCCGGGCCCCCGGCGGTAGCGGCAGGTGGCTACGAGGCCTGAGGGGAGAGAGTGGCCACGTGCACCTAACCGCCTAACGGGTATGCAGGTAGCTTGAGGTTGTACGCAGATCCAAGGGCCTAGCTTACTCCCAAGCGCACGCCGCTGTGTGTGAAGGGCTGCTCGTGAGTCGCTGTGTGAGTGGTCATGCCGGGGGCGAGAGCGGGGGGCCCACTGTGACCTGAGGCGACGCTTCTGCTCGTCATCTCTAACTTAACCTTAGCTTGGCCTCGCCTCGCTCTGGAAGACGAATGCACAGCATTGAAGCTGCCAATACGTGACGCATCATTGCAAGGTCTTTAGCCTTCAGCCCTTTCCGGCTCGCGCACGCAGGTCCACCCCCCACCGCCGCTCCCGCAAGCCATCGCACCGCACCTCGTCACGAACAGCCCTTGGCCCTTGGGGTCCTGCCCGGACCCGCAGCGGTCCCCGACCGTTGCCCAGGCCCAGGCTGGGCCCGCACCACGGCCCTTCGGGACCTCGTACGGCGCGCCTTTGGCCTGACCCCGTACGGACGGACCTGCTCGCGGCCGAAACCGCAACCACCACCGCCTCACGCTCTGCAGTCCGCACCCCCGTTCCACCACGTCCCGCCTCGCCTCGCCTCGCCTCGCCCACCTTCACCCACCCACACCACCACCACCGCCTCCACCCCACCGCCACAGCCCGACCGCCGCCCCCACCTCCCACCCCCGTGCAGTAGCGGAGGCATGCGGAACGGATCACGACGAACGGATCACGACCGGGTCAGGTGCCTGGAAGCCAGTTCGCCTGGACGTCGCGCAACACCCCGCCTACGCCCCCGCCAGCCCCGCCCTCCAGCCTGGCGTGGTGCGCCGTGCCGAGTGCAGGATGAAGCCCGAGTCCCGCGGCTGGCGCTCCTCCGCGCGGGTGGCGGCCAGGCGCTGCAGCTGCGCCGAGGTGCCGCGGAGCAGGCGGGAGGGGTCGGAGGGGGCCTCCACGCGGACCTGGGGGAGGGGTGGGGGGGAGGGAGAGGGGGTGGGGGGAGGGGAGGGAGAGGGAGGGGTCGAGGGGAGGGTGTTCACCACCTCAGTCCTCGAGCCGTGACTGCCTTGGGCCCCGGCGCCACTCCACCCGCCGACCCACCCCGGCGCCCGGTCCCCACGCACGCATCACCTCCACCCCAGCCACACCGCTTACCCCACGCCGCCCGCCCCACGCTACCGCTCCCCAACAACGCCCCCCCCCACACACCAGCAACCCCCCCCCACCTTCTCCAACAGCGCCTCCTGCACCGCCGCCGCCGCCGCCACGCACCACACACACCCGGCGCCGACCGCTCCACACCGCCCCTTAACAAGAACCAGCGCATTCCCCCCCCCCCCACCCACCTTCTCCAGCAGCGCCTCCTGCACCAGCTGCCGCTCCTTCTTGGCAGCCTCCGCCTCCGCCAGCAGCCCCTGCCGCCGGGCGAAGGTGGCGGCGGAGCGCTCCGCTACGCGCGCCCGCTGCTGCGGCGTGGGCGCGGCCAGGGCGGAGCGGATGGCGGCCTCGGCGGCGGCGCGGCGCTGGGCCTCGCGGGCCTGGCGCTCCTGGGGGGCGGGGGTTGGGAGGGTTGGGGGTTGGGTGTTAAGGAGGGGCTGGGGGGGTGAGGGAGCGGGGAAGGGGGTGAGGGATATGTAGAATGGGGGCGAAGGTGGGCGCTGGGCCTCGCGGGCCTGGCGCTCCTGGGGGAGGAGGGGGTGGGGGTGGGGGCGGAAGAGAGGAGGGGCTAAAAGGAGTGTGAGAGTTCAGAGGTGGGGGGCAGAGCGCGGCGCTGGGCCTCGCGGGCAGCGCACTCCTGGGGTTATGGGGTGGGGGGCGGGGTCGGGTTGGGGAGGGGTTGAAGGGTGAGGGAGTGGGGAAGGGGTTGAGAGTTGGCCTTAGAGACGTGGCAGTCACAGCGTTCCTGTGGTGTCTAGAAGGGCCTGTCCACGAGGTCTTTCCGCACCTGCCCTGCCATGCCGTAGCCGGCCTCGCCCCTGACCGCCTCAGCCCCTGCCCCCCCCGCACCGCACCCCCGTGCTTAAACCCACCCCCCAGCCCCCACCTTGTCCGTAGACACGTGGTGTATCCAGCCTCACCCCTGACCGCCTCGCCCCCAACCTCCGCCACCCAACCCATCCTCCCTTCCACCCTCCCCACCCCCACCCCCCACCTTGGCCTCCTTGCTCAGTGCCACACGCGCCTTGTTGACCGCCTGCCTCGTCTCCGCCTCCCGCCGCCGCGCCTCCACAGCCGCCGCCCGCCGCTCCGCCGCCCGCTCCGCCGCCTCCCGCTCCGCCTCCGCCCGCTCCCGCCGCCAGCGCTCCACCAGCGCCCGCTTGGCCGCGGCCGTGAGGGCCTCCTCGTGCTGGCCCTGCTGGTCCCGGCGCCGCTCCTGCTGGGCCTAGAGGGGGTGCGAGAAGGAAGGAAGGGGGTGTGGGTATGGGCAGGGCAGGGGTGGTTAAAGGTGAGCCTGGGGAGGGGGGTGCGAGGAGACGTGAAGTGGGGCTTGAAGCGCCTGCCCGGGAAGACGAGCTGCGCCTAGGCCAAGTGGGAGGTCCCTCGGGCCAAGACTGCGATTGCCCCCGCGACCCCGCATCCCACCTGCTCCGCCCCCCGCCCCGCCCACACACCCCGCCCCCCCCCCACCTGCTCCGCCGTGTCGCTTCCCAGCGCTGCCGCCTCCGCCAGCACCTCGGCCCTCCGCCGCTGCCGCTCGCAGCGCCACCGCTCCAGGGCCATGCGCTTGGCCACCTGGGGGGGGGGAAAGAAGGAGTGGAAGCCTTCGGTCACGACTCGCATCCCTAGTTCCCTGGTGAGAGGCAAAGAGTCGAACCTTACAACCTCTCAGGTCCCAGCCACCGCGAGGCCACACAGCTCCATGTGCCACTTCCCACTTCCCACACCCGGCGCCAGGACCAGGACCCAACGCTCTAGCCCCTCCCCTCCCCAACCCCCCCCCACCTCCAGGTCGCACAGCTCCATGTGCCACCGCGCGTGCGCCACGATCTCGGAGCGAGTGAAGCCCACCGCCCGCTCCACCACGATGGCAACTGGGGGCGGGGAGGGGGGGGGGGTTCAGAGGGGCTGCAGAGGGGCCGGGTGGGGCGGCCGATTGGGCGGGCCTGGTGAGGAGCTGAGGGCACGGCGCGGGACAGGCCTCAGAGCAGCACCGTGCCGCCGTGGGGGTGGGCCTAGACGGGTGAGGCCACCTGTCTGCAGGGCTGCTCGTGTGAGCCTGGGAAGCGTGCGCGCGGCCAGCCCAAGCCCGTCCCAGCCCACCTGTGTGTGCGTAGTCCCCCCCGCAGGACTTGAGCACCGCCAGGAACTCCTCGTGGTCCTCGGGGTCCCACCCGCCTGGGGGGCGGGGATGTGGGTTGTGGGTTGTGGGTTGGGGCGGTTGCGTTGGTAGGGGTGCGGTGGGGTGCGGTGCGGTGAGGTGGGGGTGGGGTGAGCGTAGGGGTGGAGGCGGGTTTCTCGGCTGCACGGGATGGCTTGACCTCATGAGGAGGTGGAGGTGCGGGGGCCAACTGACGCCGCATAAGTACGGCAAGAGATGAGGTCGGGTCAGGCCGTACGGGCTTGAGGTACGAGTGGCCGGCCATGCGTACACCCGAGCCGGAGCGCTCCGCTGCCGGCGCCCACCCGACCCACATGCCAACAACCTGTGCCAGGGGCCCCCATCGTCCCCACCACCCTATCCCTAGCCGCACACCCCCTCTCCCCGCCCTTTCCTTGGCTCTTCCATCCCTCTCCTGTCCCCCGACACCCGCTCCATAACCTCAGGCTCACCCGTGGGCCCGTGCTCCGCCATGAAGTCGTCATAGGCCCGGACCTCGGGGGCCAGGGACCCGCCCCCGGCCCCTGCTCCTGCCCCCAGCAGCCCGCCGCCCTCGGACGCACGCCCCAGCGACTCCATCCGCCCCCCTCCCCCCGCCATGGACTCGGCCGGGTTGCCGCCGGTGGAGGCGCGGCGTGCGCGGGGGTTGGAGGGGGCCCGCCTGCGGGGATAAGAGGGGCCCCAGACGTGGTGGCAGGGGTTGGATTGGGGCCCAGGAGTGACACGGCGCATCCCGGCCACCCTCAGGGTCTTCCTCCCTCAGGATTTTGATGTGCCCCGCTCGGACTGTGGGCCCATGTGTCCCGTTTCAGCTCACCTCCGGGCTGCGCTCACGGGTCGCCGCGCTGTGGCTCCGGGCGCCGACGTCCCCGCCGGCCCGTCCGCACCCCGGCCGAGCGCAAGAGCGCCCAACGCCTCCGCCTCCATCTCGGCATCGAGCCGCGTCCCTATCGCCTCGATCTCGGATTCGAGCTGCGCCTGCTGCTGATAGAGGCCCTCCAAGGAAGCGCACTGCTGGTCCTTGGCGGCGGCCAGGGCGACATCTGCGGCATCGATGGCCGCGGCCAGCTCATCCACGACGACGGATTGTGCAGCGCCGCGACGGGAGGAGGGCTGTGCGCCAGCTAGCTGCAGGGTGCAAAGGTTAAGGGTGGGGTGCCAAGGAAGCCGGCTGTTACTGAGCAGAGCGATGCGTGCAAGGGGAAGAGGGGAGTGGGGGCATGGAGAAGGGGGGACCAAAAGGACACGCACCAGCGAGCTGATGCTGACGACTGCCTTCCTCGCTTGAGCGACCTGGCCCCATAGCTCCTTTTGCAGGCGCTGCAGGGCACTAGCAGAAGCGGCCGCGGAGGGCAGAGCATCCGCGATTTCCTTTCCGCGCAGAGCGTCACAACCAGGTCCAGGCCCAAGCTCTACGGTGCAAAAATATTTGCTTGAGAGTCAGAAGATGGGGAACGGGAGCTTGCTAGGGGCCGTGTCGCGGAGCGCTGACCTGCTGTGACAGCTCGCTCCCGCGTCCGCAGGTGGCGATACGTGCTTAGCCACTGCCTGCCTTCGTGCTTTGCCTGGTCAGGTGTTACCGTAATTATAGGCACGTCGTCGTCGTCAACGTCCATTTTGCGGTCGAGGAGCTGGTGCAAATGCGTGTAAGGCTTTGCTTTGCTGGCGAGGGCTGGGTATGACAGCCTCGTTGCTTTGGCAAGTGGGGAGTGTGGGTTGAAGCGAGGACCGAGGAGCGCGGTGGGCTGTCCTTGACAGCTGCGAGGCTTATGCCTGTGTCAGGCTCTTGTGCCTAGCCCTGGTGTCTGGTCGAGTGCTCTTGCATAACTTCTCGGCTGTTCCGGGTACTGTGGCACAGATGCGATACGCCATCTGCAGGTCCAGCCCTCCAGCGACATGGCTGGCCATCCCCAAGGGCAACCCGACCCTCGGCGCCCTCTTGTCGCCCTCTGTCCAGCCCACCAGCCAGGGCACCAGCCGCCGCCCGCCCACCAGCTTTCTGCGCTGGACCTGTGGAGAACGTGTTTATATTGGCATTACAACTATGCAGGCGACAGCAGCTACCGGTCCGGCGACATGGGCACGCCCAAGAGTATCCCGGCCCTTCCCAGCTCCCTCGCTAGGCCCTGCCCTGTCCAACTCGCAGCAAACCTCCAGCGCGTCAACTTCCACCCGTCAAACCTCCCGCGCAACGTACGGCTACGGCCACGGAAAGCATTGGGCATGGGAAGCATGAAGCAGGCAAGGGCCAGAGGTAAGCGTACATACATCATGTAGGCACGCCGCCTGTGCACTGACCTCGACGTTGTTCTTGGCGCTAAGGTTGCCGTCCAGGTAGTGCGGCAGGTGCCGCTCACCCCTGGCTGTGCATGTGACCGCCGCACCGCCCGTCCGCTCCCCCGCGCCCTACGGTCGCCTACGGTATCGAACTGCCTGGCGGAACGTAGCCTATCACGCTCCCGAGTGGCCTCTGCACCTTCTTCCCCGCCCCACTCCAGCTCTCCAAGGACTCCATCGCTGCCCTCCGCCGGAGGCCTCCCCCAGCTCCCCACTCCGCAGGTTGCCCGCCTCGACGCGCTCAGTCCTCGGTGGTGCCCCTGCCCCAGCAGGGTGCGCGGCAGCTGAACGCCGTGGCTTGGCAGCCGACGTGACAGGCTTGCCTCCTGCAAGCCAGCACGCCGCCCCGTAACCTGGGCGGCGCGGCCCCTACCCGGGCTCCAAAAGAGACTCAGCAGCATGATGCTTGCAGCAGCCCCCCCTGGCCCCCCGTCATCGGTCTGGCTACCGGCACCCTGCTTAGCCCCTGCCCACACTCCTCAGGTTGTATCCCCCCCCGGGCTGGCCATGCTAGGACTGAGCTGTCCACAGCGCATGGACCAAGATCACTTGGTCTGTAAGCGGGTTGCACAGCAGACGTCCAAGCTTCTTGTGCCCGCATGCATCCCCGCGCCCACTGGACGTGCAGTATGCCGTCAGTCCCTCGCGCGTAGCCGAGGACGCTGCCCAGCTCCGCCAGCCTAGGGCCTCGCGCGTGTGCCTCAGCCCCGGGCATTCTAGGCTCACGCCTTCACGTCCTCCTGTCGGCAAGGCGCCCCCTCCTACACACCACCGAGCCACGGAACCATCTCTGACACTCCGGGCTCCACAGCGCCCATGCACTGAGGCCCGGAGCCCTCCTCTCCCCCGCTGTCCCGCCTCTTTTGCATGCGCCCCTGCCTCCCACGGAGGCTCCCCAGGGGCCAGGCGGTCATGCAAGAAGCACGTGGCCCGCCTAGCACAGTCACGTGCGCAGGCCCGCAGGTGCCCACCCTCTGACAATACACCGCAATGGGCTCCTTATGCAGGCCCCCGGCGCCGCCGCCGACCCACCACTACACTTGTTGCATGCATAGCAAACCAAGATCCCTGTGCGCGCGCCCAGCTGTGCGCGTACATGAACCCATAATCTAGTAGCAACACATGCCCGCTAACAGCGTCCACCAGTCATGCGAGCACATAGCTGATGTGGGTTGGCGGCGCTGCCTCGGCAGGCTTGGCCTCAACGCTTGTGGCCTCAACCCCGCGACTAAGGTCAACCTGTTTACTTGTGCCTTACGCCCGGCCCCCTTGGCTTTGCCCAGCGCTAGCGCTTTGGTTGTTGGCGGCCCCCCTTGCACACCGCAACGCTGCAGAGCCCGGCTGGCTCGTGCGCTTGTCTGCCAGCAGCAGCCGTCAGTGAGCCAGGGCACGAACAGCGAGCGCGAGCAGCCCCACCAGCACGCCCACCATCGTCGCCGCCAGGACAGGCCTGGCCATGTCCAGCACCTCCGCCCACGCCCACGCCCACGCCCACCGCCACGAGAATGCCGCTGCTTCCTCACCCGCCGCCCACGCCTGCAGCCTTCCAGCCAGCGCCTCGGCAGCCGCAGTATCCGGCCCGCGGTCCCCAGTGCTCCGCAGAGCCTCGGCCGCCGCCCGCACCGCGCTGGGGCGCCACGGGTGCGCGCGCTTGGGCGAGAGCGCTGCCCGCACCGCCGCTGGGTGCGAAGAGGAGAGGCGAGCGGCCCAGGAGATGGTCTTGACGTAGAGCATGTGCGGAGGCTCGGGCCGCCGGCGCTCCAGCAGCCCCAGCGCTGCGCCGACCAGGGAAACCAAGTCCTCCCCACGAAGCAGCCCCGCTAGGGGCCGGGCGCCGTCAACGGTTGACGCTGCACTGCTGCCGGCAGCGGACCCGGATGCCTCCCCACCGGTTGTCAGGCTGGCCTTCGGAAGCGGGGACCTGCTGCCCTTGTCCCCCAAAACGTGCTTGGCATGCGCAGATAGCACGAGAAGGAGGAAAGAAAGGTAGTCGATGAGCTCAGTCGATGCTGCTGACTCGGCAGCAGAGGCGGCTTGGCCCGCCCCCGGCCTTCGCCCCGGCTGCCTGCCCGCCGGCGGCGGCCGCCCCCGCTGCGCTTGTACCCTCCCCCGCTGCGCTTGCGCCCGCCGCCCCCGCTGCGCCTGAGCTTCCCCCCGCTGCTCCTCCCGCCACGCCGCCTCGTCCAGCGCCGCCGCCTGCAGAGCCAGGCGGGACAGCTCCGGCAGCCACTGGGGCAGCGCCGATGACAGGACCAGGGACAGGCGCTGCCGCACGGATGGCGCGATGTGAGCGACCTGGCAGATGGTGGCATATAGTAAACCTTGAACAGTAGTCAACAGTGCTGCGGCGCTTGTAGGCGTGCATGCCCCCAGTAGAATGCTTGGCTGCACACTCCGTAGGCCGTTGCCTACTGTTGCGATGAAAGCCGCGGCCTGAGCCGGCTCCCCATACGCTAGAAGGGGCAGGAAAACTCCGCTGGGGCAAGCAACGTCGTAAAGAAGGCTTGACTCCAGCCCCTCGGGTGCCTCGCCAGCGCGGCGCAGGAGGCGCTCCAGGAGGGGCAGCGCGCCGCCCGCCAGCGCCGCTGCCAGCGGTGGCGCGGGCTCGGCAGGGAGGGCCCAAGCGTACGTATCAAAGCCTGGGTGGTAGATCGGCAGGGGCAGGAGGCATCTCGTAACGTCTGGGAGCGCCTGGGAGCTTTGCACGAGTAGCAAGAGGAGCCCATGCCGCCGAGCTACAGTTGGCTTCGGCCTGTGCGAGCAGGCAGGTACTAGGTAAAAGCGTAGGCAAACCCTCACCTGCTCCTAGGTCCGCTGTGGAGCACGCCTCCAGAAGCTTTGCCAGCCTCCGTTTGATGCTTCCAAGAGTCCCCTCATCAGAAACCGGTCCGTGCAGCTCGGGCCTCAGCAGAGCATACAGCGGCCTCCGGAAACTGGACGCCCAGTCCCACGCTCTCACTGTGGATACAACGCGCACAACCAGTTGACGTTCATGCCGCACCATGACCGGCAGTGTTCACTCAGTGCGACGCCAGTGCGCCCACCTGGTGAGCTGCTGCTCTTGCGAAAGGCATCGCCACTCGCCACGAGGAGCTCCGGCAGCCGTTGAAGCATTCGGCGCACCGTATCCTGCTCCAGGCCCGCAAGCCCCTCGGGCCTCAGCAGGGCCGACAGCAGCCTCCACACATCCGCCACCACAGCCGGAGCCTGGGGCTGGCTCCGGGTACCGGTACTCCGGGAGAGCGGCTGAAGCGCATAGTCCAGGTAGGGCACACGGTCCAAGAGCATGGGCACGGTGGACTTCAAGACCATCGTTCTGTCGGCAGGCGTGAGGGCTGCGCGCTGGTGCGGTGGCGGAACGACTGTTCCCGCCACCTGCCCCTCCGCCGGCCCTTCCGCTGGCCCGCCCCCGTCTGCTGCGCTTGCCACCAGCGCAGAGCCCAGGCGGAGCAGCAGCCGGGCCGCCGTGATGCAGTCGGGGCTGGTCGGGCCCTCACCGAGGGTGGGGTGCAGTGCCCAGACAAGGCCGATGAGAGCCGACCCGAGAGTCTGATACTCCCCAGGCGGCCCACTCAAGCACGCGCAAGGGCAGGGCCCCTGCCCGCCCGCCCCCTCCGCGCCCTCCAGCACGCCCAGCGCCTCCAGACCCACCACCAGGGCCGCGTGTTGGGCGCAGGGGCCCGACAGAGGCTGGGCCAGCCGAGCGCGGTCGGTCGGGGCCTCCACCGCGGCGGCGGTAGAAGCCAGGGCGGCGCCCGCGGCGGCCGCCTGGCGCGCCGAAGGGGCAGGGGGGCCGTCGGCGGATGCATCTTGGTAGTGAACGAGGTATGCGTATCCTAAGCTGAACGAGGAGCATCAGGTTTGCACCTCTGCGGCGCACGTGCTCACGCGCCGAAGGCACAGCAGCAGGCGTGCCGCGTGCTCCAGCACATGCGACTCCGCAACCGCCGCCGCCAGGCCGGGAAGCAGGACCTTGCCCCCACGGGTGTGCCATGCTGTCCAGAACAGGCCGAACAGTGTGTTTGTAGCAGAGAACAGGCATGCCGCGGCGGCCTTGCTCTGGGCCTCTGCGGTTGGCGCCGCTGCGCCTGCCAGCTGGCGGGCTGCGGCGTGGAGCGCCTGCGTGCGGAGCAGCCCCCGGGCCAGGTCCACTTGCGCTGCCGTGCAGGCGGGCGACGGCAGCGAGGCGTAGAGCATGCTGAATAGCATGCGTGACGCTTCGAAGTACAGATCTCGTTGGGCCTCCAGCAACTCGGCACCCTCCGCCACTTCGGTGGTTGGCAGGGGCAGCCGAGTCCCGAAAGCCACCAGCCGCAACAGCCCCACGCGCAGGCCCCCGTCAAGGAGGAAGTCCGCTGCGTGTTGTCCAGCATGGTCTAATACGTCGCTGGCCGCGTCGAGTTGGCCCTTTGCCTGCTGCAGCTCGGCGATGCTCATCGCCGGGCCAGTAGATCCGTTTGCCCCACGAAGCCGCAAAAGCCGCTCTGCCCAACCGGGCACCAGCAGGCGCAGCTCTTCGGCGCTCATTGGTGACTAAGAGAGTGTCTGTCGAGATGGACGGAGCTGCAATCCCGTGAGTCTCGGTCGGCCAGCGACTGCCTTCGGAACCTAGCTACAGCCTGAGTGCTACCGGTGTCTGGACACGAAGCAGCTGACCTTGCCTAGCCCGGAATCCTGCGCTTGGCCTTTGTGGCAAAACGCAGGGATGCTATTGGAGCGACCACGGTCGCAGCGGTATGTTGCTGAGCGTGTAAGCACAGATTGTGAGAGCATCGCTTCCAAAGGCAGGGGCGCCAAGTTTCATTGCAACCTCTCCAATAGTCAGATCTTGGACAGATCCCGCCAAACAGCCTTGCCTGTTGCGCCCTGCTCGCTGCCCCTTGCCATCTCCTGCCATTGTCATGCCTTCTTGTCCCCGAAACACCCGCACAAGCCTCGTAGCACGTACGCGGGGGCGATGCCCTCCTCCTCCACCGACTCGAGCACCTCCTTCAACCGCACAAGCCACCTCCTTCAAGCGGAAGCCAAGTCCGCTTGGCCGCGCTCTTCAGTTGGCTCACGCCGACCCCTCCGCCGCCGCTGACAGCGCCTTCTTGGCCTTCTTAGACGACCTCCCCTCCCCGCCCTCCTGGGCCCCCTCCTCCTTCCTCCCCTCCTTCTTGTCCTTCTTCCCCTCCTTGTCCTTCTTGTCCTTCTTCCCCTTCTTCTCTTTCCCGTTGGCCTCCGGCGTCGCCGCCGCCCCGCCATCGGCAGCGGCGGGTGTCGCCGCCGCCGCCGGCGTCGCCGCCGCCTCCTCCTTCCGCTTGTGCCCCTTGTCCTTCTTCCCCTTCTTGGCCGAGCCCTGCGTCGCCACCGCCTCAGCGGCAGGCTTCGCCGCCGCCGCCGCCGCGTCGGCCGGCTTGCCACCGCCGCCAGCGGCGACGCCAGCGGCGCCCTGTGCCGCCGCCTTGCCCTGCTGCCCCTTGCTCCGCCCCCGGCGGCCGCCCGCCGCCTTCACGGGGTCGCCCTCGGCCGCCGCCTCCAGCCGCTGACGCTTGGCCTTCTGCCACCCCGCCCGGCCGCCCTTCTTCTTCTCCTTCCCCGGCGCCGCCGCCGCCCCTGCTGCCCCCGCCGTTGCCCCGGCCTCGGCGCCTCCCTCCGCCGGCGATGCCGCCGGCTTGCTGTTGCCGCCCTTGGCCCCCGACCCCGAACCGGCCTTGGCGGGGCGCTCGCTGCTGCGCCCCCGCTTCTTCCCCGCCTTCTGCTCCCCCTTGCCTCCACCGCTCTTGTCGTCGGCGCCGTCCCTTGTTGGCGGCGCCTTTTTGCCGGCCTGCTTCGTGCGCTGTTTGGCCTTCTTCTCGTTCTCCGTGTTGCCGTACGCCAGGCCGTTGTGGGCGGCCATCTTGCGGACCTTGCACTTGGGCCCGTCGGGGCCTGCCTCGGGGCCTGGGCCTGGGCCCAGGTTGACCTCCTTCTGGAAGCGGCCCAGAGAGTCCTTGCCTTGCTCGCCTGCGGAGACGGGAAGGGTGGAGCGCACGGGCAGGGTCAGGAGCGCATTCAGACAGGGTAGGTGGAACTGAAGATAATTAAGGAATAGATACTTGTGGTGATGATTGCACAGCCCTGCAGCCAGGGCGGCCCCAGCTCTGCCTGCCCCAACAAGGTCGGCCTCTTCCTCCTAGCTCGACATTCATGGCCCCCAAGCCCACCTGCCCCATCATCTCAGCCTGCTCAAGGACCAAAACCTCGGCCCCTGCCCCCCCCGCCGCCCCCCCGCCTGCCCACCCGGCAGCTTGGCGAAGGCGGCGTTGGCGTCCGCGGCATTCTTGAAAACCACCAGCACCTGCGGGGGAGACAGAGCACAGAGGGGTGGGCACGTGTCTGCGTCCCTCTTCGCACCCTGTAGACCTCCCGCGCCAACAATACCATCCACGATCCTGCCCCTGTCCTGGCCACAGGCCACCACAACCGAAGCCCCCTTTGTGAACGCCTCTCGCCCCCCGCCCACCCCCTCCCCACCCAGCCCCCCTGCCCCCGCCCCCACCCCACTCGCCTTCTTCTCCGCAAAGTCCCCCTCCACGTCCTGCACCGCCGGCGCCCCCAGGCGCTCGAACAGCGCCCGCAGCGCCGCCTCGTCCGCCCCCGGCGGCAGGCCGTGCACGAAGAGCTTGGCCAGGTCGGCGGGGGGCACGCGGTGGCTGGGCGGGTCCAGGGGGGGCGTGGGGCCGGCCATCTGCAGCTCGCGCATCACCAGCTGCGGGGCGGTTAGGGCGGTTGGTGGATGGAAGGGTGAGTTGGTTGGGCGGGTGGTTGGGGGTGGTTGGGAGGGTAGTTGGGGACGGTGAGAGGTGGTGAGGATGGGTGGTCGGTGGTTGGGTAACCCACGCTCGCCACCTGTCCGTGCGCCTCGCTTCAACTCTCCACTCCGTCATGTGCCCCAGCCTTGCATCACGTTCTGTTGCAAGCATCCTTCAACCTACATCCCTTAACCCCTCACTGCCCTCTCTTCCTCCCCCCTCCCCTCCCCCCCTCCTCTGCCCCAAGCCCTCTCTCCCCTCTCTCCCACTCCCTCCTCCGTAACCCCCCACCCTCAGCCTCACCCACATGGACACGCCCGCATCTTGCCTCCCTGTCCCACCCATTTCCCCAACCCCCCTCCCTCGCTTCCCTCCCCGGAAACCCCCTTTCCCCCCAACCCCTCCACCGCTCACCCGCATGGACACGCCCGCGTCCTCCCTCGAGTCGTGCGCCCCCCCGCCCCCCTCGCGCATGCCCAGCCCCAGCAGCGCCTGGGCCAGGTCCTTGAGGGCGGGGGTGCAGTCGCGGAGGCCCCTGGGGGGGGAGAGGGGGGTTGTTTCTTGCTGAGCGGGAAGGGGGGGAGCGGTGAGGATTCTAAGCAGTAGGCTGGAGTCCCTCCCCCCGGCAAACCCCCTCCACTATCTCCAACCTCTCCTTGCACTCTTCCCTCTCCCCTGTCCCCTTCCCCCCCTCCCCTTCCTCCCCCCCACCTGAACCTGACCACCAAGCAAAGCCCCCCTCCCCTTACCCCTCTCCCTCCCCCCCCCTCCCCCGAGCCCCTCCCTCCACCCCCTCCCCCCCCTCTCCCCCCCCCACCTGAACCGGAACAGCAGGCTGGTGTCCACCACGGGCTGGTGGTCCAGGCGCAGAGCGGTGAGGTCGTGGTGGAGCGCGTGGCCCACCAGAACCACGGGTCGGGGGTCCCCCTTGCCCCCCTCCTTGCTGCCCCCCTCCTTGCTCTTGCGGCTGCGCTTCTTGTCCTTGCCGCCCTTGCCCTTGCTGCCGCCCTCCTCCCCGTCGGAATCCCCGTCCTCGTCGTCCTCCCCCTCGGCCCCCTCGCGCCCCTCCAGCAGCCGCCGCACGGCCTTAGACGCGTCCTTGGCGGTGGCCGTTACGCCCTCCAGGTCCGCAGCCGAGACGCCTGCGGGGTCGAGGGGCAGAGGGGTTGGGTGGAGTTTTGAAGAGGGTGTGTTGCAAGCTAAGTGCCTCCTCCCCAGTCTAGTCGCGCCAACCGGGGGAGGTTTGATGGGGGTGTGCCACCTCCCCTGGTCCGCCACCGACACGCAGTCCAGAGGCAGAGGGTGTGTTGCAACAGCGCCCCCCAAGAGCCTTTGGCCCGGTCGCGCCCTCGCGAGGGCTGCGTGGGGAGACGAAGGGCGCAGGGGCCGTCTGGCCGTCAGCCCCCTGACCCACGTCTGGCCTTGCCCCCCAGACCCTGCCCGGCCCCAGACCGGGGCCCGGCCCCCCGCCGCCGGCCCCGCAGGCCGGTAACCCAGGCCGACACCCGGGCCCACGCCCAGGCCCACACCAGGCCCGCCCGGGCCCACCCGTGAGCGCCGTGCGCAGGTCCGTGATGGTCCCCGGCGGCCGCACCAGCTGGCGGTAGACCACCTCCCCGAACTCGTCCACCACACACACGCCCTGACAGGGGGGGGGAGGTTGGGCGTTAGTGGGTGGTGAGGGGCCCTCCTCTGCCGCTTCGACGCCCCTCCGCCTCCACCCCTATCCCCCCTTCCTGCATCCCCTCCCCCCTGCCCTTCCCCTCTCCTCACCCGAAGTCCGCTCATCCCACACCCTCTCACCAGCACCGCCGAGGGGTCAACTGCGGTGGCGCACATCCCCTGCCCTCCCCACCCACCCACTGCCCTCCAGCAGCGTTGCGGGCGCACACCCCCATCCCGCCCCTATCCTCCCCTCCCTCTCCACCCCCCTCAATCCGGTCCTCCCCCCCTCTCACCAGCAGCGCAGAGGGGTCCTCCGATGTGGCGCACATCTCGCAGTCGAGAGCCAGCAGCCGGGGCCGCACCTCCGCGCTCAGGGCCCGCCTGGGGAGGCAGGGGGGAATGAGGGACGCACGGGCCGTGAGGAGTGCAGCTCAGGGGCGGGGGGTGGATGTAAAGAGGTGGGCTCGGCTCCACTCTTCCCGCAGCCCTCCAGCGCTCGACGCGGCCAGGTCCCGCAGTCCCGCTGTCGGGCCGTCGGCCCGTGTCGTAAGGCCGTGACGCGAACATCGCAAGTCAGGGTTCGCGTCCCTTGCTACTGACACGGGGTCAGAACACGAGTCGGGAGCGTTGCGGAGGCTGTGACATCCCCACCCGACCCCCACGACCCCAGAGGCAGGAGGGCCTCACCGCTTGGTCCTGGTCCAGCCCGGCATGTACGACGGCAGCTGCTCGTACAGACCGCCGTACTTGGCGTGCGCACGTGTGCGCCGTACGAGGGACCACACGGTCTCGTTCTGTTGCGCCGCGGAGCCGCTCGGGGCGGGAACGGAGGCGGAGGGGGCCTCCGGGACCGCCCCCCGGCCCTTGGCGGCATCCTGTGTTGGGGTGGGCACCGGGGGGGAGGAAGGTGAGTGCCTAGCATCCCTTGCCGGCCCTTGCCTTGCCTGCCCCGCCCCGGCCCTTGCCCCAGCCCTACTCTTGGAGTGCATGAGCCTCCATGACATCCACCCCATAGCCATCCCCTGCCCACAGCCCCTCGCCACAGCCCTCCTCCCCTTCCCCTACCCTTCCCCCTGACCTTTCCCTGCCCCCTCCCACCCCCACCTTGTGCACCCGCTGCGCCCACTTGGTGTACCGGGCCAGCAGCTCCCGCGCCGCCGCCCGCTCCTCCTCGCTGGCGGGCCGCTCCCCGGCGCTGGGCTCGGTTGAGCGCAGGTCATCCAGGAAGGCCTCCAGCACCTGGGGTTAAGGGGGAAGGGAGGAGGGGGGGAGGAGGAGGAGGAGGAGGAGGACGAGGGGGGGGAAGGAGGGGGCTTGGGTGGTGGAGGCAGAGGGTGGGGTGTGGGGGTGCGGGGGTGGGGCGTCGGCCATAGCGTCGCCCCCTCGAGTGGGATGGAGCTAGAGGTGAGACCCGGTGCGCGCCCTGGTGTGCGTGAGCAGCAGTTTGGGTGCTTTAGAAGTGAGGCCCGGGGCGCACCTCGACGGTATGCCGCTTGGGGTCCGTGCCACCGCCCTGCCGGGTTGGGAGAGGATGGCATGCGAGGATGAGTATGACCGTGTCAAGGAACGTCGCATATGAGCTGTAGAAGTTGCTGTTGGAGCTGAAATTCTGTGATAGAACGACTGCTGCGAAAAGAGAGCCGCGCCGACACGCCGAATGCCGCCGCGGCGACTCACCTGCCCACGCGCTTTTAGGAACTCCAGCCATCCGCCTGTCCTGCCACGAAGCTTGTGCTTTTGCGCCACGCGCACAAGGGTCACGAGTTTCTCCTTTGCATCCGCGCCTGCCGCCGGCGAGGCTGCCGGCGAGTGGCCTGCTTGCGACATTCCGACTTGAGTATACAGAAGTCGAGTTATGTAAGCTCGGTTTGAGCTCGCCCCCGGCAACATTTCGGACCGCACCTGTACGGCGACGGTTGCCGGCAGGGCCCCTTTTGCCTGGGGGACGGGGAGAGGGGGGAAAGAAGAAGGGGTCGGGCCATGGTGTTGGGGAGGAGGGCGGTGTAGCTCCACACAAAGTCTGTCGGGCAAGGGTCAGGCACGGTCGAAGCTGGCCGCCGCGCTGGAGGCCCACGCCCTCCCACGCGGTCCTCTGCCCTACCTTGCACATCCTCTCGTGCTTCCGTTCCGTCCCCGTTCGAGCCAGCCCCGCGCCCCTTAAGGAGCTTCCCCTGAGCCTGATGCCATGGCTTCCACCGAGGGCCAAACCCGAAGCGCGTGGGGCACGACGTGCCGGACCTAGCTGGGGGGGCTGACTGTGCCAGATGTGTGATACGGCAGCCGCCGAAACCCGGCCGGTCGCCTCAGTAGTCGCGCCCCGAGGCTGCCCTGCGCATAGACATTACGGACTGAACGTCTACTCACCACTGCTTAAGAACGCCGGAGCGCAAGCCCCACAATTGACCTCGAAACCATAGCAGAGCTCGCGAGACAGCGCCCTCAAAAGCAGTCTTGGCCTTCATCACGCAATCTATGGATGGATTGAGCCGTGCCTGACTTGCCATGAATGTCCTCAGCACGGCCTCGCCGCGTGCGCCTGGGCGCCAGCGGCGGCCTCCTGCGTGGCTGTCGATGTGCTTTGGAATCTGCTTTCCTGATGAGTACAGCGCTTTGCCGACGAGCGAGCCGGCAGTCAAGTCTAAGCCGGCCGCGAAGCCGGGCCTGAAGGACGTCAACGAGGAGCCAAAGCTTCAGCCGTAAGCCCTTGTCGCGGACGGCTACTGGTCTTTGCGGGTGCAGTCGCAACCCTAATAGTGGCATGACTTGACACCATCGTGCTGGCATCGTCGCCACACAGGCCAGCCACCAAGTGGCGAGACATTCCCCTGACGCACAAGTACACGTTCATCAAGCAGATTGGCAAGGTAGGCGAGTGGGCGGACCTCCCCAGCCCCTGGGCGGTTGCCTTCGTGCACGGTGGAGTGGAGGGGTTTGACGAGAACGAGGTGGAAAGAAGCCGCATCGTATAGGTGTAGCACCCGCGCACGAGACGGGCATGTCGACACCATGAGCTGCAATGGGGACCCTCGAGAGGGTTGAAAGTATGCTAAAGCGCAGCCTCCAGGGCACTGGAGGGGAGGGGGCGGGGCGGGGCGGGGCTGGCCGCATTCCTCTCACTGAGGAACTGCCGGACCTCTGCCGCCCTCGGGCACAGGGCTTGCCCTCGCAGCCAGGTCCGAGCAACCAACCCCTGACCACACCATTTTGGCATAATGGCATAATGGCAAAGCTATTGGCGAGAATGATGCCCTAAACTCCACGCGCTTCAGCCCTCACCCCACCGCCGCGTACACACGCAACTCACCCTGTCAAACCCCCGCCCTGCCCCCACACGCCAGGTGTTCTTCAAAGACACGGCTGGCAGTTGAATCTGTTCCCGCTCATGCACTCTTCCAGCCCCGTCCACCCCGTCCCACCCTTGAACCATCCAACTCGCACTCCGTACACCCCCCCCCCCCACGCACACACACACGGGCCCGCTTCTCGACTCATGGCTGGCAGAGGTCCACACCACCCGTGAACCACACACGCATCGCCCCTCACACCCCCGTCCATCGGATCTCCCACTCGTGAAAGATCACTTCCCCTACGCCCCTCCCACCGAAAACAGGGCGGCTTCTCGGAGATCTGGCTGGCGGAGGACCGGGAGACGCGCGTGCGCAAGGCGGTCAAGGTGGTGCAGCTGGCCAACGCGGAGCTGGAGCCGGAGGAGGTGGGGCGCGTGCGTACGGCAGTACGGCACACGTGTTTGCCGTACGGCATGTGTACGGCACGTGTGCGGCAGGCCGGGAATGGCGGGTGCAACAGTCACGCCACCAGTCGACCCCTGGGCTCTCTCCCCTGGGCCCCGGCCCTCAAGCCTCAGCCTCTGTGCCCTGAGGCGCGTTGGGCTGCCGGCGGGGAAGGGTGTGGCTTGGATGGGCGTGCGGGGGGCGGTCTGAAGGGACAGAGGTCAGGTGGAGAGGAGTCAGGGAGTCGAGAGTGGGGAGGACACAGGGGCTGTGCCGCTGGGGGCCGTGGGCGCAGGCTTTTTGGAGTGGAGTGGAGCAGGGCTGTGCCGCTAGCCGGCCGTGGTCGTCGAGCTGAAGCAACAGGTCTGCTTGGGCCGGACGCGTGTGGACACCGAGAGGCGGCCCTGGCGGGTTCGCGTGCAGCGGTCACAGCCAAGCAGGCGTGGATTGCTTCAAGGGCCGACCCCGGCCCGACCCTTCGGCAACCCCTCCACCGCCCTCACCTGCCCTTGCTCCCCCTGCCCGCCTTTGCCGACCCTTGCCCTTCACCCCATGCGGCCCTGCCCCTGCCCCACCACCGGCCCCTGCCCCTGCCGCTTCCCTACGCAGGTGACCACGCTCATTGCGGAGGCCAAGTTCCTGCGCAACCTGGTGTGGGGGGGGAGGGGAGCGGGGAAGGGGATGGGGAGAGAATGATCAGAGGTAGCGGATGAAGAAAGCTGCTCTTGGTCACACGCACGCCAGCGCATACGCGTCTGACACCCCTCCAACCCCCCAATCTCCCCCCCCCAGGACTGCCCCTACCTGGTCAAGTGCGAGGACTTCACGTACACCGATGAGTGGCTGGTGCTGGTGCTCGAGTACCTGGGGGGAGGGGAGGTGCGTGCTGCTGGGAGGGGCCCGGGCGATGCACGTCCGGGGACCTGGGGGGTGGACGATGCCTTAGTCCCTGTGCTGCTACCCCCCCTCCCCACCCCCCACCCCCCCCACCCCTTCCCTCCCTTCCCCCCCCAGATGCTGGACCACATCCACAAGGTGGTCAAGTACACGGAGGCGGACGCGGCGAGGCTGTTCGCTCAGGTGGGGGCGTGTGTTGGGGTGGGGGTGGGGGATTACTGAAAGGGGTACTTTGGGAGCAGGCGCGGAGGGAGGGGCGCAGCGCGGGGCACCCCGGCTCGGGGGCTGCGAGCTGTCCATGTGGACTTGTCGGACGGATGCCCGCCAGCACCTACCCTACCCTATCCCCCCTGTCCCCCCCTCGTTCACCCCCGCTCTACCCCCAGATTGTGTCGGCCATAGCGTACCTCCACAACCTCAACATGATGCACAGGCAGGGCCTACCGCCTGGGGGGGTGGGGGTGGATGGGGGCGGCAGGGCTTGATGCAGGGGGTGAGGGCACCTGTGGGGTCGGTCCCTGCGGCCCTGTCGCCCCTAGTTCTTCGTACCGGTAGCGGTGATGACTTGCCTTGCTTTTTCGCTACCGTATGAAGCGGTACCTGCGGCCCTGTGGCCGCTCATTGTATCATATGTGCTCTCCTCTCGCCCTGTCCTCCCTCCCCGCCCAGGGACCTTAAGCCCGAGAACGTCATCTTCACTATTCCCGTGGAGGAGTCCGTAGCGCAGGGCCTGCCGCTGAGGGTCAAGGTGGGCAGAGGGATGGGGGCTGCTTGGGCGAGGAGAGTCCGGCTTCGAGCTTTATTGTTGCGAGGTCGTGTTGGGGCAGAGGTATCTGGGGCTGGGGCTGGAGACTGGTACACTGGTGGGGGAGGTGTCACGGCTAGGGCTGGCTTTTGATACCCGTGCCGCCTTCCAGCTGACCCCCTCCTACCGTATCTTCATCACCCCTCCCCCTCTCCCTCCTCTCCTCCCCCCCCCAGATCATTGACCTGGGCATGGCGGGGCTGTACGACCCCGCTAAGGAGGTCCGCGGCTGCGTGGGCACACCGGGCTTCGTGGCGCCGGGTGGGGCCGGGGGGACGGGGGATGCAAGGGGGAGGGTGCGTGTGGAGGGCGGGTGGGGGGGTCATGGCTCATGGGAGGGCCGGGGGCTGCGTAGAAGGCCACGGGAAGGCCGGGGTGTTCTGGGGGGTCATGTTGCGCAGAGGGGAGGAGGAAACAGGAGGTTCACTGCCGCTGCCCAGTCGGTGGGCGGGTGCAGGTGGGCGACCTTCTGTGGGAGGCAGCCTCCTGACTCTGTTTGCTCCGTGCCCTCCTCCCTCCCCTCCCCCTCCTCTTCCGCGTAGAGCTGTGGAACGACAAGCCGCACACGGTGAGGGGCCGGGGTGGGACGGGGGAGCAGCGGAGCAATGACACGGGTCTTCTCCCGCCCGCCTGCCCACCCATGCATCCATCCACCCTCCCCTGTCTCGCCCCCTGTCCCCCCCAGCCCGCCTGCGACATCTACTCCCTTGGGGCCATGCTGTTCATCATGCTGACAGGTGAGGGGGGGGTGAGGAGGGGCGAGGGGGGGGGCCTAGGCGGACGCTTGTTTTGCACATCAGGGCAGGGCAGTCCCGGTGGGGGGGTGGTGGTCTCTGCTCAGGCTCTGGACCGCTAACGGAACGCTCGGCGCTTCCGCTATCGCCGCCCTGACCCCCTCCCCTCACCCGCTCCCGCCACGTGGCTCAGGCCGGAAGCCGCACGGGGGCCTGGACATCCGCATGATGACGTACTGCAACAAGTGAGCGGTTGGCAGCTGACGGTTGGCGGTTGACGGTTGGTAGCCAGCCGCCACGGTTGACGCCCACTGGGTACGGGAGAGGGTGCTGCCAGCTACGGTATCTGCGGAGTCCGCCGAATGCTCCCCCTTGCACGCCCCAGGAGCTGTCCTCTTGACTGTCTGGCTCCTCACCCACGGACCGCCGTACTCCTCCCGTATTCCCTGCCGTACTCCGACAGGTCGATCAAGGACGCGCCGGGCCTCAAGGACGAGCGGTGAGGCCAGGGCCCTTGGGGAGGTGGCACGCGCTTGCATCCGGGCGCCTGGCTCCCTGATGTACCCGCTGCCCACGCCTCCCCCTTACTCACCGCACTCCCCTCCCCCTCCCCCTCCCCCCCTCCCCCCCCCCCCAGGTTCCTGTCCCTCTCCCCCACCGCCCGAGACCTCCTCCTGCGCATGCTGGCCGACGACCCCGGCGCCCGGCCCAGCTGCATGGACGTGCTGCACCACCCCTTCATCGCGGCGGTGGACTCAAACATGGACGCGCACAGGGAGATCGGGGACGTGGTGCGCAAGAGGATGAGGGAGCTGGCGCAGCTGCGGTACGTCATGCGGGCCCGCGTGGGGCCTGCTGGGGGCCTGTCTGGTCCTGTGGGATATATACCGCAGCTTCGTGTAGGTAGTTAGAATTCCCTCCACGCGTTGTCAAGCTACGCTCCACTGCAAACCGCACGCCCCGCCATGGCACACGCCTTGCAGCTCCTCCTGACAGTTCCGGACCCCCTCCCGTCCCCTCCTCCTGGCCTCCCTCCTTTCAGCTGCGTGCACGAGCTCCGCTACGCACCGCACACTCCGCACGTTCCTGGCCACTCCTGACATTTCGTACCCCCTCACCTCTCCTGTCTGCACCCGCTTCCCCCGCCAGGCGCGTGCACGGGCTCCGCTACGCGCTACGCGCCTCCCAGCCGGCGGGGGGCGACCAGGTGGCACTGCTGGACATCTTGGACCAGCGGCGGCTGAGGATCAAGAGGCGAGCGGAGGAGGGGGGGATGGGTCTGGTGTGGATGGTTCGGGAGAGGCTTATGAGAGTGGTGGAGAGGCAGGAGGGAAGGGAGAGCGGGCGGAGGCTGGCAGCAATTTGGGTGTGGTGGACGGGGCAGAGGTAGGGGCACCGTGCACGCGCCTGTGACCCTCCTGACGACCCCCTCTGCCCTCGACCGCAGGGAGGCCGCCGCCAGCCTGTACCGCGACTCTGCCTCTCTGCCCCTCCCTCTTGACCCTTGCCCACGCTCCCCGCCCCCTCTCCCCCCTACTGCAGGGAGGCGGCCGCCAGCCTCTACCGCGACTCTGCGCGGCTGCTCACCAGCGGCCAACACACGCCCGCGCTCGGGACCGAGCCGCTCCACTCGCAGCTCGTCTCGCAGCCCCACTCGTCCTCGGCGGACCGCACCGAGCTGGTCCGGCCCTCCCAGACAATGGACGAAACCGCCGCCGCCAACACGGCCGCCGCCGCAGCCGACGGCGCCGCCGACGGGCCCGACCGCTTCCGCCGCTGCTCGCTGGGGCAGTCCTTTGCCACGCCGCCGCACCTTCTGGCGCCCATGGTGCGAAGCGGCAGCAGCAGCGGCAGCCGCGATGGTAACGGACACGTAAATCGAAACGCAAACGGCGGTGCGGACCGATGTGGGTCGGGGCCAAGCGGCGGCGGCACGGGCGTGGGCGCGGCGGCGTCGGTTTCCTCGTCGCCCTTCGCGGCGGCGTCCGGCGCAGCCGCCGGCCCCGGGTCCCGCAGCGCTCCCCACGTGCCGCCGCTCAACCTGGCAATGCCGGTGCCGGTGCCGGGCGCAATCTCCGGCCGCGGGGGCATTTCCCTGCCGCCCATCGCCCACTCGCCCCGCTACGCCGCCGCTCTGGCGGCCGCCACCACCGCGGGCCTCGCGGCCGCGCCGCCGCACGCGTCGCGCTTTGCCGACGCTTCGGGGTCGCGGCCCGGCTCTGGCTCGATCGATGTGGGTCAGGCCCTCCACGCCCACCATCACCACCACCAGGCGGGGCACAACGACCTCCACGCCCGGCCGCCCCTGCCGCCCCACCACGGCGGCAGCTCCCACCACGCCCACACGCCCCACGCCGGCACCGGGTCCGGACCGGGCTTGGGCTCGGGGCCGGGGGAGGCGCAGGGGCAGGGGCAGGGGCACGCCGAGGGCTTGGCCTCGGCCCCACAGTCCGAGCTCACAGGTGATCACGTGCAGCCGGCCAGGGCGCGGACGCAGCCCGCCGGAGCCGCGGGTGGCCCAAACGGATCGGCTCAGGCCACGCCCCGCGCCTTCCACCGGCACAGGCAAGTGCTGCTGAGGGGTAGTCTAGATTGCATTTCCCTGGCAAGCCAAGGGCTGGGCAAGTCGAGCCTTGCCGCAGGCCTTCAATCCCCCCCTTTGAGCCAATCCAAACCATCACCCCTGAATCCATGCCCGTCCACCCTTCCCCCCTCCCTCGACGCGCAGTCAGTCGGCGGGAAACAACGACCCGCACGGGCACGCGAACGGGCACGTGCACGGGCACGGGCCCGACTCGCACGCGGCCACGGGCACGGGCGCGGGCATGAACGTGCACGTGGACACCATGGCGCTGGTGAACGCGCTGCAGCCCGCGCTGCACCACTGCCCCTCCATGCCCGTCATGGACGCGGCCCTGGGCGCCGGCATGGGCCTGGGCCTGGGGGAGCACGGCGAGCGGCTGGACGGGGGCTCCCCCGTGGCCACCCTGGAGATGGTGGAGAACGCGCTGCTCACCAGGTGGGTGGGGCATGGGGAGAGGGGTTGATGACGGTTGGTGACGGTGGGATGGGGGGTGGAATGGAGGGGGGGCCTGGGGGTGGAGATGGTGGAGAACGCGCTGCTCACCAGGTGGGTGGGGCATGGGGAGAGGGGTTGATGACGGTTGGTGATGGTGGGATGGGGGGTGGAATGGAGGGGGGGCCTGGGGGTGGAGATGGTGGAGAACGCGCTGCTCACCAGGTGGGTGGGATGCGGGTAGGCGTGGAGAGGTGGGATGGGGGTGGAGGGGTGGCAGATGGACAGGGGCTCTCCCATGGAGACAGAGAGGAGAACGCGCTGCTGAGGAACCTACTCAGGGCCGAGGGAAAGAGGGTGGGGCATACGTCCCTGCAGGGAGGCGACGGAACGTGGCTCCTCCGCTTCCCTCGCACCACCTCTCCCTTCTGCCGACCCTGCCTCCCATCCGCAGGTGCCTCTCCGCCAACCCCTACACGCTGGAGCTCATGGCGCACCAGGAGACCCTGGAGCGAGTGCGGGCGGTGGCCGTCACGGACGACCACGCGGCGGACGGAGGCGGGGGAGGCGGGAGCCACCCGGCCTCGGCGCGCGGGCCGTCGTCGCACGCGCACGACAGCAAGCCGGGGAGCAACAGCCACCGATGAGGATCGGGGCCTGGGGGCGAGGCTGTCGGGCCCCGGCAGACGTTGGGCCTCTTCGGACTAGTGAAGCGCAGGGAGGGGCCCGGGGAAGGAGGGGACAGGAGGGGCCCGGAGGATCTTCTGGAGGGGAGTGATCATGAGCTTGCCACGCCACGAGCAAGGAGTAAATGGCACATGGGCCCATGTCACGCAGCCGCACCGTGACCACTCCTTCGTTGTACGCAACCGTATCGCTAACCAACTAACCGTGGTCATCTCTTATAGTACCAATGTTTGGGGGGGGCCGTGAGCGCAGGTGTGTTGGGCTCTGTTCAGCGTGGTAGTGGGACGGGAGGTCTGGCGAGCTTCGTGCTGCCAAGCCGCGAGCTTATGTGAACGGTGACAGCGGCCTTTGGAGTGCCCGTTGCTCTGCCCTTTGGGGCTCTTTGTATTCATGCTGTGGATGACGCCGTGAACCTTGCTCCCCGGTGCATAAGCTGTGCCAGGGGACGATGGGGGCAGGCTTGGAGTTCCTGATGTAGCCAGGTAGGCTTCCGGTTCTGGTGACAGAGGGGGTTCTCTACGGCTTCGGGCGGGCACGTGGGGATGCCAAAATGTGAGCGAGGGCATTACCATTTGCTGACGGCACGGGTGACAGTGCAGGCCTGGCTCGAGCTCACATCAAGCTCGTCAACACCGGCACGAGTAGATATTCGGATGTGGACTGAACGATTGGCCATTGGCTGGACGTAACGGATGAGCAGGCCAGCACTGCTGATGACGGCTTGCGGTCTGGGGCTCGAGGAGAGGGCCTTCAAGCAAGGCAGAGCACATCCCCGGGACTCGAAACGATGTACTGACGAGCACTCATTGCAACTAGATGTGCCAACGCACGGCCCTTGCCTTGCAAACGTTGCCTGGAAGCGGCTGACACACGGCCCAGGCGGCCATCGCAGGCGGCAAGCCCCATGTGGGATGCATCAGGGATTCAACGGCTCACGTTCAATTGTTGATCAAGGTTCATACGGTACCCAGACAGGTGTTTAACCCAACGTCACGGGGAAGGGTTCTGGGCCGCCGGAATGGCCGCCGGCGCTGCTGAGGTAGGCCGAAAGAGCAAGCCGCCGGCATTCAGTGCCCAGCACCTCAACCCAGCCCTGCATTTCGACAGCCGAATAAACCATAAACGGCAATCAACGTCATGCATGAATGCCGTTTCACGCGCACCACAATCAGCCCAGCCCTGCCTGCCTACCATGACGGCGAGTACGGCGCGCAATGCCTGCTCCACGCCCTAAAGCCCCCCCGCCTATTCACCGCAACTCCGAGGCCCAGTCCCCACTCGATGCGCTTCGTCGGGTGACCCGACAAGGGCGGACTGCCGGAGTCCTCAACTCCGAGGCCCCCCCGCATGTGCACTCCTCGCCCGTCCCCCTAGGCCCGCTGCCCCGCTGCCTCCAGCGCCAGGGCCTCCCGGACCACGCCCTCCGCCATCAGCCGGTCCAGAGTGCTCTTGTGCCGCAGCAGCTCCAGCACCGCGGGGTTGTGGGACATGCACCTTAAGGAGGGGTGGGGGCGGGCGGGGGTGCGGGCGGGTGAAGACACGGAGGACTAGCGTGGGGGAGGCCACGCAGACCCAGCCGACGGCCGGACTCGAGGCGGGCTGCATGCGCTGGGCCTCAGAGCAACCCGGGCGGGCCCACATGAATAGCTAAGGCCCAGGCCAGGCCCAGCCGAGGCCCTCACCTCAGCATCAGCGCCTGCTCCACCAGCTCTGCCGTAGCCACCGGTGACCCGCCCTGCACCTGACCCGGCTCCGCCTCCGCCTCGTGCCCCGCCCCCGCCGCCCCCGGCCCCGCCCCCAGCCCCGCCAGCAGAGCCGCGCCGTCGGGGTGGTTGAGGGGCAGCGAGGTGCAGTGCGCCAGGCCCAGGCCCAGGCCCGCATTCAGGGCCCCGAGTACGGCCAGATCCTCGTCGAGGGGGGGCCTGTCTGGGCCCGCCGCGGCCCTGGCCCCCGCAGCCTTGGCCCTGCACTGGGCCTGGGCTGGGCCGTCGAAGCTGTTGGCTCGGCGGAGGGACTGGGCGCCCGCCAGGCCCCCGGTCTCGCTGAGGGTGCGGAGGCGCTCCGTCGCCGCCTCGCCCGCCGCCGCTGTGCCGGCGGAGCCCTGCCGGGCCCCGGCCGGGGCAGCAAAGGCCGAGAGCGGCTGGCGCGGTGCGCTGGGTCCGCAGCCGCCGCCGCCCCTGTTGGCAACGGGCGCCGTGGCACGAGCCGGGGCCTGGCCGTGGCCTGGGGGCTGGGCTGACGTGGTGACTGGGGTGACGGCCGGCCCCGGCCCCGCCTGGGATTCCGGCGGCGGCTGCAGGGGGGCTCCGGAAAGTCGGGCGAAGGGCGACAGTTGGGCGGTGGAGGTGGGGGCGCTGGGCGCGGGGGCGGGGGTGGCAGCGGGGGCGGGGGAGCCGTGCGAGGTGGGCGCTGGGGGCAGGCGCTGGCGTGAGCCGCCCACGGAGACGTCGGCGGAGCTCCGGCTGTCCGTGGCGCCATCCCTGCGCATGAAGGGGGGGGGCACACGTGCCTTAGTGAATGGCAGCCGGCGGCTGTCAAGGGCTCAAGTCGAAGTTGCCCGGACTTTCGGTTGCAAGGATCAAAGCTTGACATGGGTTGCTCTGACCGGCCCGGCGCAGTGCCGTACGCCGTGCCGTACGCACGCACCCCTTGGCCACCAGCTGCAGCCGCGACTCTCTGGGGTTGAGCAGCAGGCCGCTGGCCCGGCAGTTGCATCGGCTGGCGCCGGCGGCGGCCCTGGGGGCGCGCAGGGCGAACTGCAGGCCGTGCACCCGACTGGGGTGGGGGATAGGGGGAAACAGCGTGGGGAACGAGGACGGAGTCGGAAAGGGGGGACTTGTAAAGCACCAGCAGTGGCCAGGTGAGCGCGGGGCGAGGAGAAGAGGATCGGCAAGCGAGCCAAGCGAGTGGGCGAACCGCGCCTCAGGAAGCAAAGGAAGACGCTCGCTTCGCCGAACAGGGAGCGCTATCCCGGGAGGCTGAGAAGGCTGCGGAGGCAGTACACACCTGAGCTTGGCCAGCTCCCTCATCCTCTTTCGCACCACGTCCCCGATCTCCCTGTGCGCGTCCATGTTTGAGTCCACCGCCGCGATGAAGGGGTGGTGGAGCACGTCCATGCAGCTGGGCCGGGCGCCGGGGTCGTCGGCCAGCATGCGCAGGAGGAGGTCTCGGGCGGTGGGGGAGAGGGACAGGAACCTGGGGGGGGGGGGAGGGGGAGAGGGGGACGGGGGCAGGGGGGGGGGGAGGGCTGTGAGTGACGTGGAGGCGTGGGCTGCGGGTACATCAGGGAGCCAGGCGCTCGGATGCAAGCGCGTGCCAACTCCCCAAGGGCCCTGGCCTCACCGCTCGTCCTGCAGCCCAGGTGCATCCGCAATTTTCCTGACGGGCGGGTGAGGGCAAAGGATGAAGTGGGTCGACAACACATCGGGGCTAAACCTGGCGAGCTGCACACGCTATCCGTGCCCGCTTGCTTGGGCTTCCCAAATGCGTACGACTATGCTTACTTGTCGCAGTACGACATGTTCTTGATGTCTGCCATGGCGTACGGCTTGCGGCCTGGGGGTTAGAGGCAGGGGCGGGGGTAAGGGGCGAGGGCGGGGGTGGGGGTGGGACACGGCAAGCGAGGGGTATCGGAGGTGCTCAGGGACAAGGTTCCCTCCCTTTGGACCCAGGGCCCAGAACTAAGCCCACAGTTCTCCCCTTGATCAAACTCCTACGCGCCGCCTACTCCGGGCCCCAACCCCACCCATGGCCCCACCCGTGAGCATGATAAAGAGCACCACGCCAAGGGCGTACACGTCCATGGCGAACTGCATGGGAGAGCGAAAGGAGAAAAAGAGCGGCAGGGATGCGTGGGACAGGTCATAGGGCGCGCATGGCCAGTAACGATGGAGGGTCCTTGGCGGGTCGGCGCACACGGGAGCGATACCGGGGTCAGAGAGGGTTTGTGACAGATAGCGAGACTCCAGGTGCTAAAGAGACCTTGGAGCTGCGGCCTCATGCCTCGCAGCAACAGGAGGCGCCGGGAGCGGCTTGGAGCAATGAAGGCGCTTGCAGGCGCCGGCTCACCGAGTGGGGCTTGTCGTGCCACACCTCTGCGGAACACGGGTCGAGGGTCGGAGGGAACGGGAGGGAGAGAATGCGGGGGGGCGAGGTGGCTCGGGGCAAGGCGGGCTTGATGGCCCACACAGGCCCACATACGCCCCAAGAGGCCCTCCGCCAGAGGCACCCACACAGACCACCCACCTGGCGGCAGAAAGCCGGGAGTGCCCACCGGGCCAGTCAGCGGCTGCGCAGGGGGCGGGGGGCGGGGGGTAATTCTTTCAAGCGGAAACGATAAGGCTGCGGGGGCGGGGGGGCCGGGGGTCCCGGCAGAGGAGCCGAGGAGCGCATGCGTTGCGCTACGGTAGGCAACGATAGGCAACGGTGCCCGGAGCTCCCACTCGCAATTCCGGACGGAAAACACTAAATCGGCGCAGCAGCTCGATGTAAGTTAGGATTCACATATTGGCTACCGGTATTGCAAGCGCTTCGGGTACTTCTATAAACGTCATATGATTCATAGCCCGTGCCGCGCTTCCAACTGCTCGCCTTGCTCTCGTTGTACTGCGCGCTCATGCCCAGGTCAATGATCTTGATGCGGAGCGGCTTGCCGGCGGCCTCACTCTCCTCCACGGGGGCCGTGAACATGATGTTCTCGGGCTTGAGGTCCCTGGGGGTGGAAGGGGGGGAGGAGGGGTTTGAGGGGTTGGAAAGGGACCGGGGCGCACGTGAGGGAGGGCGGCTAGGGGGCAAGTGATGTTGTCGGGCTGAACGACCCTGGAAGGAGAGGGTGGGACGATGTGTGGGTGGGGTGTGAGGGGTATTGGGGGTGGCAGCTGCAGCAGGGAGGTGGGGACAAGTGCCAGGGGGGCACCTGAAGAGGACATCGCCTCGAGACCTCCTGCCCTTTCCCCCATGGGGGTGCATCACCTGTGCATCATGTTGAGGTTGTGCAGGTACGAGATCGCCGACACGATCTGAAGGAGGGGGGGCAAGAGATCCGAGCGGGATCCAGATCAAGGTCGTACGGCATGGCGGTGATGGCGGGGCTCTTCGCCACTGAAGGCACTGGCTGCTAGGACATTCAAACACGGAGGGATGCCGTGTGAGCCTCCCACCCTCCCATCTAAGCCGGGCCCCACCAGGCCCACCTGCGCGAACAGCCGCGCGGCGTCCGACTCTGTGTACCTCTTGACCTTGTGCAGGTGCTGTAGCACCTCACCCTGTGCGCGGAGCGGGGGCGGCGGGGGTAGGAGAGGGGGAAGGCATGGTGGGGAGGAGAAACACAGCGCGCTGGGCCCCGACCCTATCCCGGTCCCTCAGCAAGTCTCACCGCGACTCTGGAACGCACCAGCTTCGACTTAAGGCCCGCTAACCTACCTACCCCCTTCAAGGCCCTTGGAGCTACTCGCAACCCACCACAACGCCAGCCAGCCCCCACCATCCCCCGACCGGCCCGGATCTCATATCCCAGATCCTAGATCTCGGATCCTGCCACCCACCCCGGTGAGGTACTCGAGCACCAGCACCAGCCAGTCATCATTGTGGCCCACATCCCGGCACTTGAGGAGGTAGGGGCTGGGGGGTGGAAGGTGCAAAGGGGCACGGCTTGCGGGTGGGTTGGTGGGGAGGCAAGAACACGTGCCAGTTGACGACCGGCACGTGCCCCACGGTCACGTGTAGGCCCCACGTGCAACCTGACGCCCGCTATTGACGCCATCTAAGGAGTCACCGCATCCGTGCAGCTGCCACAAAAGCGCCCGCCGGCAGCCTCGACGCCCCAGAGGTCGCGCATTCGGCTCCCAGCTGCTGCTGCTGCTCCCATGGCGCCTCGCATTCGGCTCCCCTGCTGCTGCTCCCATGGCGCTGTCCCCGCCGCTGGGCCCCAGGGTAACGAGTCTGCTCTAGTACAAGCCCGGGCCCGGGCCTGGTCTCGGCCTGGGCCTGGGCCCGAGCCCCGGCCTGTGCCAATCCCCTGCTGATCCCCCTCTAGGCTCGGGGCTCGCTGTCCCCGCCGCTGGGCCCCAGGGCCATGAGTCTGCTCTAATACAAGCCCGGGCCCGGGCCTGGTCTGTGCCTGGGCCCGGGCCTGGGCCTGGCGTTGGGCCACTCTCAGAGCACTGGTGCCTCCACGGATGCGCGCTGCCATCCCTTTGCTTCCGCCTGCGCCTGCGCCTGCGCCCGCTCTGACGCCCGGTGCGCGCTTGCTTCCGCCACCGCACTTGCTTCCGCCCTGTGCGCGCTTGCTTCCGCTTGCTTCGACGCCCCAACCCAACCCAACCCGATCCGATCCGCCGCATTGACCGTGGCCGCCCGTGGCCACCTCCCTCTCCTTCCCCGGGGGCCCGTACCAGTCCTGTGGGCGGCAGGGCGTGACAGCGGCCGGCAACGGGGGGGGGGGATGGGGCGGAATCAGGGCCGGTGTCCCTACGTGTGCGCCTCCGCGGTGGGGCATCCAAGCTCACGCCAGTCCAGCTCAGGCAAGCCAAGACTGCCCCAGACAGGGCGCCCCCGGCCCAGTTTGGGGCCCGGAGCAGCCTAGGCAGGTCCGGGATGCCAACCCCTAGTCGGGCCCAACGCCCCACGAGCCACGAGGTTGCGCCCTTCTTCCGGCATGTCCCTGGTCCCCCACATCCGCATCTCCTCCCCCTGCCCCTCCCCACCCAGCCACGCGCTCCGCTTTCACTGCCAGGCGACGGTGTAGCCTGGGGTGTGCGCCCCTGCCCCCAACCCAGTCTCCCCCACCTCTTCCCCCTCCCTGCTTTACCCCCCAGCACTCTCCCCTCACCCCCTCCCATCTCCCCTCCCCTTCCCAGGCCTTCCCGTCACCGTCTTCACCCTTCCCCCTCCCCTTCCCCCTCCTCCCCTTCCCCTGACCTTCCCCACCCTCCCCCTCGCCTCCTCTCCTTCCCCCAAGCCCCCTCCCCCTTCACCAGGTTGCGGAGGAACTTCGCCTCCGCCAGCACTGTCGCCACCTGCGCAGAGGCAGGAGACAGGGTTCACACGTGTCATCAGTCAGGAGGGCACACGTCTCGGGCAAGATTCGGCCTATGTCTCAGGCATCGCTTGGACGGCAGGTTGCGCCAGCTGGGCCTCCCCAGTCAAGCGGGTCTTCCCGGTTTCCTATTCGGCTTGGTGTTGAGCCTGCACGATGCGTCTGTACCTACCTCCCCCGGCAACAAGCCCGACGCTTGGAGGCCCGAACTCAACTCCTCCCCCTTCCCTCCTCCCCCCACCCCGTTGCTACCCCCCACCTCCTCTGGCTCCAGGTCGGCGCACGTGAGCTGCACCACCTTGACCGCAACAGCCTCCCCCGTGGCCCGGTGCTGCGACAGCCAGATCTCCGAGAATCCGCCCTGTGTTTGGGGGCGGAGGGGTGTGTGAAGGGCAGCGTGTGCGCGTGCGGGGGATGGGAGGGCGGAGATGCGTGCGAGTGTAACCCAAACACACGGGTAATGCCGTTGCTTCCGCAGTTAGACTCGCCTTGCCAATGAGCTCTTTGAGCTCATACTGGGCCACCAGCGGGAGGTTTCGCCAGTCGGTAGGCGGCCTGCGGGCCATCGATAATTCGTTGCGACAGCGCCCTTACACGAGCCCCGCGAAACAGCGGAGCGCGCAGGCTTACTTCTTGGGCTTCTCTGGCTCCGTCACAGTCTTTGCGGGCTTCGGCGCTGGTCGCCTGGGCTGCTCATCGGCGAGGAGGCCCAGGCACCAAGTCAAGAACGCCGGCGGAGCCATCGGCGCTGACGAGCGGCTAAGGTGTCACCAATTACTATGCCCAAGGACGTCAGAAGTGCCGTAGCTCTAGCGGTGCCGAACCAGGGCTCGGGTTGGAGAGAATGGTTGAGGCATCACGACCAGCACGCGCTTTGACTTTGACGCGTATTGCAGCTAGGCAGACTTGTGGGCGAAGGGCCCATCAAGTTCCAGCCGTAGCCGGCAAAGATGCCTTTCCGTGATGCCCTACCGGTTTTGTCGGTTGCACGGCTGCGGTACGGCAATAATTCCTTGTGGGCGCGTGCAGACTCCTAGCGCACGGGGAACAGCCCTGCTACTACATGGACATCTGTCTCCAAAGCGCTGTGGGCTGTGCCCTTTGGGCCAGGCCTGGACGCCCTCACTCCCATCCCCCCTTGTGAAATCTCTTCCTCCGCTTCCTCAGCACGGACAACAGGAGTGCGCAGGCGGCGGAGTGATCTTCAGAGTGATGTTACAGTACAGCCGACGCATCTCTTCGTCGCAACGTGCACGGACAGACAACCCCTGCTGACGGTAAACAGACGTAGCGAGCACACGCCATGCCACGCGGACCCCCCCCACTCGATAGCCTACGCGAGGGCTATGCCTGCCACCCCCTCACTCGCGGCTTGCGACCGTTCCGGGTCGAAATCAGTGTTGTCTGCGCCATAAATCCTCATCAACCCTCGCATTCAAAAACGGAACAGAATGGACGTCTAGTAGTCTGAAGACGGGACCCTGCGCCCCAAACCTGACCGGACACATGAAGCCCCAGCCGCAGGGCTGTCCCGCAACCAGCCTGCCGGCCTAGCACCCCCTCCCCGACATACGTTAGGCACCCTGTACGGCACCCTGTACGGCACGCAGACTGTCTATGCCACACGATAGATGTACGATACAGTGCGGGCCCAGCACGAAGAACGCGGGTCCACAGGTTCCAGTCGCCAACCTGCCCGGGGATTGCCCCAAAATCCCCTACAGTAAAGAGTGACACGCCGTGCCCAACCCAGCGGGTACCGCCACGCTCAGTGCTATGTACTGGCCTGGGCAACCCGAGGTGCCTTCGAGCAGCCACTGTAACGCAAAACTAACCTGACCACCACCACCAGGGCGCTGAGAGCCGCCCACCGCCCCCTCTCTACTTCTCCTCAATCTTTGCTTCGGCATAAGGGGCCCTTACGTCGCCCCGCTTGGGGAAGAGTCCGCCACGGCTTGCCGCAGAGGCAGCCGCCGCGGCCGCATACATAGGTCATAGACCACCAGCCCTGGCGCCAACCACCAATCCCCATTTCCTCGATTTCCTGCCTCCCCCACCCCCCCGCTCACAACCGGAGCATGCTCTCTGCTTGTGCCGCTCTCCTCGGCCGATTTCCTCTCCAACCATTATTCCAGCGCATCGCAACCGCGCCCTGTTGCCTTTCCGCGCCTCCGCAAAGGGCCGCGCGATGCCGTTAGCACTCTCGCTTACGACGCATGCCGCCACGCGCCCACGGCCCATAACATAACGTGCGTTTAAACCGCCGCCCCAGGGCCCCGGCACTAATCGGTTCACATGGATCTCAGGCCGAGGTCTACGGATCCACTCGGATCCAAATGGAGCCCCAGCCCTCCTATCAACCATGGCCGGGGACCACGGGGACTACTGCCCCCGCCCCTTTCCGCGCCAACTCACATCGACCCACATCGCGCACCCTCTGACACCAGCAGGGTCGGTCATGGGAAGCGAAGCGCCCCGCACAGCGCTTCGGCCGCCACCGCCGCACGCAGCCCTCAACAGCACACCAACCGCCGCCTGCGGCTGGCCGCAAGTGCCCTCCCAACCCATTCGGTACATCCACCCACCCAACCCCTGCCAGCGACTGGCCGCACGCGCCCTCCCGCGCCCGCGCGCACCGCCACGTCAGCGGCCGCCCGCCTGCCGTATGGGCAGGCATGGCCGCCTGCCAATCCAGGTCAGCAGCTGCTCCCGTGCCGGCCCGGCCCGGGACTGTGGATGCCCGTCTGCCCCTCCACCAGTCCGGGGGCTGAAGCCCACACTGCCGCCTCCGCCTCAGCCAGGCCCCCCCTGAGCTCCAGCGCTCGCCTCGCCACCGGGTGCTGCCTCCGGACCGCGGCTTGGAGGGCAAGCGCTGCTCAATGCCGCTTCGCTGGCTCGCTGGAGGCGGTCTGCTGTGAAGGATGCCTTCTCAGCGCCCTCAAGCGCAGGCAGAGGGGACCTCCAGCCCCTCGAGCTGCGGCCCTGGCTGAGCGGCATGCCAACCGGACGGCTCCCCTGTGACGAAGGGGTCCACAGGCCGGCACGGCACACGCTCGCCGGGGACTCCTCCAGGCGGGACTGACGTTCGGGCCCGTCCGGGCCCGGCGCCTCCGGGGATGCAGAAGCCCTGTAGGCGCTCCCTGTTCCGAGCGCCGCTCACAGATGCACGCCACGGGGCCGCCGACAGAGACCCCTCGCCGTGTAGGCGCGGTTGGCGTTGGCGTCCGGCTCCCACCACAGGTGCTTGGCACGGCGCCGCTGACACAGCCTCCTCGCCCTCCACGTCCTCCTCCACGGGGGCAGCCCTTAGGCCCTCTAGGTCCTCTCTAGGCCTTCTAGGCCCTTAGGCCCTCCAGGCCCGAAGTGAGTTAGCGTCCGAGCGGTGATAGTTAGCGTCCGGCTCGTTGAGCAGCCCCTGCCTCCCCGCTTGCAGGCGGACGCACCCCCAGCGCCCTTACGCCCATCTAGGGGCGGTTGAAGTTGGCGTCCGGCTCGTTGAGCAGGCGCTGGCGGATGAGCTCCGCCTCCACGTCCTCCGCGTACACCACCCCCAGGGGCGAGAAGTTGTCGTCCACCACCACCGCCGCGCTGCTGCCCTTGGCCGCCATGGCCGCCTTGGCCTGGGCCAGGGGGAGCGTGTGGCGCACGTAGAGCCGCGCGCGCGTGCCCAGCACGTCCTCGACTGGGGTGGGGTGGGGTGGAGGGGGGAGGGGAGGGGGCGGAGGGGGATGTCAGGGCGTGTGTGTGCATGGGGCAGCGGGTGGCGTGTGCGTTCTGCGTTGGTCAGGCTGCGGCCCCGCCAGATGGGCAGGGCCGAGCGCTGGAGGGGCGGGACGGCCGACCCACATCCGTGCTGGGGTGGGGTGGGAGGGTGTTGGCGCGCGTGTGTGTATGGCGAGCAAGCGACTCTGATTGGCCTGTCTGACCGCCCAGGTCGCTGGCCGATCCACATCCCAGCCCGCCCCTGCCTGCCGCCCCCTCCACCCGGTGTGCGCTCACCCGTCTTGTCTCCCCCCGAGGCCGAGGGCCCGGGCGGGGGCGGCACCAGCGACGCCGCCCAGAAGAAGGCCTTCTCCCGCAGGTACAGCTCCACCAGGGCCTGGGGGGGTGGGGTACGGTGGGGGGTGTTTGAAGCTGATAAGCGGGAGAGCGTCGAGTGGGGTGGGGGGGTAGGAGGGAGGCAAGAGGGGTGTCAAAAGGAGGAGACACGATGCGAGGAGGACACACGGTGCGCAGCAGGAGAAGGCATGAGTAGCCCCCCTATACCGCCACCCACCCTCTCTCTCCCCACCTGCTCCTCTACTGAATGCCCTACATGCCAGGTACTCACAACCGCCGCCCCCCCCCCCCACACACACACCCGTCCCTCCCCGCGTGTCAACAAAACACATCACCCCTCCCTTCCGCTTCCCCCCTTCTTTCCCCCTCACCCGCTCCAGGCGCTTGGAGAAGATGCCCTCCAGGTAGTCGGTGAAGAGCGAGGCCACCCCGATGGCGCTCAGCAGCGGCACCAGCAGGCCCGTGTCCCTAGTGATCTCCACCATGAGCGCCACGGCCGTGAGGGGCGCGCGGCAGGCGGCGCCCAGCACGGCGGCGGCGCCCACCACCACCAGGGAGGTGGGGTCGGGCAGGCCCCAGGGCGCGGCGACGAAGTGGCCCATGACGTCGCCCACCTGAGAGGGGGAGGGGGAGGGGGGGGAGGGTGTCGTTGCTGAGCGGGATTGCGCCGATGCCAGGGAATCCTTGCTTGGGGGAGAGGGGGGAGGAGGGAGGAGGGGGGGTTGTCCCCGAACCGGGACTGGGTCCCGCTGTCCTCCCCACGCCGCCTTTCCTCCTTCCCTCCTTCCAGGAGCAGGTCCCCGTGCCCTCCCTCACACGACCACGCCCCGGCCTCACTCCCTGCGCTGCCCTCAACTCTACCCCCGCCCCCGCCGTCCTCCCCTCTCACCAGGGCCCCTCCCCCCATGCCCCGCCCCAACCCCTCCCAGGCTCCCGCCCCACCCACCAGAGCGCCCAGGAAGAGTGACGGCGCGAACAGGCCGCCCACCAGCCCGCCGCCCACGCACAGTGACGTGGCAACGATCTTGGCGGTCAGCAGCGCCGTGAGATCGCCGGCGCTCATGCCGGTGGAATCGCGGAAGATCTCCTCCAGATTCACGTAGCCGTACTGGACCTGCGGTACGAACGGAACGAGAGCAAGGAGGTTGGCCACAGCCGTGCCTGATCCACTGTCGCCGATAGCTCTCCCTGGCCCTGCCCCGCCCCCGGCCCAGAAACCCATCTGCCCTACCCCTCTTCGCGGTCTCTTCGTCCGCCCCCTGGCGTGTACCCCCGGCCCCAGGCGCCGCCGCTGGCCAGCTCCCCTCCCAATCGACAGCCCCCCGGCCCAGCCCCAGACTCTTCCGCCCCCTTCAACTCTCAGCTTGCGCCCAACCACCCCACCCCACCATAGCCCCCCCCTCTCCCCCTACCTCCACCTGCGGGACTCCACCATAGCCCCCCCTCTCCCCCCCCTCCCCACCTGCGAGAACTGGTGCGCGATGATGCCCGAACCCACGCCCCACCACCTTGCCTCTTTCTCGCCCCCCGTGCCCATTGATACACCCCTCCCCTCCCACCTGTGGGAACTTGTACGCGATGATGCCGCACAGCGCTCCCGCCGTGGGGGCCGACAGCCAGCGCGGCAGCGGGCGCAGAGCGATCTCCGACACACGCACGCCCTCGTACAGGGCCACGGCCGCCACGGAGCAGCCTGTTTGGGGTGGGGGCGAGGGGCGGGTGGAGGGGGGAATGTTGGCGACGCGTGCAACCCAGCTGTGGTTGGTGCCGCGGTCCCCCTACCGTCATGCCGCCCTTCCGCCTGGCCTACGGGTCGGCCAGGTCGGGCCCCTTCCCTTCCCTTCCTTGCCACCTTCCTCGCCCCCACCCCAGCCTCAACAGCCCCAAGGCTCGTTGCTTGTGTGCTACGCGGGGGCTATGCCCGCCTCCCCTGAGCGCGCTCTTGCCTGCCCTAAGCTCACATCCCGCCCGCGTCCCTCTTCCCCACCCCCGCTACCTCCCTCAACAGGCTGGTGCTCGCCCGCCCACAGGCTGACACCTGGGCCCCCTCCACCAGCAGGGCATGTTGGGCCCCTCCTCCCACAGGCCTCCCCTACACCGTCTCCTTCCCTCTGCTCTCCCGGGACCTCTACCACCCTCCCTCCCCTACACCCAGCTCAAGCGCCGTTCCCCCTCCCGCGCCACCCCTTGCCCTCCCCCGTCTTCCCCCTCACCTAGCCCCAGGGCCGAGAACTGCGCCACGTCCACCAGCAGGTTGGGCTGGATGGAGAAGTAGGGGATGCGCCCCACCAAGTGGGTGCCCGCACCGGCGATGCCCAGGGCTTGGCCCTACAGGGGATCGGAGGGAGGGGTTGAGGGGGTGAGGGTGACGCAGGTAGAGAAAGCGCACACATCCCCGCCCGCGGCACTGGTACTGCTCTTGCCCGCATGCCTCCTGACTCAAGGTGCCGGCCGCTACAGTGTGCCTCCCGTCCCCACTCCCACTCCCATTGCCATTGCCGCTCCACCCAGCCCCCACCCCCAACTCCCGCCGCTCCCAGGTCCCGTCCTTAGCCCCCCACCACCCCGCGCACACGCACCTGCGCGCGGAGGAAGCCGATGACGCCCGCCGCCACCCCATTCCCCGCCGCCCCACAGCAAGGGCTCTGACCACTACCTCCACAACTACCATTCAACACATGCGATATCCCAAGCACGGACATCTCGCACCTGCGCGCGCAGGAAGCCGATGACGCCCGCCGCCACCGAGGTGGACACAAACACGGTGGACGTGGAGAGGCGGTCCAGGCCCAGGCGGGAGGACTTGAGCACAAACTCCACCGCGAACAGGGCGCCGGACACGGGGGCGTCGAAGGCGGCGGACACACCTGGGGTGGAGGGGAGCAGGGGGTCACGGGAAAGGGGAGGTCTGCAAGAAGAGGCGGGGACTCTGGTGGCCAGCTGGCATTGAACTCCTCCTCTCGCGCCGTCCCGTCTCTTGACTGCGCCGCAAAGCCCCCAACACAGCAAGCCCTCCGCTTCCTCCAGCAGCCTCTCCCCACCAGCCGCCTACAGCGTCTGCGTCCTTGGGCCCAGCCCAGGAACCCCCGTTCCTCCCCAGCAGCCTCCTGCACCCCCGCCCTCACCTGCCGCCGCTCCGGCCGCCACCAGCATGCGCTGGCGGCGCTTGGACAGGTTCTTGGGGGCGATGACGGCGGCCGTGTTGGCGCCCAGCTCCACGGAGGGCGCCTCGGGGCCCAGCGAGGCGCCGGAGCCGAGCGTGATGGCGGAGGCCAGGCTCTTGCGCGCCACCTGCAGGGGTGTGGGCGGGTGAAGGGAGGGGGAAGGGAGGGGGTTTAGGAGGTGGGAGGAGGGTTCGGGTGGAGGATGTACGCGTCAAAGAGGGAAAGGTTGTGGGCGAGGTGCCGGCCTGCATGGGACAGAACCTTAGGCTTGTCCCCAGCCGCCTTCCCGATCGCCTAGTCAGTGATACCGCATCAAAGGGGAGCTTTGCAAGACAGCCTTTGGAAGAGGAAAGGGGCCCAAGCCGCACCGCCACCGCCACCGCCACCCAAGGCACAGGGCCCGCACCGCACGGCACTCGCCAAAGCCAGGTTCTAGGGTCACAAAGCCAACGGTTACGCATGACATGGGCACCTTGCCCAACAGCTGGACAAGGCACAGGGCCCGCGCCGCACGGCACTCGCCTGCCAGTAGCTGGTGGGCAGCTGGGCCTTGGAGGTGTCGTCCGTGACTCCCTCCATGGCCCGCGTCAGCACCTTGAGCGCGGGCGAGAAGCCCAGGCCCTGCAGCCACGCCACCGCCACACCCGCGGCCACCGGCATGACGCACCTGTGAGAGGGTGGCAGCGGGGAAGGGCGAGAGGCGAGAAGAAGGGTTGGCAACGGTGGCAAGGGTGGGGCAAGGTGGACAGCAGGGGACAGGGCACAAGCAGGGCAGGGAGGAGAGGGAGGGCCAGGGTCCGGAAGGCCGTCGCAATAACCCCAGCGGGCCCTGCCTGTGGCCGCCGCCACCCCAACCTGAGGCCAGCACCCCAGCCTCTTCACAGCACAGGTGGTCTCCGCGCGGCCCTATGGCTCCCAAGACCAAGACCAAGCCTTGCCCTGCCTTATGCCGCTACCCCAGACACTGCCTCTCCCCAACATCCGCCAAACCCCTGTCCCTCCCCTCCTAGCCAACAGCCCCCACCTGAAGGGCACGGACATGCCGAAGAACTCCAGGCCCGTCTTGCGGCCGCCGCCGATGCCCAGGCCGTTGGCAAAGATGTCGGGCAGGTCGTGGATGGTCTGAATCGACACGTCAAACAGGAACACAGCCGTTGCGACAACGCCACCGGTGAGCACCGCATACGTGAGCGTCGTGATGTCGTCCGAGTCCTTGAGCCAGTCAGCCACCGGTGCCACCGACGAGACCTCGACGTCCGTGAGGCCCTCGGGCGTATCCGCCATGTCGATGGATCCCTTCGCGACGCCTTGCGCCGCGCTCATCGCGAGCAGCCGGTTCACCGCGGCGCCGTCGAGCGGGTCCTGTGCGGAGCTCCCGGTCGGGTACACGGGCCCCGAGTCCATCGACATGGTGCCGCGGACGTCGGACGCGAGGTCGTCCGCGTTGGCCATGTGGTCGCCCTCCACCATCGTCGCGCCAAAGCCCGACGGCCGCAGTGACACCGCGATCGCGGCGTCGACGATCGCGCCGCGCGCCGCGGCCTCCGCGGTCGTCGTGGCGGGGTGCATGATGGATGCCACGGTGGCCGGGAGGGACGCGGCCGGCATGCACCGCGTCGTGGTGGAGCCATTCGGGCCCAGGTCGACGACGCAGACCTCGTCCACCGACGGGTCGTCGCCGATGCCCGCGTACGCGGCGCCGCCCGCGCCATTGAGCCCCCCCGGGCCCAACCCAGATGGCGCCATGGGCGACACCATGGACGGCCCCTCGACCAGGTCCACGGAGCCCATGCTGGCCACGCTTGGCCCCGCGCTAGCCCCCCCAGCGCCCGGCGCCGACTTCTTCTTCGCGCCATTGCGGTACGGCACGGCGTCCTCCAGGTCCGCGTACAGCGCGGGCGGCTGCGCCTCGGCGTGTGGAGGCGCGGGCGCCCCCACCCCCAGCTCCTCGTCCATGCTCTCGCCCCGGCTGCCGTTGCGGTCCGGGGACACGCTGGTGGTACGGACTGAGGCGGAGCGGGCGGCCATGGAGCGGCGCCCCGGGAGGGCGGCCCCCGTGGCTGGGAGGGGTGCCGCGCCAGCGGGAACCAGGGTTGTTGCAGCCTGGCCGCCGCGTGCTGACGCCAGGCCAGGAAGCGCAGGAGAGGGCGCTGGGCTGAGGCTAGGCTGGTGGCGCGGAAGGGCGCTCAGGCGACCGCCCATGCGGCGGCTTGGGCGGGGCGCCGAGAAGGGTTCCCGGCGGGCGCCTGCCGACGCAAGCCGCTCCCGGCGCCGGGGCTGGGGTCGCGGGCATAGCATACTGGTGCCGCTGGTGCTGCATGTTGCGGTGAGCGTGTTGCTGAGCGTGCGATAGAGCGTGGGGTGAGAACCTACGCTCGGCGAAGCCATGATGCGGGGCGCTCGTGGAGGTCCAGGGCGCTGCGAACAGGAGCGGCGGGGGAAGCGGCATGCAGATAAGCCTCAGCGCTTGCCGCGGTGATAGGGCGTCGCGAGGATGCGTAACGCGCAGTTGGAGTATTGGCTTCGCGCGGGCTTGGGCCACAGAGCTCCACGCGAGGTCGACAAGCGCCCACGCCCCCAGTCGGTGCCGCAAGCTTGCATTCCCAAACATGAGAACTCCGTCCTGCCGTCGCACCTCAGCGAACGAATGATGCCGGGCACCCGGTCCACGTCGCCGAGAATGCCGTCCCGCTCAAGCGCTGACGTTTCCGGGCCGCGCCGCTGCCTACAGGAGTCGCAGTTGCTTTGCTTAAGCAAGAAGGTGGGCCAGGGGCCTGTGTCGGCAGCGCGGCGGAAGCGGAATTCCACGCGAAGGTGTTGCTCTCGGAAGCGCCTGCGAGCGCAATGTCAAGTGAGCTGCTAAACGTCGGCGAGCGGTTCTACGCAGCTCGTGGGTAGATGCAAAAGGTCGCAGCGCCCAACTTTCAGCATCGGCGAGGTCTCATCTCTGTCGCCAGAGCCTCTATGCGCATCTGGCCCGCCTGATTGCTCTACCACCCCCCTTACCCTCCTCACCCAAGCCTTTTCACCCTAGGCAAAATGGCCGCCGCGATGCGCACCTGGACCTCGGCCCCATCGACCATCCCTCGGTCTAGAACCACCGCTGTCCCGATCCCAGCACGATCTGGAGCACGCACGTTCCGTGCTCAGCCCGTGGAGCTCGGGGCGAGGCAGCTCACGGTGAGCGGCGGCGTGGGAGCTCCCGTTGGTGGTGCCGTCAACTCCGCCCGTCCCCAACCCCGCACGCACGGTCGGGCAGATCAATCGCCCCTGGATACCTTTTCAGCACGCACAGAGCTCTCACATGCTGAAGAAGAGGATATTTGCATGTCTGCTCACTGGGGGGCACGGGGCACGCCGTTGGCGCTGACCCAATCTTCTTGTCGGCACCCACGTCTCTGCATTCGCTGCAACCCACCCCCCGCTGTCCCTCCCCCTTTTCCCCTCGCCTTCCCTCGTCGTCCGTACTACAGCTCGTTCGGGCCAAGCGTGCCACGGAGCAGGATGAGAGGGAGATCGAGGAGATGAAGCGGCAGGCGGAGAAGGGGGATCTGCTGGAGGGCGGCGTGGCTGACGTCGGCGTCAAGGTGGGTTCGACCGCACATCCTGGGATGGGAACATGGGATGGGTGCTGGGATGGGGGCTCGTGAACCTGGAAATCCAGGACAGTGCATGACCCGTTTGGTGGACTTGGGGACATGGCGGGGTCAGGCGGGGTCAGGCGGGTATCAGGCGCAGCATCGACCGGTTCAGGCCAGTAACGGGTGGGGCGTTGCTGGACACAATGGGGTTTGGTGCGGAGCACTTGGTGTTTGTGGACAAACATTGCAGCGCCGCGATCGGGCCTGGGACTAGGGCCCCCTCGCTTAGGCCCTGGCCCTCCTCGGCCTCGGGTGCGTGGAAGGCCAGGGGTCAGGAGCTGGCGGCTGGGATGGCCAGCAGCTCGCTTAGCAGGCTCCGCTGCGTCTGGAGCTTGTGGCGCACCGCTGCGCAGGTTCCTAAAAAGGCTGACTTGAAACCGTGCCGATTATGTAAGCGAGCTCGCCAGCGCCTCTGCCCTCGCTGGACCCCAACCCACCCCAATCCACCGCCCAAACCCCACCCCAAACCCCACCCCAATCCACCCCAACCTACCCCCACCCCCAACCTACCCCCACCCCCAATCCACCCCAATCCACCCCAAACCCCAACCCACCCCCCAACTGACACCCAAACCCCAACCCCAACCCCAATCCCGACCCCACCCCAATCCCCACAACCCCAGCTGGTGGCGGTGGCTGGCTTCGTGGCCACGGTCCTGCTCCTGGGCACCCTGGCGCAGCCCGTCATCCAGAACATCATCAACACCTTCCCCAAGTCGGGCTAAGCGGGCCCGGCGGGGCCCAGAGGGGCCCGAAGGGGCCCAGCGGGGTCCAGCGGGGCCCAGCCTGGCCTCAGGGGCTCCAAGGCCGCGAAAGGGCCGGCCTGTGCTGGCGCGGCCTGGGCTAAGCGGCGCCCAGGTGTGGGCCGAAGCCAAAGCGGAAGCCTGGTCGGGGCCTGGCCGAGGGGTCGCAGAGCCCTTGCGCTGGGGCGAGCTTGCGCGGAGCCTTTTTCTTTGGGGTCGGGGCAAGCTGCCGCCTGCCCCGGCCGGCTCTCGGGCTCGTAGGGCGTGCGGTGTGGACCATACGGCTTGTGGGCCGGGCGGACGGGGGGCTGAGTGGGTGTCACCAGCCGGATGGGCGGACGCGGAGGGCTTGACAGGGCGCAGGCGGACAAGCCCCGGGTTCTGCAGTGCGGTGCTTTTTGGCAGCTGGGGAGCACAAGCGTCGGGTTTTGATACCGAAGTAGTACAAGGGGGACACGCATAATGTTTGGCTCCCAATGACGCCAATGCCATTGTCCACTAGGGTCTGTACTGGTGTGTGGGGGTCGGTTGGCCCGCCTGCCGCCTGGTAGCTCGGCTCCCGCGCCTGGGCGTGGGGCGGTGGTGCCGGGGAGGCGGCGGCGGAGGGCACTGTGCGGAGTGATGGCGCGCGGACGGACCAAGCTTACATTACTGACGGATGCCGAGTTGTGAGGATGCTTAAACCAGGAGGACTTCCTCCCGCGCACGCATTGCCGGGTCTTGTAAGGGCCACGGCGAAGACTTGTGCAAACCCCATCCAAGGGGGGCACCGGAAAACGGAGGGCAGCGCCTCCATGTGATGTACAAGCAGCAAGGCTGTCTAGCAGCACACGGCGCAGGCACCGAGGAAGGGCACCGGCGAGTCGTCCGTGTGTTGCTGAGGCGCCTAGCTCCTCCGTCGCCCATTTGCCCCGGCCCGTGTCGCCTAGCTGCTGCAAGGCCAGGACTGATGGCGCAACTCGCAAAGGCAGCTACAACAGCTTCAGCTACAGCGAGGAATGGCCGAAACTCTCGGTTTCGGTTTCACCTCCGATTCGCAAAGCCGCCACGTCGACCCTCCAACGGGAACCCAGCCCGGAACCGACGCCTGTGCAGACTGCAACAAACCAGCTAATAATCGCGACGGCCTCGCGTCGCGCGTGCAGCGGGATTGTCGCAGCGCGCGCAAAGTGTTCAGAAAGGCGGCGTTTCCTCCAAAGGTTTCTGTCGTCCACGACGAGGACGAGCAACGGTCACCTCCAGCACGCCCTCCAGGAAACTCAGACGCGCTTTGAAACAGTTCCAGGACCTTCCACGGCCACCCCTCCTCCCCAAACACCAAGCGGCCTAGGCGCCTCACACACCTTCTCACCAACACTCCCGCAGGCGGCATGAACACCGCTCCCCCGCTCCCCGCAGCATGAGCGAACGGCTGGCCTGTGGCCCCCTGGCCCCCCCAAATGCGCTCCGCTTCCGCAGAGTCCGGGGGGAGGTCACAGGTGCGGCCGGGGGCGCAGTGCCGCCACCTACCCACCGCAATGCTCCCTCCAAGGCCCTCCAGCCCCGACATCATTCTCCTGTGCAGGCCCTGCCCCTGACTCCCCTCCAGGCCGCTCCTCCATCCTCCTGTCAAGGCCTCGATACCCTAACAGCCCGAACACGCCCCTCCGTCCAGGCCTCCGCTTCCCTCCTTCATGCTCCAGTCCAGGCCTCAATCCACCTGCAGCCTTCACACCCTTCCCCAGGCCTTCCCTTCCCTCCTCCATGCTCCTGTTCAGGCCCTCCTTCCCCCCGACGCCTCACCCCCTCCATGCTCCCCCCCAGCCCTGTCTGGCCCCCACCCCCGCACCCCTACACACTCCTTCCTGCCCAGGCCTCTATCCCCCCACAACCTTCACACTCCCCCACACCCTCAGGCCTACCCCTCCCCCTTCCCCTTCCTCGTCCCTCCCCCCCACCCCCTACATGCTCCTGTCCAGGCACGTGGGCGTGTCCGTCCACCAGTCGGGCCGCGCGTGGCGCACGTGGCGCAGGAACACGCCGTCGCTGCCGGGCACCGCCAGGCGCTGGGCCTCGGCGATGTCACAGAAGTTCTGGGGGTGGGTGGGGGTGAGGAGGGGCGGGCACGAGAGGGTTGGTTGAGGACACATCGTGTGAGCGGAAGAGAATGTGGCGGAGGATCAAGGCCAGGGAAGGGGTGCGGAGGTGGGTGGGGCACGGCCAGGCGCTGAGGGGATTGGGTGGGATTGGGTGGGATAGGGTGGTAGTGGGTGAGGATGGGAGGGGGGGGGAGGTTACAAAGTGGCAGAGGTTTGGGAAGGAGGAGGCTGTGGGGTTGGGGCCGCTGGTAGGGGGAAAGGGTGGAGGAGTGCTGTGTTGGTCCTCCTTGGAGGGGGGGCGCCCCTAGCCCTGTGGACGAGTACGGGGACAGTACCGGAGCATCCGGGGGGGGGGGTGCGTGAGGATGGGGAGGGCGGAGTGCGGAGGGACGTGTTCCCGGGGTAGACGGAACGGGCAACTGGTGGCGTGATCAAACCCGGGCCTGCCTTCCATGTGGGTCGGGCTGCACCGCTGCCCCCATGCCTCCTCCCCCGCTCTACCTTGCAACCGGCCCCGCGCTGGCCAGCTCTCACTCCCCCCCATGCACTCCGACCCTCACACTCGTACCATGCTCGGTTGCTGCATGATTTCCACACGCACCTGCAGGTCGATCCGCCCCGTACTGCCCAGCTCCATGCAGATCTGCTCCACGTCACTGGGGTCCAGGTGCTGGCCTGGGGGGGCGGCAAGGGTTTGGGGGTGGATAGGGGGTAGGGTTCCGGGCGAAAGGGCCGTGGAAGGGGAGGGGCAGAGTGGGGGAGGTCTCCCGGGCGGGGATCGTGGGGTGGGCGGTGGGGGCCGTGGAAACCCTACGGCTACAGCTCAAGCCCCTGTCACCTCTCGACGCCCCAGAACCCCCCCTCTGGGGGAAGGGGAACTGGCAGACGCGAAAAGCAGGCCAGCAACCCTCCCTCTGGGGGCCTGGAGCCGTGGGTGCCGGCGTTCTCTCGCACTGCGCTTCCTTAAGCCCGGTCCGCACCAGCTCCTGGGACCCAACACCCAAGCACCCGAATGGCTGGAGCCTTTCATGTTCCCTGGCCCAGCACGGAGCCACCAGGTCGTGCAATCCTGCAATGGTTTATGCTGCTCAAGTCCCCAACGATAGGGGACCAATCGGTGGCTAGCGACCAATACCACCAGCCTTGGACCACCTATCCTAGTACCCGTGCCCATCGGCCTGCAACCCCTATCCCGCCGTTCTCACACCCGTGCCTGTTCAACCCCTTAGTGATCCCGTCACCTGCGTAAACCATTCCGCCGTTCCGCTCCCCTGCCCCCCGCTCCAGCCCTCCGCCCTCCCCCCCACCCCCTTCCGCCCACTCACCCAGCGTGTCCAGCCCAGCCACCAGGTCGTCTCGGTCCAGCCAGCCCCGCCCCCCGCGGTCCAGCCGGGCAAACACCGCCGCCGACTGGGCGCGGCTCAGGCCCTCCACCACCCCCGGCACCACGCCCCCGCCCCCGGCCCCGCCGCCTCCGCCTCCGCCTCCGCCGCCGCCGCCGCCGCCTCCTGTCAGCTCCTCCTGTGTGCAGGGCATGGTTAGGTCGGCACAGCGTGTGTTATCGGTAGTGGCTGCGGCGGTGGTTCCTGAGCTGCCCACTGCCGCGGTCCCGGCAGAGCGCAGCCCTTCCCTCCTTGGCAAGCGCGGGCCGGCGGTATGGTCATGCTAACCTCTTGTCCTCCCCTGCCCTCCCGTCCCCCCCCCTCTCCCCTCCCCCTCCCATCTCCGCCCCCGTCTCCACCCCCGTCTCCCCCTCACTGCACCCCCCCCACCGCAGGCCGCGCCGCCTCACCGGTAGCGCGCCAGCGCCTGTGCCGCCCTCAATGCTGCCGCCACCGCCACCGCTGCCCCCGCCGCTGCCGCCGCCGCCGCTGCCGCCGCCGCCCCCCGCCAGGGAGCCCAGCAGCGCCTCATTGGCCGCCAGCACCGCCACCACCTCGCCAGCGGGCACGTACTCCAGCTCCCGAATCAGCCGCTCCAGCGCCGCCGCCGTCTCGGCCGCCGCCGCCACGTCAGCTGCCGCCGCGGACGTGCCCGGTGCGCCCGTGCTGGCCCCGCCGCTGCCGCTGCCGCTGGCGGCGGCGGCGGCGGCGGCGGCGTCCAGGCGCCGCTGCTGCTGCTGCAGGCTGCGGTAGACGTGCCAGCAGCGGCGGGAGGCGGGGTCGGTGCCGCCGGGGGTTGCGTCGGGGTCGGGGGCGAGCGTGCTGCAGTAGTCGCCGACCCTGCGACCCGCCTGGTCGAGCAGGATGTGTGCAGAGTGGAACAGTTCTTCCAGGGAGCTGCTTGCGAGCACGCTGCCGACCGAGGAGGCCTCGCGAGAGTCGCTTTGGTCGCGGAAGCGGCACGGGCCCAGGCGCTGGGCTTTGCGGGAGGAGACGAGCCTTGAAGACGAATCGACGCGGGCAGCAGCGGGCAGGGGCAAGCGGCGCAGCGTAGGAGCCGCGGCGGGGCGCGTGTTGGGGGCGGAGAGGCGCATGTTTTGGGGCTGGCCGGGGCGTGAGGGGAATGGGTTAGTGGCGTGTGATAAGGTGCGGTGGGGCGCTTTGAGACGGTGAGCGCAACGCGGCGATTCATGGGCTTCGACATAGCGCAATGCGTCGCGGCGGAGGTCCCGCCCCGCGGGTCCGAGTAAACGAACCCAGACAAGTTGCCCGGGCTTGGAGTTCGCGAGCTCTTTCCTGTCCCTTTTTAGCCGCGTCGGCCAGAGGCCCCTGGCTGATTTCTGGACCCGGGTTACGCAGCGGTTTCAGGTCGGTGTGCGCAACACCTTTTTAGCAACCTGCGCAGCGGTGCCCTATAAGCCCCGGCCTTTGTCTGGAAGTACTTTGTTTCGTCGGACGACAGCGGCCGTGCACTGCGAAGCGGAAAGCGCGCCGTGCGGGCCATGTGCCAATGCACGAGTGCGGACGGCAGCAAAGTCCCTGCGCCAACGCTGCGCAAAGCTCACAACCCACGCCCGCGACTCACACAAAGAGGCGCGCTCATAAATAGCAGCAGCTCGCGCTAGCCCGGCGTAGCGGTCCTGCGCTAGTCTCGCAACACTCCCAAGGTGCTCCCCGGTTCCGGTGATTCCCCTGTTACCCAACGGCTCCTAAGCTTCGGCTAACAGCACCACGGCAACCCAACCCAGCCCCCAGCATCAGCTCCGCAAGGCCGCGCTGATGGAGAGATTTCCGGGGCTCACGGTCCATGGCTTCAGCTGCAGCAACGATGCGTCCACGCTGGGCTCTGAGGCGGCTTCAGACAACATCGGCTCCAACCACAAGCTCCAGACGCAGCGGAGCCTGCTGAGCGAGCTGCTGGCCATCCATGCTTGCGAGGAGGACCAGGGCCTAAGTGACGACGACAGCAACAGCGACAGCGAGGACGACGACGCGTGCCACGAGCCCGAGCCCGTCGTGCGGCAGGAGAGCCAGGGCCTTGGCTCGGAGAAATCGGAGCCCATACGCATCCCTGTTTCCGAGTGAGTGCCGTGCGCGCGTTGGACATACCCCGGGGGTCACTACGGAAGCAGGGGTTGCACCCAGAGCTCACGGCCGAGAGGCTAGAGTTGAGGGCGCACGCGCCTCAGTCTGACCGAGCGACTTTGGGCCTTTGCGTCGAGCTTTCCCTGAACCCAACTTGTCGACGGAGTTTTCAGCTGGACCGGTAGCAGCATTTGTGGGGTGCCTCGGCGCAGCGTAAACGGACACAGATGCACGGCTGGCAGTTCCACGCTGGACGCTTGCACGCGAAATTACCTGAGCGGCGTGCACGGCTGGTCTCAGGGCTGCGAGCTTGGTCTCACGGGGGCGTCGGCAGCGTGTTCCGTTCGGGCTACGTAAGCCTCGACCGTTTGCCGATTTCCCGATTCTCGTTGTGGCTGGGACACGCGAACCCAGCGCCCAGCGGAACAGGGCCCGCCGAGCCCACCAAGCGTGCAGTCAGTCGACACGCTTTGAAAGAAGCGCACGGCCTTACCCCTGCTACCGCTGGTAGCGTTACTCGCGCGGCCATGGACTTCCTGCCCTTCGCCCCACCTGCCGCTTCCGGCCGTTGCCCTGCCGTTGCCCTTTGTACTGTGTCACTGACCCTGCCTTCGTTCCCCATCCTCCTGCTCGGACCCACCCTTTTGCTACCAGGTCCTTCGCCAACCAACGCGCCAAGGATGCCTACCGCCGCATGATGTACCAGCGCCAGGTCGAGGCCCTGCACCACCAGCAGCAGCAGCAGCTCGCTTACCAGCAGCAGCAACAACACTTGCTGCGGCAGCAGCAGATGCAGGTGCAGCAGGCACAGCGGGCGCAGCTGCAGCTGCAGCAGCAGCTCCTCGCCCAGCAGCGCCAGGCGCAGGCTGGAGGCGCCATGGGGGCCCAGTAAACGCAGCAAATGCACGTGGGCGTCAAGATGTACGGGGCGTGGCCATCGCCGTGATTTGACTTCGGCCACCGCCCGAATGCACCACCATGACCCTCAACATGACAAGCAGCGTGCCTGGGGGCCTTCCTCGGCTATGGTTTGTGTGCTGAGAGAGTGAGCGGCTGCGTGTTTTAGTGACTCTGAGAGCATCCGTGTGCGCGCGCGTACGCGACAGATGACGCCGTGGCTTACGACCACCCAATTATTGGGCAGCGTGCGCCCCAAAGCGCCACGGGCTGGCTGTCTGGCCAGGCACGCAAACAAGAACAACCCATCTTTGCACTGGGCTGTCCGGCACAGTCCTTAAGAACGCAAGCAAGTAATGCAAGTCTCTTAACCGTACGGCAAACGTGCGCGGCACTCGCGTTGGAGTGCGGCGCATGGCGCGCTCTCGCGAGCGCGTTGGCATCGTCGGCTGCCACGGTGTTTAGCGAGTTTCCAAGTTGGACTTTTTCAGGCTTTATCAATGACCCGGGTCTCTCTGGGTGGGGGGCAGCATGGAGATTGGCAGGCGCCAAGCCAGGCGGCCTGGTTAACGTTTGGCAGACGCGTCTGGCTGGTGTTTCTGGGGTGCGTACCGTATCTCTGAGCGCCACAGCCCCGCATCGTCGGATCGTATGCGGAGCTGTGGCGTGTCACCCAGCCTCCTAGTACTAGCGAACTTTGGTGTGGGTGCTCGGTAGCCCGTGTCCCCCCCTTCGGGGCCGGGTGTTCTCGGGCCGCTCTTCGCTGGTTGGTGTCGAGGTCAGGGTTGGGGTCTAGTGGGGTCTGAAGCTTCACTTAGTCATTGTTCAGTTGCTCTGCCGCGTTTGCTGCGACGAGCTTTTGGTGGTAGGCAGCACTTTTGAGCGGCTCGAAAGGAATTAGAGTTCAGAAGTTGCTTTTGCGCCGGGGCCGGGGCGATGTATGCGAGTATGCGATGCGATGAGCGGGTGCGGCCCGCCGTGCCTTGTGGGCGTGTGAGCGGGCTCGCCGCGTGGCGGTGCCAACCTTTGGCCCCCACAGTTGGTGGAGAATGCAGGGACGGGCTTTGCGATGGCGCTGATGGGACGTGTGAGAGACACCCTACCACCACGGAGAATGACCCCGCAGGTTTGCAAGCGCGAGGGCGTAAGGTACTTTAGAACTAGGACGTGGATGCTGTGACACGCAGACAGATGGACTGACTATGCTGGCCGGGCTGTGGACGGGAGAAGATTCCCAGCCGTAAGCGGCCGCGACTTGGCAGGGGGCGCGCTAGCCCTTGGGTATTGGCATGGAGGCTGATGCTGCTTTCGTAGCAGTATCGTAGCAGTATCATAACGGCTGGTGCGTGGGGCTTTTGCGCCGTTTGCTCGCGACTAGACTAGGTGTTGCGCACGCATGTTTGTTTAGTGAGCGGGGGGCCGCAGGGGGTTGCTTTTCCTTGGCACACGTAGCGCAGTTGGGGGAGGCGTAGAGCATTGTGCATGGGCCAAGGGACCGTAGCGACACTCTCGGGGTAGCGATCCACGTTGTTAGGACTTGAGCTGTGAACTGAAGAGCTGCAGAAGTACCACAATTCGCACATATACCACATCATGCGACGCAGCTGAGCTTGACTTGTTGTTGATCGACCACACAGGATGCATGTAAGTTGAGATGCTCCGGCCGTCCCATCCTTCGACCCCTTGCGACAGCTGAGCGGTGACCAGCAGCAGCGTGAGAATGAGCATGCACCAGACGCTCCTGGAGTCGCAAGCTGTAGGCGATTATGGTCGGGTCAGCTGCTGCCTGACCTAGTGCTGCCCCCACTGTACCCACTGAAGGCTGAGACCCTGCAGGCGGAATGTAGGGCACGGAGGCATGTACTCCTGACCGCCTGCGCGCACGGACGTAGAGGCAAGGCACCGCAGCTACGGCAGCAGCGTGTTACCACGTTACATGAGCGCAACTGAATGCGTATGGGCCGCACCTGGCGGCAGCCCGCAGGGCATCTGCCCAAGTCCAAACCCACGTCGTGCGCCTCTCCGTCCCCATAGCCCTCGCCCCTGTTTTGGCCACCGGACCTGCCGTCCCGCCTCACCACGCCCACGTCCACGCCATGACCCCGGCCCAAGCCTCCTCCCAGTGCCCCAATCCTTACGGCCCCAGACCCCCTGCCTCATCCCGTGTTGAGTTTCTGCAGCAGCTTGGCTTTTGCTTCGTAAAACTTGACAATGTCGGCGTCCGCATCCGGGTTGCCCGTCAGGAAGGGCCGCGCTGCCTCCAGCACGCTCGGGTCCACCCCCTGGAACCCCCCACTGGCAGACAGCCCATGGGCCTGGCCTGGGCCCGAGCCTGGGCCCGGACCCGGGCCATGTGGGTGCATGTGGCTCCGCAGGGACGTCCCGCTGCTGCTCCGCATGACGGGTGGGCTGGCAAAGCCGGCCGAGCTGGACGGCTCGGCCGCCGGAAAGCCGTTGAAGCCGTTGGCGGGCGCCGGTTGGCCGTTAGGGCCCGAGTAGGATTGGGAGGTGGAGGGGCTGGCTACCAGGCGGCTGGCGGCAACGGCCCACTGTGGCGGCGGGCCGCCGCCTCCACCAGCGCCTGCCCCGCCGCTCCCACCTCCCGGCCCTGGCCCTGCCCCGGACCGGCCGGACGACCAGGATCCGCTGGCGGAGGGCGACCCCGTGGCCGCTGCATCGCCCCACGCCTGCCGGGGCCCCGCCGGCGGGGCGCCCGAGTGGGGGGGCCTGCGGGGCGGTAAGGGGTTGGTGCGGTCGGGGGTGTGGTGGGGTCGGTGCGGTTGGTGCGCCCGTCGGGAGCGCCTGCTCGGGTTGCGGTGGCTTTAGGGTGGCAGTCCTGAGCGAAGGCAAACACCGGCACATGGGAGCCCCGCTCACCGCATGGGAGACATCCCAGGGCTCGGCGCCTGAGGGGGCAGCCCCGCCCCCGGTCCACCCGCCTGCTGCTGCTGCTGCTGTTGCTGCCTCAGCATCAGGCCCATCCACTGCTCGAAGTCCCTCTGCGGGGTGCAGCGCACATGCATCACGGGTGTCAGGTCGCAACACGGGCGTTAGGCCTAGCAGACTCTGCATCATTCCAGCGAAAGGCAGGTCTAGCCCAGGCCGCGCCGTTAGGCGTCAGCGGGGGGCCCCCATCACCATCATGCCGCTGCACAGTTATCGCAGCACCGGAATCATTGGCCCAAGCCCAAGCCTCACACCACACACCACACCTGCAGCCGCGTGCGGCTCTGCTCCAACAGCATGTGCAGATGCTCGATCTCTTTCTTCAGCTCCCGGAGCTGCCCGAACGCGTCCTTGTAGCGCGTCTTCTCCTGCACGGGTCACGGAGGCGGCACGGGGCAGGGCGGGACGAGCCCTTGGGCGAAGGAATGGAGCGGGACCGCGTGGGCTCTAGTGGCCAGGTCGGGGCGGATTCGTGACGAGGGGTTCGATGAGAAACAGCGGGGCAACAAGCCCCGGGTGCGAGGCGCGGGGTCGGCGGGGAACGTAGGGCTGCTGGAACAGCGCGAGATGTGGGTTGTGCGCTCGGGTTACGTCGGGGGTTGATCAACTGGTAGTCAGCTTCAACGGCAGCGACATGCCCGAGCGGGCGGGCTGGGCGTGGGTTTGGTCTGCCTTGGGGGTGCGGGGAGTGGACAGGGTCCAGACGCACCGAACAGATTGGACGGCGGGGAGCAAAGCTGCAGGTACGCCTGCGTCACCTGAGCCGCCTGACTCTACCTGGGCCACCTGACCCGACCTGACCGACTGCCTTTTTACCCAATCCTGGGAACGCTTTTTATGGTACAACTTTTCGGTACCCCCCCTGCGAAACGCGGCCGCAAGTCCGTTCCATCTTGGTGAAGAAGACGCGAAGGCGAGGTCGTCTCGCAGCTAAACTTGGCTAAACCGGTTTGGCTGGGCTGTCGCCAACTCGGTCGCGCCTGGCTGTCGCCCGACACCGTTGAGCTAGCGCCCTTTATGTACCAATATAAGAAGCTTGCTGGTACAATGCAGCAGCCGCGATGAACAACACTTCGCCGCAGGACGACTATACGCGACGTCGCGATGCCGCTTGCACGCTCGCTGAGCTGCCGAGCCTGGGACGCTCTCTAGCCCCAAGGGTAAACCAGGGTGTAGCACGAGCATTCAGCGTGCCTTTGCTGGCTGATGCCCTAAACCACAAGCCGCAGTTCCCTCCGACTTCTCGCTCGGTTGCGCTGTCCCTGCTTCGCGCCTACATATAACCCTGCACCACACAAGCCAACTCGCCAACGTGTCGCGAGAGAACGACTGCAAGCCCGCTCCAATTGCCCCGACCGACCTGCTCCATTGCCGCCAAATGTCGCTGCTCCTCGGCATCTTCGGGCAGGTCCTCCGGCTGCAGCCCCTGAGCCACGGCGGAAGCTGCCAGCTGCATGCGCCGTTGCTCGATGGCCTGGGGGGGAAGGGGAGGGGGAGGGAGGGAGGGGGAGGGGCAAAGGGAAGAGAGCCGGGGGGGGGGGGCTGGGGGCCCGTGGCAGCGGTTCAAGGCATGGCCCGGCGGAAGGGAGGCGCAAGGAGGCTGGTGACGAGGGGGTAGAATTGGTACTGTCAGGGTACCGTAATTGGTCCTGTAGCGTCAGGCTTGGGTGGCGTCGCACTCCTCCCCTCTCCTCCACGCCCCGCTTGACCCCTCACGGTCCCCGTCCCCTCAAACTCTCCTCCCTTTCTCTCGCCCTGCCTTCGACGCCCCCCACCTGCCGCAGCTCCGTGATCCGGCCCTTGGAGTCGTTGACCGCCGCCCCCAGCCCCTTGGCCGCCTCGTACTTGGCCTTGAGCAGCGCCTTGTTCTCCTCAATGACCTGGTGGGGAGAGAGAGCGGGGGGGGGGAGTGGAGACGTGAATACAATATTTGCGTGTGCCGGGCTCCGTGTCAGGACTCAGGAGGCGTTCTATCTGTGACCTGCCGAGGAGCACCTGGTCGCCATGCCCGTGGCGCACCCCCCCCCCCCAACAACTCCACCAAGCCCTTAGTCAGGCGGTGCTACCGCCGCCACCTGCGCACCTCGTTCTGTCGGTAGCTCTTCCTGAACAGCTCAAAAGCCTTGTTCCGGTCCGCCAGCAGGTTGGTGTTCATCAGCGCCGCCATCTCCTCCGCCACACCTCCCCCCCCTCCCAGCCCCCCCTGGCCGCCGCCTGCCGCAGCCGCGGCCAGAGAGCTGGGCCCGGGCCCGGCGGGGCCCGGGCTCTCGCCGCCCGGGCCCAGGCCCAGGCCCAGGCCGCTGCCGCTCCCGCCCGAGCCCTGCAGCAGCGGCCCCGAGGTGGAGGAGGAGGGCGAGGCCAGCACGGGCCCCTTGGTCGGGCCCCCGGCTGCCTCCCGCCGTTTGAGCATGGAGACCAGGATGCCGATCTCGTTGTCTCGCTGGGCCACCTGAGGGGAGGGAAGAGGAGGGAAAAGGAGCAGGAGAGGAAGGCATAGGAGTTTGGGTTGGAGGGGCTGCGCAGTTGTCCTAGCGCTGTGCGTTGCAATGGCCCGCCAGCGCTTGGCGGAAGCGTCACTCGAATTTCCTGTTGGCCCTGCCGCGGCGCTGCGCACGCCTGGCATGGCCCCGGCGGGAAAAGGCCCGCCCCGCCCTGGCCCCCGGGTGCTGGGGGGCCAGACCCGGCTAGCTGCACATTGCATTGACCCCCGGGTGCGCGGAGGGCTGCATCCTGTTGGCTACCTGCAGCTTTTGAGCTTGCGGATCTGACCACTGGCGCCTCACAGACCACTCTTCCTGATGCGCACGACCCGCTATACTAAAAGCTATCTTGCAACACACGCGAACCCAATACCTTCTCGGAGGACACCCACCTGCAGCTTGAGCTTGCGGATCTGCTCCTGGGCGTCCGGGTCGCTGCCGCCTGCAGACCGGCGGGGCAGGCGAGGTGGCAGGAGGCGTGTGTGCTTGACAGAGGGGACCGGGCTCTTGCCAAAGCCCATCCGAGGAAAAGCGGAGGTGGCAGGAAGCGTGGCCAGCGGGAGACACGGAGGGGTGATGAGAGCGGGTCCGTCGCTCGCCTCGCCTCGACTCTTGTCAGCCCGAGGGCCCACAGGCCATGACCCGCCCCCTGTGCCTGTGCTCACAGCCTTTCCCGCTCAAGCCCCGACGCACCTCCTCCTCCTCCGCCTGCCCCGGTGGGTGTGCCAGGGTCCTTGCCGCCGCCGCCGCCGCCCATGCCCCCGCCGCCACCCGCCGCCCCAGATCCAGCCATCCTGAACCCCCCAGTCTTGAGCAGCCGCTTGAAGATCTCGAATACGGCACGGATCATCATCATGCTGCCGCCCAGGCTGAGCCCCGCGTCGGGCGAGTCGTCCGACACGTACGACTCCACCTGTACGGCACATGTACGGCGAGCTTTTGTACGGCATGGGTGGAGCGTTGGGGTGGGTGCAGGGAGCGCGGACGCGCCTATGTCGCGTGCGTTCTTGGCAGCCTGCCGAGTCCCGCCCTACTCCCGTCCCTCTCCCTCTCCCTGCTGAGCGGCTTCCACCCAGGCCCATCCCCTGCCTGGAGGTCGCCCACCTGTCTCTTGGCAGCCTGCCGAGTCCCGCCCCACTCACCTGTCCCCTCCCATCTCCCTCTCCCTGCCCATCGGCGTCCACCCTTGCCCATCCCCACCGCCTGTCTCCTTGTACTCCTCCTCCTCCCTGCCCTCCCTTTGCACGCTGGGAGCGCACCTGCCCCTGCAGCCGGTTGATCTCGTCCGGCGTGAGCGGCCCGCGCTCCTCCTCCTCGCCCTTTAGCAGCCGCACCTCCTCGCGCAGCTCGCGGACCTCCTGCTTGAGGCGGCGGATGATGAGCGAGGGGTCCAGCTCCTCGTTGAGCATGACCTGTCATGGGGGGAAGGAGGAGGGGGCGGGGGGAGGGGGGAGGATGAGGGGAGGAAGGGGAATGCAGTGAAGGGATGTGGGCAGGGTAGGGCTGGGTCCAGGTCCCACAAGCACCGGCAATGGGCAGCGCCAAGCACCGGCGAGGCTCCCAGCCCCAACCGCCAAACCGCTACCAACCACCGGCAGCAACGGAAACGGCAGGCGGCAACGGTAACGCACGCACCGTGTTGCGGACCATGGCCACACGCTGTGCAAACCTGGGCGGAGGGTGGTGGGGGGGGCGGGGGTGGGAGGGAGGCAGAGACGTCCGACAAGGCCGTCAAGCGTCAGGCGTTGGATGAGCGAATCGACACAGCTCAGGAGAAGCGAATCTATTCAGCTCAGGTCTAAGCGCTCACCCCGCTACATGCCCTTCGCATACGAGCACAGGCTTCGTCCCTCCCCTCCTGTCCCTCCCCCTCCCTCCGCTCCCCCCACCCTCTTGCCTCCCTGTCCCTTTGGCCCCCAGGTCCCCCCTGTCCCTCCCTTGCCTGCACGTGGAGATGCTCTCGTCCATCTGGTCGCCCGCCGAGGTGACGGTTGCGATCATGACCGTACGGCAGTTGCCTCCCAGGGAGTCCTTGAGGGCCATGGTCATCATGCTGTTGCGGTAGGGGATGTGGGGCCTGACAGGGGGGGGGAGGGGGATGAGAGAAAAGGGGGGGGATGAAAGACTGGGTCATAGGCAGAAACGGAATCCTTCGAGGAATCATCGCCTGAGTGCCCGACTTTCTGCCTGTCCGCACTACGACTCAGTCCGGCAGTCCACTCTTTCCGTAGCCCATCTGCCGTGCGCTCAGTCCCGTCCAGTCCCACTTGTCCGCCACCAGCCCCGCCGCCGGCCCGCTCGAAGCCTGCCTAGCCGTCCGCGCCCTGTCCCCGCCGGCCCTGCCCGGCCCCCTCTCTAGCAAGCCCTATCCGGCCCTGTCCGCTCCCCCCCTCGTGCCTACCTGTTCATGCCCATGGCCTTCTCCTGCAGCGCAATAATGACCTGGGGGGGGAGGGGCGGGGGGGGGGGCACGGGCGTGAGAGGGCGAGCGGTAAGTGACGGGGGCGGGAGGGGAGAGGGGACGTGGGGCACGGGCGGGAACGGGGGTTCGGGCCCGCCGAGGAGCGCGCCTTGCCTTGTCCACCGCCGTCCCCAAGCTCCCCTCAAGCCCCAACTACCAACCGCCCAGCAAACCGCCCAACCACCTGCTCCAGGTAGTGCAGCGACAAGTTGATGTACTTGGCCTCTCGCAGGGTGGTGCCGTCCACCCCCGTCTTGGACACGCGCTCGCTTCCCGCCAGATCCACCAGGTTGAGCTTGGATCGCCGTACGACATCTTCGCCAGACTGTGGGGATGGGGCGGGGGGGTTTGAGGGCGTGTGTATAGCATGTCAGCGTGTGTTCGACGCTCGTTGCCCGCCAGGCTGAGCTTGGAGCGGCGGACCACGTCCTCGCCGGACTGGGGTTGGTTGACGGTTTGCGTGGGGTGTAGGCTGTCTGGTGGTTACTTGGTTTGGTGGAAGGGCAGTTGCAATCAGAGAGGGAGCAAGCCCGACGTCGCCACCGCCTGTTTGGTAGCGCGGACGACCCAAGCACCTCCTCAGCGAGTGCCAATACCCCTTCGCCACCACTCCAGGACCCGACCCTAGGCTAGGCATCCCTCCCCCTGAACCCATCCGACCAAGCTCCCCTCGGTCCCTCCCGCCGGCCTCCCCAGGCGCCGTTCCTACCTACCACTCCACTCCGGGACCCTAGGCTAGGCATCCTTCCCCCTGAACCCATCCGACCAGGCGCCGCCCCACCTTGCGCGCCTCCACGTGGATTGTGAAGATGCAGTGGGAGCGCGAGGAGGCCTGGCAGGCGGGTGGGGAGAGGGGAGGGGTGGCGGGGCATGCGTTAGGAGGGAACGGCGTTTCGCGATGGAGAGGAGGGTGGGGTGAGGAGCGCACCATGTCGGAGGGTGCGGTAAACGGGAGCGGGCAGCACAACCTCCACCACCCCGCCCCGTGACCCGGGAATATCCCTGACCCACACACAGGCCAGAGCGTGGCGATGAGCAGACGGACTGCCCCCCTCATACCGGCTCTCACCACCCCTTGACAACCCCCGCCCCTCCCCCCACCTGGTTCATGGGCGTCTCGCTGATGGTGCGGTTGGTGTCTCCCAGGAACAGCTGCAAGGGGGGGGAGAGGGAGGGGCGGGGAGAGGCTCGGGGGAGAGGGAGGGTCCAGAGGGTCGGGACCCTTCTCAGGGCGCAACTTTAGGGTTGTCTGCTCTGTTGAGCGACGGGCTTGAATGCATGTTTTTTGGGTCCTGAGGGGCCACAGCTTGCCCCCCTCCTAACGGCTCACCAGGTAATACGCCTCCTCCCCTCCCCAAGCTTGGCCCCCTTGAATCCTCCAAACCCAGCCCTGCCCAGGTCTGAGGGTCCTGAGGGCATCTTTGCCCCCTCCCCTTCCGCGGCTCGCCAAGCACGGTGGCGGCGGAGGGCCCTCCGACCGCTTCCCCTCTGAGAGCCCTTCTTCCCGCCCGTACTTCATTGCCACTGCAGGCGCCCAAACCCAGCATGCACAGACACTGCCTGCAACCCCTCCTCCCCTGCCCTCCCCTCCATGCGGCTCACCAGCGAAGCGCCTCCTCCCCTCCCCTCCCCTCCATGCGGCTCACCAGCGAAGCGCCTCCTCCCCTGCCCTCCCCTCCATGCGGCTCACCAGCGAAGCGCCTCCTCCCCTGCCCTCCCCTCCATGCGGCTCACCAGCGAAGCGCCTCCTCCCCTCCCCTCCCCTCCATGCGGCTCACCAGCGAAGCGCCTCCTCCCCTGCCCTCCCCTCCATGCGGCTCACCAGCGAAGCGCCTCCTCCCCTCCCAACCCCTGACCCCAGGAAGCGCAGTTGCAGTTGCAGAGGAACGGAAGAGCCACCGCTCATAGCCCCGCTCACGGACGGCCTCCCGTTGCCCTGTTGCTCTCCCCCCCCATTCCGCGGCTCACCAGGTTGAGCGCCTCCTCCTCGTTGTTGGCCCGGTACATGGACAGATTGCGGTACGACACGGTGCCGTCATCCGCCTCCCCCAGGTGCACCTGACAGGGGAAGGAGGGGAGAGCGGGGAAAGGGGGTTTAGAGCTCGGGGTGAGGGTGAGGGTGAGGGAGGAGACAGGAGTTGGGGTCGAGGGCGTTTGCGGCCGCTGCCGTACCCGCTGCAGGTCCTCCATGGACTTGATCTCGCGATCCGCATCCAGCAGATCGTAGCCCTCGTTGTTGTAGATCTCCAGGTACGAGATGTGGACCTGGAGGTACGGCGAGAGAGGCACGGCTCTCAGTACGGCGGAAAGCCCACACAGGTCCCCACCTGCTACTGCAAGAGGTACAGCAGTGGCCCGGATCCGCTCGTTGTTCTCCTTCCTGCGCCTGCCCCCGTTTCCCTCACCATAACCTGTTACCGTGCCAACGCCACGCCACCCCCTCACCGTGTACTGGAAGTCCGAGCGTTTGGAGATCTCCGTGAAGATGGCAGACACAGATCTGAGGGGGAAGGGGAGAGGTGGGAGGGGTAGCGGGGACCGAGAAAAGCCTCAATCAGTTGCAGTGCTGGGCAGACCCGGTTGCCCTGGGCGGTCCCGGTGCCCAAACTTGCGCTGCAGCATGCACTGATGCACATATCCAGGCTATGACCTGGGGAGGTTGGCTGGCAACCGGGGAGCGGGCACGCAGGGGACGGCCTTCTAGCGCATACGACGGCCCCAGGGCGCTGCTCCTCACAGCCACATTCTGCTCCTGGCCGCCGGTCGGCCCATGCCCGGGAGCGGGATCTGAGCACGGCCCAGGACCGGCCCTGGACGCTTGAGCATTCCCGGCCCAAGGGGCCGTACAGCTCCCTATTTAGGTCTCCGTGGTGCTCGGCCCCACGTGCACCGTCCAGTGCTAGCCAGGTGTTTCCAATGCCAGCGCCGTCAGACTGCTTTCACCGGGCTGCGTCCATAGACCATGGACCTCAACCCCGGCGCCGACCCCGTGTGACCGAGTCCGGGGGCCCAGGGCGGACCAGGAGACCAGGGCGAGGCCCAAGCAGGCCCTGGGCTCGGCTCGGGCTCCCTCTGCAGCCTGGCAACGCCTCGTGTACAGTACAGTACAGCACCTAGATCGGCTGCAGGCCGGAGCGAGGGTGTCTTTCTGCAGCATAGCGCCCTGGAGTGCTCCCGCCAGGCTAGGTCTCTGCCCCGTGATCCTAGCCCCTGTGGCGCGAGCAAGCCAGGGTGAGGCTGGCGCGGGCCGTGGAGTGCGGGCTCAGCTCTGACTCCCCCCAGCAGCCTGGCACCGCTTCGTGCATAAGAACGGACTTTGGCTGGAGGCCAGAACAAGAGAGTCTCTGGATCTGGATCCTCGTGTCTGGAGCCTGCAGTCTCGGGGTTCTGTCTGAGCCCCTCATGCCAGGCAACCAACCTGGGCGGAGGCCCCATGCCCCAAGGTCGTCTCCTGAAGAGAGCACGCGCTCTGCCTCAATGTTTATACTTCCGCGTAAGCCACATTAGGCTCAGGGCCTCACCCAACCGGAACCGGCCTTTGCATGGGCGCGGGGCACCGCCCCATGGGCGCTGCCAGGGGATGGGAACCGCACCTGGGGATGATACCGCGGTCCACGTAGCGCTCCGGCCCTCCGGTGATGGTGAACGTCTTTCCGGAACCCGTCTGTCCGTAAGCAAAGATGGTCCCGTTGTAGCCCTCCATGGCGCCCATGACCACGGGCCGGGCCACGCGCTCGAAGACCTGCCAGGGGCGCAGGGGTAGCCGGGACATGGGCACGCGGGGACCCGACACACGCCCCACGCTGTTTGACCGCGACCAGGTTGTGCCCAATACGGACGAGAAGGTGCCCGCCCGCGCGCGCGCTGCACCTCATCCTGCTTGGCGTCCGCGGTGACGATTCCATTGAACCGGAACTCGTAGTGCTCCCGCTGGTTGTTGATAAGTCCAGCTGCTTCGTTGCGAGGGATATTAAACTCTAGCTTGTTCTCTAGGGTGTCTACGATAAGTTTGGGCGAGGGCTTCTGTACAGGCTTTATTCGAACGTAGATGTCAATACCCGACACCTCTGGGCCTGGCGCCATGGTGCCGGGTTACGCGAAAACGCTGGAGCAGGCGCGAGGGCGAGCTGGTGATGTTTGGCTGGATCCGGACCGGCGCGATGGACCGCATTGTCGCGCGCGTGCCGCTCCGAGTCTTCCGACCGCGCATACAGCTGCCGTTGCATCGTCTCAGCACATAGCCGAAGCCAGGTAGCAGCCACCCGACCGCGGGGCCCCGCCCGCCGCACCGAATGTCAGCGACTGAGCTGCGCGTAGCCGAAATCAAGCACACCCACTGGAACAGCGAGGTTTACGAGCCATCAGACGTGAGGCGCTGGTGGTCAGGAGCGGGGTACGCTGAGCGGCACAGAGAGGCACGCCCCCGCCGTCCCCCGTCGCCACGCGCTGTGCCACCCGCCTTCTCCGCAAGGAGGCGCGTCAAGGCCTTGCGGCCCCTTGTCCGCACCCCGCCCCTCCCCTTTCCTCCTATAGGACACCTTCCTCCTTGTGGACGCTCTCCAGGAGCACGCCCCGACCTGGGCCAAGCGGCGGCCGCGCTGGTGGGTCCAACCGCGCTCAGCCCGCGCGAACTCGGGGCCCTAGGACCCGGGGCTCCCCCGGGGCTTCCTCGTCGCTGCGGGCATGGCCCGTCCGCAGCCGGTCCCCAACCCTCTTGCCCCCAACTGCTCACACCTTACTTCCCGATCTGCTACATCCCATGACCACGCCCCAGTGTGCTGGAGCTGGGCAGCGGCAGCGGCTACGTCATCACCTCGGCGGCGCTGCTGCTGCGCCAGCTCCGCCCCCGGCTGGCCGCCCAGGTGCTGGCAGTAGACCACAGCCCCGCAGCCGCTGAGGCCACACGCCGCACCCTCCAAGCACACCAGGTGCGGCTTGCCACGTCTGACTGGGCCCGCCGGGGAGCTGGGTTGACATCAAGCGGGGGAGGGCGCGGTGGAGAGCAGGAATGGGTGGAAAGCGCACCGGTTGCAGGATCCTGGCGCCATGCGCCGCACCATGCGCCGCATGCTGCATGCGCCGCATGCTGGAGGTCCACCACTGGTGCTCACAGGGCCGCCGGTGCTTACTGGTCCTGCGGGCTACAACGGGAGTTTGATTGACGACGAGCCGGAGGGGGCCGAGGGGAGCACAAGTGGACCAGCGTGTCCAGGATTGTGGCACCATGCGCCCATGTCCCCTGCATTACGCCCCGATATCGCCCTTTGTACCGGACCCGACCTCTGCAAGCAGGTGTCTGAGGTCGATGTGGTGGTCGCCAGCCTGTTTGGGCCCCTGGCGGAGCGGCTGAAGGGCTCGGTGGACGTCTTGGTGAGTGGGTGGCTGGCTGCCTCAGGTGCAGGCGTGCAGCGGGTTTGGCCGCGGTCTGTGTCGACGGCTTACCCGAGCGATCAGGAACTATGCTGTGGAGGGAAATTACTGGCTATGATTTGGCTCAGAGCGGGCCAGCACTTGGTACGGCTCGTACGGGAGGCTGGTACAGTGTACGGCTGTACGGCCTGGACCGGAAGCTGGTGCAGAGGACCGCAGCGCGCCGGACGCATACGTCACCGGCAGGCGGCTTCTTACGAGCGTCTCCGTATGCTTCGGGCCCTGAACCTCCGCCATAATGACCAATCGTCCACCCGCCGGGGCCCTGCAGCTCTTCAACCCGCCCTACGTGCCCACACCCGATGATGAGGTCGAGCGGGGCGGCATCGCCTCGGCCTGGGCGGGCGGGCACCGGGGCCGCCGCGTGATCGACCGAGTGCTACCGCTGGTGGGTCCACCTGGGAGGAAGGGCGATGCTGGGTCCGGTGAAAGCCTGAGGAGACGGGCATGGAGGGGTCTTGGCGCTGGCCCGGTCTTGGTGCTGGCCCGGCGGTCGACAGAGGGCTGTCGGGACCGCAGCCGGAAACCAGATAGATGCAGCTTCGGGCATTTGAACTGTGGCCTGGGGAGTTGGGCATAGCCCCAGCGTAGTCCACAAGCTATGAGGCTTTCTGGCACTACACGGAGCGCTACGCGCGGACGATGTGGTCGGCTTTGCAGCGGCTGTGGCCTGGGGAGGGCTGACGTTGCCCAGCGCAAATGCCTTGCCTGACCGCCCATCACCGCCGTGGCGGGTCGCCCTCCCATGCCCTTCTCTCAGCTGCCGGAGCTGCTATCGCCCAAGGGAGAGCTCTTCATGGTCACGGTCACCGAGAACGATCCCAAGGGTGGGTATCGGTTCATCAGTTTCGGTTGGACGGTTGGGTCGGGTCACGTGGGCCGATCTGGGTCGGGCGCCTTCCGATTCCGCTGCCTGTGTCGTGCGGCGCAAGCAGGCAAGTGGAGGCTGCTAAGTGGATTGGGACCGCATGGCTGTCGCTGGTGCGATGTGGGTCGGCGCTCGGCGGTGTGCTGAGGGCCGTCCGCTTCAGACACGCCAGGCCTCCCCGGGACCTCTCGGGTCCTGCCCGGCGCAGCTGAAGACTTACAAGGGGGGCTGTCGTATTGCTCAACCGCGGAGATGTGGTGTAGACGTCACGCGGTCGTGGTGCGATCTGGGTCGGCGGTCTGCTGCGGCTGAGCCGCCCCATCCCCTGCCCGCTTGCGCCCAGGGATCATCGCCGAGATGCAGCCGCACGGCTTCCAAGGTGGGCCGCGTCACGGGCTTGCGAGTCTTCAGGATTCGGGTTTGCATGGCACGGCTTCGGGGCGATGTGGCGCAGACGGGGCAGAGGCCATGCCGAATGCATGCCCCCGCCCATGCCCTCCTGCCTCCATGCCCATGCACTCCTGCAGGCCGAATCGCCGCCAGCCGCCAGGCAGACGAGGAGACGCTCTCCATCGTACACCTGTGGCGGGGGTAGCGCAGTGGGTTTGAATTAGAAGTGCAAGGCAAGCAAGTCGGCCGGTGGGTTGCGGGGCGAACCCTGGCGACCAACATGGCCAGGAGCCGCATTGCGAGGGTCAATGCAACGCGCAGCTATCTAGCGGTGTCTGGCCCGCCGGATGCGACGAGTTGCGAGAGTGACGCCATCAGTGGGACCGTGCAGGCCCAGTGGGGCAATCGAGAGTCTCTGACGTGCTTTGCGCCAGGCGGCGGCACTGCCGAGACGCTGGCTTCTTTTGCATGTTCCAGGTACATGGCTGCAAGCCGCGGGGCGGTCGTGCCCTCTATCCAGGAAGGGGGCCTCCACCCGAGCTGGGTGGCTGACGCTCCTGATAGCCGGCACTCATGCTGCAGGGATGGTCCTGGAGCGAGGGAAGACGTCAACTCGCCTGGTTGTAGCGTAGGCTTAGTCCGCCGCAACTTACGCAAGTTAAGCCCGACCCGACCGAACCACTAGTAATCAGACTCCTGACTGGCGGGAGAACCGAGAGAGCAGAAAGGAGCTGTGAAAAAGAAACTGCCAGGATGCCGGCGGGAACGCCGAGATGTCCCTTGTCATGGTTATGGCACGCCCGTGCGTCGGGGCCCACCCACCCCGGAGCTGCGCGATGGGATAACCTCCACTTGCTCAGTCACTGTGGCAGGAGACATTGGATACTGTGCGAGCGAGTGGCGAGCCGCGAGTGCGAGACAGTTTCTCCCGTTGCTTGATACGTCCTAACATTGACGCCAAACGTGTTCCTTCAGTGATCCTGCCCACCCCTGCCACCCCCAAATGCACCTTGCGGCTTACTTTCGACATGTGGCGACAGGCGCAGCAAGAATGCGGTTGTACAACAACGCATTTCGCTTCATCGGGTTAACATCGCGTTACCTTTGCCGCTCAAAGACTCAGGTAATTGCGGCCCTCGCGCTTACAAGCAGCGCCAATACACAGCGCACCCGAAATGCCGCTTGACGCGTGCGATACCGCCGCGTGAGCAAAAGACTGAGTAACGCGGAGCACTCGCCTTTTCGTTGCAAAGGCTGCAATGCTTCGTAGACTATGTTGCTTCGTGCCCAGTGCGGAACCGGAAGGGCGCCGCACGCTGACGCGCAAAGTGGACACCGCGCCAGAAGCCGCGCTCGCGGACCGAGCTCGGCAGCTGACAGCTGAGGTGATAACGCTTGGTTGCTTGCTTAAGCGATGCCAAAAGCCGTCGCGCTCGCTTTCATTACGGCATCGCCACATGCGTAGGTCGAGGCTTCCAGCCAACAGCTGCTGGAAATACAGCGTGTACTACTGTCTGGAGCGGGCAGCACCTGGCTGGCCCGAGCGCGTCTCACAGTTAGAGTGCTCGGCGAGCGGGCGATGGCCGGAGCCCATGTCGGGTGCGTGAGGGCCGCGTGCCTCTCTCCGTGACCTGGGGTAGCTGCTCATGGCGTAACGGCAAGAACCGCGACGTATGATATTGCCTACGAGCCTAGACTACGAGCCCGAGCTGGCACGGGTGCCCCTTGCCGGCTGAAGCGCTGCCGGCTGAAGCGGCTTAGCGTGCAACGGAGCCAGGCCCGTCCCCACACAACCCATCTCACAGCGCCTCCTACTCCTCCCCGCCCGCTGGCAACAAGCCCCAGACAACAACCGGCGCAAGCACACAGCCGCACAACTCTGTGCTGCCGCTTGACTCTCTGTGATCCCCTTTTTCCCCCGCCCCGCTGGACCCCCTCCGAATTTACCCCAGGCTGTACGGCATTGCCAGCGATAGCGGCCATCCCCACTCTGTCGGCAGCGGTCCCGAACCCCGCTCCGCCCTCGTGCCGCTGCTGTCGTACACGGCAACATCTGCTTCCATTGACAAGGCAGCTGTGGCGGCGGCAATTTCGGGCCTAGGCCGTTTCCACGATGCCGACATTGGCAGCCTGCTGTGTCCCGGCCTGCGTGGGGAGGGCTCGGGACTTGTGCCGCAACCACCGGCCCCCATGACGGCACCGCCTCCCGCCCTGCTAGAGCCGCCCGCGTCACTCGTTGAGCAGATGATGCGGACCAAGGTGGGGGCAGGGGTTGGTCATGAGGCTCTCGGGTATCGTGCCTTGTCCATGCCCATGCATCAAAACTGCCTTTCGCCCACGCCCTTTAGCTTCCCCCTTGTGTTCGCCGCACACTTACAAACGCCCGGCCCCCCCATGCACCCTCACCATTGCAGGCCCCCGTCATCCGCAACCCCCCCTGTGCCTCATCTTGCGGGGCCGGCGCTGCTGGTACCACTGCTGATTACGGGGTGCTGCTGCCCTTGACGGGCGCTGGGCAAGAGGTCATGGGTGCCCTGTGGATCACCCGGCCCGCTGCCGGCAGCAGCCTCGGCGGGGCCCCGCCTGCCCTGCTGCAGCGGCCCGCCGCTCTGCAGCAGCTGGGCCTGTGCGTGTCCGCACTCCTGCTGGCCAGCGCCCAGGACTGCCAACACATGGCGGCTGTGAGCGAGGGCCTGCACGCCCTCGCCTCCGCGGCCTCCGTGCAGCAGCTGCTGGCGGCGCTGGGCGGGGCGGTGGAGCGGCACGTGCGGCAGAGGTACCTGCTGGCGCCCAGGGTCGTCACGGCGCTGGTGCCGGAGCGCGGGGCGGAGACGGGCCTGTTCCTGGGCTGGAGCGACGCGGCGGACGCGCAACCCCCCTCCATGCCGGGCACCCCGCCGAGGCAGCGCAGGGCGGTGGCCTCTGCATCCTTCCGGCGGTGAGTCGTCAAACGAGCTGAGCCTTCTGATCTCCAATCGAGACGTTGGATGTGGGCAAGGGATTGGGCTGAACGCAAAGTGGCTTGGAAGGATCGGCCCTGCCGGATCTAGGCTGCCCCGCTCTCTCTGCACAGTGTGGCAGATGTGCCGGTCTTGACCCTGAGCCTGGTTCCTCTTCCGCCTGTCACAGGCTTTCCCGGGCAGCGACGGCCTCTGCCATACCGACAGAGACCGAAGGTGGCCTCACAGCCCCCGCCGCCCCTGGAGGCAGCCGCCCCGTCGCCCGGTCCACCTCAAGCCATGCGCCGGTCACCGTAGCCCTTGCGGGATCTCCCGCGGGAGGCCCCTCCGCGCTTGTTGCCAGCGGCTCACGCCAGGACATGGCTCGTGCGGCAGCGCGGAACGTGCGCATGACGACCATGATGCGGGCTGCGTCGTCTCTGACCGGCCCTGAGACTCAGAAGGACACGCTGCCTGCTCGCGACAGCCAGCGGCAGGCTAACCTCACCACGAGCCCAGGGTACGGTGCGGGCTTCGCGGACGGCAGCGACTGCGGGGGCGCTGCCGCCAGTGCGCCGTGCAACGTCCTCTCCCCTGCCCCCAGCCTGCTGCCCCTGTCGCCCCTGGCCCTGGCGGCGCTGGAGGCGGCGGGCGCAGCGGCGGCAATGGGCCCCGCCCTGCGCGCCAAGCCCTTCACGCTTGCCCAGACGCTGCTGAGGCAGCTGCTGACGTCGGCGTCGGAGCCAGGGGCGGCGGCCTCGGAGGGCGATGGCGGTGGCGGCGCGTCAGCCGCCTCGCCTGGCGGATTGCGGCCCCAGGCGCTTGCTGTGGAGGACGGCGTGTCCCTCTTGCAGGACCCCAAGCAGCCCTCCCGCGACATCCTGCTGCTGCTGGCGGGGGCGGGCCAGCAGGCGAGGGCCAAGCCTGGCAGCCCGGCAAGGGCCTTTGGTCGCAGCGTCGCTGACAACGCAGAGGGCAGCCTCGGCGCTAGCGGCGGCGCGCTGGCGGTGCGCTCTCTGCTGCTGCTCACCTTGCCTGCCGGGCCGGGCTCCGGCGGGGCGGCTCTGGGCCTGTACGTGGTCTTCCCCCAGCGCCTGCCCATGGCACTGCTGGCGGAGGCCAGGGCGTCGCTGCTGGAGCTGGGAGAGGTGGGAGGGGAGGGGAGGTAGCGGACGGAGGAGAGGTTTGGCGGCCATACATACGCAGTAAAAAAAAGCCTGCAAGCACCGATGCGCCAGCTCCCCGAAAGGCCTCGCTGCTGACATATGATGCCCATGCCTTGCCCCACAATTGCTTTCACAGATGGCCGCACCGGCCGTGTACCAAAAGCTCGATCAAGACCTGGCCTTTGAGCTCAAGACCATTGCAACGGCGGCTCCGGGCCTCTACGCCGTGACACCCAGCGGCCAGCAGCCCTTCAGCGGCACCATAGCTGCGGCCGAGCCCGCCAGCGGCCGTGCGGCGGGACCCGCGTCAGGTGCATGGGTCGCCGACACGTCTTCTCAGGTGGGGCATGTACCGCGCAGCGATGACACCAACAGTCCGGGCTGTTTGAGTCTTAAGCATGCCCACACGCATCGCCATCGCAAAGTGGAATGCTATGCCGTATGCTCTACGGGCTCACGCACGCTTTAGACGGTTTGCTTGTCGTCGCTCGTAGGCGCCGCGTGTGCATGCCGCGGCGAGCCTCATGCCTCCTCATGTGCTGTGCTGTGCGTGCCCTTTCTTCCACAGAGCCCACTCGGTTCCCAGGCGTACAGACGCCGTCCGGCTGACGTGGCCGCCGACTGGCTGCTCCCGGAGGCCGCGGTGAGTACGGCTGCTGTGAAGATGGCGCTTCAGGACGCTGGCGGTTCGAGGAGCGCCGCTGGCAGCGGTGATGGCGAGGCGGACGGCGTCGACTTCTCCATTGACTCGCTCCCGAACAATGCCGTCAGCAGCGCGGTTCTCATTCAGGTGGAGAGTTTGACCACAGGTGAGGATGCACGATGACCGTGCGTTGGGGGGCTCTGCATGCTCGACTACGGGGCTGGGCTCCCGCCGCGCGGCTGTTGCAGGGTGTGGTGCAGGCAGAAGTGTCATGGAGCTCCGCACACAACTGCCTTCCGCGCTCATACCGATAATCTCAAACTATAATCATCTGTCGCTACTCGTTCCGTCGCTAAACGGGACATTTGCCGACCCGGCGCGAGTTCGCGCCATGTAGCTTGTTCGGGGCATGGTCGCTACACCTCGCTCCCCTAGCCCCCAAAGTCATGCATACAGCTGCGAAAAGTAAAGCTCGACTATGTTGAGGCGAAAGCGACACAATATGGTCAACTTCGTGCGTTTGGCGATTCGCGATTGGCGACTTTGGTCTATTTGGTCAAGCCTGCACAAGCCCAGACCGAGCGCAAGATGTTATCTTACCCCAATCAAACACATTTCTTGAGTGTCGCAGTAGTCGCAACACGTGGTCGCGGGTCGGCATCGTCCGTCTCCCCACCCGAGGCTGCCCTGCGCTCCCGATTCCTTCTCCCACGCCTCGACCCAACTTCACTGCGCGCAGACACCTCCACGCTCCGCTCCCAGATGCCTCTACTGGTGGCCAGCCTCCAGGGCAGCATCAACAACGCGCGGGCGGAGGCGTCTGTCGCGGCTGCCGCAGCGGCCGCTTCAGCGCGAACTTCCAGCGAGTCGGCGGCGGCAGGGCACGGCGGCAGCGCCCGTGTCACGGGTCACCTCGGCAGCCAGGGCGGCATCAACACGGCGGGGAACAGCGATCTGGCGCGGATTGAGCTGATCAGCCAGCTTGGGTTTGGCGGGTGCGCCGTGGTGTTCAAGGCACGGATGGGCCCACTCGACGTCGCCGTCAAGGTGCGAGAAATGAAGCCGGTGCACCGGCTGCACCTGGCTTGCTCCTGCCGTGCTATGTCTGCTGTACTCACTACTGATACGTTGTCCTCCGACCTCTGTTTGGCTACCTCCGCTGCCCTCGATGCACTCAACTCTGCAATACCATTCCACCCTGTCCCTACCTGCCTGACCCCTCATCACTCTCAACACACCTTATTCCGCATACTGTCCCATGCCCTCCCCTCCGTATGCATGTAGCTGATGGAGATGCCGGATGTAAGCATCTGGGAATGGGGCATTCGAGGGAGGGCAGGGGAGCACGGTGGAAGGCATGCTATTGCCGGAGCCCAAGCACGGCTCTGACTGGAAGAATGGATCAGGGCGCTTTGTCCACCTTGCGAAATCCTCCTTACACCATTGCAGGTGGACGGTCGCGGCAGGTTTGGCGAAGAGTACTCGTCTGCCGTTGGCGACGCCGCGCCCTCCGAGCAACAGGTGGAAAAGACTCAGCTCGAGGCCCGCCGCACCCTCCTCCGCAACGCCATGGAGGTTGCGGCCATGACCAGCCTCAGCGGCCACCCCAACGTCATGGCCCTCTACGAGGCACACAGCAACGTGGTGCTCATGCGGAAGGACCTGCCGGACGGCAACGCACGGCTGAGGCTTCAGAACGCCAGCGAGACGACGGAGAGCAACATCCCCGGTGCGTGGACTGTACGACATGTTGTGTACGGCAGGCGCTTAGATAACGTATGCGCCTGGACGCGCCCGGTCGGCTCTTAAGACGCTGCGTTTGCCTTGCCTCTGTCACCTCGCAGGCGGCTCGCCGCTCTGCGTTGCGCTGGTGTGCGAGTGGTGCGACCGGGGCTGCCTGGCTTCGATGCTGGTCGACATGCGAAATCGCGTCCGGGAGCAGAACCTTGCGGCGGCGGCGCAACAGCCGGCGGCGCGGCCCGCTCTGAACCACAAGGTCAGTGGGACAATATGACTATGCTGGGTTCGCATTATTACAGGCAAGGTACAAGGGCCTCCTACCTCTCGTCTGCACCCTGCCTACCCTCCCGCTATGCCCTGTCCATGCCACCGACAGTTCATCCTGATGACGCTGCTCGACGTGGCGATGGCCCTGAGGCACCTGCACTCCCACAACCTCATCCACAGGGGTGAGCACGCACGCGTGCCAAGTGAAGGACAAAGGCTTAGTCATTGCCGTACGTGCTGGGCATGCCCTGACTTCCATGGCCCCTTGCCCCCCCAACCCCCCAGACCTCAAGCCCGCCAACGTGCTGCTGAGCAGCAGCCACACGGACCCACGCGGCTTCGTGGCCAAGCTGGCGGGTGGGGCGGGGCGGGGCGGGGTGGTATGGTTTGGGATAGAGCGGGAATGCGAGGATGTGGGCTGCTGTTGGGCTTCCGCAAAGGGCTGACTGTCCTGCGACGGCACCGCTGTTCTCCCTTGCTTGCTCTTACTCCTTACGACCGACCTCGGCCTGTTCCCATTTTCTCTGTGCATCCACAGACTTTGGGTTTGTGACTATCCTTGATCAGGTGATGACGCGCGGGAGTGTGGAAAGGGAAGGGGAAGGGGAGGTGTTCGCGAGCAAGGGAGCCGGAGAGGGCATGCAATGCATGCTGGCATGCAGCTTTTGCGGTGCCCGGGTATGGCCAGCGAAAACAATCAATGGCTAGCCAAGCAATGAAGCGTCACATTGCCGCGCTTGCAGCCTGGGGACGAGGAGAGCGGAGGACACCCGTGGACGCTCGCTAAGGAGATGTGCGGCACGTGAGTGCAACAGCAGGCGTGGCTAGGGGGGCCATGTCCGTCTTTGGGGCTGGCGACCCTGCCCGTACGTACTCGATCGTTCGTGCCGACTTGGCTTCGTTCGCGTGCGCAGGATCACCTACATGGCGCCGGAGGGCCTGCGCAAGCGTGAGTATTGGGGGACCCCAAGGCCCAAGCAAAATCGCTCTGGATCAACCCTCAGTCTATGTTCCAGGCACCAACAGATCAACGCAGCCCTGACCATGCGTCCGACCCCCACATCCGGATCTTCCCACGCCCCCCTCCTGCACATCAATCGCTCCCCCGCAGCCGCCCGCCTGGGCCCAAGCTGTGACGTGTTCTCGTTCGGCATCCTCATGTGGGAGATGACCGCGATCGGGAGCAGGCCGTACCCGGAGGTGAGGGCGGGCTAAGCGTGCGTGAAGACCAGAGCTATGCGCTCGACATATATACAGATAGACGTCTATCGACCCCAACAGACTGCACAAGGTCGGATGTCCGCTTACTCGAACGTGGAAAGTTGGGCTGGGACCTGGATGGCCTGGACTGCGGAATATGCGTGCAGGCATGGTGCAAAGCGCGGGGGACATGCGGCGGCTGCTCCGGGGGGCAGAAGGTGGACGCGGGGCGAAACACCTTTCCACGCCGACCCGAGAGAAAATGCAGCAACTACTCTTCCTTTGACAAAACTGAGCTGCATTAGGTTAATTAGCATCAATGAGCTCGGTCCAGGCTTGAGCGGGCGGTCTAATCGAAGTTGGCACCGCAGCTGCGCTCAAACTTGTTGCAACTACCTCGCGGCTAACTTTATAGTGTAGGCTATCTGTCAAAGTGGATATCTGCATCGCTCTTCGGGCTATGGGTGCGAGGGGGTGCGACGCGGTGCCCGCGTTTCCACAATGTTGAGCTGCCGCGACGTATCAATAAGCTTCCCCGCTCTCGACGACCCAGTGTAGAGGTATGCATGCCTCAGCTTGTGGCATAGCGTTACGGGTGTGAAGCACAAGTTTGTGTGCTCTCCATAACACCGCTGCTGGGTGCTTGCGACGGGTTTCACTCCCCCGCCTCCCTAGCACCCGGGGCGGCGGGGGTCGCTGCCCCAGAAGCCCGAAACATAGTATACCCGGGCACATATGAACAATGTCAGCATACCATTTGAGCTTCCGTCCTTCTTCATCAGGGGTCCCTTGCGCGGTGCATGCACGTCCCTGTGCAGGTCCCCCTGAACAACATCACCACCTATGTCAAGGTTGGCGGCCGGCCTCGCTTCTTATCCTCCATCCCGCCCGCGTACCGGTGCGTGCGCCCTGTGGCCATATGGTACATGCGTGCACGAACGAGGGCCCGGTCAATGGGATGTACGTACCTGCACCGTTGGGCCCTTCCCCCCGCCAACCGCTTGGGCCCCTCTACCCTGCAGGCGCCTGGCGGCGCAGTGCTGGGAGGCGGACCCGCTCAAGCGCCCCACCGCGGCGGCGCTGGTGGCGGCCACCAGCAGCATGCTAGAAGACATGCTCTAGTTGAAGTGACGGTACGGCGTGGTGATGGCAGCATTACGGCATGGTGACCGTTGCTCGTATGCGTCATCAGAACTAAGCAACCTGCGGGGGCACTGCGTTGCTGTTGTTGCTGTACTGCAATCCATAGCTTGGGGTGGGCATTTGGGCCGCCCTGAACACTACACGGCGCAAACGGGGGAAAGGAACTGGAACTAACCTGGCTCGGGTGCTTTGTGGGCATAATACAGAACTTGCTGGACCGGCAGTGCTCGTGCGGATTGATCTGCCATAGAGATAGTCCAGAGGATTACTGATGAATGTCGTGGCCACGTGCTGTCCAGCCACGTGGACGGGTACTTAAACGGCCAGTGAAGTGAAAAGGGATTTACTCTCACAGGCTCCTGTGAGGTGGGCGGTCATACTGGCTGAAATGCTGCTGCCACGATACGTTTGATTGCTTGCGCGTCCCGCGCGCAAGGGGCCATGCCTCGGTCTAGTTGCATGGTCTTATGCGCTTATGATGAGCCGGAACGTGTGATGTCGTCGGGACACCTACCTGATATTTGCGATGAGTGCGGTTGCCTCACCAGCCTCAGTTGCGCAGTTCATTGCGAAGAAGGTGCGAAGGTGGCTGGCCGAGGAGAGGTTTTGTCTGGTGTGGCAGCTTTAGAGGCCTTATTGCAAGCTGCAAGTTGGATGTCATGGTCATAGGTGTCCTGGCCAAGAGAGTGGGCGGCGTGATGGGCTGTCACGGAATTGGCTAGGATGCTGGCACCGTACTGCTTTCACTGCGGCACTGCGTGGTGGAGCAGTGCCTATGGAGGGCGCAGTAGATGTGTGTTGCGCCGGCGTGAGATGCATTTGACCTCTAGGCTATTTACTGGATGGGTGCTTGGTTATTAGTTGCTGAAGCTCTAAGGGTCGCCGCCTAGTTGGCACGGCGGGAAGCGCCCCCAAGCGGCGGCGGGTGGTATCTATGTATGGCGGTTGGACAGCAATGCAGCCTTGCTCGCCGTTGATGGGCTTGCCACTGCAGCCATCGATTGACGTGGGGCGTGGGTGCACTGGATAGAAACGTATCCATTTCCCCCAAAGTGAGCTGTTTTGCTCTCTTATTCTGTGTGGTCGTTTCGGCGCAATGTCACCTGGGGATGCTTGCTGGTTATGGGCATTCTGTCCCATGTCCCATGTCGTGACGCCGCCGCCTATTACATAAGGGTTAAAAGCAGGAGTGCAGTGCAAGCGAGTGCACGAGCGCACGGCCTGAGGAACCATTCGCCTAATATTATAAGCCTTGGTGGCTTGCTGGGTTTATGTTCCAGGGGCAGTGCGTGGGGCAGTGCCTCTGGAGGGGCGGAACCATAGTGCCTTTCATGTGTGCGCCGGCGTCAGCTGCTGTTTACATAGAGGGATTACTTGTTTTGGCTGTGCCAGGGGTTAGTTCGTGTTCGTGAGCATAGACATAATGAGTGGGTTACTTCTTGGGAGGCTGGGCACGCGGAGTGCGGAAGGCGTGTCGGATAGTGCTTGGATGATGGCTGATGGATGTTTGATGTGCTTTGCCTCGTGAGCATGCGTGCTATACGTGCTATGGCGCGTTTTCGTGTGTGCCCAGCCCTCGATGCCACAAGCTCGAGCTATGTCCAGGCCGAGGCGAGTAGACGCCTGACGATCGCACCACCTCGTGTAGTGCGGGGTTCAAACGGATTAATGGCCGGGTGCGAGCCCGCGTGCCGTGGTGCGGGCTGGTGGCGGAGAGGGGTTGAGGGCTGTACGGAGCCAGACTCGAACATTGGGCCCCCTGGGGGGGACCACGGGGCTCAGCCCTTTTCCTGCCTTCTGGCAGCCACCCTTGTCGTGTGTGCGTTGGCGTGTGTGCAAGGTATGTCATCAGGGCGTGGGAGATGAGTGGGAGTTAGAGCGGAGGATACCCCGAGACTGATGAACCGTGCGACCGTGCGACCGTCTGCGACCCCCGGAGCTCCCGCGCGCAACGGACCGGCCCAGCCGCGTGAGCAGGTATGTATTATGTGGTGTGCGGGTTGAATGCTTTTGTTTAGGTTATATGCGGTCCTTTTGGCAGCAATGCCCGCGTGCTCTTGGGCGCAGGACACATCGGGCTGCATTCTATGCTGCCACCCATGTGGGTTGGCCCCTGCCCCTGACCTGTTGTCTTGCCTTCTAATCCTGGTGTGCCCTGACTCTGGCCCCAACGGAGCGTGCGGGTTTGGCGAGCACGAGCAAAGAGCAACGTGGCTCACCAGCTGCACGGCGTGACGACCCTCCGCTTGCTACTTCAGACAGACAGGTGCGCACAGCTTTCCATTTCCGTCCCAACGGCCCGCGCCGCGGCCCCCTGCGGGATACCCCTGCGCCGCCCTTCGCCAAATGAAAGGCCCAAAAGGGGGAAATAGGGCCGAGACGTTGCTGTGTAGGTAAGGACACCCCTACAAGCTGAAGACCTGGGGGCTTGGGGGAAATGATGCGTGGGGGGCATGCGACGCGCTCCGCGCGAAGCTTCGGGGGTGGAGGGGGAGGGGCGGGATGGACGCGGCGCGAAACACGATGGCACGAGGTGCTTGTGGCCCGCCAGCTGTGCGTCGGTACCAGCCTCCGCTGGATACTGATACAGACAGGAGTGCGAGGGTTTCTGGACTGCGAGGTCCTGGCCCCGGCATCCGAGGCGAGGCCCTCTGGGATTGCCCCGTTCCGCTGGCCGAGGTGCCGCGAAAGGTCAAAGCAGTGCGCAGCAGTCCGGATCTGACCCTCGGGGCTGGTAGTAAGACCAGCTAAGCAGCGAGTTCAGGAATAACCAACGAGTTTAGCAAGGGGACCAGCCGAGCCGAGGGGCGCGCGATGGCTCGCACGCACGGGGAAATCGGCACGGGCATGGCCCACCAGCTGGGTGGCGTGGCGCCCCCCCGGCTTGTGTTTCTATGCACATAGGAGACTGTGAACGCTCTGGGAATGCTGGACCGCGACTTGAGCCGTTTCTCTCTTCTCACCGTACCTCCGGACACGAGGGCCCGCTGAGCGCGTTTAATCACCGCTCCAGCCCAGCCCCGCCCCGGAGAATGCGTCTCAAGGAACAGTATAAGATGGGGTCAATACAAAGAAGCACGCAGTACAATCTTCTTTAGATACGCGGCGCATGGTCGAGGCGCACATAGCGCGGCGACTAATGCCGCGCTTGTAGAATAACACCAGTAGACAGATTACCCCATATTACGCTAAACGCATGCTATGCTGTTTGAACGAAGAAGGCCCGACTACTGAGTAAAGCGGACTGGCAGCCCTAATCCGGGCTGCGCTAGGAGATGCTTCGTAAGCTTTGCTGCTTTGTGGCCAGTGCGGACCCTGGTGAACCGGAAGGTCGCCGCACGCTGACGACGGCCGATGCGGACACCGAGCGTCAAGCTGCGCTCTCCGACCGGAAGTGGTATCAGCAGGAGCTGACAGATGAGGTGGGCTGCAGGCTGACAGCTTGCGTGCTACTAGCCGGAAACACGGGCCCCTTCGGTCGCATCCCGCCTGCTGAATAAGGCACTGCCCGCACAGGTCGAGGCGAATCAGCAGCTGCTGGAGATACAGCGAGCGCTGTTGTCAGGAGCGGGCAGGACCTGGCTGGACCGAGCACACCACACGGTTGATGTGCTCGGCGGGCGGGATGGAGCCCGCGTCGGGTGAGGCCTCGCACCTGTTCTTACCGTGTCCGGGGCAGCCTTTCCGGGTATGGCAACGTCTGCCGATAGCTAGGTAGCTCAGGAGGCCGACCGACTGACTCATTCGGCACGTGCCACCGTGCGTAAGGGTTTGCGCCCGCGAACGCCCCCCCCCCCCCCCGGACGCGGACCACCGGTTGCCATCTGCAACTTACCAGCTTGTGAGGGATTACAGTAGGGCCTTGACACCGTCACAAGGACCTCGTAGAAACCGTGCCCCTTCTGTCTGACTGACGTACTCTTTCTGGTAATAATCATGACTGTACATCCCGTTGACGGGTCTTGCGCTGCAGCCAGCAGCACACGGCACCTCGCAACGTCAAGCGTGCACGGGCTCAACCTGTCCACCTGTGCGCCGCCTGAAGCGGCTCGTCCACAACTCTCTTTAACATCCCGTCCGTCGCTCCCCTTCCACCTCAGGCTGTACGGCGTCACCAGCGAAAGCGAACCTGACTGTGCCGGCGGGCCCACGCTACGCCCCGCTCTCGTGCCGCTGCTGTCATCAAAGGCACCGGCTGAACCAAGTGACAACGCAGCTGCGGCGGCGGTAATTTCGGGCCTAGGCCGTTTCCACGATGCCGACATTGGCAGCCTACTGTGTCCCCGCCTGCGTGGGGAGGGCTCGGGACTTATGCCGCAACCACCGGCCCCCATGACGGCACCGCCTCCCGCCCTGCTAGAGCCGCCCGCGTCACTCGTTGAGCAGATGATGCGGACCAAGGTGCGGACAGGGGTTGGTCATGAGTCTCTCGGGTCTTGTGCTTTGTCCATGCCCATGCATCAACGCCCGGCCCCCCCATGCACCCTCACCATTGCAGGCCCCCGTCATCCGCAACCCTGCCGAGCCTGTGCCGCCCTGTGCCTCATCTTGCGGGGTCGGTGCTGGCACCACTGCTGATTATGGGGCGCTGCTGCCCCTGACGGGCGCTGGGCAGAAGGTCGTCGGTGCCCTGTGGATCACCCGGCCCCCCGCTGATGGCAATCCCAGCGGGGCCGCCACCGCCCTGCTGCAGCGGCCCGCCGCTCTGCAGCAGCTGGGCCTGTGCGTGTCCGCGCTCCTGCTGGCCAGCGCCCAGGACTGCCAGCACATGGCGGCTGTGAGCGAGGGCCTGCACGCCCTCGCCTCCGCGGCCTCCGTGCAGCAGCTGCTGGCGGCGCTGGGCGGGGCGGTGGAGCGGCACGTGCGGCAGAGGTACCTGCTGGCGCCCAGGGTCGTCACGGCGCTGGTGCCGGAGCGAGGGGCGGATGTGGGCCTGTTCCTGGGCTGGGGCGATGCGGCGGACGCGCAATCGCCCGCAGCGCCTGGCACGCCACAGCGGCACCGCAAGGCGGGGGCCTCGGTATCCTTCCGGTGCGTTGGCAAACTAGCTGAGCCTTCTGCTGCAAGTGAGGTGTGGATGTGGATATACCGGTAGGCAGTGGGGAAAAGGTCGTTTCGGTGCCGTTATCCTTGAGCCTGGTTTCCCTTCCACCTCTCACAGGCTGTCCCGGGCAGCGACGTCCTCGGCCCTCCAGATTGAGACCGAAGGTGGCCTCACAGCCCCCGCCGCCTCTCGAGGCAGCCGCCCCGCCGCCCGGTCCACCTCGAGCCATGCGCCGGTCACCGTCTCCCTCGGCGGAGGCACTGCCGCGCCAGCCGGCGGCTCACGCCAGGACATGGCTCGCGCAGCCGTGCGGAACGCCCAGATGACGACAATGATGCGGGCTGCGTCGCTGGCTGCCCCCAAGATGCCGAAGGAAGCGCTGCCTGCGCGTGCCAGCCAGCCTCAGGCTACCCTCAGCACGTGCCCAGGGGGTGGTGCGGGTCCAAGCAGCGATCACGTCGTAGCGGATGGCGGCAGCGACTGCGGTGACACTACCGCCAGTGCGCCGTGCAACATCCTGTGCTCTACCCCCAGCCTGCTGCCCCTGTCGCCCCTGGCCCTGGCGGCGCTGGAGGCGGCGGGCGCAGCGGCGGCAATGGGCCCCGCCCTGCGCGCCAAGCCCTTCACGCTCGCCCAGACGCTGCTGAGGCAGCTGCTGACGTCGGCGTCGGAGCCAGGGGCTGCGGCCTCGGAGGGCGATGGCGGTGGCGGCGCGCCATCCGCCTCGCTTGGCGGCGTGCGGCCCCAGGCGCTTGCTGTGGAGGACGGCGTGTCCCTCTTGCAGGACCCCAAGCAGCCCTCCCGCGACGTTCTGCTGCTGCTGGCGGGGACGGGCCAGCAGGCGAGGGCCAAGCTTGGCAGCCCGGCAAAGGCCTTTGGTCGCAGCGTCGCTGACAACGCGGAGGGCAGCCTCGGCGCTAGCGGCGGCGCGCTGGCGGTGCGCTCTCTGCTGCTGCTGACGCTGCCTGCGGGGCCGGGCTCCGGCGGGGCGGCTCTGGGCCTGTACGTGGTCTTCCCCCAGCGACTGCCCATGGCACTGCTGGCGGAGGCCAGGGCGTCGCTGCTGGAGCTGGGAGAGGTGGGAGGGGAGGGGAGGGGAGGGGGAGGACGGGCTTGAACGCGGCCAGTCTGCATCTATAGAAGATGTCAGAGTAGCCAGAGCCTCGGTAGCTAACAGTTTACGGCTCGGGGCCTCAGCTACGTCATGCACAACATTCCTCCCTTCTACAGATGGTCGCACCGGCCGTGTTCCACAAGCTCTCTCAAGACCTGGCCTTTGAGCTCAAGACCATCGCGACGGCGGCTCCGGGCCTCTACGCCGTGACACCCAGCGGCCAGCCCGTCAGCGGTACCTTTGCTGCGGCCGGGCCCGCCAGCGTTGGTGCAACGGGACCGACGTCAGGCGGCTGGGCCGCACCCGCATCGTTCCAGGTGAGGCCCGGTGCCAGAGTGTCAGAGACCACCAGTACCCATAGCACGCCAGGGTGATGTACGGAGCCCTGTGCTCTTGGTAGGATGTCCGGGCTGTACGGGGCTCATGCACGGTCTAGACGGGTCGGTGTCGTACGTGCTGCGTGGGCATGCCCGCTTGCCCTGCGTGCTGATGACTGGTTGTTGTGTCATATCCACCGCAGAGCCCCGTCGGTTCCCAGGCGGGCAGGCGCCGCCCGGCTGACGTTGCCGCCGACTGGCTGCTCCCTGAGAGCGGGATGGGCACAGCTGCTGTGAAGATGGCGCTCCAAGACGCTGGCGGCTCGGGGAGCAGCGGTGACGGCGAGGCGGACGTCGCCGACTTCTCGCTTGACTCACTCCCCAACAATGCCGCCAACAGCGCGGCCCTCATTCGGGTGGAGGGCCTGACCGCAGGTAAGCTGGGGGCCTGGTTCGTATCTTGGCTCTGCTCACTCTATGTTGGGGCACAGCTCCCGCAGCGCACGGGAACGCCCGGGGGTTGGCTTGCCCCAGTCTCCGCTCGGAGAAGTACAGAAGTTCTGACGCGCGGAGGCGCCCCCGCCGCCAGGCAGTGCCCCAGCGTAGAAGCAGAGTGCCGTCTTAATCAAGTTGCAGCAAGCAGGGGCCGCGAAAAGCCCTGGCTAGGGACGCGGACGACCCGTTTGCGGCGTTTGCAGCGCCTTCCCGAGGCACGCTAGAGCGCCTGCGACTAGCCGCGCGTGCCACCCATGCTGCGGGGTGCACGTGCCGTGCGCGGCCACGCGGCCACGCGGCCTCCCCCCCCCGCAGCCCCCTGCGCCGCCCGCGACCCACCGGCGACCCACCGGCCATGCACATCCAACCCCAAGTCCCGCTGCCAACAAAAGGGGGCAAGCCCGGACTGCTGCGCAGCTCAGTGGTTTCGTTAGCCAGCATCCGCTGTGCAGAAGTGTCATGGAGCACACACCTGCCTCCCGCGCCCGTCTCGCGATGCGTCAAGCTATAACTTCCGTGTCGCTACTGCTTAGGTCGAGAACGGGACATTTGCCGACCCGGCGGAAGTTCGCGCCATTTCACATGTTTGGCTGGAGCACGGTCGCCACAGCTCCCCACGCCCACAGAGCGATGCATGTGTCCGTTGCGAAAACTCGTATGATGTAGAGGCGAAAGCGAGGTAGTTCCGCCAGCTTTGCGTAGTTCGTTAATTATCGGCGTTTCGCGACTTTGGTTTGGCCCGCATAGGCCCAGATCGAGTGCAAGGTTGCTATCTGTCGTTTACCAAGTCATATGCTGAATGCAAGGTGTTTGCATCACGTCGTCGCGCGTCGGCGAGGACATGTGTTGCACCCCGCGGCCATCCCCTGCCCTGCCGTCCTCTTTTCCCACCCCAAAAGTCTTGCACTGAACCTGCTCGCATGTTACACCCAGTTTGTCAGCCTTAGAAAAGGTATCACATTACTCATCCATATCGCACTACTTGCCCCAATCTGCACGTGCCATGCCACTCCCCATCTGTACCGGTTACTAACCACCGCTCGACACTCAATGCGCGCAGACGCCTCCATGCTCCGCTCCCAGATGCCCCTCCTGGTGGCCACGCTCCAGAGCAGCATCAACAATGCACGGGCCGAAGCGTCCGTTGCGGCCGCCGCGGCTGCAGCGGCCGCTTCAGCGCGAACTTCCAGCGAATCGGCGGCGGTAGGGCACCGCGGCAGCGCCCGTAAGCTGGGTCAGCTCGGTAACCACGGTGGCGCCAACACGGCGGGGAACAGTGACCTGGAGCGGATTGAGATCGTCAGCCAGCTGGGGTTTGGGGGCTGCGCCATCGTCTTCAAGGCGCGCATGGGCCCCCTCGACGTCGCCGTCAAGGTATGTGGGTGGGATCGAGCCCTCTGTTTCACCCTCGCCGTGCTCTGTCGCAACCGATGCCCTCTGCAATAACAAAACCCCTTACTCCTACCTCTCTTGTCTACCTCTCTCACACACTCTGTCCCTGCCCTCCCCTCTGCATGCGTCCAGCTGATGGAGATGCCGGACGTAAGCATTTGATTGGGCATGGGGCATTCGAGGGACGGTGGCATGCATACGACTCATATGTCATGGCTATATTAGGAAACAGCATGAAACCACGCTTGCCTGCGCCCAAGCACGGCTCTGAATGTACGGATCGTTAAGGGCCCTTGCTGTGTCCTCACCACACCACCGCAGGCGGACGGTCGGGGCAGCTTCGGCGAGGAGCGTTCCTCTGCCGGCGCTGCTGCGCCCTCGGAGGAGCAAGTGGAGAAGAATCAGCTCGAGGCCCGCCGCGCTCTCCTCCGCAACGCCATGGAGGTTGCGGCCATGACCAGCCTCAGCGGCCACCCCAACGTCATGGCCCTGTACGAGGCACACAGCAACGTGGTGCTGATGCGGAAGGACCTACCAAACGGCAGCGCACGGCTGAGGCTGCAGAGCGCAACCGACACGATGGAGAGCAACATCCCAGGTGGGTGTCAGCTGTACGGCATGATGTGTACGGCAGGCGCTTAGATGTCTTCGCCGATTGCCTTCAACACCGAGCGTTGCCCAAAAAGCAATGGCATGGCACATTCTAGGGCTCCTTGTATTTGCGTGCTCGTGCATGGGGGACTTCGGCTCGAGCTCTAACCAAGCAATCATCTTTGACGCGCCGCCCTCCGTCTGTCTGCCGTCCGTCCTCTGTCCCATGACAACAGGCGGCTCGCCGCTCTGCGTTGCGCTGGTGTGCGAATGGTGCGACCGGGGCTGCCTGGCCTCCACGCTGGTCGAGATGGGGGACAGCATTCGGGAGGAGAGCCGCGCGGCGGCGGCGCAACAGGCGGTGGCGCGGCCGGTCCTCAACCTCAGGGTCAGTGCGTGGGCGCGGGGTTGTGTAGATGGACGTGTAAGCAAGTCGCTCTGAAGGTCCGACCGGGGCTGCCAATGGAGAGGCGGTGCCAGTAGTCTCGACTCCTTGGGGACTGGGTCCTCCTTCCGTCACCCACCCTTCCATTTTGCTCGGTCTGTATAACCATCAGCTCCTACCTCTCGCCTGCACCCAGCCTATCTATCCTCCCGCATCCCCCGGTTCATGCCACCGACAGTTTATCCTGATGACGCTGCTCGATGTGGCGATGGCCCTGAGGCACCTGCACTCGCACAACCTCATCCACAGGGGTGAGTCCGCAAGCGCGCCAAGTGAATGACAATGACTTAGTCATTGCCGTACGTGCTGAGCATGTCCTGACTTCGTTCCATGGTTCCTCGCTCCAACCCCTCCAGACCTCAAGCCCGCCAACGTGCTGCTCAGCAGCAGCCACACGGACCCACGCGGCTTTGTGGCCAAGCTGGCTGGTGGGGCGGGGCAGTGTGGGTGGTATGGGTAGTGCGGCGTTGAAGCTTCTCACTTGCTCTCGCTTGCAGTAAGCTACCGGTACGGTACCTGGACGTGACCCTTACCCCTCCCCTGCCCTGCTCTTCTGCATCTCCCAGACTTTGGATTTGTGACTATCCTCGACCAGGTGAGGCGCGGGATTGTGACTAGAGAGCTGGGGGGCGTAGACGGGGACGAGGCAGGTCGTCCCACAGGGAAAGAGGTCAGGGGCAGGGTGGGGGCGGGCGATGACCAGCAGGAGGGAAGAATTCCGTACGAGTCGAGCAAAAAAGTCGTCCTGTTTTCAACGCCGAGAGTGGTGACCAGCGGGATACGGTCGAGTGAGAGGCAGCATGCATTACCAGGGAAGGCCAGTCCAGGCTGATGAGGCACATAAATGCCCCCTTGCTTGCCCGCGCTCGCAGCCTGGGGACGAGGAGAGCGGAGGACAGCCGTGGGCCCTCGCCGAGGAGATGTGCGGCACGTGAGCGCGGGCAGCGCTCGTTGGGCCGGGTCATTACTTGGGTCTGACCGAGCTGTTAGGGTTTGGGACAGGCAGGGCTTCCCGGCTTTTACCCTGGGAACGACCCCCCTGGATGGCGGCGCGGTCATGACCTCGCCTGCCTGCTGTATCACCTTGGATCCTGCAGGATTACGCACATGGCCCCTGAGAGCCTGCGCAAGCGTGAGTGCTGGGTACACAGGGGCTATCGTAGCCTGCCAGGACATAGTGGTCTCCTTCTAAGCCTCGATTCCTCTTTGCACTGTCTTACTTGATTACAAGGGCCAGAGCAGTTACAAGGGCCAGAGCAGCGGAAGCGCCCTCCTCCCTGCGTGTGACCCATGTATCATGTCCCACCCACCCTCAGCCGCCCGCCTGGGCCCAAGCTGTGACGTGTTCTCGTTCGGTATCCTCATGTGGGAGCTCACCGCGTTCGGGAGCCGGCCGTACCCGGAGGTGAGCGCGGGCTAAGCGTGAAGAAGAGAGCAGACATGACACGACGACTGGATGTCTGCTTTCCCCAAACCCGGAAAGTTGGTCTGACACCTGGATTTTCTGGACAGCGGGACATGCTTGCGGGCACGTTGCAAGGCGGGGGGCCGTGCGGCGCGCTCCGCGCGAAGGTTCGGGTGTACTGGGGGGCCGAGGATGGATGGACACGGGGCGGAACACTGTCATGTACACGCCAATTCGCGACAGTCACAAAAACGTGAGTCTTACAAGTTAAAAAATCAACATCGCGCCCGGTCCGGGCTTGAGCGGTGACGTTAGTTTGGCCGAAGTCGGCACCGCAACATCCTCGCAACAGCGAGCAAAGTCGTCGGAATTACCTCGCTCTTAGCTTCGTAGTGTAGGACGCTATGATAAGAGATGTCTGCGTCGCTCTTCGGGCACTTGGCGGGTGCGACTTAGCGCGACCGAGTTCCCAACATGTTGAGTTCGCGCCGGGTTGATAATTTTCCCCGCTCTCGACAACAAAACGGGTAGGTTTAGGAACACCATAGCATGTGGCATCGCGGTCTGGCCGTGAATTGCAAGATTGTGCGTCGCTCCATAACACCTGCCGCCGCGGAAGGCCAGGCACGCCCCCCACCGCAAGCCGCATCTGGCACGCAGAAGCCGCAGGGCTCGCGGGGGCTCGCGGGGGCTCCAGCCAACAACTAGCAGTATCAAAGCAGCACCCGCGCGGCCATATGCTAACACCACCCATCCTCACCATGTGGCCCCGCCGTGCTACATGCTATGCTCATCCCATGGCAGGTCCCCCTGAACAATATCACCACCTTTGTCAAGGCGGGCGGGCGGCCTCGCTTCTCCCCCTCCGTCCTGCCGGCGTACCGGTGGGTCCGCCTAGTGGCAATATGGTGCATGCATGCACGAACGAGGGGCCGGTCAATGTAATGTGCGTACCTGCGCCCTTGGGCCCTTCCCCCCGCCAACCGCTTGGGCCCCTCACCCACCCATAGGCGCCTGGCGGCGCAGTGCTGGGAGGCGGACCCGCTCAAGCGCCCGAACGCGGCCGCGCTAGTGGCGGCAATCAGCAACATGCTGGAGGGCATGCCGTGACGCACGACTGAAAACTAATGGAGCAAAGGTGGCCGTGATCGAGAAGAGAAAGAACATGCTGCGGCGTGTATTCGTCCGGGGGCGCTTCCCAGACAGGGCTCAGGGGTAATAAGGGCTCCGTGCTACCAAGGGTTTACAAGCATCTCGAAATGGCAGCGCGTAGGGGGGGAGGCAGGGTTTACTCATTATGCTCCTCGAAACGAGCAAGAGGAGATGCCCAGTCAGCCGGTTGCGTAATCATCTTGATCACGGCACTTGCTAGGCAGAATGCCCGCAGCAACGATCAGGTTCTCGCGGCAGTGGTTTGCTGCTTTTGGACTGCCAGAACTAACACTAGAGGGCTCAATGCAAAGAACCATCCAACTGGAGCTTGCCACGTCTGGCAGAAAGGATCGAATTTATCTAATGTTGGGGAGCGTGGGCATGTGCGCCCCTATCTCGTAGCACATAAGGCTACCCAGCGCACACGGTGCGGTATGCGTCTGTAGAGCTGATCCAGGGGAGCTCTCCCTCGGGCTGACTGGTGGGTGAAGCAGAGCACGTACAGCAGCGCTACGGTTTGGTTGGGAGTGCAAGTTTTCGCACTGATGGTGTCCATCAAGCCCTTGAGCAGTTGCACATCGCCACTTGGTACTCAATACTTGCTTGGCCTGCCTTGCCTGCAAAGGTTGCTTGGGTCATTGGGCGGGTGGTGTCATTAACCAAAAGTCGCTGGCTGGGACCAGGGGCAATAATTGAGAATCTTGATCCAACGCTAAGGGATGTTGTGGGTGATGGCCAGTCGTAGCGATTGCTGGGTTATGAACGTAGACAGCCTCCCCGCTTAGCCCCAGTGCCTCGGGTGCCCCGGTGCCCCGGGCTGTCGTATTGGTTGCAATGCCTTTTGCTTTACTTGCTTGCCTAATACTAGCCTGGGGCCTCCACGGAATCGGGACTGGCTGGAAGTCCATGCCGTGTGCGCTTAGTCTGAACACGTGATGTCAGCAGGCTGATGTATGTAGCTGCAGCTACAGCTGATGCTTGCTTTCCTCACTGATGGGAAGAGGGCCGCGCGCTGGTGGTTGATGTGGTTGATAAGTCAAGTGGACGTCATAATACTGCAAAGAACGAAGAGGAGAAGCCCTGCAGGGCTACTTGACGCCATGTATGCTCGGTAGGTCGTGGTGGTTATGGCGGTTTGGCCAGTGTTAGCTGTGGCGGGAGTTGCCGTGGCGGGATCCTTTTATGTGCGCCAGCGTCCGTGAACTGCTTTGACCACGGAAAGCTACTGGGGCGCGTGGGTGATCTTTATGCATGCAAGGGGAGCAACCCGTGCAGCCAGCCTGGACCGCGTGCTGTATGCCGGTGATTCGAGAGGTGTATCCACCTCGCCCCCGTGCCCGCCCCCAGCCAACTGTTGGCTGGCGTCCCAGGCCCCATACATGGGCAGCAGGCAGATTCGACTTCCGTTGTGATTGCATTCTGCCCACACACTAATGTTTCGGGGGCATGGCCTCGGGTGGTTATTGGGGTACTTGAGACCTCTTTGAGGTCTGATCCTCGGCAGACCCTATCGGTATCATCAGGAGTTGGATTTTTGTAAACGTATCATGCTCGATGGGTTTTCGATGGGCAGTAGTGGGGCAGTGCCTAACGCTGGGGCAGAATGTGCCCAAGGGAGGGTGCGTGCACTTGTGTGCCCGGTGGCATGTTTCCGACCTCAGGGGTTTACTAATTGTTTTGATGTGCCATGGGCACCTACCTCGGGTACCGAGGGCTACTTCATGCTTGGCGGCACGGCCGCCACTGAGGGAGTTACCGGTTCTGGTTGAAGATGGCTTAACAGTGCGTGGGACCGGGTGCACTTTGCTGCTGCTTGTGTGGTGCGGGGGCACGGCCAATGCTGGGTGGGTTTCATGTTGATGCTAGTTGAGGATGGATCGGTTTGGAGGGCGGTTTGAGCCTGGCCCTCTGTTGTCTGAACGGGAGCTTGATCCAGAGGAGTGCGTGCGGGTAAGGAAGGCTGAGACAGAGTTTGTCACGTCTAGAAGCATGCGGGCTTCGTCGTCGGCCCGCCTGGGCTTGCAGGGGGGATCGAAGAATACTCTGCTCAGACATTGGGGCAGGGTTGGTGTTTGATTGGAAGTACACAGGCTTGCCGGACGTGAGCGAGGATATACTCTTGCTTGAACCCGTCCGGACCACAGCGTATCAGCACGTGCGTGCACACACTGACAGCAGGGTCCCTCATTGGTTGAGCGAGAGCGCCCTCCTTTGCTTCAATTCCCCGGCCGTAGAAAGCCTGCCTGTAAAGCCCCCTCCAACCAGTCTACTGCAACACCATAAAGCATCTCCGTTCAACGCCAGGACGCCTGGACGCCCTGCATCACCAATCTACCGTCGGAGACTCGGAGGAAGGGTCGAAAGGGTCAGACGGTCATCAGGGGCGGTGACTCCCAGCCTCGTGGTGGCCTGAGCGCTGCAAACGAGTGTAGCGCCCGCCTAATCTCAGCTGATAACAGCACACGTCCTCGGTGTAGCACCCCAAGACGGGGAGCAACATCTTAGAATGTTAGCTTCCTTACTGTTCCGGGGCACGCCGTGCCGGCGGCCAGATTGAGTGGGTGACAGTAGTAGTTTAGTAGTTGAAGATGGCTTGACAGCGGGGGTGCGCCTTGAAGCTGTGCACTTGGGTTGCCATCCCTGCTCAGCACGTCAGCAGTCATGCCGCTCTTGGGCGCCTGTGGTTTGAACGGCGGGATCTTGATCTGGTGGAGTGCGTGCGAGTAAGGAAGGCAGACTGAGGCAGAGCCTGCCATATCTGAACGCATGCAGGGTTCGCAGCTGGTCCACCTGAGCTTGCAGGGAGGATCCGAGGATCTGCTCAGACATTGGGCTAGGGTTGGCCTGAACACCGCGTATCAGCGCGTGCACACACTAACAGGGGTCCCTGTATGGTCGCCACCTACTGTTTTGATTCCGGACCCCAGTACGACATAGAAGACAAGGGGCCGCAGCAATAGGCGGCTTGCAAGTGAGCCCCACGGAGTGCCACGCAGTGGCTAGTGTGGCCCGCAAGCAAAGCCGGTATCAACAGGGCAGCACGTGCATATTTTGCACGTGCATTACGGTACTTGCCATGTCGATACCCTGAAATGACCCCCACTTCCTTCGTTTGCCTTCGTCTGCCTCGCGCGAGTGGGTGCCAACTACCATACACGGCAAGCCGAGCAGCCTCAGCATTCATGCACTCACTACCGGAGCATACCGCTGACGCCAGCTAGGGCGCGCGAGGCGAGGGGCAGCCTATCGCTTGTACCCAATCGCTCGGAAGTGCGTGTAACTCTAGCTTGAGCGAGCCTCCAAAGCGCGCAACAGCCTGCCCAAATCCTTGATGGAGCCGCACCCACGCACGCAGCCCCATGCATCGACACATGTGCTTAGCGCATTGCGGCACGCACACACCCTACAAACCTACAAGTGGGAGGATACCTCCTGCTCCACGCCCCACTTCCTGCGAGCAAGGGGCCCCTGCACTGCTCCGTCCCTGCCAGCAATACCATCGCACAAGCTCCGTCGCCCGTTTGCGCAGAAGCACATCGGACCAAGACGCCGATGGAACAGCGCTCGATGGGGAGTCAACCTTCCATAATAGCTACGAGGGCCTGTATCATTCTTCCACTCGGCATGTATCCCAGCCTTCATGACGCCTGCGTACCGTACGTCATCCAAGTCACATGCCTCCCGACCGCGCCTGTGGGTCCTCCTATCGCCTGCAAGCGTTCAGCCCTACCCGAAATCACCGCCTCATCCCGGGCTCCTAACTAGCTGCCGCCGGGTGCACTCCCTTGCGCCTGCCACCGCCGCTACGGTTGGGCTAATCGCCCGATGCACACTCATGCACTTGCCTCGCCAAGCCCCGCGGAATCCCTGCTGCAGGCTAGCTCCGTGCTCCAAGCCCACGACCCCAGCACACGCTGTGTCAGCAAAGCTTGCGCGCCACACACCTCCAGCGGTAAGGAACGGCGGCTTTCGGGACCCCGGCGCCTCCTGCGCGGTTGGCCCCACGCCCCAGGGCTGGCGAGGGCCCCACGCGCCTGCCCCCTGCGCCGCCAACCGCTCAATCCTCACTCGCAGATCCCTACGAGCACCGTGATATCGTCCGGCTTGCCGCCGCTGTAGCACATGTCAAAGTGCTCGCTCGCGGCCGCGGCGTACGGCGTGAGCCGGCTCTTGTCGTACGCGGCCTGGAACGCTAGCCGCGCTAGCCGCTGCGCCATCATCGCGGGCCCCTCCTCGCGACCGCGGCACGACGCGACCTCGTCCGCGATCTCGCCATCGTTCAGGTTGTCGAACAACCCGTCGCTCCCGAGCACTAGCACGTCGCCTGGCCGCACGGTTTGCGTCGCGACGTCGCACTTGTCGACCGAGTCGGCTGCTGCGTGGTGGCCCAGCTGGTATGGCCGCCCGAACTCGTGCTCCAGCTGGTTGGTCCGGAACTTCACGATGTAGTCCACCACCCCCGACGCCCCTGACTCGGCGGCCTGCGGGCGAGGGTGAGGGCGAGGGCGTGAGTGTGAGTTGAGGAGCGGAAGGGACTCGGGAACGTGCGCGCAGGACCCGGGGAGGCTGTGAGCTAGCCCCGCTCTGGCCCCAACCCCGGAGTTTGCCCGCGCTTCTTGACCCTGCCCCTCACGCCCCTGTTGACCCTGACCCCGCCTTCCCAGTAACCCACCCTTGCACTGCCCATCAAAGCCCGCTTCGACCCTCCCACCCTGGGACCCCCCTTGCCCTCCGCCGCCTGCGCCCTCCCCTCCACCCTCCTCCCTTCCCATCCCATGTCTTCCTTCGCCTCCGCCCTCCGCCCTGTACTCTGTACCCTTTCCCCTCATCCCCCACTGCCCGCCTTCCCACCTCTCCACCAACAGTCCAACCAGCCCCCTTCCCCGTCAGTCCCCAGTGCCCTCCTCCCAACCCCTTCCGCAACCCCTTCCGCCCACCTCTGGCCGCAGCAGCAGGCAACCCTAGGGGAACACCCTAGAGTAAACCCTCTCCCACCCCCTCTCCCGTATCCCGTCGCCCTCTCCCCCGCCTCCCCAACCCTCACCACCACATCTTCCCCCACCCCTTCCCCCACCCCTTCCCCGCCTCCCCACCCCCTGCCCCACCTCTGGCCGCAGCAGCAGGCAGCCCGAGTCCCCCAGGTTGGCCGCGAACAGCTGCCCCCGCGGCTGGTTCACCAGCACGATGCAGGCCGTGGAGGAGCCCTGCACCCCCGCCGCCTTGGCGCCCATGGCGGCGTCCTCCAGGACCTGACAGGGGGGGACGGATGAGGGAAAGGAGGGAGGGAGGGGGCAAGGGATGAAGGGAAGAAAGGGATCATGGGGATAGGAAGCACCGCGTGGCGACCGCGGTAAGGAAGTGGTGGCCATCTGACGTGCCGTACCGTGGCAGAGGCGGAGGAAACACGCCTGCAGCACCGGCTGTGCCTTCCGACAACTCTCCGTAGGGGTTCAGTGCCCATGCGTAAGGCGGAACATTCTTTCCCACTCCCCTCCCCAGCACCATACCCGCCCCACCGGTCCGTCGACCCCTTGCCTACCACCGCCCACCCTTGGCGGATCGGCCGTGCCCGCCCGCCCGCTGGCCCCTGACGCTCGCTTCTTAGTCACCCCTTACTCATCAGTGCACCCCCTCAGCCGTCCCAGCCCGGCTTTCGCCTTGGCCCCTCAGTGCACCTGCCCGCTGGCTCTTGGGTGCGCCCGAGCACCCCTCGGGCCCCGCCCCTCGCCCACCCCCGCCCCTCGCCCACCCCTTCCCACCCCAGCTTTCCTCCTCCCAGCCCCTCCCTCCCAGCCCCCAACCCACCTTGACCACGTCCGCCGTGCCCGCCCGCACGCTGGCCTCCGCGATGCGCATGAGCGAGCGCGAGAAGTCGCCCGAGTCTATGCCCGCCTCGCGCCACATGTACACGCCGTCCGCCACGCCCATGCCGAACACGCCCCCCTTGCCCGCCGCGTAGAAGTAGGAGTCCTCGCCGCCGTGACCGAAGCCCTTGCGGTTCACGCCCTTGGCGCCGTCGATCTTGACCTGGCATGGGGGTGGGGGGGTGGGAGGAGGCGGGGTTGGGACGACGATGGGTGTTTGCGTAGCGGAGCCTAGGCCGCAACCCTAGAAAGCAAGCCCCTTTAAGACCCCTCCTGGACCCCAGTTATGCTTATGCTCGATGTAGGCACGGCCCCAGGCACCCGCCCAGCTCCCAAGCACGCTACGCAGCTCCACCCTCACAGTTCCCGCCTCCCCTCCGCTTGCCCGCGCCAACGCCAGTGGCAGGTTCTTCCGCAGCTGACTGACCGAGCGCCTCGTATTGAGTGGCAAGCTTCCACATGAATGGCCAACTCGGACTGGCCCCTGTGACCCCCGGCCTTGACACCTTGAGTCAGGAGGCATGCCCCGCCCTGCCCCGCACCAACCTGGTACCACACAGCCGCCCCCGCCTCCCCTACTGGCCCCTCCAGACCCCGCCTCCCCGCCGCTGACACCTACAGCAACACCCTGCCACGGCACTCTCACCTGCAGGTGAGCAGCTCGTGCCCTGCTGCTCCGCCAGCTCCGCCCCCTTCTCCTCCCTCTGCCCGCCCCAGCCCCGCCCCCTCACGCGGCCATGGGCCCGCCCCGCACGCTCCGCCAAGTATGCGGCCCCTGCTGCGCCGCACAGGCCACCCCAGCACCTCTCCTCCAAGACGAATGACGCCCCCCCCTCCTCCGTGCTGACCTGCGCACCGTCAATAGACGGAACCTTGTCCCCTTCGCCCTCCTCCCCATACACGTGGCCTCCACCACATGCGGCCTACCAGCGCCGCCTCGGCCCTGGCCATGCAGCTTGAACCCGCCCAAAGCAGCGCACTCACACATACTGAGCAGAGTAGCCCGCCAGGCGAGAAGGCCATCCCCTCGTTCCGCTCTCACCCCCTCCATGAGCCCCATAATGGAGATTACCCGCTCCTCCCCCCGTGGCTCCGGCCCCGCACCCCCAAAACCTCGCCCCGGTCCCGCCCGACCCCAGAGCCAGCCCCGCCCCGTCCCTCCTTGTCCGAGTGCGGCACCGCCGCCTGGCAGCTGGAAAGCTGCGCTCAGACCCCACCGCCCCAGGCGGTGCCCCCTGGCTGCCCTCAACCTGGTGCAACAACCTCCCTCTGCACCCCACCAGCGCCCCCCGCTGTTCCCCCGCCAGCGCCCCGCCCCTCCCCATCTTGTCCGACACCGCCACCCCGCTGACTCGCTGCTCCCAGACTCCACCCCCCTTAGGTAGGGCTAAGCCCCCTCGCCCCCCATCTTCCTCCCCATCCCCACCTTGTCCGGGTGCGGCACCGCCACCCCGCTGACGCTCAGCTTGACCGGCAGCCCCTGCGCCGCCTCGCCCCGCTCCAGGGCGGCCTGCGGCAGCAGGTTGCGCTCCAGAGGCCCCCGCATGCCGCCCGAGTCCGCCTCCCCGAACCACGAGTGGCAGGGAAACACCAGGCGCGAGCGGTCGGGCGTGTGCACCACCACGTGCTCCAGGAACCTGGGGCGCGGAAGGGGGGGAGGGAGTGTAAGTTGCTGAGCGGGGGAGGAGGGAGGAGGGAGGAGGGAGGCCAGGCACACGAGTGGGACGAGTGTCGTTGCAGGCATAGTGCGGGGCTCCTGGGTCTTTTCAATAGGGCTTCTCGTCTGGCAAGCGGATGGGACCATAGGCAAGTCTTGTGGAAACGGCAGAAGAACACGTAACTTGGGACACGGGTTGTGGGAGGTGATGACACGACGTAATCGAGGCTACCGGCACAGCAGCATCGAAGCCGGCCTTGACAAGGCAGGGGCAGTGTACAGTCCGACCGGCGGTGCCGCGGGAAGCCGCACCGGCAGGCACGTGACGTCCGATGGGGGCCGAGGGGGGCCGTGTGATCTGGAGGTTCCGGGGCTTCGCCCGTGTCCCCCCCCCTTCCCCAAGGACGCTAGGGCGCCGGGTCTGCTAGCTGTGGGCCCAGCTCTGGGCCCCACGAATACCCGCCCGTGGCAACGTGGTTGTGTGGCCTTCGCGGCGCCCACTCGCTTGGGCCCTAGCACGCCGCACCGGCAGCGCCCAGATCTAAGAGTCCCACGCTATGCCTTATTGAGGGATGCAGGGAAAGGACCCCCGAGGCTCACCAGCCGGTCCCAGCATCGCTGATGCTGTTGCCCAGCCGCTGCACGTTGACAAAGCGCAGCGGCCCGAGGTCCTCGTTTGCGTTAACCGTCACCGTCACGCACGTCCCGCGAGCAAGGCTGTTCTCGTCGCTGTCGCCGACGATGACCCGCTCCGATTTCCCATTCGCTCCGACCAGAGTCACAAACGCTGGGGCGAGCGATCCAGCTCCACGTAGGTTGCCCGTCGTGATATGCAGGGTGTAGGTGTGGAGCGCCGGCGCATGCTGGGTCTGAAGCCAAGCCCTTGTCGCAGCGCCCGCCGGGCTCTCGACAGCAGCGGCTGCAGCAGTGCTAGCTCTACAAGCTGCTACACCTCGACCAGAAGATGATAGCTCAAGGACGGTGCCAAAAATGCGAGCCCCTAGTTGAAGGCGCCTCAGAGCCATCGCAGCGCGCAGCGCGTGTTAGAACAGAGCCATGATACGGGGGAAGCGAAGATAAACGTCGTGGTTGTGAGATGAGGCGGTGGCAACGTGGAGGCTCGACTTGCCCGACTTCGGGTGAGTCGGGGGGCTCGGGCGTGTGGTTCCCCAGGGAAATGGGGTTCCCCAGCTCATGAGGACCGGCATGTCCAAAGCAAACTCGCTCCGCGCACACTACACGCGCAATACTCATCATCTACAACTAACACAATACAGACGAACAGGAACACCGGCGCTGGACAGCCCGTGAGTGCTTCGAACCACCGACTACTCCACTCACGCTGCAAGAGTCCCTACGCAACCTTTGAGCACCTCTGTAAACAGTAGAATAACTCGCGGTCGAGACACTGGTTTGAAGCGGAGCCGGCCTCATTTCCGCCTTCAAGGCCGCCGCAGCCGTAGCAATGCCGCTCTTAAGTGGCCACTGAGTACACAGTGCAGCAGGAAGCAGCAGCTTGAGCCGCGCGGCCCGTCGCCTCGGTGCCTGAGGGAGAGGCGACCCAGAAGCCGATGTCGCGCTCTCCATATGGCTCGCTGGCACAGCGTCCAGCCAGTCCTGGCAAGGGAGCGGCGGTGCGCAGCTCGGGGCCTGCGCCAGCCGCTGCCGCTCCATCGCCACCTGAGGGCGCGCTCAGCTCCACCGAGACCATACCAACACCCAAAGCGGTGCTGCGCTCGAGCGCTGGTGCTCCACCGCGACCGCCGTCGAGCGGGATAGAGCCCAGCCCGCCCAGTAGCTCGGGCACCGGCGAGCGGGCCTCCAAGTCGCCGATGACGTTCAGAGCGCGACGCTTCACGCCCACTAACAGTAGCGGGAGCAATTCTGGCAACGACGCGGATGCGGCCGCCAGCTCGGGGAGCACGGGCTCGACAGCGGGGACGGGCACGAGTCTCCCAGCCCCTGGCGCCTCCGGCAGTCCAGAACGCGTCGCCCGTCGGCGGCCCAGCGAGAACCCAACAGCCTCCAGCTCCCCGGGTGCCCTCCAACCAACCGGGCAGCCCACCGCCGTCAGCAGATCCCTAAGCTCCAGCTCCGGCGGGGCCTCCGCACGACCGACGACGCCGGCAGGAAACATCCTCGCATCCTACACCAATGGCCTGCCCCCGACCGGCGGCGGCGTTCTCGACGGCGGCGCCGGGTTGGCATCGAAGCCGCCGCCCATCCGGCCCAAGAGCCGAGAAGCCTCGTCAGCAGCGGCTACGTCATCTTCAGGCGGGGACGCCAGCCCTAGCGGCAGCCCCAGCGCCGCGGCGGGCGGCAAGGCCCTGCCTAAGGCTCGGTTGTCGGAGGAAGGTGAGCGGCCGCCGCCAGGCGCCGGGGCTGACTGGTGGGCCGTTGATGCTGAAGCCTCTTTCCCCACAGCGACCTCACCTCAATGCCCCAAACAATGCTCACCGCAGCCTCCGGAATGCCCTAGCCCTGGTCCTCAGCCAAGTTATGCCCACATTGCGCCGTCTCGAGCCTGCAACCCCCGCTGACCCCGCGCCCCCGCACCCACCCCCACAGGCGGCCACGCGGCCGGCTCCCCCACGTTGTCTCTACGGGACAAAGTCACGACGCTACAGAAGACCAACAAGTGCGTGGCGTGAGCGCACTCATTTTCCGGGTGACGGGTCAACTTAATGTGGAGCGGGCCTGACGGCCGGGTTCCTAACGGGGCCTGGGGCACGTGCCTGCGTATTAGCAACTGCATTCACTGCGGGCTACCAATGATTTGTGTCGGAGCTCCAAGTCACTCTGCATCGATGCGATTGATCTACCAACCTCACAGGGCGCTGGAGCAGCAGCTGGCGGAGGCGGCGCAGCAGGCGGCGGAGGCGGCAGCCGCGGCAAAAGCGGCCAAGGAGCTCGAAGCCAAGCTTGCTGAGCTGCAGGCGCAATTGGAAGCCAAGGACAAGGCGGCGGCGGAGCTGGCGGAAAAGAACAAAAAGCTGGCGGCAGAAAAGGCAAAAGCGGCGGCGGAGCTCAAAGCTGCCAAGGCGGCGGCGGCAGCAGCAGCCAAGGCGGCGGCGGCCGGCACGGCCCCGCAGCCGGACAAACCCGCGGCCGCAGCTAAGGCTGGGGAGAAGGCTGCCTCGACGGCAGAAAAGTCGCCCGAGAAAGCCGGCGAGAAGACGCCGCCGCCAACCAAGGCCGCCCCGCCGCCGCTCAGCCGCGACAAGTCGCTAGCGGACATCCACACCAGCACCAGTGCCGCCGCCGCCGGTGACGGCCCGCTCTCGCCGCGCACCCCGCTCGGCTGGGACGGCGGCGCTTCTTCCAGCCCCTCCAGCTCCAGCAGCGCCTCCAGCACCACCTCCGCACCTTCGTCCTCCCGACGCACCTCCCCGTCCCCCGACGACGTTCCCTCCTCCTCAGCCGCCGCAGAGAGCCCCGCCAGCCCCACCTCGTCGGGCCCCGGCCGGCCCCACACCGCTCCCCGATCGGACCTGGGCGCGCGCAGCGGCGGCGGCGCGGGCGACGGATCCGACCCCGTCATGCTCACGCGATCCGTATCCGATCTCACCAGCTCCACGCCCGGCGCGCTGGATCCGGATTTCCCCAACCGCGCGCCCGGCTCCCGTGTGCCTCCGCTCGGCACGAAACGCGCCTCCATGTCTGCCTCCGGTGCGGTTGAAGACTCAGCCTACCTCGCCGGGGTCGGGCCGCCGCCCATGTCGCCGGTCGCGGCCGCTGCGGGGCTGTCGGGCGCGGGCGTGCAGCTGCTGGCTAAGCAGAAGAAGCAGATCCAGACGCTGCGCACGCAGCTGCAGCAGAAGGACTCCGCGTACGCGTTTCTGGCCAATGAGCACTCGGAGCTGGAGGGGCAGCTCAAGGAGGTGGAGGGGGCCAAGCGGGAGTACGCGGCCAGGTGGGGCCCGGGGGTGTGTGGGGATAGGGGGGTTGGGGCTGGGCGTTGGGGCTGAGGGCTGGGGCTGGGGGTGAGAGATTGGGGGAGGGCAAGGGGAGGCGCGTGGGGTGGTGGATGAGGGGACGGGGCCAAGCCTAAGTCGCCGCTTGGATGCAGGGGCGGGGTGAGCCAGTCCGTGGTCGCTGTCAAGCCCATCACGGGGAACGGCGAAGGCAACCAGGGAAACAAAAGTGGCGCCGGATGGCGGGTAGCACGCGGGTGCGGGGCCAGGCAGTGGCGCGCCGGCCGTGCGCCAACACGCAGGCTCCTCCAGCCCCACTTCTAAGCTCCTCCTCCCCCACCCTGACCCCAACCCACCACCACCCCACCCTCTACAACCCCCCTCCCCCCAGGTACGCCTTCATGGTCCTCGACCAGGACCTGGACGGCCACATCCGGGTGGACCAGGTGTCCTCCTTCGACATGTTTGGCTGTTACGCGGCGCCCGTGCTGGAGTACTGCTTCAAGCACTGGCGCTTCGCCAGCGGCTTCAAGGGATACCTCAACATGGAGGACTTCGTGCGGTGAGCGCGGGGCCCGGGGCAGCGGAGGCGTGGCTGGCTGTGCTGTCGATTGTGCACGAGCGTCTGTTTAGCCTGCCAGGGTCCTTTCTCTCAAAGAGGCAAAAGATTCAAGGCAGCGCTTTACCTTCAACCTCAACCCTTAACCCATTGCAGGTTCGTGAACCTGTCGGACGACCGCTCCACCCGCGAGTCACAGCGCTTCTGGTTCGGCGTGCTGGATCTGGACGGCGACGGCTGCGTGAGCGCGGAGGACGCCAAGTGGTTCTACGACGCTGTGGAGAAGGACGAGAACGCGTTCGTGGTGTCTTTCGAGGACCTGTGGCACCAGGTGGGGGGCTGCTGCGGGGCTACAGCGCGAGTGGTGCTTTGTGCCTGGTGCAGTGTGGGCCAGAAGCGGGTCACCGCGGTGATGAAGGAGGGGCAGTGGAGCGTGGGGCTGCTCGCCTGGCCGCGTGCTGAGGCTGCCGTACCTGTACTTACCGTGCGCTCGTCCCGGCCCCACCTGCCCCACGTGCTCGTCCCCGCAGCTGCTGGACATGACTCAGCCCGCCAAGCCACGCCGCGGCTTCACGTCCAACGACCTGTGGAAGTGCAAGCTGGGCGCGGGGGTGGTGGGGCTGCTGCTCAACCACAACAACATGCTGCTGCACCGCACCACGGCCGAGTGGGGCCGCGGCGACTTCCCGCTCTAAGGACCTGCCTCTACATCTGGTGGGGCCGCGGCAACTTCCCGCTCCAGGGCTGCAGCTGTGGCGCCGCGGAAGCCTCCCGCCGTAGGCGCCCTGCGGTTGCCACTTTCCGCTGGGCGGACTGGCTGGCGGCCGCCTAGACTTTCCGCTGTGAAACGCGGAGCTTGGCGCAGCTGCAAGGAGTCTGCGGCGGCGGCTGTGGGCTGCAGCTGTGGAGCCGCCGCGGAGGCGGCCTCTCGCCGTGGGAATCAGACCCTGGAAGCAGCCCCCTGCAGGCGGCAGGGGGGCGGGGGCGCGGGCCGCAGTGTGCGTGCCCGCGCCCGTGCCACGCCGCCTGTTCGCGTCTGCAGCTGTGGCTGAAAATCGCAGCGGCGGCGGTGTCAGCGGTCGCCCGCATGGTCCTGCTCCTTGCTCGGTGGTGGGTCTGCAGCAGTGCATCACACCGGAGTCGGCGGGCAGGAGGGCTGTCAAAGGGCTTGGCAAGCGCCGTAACCCGCCGGGTGCGTGGCGATGGGCGGCTTGAATTCAGCAGCTCGTGGCCGACCTGTTCAGCGAGGCTTCCCCTGGGGCAGGGCTGCTGCGAGCGCATGCTGACATCATTGCATGGTGCATCAATAAGGGGCGGATGCATGTCAGCGAGTTCATCACTGCACACGATGACTTGCAATCGTGGGTTCAACGCCGGCTGGGGAAAGACTGAGAGGAACAGCATCAGGCGCAGGGTTGAGGGGTGCTGGGCCTGTTTGGGGCGAGTGGGTAGGTGTTGAGTTCTGCGGAAGGGTGCAGGGATGGCTCCGCCGAGGGGACCATGGGTTTGGGCAGGTCCCTTGCAAGGGTGCTCTGGCGTTGAAGACTTGCCTTGGAATGGTCTCGGTGTTTATGTATTTTTCCCGGCCACCCGACTTGTGACGGCTTAAGGGCAGGTGAGCGTTTGCAAATGACCGAGGTATGTCCAGGGCGTGGGCCGGTTGCAGGAGGTGGCGTGATTTGGGGTTGGACGGTGGGTTATGCCTATGTGGGTTTGGCTGGGAAAGCGGCGGTCTGACCGATGGGTCGCGCCGTACGAGTGACCAAGTTGCGTACGAGCATGTTGACCTTGCGTTGGCTGTCTTCATGTGTTGCCTGGTGTGTGCTGTGGTCGGCTACCGGTAATGCGAGATTTGCTGTGGTCTTAGGTGACCCCTATATGGCGAATGCCATTATTGGTCCCGGTGTTAGTGTGGGGTGGATGATGTGGGAGTCAGGATTATGATGGGCGGCGGCCACCCGATTAGCGCGGGCCGCGGGCCCAACTAGGCTCTGATTGGAGCTGGACCTCCTGTGACTCACCTCACAAGGACATGACTAGTAGTATGGGCGTGAAGGGGCGGGAAAGCACAGGCGGTGTGCCCGCCCCTTGCGCTCCGGCTGCGTTGCGTTGCATTCATCCTACGGAGGACTCCAAGAATTCACTTGTCGGGATTGCAAGAACGGCGCGAGACCCTCCGAAGAGGAGGGCTCGGGCCGAGTTCTGGCGGCAAGGTGGCATCATGAGGGGGATGCCGTGTGCTTGAGGCCTGGGGACTCCTGCTGGGCTCTGTAAAGGCTGAACTTCTGAGGCTTCCCCGACCCGTAAGCTGTATGCCCCGTCGTCGTCATCCTGACACGCTGCAGAGCCCGTGGCCCCGTGCGGGCACAGATTCTCAAGCCGTAGAGCGGCTTTGTTACCCGTAATCCGCTCACGTGCACAACGGAGTGCAGCTGGTATCTCGGCTATTTGTCGCATCACCGGCATGGAGACCAGACCCGGACAGCTGCACATTGCCTTGGCTACAGTGTAGACGTCCATCAGTGCAGCCACGAACCGGCATCAACCCACATAGCAACGGCGGCGATGCGCAGGCGCCAAAGCTAGAGCAGGTCTGAAAGCTTACCCTGCCGCCTGGGCGTCCACCTTTGCTGCAAGTGCAGAGCTGCCGGTATTCAAATGCACACAAGCGCACCTGCGTCATGAATAAGGGTTCCCGTTGTCTGTTCGCCGCGTTCCACATCGGCTCTGACGTCCCAGTCAAGGCGCGGTGCACATAAGCAATGCAGCACCCATAACTCATGCACCCTTTGTCACGAGTCGGCACTCTGACGCTTCACCACTCTTCCGCCGTGCCACCGTAACCCCAGGTCCTCACTCTGTACAGGCTTAGTCATACACCTCCGCTCCACTCTCACTCAGTCAACCGCGCTCAAACTGTTGGTCGCTTGCACAGCAGCTACCGTATATGATAATTTCGCCTTGCGCCTCCTCACGGCGGCGCTACCGTTGCGCGCAGACAACACCCGGAAGGCCGACTGCAAGGTGCAAGCCCTTCCCCAGCGGTAAGCCAAAACCTTTTAGTAGCATAAGTCCCCAGACAGGGGTGGCTGCCCGAAGGCAGGAAAAGGGCTGAGCCCCGTGGTCCCCCCTAGGGGGCCCAATGCTCGAGTCCTCAACCGATAAGTTTCCCTGCCCTCACCTACATACGATAGATACAGACAACGAGACCAAAGCTTGCGGCATTGCGGGCTAGGCGTGAATCGCAAGTTATGCGTGACGCAGGCACGCACGCACGCCGACGCGGGGTATTCCCGGGGGGCTTCGCCGCCCGCAGAGCCTGACGGCGGCGGCTCAGCCCAAAAACGATCACCGGTCTTCGTCAGCACAGTATGCTTGATAATAGCTGGAATCCAGGACGTCCAGAAGTTGCATACTAGTCATGCCTGTGTGCAAAATTGTGCCCACGCTGCCGCCAGAACCCTCTCCCTTACAGTCCAGAATCGTGGCAATGCCCCCTTGGTTGGTGATGCTGTCAAGGCGCCTGAGGCCAAAGCCTCAGAACTGCACTGGCGCCGAAGCAAGCGCCTCAAACGGCGATCGCCACCGCTGCGCCGCGCCCGCCGTCGCCGACTGCGGGCAGCTCCGGCCCCCGGCGTCCGACACCGCACTGGCTGCCGCCGCCCGCGCGGAAGCGAACGCGCCGTCGCCGCTGTCGGTCGACGCGCCCGTTGGGCCCGCCGACACCGCCGCAACTTGCGTCGTGGCGCTCCGGCCCGAGAATAGGCCGTCAGGCCCTTCCGAGATGCGTTCCAGCGTGTGCAAAGCCAACAGCTGTGCGGGGACCAACGGTGGCGACGGCGTGGCTGGGCCTGCGCCCAGGCCCGTGACGCCGGGATCGCTGCCACCGCCGCCGCCGGCAAGGTGTGTTGCCATGGCCGCAGCTGCGCTGGCCATCGTCGCCGCCAGGGCCCCCGGGCGGTGCAACCACATGTCGCCACCGTGCCGCTGCTCCTCCTCCTCCACAGCACCAAACCCGCCCGATCCCCCAAGTCCAACTGCCCCCCCCCCTCCAAGCCCGGTCCCGACGGGCCCGCTCCCGCGATCCAGAGAGGTCAGCCGGGCGGGCTTCAACAGTGCCACGTCATCCAGCTGCAGAAGCGCCAGTGACGTGGAGGCGCCGGAGCCCAGGCGCAGGTGTCCCGACAGCAGCCCGCCGCCGCCGCCGCCGCCACCTGCCGTACGCGCCGCTGCCACGGAGCTGAGCCGTGACGCCGCACCCATGCCCGTGCCCAAGGATGACGCGAGTCCGGTGGAGGCATCGGGCGCCCACTGGCCGGAGGGAAGCAGCGCGAGTTGGATGCCGGCGGGGTGTGGGCTGGCGCGATAGCTATCGGGCAGGGCAAAGATAGGGCGCGTGGTGTGGGGAATGGGGACCGCAGCCGTGGTGCCAGATGCGCCGGGGTTGTAGAAAGCGGGGGTGAGGTGGGCGGGGAGCTGGCTGTCGGAAGAGACAAAGGCAGGTGTGGGGCGGTGTGAGGAGGCGTCGTCGGTGACGTGCCCAGCGCCGTCGAAGCTGACACTGCGGGGCTCGTAGCCGTCCCTGCCGCTGCCCAGAGCGCCGCTGCCGACCCCGCCCGAGTCCAGTAGCATGCCGTCATCGCCGCTGCCCATGCCGCGCTGGTCAAAAGCGCCGCCGCTCCCGGCTCCCCGGAAGGCGAGGTTGAGCCGAAAGGCCGCCTCGCTGTCGGAGGGAAGGCGGCCCCAGGACCCGCCTGGCGCGGTGGCGTCTAGCAGGTTCGTGGGCAGGGAGGGCGGCGTGGTGCCGAAGGCGTTGCCGGGCGCGGCCGAGGCGGCGGCGGGGTGCAGGCGGTCCCGAAACATGTGCAGCGGCGGCCGGCCGGGCGCGTCCGCGTGTGAAAGAGGAGGGCGGGCGGTGGTGGTGAAGGGCGATGAGGAGGCGGAGGTGCCGCCATGTGGGTCGTGCATGGGTCCACCCACGTGATGGGGCACGGGGATGGGGGAGGAGCGGGCGGGCCAGCCCGCGGCACCGGGGGTGTTGGAGCGCTGGCGGGGGAGCGCGGGGTCGATCCCGCCACCGCCACCGCCACCGCCGCTGGCCCCCAGGGCCGCAAGTGCCGCCACGGCGGTGGCGGAGGCGGCCGGCGGCGGGCCTGCGTCCCGCGTGCGCCGCCGGGCGGCGGAGCTGGCGCCTGCGGCCGCCGTCAGCGCCGCCAGCAGCGCCGCCGCTTGGCTGGACGCATGAACGGTGCTGTCGGCGGGGGTGCCGGAGGCGATGCTGGCCGTGGAGGCTCCGGAGCGCAGGCGAGCAAGGGACGCGAAGGCCGCCGCGGCGGCGGCGGCCGCCGGGTCCTGCGCCCCACGGCTTGGCCCGCCGTGCGTGGACCCGCCACTGCTGGCCGCCCCGTACACGGAGCCGGCGTTCCGATCGCCGCCGCTGCCGCTGCCGAGCACCGCACCGTGCCCGCTGCTGCCGGGAAGGCCACCTCCTCCGCCTCCACCCCCGCTAGACGGAGATGGCATCGCGTAATGTGCAGCTGCTGGCAGCTGCGGCGCCTCCCAGTGGATTCCAGCGTTGGCCAGGCCGTCGAGGGCCGCCGACAGCGCCGCCGAGAGGGCCGTGGCGGCGCCCTTGGCACCGGTGTACAGGTTGCCGTCGTGCGTCGTACCGCCGCCGGACGCCGTCGAGGCCGAATGGCGGCGGCGCAGCTCGATGCCGGTCAGTGCCGCTAGCATTTCCTCATTCTCCAGAAGCTCCAGCGTCCAGCTGTTGGCGGAGAAGGCCCTGCAAGGACCGGGAAAGCGGGGCAAGGGGGAGGCAGACAAGGGCTCTCAGCTTCACTTCGCAGCGCCCCGGAATGCTGCTACTGCTAGAAGCCGAGGAGGCGCAAAAGCACGAGGAAGTCGGGGATGGGAGCGTTTCGCGCTTCCGAAGCGCGACGCACGAACGCACGAACTTGGCAAGCGCATGGGGGCTTGACCATGGCGCGCACAGTACGGCACATCTCGGGCTCTGGTGCCCCACCCCGCCGCCGCCCGGCCGCCTCACCTCATGTCCGCGCCCATGACCACCTGCCGCAACAGCGCCGCCGCCGGGTCCATCCTGCCGCCGCCGCCGCCCCTGCCGCCGCCGCCACGCCTGCCGCCACCGCCGCAGGCCTGCAGCCCGCCCATCGCATCCAGCCACGCCGCCTCCGCCGCGGCGGCGCTCTCGGGCGCGCTGTGCGCCCGCCCCAGCGCCAGCGCCCCCAACCCACACCCTCCGCCTGGGAGATCGCGGATGAGCGCCAAGGGATCCAGTGCCGTAAGCTCCAGCTCAGATCCACGGAAGCGCCGGGACTTGGACAACGAACCCCGCCAACCGCCGGCCTGGCTGCTACCGGGCTGCGTGCCGTGGTTGCTTGGCTCCGCCGAGGGGCCGCTGAGGCGCCGCGACGGGTAAGGCGCGGGACGCACGGCCGCACTACTGGCGCTGGCGTTGGCGCTAGGGCCGAGGCCGGAACCAGAGCCGTAGGGACCACCGCCAGAGGGGATGGAGCCGGGCGTGCCAGAGCTCGACCAGCCCCGACTGCGCAGCCCTGAGGCTGCAGCTCCAGCCCCCGGGCCGGCCCCGACGGCACTGGGCGGCGCCATGCCGTTGGCTGTAGAGCCGTAGGAGGGTGCGGTGTAAGCCGGGGCGCCGTTGGCTGCGGTGCCGTTGGGGAAAGGCCGGCCGGTTGCGGTGCCCGGCGGCAGTGGTAGCGGGGGCTTGGCCTTGGCCGCTGCGCCGAGGGACGACGTGGCGTCCTCCCCCGGCTCCGCCACGGTGCTGAGCTGGGGCTGGCGGGGCATGTGCACGTGCGGCTGTACGGCGTACGGCACCTGTTGGGGTACCGTCACACGTGGCGGGGCGTGTGACGGCGGCAGCGGTGGCCGTCCGGGGCTGAGGCTTGGGTCATGGCCTGCCGTCTGCCGTTGACCGCTCAGGGGCAGTAGCGGAAACCTGGACGATGACGATCCCCCGATCGCTGAGGAGCTGGCCGAGTCGAGGCTAACCGGGCGTGGCTCAGCGGTTGCAGATGAGGCCATGGGCCTGGGACCGACCCCTGGGGCCCAAGCGTCTAAGGAGTATCGGGGCGGGAAGCCGGGCGGAGCCGGGCCCGCGCCCGGCGAGCCGGCATGCGAACCGTCGTCGAGTCGGCGGTAGGCGGGATAGTCGGGCGGATCGGTGGATCCGGGGTCGGGCCCGGGGCTGTCGTGATGGTGGTTGAGAAGGTGGTGGTGGTGGTGAGGGTCGTCGCTACGGCCCGTGGGGTGGGAGGGGGACAGCAGGGGCTCCTTTGACGCAACCGAGTCCATCGACGCCGCCCGGGCCTCGTTGTGCGCGTGGGCCTGGGCCTGGGCCCGGCCTGGGCTCGCGTGGGCCTGGGGCCCCGCGGGCGACAGCGCTGTGCCGCGGTCACTGGAGCGCGGCCAGCGGTGGTGCGAGATGTCGTCCTGGTGTTGCCAGCGGGCCATCTCCTCGGTCTGGCGCCGGACCGCGTGCCGAGCGCGGGCTCGGGTGATGAAGTCTCTGCGGTTGACAAGGGAGAAAAGGATGAAGGTACGCCAGTTCGAGGGTGATAGGGACGTTGCGGGCTGCTCGCGTGAGCCGAGTGTGTACTGGCTCGAGGCATGAGTATGAGGGGACACCTGGGCCCGACTCTTGCAGCGACTCTGTTCGTCAGTCATGCAGGCGCACGGGAAACATTGAACCGCCGCACTGCGCTGCGCAAACGATGCCAGCCGCACGCCCAACAGTGCTAACCGGCCGCAGTGCCACGCACCTGTGCAGCGCCTTGCGCCGCTCCGCAACCTGCGACACGTGGGAAAATGCATGACCACATTAGCTCACAACAGCTCACAACAGCTCTTGACACTACCTCCACCTCAGCAGACCCCAGTCGTCGGTGGCTGCAAAGAGGGACCCCTATGAGGGACCTCTGCCGGCTAGCCCCAGCTCAGCAAGCCCTATCTGACTGACTACCCCACCTGCGACACGAACTCGCTCTGCCGCTGCCCCTCGGCCCGACTGGACATCATGGCGAAGGCCAGGCCGCGGTAGCGCCTGGAGGGGGTGGGGGACGGAAGGAGGGGTGGGGAAGACCGCGGCGAAGGGTAGGCCCGAGAGCTACGGCCACTTGACAAGAGGGCGCACCCCTCTTTGTCCCTCGGGCACGCCGCCTAACCAAACCCGACTGCGCCCGCCCCATTTCCGCATCAAGGCCGGCTGGGCGTCAACCCATCCCGAAACCGTCCTTCCATCCTTCCCCTGGCCCCAAACACCTTGCCCACCTCAGCAACGCCAGCTGCGCGATGCGGCGCTTGATGGCAACGTCCAGCTCCCTCTGGCCCCCTGGCACGCCCCCACCCCCCGCCCCCCCGGGCGAGGCCAGGGCGGCGCGGATGAAGGGGTGCCGCAGCACCGCCGCCGCCGAGGGGCGGTCCCGCGGGTCGTCGGCCAGCATGGCCAGGAGCAGCTCCTGGGCGGCCTGGGAGAGGGCCAGGAACCTGGGGTGCGGGGAAGCAACGAGGAGACGGAGATGGGGGTGTGCAGTGGAGGTTGGGGCAGAAACCTAGAGCGAGGAGAAGGGCCCTGTCCTCCACGCCCTGATGCAAAGCTGCACAAAATGCCCTCGTAATCGTGCAAGCCGGTGTAGGATGTCCCCGTGGTAGCCCTCCCATGCACAGCCAGTCAGGCGCCCCTCAAGCGCACCCCGGCCTCATCCCGCGCCCTTTAGCCCCGCGACGCCACCCCTTAACGTGAACGCTGCAACGCTCCCCTCACCAGAGCCAGGCAGGTGCCTCCTCAGCAACCCCCAGCGCACCCCGGGCGCACCCCGGCCTCACCCCGCATCCTTGAGCCCCGGCGCCGTGCGGATGCCCGCCTTGGCGTAGGCCAGGCTGCGCACGTCCTTGAGCGCCCAGGGCTTGCGGCCCACCAGCATCACGAACAGCAGCACGCCCAAGCTGAACACTGGGATGTGGATGAAAGGGCGATAGAGGGAAGTGTGTACAGGAGTTGAGGAGGATTACAAAGGACACGAGGGGCGGAGGGGTAGCATCACGAACAGCAGCACGCCTACGCTAAAGGCTGGGCGGTGAAGGACAGAGGGGAGCAAGAGGGCGAGGGCGAGGGTGAGGGTGAGGGGAGGGACAGGGGTCTAGAGGAGGCTAGTACGGAAGTGGCTAAGAGCAGGAGGTGGAGGCGAACAGGGGGCAGATAGAAATTGCTACACCCGCCCCAGGGCGTGAGCAACCAGGGCAGGACTGCGGACAGCGCGGCGTCACACACCCACTCCCCCAGCTCTCAGCTGCGCCCTGTTTTTCTGGTTTACACGAGCAGCTCTGAACCCACTCCCCCACGCACCGTCCATGGCGAGCTGGGGGTCCCGGCGCGGAAGGCCGGGGCAGGCGGCGATGCGGCGAGGGGACGGGGCGAGGGATCATCAGACTAGGAAGGAAGTAAAAAGCTACGCAGCGCCGGTACAGTATGCCAAACGGGACAGCACGTGCCAGCACGCTGTCTGTCCATCGCGAGGTGCTCCCCTGCCATCCTGCTAGCACGCGCCTCCCCGGACCCACCGTGTGTGGGCCTCCCCGGATGACCTCCGGCGCGATGAACCCGGGCGACCCCAGGCAGCCGCTGGGTGCGGGCCTCGCCGCCGCCCCGCCCTTCCCCTTTCCTCCCCCTTTCCCTCCTCCTTTCCCGCCGCCTCCGCGGGCCCCCAACAGCAGTGACTGCTCGCAGTGCTCTCCCCCCGCCGGCGGCGGCAGCGGCGGCGGCGGCAGCACGGTTGCCATGCCCATGTCGATTAGCTTGACGCGCAGCGGCCGGCCCGTCGTCACGCACTCCTCCACGGGCCGCGCGAACAGCACGTTCTCCGGCTTGATGTCGCGGTGCACGATGTTGAGGTTGTGCAGGTACGCCACCGCGCCGGCCACCTGTGCGGTAAGGTTGGGAAAGCGTGACCAGGCGGGAGGAGGCCGCTTGCCCAACAGTGTGTTGGGGAGAGGTTAGGAAGGGGGCGGCGGTGCGGTTAGTCGAGGGTTGGCCGGGAAGTGCGCGGGCATGAACCAGGGCCGAGCAAGTGAAGCCAAGCTGTCGAGCGAAGGCGCACAGCTCGCCCCCCTGCTTCGTTACGGCCCTGTCAGGCCCATGTGGGCCCCTCCGGATCATCAGGGCCTGGCCCATGCCAGGCCCAAGTCAGGACCACACCGGGCCCACCTGTGCGAACAGCCGCGCCGCCTCCCGCTCCGAGTAGTGCTCCACCCGGTGCAGGTGCTCCAGCATCTGTGGGGCGAGGGCCCGGGGAGAGGGTCGAGGGGGCGGGATGGGCATGGGGTGCGCGGCAGGCACGGCTGTGGAACGAGGCCCATGTGGGTCAGCGCCCCAGGGGCGCCGCCGGCGCCCTTACAGCCGACCCACATCCCGGAGCCTCGTGAGGTTCCTCCACAGGACCTCCACAACTCGCCGTCCCCTCCTCGTGTGCCCTCCCTGCCCCTACGACTCCGCGACTGACCCAAACTCCCCGCTGCCCCGCACGAAGAGCCCACCTCTCCGCCGGACAGGTACTCGAGGATCATGACCTGCAGGGAGACAACGAGTACAAGCAGCTCAGGTGCAGGCAGGTTTGGGCGGTAGCGAGGTTACCGGTACTGTGCCCAACCCACATCGCCCGTGGTCCCAAACATGGCCACCATCCGGCCCCCCGTCCTCCTGCTCTTAGCCCCTACCCCCTACCCCGGAATGTCACATCGTCCCCTGCGCCCCCATCGGCCCCATGCGTCCCCCGTGCCTCCGCACACTTGGTCTCGAGCACGTCCGTACTCCCTCCTCTCTTGACCCCCTCTCCCTTCCCTTGCCCCCTGACTGGCGCCCTCCCCTGCAACCCCCGCCCCTGCCCCCACCAGGTGGTGCTTGGTCTTTGACACGCTCGCCCTTCGCCTGCCCCTCCTCACCCTGTGCGCCCCCCCCCGCTGCCCCCCCCCCCGCCTGCGCCTCCCTCACCCCCCCTGCCCCCCCCGCCCCTGCCCCCACCAGGTGGTACTTGGTCTCGAACACGTCCGTGCAGCGCAACAGCGAGGGGTGGTCCAGGTTGCGGAGCATCTTGGCCTCACCACGGAGGACCTCGGCCTGCAGCGATAGGAGTAAGAACAAGCAGCATGTGGACAATGTGGACAATGCGCGAGCTCGGTCGGCATCGCCGGGGTGGACCGGGATGCGTGTGTCCGGGCGCGCAGTGGCTGCTGCGGGACCCCGGCCCTACGCCGGTGCCAGCCCCAAGCAGGTGGCTGTGTAACCGCAGCGGTCCCGCTAATGCCTCCCTTGGCCTTGTGATGTTGATGGTCCGTGGTACCCCGCCCAGAGAAGGGTTTCCTCCCGGGCCTGCGGCACCCCGCATCCGGCACACTCCACACGGACATGAGGGACTCACGTCCTCGGCGCGCAGGCCCGGCCTGCGCAGGTTGACCACTTTGACCACAGCCAGATCTCGGCTGTTGCGCTGCCGTACGAGCCAGATCTCGGAGAAGCCACCCTGGAGCGCGCAACAGCCGGGAGAGGTGGGGCGGTTGGTGCAAGGTGGTGGGGTCAAAGCAGGGGCCGGGGGCCCCACACCCCGCAGCACAGCGCCTCACATCTGCCAAGTGCTTCTCGAGGTCATACTGACGCAGGGTGGGGTGCGCCCGCCACTCAGAGAGCCTGCATGGGGGTCGCGTGGGGTCACGTAGGAAAGAGATGACGACAACGGGGCCCGAGCTCGCGGGGTTCGCGGGGTGGACACGGTGGGGGCCCCTTTGGCAACGGACTCCGTGCACCAACCTCTTGAGGTCGCGGGAACGCCCTCCTACTGCTGACGGCGCTGCAACTGGCAGGCAGCAGCAGATGGCCCCCAGGAACTCGCCAAACACCGAGGACATCGCGCAGCGTGTGCGCAATTTCGCTAGGCGCTCGACCGCAGTTCCTAGCTCCTAAGCTAGAGCTAAGCAAGCGATGTACAAGCATTAGAGACTGGTGCAAGCCTGGGTCAGGGAATCGAGCGTCGCAAACTGTTTGGCGCTCCAGGGCAGCGACTGTACTGTGGTAGCGTTGCGTGCCGGCGATAAGTTGTACCAAAGGTGTACAAGCATACGAGGTCGTCGTGGCGGTAACCACCTGGCTTCGCGCACCCCCATGCCATGCCAAGGCCCCATCCCGGGCGGACGCCCGACGCCGGGCTACGTGCGTGGACGGACGGCTGTGGGAAGCTCCGAAGCTGCCTCTACGTCACCCGGACAGATGCGAGCGCGAGCAAGGTGAGTCGTGCAGTTGAGGCGGAGTTTGCTCGCTGGGCGAGAGGGGAGGCGTGGGGAGGGGCGAGAGCGGGGGCAGCGGTGCCCCCGGAACGTGGCGGAGGCACGGTGGGCCCTACGCCCCGAAGACCAGCAGGGCACCGCTTTCCCCAAGATACAAATGAAGTACCTTTGCCTGCCGGTCATGTTCGTCTCCGCCGCCTGGGACGAGGCCGCGCGCGCGCTGTGCAGCAGTCTCTAATTTGGCACTCGATCTACACGATCGACGGTTTCACCCGTGCACTTGTCACCCCTTTCCGCATTACGACTAGACATACAAAGACACAGCACGCATAATTAGCTTTGCACCACACCTCGCCCGGCCTATCCTTGTTCGCGAGCGAGCAAGCGAGGCCGCACTGATGCTGACCTAGAGTGTGCTTCAAATTGGCACACAATGCTGAGGCTCCTAAGATGTCTACGCTGTGTCGATGACACTGCACAAAAGGCGGTCAGGCGGCGGGCCTCGACCAGAACGCATCGGAATGACTCAACCACATTCGAGGGTCCCCGGGAGGCAAGCTCGCTTCGCGGACAGCCCCAACCGACTCCAGAGGCAGAGGGAGAGGTGGGCTGCTGCCGTTACGAGTAGCTGGTCGTTCGGCGACGACCCCTGTCTTGGCCCGAATGGGGCGCCCTCCTGTCCGGAGGCCGTGTGATAATCCTGAGCACCCCCGATCTCAGGCGCTCTTGAAGCTGCAGAGTGAGCTGCTTGCCGGCACTGTCGGTCGAAACTGGCAGGCGAAGGCCCAGTTGGCCGTAATTGAAATGCGGACATGGCTGGGTGCGGACGTCCGGTGAGCCGCGTTGCAAGACACCTTCCCAGCTTTCTACGGACTCCAAGCAGGGCTAGCAGGATGCCGATTATTTACAGCGGCGGCATGCCTTACTCAGCCTTGCTACGCCCCCAAGGGGCGCTCACGTGATTAGGGTTATTAGGACGATCGACGACCGCGTTTCACCCGCGTTTCACCCGCGTTTCACGTACTGCGTGCCCCCCGCCCCTCGCGCCACCCTCAGGCTCTACGGCCTGCTCGACACCTCGTCGCCTGACAGCTCTCCCTCCGCCGCAAGATCACTGGAAGCGGTGGAACAGCTGCCTGCCACTGTGCTCCTTGCCACATCGTCGGAAGCGCTTTCCAGTACCGCTTCCGCGGCGGCGGCAACAGGGCTCGAGGTCGCGGCATCCACCGCCGCGGCCGCAGCATTTGCGTCCATAGCGGGAACAGGTGCAGCCGAGTCCGGAGCCGGCGGCGGCGGCAGCGCTCGCTTCGTGGAGGCTGCTGGGGCCCTAGCATCATCCCTCGACGGAACCGGCGGAGCCGCCATGCCGCCTCACTCCCTTCTGAAGCGGATGCTCCAAACCAAGGTATGTGTTTCCGTCCATCTTGATTTTTCTACTTTGCCCTGTACAGGCTATTATTGCAGCAGCGCCCTCGTCACAAGCTTGTCATGGCGGTTAGTTACTTCGCAAGCCTCGACTGTTTGCGCTCCGCCCACCGCCGCCACCGTAGGCCCCGGTCACCCTCAGCGCCGAGGACGGCTCCAGTGCTTTGCGCATTGGGCCTGGCGCAAGGGGCGACCCAGCTTCTTTGGCAACTTCGGTGCTGGTGCCCCTGATTGGCGCCGGACACAAGGTCATGGGTGCGCTGTGGATCACTCGGCCCGCCGGCGGCAGCCTCGGCGGCGGAGCCCCGCCCGCCGGAGCCACGTCCAACCCCGCCCTGCTGGAGCGCCCCGCCGCCCTGCAGCAGCTGGGCCTGTGCGTGTCCGCACTCCTGCTGGCCAGCGCCCAGGACTGCCAGCACATGGCGGCCGTGAGCGAGGGCCTGCACGCCCTCGCCTCCGCGGCCTCCGTGCAGCAGCTGCTGGCGGCGCTGGGCGGGGCGGTGGAGCGGCACGTGCGGCAGAGGTACCTGCTGGCGCCCAGGGTCGTCACGGCGCTGGTGCCGGAGCGAGGGGCGGACGTGGGGCTGTTCCTGGAGGGGAGCACGGCCGCCTCCTGCTCTGGGACGGAGGAGGCCCCGCCACTGCCAGCAGCTGCCACCTGCCTCGACAGAATGCTCACGAGGGCGAAGACGGGGCCCGTGCAATGGTGCGTTTGCAGGTTCAGGCTTAACCCAACGTTGTGGGCCACCACGCATGGTGTTTAACGGTCTAAGCACCGGCGATGAGGAGGCCGCCTGTACAGGTTGTCAACCTCACCAATCCTGCCGCGCCCCCCGCTTCCCTTGCAGGCTGAACCAACCTGGGTCGGGTCCCATCAGCCTGCACGCTGCCGCCGCCATCAACTCCTCAAGCGACATGCCCCAGACTCTGGGCCAGAGCACCCTTTGCATGTCCATGGGAGGCCCGACCCAAACGCCCCTGCTTCCCTCCACTCTGCCCAAGAACGGCACCGCTGCCTTGGCCGCCTTCGCCCGGAGGTCCACCGGGGCAGCGGCGCTGTCCTCCGGTGCGGCTGGGGTCTCGAGAGGGCTCCGAACCCTTGCTCTTGCAAGCTCGAGCACAGCCCCGCCGCGCCACGTGAGCCCGAGCCGCGCGCCAAGCTCCTCCGTGCGCGCTGCGGCGCCGGACTCGGGCGGTGGTCGCAACGCAGCTCGAGCCCGGCTGCTGGTCCCGCTGTCGCCCCAACCGTCGGCGGCGCGACAGCACCTGACCCTAGCGGATGGTGCACCCGCCGGCCTCCACGCCAAGCCTTTCCCCCTCGCCCAGACGCTGCTGAAACAGCTCCTGACTTCGGCTTCGGAGTCGGGGTCTGCTGCTTCCGAGCTTTGGGACAGCGGTTTACCATCCGCCAAGCAGCGCGGTACCGGGCTACGGCCCAAGGCGCTTGCTGTGGAGGACGGCGTGGCCCTCCTGCAGGACCCCAAGCAGCCTTCCCGCGACATCCTGCTGCTACTGGCGGGGGCGGGCCAGCAGGCCAGGGCCAAAAGTGGCAGCCCAGCAAAGGCTGTGCGTCGCAGCCCCGGTGACGCTGCGGGCGCGACGTCTGAGGGCAGTCTCGGCGCTAGCGGCGGCGCGCTGGCGGTGCGCTCTCTGCTGCTGCTGACCCTGCCTGCGGGGCCGGGCTCCGACGGGGCGGCTCTGGGCCTGTACGTGGTCTTCCCCCAGCGCCTGCCCATGGCACTGCTGGCGGAGGCCAGGGCGTCGCTGCTGGAGCTGGCAGAGGTGGGGAGGGATGGAGGGAGGGAGGGAGGGGCCTGAGCTTGGCCGGTCACGTGAAGGCCTAAACATAAGTCTGCCAGTGCCCTCGCCACACGGTGGTGTAAGAACGACAACGGCTCACCCTGTGCTCCCCGCGCGACAGATGGTGGCACCGACCGTACTCCGCAAGCTCTCCCAAGACCTGGCCTTGGAGCTGACGGCCCTCACCATCGCCGGGCCCGGCTCCTACGCCGTGACGTCCGTACAGACCGACGGCAGGCAACCCGACGGCAGCGCCGCGGGATACCTGTCCTTTGGCCCTTCCAACCCCAGCAGGAGCGGTGTCACCACGCCCACAGGGGTCCGGGTCAGCGTGGTCGCCGCGGGCTCCTCCCACCGCCGCCTGGTGCAGCTGACTCAGCAGGAGGGCTGCAACAGCCCACACGGGCCCGCCATGCCACCCGCGCTGCTGCTCACGACGGGCGAGAGCCTGACGCCGGTCGCGGAGGGCGCTGCCACCGGCGGGCGCGATGCTTGGAGCACGGGCGGTGCCGAGGAGCTGTCCCTGCTGTTCGACACCACGCCCAGCATTATGATGGGCGCCCTGGGGGGTCCTGGGCGGGCGGCGTCCATCATCCACATGGAAGAGCTCCGGCCGGGTGGGTACCGCCGGCACGCTCCGCCTGGTGTTTTTAATTCAAAGCCGACAGCAGCACTACTGCCCTAACCTTGCGTGCCTCAATGCCTGGCTACTATACAATCCTGACTTAAGCTTATCATGCTTTCATGCTGCCGTCCCGCCACCCTCGCCCATCACTTCCCGCAGCCGCCTCCACGCTCCGCTCCCAGCTGCCCTTCCTAGTGGCGAGCCTGCAAAGCAGCATCAGCAACGCGCGGGCCGAGGCGTCTGTCGCGGCCGCCGCAGCGGCTGCGGCAGCGGCCGCCTCGTTATCGACTAAGAGCGATGCGGGGGTGACGGCGGGGAACGGCTGGAGTGCACTGAGCACGGGCCAATACGACAGCAAGGCAAGCAACAACGACCTGGGCCGAGTTGAGCTGGTCAGCAAGATCGGTGCCGGCGGCTGTGCCTTCGTCTTCAAGGCCCGCATGGGCCCCCTCGACGTCGCCGTCAAGGTGGGTGGATTGATTCGTATTAGTCATAGCCAGATTGATAATGGGACGCCCACGGCAGGGAGCGCGTCTTAAGTGGGCGGGTGTGTATGAGGGGCTAGCCCCTTCAGACCCACAACCATCCGCCGAGGCGGCAGGTGGCGGGTGCCGTCAAGATGGGCGGAGTGAGGAATGTGTGTTAGACGGAGCTACGTGCGTGCGGGTCTTGGCTGGATGAGCGCGTTGATTAGCGCAGTCTGTGCGTCCTGCCCGCTCCAACCTTGTGTCCCTCTGCTCCGTGTGGTCTCGACCCTCACTCCACCCCGACAGCTGATGGAAATGCCGGACGTAAGCTGAGGTGCAAGGGTCTCTGGGTGCGGGCATACTATAGCGGCGGGCTGCTGCCCAACCTCGACACGTTTAGTCTCCCCTCAGCTGCTGGCCACGATATCCACCAACGCATCCGCCAGCCGCCATAGTGTTGCCCGTCCCCGTCCGTCCGTTCCAAACCGATTCGCAACACATTGTTCCGCCCACCAGGCCGATGGCAACACCAGCGCTGACATGCTCTGGTCCGGCGGCGTCGCGCCATCCGAGCAGCAGGTGGAGAAGACTCAGCTCGACGCCCGCCGCGCTCTCCTCCGCAACGCCATGGAGGTTGCGGCCATGACCAGCCTCAGCGGCCACCCCAACGTCATGGCCCTGTACGAGGCACACAGCAACGTGGTGCTGACGAGGAGGGTGCTGCCAGACGGCAGCGCACGCCTGAAGCTGCAGTGCGCGAGCGAGACGACAAAGAGCAACATCCCCGGTGCGTGTGCTGTACGACATGATGTGTACGGCAGGCGCTTAGATGACGAATGCGCCTGCTGGATGCGCCCGGTTGGCCCTTAAGGCACTGCTGTTGCCTTGCCTTTCACACCTCGCAGGCGGCGCGCCGCTCTGCGTTGCGCTGGTGTGCGAGTGGTGCGACCGGGGCTGCCTGGCCTCCACGCTGGTCGAGATGGGAAACTGCATTCGGGAGCAAAACTTCGCGGCGGCGGCGCAACAGGCGGTGGCGCGGCCGGTCCTCAACCTCAGGGTTAGTGAGCGCAGTATTGAAGGGAAGATAGGTGTGAAAGCTCTACAGGTCCAGGGCTGAGAGGCGGTGGCAGTAGTCTTGACTCCTTGAGGACAGGGTTACCCTCCCGCATCTCCCGGTTCATGCCACCCACAGTTCATCCTAATGACGCTGCTCGATGTGGCGATGGCTCTGAGGCACCTGCACTCCCACAACCTCATCCACAGAGGTTGGTACAGCAGCGGGTTGGGTCACAGACACAGGCTTGATCACTGCCGTACGGTACGGGCTGGGCATGCCCTGACTTCCATGGCCCCTTGCCCCCCCCCACCCCTCCAGACCTCAAGCCCGCCAACGTGCTGCTCAGCAGCAGCCACACGGACCCACGCGGCTTCGTGGCCAAGCTGGCGGGTGGGGCGGGGCGGTGTGGGTGGGATGGGTGATGTGGATACCGGCACGCGAACGAACCACCTAGCCTGAAGCTAGGTATCTGACCTTGTACCTCCCCGTCCCTGTCCCCCGGTCTGCGTCCCACAGACTTTGGTTTCGTGACAATCATGGACCAGGTGATATGGCGACTGGTTCTTGGCGAGATCGGCGGGGCAAGCGCGACATGTGATGAAGCAGGCTGTATGTGCATTACCCTGCTGCGTGTCTGGTGACAATGAGCGCCTGCTGCCTATGAAGCAAGTCCACATATCAAAAGCTTTTCTTAAGTGTCAAAGATAGAGCTGTTCTGACCGTGTTATGTACTGTGCCCGCTTACAGCCCGGGGACGTGGAGAGCGGCGGCCAGCCCTGGGCCCTGGTGGACCAGCTTTGCGGCACGTGAGCTGCGGAGAGAGGCGGGCTCCGCGCGTGGGGGCAGGGGGTGCGCTTTGTCTCGGGGGGTGGTGGTGCGGAGGGCGGGGTCGGCAGCACCGTGTGACTATTGTGTCTTGCTTGACGACATGTCCAGCCATTGCGCGTGCCCTTACTTCGATCTGTCTTGTCTGGCTTGCCGATCTGCGCCTGTCCGAGCGGCCAACCGGCCCTCCTCGCTGCGGTGGATGGGAACCGGTTCTATCTAACCGGTCCAAAACCGGTCCTAACGTCGAGCCGCGGCCATCGCTTTTCTCAATTGCTTGCCGCAGGGTCACGCACATGCCGCCCGAGGGCCTGACCAGGCGTGAGTGTACGGCAACGTGGAGTTTCAGGGTCAGGGCGTCAAGATATATAGAGATGGGCGGGCTGAACTCGCCGCCCTCCTGTACAACTCTGCTCCTGTCCAATATAACTTGCTGTCCATAAGCATTGCCAATTTGCCATGGCCTTTTAGTGACTATCCCCTTTCCATGCCCATTTCCAGCCGCCCGCCTGGGAGCCAGCAGTGACGTGTTCTCGTTCGGCATACTCATGTGGGAGCTCACCGCGTTCGGGAGCCGGCCGTACCCGGAGGTGTGCCGTGAGGGGGGCAGCCATGGTAACTTGGCCTGAGGACGCTTCTACCGCTCAATCTGCCCCTCCCCGACTTTCCCACTCGAGCAACATCGTCTTCACCGCCCGTGCCCCTGACGCCCTGAGGCCCTCCGCCCCGATGTAGACTAATAATCGTTGCGCCCCTGCCTCCCTGCCTCAGATACACGTCAGCAAGATCGCTGCACACATCAAGCGCGGCGGACGGCCCATCTTTGGATCCGCGGTGCCGACCTCGTACAGGTGCGGCCGCCGCATCCGGGGCTTCACTTGTTGAAACTCGTAGTGCTTCTCCCGACTCATTGCCCCAGATCCCGCCCCCACTCCATGCATTCCTCCTCCCTCCTTGCAGGCGTCTGGCGGCCCAGTGCTGGGAGGCGGACCCGCTCGAGCGCCCGAACGCGGCGGCGCTGGTGGCGGCAATCAGCAACATGCTGGAGGGCATGCCGTGAGCGAGCGAGTGCCCTTGAGAATTCTCAGCGGCACAGCGTGCGCACTACTGGTTGGGAGCTCCCTATACTCCCTAGACCATGAGTGCCGCAGTGAATTGGAGTGCGTGCACGCCTCCTCAGAAGCCGGGAGGTTTGTAGCCCTTAGGGGTGTTGCCGCTTGCACAGCCGCTTGATTGGGCCAGCATAGCTGTACGTGATGGTACGCTGACCGCTGGGTGCTAGGGTATTGAGTTCGAGGGTGCTGGGTGTCGGGTGCTGGGTTCGGGGGTACTGGGTGCTTGATTGGCAGGGTAACGAGTTCGAGGGTACTGGGTGCTTGGCAGGGTAATGAGCGAGTTCGAGGGTACTGTGTCCGAGGATTCTGAGTTCGCGGGTACTGGGTGCTATCTAGGGTATTGAGTTCGAGGGTACTGGGTGCTATGTTATTGAGGTCGAGGGTACTGGGCGCTAAGGTACTGACTTCGAAGGCACTGGGCGCTAGGTTACTGGGCGCTAGGTTACTGGGCGCTGGGGTACTGGGTTTCAGGCTGGTGTGCCCCGCACATTACTTGGCAGCACTAGCGGCACAGTGCGAGGCTGGATTATCAAGCCAGCTATGATGATGCCCGGGAGACGGACTGGTGGCAAATGGGCACCAGAGTCAGAGCAACTTCCTGTTTCCGTTAGCAGCTCATCACATCATACCACTGCCACATCAAATGGGATTTGTGAGTTCAGTTTACGTGGTATGCTTTATCCAGCCTACCTGCCATGCATGCTTGATTCTCCGCTCCGAGGCGCAACTGCGTGTGAGTGGAGGGAGGTGTTGGTTTCGTTGATTCCGAATGGATGGGCTACTGGTCGGTGCTTACCACATCATCTACACCACTAAGGATATCATGGATTGATCACATGATCCACCTGATGGGCTATTGTGCAATACTTCGTATTGGGACGGGCACTTCACACGCACTACGGGGGCTGTGGTTGTTACGACAGTAGTTTCGGTCTCGCCATTATCGAAAGCTATTGATGTCGTCTTACGTACTCTTGTCGGTGCATCTGCAGGGCTTAAAGCAAAGCGCATCGCAGCGCAGTGCACGCACGATGGCACGCTTGGCCAGGGCCAGTGGGCCAGTTGATTGTGACGGCTTGCTCGGTTGATGCCATGCATGCACGTAATGCACGTACGGCAGCCCGGACATCCGACTGGTGCGTGGACAGCTTGCTTCTGTCTCGTCGTTCCTTGTCAAGATACGGCAGGGCCGGCATGAAAGGGACGCTCGGCCTGCGTGTGCGCGGGGCGTCATGTGGGCTGTCATTGGTTTGAGTTCCGGGCTTCTGCCCAACACGTCATTTTGAGCGCCTGTTTAGCTTGCCTTGCTACTTTGAGTTGGATGCTCTCAATTATCTATCTTGGCTGGTGCCTTGTTTGTTGGCCTGCAGTGGGTCCCCAACCCGGACGGGAGGTAGCGACCGGCGTGCTCACATACAGCTTGGTGACGTGCTTGGTGTGGTTTGACCCAAGCGAATTGGGCAGTCTTTGCACCTGTACGTATCTGCCTTCCAGATCACGAGGCGGACTTGTTGCACGTGTTGGTCAGCGAGCCGGTGTTTCAGGGGAGACCTCCATCCCCTGTTGTGCACCGTGCCCTGCTGTTTTGTTTCCGTGTTTCACTTGCTGGGCAGGTGGGCGCGTGGGCAATCTGTCCACTCCGTTTCCCCACCTGACCGGCGCTTCTTTTGACAGGATTATGTTATGGTCAAGGAGGTCGTACATGAAGTACAAGTGTCCATGTGCTGATGTGATTCAAGAGCCTGACCCGTAATGGGAACGCCTGATGAGTCATCAACTTCTGATCTGTTCGGCGTAAGTACGGGTGCCTTGCCGTACCGGTATGCGCTGTAGTGCGTAATGCGTAAATCAAGAGCCTTAGACGTCGGCGTAATGGTACGTGGTGTTGTGGCATGATGGGGCGGGTGCGCACTGCGGGTGCATATGGTAAGTTACTGAGCCTGCGAGGCAGTGCCACCGCCTTACCCGCGGGTGGCTGCGTACGGTGTACGTACGGCAGGTGGTGGGTTTCTAGGTCTATGTACCGGGTAGTCAAGTTTTTCCAGTTGTGGGGCCTTCCCCCAAACAAAAAATGCTACATGTTCAGTTGTCTGCCGGTGTGTAGAACACTGGGGAGCAAGGGTGTAACGCTAGCCCGGGAAATGTGAGAGCTGCGTGCGGTCCAGCTATGGACCCTAGCCAGGATGCGAGGTGAGGTTGCATTAGGAGCTTGGGGCTCCGGAGAGCGTGAAGGCTGCTGCTTGCGGCCAGCCAGAGCTTTGCCCTACATCAACGGGAGGTATCCTTGGAGGTCCGTTGCTTGGTTCTTGCTCATGGCAAGACGGAAACGGGCCTTTAGGGACGATCTTCCAGAGCTCGGCGGCGGGCCCCCCACCGCGGAGGCTACGCTTAACAGGCAGTTTGCGTCGGCCAACAATGCGACGCTCGATCATCGCGGCATTACGCACGATTACCCATACTGTCTCTAGCCGCGGGGGCGGCGGTTAAGATACCAGCACCGCCCCCGCCCTGCCAGGAAGGGGTTTGACGAGAACAACGTTAGTTACAAGAAGACGACGCATCGTATAGGTGAAGCAGCCGTGCACGAGACGGGCACGTCTACACCACGAGCTGCAAAGGGGACCCTCGAGAGGGTTGAAAGCTTGCTAGAGCGCAGCCTCCAGTGCACTGGCTGCCTTGCGGTGGGGACACACGGTAGGTGTGGACAGGGGTGGCGAGCAGGGGGAGACGAGGGGTGCCAGGCCTGGCCCCTAGGGGTGCCCCTGTGGGGGCCCAAGCGCACCGCGCAACCCGGGCGTCCGCCCGAAATTTATTGCGTTGTGCTGAGGACCTGGATCACGCCGCTGGGACCAGAGGAGCCTCGGCGGCGGCCTTGACTTGACCGTTGCCGGAGGTTAGGAAGCGGATACGCAGCGGAAGCGTACTACTAATAGCGGATGCGTCTTATGCGGAAGCGTACTCGATTGGTCTTGATTGACGGAAGCAGTTGTCTGGCGGCTAACTCGCAGGGCGACGCGCCAACTAGGAAGTCTCGCGGGCTGACGGGCCGCTGACCGGACTCACTCGCTCTTGGTGCTGGCGCTTGAGGCTCGGGCGCAAGATAACACGTTGACGTTACAGCCGTAGAGGGCGGGGCGCAGCGGCGCCCCTCATACGCTCGTCGTTGAGTGCCTGAGTGAGTCCCTGGGAATGTGGCCTCGCCGCCATATATACCTCTCGCAAACCTGTACGACACCACACGTTTGGAGGTCCCTCGGCACCGTCCCTATGCGCTGACGCGCGGGCACAACACGCTATTCAAACTAGCCCCAACAGGATGGGGGCAGCGGGGTCGGCTCGAAGCCGTCCTTGAGAAAATAGGCCCTCCGATGCTAACTTGTGGCGGGGCCACGCCCTTACGTCAACCCTGTGTCACCTACTACGAAACTCTCACCAACCGGGCAGCTTCCGTCAACCGCTCACTCCCTTCAGATCGCTTCAGGTCAGGACCGTACGGTAGAACCGCACGCTTCAGGTCAGAATTGTACGGTACAAAGTCTGCGCCGTGCAAATGCTGCCCGGTACGAAGTCTGCGCCGTGCAAATACCCTGCCTCCAACCTACAACACACAACACGCAACACCAGCCCTAGGCGAAGCCAGTATGCAGTTCCCACGCCCCATCAGCAAAAACTATATTGGCACACCACAGGAACAGGCAGCTGCGCGACAGCCTAGGGCCGATGCTAAGGCTGCACACCAGGCACGCGAGGCAGAGCGGGCGACAAAGGAGGCGGCTCTGTGCCCCGAGGCTAGGATGGTTGAAGACACTTTCGTGTCGCTCCTAGCGTCCCTTCTGGATACCCTTCGCTGCATAGAGGCTCCAGTCTTGCGCGGGGTGTTCGTCAGGGCAATCAACGAGCTGGCCGCCGTCGTCCGCGACTTGATGATGGCTGCGGCTGAGCGGCACGCGGCCCTTCAGCGCGACTTCTCCGCGCTCAGCGAGGACTATGGGGAGTTCAAGAGGGTGATAACACAAAACTACAACGTCACGGACCGCGCCATCGCGAGCCTCCGGAGGGAGCTCAAAGCGGACATCGCCCAGACTGAGCGCTTCTCTGAGCTGATCGTGGAGACTGCCCCTAAGGAGGAGCGGGGCCGGCTGCTGCTGCGGGAGGTCTCAGATGAGATGGCGGACCGGCTGCGGTCGGGAGACCTGTCGAGGCTGGGCTTTTCGGGGCGCACTGAGCTCCAGGCTACCGTCCAGCGGAGCTGGAAGGGGGAGGGGGGGTGGAATGTGGTTGTCGGGGTAACGGCAGCACAGCGGGCTGAGTTTCAGGGCGAAGGAGGTGCGGGTGGTGAGCGGGGTGGTGGTGACGCCCTATCTCAACGCGCTCGGCAGGGCGCTGAGGAAGGAGTGGAAGCCTATCTTCGATGAGCTGCAAGCCAAGGGCCTGGCGCCTCGCTGGTTTAAAGGGGCGGATATCCTGTTTCGTGAGGGGGGGGGCTGGATGCGGCAGGGGTACCCTTAGGGGATGGGCGGTTCTATGGCCCAGTTACGGGCGGGGTCAAGCCCCAGGCGGTTGATGGTCGCGCTTTGCGCAGTTCTAGGTCTTGCAGGAGGCAAGGCCCGTGGAGTAGGCCGAACGGCCGCAGCGTCCAGCGCTGTGATTCTTTTGAGGATCCTTCATTGTAAACCCGAGGACTGCCGCCGACCAGGCGGCGCGGATATGTCCGCCCATCCCGGCATGGCGCCGCCACTGGAACACCATCCGCCCTGGAGGCTGCCCCCGCCCCAAGGTTGCGTTCAGCAACTGTTGGCGTCATGCCACGGGGGACAGGACACGGCGCAGGATACCCAAAACACCCACACCGAAGGAGGAATAGAAAGGAGGCAGGGGTTGCCGCAGCACTACACGCCCCGAGCCAAAGCACCAAAGGTAAAGGAATCCCACGCGCAGAGGCCAGAAGCGCCCCTGAGGTGAAGCCGGCATCTATTATCCAGAGCCAGGCATACGTATAGCCCCTATGTACATCTTCCATCCTTACGCCAAGCTATGCGGTACCCGTCGGCCGGATCTCTGCCAAGGGGGAACTGCTCGGGGGAACTGGTTGGGAAACGCGTGTATGACACGACGCACAGTCGTGGAGTAGGAAGTCCATGTCCGGAGTTGCTAGGCTCCATAATAGTATTGTAAAGTAGTAGTAGAAGTACTAGAAGGCTCACAGTGGCAAAACAGGCGTCTCCACCAAATCGACTCAGCTCGCTCGCAGCTGTGAGCTCCAGTAGGTAGGCACACCGCAGCACGCTGTCTTGTTATGGCCACGGTTGTAGTCAGGTTGGGGAGCGCTGGAGTCGCAGCGACGCTTGAGAGTCTGGAGGCGTCGTGGCATAAGCGCGGACAGCGGCTGCTTGAGCCAGGCAAGTGCCTCGAAGTTCCTTGGGTTCTTCAGGTAGTCGGCTTGTCAAGCTCAGAGGCGCAAGTTGCCTCGCGATGCCCCCGCCCCATGCCCAAAGGTTGGGCTGGACAGACTAGAAGAAGAGGTCATAGTCATCTTGGAACGCTCCTCGAGGCAGCATAGTCGGAAGCAGCGTAGGCGGTGGTGGTGCCCCCGCCCCTGCATATAGCCACGCTAGGTCCGCTGGGGCGTGCCCCCCACGCATCGCATGCACGCCGCGGGGCTGTTACCAGGTCTTAAGTCTTGCGGCGAAGCTTAAATTGATGGTACTTGAGGCTCAGGGCGCACGCTGGCTTGCCCCTGCCGCACAGGTGCTGGGACGAGGGGTTGCCCTCGAACCTTGAGGATGCCGCGCCCTCCGTGAGCTTGCTCTGGCGCATGCGCCGTGGCGCCACTGTTGCCGCCCGAGGTGAGAACTTGGGCGTGGGCTTGAAGCTTGGCTCGACGTCGAGAGACGCAGGGAAGCCTAGGGAGAAGGAGAAGCCTGGGCTTGCCAGGGGGCTCGCAGCAGAGCCGTAGGCTAGGACGGCCATGGGGTTGCTGGCCGTGGGAGCCACAACAAACGCCGTATGCGGCTGGGCGCTGGAGCAGCCCAGAGCGCGAGTCTTGACAGTCTTGGAGTTGTTCATCACGGTCGTCTGCCCGCTCCATGCCCTTGATGCGCAGGAGTCGATGGTGCCGTCAGCCGACTCAGTCTTGCCGGTAGCCTCCTCAGTGTTGGGCCCCAGGGTGAGCACGGAAGAGACGGGGACCTGGTGCGCAGCCAGGGAAGACTTTAGGGGCACTGGAGACGCCGAGGGAGACGATGCAGGCCCGCCCTCCTCGTCGTCGCTCTTGGGGAAGCCCAGCCATCCGTCGTTGCACCTATCTGGGTGCTTAGGCCGGCCGCGGGAGCTGTCGTCCGCCAGCGTCGTGCTGCGGCCTCCTGAATCAGCCACGTTGTCCGATACCTCAGGTGCCATCTTGCTGCTGCGGCCCAGAGGCGAGCCCATGACGATGGGGTCAGCCAGCACCTGAATGGTGAGAAGGGAGCTGGGCCACTCGACTGGATCTGCTGGTCCGCTGGGGTCCGCCTGGTTGCCGCCCCACGATGACATGTAGTCCGACCCATCCGATGCTGCAGGAGGTGGCGGGGCTGCGCTGACGGCAGGAGGGCCCTGAGCGGCAGCCATGAGAGACCCCTGACCATCTGCGGGCTCGAAGGCGTAGATGCCGTCCATCCAGACGGACCAGCTGCCCATGGGGTCCATGGCTGCCGCAGCTGCAGGCCCATCGTCGGCACAGCAGGGGCTGCTGTCGTCGCTATGCGCCACCTGGCTCAGGTGTTCCTCCAGCACGGTTTCAAGCGCCTCAGCGCAGATCAGCATCGTGTCGTACAGCTCCTGCTCCGTAAAGGTGGGGGGCGTGACGCTGGGCGCAGGGCTGAGGGCCACACAGGCCGGGAGGCTCGAAGTACCGCAGCAGGCGACTGGGGGCCAGAAGTCCGGCGCTGAAGGGACGTGAACTTGACTTGATGAGGGCCTCATGGGACTGAACGGCTGGTGGTGGGGCTCCGTGTCCAGCTCTTGACCACCGCTGCCCTCTCCCTTGCCTGACGGCCGCAGGAGTGATGGGCTGCACCAGTCGCCATTGTTGCTGATGTAGCCGTCTTGATCCCAGGCATCAAGGCCGGCGCCCTGAGGCGCGCCCATGGAGCCTTCGGGGATGTAGCCGGGGGCACCAGCCCAGGAGTCGTCGCCGTCACAGCCATCGGTGTCGCTGGAGGCGTAGCCATAAGGGGCGGCGCCCTCGGAGCCGTAGCCACCATCGGAGTCGTAACCGTCGGAGGCGTGCCCATCAGAATCATAGCCATCGGGGCTGTAGCCCACGATCTGGCTTGGCGCGCAGCTCTGGGTGGTGTAGCAGCGGGCGTCGCTGCCCTGGGCGGCAAAGCCCTGGAAGGCGTAGCCTGGCAAGGCGTAGCCTGGTTGGCATGGCGACGGGCAGACGTTGCCGTCGCTGTCCTCTGAGGAGTAGCCGGCGGAGCCCCAGCCGTCGCCTGGCGGCTCCTCCTCCAGCTCAATTGCCATGTCGACCAGGTTGCACAGGCGAGGCGGCAGCTCGTCCGGTAGGTGGGCTTGCAGGGCGGGCTGGAGGCCGTTGGCGAAGTCGCAGATCACGGGCCTGTCGCAGGGGCTCAGGTCGAGGGCCTGGGCCAGGCTTGAGAAGCGGGAGGCGTAGGACCGGACCGTCTCGTCGTGATCTTGGGTGCAAGACTCGTACAGGTCTTGGATTGGGGCTAGAGATGGGCTGTAGGCGACTAGGAGGGCCGTGCTGAAGGCAAGCCATGTCCCAAACACGGGGGCCAGGGCGTAGCCGCCTTGATCTAGGGCCAGGCGGTCTGCCGCTCTGCCGCCCAGGCACTGACGGGCCTCTTCGAGAGCCCGCCCCTCGGACCAACCATGCCAGTGGCCCAGGCGCTTGAAGGCATCAAGCCAGGCCTCGGGGTCGTCACGGCCAGGTCGGAACTTGGGGAGCCCTTGAGCGTTGAGCATGGTAGCCCCTCAGTTGAGGCAGCGCCGATGAGGCATCTTGACGGTCTTGCGGCGGTGTTGCCGTGTTGCTAGTTGTGGCACGGTCTCGGTGTAACCCTTGCCGGGTTGTCGCCTTGGCCAGGGTTCAGGGACCTTGACTCCGCGTGCTTTGACGTGACCCTTCGTCTTCTCACTGTGAAGCGACGTTTGGCGTCTAGTAGTTGTTAAGTCGCAATTGTCTTGGCTCGTAGTCGGAGGGCGAAGTGTCCCGCTACCACCAAGCGCACCGCGCAACCCGGGCGTCCGCCCGAAATTTATTGCGTTGTGCTGAGGACCTGGATCACGCCGCTGGGACCAGAGGAGCCTCGGCGGCGGCCTTGACTTGACCGTTGCCCGGAGGTTAGGAAGCGGATACGCAGCGGAAGCGTACTACTAATAGCGGATGCGTCTTATGCGGAAGCGTACTCGATTGGTCTTGATTGACGGAAGCAGTTGTCTGGCGGCTAACTCGCAGGGCGACGCGCCAACTAGGAAGTCTCGCGGGCTGACGGGCCGCTGACCGGACTCACTCGCTCTGGGCGCTGGCGCTTGAGGCTCGGGCGCAAGATAACACGTTGACGTTACAGCCGTAGAGGGCGGGGCGCAGCGGCGCCCCTCATACGCTCGTCGTTGAGTGCCTGAGTGAGTCCCTGGGAATGCGGCCTCGCCGCCATATATACCTCTCGCAAACCTGTACGACACCACACGTTTGGAGGTCCCTCGGCACCGTCCCTATGCGCTGACGCGCGGGCACAACACGCTATTCAAACTAGCCCCAACAGGATGGGGGTAGCGGGGTCGGCTCGAAGCCGTCCTTGAGAAAATAGGCCCTCCGATGCTAACTTGTGGCGGGGCCACGCCCTTACGTCAACCCTGTGTCACCTACTACGAAACTCTCACCAACCGGGCAGCTTCCGTCAACCGCTCACTCCCTTCAGATCGCTTCAGGTCAGGACCGTACGGTAGAACCGCACGCTTCAGGTCAGAATTGTACGGTACGAAGTCTGCGCCGTGCAAATGCTGCCGCCGCCTGGTCGGCGCGGATATGTCCGCCCATCCCGGCATGGCGTCGCCACGGGAACACCACACCCCCGCAGTTCATTACTACAGCTCCATCCCTAGCTCGGTGGCAAGCACCTCCCAAACTACGGAGCTGCCTCCTCGCTGCCCAGCCTGCGTGCCACCTGCTTCTCCCCGTGGCCGCGGCCGCAGCCGCCAGCAGTGTGATCCATCCAACTTGCCGTGGCTGGGTAACATGTGGCTCTGCTTCGAGAGCATGCAGCAGGCCGCAGATGCTTGCGTACTCAAGTGGGGTCTTTACCTGCTTGCGTGGCCGCGGTTCGGGCCCTTGCCGGCGTCTCTACCGCTTTGCGTTGGGAAGCCGGTGGGGGGAACAGCCCGAGCGGGTACGTGCCATACCCGGCACTGAGCGTGCCCTTGCGCTATCAGAATCATCGACAGCGCATGTGCGCATCCATCCAACTTGGGCTACTTGAGGCTCTGCTTCGAGAGCGGAGTCTTGGCCGTAACCGCTGGTCTCCTGGTCTCCTCGCCGGCGATCCGCAAGGGTTATGTGCTTCAGACCGCAATGGGGCGGGACGGAGCAAGGCGGAGGGGGGAGAAGACGAGGGGTAGGCGCGGACGCGACGAGGGCGCCCTCGGCACGTCCTCCGTCCAAGCATTGTACTGCACAAAATCGTCCTCCTCAATGTCAGAACAGCAAAACGTTCTTCGCCTCAACGACAACAGAGCTCACGCCCTTTAGTAGCTGAGCAGCAGTAGGCTAGTACGCGCCGTGTCGCCGACAGGCACGTGGCAGAATGTGTATGGTTTACACGCCAACTTGTTGTCTTCGGCCTCGACACTTGCTCTACCGTGCTGGAATACGAGACTTTTGTAGCGACTGCAGGCTCGCTCACCTCGCTGCACCTCTTCAGCGTGCCCACCTACTAGGTGGCTAGTAGCCCCCACCCCCACGTACCCCACGGCCCACGCACCCCCCCACCCCACCTCTGGGCCTCGTGCGCCCGGCCTCACTCCTCCCCTAGCTAGCTAGCTGCCCACACTGTCGCAGCCGCTCCGTAGCCACCAAGTAATTAGCTATAGCCGAGCCGAGGCTGTGGCCGACAGCGATTGCCGGTGATCCTCCACACGTCCAGCAGAGCCAGAGGTTGATTGTATGCAGTCAGCAGATAGAGGCGATGTGCGCTCCTTGCCCCCGCAGTACGATACTGCTTCCTCGCTCGGTGGCACCTGCCCAGCCAGCCAACCCGCTCACCTGCTCGCTACTCCCTGCGGCTGCGGCCGCGTCCGCCAGCAGGCAGCAGGTACAGCAGGCGTGGAGCCGAAGCGAGGTTTCGGCCGTAACCACTGGCCTCCTGTTCTCCTCGGCTGGCGATTCGCAAGGGTTACCTGCTGCCGATCGACCGCAATGGGATGGGAGGGAGCAAGGCGGAGGAAGATGTAGACCAGGGGTTGGCGCCAAGGCCGTGACGACGAGGGGTTTGGCGGGGCCCACTGGGCCGTGGCACGGCGCGGACGCCGTCGAAGGATTGTAATGCACAGAATCACGACCAACAAATTGCGCTTCTTCCCAGCGACAACAGAGCTCGCGTCCTTTCAGTACTGGCAGGAGCAGCAGCAGAAGTAGATAACTAGCGCGGACACGCACGGGGCAGAGTACGCACGTAAGGTTTACACACCTGTTGTCTTGGGCACCTACTTTTGCTTCATCGTGCTGACATACGAGACATGCATTTGAGCGACTGCAGGCTGGCTCAGCTCGCTGCTGCATGAGCGAGACTGATTTCATGGCTGGACGACCAGCAGCCCGCTCTGCAGGATCTGCGTAGGGTCTGCGCGGAGGCTTTCGCATTCCTACATACATAGCAGCTATGCTGCGAGTGCCATAAACACGTCTCTGAGCAACGTCGGCGCGTTTAGCGCGTGACGCGGTGGACAAGCGTACGCATTTAGCGCGTTTCGCGTCAGAGAGATGCGTCGCTTGCTATCCTGCTTTACCTGTGCTGACGACACAGCACAGGAAACGAGACAGGCGGAGCGGCCATGGTCGCGCAATGCTTTGTCAGCCGACGACGCGGGGCCTCTTCCTGGACAGCCGTGTTAGAAGCTGGAAGCAGAGAGCGAGGTAAGCAGTATACACGACAGAGCTTGGGGGGCCTGACTGGTTTTCGGCCGCCTGACTAGCTTGCATCCCCCCGCCGGGCTGGGCTGCAGCAGGTGTGCAGTTCTTCCGCGGCGCTCCTGGAGCTTCAGTATGAGCTACTCGCTGGCACAGGAGCAAGCTGGCTCGAGACGGCGCGGTCCATTGCGGGAAAGCTGCGTTCATTGCTAGCCGCAGATGTTGGGTGAGCTAGCCGCTCCGTCGGCACGATGCGTGCCGCTCCACGCAGGTCTTGCACGTTTTGTGGTTGGAGCAGAGGGCGGGGGGGCTGGGCGGTTTAGTCAGGTCGTGTAGCGAGGGCGCACAAGGGTACGAGGGGCGTGCGTGCGGCGCAGGTTCGAGTGCCTTGCTCTTGCTGCTTGAGCTGCGCGCCCCTTTCCCAAGTGCGTTGTTTCCACGACGTCCAGGCTTTATGGACTGCTCGACTGCACCCCTGCCGTCGGCTCTACCTCCCCGGCACCGCCGTCGCTGGCGTCGTCATCATCGCAGCAGCTGCCGGCAGCGGCAGCCGTGCTCCTGCTGGCCTCGACGTCATCATCCGCATCCGGCTCTCAAGCGCCTGCTCCCCCCGTGGCGGCGGCAGCACCAGTGCTCGAGGTCACGCCCGCCGCCTCGTGGGGCCTGCTTGGGCCCCTGGACGGTGGCAGCGGCACAGTGCAGTCGTCTTCCGCCGCGGCGGCCGCCAGCAGCAGCGGCAGAGCTCGCTCCGTAGGGCCTGCTGCCGCCAACGCCATCGCCGATGCCGCTGGGGCCCTGCTGGGGTCGTCCATCGACGTAGCCGGCGGCGGGGGAACAGAGCTACCACCACAGTCGCTTCTCGAGCAGCTGATCCAGACGAGGGTGCGTACCTACTGAGTAGGGGCGCCGCACGGGCGCGGGAACTAACCTAGCCGGCTTTCAGCAGGGCAGATGTATGGAAGGATGGGTTGCGTGCGCACTGACACATGCATGTGGCCGTTCATGGCTTGCTCGTTAGTTGACAGACGCAAAGAAGAACGCTGCTTACAACGCGGTTACGGACCCACCAACTCTGCGCCTGCTCCCCCATGCCGGCCCTCCGACTGCCTTACTTCTATCTCAGGCCCCTGTCATCATGTCAAGCTCTCCGCTGCCAACCGGCCGCGGCTCGACCTTTGCTGACCCAGCTTCTGCGGCAACTGCGGTGCTGGTGCCCCTCATGGGGTCTGGCCACAAGGTAATGGGAGCCCTGTGGATCACTCGGCCCGCCGGCGGCGGCAGCCTCGGCGGCGGAGCCCCGCCCGCCGGAGCCACGTCCAACCCCGCCCTGCTGGAGCGCCCCGCCGCTCTGCAGCAGCTGGGCCTGTGCGTGTCCGCACTCCTGCTGGCCAGCGCCCAGGACTGCCAGCACATGGCGGCCGTGAGTGAGGGCCTGCACGCCCTCGCCTCCGCGGCCTCTGTGCAGCAGCTGCTGGCGGCGCTGGGCGGGGCGGTGGAGCGGCACGTGCGGCAGAGGTACCTGCTGGCGCCCAGGGTCGTCACGGCGCTGGTGCCGGAGCGCGGGGCGGAGACGGGCCTGTTCCTGGAGGGTAGCACAGCGGAAGCCCCATCAGCGGCCGATGTGCCGCTACACCTGCCAAGCTCACTGCCAGCCACGGCGGGCGCTCGCGTGGCTAGTGTGACCGGTGGCGCGACTCATCAGCGGGCGACCACAGGACCTGTGAAGTGGTGCGTGCTGACACGAGGGTGTACGGCAGCAGGCGGGGTACGGCAGCAACACCCCTTGTTCCCTCCCAGCCTGAACGCCCTGCCCAACAACTCTCTGCCCTCACCAGCTGCCCCCATGCGCTGCCCCCATGCATGCTTCGCCTCCATTCCTCTTCCCTGCAGGCTGTCCCGTGCGGGGTCGGGTCCCATCAACCTGCACACCGCCGCCGCCGTCAGTTCGTCGAACGGCGGCCCCCCAAGCAGCAACAACAGCAACCTGTTCCTGGCGCCAGCCACTCAACAGGCAACGGCCCCGCCCACCGCTGTAGCCCCGAAGGCGCAGGCATCTCGCCTTCTCTCTGCCAGGAATATCCCCGCAGCCCTCGCCATGGGGCGACCGTCCTCAGAGGCCGTTAACAGCTATCTCGCACCTGGGTTCCCCAATGGGCTCCGCGCCCTCACCCTGGCGAGCTCCAGCGCTGCGCCGCTCTGGTGCCACGTCAGCCCCGGAGGCCCGCAGGACCCCTCGGCGCAAGCTGCGGAGGACTCGGGCGGCCGGAGCGCGGCCCGCGCTAGGCTGCTCGTCCCGCTGTCGCCCCAGTCCCCCGCCGTGCGACAGCAGAGCGCATCAGCCGCGGCCCCCGCCCTCCACGCCAAGCCCTTCACGCTCGCACAGACGCTGCTGAAACAGCTCCTGACGTCGGCGTCGGAGCCAGGGGCGGCGGCTTCGGAGGGCGAGAGCGGTGGCCGCGCGTCAGCTGCCTCGCCTGGCGGCTTGCGGCCCCAGGCGCTTGCTGTGGAGGACGGCGTGGCCCTCCTGCAGGACCCCAAGCAGCCCTCCCGCGACATCCTGCTGCTGCTGGCGGGGGCGGGCCAGCAGGCCAGGGCCAAGATCGGCAGCAGCTCGGCAACGGCCCTTGGTCGCAGCGTCGCTGACAACGCGGGCGTGACGTCTGAGGGCAGTCTCGGCGCCAGCGGCGGCGCGCTGGCGGTGCGCTCTCTGCTGCTGCTGACCCTGCCTGCGGGGCCGGGCTCCGGCGGGGCGGCTCTGGGCCTGTACGTGATCTTCCCCCAACGCCTGCCCATGGCACTGCTGGCGGAGGCCAGGGCGTCGCTGCTGGAGCTGGCAGAGGTGCGTGGGGAGGGGCGGGAGGGAGGGAGGGAGGGGCCTGAGCTTGGCCGGTCACGTGAAGGCCTAAACATAAGTCTGCCAGTGCCCTCGATCGACACACGGTGATGTGAGAACGACAACGGCTCACCCCGTGCTCCCCGCGCGACAGATGGTGGCACCGACCGTACTCCGCAAGCTCTCCCAAGACCTGGCCTTGGAGCTGACGGCCCTCACCATCGCCGGGCCCGGCTCCTACGCCGTGACGTCCGTCCCGGCCGCCGACGTCACGAGGCCCTGCAGCAGCGGCCCCACCTTGGGCCTGCACGGCGGCCGTGCCAGTCTCAAGAGCGGCCTCGCCACGCCCACAGGGGTCCGGGTCAGCGTGGTCGCCGCCGCCGCCGGCTCCTCCCACCGCCGCCTGTCGCAGCTGACTCAGCAGGAGGGCTGCAACAGCCCACACGGGCCCGCCATGCCACCCGCGCTGCTGCTCACGACGGGCGAGAGCCTGACGCCGGTCGCGGAGGGCGCTGCGGCCGGGTGCGGAGGATGCGACATGTGGAGTGTGGGCGGCGCCGAGGAGCCGTCCCTGCTGTTCGATACCGCGCCCAGCTTCCTGGCGGCTGGCCCCGCGCGGGCGCCCTCCATGATTCTTCACATGGCGGAGCTCAAGCCTGGTGAGTTGCCCCCTCAACTGTTTGATCGTGATGCAAATTGTTTCACACATTACATCTGTATGTCTTGGTCTGATGCCGGTTATCCATGCGGAACTAACTCTAGGGGGGCTAGGTCTATGCATATCCGTCCTACGGTGACGTCCATCCGCTAGAGTCTTGTGGACGCCCTTGCCCCGTCGCCTCGACACCCTCGCAGCCGCCTCCACGCTCCGCTCCCAGCTGCCCTTCCTAGTGGCGAGCCTGCAGAGCAGCATCAGCAACGCACGGGCCGAGGCGTCTGTCGCGGCCGCCGCAGCGGCGGCGGCAGCGGCCGCCTCGTTATCGACTGCCAGCGATGCGGGGGTGACGGCGGGGAACGGCTGGAGTGCCCTGAGCACGGGTCAATGCGACAGCAAGGCAAGCAACAACGACCTGGCACGGATTGAGCTGGTCAGTAAGATCGGTGCCGGCGGCTGCGCCTTCGTCTTCAAGGCCTGCATGGGGCCCCTCGACGTCGCAGTCAAGGTGGGGGCATGCCGCGCCCGGTGCACCTGCCCCTTTTGTGCCCTATCCAATCGACCCTCACTTGCGGCTTGCACCCTGCCCTGCTCACGTCTGACCCCCCGTCGCCTCTCTGCACCGCTCCCTCGCCCCCTGCTTCCAAAAGCTCATGGAACTGCCAGACGTGGGTCACAAGCAGGGCCGGGGTTAACCCTGCAGATACCCGGAGGGAAGGGTGACGAGGTCATCTAGGTGCATGGCGTGTGGCCCAATCCTTATGATACGCTGAGATCCCAGTTGGTTTGTGGGAGGGTAGCGTGTTCGGCATGTGGGTGGCTGGGTCCGCATCTTCCTCTCTGCTTGAACCCTGTGCGCCATAACGCCGTACCTCCACACACTTTGACAGGCGGACCGTACAAGCAACGTGAGCGACGACGTTGTCTACTATGGCGGCGCCGCGCCATCGGAGCGGCAGGTGGAAAGGATTCAGCTCGACGCCCGCCGCGCTCTCCTCCGCAACGCCATGGAGGTTGCGGCCATGACCAGCCTCAGCGGCCACCCCAACGTCATGGCCCTGTACGAGGCGCACAGGAACGTGGTGCTCATGCGGAAGGACCTGCCGGACGGCAGCGCACGCCTGAGGCTGCAGAACGCCAGCGAGACGACGGAGAGCAACATCCCCGGTGCGTGGATTGTACGACATGATGTGTACGGCAGGCGCTTAGATGACGAATGCGCCTGCTGGATGCGCCCGGTTGGCCCTTAAGGCACTGCTGTTGCCTTGCCTTTCACACCCCGCAGGCGGCTCGCCGCTCTGCGTGGCGCTGGTGTGCGAGTGGTGCGACCGGGGCTGCCTGGCCTCCACGCTGGGAGACAACGTCAGGGGGCAGAGCCGCGCGGCGGCGGGGGCGCGGCCGGTCCTAAACCTCAAGGTACGTGACCCACGCGCTGACAACCGTGCGTCGTACCCCATGCGCTTGGGGCGTACCCCTGGCCTTCAACGGCCGCAGGTGTTATTAATCGGCGCACAAATCAACGATGATTCACGCCCAGCCTGCGATGCCAGAAGCTTATCCCTATCCATATCGACCCGGCGCGAACCCAGGTGTTGGTAAGGAGTCGCACCCATAGCCCCAGGAGCGACCCAGATACCCGTTTGAATAGATGCCTTCCACTGTGGAGCTAAGAGCCTCGCCCGACAAGTTTGCGCGGAGCTGTTGCGAGGATGTGGCCGACTTCGGCCAAACCTCGCCGATCAAGCCCGTACCGAGCGCGCTGTTGCTATATAACTATAAGCAAGTCAGATTCGTCACAGGGGAAGCAGTTGCTACACTTTGTCGCGGGTCACGTGGGCACGATTGTGTTTCGCCCCACGTCCTCCGGGTCCCGGTAACCCCGCGGCTTCGCGCGAAGCACGCCGCATATTCCCCCGCACTTTGCAACGTGCCTACACACATATCCCGCTACCCAGACATTCCGAGGTTCAGCCCTTTCTTCCCGTTTGGAGAAAGTTGACACCCATCTTGTACATCTTGTCTGACCCTGCATGGGACCTGGGTCCTTCTGTCAGCTAGCTAACCTGCCCTCCCGCTTCGGCCTGATGACCACCAGTTCATCCTGATGACACTTATGGACGTGGCGATGGCTCTGAGGCACCTGCACTCCCACAACCTCATCCACAGAGGTGAGACCGCACGCGTGTCGGGTTTTGTATGCCATAGCCCCTGACCCCCCCGCCAACACTCCCCCCCTGACCCCCCCGCCACCCCCCCCCCCCCACACACAGACCTCAAGCCCGCCAACGTGCTGCTGAGCAGCAGCCACACGGACCCACGCGGCTTCGTGGCCAAGCTGGCGGGTAGGATAGTATGGGAGTGACGGGATGGAGGGCGTGGGCGAGCGATGGGCATGGCACCCTCGTCTCATTGCCCGCACTGCGCAACTCACTGCACCGAGCCATACTTCCCGCACACCCGTGCGTGGACGGCCTACTACTGCGCTCTCCCCCGTACCCCGCAGACTTTGGGTTCGTCTCAATTCTGGACCAGGTGCGTGAGTGGATTGATTGGCCAAGCGGTTAACGCAAGTGCTTGCTCGACCTACCAGGCCACACAAGCACAGATAGCCGCACCAGCAGCATTACCCACTAGTCACGACGTGACCTTTCCCTGCCCCGCCATGTGCGTTCCTCACAGCCCGGGGACGTGGAGAGCGGCAGCCAGCCCTGGGCCCTGGTGGACCAGCTCTGCGGCACGTGAGCAGGGGCGGGGTCCCGGGGCGGGGTTGATCCGCTTTGAGATGCGCGCGGCTTCTCCTGCTCCTTCAACGTTCTGCGCATGGGCACGACCCTGACCTGGGCCCGGGCTGGGCCCGGGCTGAGCTGAGCCCGAACTCCATACATCTTCGAATGGCATGCCAGCTGGCTGGCAGGGCGTCTACTGAGATGCCAATACGTACGGTACATTAATCTGTCAACCTTCCTCAACTGCCGCCCGCAGGGTCACGCACATGCCACCCGAGGCCCTGAACAAACGTGAGCGTACGGCAGAAGCTGAGAAGGCGGATGCTCTTACTTGGGGCCTGGGGTCTCACTCAGCGCTGGGTTGGTGTTCAAGCCCGTGTGTCCCCGGCTAGCTGACTAAAACATCCTTTCCATGCCCATTTCCAGCCGCCCGCCTGGGCGCCAGCAGTGACTTGTTCTCGTTCGGCGTACTCATGTGGGAGCTCACCGCGTTCGGGAGCAGGCCGTACCCGGAGGTGAGGTGGTCCCGATAGTCCAGACGTCTCGGGAGGGGCGCTGCTTGTGTGCACGATCGTACAAGGCCGTACAAGATGAGGATGGTTAGAGATAGGAGAGCGGTCCATCCAGGATCGAATGCATGCGGTGGAAGACGAAAGGATGCGTCGTCAGGCTTTGGCGCTGGGACCCCCGAGGTACCTGCCGTACGGTACAGCACCCCGCACAGGTCTACCAATGGCCATGGGTATACTGCTGAGTCATGCGCAACCATGATCCATTTCAGCCTTGATCCCCATGCCTGGATAGCCCCTGCGGTGACTCTGTCGCGCCCGTGGGTGATTTTTGGGGTCTCAGGTTGACGTCAGCAAGATCGCGGCGCACGTCAAGCGGGGCGGCCGACCCGTGTTCAAGTCCAATGTACCGTCAGCGTACAGGTACGGCAGAGATGTGCTCGCTATTATGACGTAATTGAGTGACGGTGACTGCCGGGCGTCACGTGCTTGCTTCACGTCCCCACCAGTGCTTTCCTATCGGACCCTAGCGTGAACAAAGCTTCGCTTGCCGCGCTCCGCCTGACCTCAGCGGGCCTGGGACTCATCCCACGCTTCCCCTCACCCGCAGATCCCTCGCGGCCCAGTGCTGGAATGCGGACCCGCTCAAGCGCCCGAAAGCGGCGGCGCTGGTGGCGGCAATCAGTAACATGCTGGAGGGCATGCCGTGAGGGCAGAGATATCGGTAGGCGGCCACCGCCTTGCCTGGCTGGACGGATGCTTGCGGTAGCTGCTGGAGACAAGCTCGACTCCTTGGAGACCGCCCGGCCGTGTCTCCCGCCGCCCGCGGGCTCTCGCGAGGTGCGGCTGCTAGCTAGCGGGGTCGATGGAGTCAAGAGTCAAGTCACACAGCAGCCCGTGCGTGCTGTGGAGCTCACTCAAGGGTTACAGGTTGATGCCCCATCGTACGGTGTGTTATCATTCCTTCCAGCCAGGTTTGATGCTGTGTGGTCGTCGCACTGCTTGCTACTAGATAGGTAGCTGCCTAGGTACCAATCTGTAGACAGGGTGCGTACCAGCATCTCTATCTGGGTGGGTGCCGAATTGCCACCACAAGTACAGGCCCGCCATGGCCCTCTAGGCTGACCGATGCACTGACCGATGGCCACTGGAGCCAAGCCATGTTTGGGGTCCGCATTCATCCTGTTTGGGGGCGGGTCGCGTGACGAGGGTCGTGGGATAACCAAAGGAGTGAATGAGTCACTTGAAGTGGCCCTTGTGCCGGATGGCAGGCCCGGGGGTACTGGTGCACTGGATACTGGGTAGTTCGGAAACCAATAGATCTGTTGGGAACATCACTAGAGGGAACATCACATCTATCAAGCTGTGTCGCATTCAAGTAGCTACTTACATGGCCGCACAGGGGCAACAAAGCCAGCCACTTTCTTTGGGTGCGGCTGTAATGGTTGGCGCAGTTGGCGGTGTCACCTCGCTTGAATGAGCAGGCGCGCGTCGGATGAGCGCCTTGGCAGTATGGTTCAAGCCACTGATGGTTCAGGGGATAACCTACCACTCGGAACCAATAGCTGTATCACATTACTCAGGGGGTTTTCACATCCGGGTACTGTCTTATCACCTCACTGGAGATCACAGGGGGACGTGGATACTGATGGCTTGCTCCTCATCTTTGGTGGGGGGTTTCAACCAGGATCGGTGTTGCACGCCATGGGGCTTGTAGTAGTTCTTGATTGCCGCTTGTTATGCGGATCAAAGGACCGGCGGGTGGGGGTGCGTGATTGAATGCGGGGCGCTCCAAGACAAGTGTCACGCGCGGCGCTGATGATGAGGGCGAGACGATGCTGCCATGAAAGATGCAACGGAGAGGACGGATAGGCTGGCGGGAGCATAAGACCGGTTGTTGCCATCAGGCAAAGTTACTCATGTCGGTACTTGCCTAGGTACGGTGATTCCCTCGTAAGTTTTAGCTTAAGCCGTTTCCAGTTTGTTGCCCCTGCCGTTGCTTGGGACGGAGGGGTAGGGTGCAGTCAGAGCAAGCAGGCAAGGTAGCAATAATAGCGCAACGATTGGCCAGAGTGCGGTGCCCATAAACTTTACGGGGCTGCAGCGTGGGTACGCAGGTTGGCAAGGAACTTAGGTGGCCTGGGTGGCTGCCTATCGAGCAATGGCCTATACACGTCCTACCTACCTCTTAGTGGGTGAGTGCATATCTACGCCAGGCTGGTTGCGTGTCCTGGTGTGGCGCACAGCCGCCTTGGGGTCTTGATTTTCAAGAGCACGCGGAGTTGCTGCTTATGATGTTTTGCGGGTTGGGGTCCAGCCCGTAGGTCCCGCCCAAGCATAGCTCCATCCTGTGTCTGCCTTTAAGCACACGAGGCGTTATTGCACTCTACCGTACGTTCTACTTGTCTTGGCTGTTAGTTGCTTTTTCCTGCCGGTGGGCAGTCGAGGCAGTCCGGCGCGCAAGGGCCGTTTGTGGCCCGCCCTGCTGGCGTTTGGTTGTATGTGGGGTTTCCTCCCAATGACCGAGGAAGGTCTGCCGTCAAATGATCGAGGCAACTGTTGCTTGTTACCGGTACTGGTTATAACGGCCCCGGGTTGTATGGTCATCACGGCGGCTGCCGTTCAGCGGCTTGTAGAGCTGTGCCCCTGCTTGTGGAGCAGTACAGCGGCATGCATTGAGAAGCCCGGAGCTGCCGTGCTCGCTTGGGGGGCAGCAGGGTGCACGTTCAACTGAAACGCAGCCACGTTTCAAGGCGTGGGCACGTCAAGGTGGCAACTGGCCAGCCCGCTCCTCGCAAACTTATTATGTGGGTCAGTCCATGCTTTAACATGCGAAGGTCCCCTAAATGTGATCTTGAACGACGCGCCTGGTCCGCTGGCGTATGCAATACGTGCTTTCTCGTGCCAAAGTCTGGTACGTTCGCGTTCGGCGTACCACGGCACGGTGTGGCTGCCGTACGGTACGAGCGAAGTCATGCCGTCCAGCCTAGGGTTGTGGGGCCGCCTGATGTGCCGTTTACTTATTTGTCTTACTGTTCTTCTATGGGGAAAGGCGACAGCTGTTAAAGGTGAAGCACGTATGCCAGGGGCGGTAGGGTCGAGGGCGGGTTGCGTGCAGGGCGGTTGTCCCCAACTCTTCGTCATCTCAGCTCGAGGTTACGGCGGCTTATGGGTTATCCCGCGCAAACTTCCGGGCCCTGAACTACCGTAAACCTTTCCCTGCCTGTAATAGGCGTCCATCTCAACATGTGTGCCACGGCGAAGCCAGACATGATGCCCATGTCCTACACAACGAGCGCCGAGGCTTAATAAGTGGAGAACAGGACAATCCTAGTTTTGCTTGAGTACACAAGTGCTCCCCACCATAGGTCGAAACGGCCCCCCCGCCGCATGAGCACAAAAGCAAACGCGCCCTATCTACGGCCGACGCAGCAGCTAGCCGCACACCACCGCCTCAATCCGCAGTCCACTTGTGGGCCACCCCCCTGGCCCCCTCGGCCAAGACGGCCCTTGCCCCTCCACGCGCCCTGCTTCGCCTCTACACTGCGCCTCCTGGACTCGTTGCTCACCCTCAAAGCCTCCTCGGCTCTGGTCGCATGGTCACCACGTCACTGCGGGTTGCACCTGGCCAGTCACCGATTGTTCGGAAAGGAACCTGGGTCTGCACTTTGCTGGCCTGCTTTTCGCGTACCCCGTCTCCCAGTTCCCCTTCCCCCTCTGCTCCCGGTACCGCTGTCGGCGCAGAGCCACAGGGCGCGTCCGTCAGACGGGGGGCCACGGCCCGCCATGCCCCTCCATTCTCAGCTCCGCCGCCGCACACCATCAGCCGTCTGACCGTGCATAGCGCTTCAGAGACGGCCTCACCGCCCTCGACCTCCGCCTCCGTCGGTCCGCCTGTGGCCCTTGGCCGCCCTCCCTGCTCCCGCTCCCGTTGCACTGCACGCTCTGGCGAGGGAGCAAGGGTCAGGGAACAAGGGCGAGGGGGGGAGGGGCGAGGGGGCGAGGGGGCGAGGGGGCGAGGGGGCGAGGGGGCGAGGGCGCGAGGGGGCGAGGAGTACTTGCAAGGGTGCGGGTGTCAATCAGATAAAACAAGGGCAGCGTGCCGTAGTGTTGCGGGCAGATGCAATACACCCCATGCCTTGCTTGCAGGAGGAGGGAAGCCCATACAAGCGACCGTCCTATCAAACCTCCCGGCCTGAGGTTCAGAGACCTACAGCGTCCGTGGGTTGGGGCAGCGACAGCCGCCGGTTCAGCGAGAACTCTTTCCCAGCCTACCTCTCGCCCCTAACACCCTTCTCAGATCCATGGCTGGCATCATGGCCAAGCCAACGTGATCCAGGCTCGTGCTCTCCTCCCGGTTGTCCGACCAGCAGACCAGGAGACGCATAGCAAGAATGCAGACGCAGAGTGCAGCCATTGAAAGGCCGGATGGCCCCAAAACGGACAAAAACTGACCTCGGTGGGGATTGAACCCACAACCTTCGGATGGTATCCATGATATTGGAATCCGACGCGCCACCATTACGCCACGAAGCCGGCTGCCGTACACTTTACGGGGATTCCATGATGACAGCGAGGGCATTCATCGACGCAGCCGTACTGCACACGTCCGGCCAACGCGGGGACGTGCCGGGGCTCTCTGGCCGCCCCAAGCCCCTGCACAAGCGCCCTGCCAGCGGGCAACCCTCTTGCGCAGCGTGCAAGGTTCGCGCAGCGTACCGCAGCGGGCCTTGCAGAGCTGCCGACCTCGTGCTGTCGGCCCCCCACTGCTGAGTCCTGCCCTCGGTTGCCCTTCGCCAGGAAAGCGGGGGCGCAGCTGAAGCTAGGAGGGGCACTCTGCCGCCGGGACTTGCGAAGGTGGCGAGGGTCACACGCACCCCTGGACACGCTTGTCACCCATTGGCTTTGCTGCTGCCGTCGTTGCTCCTGGTGATTTAGTGCCTCCGGAACCCGTGGAAGCATGCCGGCATGTCGGCACCTCGCGCAGGCTGCGGCCCAGGGGTGACCGCGAGTATCTTGACTAGTCGCCTCGCACACGTCTGCGGCCATCGCACAACCGCCATACCGACATTGCGCCTTCCGGGGCACATTGGGGCACATCGGCGCACGTCAGCTCACATCAACCCCTGCGGAGCCGATCTTCACCCGTGTCCGCACCCTCACCCCGTGCCCGCCCCAACGCCGCTCCCCGCGCCTCTCCTTTCGCATTTTTGTGTTGATACACCTCGGCCCGCCTCATCCTACCCATCGCCAATGTTCCCACCCCTTACTTCCTGCTCTGTCTCAGCCGACCTTACGCCGGCCCCCCCGTTCCAACCATGGCGCTTGCGCGGCAGGGTCAGAGCGACGAGGGGGGCTATTGCATGGGGTGCTAGCTAGGAGTGCAGGACACGTTGCGCCGTGTGCTGCTGCGCTGGCTGCCCGGTGGGTCACGGTGGTCTGCAGGCTGGGACCGCGGGCTGGCGGCAACGCAACCGCCGCAGTGCGTGCGGTCAGCGCAAGAAGTCCGGGTTGACGGAGCAAGGCGCCGAACGGATTGGCCCTGCCACGCGTGGGGGCCCTCGGACACAGGGATAAGCTCAGCCGGCAGCCGTGCCCGGGGTAATCAGGGGGCTGCTGGTGTTCAGCTGTAACTTGAGGATCGGTGTTGGCGCTGGCCCCTGGAAGGCGACTGGCCAAGCCCTCATGCACTGCACCTCTGCTCTACCCCTGGGATGCGCCCTGCGTTGCAGGACTCACCGCAAGGGCCAGCTGACCCCAGCCCGCATCCCTCAGCCTCTGCCGTCCCACGCATGTGCTAGGGGGTGGGGGTCAGCGTTGCGCGCCCTGCCCTTCACTGGCCGTCACGGCTTAGATTGTTCCGCCCATGAGTACGGGCCGCTAATACCGTTAACACTCCTGTGCGGCTGGCCCGGCCTGTCGCGTCAGAGTGACAGTGATAGCAGGGACACGCGGTGCTAGCTGTGATCCGCTTACGGCGGGCTGCTCCGCCCAGCACACGCCACAGGGCCCCGCAGGACCCGCGAGGGGCGGAGGCTGGTGCGCTGAAGGGGCATTGAACGCTGACGCATCGCTCTCGCCTCGCCTTTCCAAGCGCACGGGGCTTGTTGGCCTGGCCCTGCCCGCACTGCTGTTCTTCCGTGGGCGAGATGCGAGAGCTAGGCCGGCAACACGGCCAGACCACGGTCGCACGGCAAGAGCCGCAGCGCGTGCCAGTCCTGGCCTCATCCAGCGACGGGTTGCATGGGGTTCGTCCCGCCCTGCCATACGCACTTCGCTCCGGCAGACTGCTGAGCCCCCCTTCGCAGGAAACCGTTCCCCGTTTCCCTGACCCTGCCCACAGGCAAGCCGTCGCCCCCCCGGGTACCCTTCGCGCCTGGCAGGACCTGCCCTTTGGCAGGGACCCGTCAGTCGGCCGCCACCCATCTATCGCATTTGAAGCATCCAGCCGGTCCTGATCAGGCGGCAGGATCCCGGCAAACCACGTTCACATTGCTTCCGGAACTATCACCACGCCTACTGGTGGCCTTGCGCAGCTTCCGCAGTGCTGTTCCTTTGATACGGCGATGGGTCCATGCGCGGCCCCGTTTTGATAGCCAGCGGCTAGGCTGCAGAACCCACAACCTTCGGATGGTATCCATGGTATTGGAATCCGACGCGCCACCATTACGCCACGAAGCCGGCTGCCGTACACTTGTACGGGGATTCCTCGAACGGGGGACACGCCGGTTATGAGGAACCCCCTTACGGAAACGCCCAGACGCATGCTTTTGCCCATGCGTTCTTGTATGAAAACTAGATGGCAGGCTTCCTGACCTCAGTCCGCAACTTTTTACTAGGTGCACGTTCAAGAACGCATGGGCGAACCTGGACTTTTAGCGGTTAGACCGTTAGGGACGGTTAGGGCCGCTCCTGTGTTCAGCACACGTGAGACGGCGTCAGGGATGGGACGGGGCAGGACACCGCTGCAGGACACGACCGTGCCCGACCGTGCCAAGCCAGGCTCACCTCCTGCTCGTCCTCCTCGCTCGCCCTCCGGCTCCTCGTCCTCCGGCTCCTCGGCCACCGGTTCTGCCTCGTCGGCCTCCACATAGCCCGGCGGAGGCTGCCAGGCCGCATTGGCGGCAGTCAGTGCGGCTAGCTCCTTGCGTGCCGCTGACCGCTCCTGCTCCCTCCAGGACAGGCGTGGCACCGCCTTCGCCAGCAGCTTGCTTGTTGCGGCGGGTAAAGCGGCAAGCGCCTCGGTTGCGGCTGCTACCGCTTTACGCGTCTTTCCAGCCGCGATGGCGAACGTGGCGGAGATGACCGCACCCGCCGTTTTCGCCCGAGCACGCTGGTTTGCCGCGTAGTGCGTTCGGCATAGCGGAACCGGTGCCGCAGCGCCGAGGGCGCGCAGTCGCGCCGCTTGCTCGGGCTCAGCGAGCGCCAGGACGACGTCGTCGCGACTTGCCCATTTCGCTTTCAGGGTACTGCTACGGTTCCGCTTCCCTAGAACATTGGTTGTTGCTTCACAGACTACACACGGGGCATCCTCGGAGGCCATTTCAGCTCACATTCGTGGAGATGCTAAGGCGAGAAGACTTTGGGTGGCGAGGCAACGCTTTGTGATTGTGTTCCGCTATATGATGTGAGTGTATTCGTTTGAGCTATTACGGAGGCGGAGAGGCTCGCCTCGCCTCGCCTTTCAAAGCGCACGGGGCTTGTTGGCCTGGCCCTGCCCGCACTGCTGTTCTTCCGTGGGCGAGATGCGAGAGCTAGGCCGGCAACACGGCCAGACCACGGTCGCACGGCAAGAGCCGCAGCGCGTGCCAGTCCTGGCCTCATCCAGCAACGGGTTGCATGGGGTTCGTCCCGCCCTGCCATACGCACTTCGCTCCGGCAGACTGCTGAGCCCCCCTTCGCAGGAAACCGTTCCCCGTTTCCCTGACCCTGCCCACAGGCAAGCCGTCGCCCCCCCGGGTACCCTTCGCGCCTGGCAGGACCTGCCCTTTGGCAGGGACCCGTCAGTCGGCCGCCACCCATCTATCGCATTTGAAGCATCCAGCCGGTCCTGATCAGGCGGCAGGATCCCGGCAAACCACGTTCACATTGCTTCCGGAACTATCACCACGCCTACTGGTGGCCTTGCGCAGCTTCCGCAGTGCTGTTCCTTTGATACGGCGATGGGTCCATGCGCGGCCCCGTTTTGATAGCCAGCGGCTAGGCTGCAGAACCCACAACCTTCGGATGGTATCCATGGTATTGGAATCCGACGCGCCACCATTACGCCACGAAGCCGGCTGCCGTACACTTGTACGGGGATTCCTTGATGACAGCGAGGGCATTCATCGACGCAGCCGTACTGCACACGTCCGGCCAACGCGGGGACGTGCCGGGGCTCTCTGGCCGCCCCAAGCCCCTGCACCAAGCGCCCTGCCAGCGGGCAACCCTCTTGCGCAGCGTGCAAGGTTCGCGCAGCGTACCGCAGCGGGCCTTGCAGAGCTGCCGACCTCGTGCTGTCGGCCCCCCACTGCTGAGTCCTGCCCTCGGTTGCCCTTCGCCAGGAAAGCGGGGGCGCAGCTGTAGCTAGAGGGGCATCCGTGCGCATCGGGCTTGCCAAGGTGTCTAGAAGCTCCCGCACCCCTGGAGCCCCCCGAGCCCCTTAGCTTTGCTGCTGCCGTCGTTGCTCCTGGTGATATAGTGCCTCCGGAACCCGTCGACATGCCGGCATGTGGGCCTTTCAGAATGCTGCTCCCCGACAGCCCGACGCCGCCTCCGCCGCCCCCGCCGCCCACCCAGCCCACACACACCCACCTCCGAGTCCAGGAGCCGGATCCCGTCGGAGGCTCGGGGGCGCCCGCTCTGAACCCGGCGCCAAGAGCAGGGTAGCCTTACGCCTGGCCGCCAGCGCCCGCAAGCTGTGTAGCGTTCTGAACCTGTTAGAGGGGTTTGGGGGGGAGATGGCAAGTGCGGGTTAACGTATGGACTGGCGATGGGACGGCGGCATGTGCAGCACGCGGGCAAACAGGCGAAGCTGCGTCCACTGCTGAGCCCATGTCATCAGCCCACTCAATCTTGGTGTCCCACCTTCAGGGTCAGCAGGATGTGGGGCGTGGCCGCAGCGGCTGCAGCGCTGGCCACGCTGGCCAAGGGGGATGGCCAGCCGCTGCTGAGCTCCGTAACGGTGGTGCGGCCGCTCCTGGACCCCAACGCCAGCGCAATCTCCCTCACGTGCCGGCCCAGGCTGACCGAGCACAGCTGTCGTGGCGAAGTCCAGCGGCCGAGATGGTCCACGACGCCGACAAGCGTTGGATGACAAGGTTCCACGAGACCATCCAGGATATAGGTCGCATGCTATAGAGCTGGCGTTGGTGAGTCGGACCGGTGGCCCGCGACAAATTTGTGGCTCTCGAAAGGCTTCCCGGCACCTTTGTTGAAAGCTCAAGTTTCAGGTCAATCATTGCTCACTAGATACGTGCTTTGACAAGGAAGCGTGAGGAAGCATTGCAAGGCTCTGTCTCTGGGGCGTTGAAATTTGCGCGGTAAAGCGTCGCGAGACTGGTTGCAGGTGTATGCGCGTAAGCTGCTGGGGTCTTGCATTGAGTAGTGCTGGGGGCAGCGCTGTGGTCGTCTGGCCTTTCACGGCATGGCACGCGGCCCATGAAGTACCCAAGCACCACGCGCCGAACCCCCCTAACCCCCCCATGAGACACCAGCCCCCGGCTTCATGACTGCCGGCCCATCACCTGCACCCGCAAACATCAGGTCAATACCGCCCTACCTATTCGTGTACAACGTCCATCACCGTCCGTTCCCTTCCCTCACCGCACGCGTTGTCATCTTGCCCACGCAGCTCGGCCCGTGTTCGACGACTGAGCCCTGCAACCTCCAACCCCGGGCCCCTGCGCAGATCAGCACCAAGCCTTCCCCCTACTGCCTACTGCCTCCGCCTTCCCACACCACCCTTTCCAAGGCATCGCAAAGTCTGCCACGGCGCTCAGATCAGAGCTTGCGGCTGGGCAGCGTGTAGACCGCCAGCCGGCGGCCGCGCAGCTCGAAGGCGGCGGCCATGGCGGGGTGCGCCGAGGGCGGCACGCCGCAGTCGGGGCCGCACGCCACCGCCACCACCCACTCGTGCCAGGGCTTGTCGTACTCGGCCGACAGGCGGCGGTGCACCTTCGGGGGGCGGGTTGGGTGGGGTGGCTGGAGCGGTGGAGGGTGGAGGGCTGCGGCCCGCAAGAGGGTGGGCTGGCTGACGAGGCCCACACGCATTACCCCTGTGCCCATGCACCCCGCCGAGCCCGCTCCCCCTCCCTGCTCGCACCCAAGTACCAGATCCCATCTAATCTCATGGCCGTACACACCTGATTCCGCAGCTCCTCATCGCTGGGCTCCGCCACCCCTCCTCCGTCTCCCGCCTTCCCTGCCGCCCCCTCCCCCGCCCGCTCCGCCTCCCTCAGCGCCATGGCGGTGGCCCGCAGCGCGAACTCCAGCATCAGCGGCGCCAGGCTGCTGGACTCCACGCGGGCGGCCGCCACGTCAGCTGCCACGTCAGCGTAGGCTGCGGGGTCCACGGGGTTGACGGGGGAGGGCGCGCCGGAGGCGGGGAGCGGGGGCATGGCCTGCCGTGGCGGACGGGGCAGGCAGGGGCACGCCCGCAGAGAGCGGGTCAAGGGGTGGGTTGCAGGCAAGGATGGGAGGATGTGGGGCCCCTCCAGGAGCCTACCCGAGCCCAGCCCAGCCCAGCCCAGGCCTGCCCATCCCTGCTGTGCCAGCCCAGTCTGGCCATGCATGCTCATCCAGGCCCATGCTCAGCCCATCCCCATGCTCACCCACTCCGGCGTGGTAGCCCCGCTCTCGATGATGCGCTGCTGCTGCTGCGCCAGGAGTCCCCTCCCCCCCATATCACCCCAGCCCAGCCCATCAGATGCTCACCCAATCCGTGGCCGCCCCGGTCCTCAGGCGCTGCTGCTGCGCCAGGAGGGCGTCGTCCTCCTCCAGCGCCCGCTGCAGGGGCGGGGGGGAGGCGGAGGCGGCGGGGGCGGAGGGGGCGCCGGGGACGGGGGAGGCGGGGGATGCCGTCGAGGCGGGAGGGGAGGCGGCGAAGGCAGAGGGGGAGGCGGGGTGGGCAACGGAGGGGTCGGGGCGTTTGCCGATGGTACCGTCGTCGGAGCCGGGGCTGGAGAGCTGGGGGTGCTGCAGCAGCAGGGACGGAACGGCAGGGAAGCGAGGGAAGAGGTGGTGAGGAGGGACATTTAGGATTCGACGCGTGTTGAGCACAGCGGAAGGCGGCTACGGGGTGCGTGGTGTAGGTGGACCTAGCCGCCCTCGGGGGAGGGTGCCGCCACCGGGCGGGAGGACTCACGCAGAACCCGCCGGCCCAAGCAGAGGCACTCCGATAGAGCGCGCGCAAACTCGCCTTTGCCTCCAGCGCGCTTCGCTCCGCCAGCATGCGCCGCAGCTCCGCCACTTCCGCCTCCTTGGCCCGCAGCGCCTGCAGCAGCAACGCCTCCTGCGCCGGCGGGGCAGATGAAATAAACAGCGGGGCAGCAGGCAGCCGGGCGCCGGGAGGCCGCGTCAGCAGACTCGCGGAGGTCCCCGAGACCAACACGACCGAGCGAGCAGCAGCGCGCATGCACTATTACCGCAGCCACCATCAGTGGGAGCTAGATAGCAGCGATAGCAGCAATGGCAAGGCGCGGGGGCTGCGAGGGCGCACGCACCGAGGCCACGGGCTCGTCGAGCGGGGGCGGTGCCGCGAAGGACGCGCCCCCGAGCCCCGCGTCCGCGCCCGGCGGCTGGGGCGCGCCCGGTTGCTGCTGCTGCTCCTGCGAGCCAGCGCTGGAGCGGAAGCCTGCCGCGGTGGACGCGGCGAGGGCGCGCGTGACCCGGGCGCCGCCGAGGGCGCTAGTTCCGACACCTCGCAGCGCTCGGCACAAAAGCATGGACACGGGCATGGCGGCTGTTTGTATGTGCTCGTGTTGGCTGGTGTGGTGTTGTGGTCGGGACGGCTACTAGGAAGGTGCAGGCAACATTCAGCGACTTAACGCCTCCAAAACTGGGCCTTGTGCATCGGCTCCACGCTGGTACATCCGCTCCGCGCTGGTCCGCTGCCTCCTCCCCCCAGCCCCTGCCTGGCCCTTCCGCGGCTTGCCCTTTGCTTGCTCTGCGTACCGGTACTTCGCCGTTGGTGAATGAAGCGATCTTCTTTTGGGCAGCCGACGAAAACCATAGGGATGGCAGGAGAGAGTGAGAGAGAACACAGGAGCGGTTATCCTCGCGGCCGTGGCCGTGGCCTTGGCCGTGCGAGGCGTCAGAAGCTCAGTAACCGTAGTCTAAGCGCATCTGCTGTGTAGGGGAGGTACGTGGGCACGCTCAGCTTCAGCTCGGGGCCGTGGTAGGGGGTTATCCTCGGGTTATCCCCCACCCCTGTCCTCCCCTGTCGGCCTGAGTAACCCTCGCTCTCCCCCGGCGGTGGGGTCATCTGCGCCGGGCCGGGGGCAGTGCCGACCCGGGGCGCATCCAGTAGGCTAGGCTAGCAGCAGATGTCATCTGGTGAGTAACAGCCCCTGCGCACGTGCGGTGCTCACTCATGCCGCCTCATGCAACCGATGTGACGTACCGTACCGTGCACCCAGACTCGCCGCCCCTCTCGTGGGCGTCACCCCGCCCTTACCGCTACTATGAAGAAAAATGCATCATGGCCTTTGAGTGTGTATCAGCGCTGGAAATGCCGACCCGCCGTCCGTGATGAGTCAATGCTCCCGCTCCGAGCCCAAACCCGCTAGGTGACATGTTCTTGATTAGAAGGCTGTGCTGTAAGGGCGGCGACATCACCGATGCGCCCGGAGGAGCTTCACGGGGACTCGAACATGAGCCGAGTGCCTCGGCGGTGCCCGCGACCTGGAACCGCCTTCATGAGCAGTCGCTCCACCAGGCTTGCCTTCAGGTCAGATAAGCGGTGCTAAATGCGCTGGACACAAAGCACGACACATGACAAAGCTGTCGAGTTCGGCCTGTCCATATCAGTTTTCGACCAGCAGATGTCGACTTGATGGCTCCGTGCAGGTGATGAAGCTGCAACATGGCCTCGCACCAAGCTCTGGTGAAAGCTGGATGGGCCGCGCACAAAAAGCGACCGAAACTCTATGCCAACAGCTCGATGCCCGTGTCAGGTGTGCCTGCACGTTGTCTTGCTGCGGTTAACCTCCCATCCAGCCGCGATGGCGCCAGTCTGCACGGCAGGGACCATGTCGTCTGGGGAACACATGACTCAAACCCTCTGTCGCCGGGGGGACAGATACGGCCGTATCACGTGCACGCCGGGCCCGTGCAGTCGTAACCCCACCGTGCAGCCCTCACCCCCGCGCGCGCCCCGCCGCGCGTGCCAGTTGCGTGCGTGAAGCAAACCTCGATTCCAACCCATAATGCAGGCTGTACGGCCTTGTGGGAGACCGCTCGGGTGTTGCTACGGCGCCAGCGCTCGTGCGGCTGGCCCCGACAGCGCCGGCTGACAGTGCGGCCGCGGCCGCGGCTGACGCGGAGGCGTTGGCGGCTCTGGAGCAACCCACGCCCGACCATGGCAGTGACGGCGCCATGGACAGTGCCACCTCGGAACGCGCACCTTCATGTGCTGCTGGGGGCTACGTGAGCACCTCGGGACATCAGGCTCTGCCGCCTGGGCGGCAGCCCAACGCGCCAGCGGGAGGGGACGCGGAGGGGTCAACGAGTCAAGCGTTGGCGGGGGAGCCCGAGCCTCAGTCCCCTGTCCTGCGCATGGTGCGAAAGCAGGTGCGCACGTGCGTGATCTGGCGCAAGGACCTCCAGCCAGCAGATCTACTGGGCACTGTGCTCCGTCCCCCTTACATGCTTCATGCTACAACCCCGCCCCGGTGCCCCACGGCCCACTGGCGCCTGCCTCTCAAGCTGGGCCCCGCTAGATAGCTAATGCCGCGCCTGATCATCCCCACGCTGATTGCCTCACGTCTCAGGCCCCTCAATCTGGGCCCCACTAACTCTGCGCCTACCTGCTCCCCCACACCGACTGCCTTCCTTCTCAGGCCCCTGTGGTTGTGCGCGGCACGACGCCAGCCATGCAGCACACGGCCAAGAGCGCCCACGCCACTACTGGCGTGCTGGTGCCCCTCATGGGGTCTGGCCACAAGGTCATGGGTGCGCTGTGGATCACTCGGCCCGCCGGCGGCAGCCTCGGCGGCGGAGCCTCACCTGGCGGAGCCACGTCCAACCCCGCCCTGCTGGAGCACCCCGCCGCTCTGCAGCAGCTGGGCCTGTGCGTGTCGGCGCTCCTGCTGGCCAGCGCCCAGGACTGCCAGCACATGGCGGCCGTGAGCGAGGGCCTGCACGCCCTCGCCTCCGCGGCCTCCGTGCAGCAGCTGCTGGCGGCGCTGGGCGGGGCGGTGGAGCGGCACGTGCGGCAGAGGTACCTGCTGGCGCCCAGGGTCGTCACAGCGCTGGTGCCGAAGCGCGGGGCGGACGTGGGGCTATTCCTGGGCTGGGGCGATGCGGCCGATGGTGCCGTTCCCGTTGATGCAGCGTCGCAAGCGTCCGACCCGCCAAGCAAGCCGCTGGCAGCGTCCTTGTCCTTCAGGTGGGTGATAAGTCCCCTTATCATTAGCTCGTGTTGCATTGATCACCTGCATTTGACCATACACTTTGCCTTGCTCAACCGGGTGCGAAGACCCAGCCAGGGGCTTGCATGTCACACTGCTTTCTGACTCAGATGCTTATCCTACCCTGCTGAAACGCGCAGCGCTATGAAGCGGCCGTTATCCTCGAGCGTCGTGGCAGCACGCCTGCAGGGCTCCCCAGCGGGAGCTGACGAGCGACACATCAGCGCCCGCTGTGGGTCCACCACCGATGCGGCGGCTGCAGCCGCAGCCCGCAGCGCCAACGCCCGCACCTCACAGCTCCTGCAGCGCGCTGACCCGCGAGCCTTGAGCTTCAGAGTGGCCCACGTGCTTCCCACGAGGCCCATGTCCGCTGCCCCCGCCACGCAAGGTCCCACAAACATGACCTGTCCGGTGGACCCAGAGACCCTGGGCGACGTGAACGTCAGGGGCGTGTGGGAGCGAGAGATGGGCCTCGAGGGATCGGCCCGGGGCAACACGGCCCCCACCGTGATGCCGCTGCTTTCGTCCGCGGCTGTGGCGGCCGCCCTCAAGCCTGGGAGAAGTGTGGCAGGTGGCGGCCGAGGCTCTGCCCTCCACGCCCGACCCTTCCTGCTTACCCAGACGCTGTTGAGGCGGCAGCTGGACGAGGACCCCTCCGCGGAGGACGGCGGCGGCAGGGCCTGCAGCGGCGCAGGCCGACAGAGCCCGCCGCCGGTGGAAGGCGGAGGCGAGAGCAGGACGCGCCTGACGCCGGGGCAGAGCGGCCCCACAGCCGAGCCGCAGCATTACCAGGCGTCTCCCACGGAATGGGCCAAAGCCAACGCATCCCGCCCCCGGTGCGTTGCTGTGGAGGACGGCGTGGCCCTCCTGCAGGACCCCAAGCAGCCCTCCCGCGACATCCTGCTGCTGCTGGCGGGGGCGGCGGCGGGCGGGGCCGGGATCAAGTACAGCAGCAGCCCGGCGAGGGCCTTTGGCAGGCGCACAAACGCCGATACTGCCAGCCTGACATCCGAGGGCAGCCCTAGCGCCAGCTCGAGCGCCCTGGGCGTGCGCTCTCTGCTGCTGCTGACCCTGCCTGCGGGGGCGGGCTCCAGCGGGGCGGCTCTGGGCCTGTACGTGGTCTTTCCCCAGCGCCTGCCCATGACCCTTCTGGAGGGGGTGCAGACGTCGCTGCTGGAGGTGACGGAGGTAAGAGGGGAAGGATTTACGGGCCTGCTGCGGTGCCTGTCCGTCATCCGGGCTTTGCCGACCGGCGTTCGGTTGGTGCAATGGACCTACCCGACCGGACAAGGCCCGCACCTCAACTGTCAAAACCCGCCCAAACCTGCTCAAACCGTCCCCGGATCCTGCAGAACCTCGCACCCATCGTATCACTCAAGCTTTCGCAAAACCTAGCTTTCGAGCTCGCAACGCTGACTACGGCCAGGCCTGGGTCCTACGCGGTGACATCATACGTCGCGGCTGCCCCAGCGGATGGCCCCAGCACCGGTCATCCCGCCACGGGGTTCTCAACCTTGAGCAACACTGCGGCATGCCTGATTGCAAGCGCCGAAGTCTCGGGCGCAGTCCCGGGCAGGTCCCAGCGGGCTCTCCCGGCCGACGCGGCGGACTTGCCCTCGCAAGCTGGCGGGCCCGAGGGCTGTGAGGCGTGGACCACGGGCGTCAGTGAGGAGAACTTCCTCGACACCACGGCCAGCGCTGTGATGATGACAAGTAACACGTCAAACATCATCCACATGGAAGAGCTCCGGCCCGGTGAGGGAAGGGTCCCTGGGGTGCAGGTCGGGGGGCGAGGATGGTGCCGAATGGTGTCGCGGTCGGACTGCCGAGACCAAGGGACTCAACCTGCTAGACCTGAGTGCAGTTGCTTGTTACAAATACACCTCACGCAACAAAAATTGAAATCCTCTGCGCGTGCACACTCCAAATAGACGGCGAAACTGTCGCGGTCTGCCGACTTCGCGAGGGCCGCTCTGCGCTAATACCTGCTTTACCTGCTTAAGGAAGTGTGCTTTCTTCCTGCGTCCCGACTGTGAATCCCTTGCCAGTCGGCGGTTTGCGCGCTCATCCATTCCTGCTTGGGTGCAGCCGCGAACGCCCAAAGCCGGCCCTAAACACCTTACATCCCTCGCGCCCCGGTCTCACTTTTCCCCCTGCAGCTGCGTCCTCAATGCGCTCGCAAATGTCCCTCTTGGTGGCCACGCTCCAAAACAGCATCGGCAACGCGCGAGCTGAGGTCTCCGTGGCCGCAGCGGCCGCTGCAGCGGCGGCTGCAGCGGCGGCGGCTGACGTCGCGGCCTATGAGGTGCCGTCCTATGCTAGCGAGTCGACGGCGCGTGCGAGCGCCCTGACGAGTGGTGCGGCGTGTCGATCAAGCGCCGAGACCACGGCCGACGTTGACCTCGCCCGCATCGAGCTCACGAGCAAGCTGGGGGCAGGCGGCTGTGCAGTGGTCTTCAAAGGTCGCATGGGTACCTTCGACGTCGCGGTCAAGGTGAGACCTCGCTCGGGGCATCACGTTGGGCTGGGGCCCGCGCGCAGTCAGCGGAGCTGTCGGCGGGGCCCGTCTGTAGGCCGGGCTGCGCAGCCCTCGATCGCTTACCTTACTGCTGCCCTGTGCCGCCTCCCTCCCTCCCGCGCAGCTGATGGAGATGCCAGACGTAAGTTCCCATACGGACTTGTCCAGGCCTACATGCCGGCAGCGTTAGTTGAGGATGTACCGGTAGACGGGAAGGGCGTCGCCGTGCCGCCTTCGCTGGGACCTTCGCGGCTGCTGGTTATCATATGGTATGGGTCGCACTCCTCTCCCCCTCGTCGCCCTCATTCTCCTGCCGCCCGCCGCCCCTGCCCGCATGCAGGTCGACGATGATGGGCACACAGGTCAGGCCCTGGCCAGCCCTCGCGCAACCTCCAGCAACAGCGAGCAGCAGCTGCAGCAGCAGCACAGGCTGCAGAGGCAGCGCCGAGCGCTTCTGTGCAACGCCATGGAGGTTGCGGTCATGACCAGCCTCAGCGGCCACCCCAACGTCATGGCTCTCTACGAGGCGCACAGCAACGTAGCGCTGGTGCGCTGCGAGAAGCCGGATGGCAGCACGACCCTCAAGCTGCGCCACGCGCCTCCTGACCCGCTACCCGGTGAGACTGCCTTGATCTTTGCTCGAGGAGTGGAGGCCAAGACAGGTTGAGGGAGGGCTCTGACGCGACTGTATTGCGCCATGTCGAGCGCCTCATTCCGTGGGCAAGTAAGGCCCCTCTTTCCTCCCCATACATCCATCCGCGGCCAACCGTTTACGTTGTGCAGACGGCGCGCCGGTCTGCGTTGCGCTGGTGTGCGAGTGGTGCGACCGGGGCTGCCTGGCCACCGCTCTGGCGGCTCTGGCGGCGGCCTGCACCAGCGGGCGCCAGGGCGGCGGCAGTGGTCAGAGGGGGCTGGCGCAGCAGCAACCTGCGACGGCCGCCCTCCAGCGGGCGCCCCTCAACTGGCGGGTGGGTGGGTGCACATGCGGTTCCACCGAGTGACGCCATGCATGAAGTGGGCGGGCTCTAGGCGTACGTGGCCATGTGGGTCCGCAGGGGGGTTGGCCATGTGGGTCGGTCTCTCCCCTGCCAATCCATAAGTGCGCTTTTACTTATGGCCCCAAGTAGTCAAAGAGCTTAATCTTATCAGGACACTTGAGTTGCGGCCCTACCTCTTACCAGCTTACCTACCCTCTCGCCTTACCCCAACCCATGGCCGTGCGTGTACGATCAACGCCCCAGTACATCCTGATGACGCTGCTGGAGGTGGCGATGGCCCTGAGGCACCTGCACTCCCACAACCTCATCCACAGAGGTGAGACCGCAAGCGTGCCAAGTGAAGGAGACAGGGTTAGTCATTGCCGTACGTGCTGGGCATGCCCTGACAGGTTGCGGAGGGCTGGGCACAGGGAGCTGTCTGATGCGGATGCGGTGGGGCATGTAAAAACCACCCTCCCATGGCCCCTCGCCCCAACCCCCCCAGACCTCAAGCCCGCCAACGTGCTGCTCAGCAGCAGCCACACGGACCCACGCGGCTTCGTGGCCAAGCTGGCGGGTGGGAGCGTCCGGGGAATGCCGGGTGGATCGAGACGTTCAGGGCTGTGATGGAGGCTTCTGAACCCGACCCACATGGATCTCATCTGCTTCCAACTTATTGGCAACTCCTGCCGCCCTGCCCACAGACTTTGGGTACGCCACCATCCTCGACCAGGTGAGGCGCGGCATGAGTACAAGATAGCACGGGAGGCCCGACCCTATGAGCCGGTGCACATGTACTCCCCTTTTGGGATGGGCCCATCTTGGGTTATTGGTCTACTCGGTCCCTTCTGTGAGCTTGCCTGAGGAGCCCGTCCGGCGTGGCATGGATTCCGAGGGAACAAGACTCAGTAATGAGGCAACCGCACATGGAAATAGCATAGCTTGGGCTCTCGGCACCTTCAGAGGGGTTATTGTTGAAACGCGTCCGGGACCGCGCCAAGCCCCTTTCTGCCCTTATCCCCGATAATCAACAGCCCGGGGACGTTGAGAGCGGCGGCCAGCCCTGGGCCCTGACCGAGGAGGCGTGCGGCACGTGAGCAGGGCGGAGACCCCCTCTATCTGCGTTTGGTGATTTGCCCGTGTTGCTTGTTGGTCAGGGCACCGACACTACTGGCCTTGCTCCCTGTCCGTGTCCTGCCGACGCAGTGTGACCCACATGGCACCCGAGTGCCTGCGCAAGCGTGAGTGTGTTTGACTGCACAGCTAGCCCTGCCGTGCAAGGCAGGTTTACACAGCCGATGGGCCAGTCGATGATCAGGCCCTGACACCCTCCTGTGTGCGCTCCCCTCAGCGGCTCGCCTGGGCTCCAGCTATGACGTGTTCTCGTTCGGCATCCTCATGTGGGAGATGACCGCGTACGGCTGCAGGCCGTACATGGAGGTGAGAGGGGGCTTGGCGTGTCGGTGGAGGGCGAGGAAGGCGCAGTGCGCAGACTTGAGGCTTGAGGCATTGTAAGCGCGTGAGGGGACTCGTGTGGAGTCGAAGTCCGGCACAGACACGTTAACCTGGCTGCCTGCCGCCAATCCTACAGATTCCACTCAACCGCATCACGGCGTACGTCAAGGCAGGCGGGCGGCCACGCTTCGAGGGCTCCGTACCGCTTGCCTACAGGTGCGCGCTGTACGGCGCTCGTACTTCGTACCATCTTGCATGCGCTGCACCTGCATGTCAGTCGGGGTGCAAGCCGGGGGCAATGCAAGGCCGGGTGGTTGCCAACCGAGACCGACAGGGGCCTTGCATTCTACTACTGCTGATCAACCCTTACCCTTTTTTCCCTTATGCCGTTACGCCCGCAGATCCCTCGCGGGCCAGTGCTGGGAGGCGGACCCGCTCAAGCGCCCGAACGCGGCGGCGCTGGTGGCGGCCCTTAGCAACATTACCGAGGGCTCGAGATGATGACTTTATCGTGAGAACTGACCGTCAATGATTATCAGTGTCAAGAGGGGTAGCGATGAGCGTACGTGAGAACGGCGTGATGTCTGCAAAGCGCTCATGCTGCCTGGCGCAAGCCACATTGCATGCGCGGGGGGGCAGCCTGCGGTCCCATGATGACGGGTCCCATGGCGTCGTCTCTTCTCAGGGCTGCGCCCCCCGCGGCAAGCCAAGGCTCCGCCCACGCGTGCATGATGTGTGCGTGCACGGTGGGACTGCCGTGCTTGACCCACATTGTGAAGTGATTCGAGACCCTCCAACTAGCCTGCTGTGAGCAAGCCGCTCGGGAGGCGCACTATGCAGCATGGCAGCGGACAGCCCCGCCAGCGCTCGGATTATTGTCTGTTTCTCTTGCATTGGATGAGCGGGCGGACCTGCCGGCAAGGCAAGTTTCCACGTGATATGTGCGTGCACATGAGTAGTACTGGTGCTTTTCTGGAAGCCTTTCATGATCGGCTCTTTGGGTACTTTCTGAGCACGGCATGTGGAATGCCTTGGTTACCGAGCACTTCAATTGGGTGAGGGGACTGGCTGGCGGGCGTATTGTTCAATGAGGCTAGCTCAGGGATTGTGCCACTTTTGACCGCACACGGCGCTGCGGTTGCACCCCGCATCGCCTGTTGTGCGGAAGAGACGGATGGCGTGCCAAGGTCAAGACTGCTGCTAGTGTATTCTTGGGCTGAGCCGCCGCCGTCAGGCTCTGCGGGCGGCGAAGCCCCTTGGGATTACCCCGTGTGTGTCGGCGTTGGGGGGTTGTTGGGGGGTTGCTAGAGCTTTGATGGTTTCAGCATGTTATATAGCCCCAGGCGGGTAGGGGATAGGGTGATGTGTGCTTTGTCCTTTTACGAGGGTGGCGGTGAATTGGGTTTGCCGCCCCGACTTGTCACGGAAATGGTGCGTACAAGCGCACCCGAGCAGGGCCGTTATGCTCTCTTATCATAACTTGCTGTGAATGGCTTGCATGCCTTGCTTGATGTACGGACGGGGTCGTAGCCTGGACTGGATCTTGATCTCATACCTGGCAAGCACCTGCTAGCTGGTGAGCTTGCACCGGCCCTCAGGGTCGGTGCGCGAGCGGTGCTCTTCTGACTGGTTTGAAGTACTCTTGGCCTTTGGATGGTGGGTGTCGGACTTCGGGAGGAAAGTTGGCTGGGCGGCTTGGCCTGCTTGGGGGAAAGGGAAGCCGCCAGACGCCAGTTGGGCAGGGTGCGGCGGGAGCGCACAACAATGCGATGGGCCTACAATGAGTGTGTACCCGGGAAATGGGTCTCTATGTGCGACTGCGGACTCAGCAGCAGGGAGGACGTGACCATGTGTATGAGAGGTGGATGGGCGACTGGCCGCCACTGGGAGCGAGGCCTAGCCATGCTACTTCTTGGCGGATTTTAATGCCCAGCCGCCTTTCAATTCTCAGTCTTGATTTGATCTGGCAAATGATGGTGTCAACTGCGTTCATTCCGGCATTTGTTGCTAGGGCGGCAGCTTCTTATGCCAACAGGTGGCGATTGGGTAACCCCGAGGGGAAACGGATGGGGGCGGGATTCATGCAAGCAAGGGGGTAGCGTTTGGCGTTTCTGCCTCCTCCCAGTCGAGCGCGGCGGTTGGCCAAGCTGGTGACTAATAAGGACCTGTCCTGTCGCCGGCCGATGAATGCGGCCGTCGGGGGACCGACGCGGGCTGAATGCGTGTATGCGTGTAGGCGGATGGAATGTATGTTGGCGACTGGCCGGGATGTGGAGTGTGGGGGGGGGTGGGGGGGGAAGGAGAAACGGGCGACGAGGGTGCGCGAAAAGCAAGGCCAGCAAAGTGCGACGAATGCACTGGCGAGAAACTACCCGCAACCCTGCTCTTGCGAGCCGAGGAGCGACGTTTCATCAAAGCCAGGCGGCATATGGAAGCCTTTCGAAGCCATCCCAATCCGTCCGAAGCCCCCCACACCCGAGTTACCTGGAGCAAATTTACCTGAGCGTGCGGGTACAGTGCGCAGCGTCTCCGGGGGGGGGGGTCAATGTCTGATGATCCTCGAGACCTCGACTATGCCCGGCCTGACCCTACCGGTATCCAATAATGCCGGGGCGGATGAGCATGGCCCGGCGGGCGGCGGATGGTTGGCAGTGTTGATAGTGCTAATGGCATGTGGGCAGCTCCCAGCAGAGTGGAGTGTAATGCCGAAATGCTCAACAGGTTTGGACACCACAGCGGGGCAGGGCCACCACAGTCCCGGCGCGGGTGCCGTGCGGTGTGCCTGCCCCTCCCGTTCCACCCCTGATGAGGAATACGCACAAGTTCGCCCGTGGCGAGGCTGGTACTGCTTCAGCCGGGCAGCGGGATGAGGGGTGAAGGGGGGTGAGCTCGGCCGAGCCATGGCTCGCGGCCTCTCAACACAGTGCTGGGCAGTGCTCGGACATGATGGCGGGGTGGAGGACGCGGCTCCTTCACGCTCGTCCGTGGCGTTGAGACGTCGGCGGATTCTCCTGACGCCGACGTAGACACGCCCACGGCCGGCGGCCAACTGTCCAACACCGTCTACGCCCCCTCAGGGCTCTTCGCGGTTCGCGCTTAGAAGCGGAGGCCTACACAGTCTGCTGTTTGCAGTGAGCCTTTACACAGCCAGGCCTGCCGGCGCCCGCCGCCTGCACCCGCCAAGCAACGCTCAATGGCCCAGAGCCTTGTCCACGAGCCCGCTCCCACCATCCCACGCCCTGCCCTTCCCTCCGTATCGCGCATGGAAGCCACGGCTGCAGCGCGACCGTGACCCGTTAGGCTGCTGGGGGCACCTCTGCACTCTGCTCCATGCCGCTCTCCCCCCAACATGGTCTCGTAACGCCCCACCATCAAAGCGGCCTCAGTCCTCCATACCGGAGCCCTCACGGCTCTCATTCAACCGCGGTGGTCTCACTACTGGTGGCTAGCTACTAGCTAGCGGATGCACCCCTCCCAACCTCCTGCTCCTCGCCCTTCCGCCTCACACGTGTCTCACTCGCGGCTCGCGCCCGCAGTCCACAGGGCGCCCCGGTCCCCCAACACCGCAGCCGCTCCCGTGTGAGGCCTCAGCGCCAGCAGCAGTCCCGTCCGGCCGCCTGCGCTGACCGCTGCCGCCACTCCACCGCCCCCAGCAGCAGGCTCATGCTGGGCTCCAACAGGCAGCACTCCAAGCGGAAAGCGCCGTGGCCGCCGACAGCGCGACCTGCCCCTGCGGCCGCAGAGGGCCGGGTCCCGCTGCCCTCTTGCCCTTGCCGGTCCTCCGGGCGGGGGCCCTCAACAAACTGGGACGCTGCTCAGCACCTCCCCGCCTCCCGCCATGCTGCGCTCCTCAGGAGAGCCTGCGGGTGCGCACATGGCCGATGAAGCGGGGCACACGGGCCCAGCACGTCAGCATGTCGCAGCCCGGGCTCGGGCGCAGCTCCCACCCGCCATGCGTCAATTGCACCTCGAGTACCTCAGGGAGGCCGAACACCCGTCCCTTGCCCCGGGGTCGCCGTGCATAGGGTGTGGCTCGGGTCACAGCCCAGGCCTGCCCCAAGCTCCGCTCCGCTGCCGCTCCACTGCCGCTTCGCTGCCGCCGCCCAAGCCACCCACGCCCTGCCCCGGGCCGCCTCACCACCCTCAATACCCGTGTAGCGTGGCCGCCGCGTCTTGGAAGAGCTTCTGCGGGGGCGACGCCGCATTGAGCGGGGGAGCGGGGGCTGAAGGCCAAGAGGGGCACCGCGCGCACAGGCCCAACAGCGCACGACGCACGGAAACCCGACCACGGGACCAGAGCGACAGGCCCTCAAGCTGCACCTCAACCCTGCCTGAGCCTGTTGTCCACTACTGTGGTGCGTACGGTGCAACGCTGAAAAGCTAGACGGGCCCCACCTTTGCATTCGCTCGCCCCTCGTCCGTGAGCAGACCGTGGATGATTGACTCAATGAGCCTGGGGAGTGCGTCAGGGGTGGAGGGGTGTTGGGAGGAGGAGGCATTGAGGGGACGGCACAGGCTAGGGAGACGGAGGAGATTGTTCCCCGCCGCAGACCCGCTGTGTAAGCACATCGAGGCCCACACCGTCCGCTTCCGCCAGACACGCCAGGTGCCTGGCCTCCCCATGCCCCACCCCCATGCCCCTCGCAAATCCCAGTCACGCACCTCAATGCCCGTGAAACGCCCACAACCTACCCCTAACAACCCACACGGTCCAATGGATACCACTCACTGGTTTCCCTACCGGTCCCCATCCGAAGCCACTTGAACACCCCTTGCATCCCCAAAGCTCTCCCAGCAGCAGCAGCAACCCCCGCACCTGTACGTGATGATGACAAAGTACCCCAGGAAGCTGCCGAACATGATAAGCCGCCGCTGGGGGTGGGGTAGGGAAGTGCGCGGTGGGCGGGGCGGTGGGCGGAAGGCGTCAGGGGTTGGGGGAAGCGGCAAGGCGAAACTGCTGTGCCACCTCTTCCCTCACTGTGCCTCTGTAAGTATCACAATTGACCTTTCCCTGTCATACTGCTCTCGCTAGCCACGTCTGCCATGCCTCGCAGTTGCCCCCCCCCCCCCCCCCTTGCCCTGCATCCTTCCGCAAAGCCTCGTCACGCCCAACGGCCCTTCCTCCCTCCCCCCTCACTTCCGCTCCTCCTGCCCCCCGTCCCGCTCCCTCCCCTCCTCTCCCGTCCCTCCACCTTCCCGCACCTTCTTCTGCATTGGCAGCTGCCGGAACACGTCCGTTGCGTCCACCACGTGCTGCCGCGTGTGCCACGAGTGCAGCAGGAAGGCCAGCATGGCCGCCTGGAGCAGCCCCAGGAACCACTTGCCCGTCAGCAGCAGCGCCGCGGTGATCAGCACCTGGCCGCCGTACTCGAAGGCCTGTCGTGTTTAGGGTGTGTGGGGAGAGGTGTGGGGGGGAGGTGTGGGCAGAGGGCTTTGTGGGGGCAGGTGGGGATAGGCATGGGAGGGTGGAGCAGGCCCAGAGTATTCGCAGCTGGCTGCGAGGGGCTGGCGGCTGGGGACGCAGATGGTGTGAGGCGCTGGCGATGTTTAGCACACATCGCTCCGCAGTGCCTGCATGGTTCGCGGGGTCTTCCCCCTCCCGGCCAGCCCCTCCTGCGGCTGAACGCGGGCTCCCGCACACAGGCAAGCCCCGAGCTGCCAGCTCTCGCCGCTGGACCCCTGACGGGCCTTTATGGCTGCGGTCGAGCCCGGGCGCAAGCGGTGCAGCCCTTGGTCTGGCGCCACCGCGCCAGCGTGCTTTGCCCGTACGGGTGCGGCGACTGGGGCCGAGGGGTGACGGACAGGTCCAGGGCCCTGCTGCCGGCGCTCACCACGAAGCGGTTCAGCCGCTGGGTGAGGTCGTATGGGTTGATGAAGTCGTTCTCCAGGTCAGAGAGAGATATGAGCTGCGAGGCAAGCGGGGAATGATGGCAACCGCGTTACGGGCGCTTCAGCGCACGGCGGGCGGGCGCAGGGCGGGGGCCGACGAGGGGAAGGGCGGAGCCGTGCCCACGGATGTGGGCGGCACCGTCCGGGCGCCCTTGTGCTGGCAAATAGCGCTTTGAGACTGTCCGCTTGCTCTGCAGGTTATTGCTGAGGCTTCCGCGGCAGCGCGTCCGAGACATCTACTGGATCACTCGGCTATGGAGTATCGCAGCCCCGACGGACGCATTTGCCTCCTCCAAGACAGCTGTGTGCATCACTGGCCGATCGGCCTTGAAGTGTGCGTCCAGCGTGCGCCTCCGAGTCGCTCACCGCGTACATGGTCCTCCCCAGCATTCCAGCTTGGAGCAAGAACACGAACAGCCATACTAAGAAGTCTAAAGACATTCTTGCTTCAAGGAGGGGCGCTTAGAGCAAGAAGTTGCGCAAGTGCCGGAGCGCCTTCTTTATGAAGGAGAAGGCCACAGAGGCAGTTCTAGCATTAAGGGTATCTGAGACGTGTGAGGCGTTGTTGGGGTTTGCGCGAAACGGGCTGTCGGGGCAGCTGTCAGTGGCCGCGATGGTGCCGGTCCGTGCCTTGCTCTCGATGGCCGCGTGCACAGCGGGCGTCCGTCTTAGCTACTCGAATGCTTAAATGCGACACGCCCTGCACATGTCACATACACGCCGGGACCTTCGACGACTCGGTCAGCGCACCAGAATCGCCCCACGCATAGCCACGGGAAGCACAAGCCCACAACCACCGACCATAGCGCCTCGTGGAATTGAACGACTACACAGCGCCTAGGCAGCGGCATCGATGCGCTTCCTCGTCTTCTCGGCGAGCTCGGGCGCATGCCTGGGGTACCATGTGAGCATTCCTTCCCTGCCGACCCCAGGCGCCCCCGAACGCGGCAGCCGGTTCCCTTAACCGCCTGGCATCTTCCCCCCCCGCGCTTCATCGCCGCAGGACTTCTTACGGCGGGATGGCGGTGTGCTGGACGCGGCACCCACGGCGCTCCGCCTGTTTCAGCTGAACGGCCTGGTGGGGCCTGGCCCATCCACACAGGGTTCCCGTGCTGCGGGGAGCAAGCCGGCAGCCTGGGCTTGCAGGCCTCACCCATGGAGTGTCGGATGAGGATGCTCAACCCGCCCGACGCCCTGCTCCAACCCGCAGCTCCTGCAGGCTACGGAGACGGGCGAGGAGGCCGGCCGCGCGCAGCCCGGGACTGCCGGGAGCGGGGCCCTAGGGGCGCCCACGGTACTTGGCGCCGGCGTGCGCCGCTCAGGAGGAAGTGAGTGGGGGCGATTTTTGCAGTGACAAACACGCAAGAAGCCAGTGACTGGAGTGCCCTGCCAATCTCGCCCCCGCTACCAAGGGCACGCGGCTGATGCCGTACGGGCGCCCTCCCCAACCACACCCCCGCACCCTCACACCCCCAACCACCCCCGCACCCAGTCACCCCTGCACCTCCGCGCCCCCGCATCCCCACTTCCGCAGGCGCGGCCCGCTCCAACCGCGCGCGCCTGGCGCTGCGGCAGTGGGTGCTGGAGGCGGAGCAGTGGCACCTGGCGGAGGACGGGGACTCGGACGTGGTGGCGGCGCTGTGCGTGCCGGCGGCGTGGAGCAGCGACGCGGCCGTCTACCTCACACGGGTGAGACGGAGCCAGGGCGAGGCAGGGGCTGCGTCAGGTCGCTGCCCTTCACGATGCGTTTGCCATGCAGACCATACGATGTGGGTCGGGAGGTACCGCACCCAGCTGGGTGTTGCCTTCGTCGCGCACAACGCGAGCTGCCCGGGGTAGCGTCCACCTTACGTCACCCTCCCGCCTCTCCTCTCCCTCTCCCGTCTTCTGCGCGCCCAGGCCCTGCGGGACGCCTTCGTCCAGGCGCACCGCCCCCAGCTCATGGGCCTCGCCCTCACCGCCTCCACCTCGGCCGCCGCCGCGCTGTCCGCCTCCTTCGGCGGGCCCGGCCCTAGCAGCGGCCTGGGCATGTCCCTGCGCTCCTCGGGCTCCGCCTCCTCCAACACCGGCCTCAAGCGCCCCAACTTCCTCACCTCGCCCGGAGGCCACCCGGTCTCCCTGATCGGCCTCCAGGCCCTCAAGCTCTTCGTCCGGCTCGCCCTTGACGCGCTCGACGCGCTGGGAAGCGACGGCTTGTCCCCTAGCTGGCTGTACGTGGTCCACGCCGAGTCATTCATGGGCGCGCACCTGATGAAGCGCCGGCCGGGTGCTGTGCCCAAGGCCAAACCGAGCACGAGTGCCAGCGGGGGCGCGCCGGAGGAGGCGCACGGGAAGAAGTCGGGCGGTCTTAAAGGCATGTTTGGGCTGCTCGGGCGCAAGAGCAAGGATGCGGCGGCGGCGGCGGGCAGCGGAGCCGGGAGCCTGTCGCGGGGCGGGAGCACGTCGTCGACTCGGAGCGGGACGGGGGTGTCTGGATCCGGGCAGGCGCCGGGATCGGATCTGGATCCGGCGGATTGGCTGCCGGGACCCACGGGCCACCTGCAGCACCTGGTGCTGCGGCCGGAGCGGCTCGAGGCGGAGGCGCGGCGGAGGGGCGAGCGGGCGTTCAAGTGGGAGGCCTCCACCATCGCCGCCGCGGTGCTGCAGGTGCGATCAAACAGGGGTGCATGGGGTAGGGTGGGAATCAAGGGGGTCCTCACTGGCTTGCAGACGGGGGACATCCCTGTTTATAGCGGCTTGGAAAGAGGCTCGGAACCAAGCGGGCGCAGACCAGACTGGACGCGTTTGTGGCTTGCGAGTACGGTAGCCGCCCGACCGCACGCTAGGCATCATGCCCCCCCTCCTGGCCCTGCCCCTGCCCTTGCTCATGTCCCGCTTGACCATGCCGGCCTTGCCTGCCCACGCCCGGCCGCAGGTGAAGCCGCCCGAGGACCAGTACCCCTGGCACCCGCCGCCCGAGGGCGCCGCGGGCCCCTCCGCCGACCCGGGCGAGGGCGGGGGCCTGCTGTACCCCGAGCTGGAGGACGTGGAGCTGGAGCTGGAGCTGCAGGTGGGTCAAGAGGCAGTATAAGGTCGCATAACAGTATAGGAATTAGGCAGGGTATCGTTAACAGGTATGTGATCAAGCATGGCTGGGCGAGGCTCCATGGGAAGGGCTGGAGGTCGTTGAGCTGGAGCTGGAGCTGCAGGTGGGGGCGGGGGGTGGGGAGGGGGCAGGGGGGGGGGGCGGGGTTCGGGCTCGTGGGTTTTGTGGTCTCGCGGCGCAGTGGGGCCTGGGGAAAAGAGGCCGGAGGTCAAGTAGGTCGGGGCTTGGTGGGCAGACTTAGGGCTGGACCTGGAACATCCGATGGGTTCGGATGCGCAAGGCAGTTGAGACGGAGAGATTGAAAGTGATAGGCCCCACGAGTGTCGCTGGGGGCATGGGGCCTGCGAATGGCACGGCGGACGACCAGAGCTATTTGGGTGGGAGGGGGGCTTTTCGCAGGGCACGGTGTTGGGGCCCTGGGGTGGGAAGCCGGGACGTTCTAGCATGCACCAAAATGTGCTGCCCCTCCCTGCCTCCCCACTCCTGCGCCCCCAGCCCACCGGCGGCGGCCCCGGCCCCGCCCGCCGCTTCTCCGTGGTGGGCGTACGGCAGGGCCACGTCATGGCGGTGGTGGCGCAGCCCACCAACCCGCCGCCGGAGCAGGGCCCCGCCGAGGACGTGACTGGTGGCGTGGCGCCGGGTGAGCGAGTGGCGGCACCTGCTCCTTCACCCTTTTCCCGTCCCGCACCCAAGACGGTCCCCACGTTCACTTCGGGGCATTGTGGATGAGCTGACCGTGATTACCGCGACTGCCTTTCTGACCGTACAAAGCTCGACTGACTTTCCGCCCCGCCCGTGCAGGCAGCCTGAGCCGCGTGCGGCTGCTGCTGGGCCCCTTCCTGCCGGCCATGTCGGGCCTGATGCACGCACTGGCGCACTGGGTGCCGCAGGAGGAGCTGGCGGCGCACCGCCTGCTGCTGAGGCTGCTGGAGTGAGCTCGTGAGGCCGCCTGGGGTGTGAAGTCGCCGATGGTGCCGGCTGGCGGCCTCCTAATGTGCCGAGGCCGCCGGGGTCGGTGGCGGGACGGCCGGGGGACAGGCGTGTGTGTTTTGCGGCGCGGCGTCCCGCACCTTCTTTCCTTTGACTCCCAAGCGATTTCTAATATAAATTACGACTAGCAGGACAGGATGTTTTCGGTCGGAGATGTAGTTGACTGCAAAGGCCACGGCCGGGCCACGGTCATCGAGCCGATTATCGATGACCCGAACAGCGAGCACCACGGTCGCATACGTATCCGCTATCACGAGGATGACACGACATACTATGCTCGGCCTAAGCTGCTGCGGCGCATGTTTCCGGTGAGCGGCGCGATGGCGGGATGGCCGGCGAGTCTCGCGTTTGCTCTGGCAGCTTGGCGAGTGGGATGTTGGCGTAGGGTGGAGACGGTCGCAAGTGGAGCGAGTCGTCCGAAGCCTTAAGCCTGATGCCTTGACCCGACCCCGCCCGGCCCTCTGCCCGCCCAAACCCCAGAGCTCCAAGCGGGTGCTCGTGGCGCGGCACACCTTTGCCTACCGGTGAGGCCTGACGTCCCTTGCTAGTCGCTGTGGATAATGAGCGGGCGGGTGCCCTATCGGATGCAGCGAGTTTGCCCCAGAAGGGTCTACAAGGCTACTTCCCGCTTCTACCTCACCCCCCCTCCCAGGGATGCCATGATCCACAACATCGAGCGGCGGGACGTGTGCCTGGAGGTCGGCTGCCACGAGGGTGAGCCCAGCGTGTACTGCTGCCTTGCTGCTCACGCGCCCCCTAGCCCCCGCTTGCGCCCCGGCTGCCCCCACCCATCTTCTCAGCCCTCACCGCACCCCCACCCCCACCCCACACTCATGTCCCATACCCACACTCACGTCCCCAATCCCCTTGCCTTCTACCGCCCCCTCCCCCTCCACTTTACCCCTCCCCCTCCCCCCCAAAGGCCTGACCACCAACATCATCGCCAACCGGGCCACCCACGTGGTGGGCATCGACCTCTCCCCCGAGGCCGTGGCGCTGGCGGCCGCGCGCCACCCCCACCTGGGCCCCGCGGCCTTCGTCGCCCTGGACGGCCTGGACACGGGGGCCTGCGCGGCGCTGGCGCCGGAGGGCGCCGCGTTCTCACGCGTGTGCATCGACATCTCGGGTAGGGGTGGGTGGGGGGGGGTGGAGATTGGGGTCGTGGGGTGGGGTGGGTCGGGGTTGGAAGGGGTGGGGTGCATGGGCATTGCAAGGTGTGGTACATGGGAATGCACGTGATGGTGTCTGCGCCCGGTTACCGGTATGGTCGATGTGCAGTGTGCGTGGCTCCCCTCCGCACATCACGTGGGACTCATGTGCATGGACGTGGCGGGTGCAGCGGGGCATGCGGGGCGTGATGGAGCGAGGGGCAGTGCGCACGAGGCTCATGCGCTTTTGCAAAGCCGGGTGACAGTCGGTTCATGCTGACCCGTCTTACCCGCCCGCGCCACGCCCCACACCTTCACTGACGTGGTAGCTCACCGTCGCACGGACTCAACCTTCTGATGTGACGTGTCTGCTCATTGGTCCCCCCAACAACGTTGTCCCTCTGGCCCCCGCGGATCTCATCGACCTCACATCTCGGGTGGCGCCTCCTTACCCATGCCCACCCCTCTTCCTCTCCGTTCCCTAACTTCGCCCCTCAGGCAAGGCCCCCGTGGAGCTCATCTGCCAGATGATCCGCGCCCAGCTGGCCGCCTTTCCGGCCGCCCAGCTGATCGTCAAGAACGAGCAGCTGTACGACGCGCTGGCCGTACGGCAGGGCCGTACGGACGCGCTGGAGCTGGTGGGCATCCGGCGGCAGCCGCCGGAGGCCGTCGAGCGCGCGGCGCGGCTGCCCGCCCTCCTGGGCGAGGGCCTGCTGGGGGACTGTGAGCTGTTCGTGCACCAGTTCCGGCCGCAGAGGGTGCGGCCGGTGCGTGCCAAGACGGGCGTGCGGGCGCCGGCGCCGGAGGAGGGGGAGCAGAAGGGGCAGGGGCAGGGGCAGCAGGATGCGGAGGTGCCGGCAGCTGGGGTGGAGCAGGCAGCGGCGGCGGAGCAGGAACAGAGGGTGGGAGCGGCGGCGCCCGGGCAGGCGGCGGCTGAGGCGCAGCAGGCGGGTGCCGGCGGCTGCGGCAACGATGCACCCTGAGGGGCCTGCCTCCAGGGCTCTGCCGGCGCAGCAGCACTTGTGCGGGGTTCACGTTCACCCTGGTCCCATGGCGGAAGCCCCCGCCCTTGAGGCAGCATGGCCCCGGAGGAGCAGCCCCAGTGCACTGCCGGCAGGGCTGCCGGGGAGATCATGGCTGCACGACAGCCGCCGGCGGGCTTCAGCTGGAATGCCACGACGAAGCGCCGGCCTTGGAGGCAGCCCTGGAGGACTGTGCGTGGGGTGGGGTCAGGCAGGCTTCGGTCGCACGACAGCCGCTGGTGACTTCAACTCCGGCGGCTGGCCATCCACGACGGAGCTCCAGATCTGGAGGCAGGCGGAGGACGCTACCAGAGCCGCCGGCAACCGACAGCCGCCGGCAGGCTGCAGCCCCGGCGGCTGGACTGCCACGGCGCAGCTCCAGCCCTCGCGTAGCTCAGCCCAGCTCTGGCGGCAGGACGGCGCTAGCTGAGCTCCAGCCCGGCAACCGGGAACGCAGCACTGGGCTGGATGAGGCAGGAGCTGGGACGCTGCGAGAGGAGCCGGGGCGGCCATGGCTGCACGACAGCTGTCGGTGCTCTGGCAACCGGCGGCTAGCCCTGCTCTGCTTTACAAGCACAGCGCCCTGCCCACGCCAGCACATGGCTGGGTTGCCGCCATCAACACCACGTCATCGTCATCTGGTTCGGAGCATCGTCATCCTTTTGCCCGCCACCCCCACCCCCTCTGTTGCCCCGAGCTCTGCTGGCGAGCCTTCCGGCTGCCAACACGCGCATCCCTGTGAAGACCCCCACGCCGCAGCACAGCAATGCAACAATGCGTCCCCTGCCAGGGCCCAGCCTCTGGGGCCCCCGTCAAGCGTCCGTCCAAGCCGCTCCTCCTCCAGTCCACCTGCGCCCTGCAGTATGCCCAAGCTCGAGCTACCCCTGCCGCTCTTGCGGCCCCCACGGCTCTGCCGCCGGACCAGCGGCCCCCGGTGTATGTATGCCCCGGCCCCTGGGGGACCCGGGTCGCCCAGGCCCCCGATCCGTCCGCTGGCGCCGCCCGTATTGGCTCCAGGGCCCTAGGCCCCTTGCCCCGATGGCTCCACGCCTGCTCCTTCCGCAGCGGCGGACTGCGGCAGCTGGCGTTCGCCCTCGTGCCATGGCAGCCTCCGTGCTGGCGGCACCAAGCCGCTCCGCACCGCATTCGTCCACCGCACCGGTGCCCGGCCGCCTCGGCCGCAGCCTGCAGCTCCCGATTCGGGCCTCGGCGTCAGCTCGCCGGCCGCACGCCGAGGGCCCAACCGCCGCCTCCCAACTGGCCTTCTCGTCCCGTAACGGCCGAGGCACGGCAACCTCAAGCACCCTCGTCCCTCCCAACGCTGTGTCCCGACCCCCGCGGCGGCCTGCCGCTGCCGCTGTCGGCATGCTCCTCCAGGTTGACCCACGGTACCCTCCTCCCCCGCTTCTGAGCCTCCCCGGCCCGCTGCCGCGGCCTGGTGTTCCGCCGCCGCCGCTACCGCTCCTCCAGGGTGGCACCACCGCCTCCCCTCTTCCAAGAGTCCGACTCCGATGCAGCGCCGCCGCCCGCTACGGCCCGCCGCTACCGCTACCGCTACCGCTCCTCCAGGTTGACCCGAGCGATGCCCTTTGCGGAGCACTGGTTGGTGGCCAGCACCAGGATGTCGGCGATCTGCACGTGCTCGGGCCTAGGGGGGGGGGCAAAGGGGGGGCGGCGGGAGGCAGAGGAAGACGAGAAGGGAGTGAGTCGGGGTGGAATGAAAGGGGTAGGGGGTAGGGTGAGCGGCGAGTGAGATTTGTGAATGTCGGCGATCTGGACGTGTTCGGGCCTAGGAGGGCAGGGTCAGGAGGAAGGAATGGTGTGGTAAGCAGGGGTAGGGGGAGCGGCAAGTGTTGGGGGTTGAGCATGTCGGTGATCGGGGCGTGCTCAGGCCTTGCGGGAGGGAAGGTGCAGTGAGGGTTGAAAAGAGAGGCAGGCGTCAATGAGGAGGGAGGAGGCAGGGCGCTACGCCCGCACTGGGGGCCAAGGCGCGGTGCCCTGGAATGTGCGCAGAAGTATCATGGCACTGCAGCTTGATGGAGTGCAACATGCGACCGCCACTCCTCCCGCCCCCGCGCCTCCCCCCGTCCGCGCCCCCTTCCACGAGAGTGGGGGCTGCGCCTGACGCATCGCGACCACGGGACTGCCCGACGCCCCCGACCCCAGCCTCTGCAGCCCTGACTCAGAACAGGGGAGGAGGGCGTATCCTCCATGCAGAGCAGAAGGAGCACGCGCGTGCCCTCCCTTGCGCTACGTCCCCCTCCACCCATCCCAGCCCAGCTCCCCTCCCCACTGCGTGCACGCGTACAGCACGTTGTCCGCAATGTCCTCCCGACCTGCCGGAGGCCCCAATACACACACGTTTTCCCCCGCTGTCACCCCCCAGCTCCCCTCCCCACCGCGTGCACGCGTACAGCACGTTGTCCGCAATGTCCTCCGCGGTGAGCGGCGCGAAGCCGTTGTACACCGCGTCCGCCTTCTCCTGGTCGCCCTTGAAGCGGACCAGGCTGAACTCGGTCTGGGCGGCGCCTGGGGGTGGGGGGTGGGAAATGGCGGCAAAGGCACCAGGCGGTTGTGGGGTGGGGTTGGGGGTGCTGGGCTCGGTCAGGGAGGCGCCGGGTTGGGCACCAGGGAGTGGCGAGTCGTGGTGATGTGCCGCCGGTCCGCCGTGCCATACACTGCGTACACCGCTCCTCAAGCAAGCCCCCGCCCACCTGCTTCCCCCCAAAACACGCCGCCCCCTATATACAAACGCCCCGCACCTGGGCAGATGGACGTCACCCGCACCGCCGTGCCCACCAGGTCGTGCCGCGCCGCGGTGGTGAAGGCCTGCAGCGCGTGCTTGGTGGCGCAGTACACGGAGCCGCCTGGGGGATGGGGGGGGGGAAGGGGGTGAGTTTTGGGGGGGTAGGGATGGTGGAGGGGGGGCATGCGCAGGCAAATGCCAGGGGCTCCGCAAGGATGTGGGTGGTATGGGGAGGTTATCCTGCACCTCGATGTCTGGCTTCAAGCCCGAAGCCCCAGCTTATCCCCGTACGCCCCGACTCCCAGCCCACACACCCCCAGCCCACACCCCCCCACCTCCTCCACCCACGCCCTCAACCCCCCCCCCCCTCTCCCACCCCCTCCAGGCTCACCCCCGTACGCCTCCACGCCCGCTATGGACGAGATGTTGACGATGTGCCCCCGGTTGCGCTCCGTCATGCCCGCCACGAAGGCCTTAGTCATGGCGATCACGGCCGTGACGTTGGTCTCAATCATGGTCACAGCGTCCTGTCAGGGGGCAGAGGGGGAGGGGGGAGGATCAAGCCGGGTGGTTGAGGGTGATTGAGGTGGGGGGGGGGGGGGGGGGAACAGGGGGGCGGGGGGCGACGGGCGGGGTTGCAAACGTGGGCCCACCCTGCCCGGCTTGCTCTAGGGCTGTAAGCCCAGTCTTGTCCCCTGCCACCGACCCCGGCGCTGGGCGGAAGCAAGCGTATCCACCGCGGGCCTGTGCTCCCCGACAGCGAACACGCCCCCAAGGCGCAGGCGGGGTTACGGGGCGAAGGCAACCCCAGGCCGGTCCCCACAGCTTCTGCCTCGCTTGACCCTGAATCCACGCAGCCCCAGTTTACGGCCTCCACGCCTGCACATACCGGACCCGCCCCAGACCAGGGCAGCCGCCCAAAGCCCCACACCAGCTCCAAACTCCGGCCTCCACGCCTCCGCAAGGGGCCGGTCCCACCGACGAATCCCTGGCCCCCCCACCTCCCCCGAAGTACTGACCCACCCCTCTGCTTGGTGAGACACACTCCCACCGGGGCGCTCCCCTTCCAACCACCTATCATACTGGCCCCTCCCCACCAATCCCCCACGCTCTCCTGAGTCCCTCGCTCGTACCACCTCGAGCCCTCCCCCTCTCCCATTCCTTAGCCTGCCTCCCTGTATCCCCACAGTACCGGTGCCCTTCCCCCATTCCGCCCCCGACTCCGGCCCCGCGGCCCTCTCACATCGCCGTTACTGCCCTGCACCCCGGCCCGTTGGCACCCTCTCACCTTTTCGCCCTCCCGCCACGAGCCTGCAGCCCCAAGGGCCCCCCTTTCAAGCCCCGCCCCCCCCCCCCCCCGCCCCCCCCGCCCCGCCCCCCTCACGTCGAGGTTGTTGTCCTGCACCGTGGCAGTCCCCAGCGCCAGGCCCGCGTTGTTCACCAAGATGTCCACCTGACAAGGATGAAACGATAGCGGAGTCGGGTGTCATAGGCGGGGCGGGTTCCCACCGGGGCCCGGATGGTGCCCCAAGAGGCGGGCCCCAAACCCTAGCTCCGGGCACGATACCCCGCCTCTAGCCCCTCGCCTGCCCCTTGCTCGCCCCCCGGCCCCTCGCCCCCCCCCCCCAAAGCACCTTGGCAAAGTCCTTAGGCAGCTGCTGCGGCAGGAGGTCCACCTCCGCGAAGTTCCGCACGTCCAAGCATATCGTGTGGACCGGGACACGGTAGGTGAAGATGAGCTGGTCGCGCAGGTTCTCCAGCCTGTCCTGCCGGCGAGCTAGCAGCACCAGGCGACATCCCGCCTCGGCAAAGCGCCACGCCATGGCCTCGCCGAAGCCCGAGCTCGCGCCTGCAACCACACGGGCCCGCGACTGATGGGTGCTTCGCTGCAATCGCCAGGAAAGAGTCCTGGCCGGTTCCAGATGATCCAACATGTTTACGCACCGGTTATGAGCACGGTCCAGCCCTCAATAGACATGGGCTGGTAAAGGGGTGGTCGATTGGCGCGGGGCGCAGAGCCCGAGGTTGACGCCATGTTGGTATGGGGGTCTTCAAAGCGTGGAAAGTCTAGCGAACGTCGATATGCTTGCTCGGGAGACGTCGCGGGTTGCGCCATTGTGCACGCTTGCATCGCCATCGAGGTTTCCCGCGAGTCCCGCCCCGAGGACTTGGCGCAGGGCTAGCCCCCAGAGCTGCCCACATCATGTCACAGACAATCAACGTCGGTCTGACATATCAGCGATGGCAGCTCGCCACGTGCGGTCCAGCTGCGGTCGACCTCCCGATGGCCGCCGAGGATTGCTCACCCCGCGCAGACCCCTCCCGCACTCTGGGCCAAGGTTTGGGTTGTCCCACCCTGCATGCCTATTGCACGACCGTCACCTTGACCTCCCTCAGCTTGGGCCCTGTTGGGCCCGGCGTGCCCATCCTTCCAAGGAGCAGCCGATGAAGGATGAACAGGGTTGGAAGTGCAGTCGTGGGGCCATGTGAAGCCCAGCTTTGCGTGTAGAGGCAACGGCATGGGGGGGGAGGGGGGGGGCCAAAGGTAGTCGCGGTGGTGGATTGTGGAGCTTGGGTCAAAGCGCGGAGGGAGGCAGAAACGGTCGGGGGTGCAGCTCTGCTAGGGTGACGGGCTTTCTGTCGCTGGCCCTGCTGTTGCTGGGCCGTTGATCGCGAGCAGGCTAGCAGGCGCTTTGTGTGGCAGGCAAGACTGACAGGCAACGGGGCGGAGGTCAAGGGAAGCCGCGTTGGTGGATTACATGGAGCTCGGGTCAAAGCGCGGAGTGGGGCACAGCCGGACGGCCCCACTGGCATGCCCATCTTACTTGATGGGCCTGGCTTGGGCCTCGCTGGGCCCAGCAGCAGAGGGTGCGTCGGCTTTCTTGGGCCCTGCTGGACCTGCGTGCTCATGCATGCAACGACCGCTCATGTGTGTGCCTTGCTTGGCCGTAAGGCGATCAACACTGAAGCGTGGGCGCAAGATGCGGGGGCCCGCAGTCGAAGTAGGGGAGGAGGACGGATGCTTGTGTGGCAGCTTGCCTTGAGACCCTGCGTACGGCAGATGCGATGTGAGCATTGAGCCTCGGTGGGCAAAGCCCCTTCACATGATTTAATTGTCTGGACATGCCTATGGCATGCAACCTATCCCATGACAGATGCAGGTGGAGAAGGTGCAGGGGACGACGGCAGAGGGAGGAGCCCCTTCCAGGGACAGATGGGAGAGTGATCAAAACTAAATCTCATAGATCTCGGGAATCTGGATCTTGTACCGCACCCGATGCGATTCGAACGCACGCGGGGGGACCCCACGGCCTTAGCAGGGCCGCGCCTTAACCACTCGGCCACAGGTGCGGGCGCATCTCGGAACTCGTCTCGAGTGCTAGCTGGGGAACGGAACGGACAAAGGGGCGTCGGACGCAAACCCCACTCCTGAACACCTCGCAAACTCCGCGGGACCTCAGCACCCCCCAACCGGTCCCCCCATCGCAAACTCCGGGATTCAAGGCAGCGTCCCCGCTCTAGCAGCCCCCGCTCCAGCAGCGGTGGTGCCGTTCGAAGCCCCGCGCTGCTGAGGGGAAGCAGGAGGGGTCGGGGCGGTGGGCACAGCCCCCGTATGGCGCACAAGCAACGAGGCCATCTAGCACAGTACGGAGCGGTACGCGCGGGCCTTGTGGTCGGGGGTGCAGCGCTGCTAGGGTGACGGGCTTTCTGTCGCTGGCCCTGCTGTTGCTGGGTCAATACTCGCGAGTAGGCTAGAAGGCGATATGGGTGGCAGGCAAGAACGACGGGCCAAGGCGCGGAGGCCAAGGGAAGCCGCGCTGGTGGGTTCCACGGAGCTCGGGTCAAAGCGCGCAGTGGGCACAGCCGGACGGCCCCACTGGCATGCCCACCGCACTTGATGGGCCTGGCCTGGGCCTCGCTGGGCCCAGCGGCAGCAGGTGCACCGCCTTGCTTGGGCCTAGCCCTACCCGGCGTTCCAAAACATACAAGGACCTCTCCTTGGTGTGCCTTGCGCGCATGTGCGGCGATGAACACGGAAGTGTGGGCGGCAGGCGCGGGGGCTGGCCCATCTCCCTCGCACCCACCCAGGCGCAGCCAGGCCAAGCAGGGGCGGAGGACGGGGTTTGTGTAGCACAACCCTGGGCCCCCGTGTACGGCAGATGCGATGTTTTTATGGGATGTTGGTTGATAATTCTCCAGATCCTTCTGTTCTGGCCTCAGGGAACATACCGATCCCAACCCACGGTTCGAGAGGGATGAGCGTGGAGAGGAGGAGGGGGAAGGCGCCCGGCCCTCAGTGCGCGGGGCAGAATAGATGGTACATTCTTGATCAACTGAATCTCATAGACCCGAGAACCTGGGTCTGGTACCGCACCCAATGCGATTCGAACGCACGCGGGAAGACATCACGGCCTTAGCAGGGTCGGGCCTTATCCACTCGGCCACAGGTGCGAGCGCATCTCGGAACACATCTTGAGTGCTAACGGGGGAACGAAATGGACTGATAGCGTCGCAGACGAACCCCACTCCGCCGCTCCTAGCATGCTTCGCGTCCCGCACCTGGCCCGCACCTGGCCCGTACCTGGCCCGTACCTGGCCCGTACCTGGCTCCTACCTGGCCCCCACCTGGCCCCTACTGGCCCAGCAGCGTACAGACACTGCAGAGCAGACCTGCAGCGCTTAGGCTGCCAGATGGGTGAGTTCACTACACTCCACTGCCTGCTCCCACCATGCTCCACACCCATCCACCACCACACACACACCCTCATGGTCACGGGTCAGGATGCCTGCAAGCTGGCTCCTGCTGCCCTCCAGTCCCTGCCAGCATAGTAATCGTTCTGGGCTGCATGTCCGACCATACGCCTTGAGCTCGGGGCCGACCTTTGACCCTGTCTGTCCCCCGTCATTAGCACCCGACATTAGCCAGACAGCTGCACATTTCATTGCCCCCCCACGGACAACCCAACCGCCACCGACCAACGTGCCATGCGCACCACTGCCCCGGGCCTCGGCGCCAAGATGCGTCGGTCCATCCGTATGGGACACCTCCCCCGCGGCAACCCATCCATCACCCCTTGCCATGCCGCCACGCTGCTAGATGACCTCCGCGCCCGCTGCTGCGGCAGCGCCACATGCCCCGTTCCCTGCGACGCGTGCTTCCCCGACTGCCCACTCCAGGGTTGCAAAATACGGCAGCCCCCGGTGCCAATACGTATCGGCAACCCTGGCCCACTCCGCTTGCTTGCCCTGCCCCGCTCTCCCACTTCACTCTCCTCACCTTCTGGCTAACATGACACCAAGTAAGAACACTCGCCCTGCGAGGCCCCAAGCCTCCTGGCCATTAAGCCAGAACATTCACCCCACCTGGGAGGCCTAGATCCCTCTGGCTGGGTAGGCCTACCCCTAGGGACGCACGTGGCCCATCCTGGCTCACCCTGGCCCCACGTGCCCCATGTGTGATTGGAGCCAGCAGAACACCCCCCCGCCGAGCCCCAAGCAAAGAGATAGACGAAAACGCTTAAAATGAACACCCTACAAGCGGACCGCACCCTATTCCTAACCTGACTGATGCTGCGTCCTGCAGGCACCAGCTGGTCGGTGACCATTACTGGTATCATGCGTCCTTCAGAATTACGAACTTCAGCTCGGGACCCTGGGTCCCAGAGGCCCCAAGTTGCTCTAAGAAGCACGCTTGGCATGAATTACCCAGATAAATCCAGTTGCTCTTTATGCATGCATTAAATGCCCAGATTAATCACGCACTGGCTGGTACCGCGTGTCCACCCGCAATACCCGCATGCATGCATGCATGGCTGCGCTACAGCAGCCAAGCCACGAAGAGCCAGGGCCCACACTGCCCCATGTCACCCCCTCTACCCTAGCGCACATGCATCCCAAGCAAAATCGATCAGTCAAGTGCGTCCTCTTCGTGGCCTTCTCTTCTACAGACTTCGCATGAGCCTACTCAATCATTGGGGCCGCAGCCCAGACACGAATGGCGTTGTCAGTGCAGCTGGCCAGCTGCTTGCCGTCAGGGCTGAACACCACATTGCGGATGTAGCCTGTGTGGCCCTGCAGCGTGGCGCAACACTGCCCCGTAGCTGTATCCCAGATGCGGATGGTCTTGTCGGCGCTGCCACTAGCCAGCTGTTTGCCGTCGGGACTAAACGTGACGCTGGTAACCACTTCAGTGTGGCCCTGCAGTGTAGCGTTGCACTGCCCTGTGACCGCATTCCAGATGCGGACGGTGTTGTCTTCGCTGCAGCTGGCCAGGTGCTTGCCATCTGGGCTGTAGGCAACGCTTTGGATAGGGCAGGTGTGGCCCTGTAATATGGTGCCGCATTGTCCCGTGGCTACATCCCAGATGCGGATGGTGTTGTCAACGCTGCCGCTGGCCAGCCGCTTTCCATCTGGGCTGAACGCCACGCTGGTAACTGGGTCTGTGTTGCCCTGCAGTAATGTGGGGATGCACTGCCCTGTGGCCGTATCCCAGAAGCGGAGGGTCTTGTCAAGGCTGCCACTTGCCAGCTGCTTGCCATCAGGGCTGAACACCACGCTGGTGATCTCAGCTGTGTGGCCTTCTAGTGTGGCGCTGCATTGCCCTGTGGTTGCATCCCAGACGCGGATGGTGTTGTCATTACTGCTTCCATTGGCGAGCTGCTTGCAGTCATGACTGAACGCCACACTGCTGATGGGGCGTGTATCCTGGCCTTGCAGTGAAGAGCTGCACTGCCCCGTGGCTGCATCCCAGACGCGTATTGTGTTCCCATTGAGGCTGCTGCTCACCAGCTGCTTGCCGTCCGGGGTGAAAACGACCCTCAAGACGTGATCCGTGTGGGCCCATGGTGTGGCGCTGCACTGCCCCGTGGCTGCATCCCAGATGCGGATGGTGTTATCCGCACTGCTGCTTGCCAGCTGCTTGCCGTCAGGGCTGAACGCCAGGCTGGTGACTTTGCCCCGGTGGCCTTGCAGTGTGGCGCTGCATTGCCCCGTAGCTGCATCCCAGACCCGGAGAGTTTGGTCCCCACTGCTGCTGGCGAGGTGCTTGCCATCGGGGCTGAAGGCGACGCGGGTGACCGTCCACGTGTGGCCCTGTAAAGAGGCGCTACACTGCCCCGTGGCTAGATCCCAAAGCCGGACGGTCCTGTCGCCGCCTCCACTGGCCAGCTGCTTGCCGTCTGGGCTGAACGCCACACTGACCAAATCCTCTCCAACAAGGGAACCGGCTTTGGTGCTGTTCTGCAGTACCTGCAGTGTGGCGCTGCATTGCCCTGTGGCTGCATCCCAGATACGAATGGTCTTGTCATCGCTGCCGGTGGCCATCAATTTGCTGTCAGGGCTAAACGCCACGCTGGTGACGGTAGCAGTGTGGCCCTGCAGTGTGGCTGTGCACCGCCCTGTGCTTGCGTCCCAGATGCGGATGGTGTTGTCCCCGTCACCGCCACTGGCCAGCCGCTTTCCATCTAGGCTGAACGCCACGCTTTTGACGGTGTGTGTATGGCCGTGAAGTGTGGCGCTGCACTGCCCTGTGGCTGCATCCCAGACGCGGACGGTCTGCTCATCACCGCTGCTTGCCAGCTGCTTGCCGTCAGGGCTGAACACCACACTGCTGACAGAGCTTGTGTGGCCCTGCAGTACAGCACTGCACTGCCCCGTGGCTGCATCCCACACGCGAATGCTTCTGTCCTGGCTGCCGCTGGCCAGCTGCTTGCCGTCTGGGCTGAAAGCCACGCTGGTGACGGGGCCTGTGTGGCCCTTCAGTACGGCCAGGTCCGAAGGCCATGCCATGTTGGAGACTGGGAGGACGAGCCGCGCTCCCCAGCTGTGTCCCGTTGCTGCCAGGGCCGCCTTGCAGAAGGCACTCTGAAGGGCTGGGATGCCGGCCGCATTGACCGCAATGCTCAAGCTGGTGGGATCCGTCATGGCCATCAGGTCAAACTGCGCGGCAGTTAGCCACCTCCACGCGTCGTAGCTGAGCTTCGTGTGGGTCCGCATGTTGCCCAGAGCCGAGATGACCGAGTGGATGAGGCCCGCTTTCAGCACATCCGCATAGAACCCGAAGTCCACCAGCAGCTCATCCAGTACGGCAGTGGCTGCGGCAGCCGTGGACGCAGCTGCAGGGCTGGGCCCTTCCGGGCTGGCGGCTGCCGCCAGGTGTGCTGCTATGTACTTGAGCGCGTACTGCCGAGTGCTGCACGTGCCGCCCCGCCACGTCTTGGCCAGGTGGAGGCCCAGCAGCTCGTGGCCCCGGACCACGTCCACCGCCCAGGGCCCGCTCCTGGCCGCGTCCAGCAGCCAGTCGCCCAGGGACTTATGCAGCGTGTAAACGTGGTGCTCGTCCACGAAGAACAGGCGCGGGTAGCCGGGCAGCAGCGGCACGGCTGCGCCCAGGCCCAGCTGGTGCACGAACGACTGCGACAGCGGCTCCTTGGCCGCAATGAGCACCGCCAGAAGGTCCCGCACGCCCTGCCGCTGCTGGGGGCTGATGCCGGGGAACTGCAGGTCAAAGATCTTGCCGTACAGGCCGTACACATCCGCCAGCTGGGGAGGCTGATGCTGGATGCTGCTGGCTGCACCGTCGCTGCTGCCCTGCTGCTGCCTTCCGCTCCGCTCCGCTCCGCAGTGCCGATAGGCGGCGGCGGCGGCGTGGTACACCATCACCCCGCCGCCCCCAGCAGTGGCGCCCTCAGCATGGCTGCCATCGCCGTCATCAGCACCCTTGCGCAGTGCGCCTGGCCGCAGGTCGCCCCTCACGCCGGCCGCCCCAAAGGTCCGCTGCAGGCACGGCAGCACCTGCCCTGCCGCAGCGTCCGGGCGGGTGGTGAAGACAAAGCGCACGCATGGCGGCAGCCTGCTCAGCTGCGTGGTGACCAGCTGCAGCGCCTTGTTGCCGCACACCAGGGGGCACGCCGCCCTGGCCTTGCCCCCGCCGCCTGCCCCTGCCGCCGCCGCCTCCATCTGCAGCTGCGGCGGGTCTGCCTCGTCAAGTGCGTCGATCAGCAGCACCACGCGGGTGTTGGGGGCGGCTATACACTGCTTCTCCAGCGGCTCCAGGAGCAGCATGGTGAAGGCCGCCTCCGTGTCGGACAGGGTGGCCACGGCAGCCACGTCCAGGCCCAGAAGGCACTCCTGGACGTGGGGGAGCCTGCGGAGGCAGGGCAGATTGGGAGGGAACGGGCAACGGCAGAGGTCAGATGTGATGAGGAGATGAGGAAAGATCAAACCAACCCAAGCGCAACCTCTATAAGTAATAATAGAAGCGACAGAGGCATGATATGCCGTCCGTGCTGGTCTGCCAACGACAGGTCCGGCGGCTAGGCTATGCAGTTGCTCACCGCTGCGCCAGCTGCGCCGCCAGGCTCTTGATCACGCGGATGGGCTCCAGGCGCCGCTGGTCGTTGTACTTGCTGGGGGCAGGAGGGCACAGATGGAGAAGGGCGAGCGAGACAAATTTATGACCGCATGTACCCAGCGACCCGCCCTGCTGTCAGCGGTAGGCTTATTTTTCAAACGCCTAGCTAGCTTTCGACCCGGGTGCTTTGTTTTGCCCCTGCTTGCTCACAGGAAGTGGTGCGCCGTAATGGCCTCGGGGCGGTGCCTGACCAGCGCCGCGGAGACGGTGGACTTGCCCTCTCCGGCCCCCGCCGCCACCACCAGCACACGCGCGCCTGCGCCGGCCCCGCCTGTCCGCCATTCGTCCAACGGCCCGCCCAATGCAGCGGCTGCAGCAGGCCGGCCTGGCCCACTCCGGGCCCCGCCGGGACCACTCCGGGCCCCGCCGGGACCACTCCGGGCCCCGCCGGAACCACTACTCCGGGCCCCGCCGGGACCACTCCGGGCCCCGCCGTGCTTTCCCCCGCCGCCGGCTCCGCCAGCAACAGCAGCAGGCGACCGGCTTTCACCGCGCTTCCCTGCTGCGCCACCGGTCCCGCCGGCTACCGCAGGTTTGCTCGCGCCGTGCTTCCCTCCGCCGGCGGCCCCGCCGCCCGCCAGCCATCCGTCCACGGGCCCCAGGCTCCACTCCGTGCCCCGGGCCTCGGCCTGCTGCATCAGGCGGCGCTGGTCCACCTTGTAGCTCAGCGGCTCCAGCAGCAGCTGCAGCTTTAGGGCGGCGTCGAAGGCCGCCGTTGAGCCGTGCTGCTGCCGTACGGTGTCCAGGATCTGCCGCTTGTCGCTGTCGTGGAAGGCCTCTGCGGTCTCCATGTTGATCTGCTTGAACACGTGCACGCGGTCCGAGGGCTGCAGCTGCAGGTGCAGACCGTCGTTGCCGTACACCTGGAGCGTGTGCGCCCACTGCGGGATAAAAGGGGCCAAGTTGAGCTAATGCATATGGTGTCTGGGATGAGGTGGGAGATCGAGCAGATCTGCATGTCCTCACCGGGGGCCGGGGATAGCTAGGGCCCTTCTTCCCTTGCTGAAGAGCAAACCAGCGGATCCCAACCATAGCGCGTGGCATGTTTTGCCTCGCTCTCGCTCGGGCCCAAACCTCTAGCACCTGACGACCAGCCACCCTCAAAACACACTCCGCTCCCGCCCCGCCCTCACCTCGAACACGCACCACGCCCTCCGTGCGGGGCTGGTGGCCTCTGTGTCCATGACCACGAGGGTGCCGCCGCTGCAGGCCCGGACCCCGGCGTTCGGCATGCATGTCAGACACGCCCGCCGGCAGCACCGCGTGCTGGTTGATGCAAAAGATGTCTGGGGGCGGGGGATGGGCGGCGGGTTGAGCAAATGTTCGTGCATGCCCTGCTGTAGCCACGTGGGTATTCTCTGCCTGTTATCTTGCGTGTACCCACCCAGCCAGACAGCCGTTGACTCGTCCGCATCTTGCAAGAAGGAGAAGACGTAGTCCAGCAGCCGAGAGAGCCGGTTCTTCCCTGCAAGGCACGACACCGGAAGTTGGCTGGTGTTCATGGCAAGGGGTGGGAGTGCGCTGGGAAGGGGCGGGAGCACAACCCGCGAACCATGTGCCGAGCCGAGCCCCGAAGCCCCGGAGCCCCGAAGCCCCGGAGCCCCGGAGCCCCGGAGCCCCGGAGCCCCGAGCCCGCCCTCCAGCCCGCCCGCCCCCGACCCACACGCATGACTGATAAAGTAGAGCGGCGCTCCCACGTCTCTCGGCTCCACCAGCTCCGGAATGTCCGTGATGCGACACCGCCGCTCCTCCGTCACCTTCATGACCCACTTGCCCCTGACGTCGCCCGTGCTCATGGCATCCAACGCCTCCGCCCCAACCTCCGCCCGCAGCCGCTCCCTCAGCCGCTGCAGGCCGCGCAGAGTGATGCCCAGCCGGGTCGTGGCCAGGGGGTCAAAGGCCGGAGCAGCGGGTGCGGCGCTGCGCAATGCCGCCTGCAGCTGCTGATCAGTGGCAGCGGCTGGGATGGCGGCGGCAGCGGAGGGGGTAGTAGCGGCGGCGGTGGCAGGGGCGACGGCGGTGGAGGCGGTGGCGGCGACGGCGGCAGAGCGGGCGGTGGCAGTTAGGACGGCGGGTCCCCCTCCGGAGGAAGAGGCGGGGGGGGCAGTGCTGGGGGTGACGGTGGAAGCGGCAGCAATCGGGGAGGCGGTGGCGGAGGCCTGCATGCATGTGTGGCAATAAAATCACGAGCGAGGTAGGCCCGCCTTGTCCAGCCTTCAACCCACCCACCCAAGGTCTAGGCCCGCGGACTGATAAAGTAAACCCAGCTCTCACCGTGACTGCTGTCCCCCTGCTAGCTCGCCCCCCGCTTATCACAGCCGTTGCCGCCGCAGCTCCTGGACGCAGCGGCAATGGGACACCGTGCGTAATACTTTAGGAACACTGGGCAGCGAACCAAGTGACATGTTGCGCTAGGCTAGCTGGGCCGCAATCGTGTCAAGCAACCCGCGTCGACGTCCCTTCTTGGCCGCAGTACCCGTCGCCCCATACATCAGAGGCACCCTGGCGCCTACCGCGCGCAGGTGCTGCTGGCTGCTGGGCTGCTGTACCTGCAGCGGCGGGTGGCACTCTTGGTAGCAGGCGTCCGCCTCTAGATGGCACCTGAAGGGCGGCCGTAGCTTTGGCGGGATCGGGTGGCGAGGGTAGCGAAGGTGCTACGGCGCTCCCCACAGCGGCAGCTCCCCGAGCTCGGACCGGTGCAGCGCTGTTATGCCCCCGCATGATGCCAGCTGTGAGCTGTTATCAAGGTCAAGGTGGGGGACGGTAGGGAGTTATGGGTTGGATGGCATCATTACGTGTTGTGATGCGCGTGCGTATGCCCCATGCTTGCGCCCCCTGGGCGACTGGATGGATCAGTTGTTGTGCAGTTCAACAAGCAAACCACACGTCGGTCCACCTAGCACCTATCACTATCCACGCACCCTCCTGTCGTCCTCCGTGTACTGCCCTCTTCACCTCCATCCGCACCTTGGTGGTAGGCTCCGTGGTGCCCACCCTCAGCGGGCGGGAGGGCCCTCCCGCTCCGGGGCTGGGGGGCGCCACCGCCCTCCCACGTCCAGCAGGGCCGGACGCAGGGGCGCCCAACCCAACGGTTCCTCCGCGGGACTGATGACGCGAGGAGAGGCTTGGCAGCTGCGGAGAGACCGGAACCTCCCGCCGCCGACCTGAGGATGGGATACAGATGGGGATGAAGGAGGCGGCCTTCATTCTTATCAGTATTCCGCTCTGCACGGCAGCTGCCGCGCTGCGTAGGCTCCAGCCAAACCTGAGCTCTCTAGTACCATGACGCCCATCCATCCATCCCGCCAATGTCAAGGCCTAGGCCTGGACCCACCGCCAGCTGGAGCTGCCGTCCCCCCACTGGTGCCGCTAGTGCCGCTGTTGGCCTCCGCATCCCCGTGCCCCTTCTGCAAGCCATCCGGAGCGCCTGCATGGGGGTGAAAAGCAGCGTCAGGACGGATGACTCAAACCAAACCGACATGTACTGCGCACAGGACGCTTTGCCTCCTGGTGCCGCCGTGCGTGCCGCCTCAGTGCATGCTCGGGTTCCCGCCCCCTGCGCATCGTTCCAAGCACCCAGTGTGCGTACCGGCGGGCGGCGTCGCCCCCTTTCGTGTAACAGCAGGCAGCTTTGACGACTGCATGGCTACTGTATGGGAGGAGTGAGGCATGTCGGCAGCAGCTTTGGCGAAAAAGGGCTGGCGCTCGTGGGGGTGGCAATGGCTTTATGGTGGGAGAAATTTGAGAGCGAGTTTGGACAGCTGCCCTCTGCAGGGCCCCGCGCTGCTGACGATGCTAGGGGCAATCCCAAGGCATCCCAAAGCGTCGTAGCGTATGACATCCCATGCGTGCCCTCTCCCTCTCCCATGCCACGTCTCCTTGGCCGGCCCGAGGTTGGGCAGCCCCCGGGCCTGGGCGGGAAAAGCTAGGCAGGTATGTAGCACGCGTCGCTACCCCCGTCGCTCTTCGCTCTTTTGCAAGTACTTGCGTCCATACCAGAAGTCACAAACTTGCCTCAACTGGGCTCGAGCAGCGGCGAGGGTCCGGTCCGCGCATCAATGAATTTGTGAGTAAGAAGCGGACCCAACAGCAGCACCAGGAGTTCCACACGCTGAACGAAACGTTAAGGCCGATGGCGTGAACAGCGCGGCGCCAACGAGCGAAGCGCGTCCTTGAGTTTAAATGGTCTGCTCGCGCTAGGCTGGAGTCCTGAGCTGTACTTTTGGCTCCTACACGCTCTAATTATGGCTGTGGAGGAGACTGTACAGTCCTGGCGCACTCTGTCCTTGGGAATTCCTGTTTCCGGCATGTTTCGCCAGTGCTAGCTAACTCCAGCGGTGTCTCATAGCTTGATATAATGCAAGTAGTTCGGTTGTGTGCTCGGGGCGAGGTTTTTGGCGACTCGACGCTCGTACCCCATCCGAGGTTTGCCGACCTCAGTTGGTCCCCCCCCCTCCCCCCGCGCCCCCCGCGCCCCCCGCACCGCACCCCCAGCCTTGATTCTGGGCCGCACTCTGTCCATTCGTCCTTGGGATTTCTTGTTGCCGGCATGTTTCGCCAGTGCTAGCTAACTCCAGCGGTGTCTCATAGCTAGACATAATGCAAGTAGTTCGGTAGTGTTCTCGGGGCGACTCGACGCTCGTACCCCATCCGAGGTTGCCGACCTCAGTTGGTCCCCCCCCCTCCCCCCGCGCCCCCCGCGCCCCCCGCACCAGCCCCCGCACCGCACCCCCAGCCTTGATTCTGGGCCGCGAGGCAGAGACTTGCTTAATCTTCTGGTTCATATGGACAAAGAGCAACGGACGGCCGACGTTGTCCTGAACCACACGCCGCGCTGCCACCGAACCCGGCCTGGAGGGGCATCGTTCTCTTGTGACTTGACAAGGTTACATCAACGACCTTTTGCAATCTGGCTTGAACTCTGCGACCCATATTTGCAAGCGCAACCTGCGCATCCTCTTCCGTCCCCCGCACGTCGTCGTCTCAACGCCGTCAGTGCCAGTGGTGGTCGCTCGGTGCTGCCCCCCCTGCTGCCCCCTCGCCTTTCCCTCTGCCCTCTAACGCCGACCCCCCGCGGTGTTGAGGATGTAGGGTAGACCCCTCATCTCCTGCATCCTTAAACTTTACCCTGCATCCTCTTTTTTTACCCTTCTGCACCCTCGTTCCTCCACCTGCACCACAACCCCACGCACCGCACACAGCCCACCAACGTCCATCCATCCAGTGCTACGCTGCTAGGCCCGCCCCGACGTGCATCAGGAGGCCAAGCCCGTTTCACACGCGCCACTACAAACGAGGACCAGGCCCGCCAAGGTCCGTCTCATAACTGTGTCAAGGTACAGGCCCCGCCCCCTCACACCCGCTGCTCCGCCCCGTCCCTTACCACCGCCGTCACCCCCTCCACGTCATCCCCGCCCCCGATTCCCGTCGTCCCCCGCCCCTGGGCCCGTTGCCCCTGCTTGGCCCCCTCCCTGGCCTCCCCCCTGCGGTGCGCGGCCCTCCCCGCCAGGCGCACCAGGGTGCTGAGCGGCAGCGACACAGCCCCCAGACCTATGGACACCAGCCACTCGCCCCAGGACAGGGGCTCGACCTGGGAGGGGAGGGGAGGGGGAGGGGCGGGGCAGGGCGGGGAGGGGCAGCACAAACGGAGGGTTGAGTGCTGAGAAAACCACTTGCAACGCCCCAGCAGGGCGCCACTAGGGCTGCACGGTTCAACCTGCTTCCGACCCAGGCCCCAAACGGCTCAGCCCGGCACTCCTACTCACACCTCCGACCGCCAACTCCCAACCGCCAACCACCAACCACCTACCGAGAAGAAGGACCCCAGCAGCTCCACGATGATGACCTGGGGCCGCACAGGGGTTGAGGGTTGTTGAGGATGGCAGGCAGGAAAGGTTACCGTAAATCTGCCGTACAAGGGCCCAAGCAAGCCCAGGGCCAGGCCCAGGCAGGCCCCCACCTCTCTCTGGTCCCCTCAAGGCTGACGACGTGGCTATCCCCCCCGTGGCCTCTCTGTGGATTCCCTCGTCTGCTGCAGCCCCAATCCACGCGCCCATCCCCCCACCTGCGCCCCAACGGTGACCAGCAGCACCGCCACGAAGATGGGCGAGCGGTGCAGGCGCGCAAAGACGTTTAGCTCGTCACTGATACGGCGGCTGTTGATCTCGTTGAAGACCTGGGGGGTTAGTTTGGGCGGTTGGTCGTTATCCGTCACGCATGCGCCCCCCGGTACCGTACCTCCTGTGCTCCTGTATCCCCTCTCTACGGCCCTCTCTGCCCCAACCTGATGCCCCCACCCACATCCACCCTCAGCCCTGTCCGGCCCTCTGCCCCCACCTGGCAGAAGATGAAGGTGTTGAAGAGCAGCGACAGGCTCCTAACGTGATCCGGATCCACGCCGGTGCCGTACCGGCCGGGCAGTACGCTCGGCAGGGCATACAGAATGAAGAACAGTACGGCAATCTGCACGGGAGGCAGGTTGGAGAAAGTAAGTATGGCACGACCCGGCCTGCCAACTCTCCTTTCGATTTTCCCTGCACCCGCGTTCTGACACCACACGAGGCCCACCCACCTGGTACGCCGCCTGAGTCAGCATGTACCGCAGCATGGTGCCCGTGATCAGGTGCTCGCTGCGGCCGTACGGCTTGCGATCGAGGATCTGCGGCGGCGGATGTAAAGAAGCAAAGGAAGCAAGGCGGAGTCACACGCTAGCTCACACCCCGCACCCTGTGTGGGTCACCCCATGTGGGTCGCCCTTGCTCCAGGCCCCATGTGGGTCGCCCTTGCTCCACACACGGTGCTAGGATGGAGGCGAGAGGCGGGCCCTCCCCAACCTCCCCTTGGGCCCCAGGAGGCCGCCCCCCCCCCCCCCACCTGAGGGTCGGGGCGCTCCGTCGCCAGAGCCAGAGCCGCCAGAGTGTCCTGGGAGGCGGGTGTACGGCAAGGTGTAAGAGAAGGTGTACGGTAGCTTGTACGGTGCATCCCTGCCTCCTCCACGGCCCCCCCACCCCCCCCCCCCCCCACCATGATGAGGTTGACCCACAGCAGCTGCAGCACCGTCAGGGGCTCACGGCCGCCTGCGATGGCCCCCACAAAGGCAACCACCTGGGAGGGGGGCAGGCGGGTGGATGGGCGGGGGTTTAGCTGGCGGCACGCGTGTCGGCCCCGCCCGCTCTCGGCCCGTCGGTCGTCCTGGTCCCGCAACAGGCTAGGCCACCCTGGAACACGTGAGCCCCTGATCCTTGTCCATCTTCAGATCGCTAGTTTATTCATCCATCCGGTTAGGTCCCGCTCACCAGCGCCACGATGTTGACTGTGAGCTGGAAGGCCACGAACTTTCGGATGTTCTCAAACACGGTGCGGCCCCACAGCACGGCCCGCACGATGGACGAAAAGTTGTCGTCCTGAAGGGGTGAGGAGAGAAGGGCGCAAGAATCCGCTTGGATTTTACCCTTCCCGCCAAACACAGCTATCGCCCTTTCCTTGGCACACACCCGCCCCACAGTGCTCTTCGGCATCCTCCAACCCCCGAGCCTACCTCGTGCCACTGCCCCCTCCCCACCCACCAGCACCACAATGTCCGCTGCCTCCTTGGCCACCTCCGTGCCTGGAGGCAAGAGGGCAGCGGAGGGAAGCATTGGAGGGACACGCAGCGTATGCGATATCGAGCGCCATCCCCATCAAACTCCGGTCATTGCGCCCCTCCTCTTTCAGCCCAACCGGGGTGTCCTCTCCTCTCAGGCCCCCTCCCCCGGCCCCACCCGTGATGCCCATGGCCAGGCCCACGTCGCTCTCCTTGAGGGCGGGGGCGTCGTTGGTGCCGTCGCCCGTTACGGCAACCACCTGGAGGGGCGAGGGACAAGCGCGTGGGAAGAAGGACGGGGCAACGTGATACACAAGGCAAAGTGTGGGGAAACACCGTGTCCAACACCATGTCGCGGAAAGGGCTGCACATGTTGAGTTCGCGCCAGGTCGACGTCGTCGCCCCATCCGCGACGTAGCAGTGTAAGTATAACAATAGCGTCATCGCTGGCATCGCAGTCAGGGCATGCAAGGCTGGTTGGTGCGTTGCTCCATGACACAGTTGGAACGGACGCTTGCGGACGGTCGCTGTCCGCATCACATTGAGCTCTGGCGACAACCTAAGGCTCTGAAGGTGAACCCCATCCAGACGCCAACCGCCAACCGACCTCGCGCAGGGCCTTGAGTGCGGACACCAGTCGGAACTTGTCCGAGGGGGAGGAGCGGGCCAGGACCTGGGGGGGGGGGGAAGGAGGAGGCGGGGCGGGCGGGGTTTGCAAGGGGGACGGGGAGGAGCGGGCCGGGTCCTGGGGGCAGGGCGCGGTTGACAGCGTGGCACGCGGGACGCGTGCACGAGGCACGTGCCTCACGTGCACGGCCTCGCGCCCTGCCCTGGTTGCAAGTCACGTGTAAAAGCGCGCGGTCGTCGCCGACCCTCCCCAAACCCCTTCCCTCCCCTCCACTCACCTGCAGCCTGGGGAGCGCCTCCGCCAGCTGCTCGTCGCTGAGGGCGCGGAAGGCGGGGCCCTCCAGCGCCTGCCCCCCCGGGGTGAGGATGCCGCACTCCGTCGCGATGAAGCGGGCCGTGTTGACGTTGTCGCCTGGGGGCAGGGAAATTGGGGGAATGGGGGCGGGGGACAGTGGAGCGGCCAGCATGGTACCGCCACACACAGCCCGCTCACCCCATCATTGTCATCAACCACCACCACGTACGCCCTCCCTAGCCCCTACCTCAAACTCTTCCCCCCAAGTCCCGCCCATCCCCACCCTTCACCTTTCACCGTTGCCCACCCTTTCTGCCCCTTTCCATGCGCCCAAGGAGAATGGCAGCGCTGGTCCCTCCCTTGTCCTCGCCCCCACCACCACCACGCCCTCCCTAGTCCCTTCACCGTTGCCCACCCGCCGTTCGGCCCCTTCCCATGCGCCCAGTGGGCTGCAATGCCTACAAAGAGAATAGCAGCGCTGGTTGCCCCCTTCCCTGCCCCCCACCTGTGACCATGCGCACTGTGATGCCCGCCCGCTGGCAGGCGGCCACCGCTGCGGGCACCTCGGGGCGCACGGGGTCCTTGATGGCCATCAGGGCCTGACAGGGGGGGGGAGGGGGAAGGGGGGGAGGGGGTAGCAGACATAGGGAGATGAAGGACGGGGGGAGAGATCAGAGCGGGGCTTGACGCGGCCACAGCAAGGGGGAGGTTTGGCGATGCCCGGGTTGTACACGTGGACCGCGTCGTTATCGCTCAGCCACAGCGCCACGCCCTTTCACGCCCCCAATTCCCCCCCCCCCCTCCCCCACGCCCCCCCCCTCCCCCCTCAACCCACCTGCAGCGTGAGGCCCCCCTCCGGCTCCGGGGGCTCCTCCCAGTACCCCTCGGGCCGCCCCCCCGGGGGGTCCCCCGGCAGCCCCGCCGCCGCCAGCGCGATGCAGCGCAGCCCCCGCCCCGCCAGCCCCTCCACCAGCGACCCCAGCGCCCCCCGCCGGGCCCCGTCCAGGGGCGCTGCCGAGGCGGCGGTGGCGCCGGTGGCTACGGAGCCGCAGGCCCGGAGCACCCACTCGGCGGCGCCCTTGACGTACAGCCTGAGGGGGGGGGAGGCAAGAGGGGAGGGGGAGGGGGGGAGAGGTAAGGGGAGGGGGGGAGGGGAGGAGGCAACGGAGCCGCAGGACCGGAGCACACACTCGGCGGCGCCCTTGACATACAGCCTGAGGGGTCGCAAAGCGGAGGATGGGAAGGACGGTGTGAAGGCCTGTTGGCCATGTCTCCTGCCTGTTATCCGATCCCCTCGCCGGCCCCCTCCCCCCTCCCCCACCTGCGGCTGCCGTCCGGGAGGCGCACCACCACTGACGACATCTTGCGCTCACTGGGGGAGGGAAGGGGGGTGGTTGTAGCAAACATGGCTAGCCAGACCTGGACCCCCACAACTCAATCCTCTTCGTCTCCGGCGACTCCGGCGCCACCCCCTTGATCCTCTAATTCAGGTCCTTTGCCCCCTCCCCCCCCCCGGTCAGCAACAGAAGCCAAGACGCCCCGCCCACGGACCTGGTGAAGGCGTACACGTGCTCCAGCGCGCCTTCGTACTCCTTCCGTACGGCGTCGTACGTACGGCCGCCCCAGCCGTAGTCCATGAGTACGAGCAGCGCGCACTCCGTACGGTTGCCGACCAGGGTGGTGCGGGGCGGCGGCGCGAAGCCCCCCGCGGGCGCTCCCCCGGGGGTGACGGAGCCATCATCCACCTCGGGGGGGCCGCCGTCGGCAACTAAGGTCGAGGGACCAAAGAGGTACGGGGGACGAAAGGGGAGGGAAGGGGAAGGAACAGGGCTGAGAGGGAGCAGCGCAGCTAAAGGGTTGAGATGCAGGGCAGCAGTGCAGCCTTGCACGGACAGAGGCAAGCTTCAAGCTCCCCATCCTCCTGCTACCGATCGACCCACTACACATTTTCCCGCCATCTCGCCTCCTCGCCCATCCCAACACCCCACCTGCGTCCGCCGCCCGCGTGAAGGGCCGCAGCAGCCACCCGAGCCCCCCCAGGCCCGCGGGGGACGCAGCCTCCGCCTCGCTCTCCCCGATCCGACTCAGCTGCCGCCCCGAGCCCCCGGCCCCTCCTCCCCCGGCCACTCCGTCCTCCCCTCCTCTGCCGCTTCCGCTGGCACTGCTGCCGTTTCGCCCCATCTCCAGATCCCTCCCTGAACCTCCCCCTCCCCCTCCCCCTCCGCCTCCTCCCCTTGCAGAGGCGGTGGAACCCCTCCTCGCCGACCCCATCCAGGGGAAGGAGAAGGAGGAGGAAGCCGAGGGGGGCGCGGCAAAGGAGCTGCCGCCCGCCGAGGAAGAGCGGGGTGCGGCGAAGGAGCTGGCGGCCGAGGGCCCGGCAGGCGGTGGCGCGGGGCCGGGGGTTGGTGTGAAAGCGGGGGTGGTGGCGGCGGAGGTGGTGCTCCGGCGGCTGCTGCCCAGGTCGCCCCGGAAGTCCACCCCTGCGGCGTAGAGGCCGCCCACCGTGGTCACCCCGTAGGCGCCTGGGGGTCCGGAGGGAGGAGGGGGAAAGGGGTTAGTGTAGGCCGCCCACCGTGGTCACCCCGTCGGCGTCTGGGGGCAAAAGGGGGAGGTGTCGGGCGAACATGGGAGAGGGGGGGCGAGAAATGAGGTGTGGTGTGGCCGGGACGAGTTCAGTCGATGGTTGTGTGGTTGGTCCCGGACTGAACCGGGGCCGGGCACCAGAGTTTGACGTTGGGGTGGCCCGGATTAAACCTTCCCGAGACTCCTCAGCGGATCTTCCTCCTGTACGGCAGTGCCCCCAACCGTACGGCAGTTCCGCCTTTCCGCACCTGTGCCGTCAGCGGGGCCCGAGGGCTCCGGTGCTCCGGGCTTGCGGGCGGTGGAGGCGGGGGCGTCGGAGTCCGGGGAGGGCTTGTAGTGGTGGGGGCCCGGGTGGGGGGCGGCGGTGCCGAGGGCGGGGGGCTCCACCAGGAAGGCCCTGGAGGGGGGGGGGGGGGAGGGAAGGGACCAAGGGCACGAGAGTTTGGACCGTGGCCAACATGACTTCCCTCTAACTTGCCCGTCACCTCAATCCTCCAATTGCACTTCAAATTGACGCCCCCAACTCCCCGCCTCTGGCCTAATCCTGCCCTCGAGTCCCTGCATTCCCCTCTTCTGGCCCCCTCCACACACACTCCACGCCCCCCCCCCCCCCGCCCCCACCGTGAGTTGAGTGCGATGTTGAGCTGCAGCTCCTCGAGCAGCGCGGGGGGGAGCTGGGAGGCCAGGGGGGCCCTGGGGGGCAGGGGTTGGGGAGGTAGGGCGGTTGGGTGAGCACGAAGGGGAGGGTGGAGGCGGGGGTCCCCAGGGCCAGGCACGCGCCGCAGCCTGGCGGTGGCTAAGCGGGCCATCCCTCACCCCTCAAACCATTTCCATTAATCGAGCGTTGTACCGTATCCCCATCCCTTGCGCACGTGCAGGCCGGGCGCCTCACATTACACCTTACCAACCCCCATGCACAAGTTTGACCTTCCTCCTCCTTCCCCCACCCCCCACCCCCCCCACCTGTCGAAGTGGAGGTCGGGAGCCACCCAGGCCTCAACCACGGTCATGCGGTTCTGGGGGGGGGGGCGGGGGAAGGGGGATGAGCTATGAAGACCTCGACCCTCGAGGTGCAAAGGCATAGAGCCGTCACCCATTTGGTAGCACCAAGCCCCGGCGGCGCCCCCACGCGCCTGTGTGAGGGTTCCGGTCTTGTCCGAGCAGATTGCCGTACAGCCGCCCATGGTCTCGCACGCCTCAAGCACGCTGCAGGGCAAGAGGGAGGAAGGGGAGATGACATGGGGCTGGGGGGAAGCCGGCTCCCCTCTCCTCTGCCCATCCCCCTCAACCCTTGCTCTCGTTTCTAGTCTCTCTTGCCTCCCTCCCTCCACCCTCCCGGATCTCATGCCCCGATCTTGCCGTACGAAGCACTGGTCGTCCATCATCTGGCGCATGGAGTAGGCGAGGGAGATGGTGACGGCCAGGGGCAGGCCCTCGGGCACCGCCACCACAACTGGGAGGGGGAGGGAGGTAGATGGGTGTGTGTGGGGGGGGGTGACTTGAGAGTAGAGCCGAGAGGGGTTTCGGCAGCGAAGCCCTCGTGAAGGCGGCACGGGGGCATGCGGGAGGACCGGGAGCCAGAGCGGGCGCCATAGTCTCTCGGCTGATGTCCAGTAGGCCCCGACCACGGGCCTGGACCCGCCCTGGACCTCCCCCTCCCCGCTCCCCCTCCCCCTCCCTGGACCTCCCCCTCCCCGCTCCCCCTCCCCCTCCCTGGACCTCCCCCTCCCTGACCCACGCACCGATGGTCACGCAATAGAGGAAGAACTGACAGGGAAAGGGGGCGGGGGGAGGGGGCGGAGGGAGGGGAGGGGGGTCAGGGGCCGGGTGAGAGCGAGATGCTTCCCTCGGGCACAAGCCGCAGGTATTATGAGCACGTTGCCCACGCCTTTACTCCACAAAACTCCCTTCCCACCGTACAGGAGTACGGCACCCGGCCACACCTGTACGGGCCCGTCCTTGTTGATCTTGGAGATGGGGAAGCCGCGGTTCTCCACCATCCAGATTATCATCAGGATCACGAACAGCGTTACGGCAGCGATGGCGCCCACCTTGCCGATGGCCCCTGTCAGGGGGGGTAGGGGAGAGGGGGTTGAGACGGGGAGGAGAAAGGCCGTGAGGGAAGACAGGCGGGGGTTGCTGGGTGAGGCTGCAAGGTGACGCGGCGAACGCTGAGGGTCCTGGCAGACGCGGCACGCGAACCACGTCGAAGGCATTCAGCACAGCACGCTGAGCACGGCGCACAGTACGGCGCAGTACAGCACTGTACGGCACCCACCGGCCAGGTGCCCCAGCTTCTCGGTGAGGGGTGTGTCGGATCCGCCCGCCGCCCCTATGATGGCCATGGTCCTGAGAGGGGGTAGCGGGGGTAGCGGGGGTGTTCGGATTGGGGATGCTCGGGGAGTGTGGAGCACTGACCGCGGGTCGTACCAGCTCAGTGCAAGTCATCACGGGAGTAGGGTTGGGAGTCAAGCGTGGCAACGGGCGGGCAAAGCCCGCGTGCGTACGGGCACCCGTCGGACGCATCAAGGCGTGCGCTCCGTGCCGTACGCCCTCCGTACGGCACCCAACTCACTTGCCGTACTCGGTGTCCGGCCCCACCGCCAGCACCAGCACCTTGCCGCCGCCCTCCTGGACCTGCGTGCCGCACCTGGGGTGGGAGGCCGGGGGGGGGGGGGGGGCAGCAAGCCAAGCAAGGGGTACGGGCCTGGACTTGATACCTGTCATCGCTACGAGTCCCTTCTGACCCAGAAGCCTCCCGCACGCCGTCACCGCCCCCCCTTCCCTTTCCCCCCACTGCCCTGCCCTCCCCCATCCTCGCTCCCCCCCTCAACATCACACATCCCTCACCTGACCCACGGGTCCTCCGCCACGTCCTTCACCCCCCCCCCTTCCCCGGCCCTCCCCCTTCCCCTCCACCCCCCTTCCCCTTCCCAACCCCTTCCCCCCATCCCCCCTCACCTGACCCAGGGGTCCTCCGCCACGTCCTTGCGCACCGCCTCGCTCTCCCCCGTCAGGCTCGCCTCGTCGAGCGCCATGAGGCCGCCCCGGTCCAGACCCGGCACCGCAAGCACGCCGTCCGCGGGCACCTTGTCGCCGGAGGCCAGGACCAGGATGTCGCCAACCACCAACTGTTGTGGAGAGGAAAGGGCGAAGGGAAGCCGGTGAAGATATAAAAAGGCAAGAGGGGTTTGCCACCTTGTCGCCAGAGGCCAGGACTAGGATGTCGCCGACCAGCAGCTGTTAGGAGAGGCGGAGGAGGGGAGGGGCAAGAGCCTTGAGACCAGGAGAGGGCAAGGGCCTTAAGGGCATTACGCCGATTCATGGGTGAGGGGAGGAGGTCGTAGGTTACAGTGGCAGTGGTAGTGTGTTACAGTGGCAGCAGTCGTGCGTCACAGTGGCAGCCTCCTCGGAGTTTGTCCGGAACTGAGCCCCGCAGACGCGAATTACCCAACATAGGCGGAAGCCCAGCCGCGGGGAGCCAACGATGCTGAGGAGTTTGCAAGGTGTGGAGGAGTGGGGTCTGCCTCCGACGCCCTTCCGTCCACTTGTTCCCCAGCTAGCACTCGAGACGTGTTCCGAGATGCGCCCGCACCTGTGGCCGAGTGGTTAAGGCGCGGCCCTGCTAAGGCCGTGGGGTCTCCCCGCGTGCGTTCGAATCGCATCGGGTGCGGTACAGGATCCGGATCCAGAAGATTTGAGAGGATTCAATTTTGATCACTCCCCCAGCTGTTCTGGTCTGATGCGATCTGGAAGTTCGGGTGCTGCAATTGAGTGGCTCTGGAGAAGAGGCGGGGGTCCTACCGGGGACATTTTTGCCCCCCTTCCCAATAACACAAGGTACCCCCATCAGCCTACTTCCGCCCCTGCTTCACACGGGTGCGAGGGAGGGCGGCCAGCCCTCGCCCCTCGCGCCCAGGCCTCTATGCTCATGCGGAGTTCCGGAGTTCAATTACGGTGCGGAGGACTGGGGACTGTGTGCACGGGTTCTTATCGGACCCCAGTGCGACCCCAGGCACGTGGCAGCACGTGGGGCTGTGCAGGAGAGATTGCTTGCCGCCGAGTCCTCCTCCTTCCCCCTTATCGCCCATTCCCTGCCAGCCTCGTCCCTCCCGCCCCGCCCCCTGTCCCTCCCGCCGCCCCCACCTCCGTGTTCTGCACGCGCGTCTCCCGGCCGTCCCGCACGACCGTTACGTCGGTTAGGTCCTTCCGGCGGTTGAGCGCCGCGAACTGACGGTCCTTAGAGTAGTCATTAAATGAGGCCACCTGTCAGGGAGGGGGGGGGGGGAAAGGGGAGGGGAAAGATGGTGGGGGAGGTGGGTTGGGAAAGGCAGGGCGAAGGAGGGGCCGGACACCGGGTTTGGTCTGGTCCAGTCAGGGGAGAGCCGCTCCCCCCGCCTTGCCCCATGTCGGCCCCAGCCCCGCAGCAGTAGCGGTAACGCTGGCTCCCCTCCTCGCGTCCGCCTTGCTCACCACCACCTGTACGCACCGGCGATGAACCCCTCCCCCCTTCCCTCCGCTCTCCCCTTGCCCCTCCCCCGCGTGCCCCCCTCCCCTTCCTTCCCCCTTGCCCCCCTCTCCTCCCCCCCCATCCCCATCCCGTGCACCCCCACCCCCCTCACCAGCACCACCACCGCTATGGCCACCCAGATGGCCACGCCCTCCACCCAGCCGCTCTCGTGCCGCTGCTCGGGAATGGCGGCACCAAGCACCGTGGACACCTGGGGGGAAGAGGAGGGGGAGTGCGAGGGGTAATGAAGGGAGTGGCTGCATTGCCTGCATCCCCGGGGGCGGGTGCCCTGAGAACCCAACCTCGCACCGCTCGAGCCGCCGTGGGCCCCGGCGGCTGGGGCCGGCCCCAGGCTACAGCGCCGTCCTCCTCCCCTCCGCCTGCCCTTACCAGAGCCTCTCCCCTCCTATCCCCCCTCCCCCCCTCCCCCTCCTCCCCAGTCCCCCCCTCGCCAGCGCCTCTCGCCTCCCCCCTCCCGTCCCCCCCCTCCCCCTCCTCCCCCCTCCCTTCCCCCCTCACCAGCGCCGCCGCAATGAGCAGCAGCAGGATGGGGTCCTGTAGGTTGCCCCAGATGAGCCCCAGCAGGGACTTGGGGGGCACCACGGGGGGGTGGTTGGAGCCAAACACCTGACAGGGGGGTGTGGGTAAGGGGTGAGGCAGCGAGGGGGCATACATGGGAGAGGGCGGGGGGGGAGGAAGGGCCGCAGACTTGCCCAGGCAAGAGAGCACAGCGACGGAAGGGCATGGCAATGGCAAGGCAAGGCCGCGGAGTACCCCGTGAGGCTTACCCCCACCCCACCCCTCCCCCCCACCCCCTTTCCCTCTAGCCGTGCAGCTCCTCTGGACGGCCCCAAAGCCCATACGCCCCCGCCCCCGCCCCCCCACCCCCACCCCTGACCGTCCCGTCCCCTCCCCCCACCCCGCCCTGACCGCGTTAGGCCCCAGGAGTTCTCCTCCCACCCCTTTTCCGCCACACTCAAGCCCCCTTACCCCCCCCCTACCTCATCCCCACTGCCCCCAGAACCTCCACCCTCTCCCTCTGCCCTGGCCCCAACCCGGAGTGCAGCTGCCCCCAGGCCCCCCGCCCCCGCCAGGAGTCCAGCAGCCACTCCCCCACTCGCGCCTCCCCTCATCCCCTCTACCGTACCCCAACCCCACCCCAGGCTGGAGAGGGCATCCCCCCACCCACCTCCACTCGCTCCGCCAGGCTGGGCATGCCCTTGCTCCCTCCCCCTTCTACTCCTCCTCCGTCGAAGCCCCCATTGGCCGCTCCATGCCCGCTGCCTCCTCCTCCCCCTCTCCCGCTCCCTCCTAAAAACCCAGCCCCTCCAACTCCAACCCCTGCTCCCGCTGCTGCTGACGCGCCCCCGCCGGCCGTGCGGATGCCGTGGTAGAGGTCGGAGCACAGCGCCGCCGCCAGCCCCGCGGCGCCGCCGTACTTGTCCTGCAGCGCCGCCGTGTCCTTGGCGTCGTTCAGGGCCACCAGCTCATCGCGGGTCACGGCAAAGGGCGGCACGGGCGGCGCGGGCGGAGCCGCGGGGGCGCCGGCGCCGGGCCCAGCGGCGGCTGCGGCCGGGCCCGGCGCCGAGGGCTTGGGCGCCTTGGGCTGCCGAGGCATGTCGCGGCGAGCCGGCTGGCGCCGCGAGAGAGGGCTGCGGCTGCGGCTGCGGCTGTGCGTCTGAGTCGGTTGTTATGTAGAGGCTTTATAGGGACTCCCGGGGCAGCGAGGGAGCTCTCGCGCGCAGCGCGGCAAGAGGTGTGGACGGAGCGGTGTGGAGCGCAAGCGAGCGCGTGCGCAGTATAGCTATGCACGCAGCAGCTTACGTAGCTCAGGCGTGTTTGCGTTGGGTTGCGCTCTGCGTGCACCGCGCCACGCCGGCCCGATGGCCGCTTGACGCCGGCGCTGCTCTCCAGGTCGGGCTGCCAAGGCCCCGCCGCGCCCGACGTCGCGACTCGCGCCGCATCTGCCGCGGCATCGGGGGAGTCGCTAGAGGCTGCGCCTAGCTGCGCTGGTCATCAGCGATGATATCGCAGTGTGTGGTGCAGAAGCTGCGAAGTCGTGATTGCTGCCTCGGGGAGCCTCGAGGCCGGGCGGCGCGCGGCTGCGGCCGTTGGGGAAAGGCAGCGAACGGCCCCGTGGGTCGCAGGTGCGGCCTGGGGGGGCTGCTGAGGAGGGCTGCGGCGCCATCGCTTCGAAGTCCGCCCCCCGACTGAGCGTTTGTGGTGGGGGGCGTGGGATAAGGGGGCCGGAGGAGGGTAAGAGGGCTTCGGGTGGGCAGGGGGGGCGGGAGACCGGGGAGCCGGCTAACGGGGGGGGGAGGGCGGGCGGGGACACAGGGTGGGGACACAGGGGAGCTGCTGGCAGCGGGGCACCAACCCTCCCCCCTCCGAGCGCTTTCTGTGACCTGTCCACACCCCTGCCCTTCCGTAGAGTTGCCGCAGTCACCAACCTTGAACGACCGTGGGCCCTGGCTGATCCTGCCAGCTGACGCCTTTTGAATGCGGGCCGCATGGAGCCTTCCACCTCTCTATCGGACATCACGATGAAATTGGTCCAGCGGGGGAGGCGGGAGGCAGGCGCCCCTCTTGTCAGGGGCCTGACGGCACGCGTTCCGAGCATGGCGCCGTCGAGGGGTGCTGGATGGTGCCAAAAGTTGCGGCACTGCACTAAAGTTTGCACGCGCCACAAGGCTTCCAGTATGCAATCAGTGTGTCGTAGGTTAGTTTGCCGGTGGAATAGCTGGCTTGCGAGGAGGGTACACCCGGTGCATGCCGATGTGCACCCTGGCCGCCGCTGTCTAGTTTATACCGTATGTCAGACCGACGGGCATGCCTATGATATGATGTGGGCAGTTCTGGGGGGATAGCTCTGAGTAAAGCGACCTCGGGGCGGGACTCGCGGGAAACCTCGATGCAAGCGTGCACAATGCGCAACCCGCGAACGTCTCCCGTGCAAGCACACCGACGTTCGTTGAAACCTCAACGATTAGGGCGATCCAGGCAACTTAGGCGACCCGTTCAATTGGACTCGCAACATCCCTCGCTCGCGGGCCCGAGTTGATTGCCGACAGCGCCAGCTCGGGCTTGGGGGAGGCTATGTCGTGGCGCTTCGCCTAGGCGGGATGTCGCCTGGTGATGCTTGGTGGAGGGGCCGGGGGCAGCCGAGGACCGTGCGGGTGGACCCGCCTCGCCCCGCGACCCGCCCTGCCCCGCGACCCGCCCCGCCTGGCTCTGTCAAGATCTCTGTCACCTCCGTACCTTCGGTGTCAGATGGGCATCCGCCGCGCCCATCAAAAGAGCGCCTCCTCTGGAACCAATCCCTGTGACGTTGACCTGCCGCCGTGAAGGACCAATGCAGGGGGCGCGTCACTTGGGGCTGAGGGGCGTCTGGGTAAGATGGGATTACCAGGATACGTGTGCAGGACGTCACCGTCGTTGCGGGGGGGGGGGCGCAAGACACTTGAGGCTTTAGGGCGTTCTGGGTTCAAGGTGGGAGGGTGTCAGCCGGCAGGGGAACGAAAGGGTGTTGACGGCGGGACGACGGGAGCTAGAGGAGGAAGGCTTGCGCAAGTGAGTGTGGAGGTGAGTCAGCGTGGGTAGGCATATAGCGCTGAAGGCTTGTGGGGGTGAAAGGCGGCGGGGAGCTGGGAGGAGAGGGTTCCATGACCACGGGTTGAGATGGGGGCCGGTCCCTCGGGCATTTAACGGCCACGAAGTTTGTGGATGGCTGCTGTGAAGTGTGGTTAGTGATACCCAAGGGTGGGAACACGCGAACCAATGGCTGTGGAGTGTGTTTAAGGGGCTCGCGGTGGGAAGCTGTGAAGTGTGTGCGGACGTGGCTTGTCCCCGGGACTCGAGGGGGCCCAGGCTGCGGCAGGCGGCAGCCAGGCCGAGGGCTCATGGGGTTGTCATGGTACTGGTAGGGCGGGAGGGAGGGGCTGGGGAGGGCCTCGAAGGGACTGCATGCATGTTTGCACAAAGCAGCAGCACCCCCATCACAACAAAGCTACTTCAACTTTTGACCACCATGAGACCTACCGCTCCACAAAAGCTATCTACCTTCCCTGGCCACAAATCAAGAGTCCGGCCAACAGCCTGTGTCTTGTGGGATCATTACCCCGGGCACCCAGACAGCAGTCAGCCATGCAGCCGCCACCCTGACATTGCCTGCCGCAGCCTGACAGTACTCTACCCAAATGGTCTCAGCAGTCTAACCCCATGCCCCCATCTTCACCTCTTTCTGATAGGCCTGCCACGTACATCCACTCAAGACACTGCAAGCTATCCCAGCTACCGTAGGTCCTGTGCACCGCGCGTAACTGCACCTCTCCCCGGTGTGAGCCTCCGCTGCCTCGTGCTCCCCGATTGGCCTCCGCCAAACAATCTCACCTATCCTTGCCCTTCGAAAGCAGGGCCACGCTCCAGCTCGAGGCCCACGCCCTGCTCTGCTGTGCCCCGTGGTGGTCCGCACGGTGGCTGTGGCTCCTGTTGCTGCTGTCGCTGTTGCTGCTGCTGCTGTTGTGGTTGTTGTTGCGGCCCCTGCAGCTGCTGCGGCGGCTGTGGCTGTTCCTGTGGTGGCGCCGGGCGGCTGCCTGTGCCACAGCGCAGCATGGAGTGACTGCGCGACCCCGGCCCCGCCCCCGCCCCCGCCCCCGCCCCCGGCGCCAGGCTCTCAATGAGGGCGTCCCGGTGCTGGAGCGCCTCGTAGCTCATGGGGGAGGCGGACCAGCCCCTGAGGAGGAGGGGGAATGGAGAGACCAGAGAGGCGGTGCATGGGGTTGCGGCCCTCCCAAAGATCGTCTTGTGCCCCCTCTGGCGTGGTCTCCATCGCCACCTCATGTCCCTCGAGGTACCGCCTAGCCCCGGCATCGCACACCCACCTCTGAACCACCTCCTCCTCCGCTGCCGCCAGCGTTGCGTCCCCCGAGTGCACGGGCGACAGCTCGCGGTTCGAGTCCGCGCGACCGCCGTCCATGAAGCGACTGGAGCCCGCTAGCTTCATAGCGGGCTGCGTGTTGCTGCGAGCCATCTCGGGGAGCGCCGAGATGAGCGCGAGCTTGTCCACAACCTGCGGAATCAGCTGCTGCTGCTGCTGCACCTGCTGCTGCTGCTGCTGCACCTGCTGCTGCTGCGATGGAGGCGCCATGAGCTGGCCCTGGCTGTTGCTTTGGCTATAGTTCGACCACGCCCCAGCTCCTGCCAAGCCCGGAAGCCCGCCCGCGCCCGCATTGCTGGTGCCGCGGCTGCTCGCGCCGCGGCTGATCGCGCCACTTCCGCTTATCCGGCGACCACCGCCAATTGCGCCCGCGACCGTTCCGTCCGCGCTCTGCCTCACAGGCGTTCCGCAGCAGGAGCTGGGCGCGCTGCCCTTGCGATCCGCGGCGTCGTCCGCGAATGCGCGATACAACGAGTACTGCGACAGCAGGCCGCGCGGCGAGCCGGTGCCGCCGGGGCTGGCCGCGCCCACGTTTGACGAGGTGGGTCCCAGGCTGTCGGGCCCCAGCAGATGCTGCAGCAGGCGCTCGCGGCCCGCGCCCGAGCCCGAGTCGTGGGCGCACAGGGCGGCCTCGCTGGGGGGGTTGGGGGTTGGGGGGGAAGGGGGCGTTCAGGCCAAGCTATGACTATGCCCAAAGGCCGGGGCGGAGAAATAATCAAGAGGATGCATGGGTACACGGCGTGCGCCGGAGGACGGGGTACAGGGATCATGCACTTCTTGATGCGCCCTCCGTCCCCTCCCGCCCGCCGCCCCACCCACTTTTTGAGCCTCAGCCTCCGCCTGTCGAGCACCTCGAGGAACGCCTTGTCGTCGGTGCCCTCTGGCCGGTGCGCGTGCATGGCGTAGCGGAGGCCGTGCAGCCGCCTGGGCAACGGCGGGGTGACGGGCGGGGCAGAAGTCAGATCAACTCGAAGAGGGCCATGTGGGCACGGTCGTCGCCCCTACCCAAGCTAGAATGCCCCCCCAGGATCCTGCCTGCCCATACCTGAGCTTTGCCAAGTCCCGCATCCTCCGCCGCACCACGTCCCCCATCTCCCGGTGTGCGTCCATGTTGGAATCCACCGCCGCAATGAAGGGGTGCCGCAGCACCTCGAGGCACGTGGGCCGGTCCTTGGGGCTGTCCGCCATCATGGCAAGACACAGCTCGCGCGCGGGCTGAGAAAGCGACTGGAAGCTGCAGGTAGGGGCGGAGCAGAAGGGAGGGCAGCGGTTTTGTTGGCCAGCGCTAAAGAGGGGGTCCGGGGCACACAACGCAGCTCGGCGCTCACCGCTCGTCCTGGAGCCCAGGCGCCTCACGAATGGGCCTGGAGGGCCGGACAGGGTTTAGCAGGGAGCGGGTTGGGTCATGGTCGACATCACTAAGCACGACGCAGCACGACATTGGGCAAATAAACGGCTAAGTACAGCCACAGCCCAGCAACGTACGACAGGACATGGTACGGCGCCCACAAGACCCACTTCTTGATGTACGCCATGGTGCGGAGGTCTGCTCCGCTGTGCGGGTTGCGCCCTGTGGCCAAACGCCAGGGACGCGTCCTCTCATCGCCTTGCGTGCACCACCCGATCCACCAATTCCCCTCACCAAACGCCCTTCCTCACCAGCTTCCAACGCGACCCTGACAACGTTGCATGTGGGCCCCTGCAACTGACTAAACTGACCCCGTCCCCTATACCCCCCCCCCTCACCTACCCGTGAGCATGACGAACAGCACCACGCCAAGGGCGTACACGTCGAGAGCGGGCTGTGGTGGGAGGTCGTTTGGGAGCGGGCTTCAACGTCCGGGCGGGCGGGCGGGTGGGCGACCCCCTAGTGCGATCTGCCCTTTCTAACCCTTTTGACAAATCGCCGGCGTCCCTGTGGACCGACCCTGCAACGGCATGCCCATGGACTGCGGCCTCACCGTGTGCGGCCGGTTACGCCACACCTCTGCGAGAAGATTGGGGAAAGGTAGGGCAGCAGCAGACAGGGGCCGCATAGAACCGCACGCCAGATTAGCAGGGACCACGCACGTCCCACGCCCCGCCCTCGCCCGCCAAGAGAGCCCAGTGGTGCAGGGCAATGGAAGTGCGGTTGGCCGGCTAAAATGGACACGGCTTGGCACTGCCGTACTCGTCAGGCCTGCTACATAGCGGCCCACCCCGCTCACCCGGCGCCAGGAAACCGGGCGTCCCCACGAGCCCCGTCGTAGGCTGCGGAGGGGGGGAGGGGGCGCACAGCAGGGCACGCAGCGGGTGGACGGGGATAGATGCTCAGGGGAGGCAAAGGCACAAGAGTGGTACGTGGCGCAAGGCAGCGAGGGCAGCCCGTGGGCCCACAGTCGGTTGCTTTAGCCGGAAGGCGGTACGAGTGCGGGCTCACCTTCTTGGGGTCGAGCTTGGCGCTGAGGCCCAGGTCAATGATCTGAGAGGCGAGAGAGTGGCGGGTGGCGGGGACAAGGGATTGTCGGGGGCAGGGCAGGGGTAGAGGCCACAGGCGAGAGGTGGGGCATGCGGCGGGCGGGGAGGGTATAGAACACCCTACCAAATGGACAGGGTTGCGCTTGCCAGAACCTCAGCATTAAGCCTCCCAAGCCTCCTGCCTCCAAGCACGAGGATAGCCGGCGCCCCCAAGTACCAGAAAGGTACCAAAACAAAAAAAGTCCTCCGGGCTCTTCCAGCCGTGAAGAACAATCACCTTGATTTTGAGTGGCCGCTCGGCCGCCTCGCACTCCTCCACCGGCGTGACGAACATCCTGGACCATGGCCGGGACAAGTGGCAGGGCGGGGCACGTTGTGGCTTTGGGACCCTGCTGGCAGCCCCTTCCGCCGCGGGTCAATGATGAACAGGGCTTCTGGGCGTGCCCTTCCCCGTCCCCCAATAATAGGTACTAGGGAACCGGTCAGCATCGAGACAGCAGCCTGCTCCTGGGCGTGCCCCCCCAGCTGCGCTCACACGTTCTCCGGCTTGATATCACGGTGTACGATGTTGAGGTTGTGCAGATACGACACGGCCGACACGATCTGCGGGTGTACGGCAAAGGACGGTAGGATGTAGTAACTTGCGTGACACCGACCCCATGGCCCGCACCCTTGCGCAAGGCATGCCGTCTTGCCCGCAAGCAACCGAGCCGTGCAGTAACACTGCTCCCCTTCCCTCGCACCTGCGCAAACAGCTTGGCCGCCATCGCCTCGTCGTAGCGCTTGAGCTTTGTGATGTGCTCAAACATCTCACCCTGCTCATACATGCGCAGCAGAGAAGAAGCGGGAGCTGAGGCAGGAAGGGTGGGGACGCGGGAACCGGCATGCATGCAGCCGACCTGGCTCCCCAGGTCCCCATCGACTCCCCAACGCCTCCCCGCCGCCTCCCCATCCATGGCCTCCCCATCCGGACGATCGAGCACATTGCCCCCTCCATAGAGCTCGCCTGTGTCCCGGTAAACCCGTGCTCAGCTCACCCCCGCCAGCTACTCGCTTAAGCACCAGCAACAGCCAGTCCCCTATGCAATGTCCCTCGCTTCCTACTGTTCTGGATCCAAGATCCTGATCCCAGATCCCAGGTCCCCGGATCCCAATTCCAAGCCACCCACCCCCGCCAGGTACTCGAGCACCAGCACCAGCCAGTCCTTCGTGGAGGTGTACTCGTGGCACTTGGGCAGGTACACGCAGTCCTGGTGGCGGGGGTGGGGGTGGGAGGGGAAGGTAGGGGGATTCGGGCGCAGTGGGAACCTGTCCGCCCTCCCACCCCTGTAAACCGTCCCTTTTCTTCAAGCAATAGGAATTCTGCCCTTGCTCCCTGCCGCCCGTCCACCCCCTCCCCTCCCTAAGACGCTCGTAATACTTCCCTTTCCCTCCCCCCCAGTCCCCACCAGGTGGGAGAGGAGCTTGGCCTCAGCAAGCAGGTTGGCCACCTGAGGGGCAGGCGCAGCACACAGGGTCTCCGTCGAGGGCGCTCATGAGAACTGGATCCGGCCAAGATCTGCTGGACAGGATCCAGATCTGTCCTTCCCAACCCAACCCACCTCGTCCGGATCCAGATCGTGGTGCGACAGCTGCACCGCTTTGATTGCCACCTGCTGCCCCGTCTTCCTGTGCTCCGCCAGCCACACCTGCACACAGACAGAGGAGATGTCGAGGGTCAGAGATGGGATACTGGGGGCGGGTGGGGAGGGCACGGGCGCAAAGAGGGCGTGGGAGGGGGGACAACTGGGGCCCTATTGATGGTAACCGAAACCGTAACCGGCACCGCCTCGTGCAATGAAACCTGGTACGACGGAAAGGCTGCAACAGATGATTCATGTGCAGCCCCCTCTACGAATCAGGGCTGAGGATTCTGCTTGCGATGCCCAGGTGGGCCCAGAACTTGGGGGGGCCCTGCCTTGGGACCTACACGCCGCACCTCTGAGAAACCACCCTGCGGATAGAGATTGGGCGCAGAGGGAGGGGAACGCGTTAGGGGGCCATCTATTCGGTTCCATCCAAGGGCGCCCCTCGTGTCCGGGGGGAGAGGCTAAGAGGCACGGCAAGGTGCTTTGGCGACCGGGCGCTGGCAAGGGCATTCCTTGACGGCAGCCCCTGGCACACGCAGTCACGCACCCGGCCAATCCGCTTCTTCAGCTCATAGCGCTGGAGTATTGGCAGTTCCCGCCAGTTGGTGTCGGGCCTGCAGATTGGGGCGCGTGAGGGGGGCAAGTGACAAGGGCGGGGGCGCCGGGACGGACGGCCGTGGGGAGCGGGAGGTCGGCGGGGGGATGTGCACTGCGAGCAGCCTACTTCTTCGGCTTTGGTGGCTCCGGCGCTTTGGCCGGTGTCTTTGGCGTTGCTGGTGTGGACTTTGTGCTCTCCTTGGCCACGCCGAAGCCCAGACACGCGAGCCAGCTGGTCATCGCGGAAAGAGGCGCCTCGCCAGGTCAACTGAAACTAGGCTGCAGTGAAATGTTGCGTCCCATAGCATAGATGTCTAAGACGTTCTCCCGTTGACATTGTAGAGGACGTGCAGCGGTGGTTCAAGCCTCATTTTGCGGCAACGTCAGCTTGCTATCAATTGCTGTGAGACAAGTATGCCGGTAGTATGTTGAACAGTTGCGAGGCCATTGGAAGGAAACCGCCTGTGACTGGACGTTGTCGTTCGCCGTTACGGGCCAGCGTTCGCCGATGCTGGCCTGCCGCTCCAGGTGGCGCACAGGATGCACTCATGGCGAGAGTTACACGAATAAGGCTGTTCTAAACGCGTAGGCACAAAACGCCCAGCCAACCACCCTGACCGCAGGCCGCCACGAATCCGGCCCGCCCTCGGCAGCCCCGCCCAACCCGTGGGTGTGAGGCCCGTGAACACGCGATCGCCTTGCTTCCGCCCCTTCCAGTCCTCCTATCCTGCGCGGCATCTCCAACCTGCGCCCCAATCAGCCCCAACCCTTGTCTCTGCCCGGCGTCATCACTCGGCCGCCCCCAGCTCCTCCCACGCCACCCGTGTCCCCACGCGCTCCCCCGACCCGGGGTGGTGTGCCTCCAGGGCCACCTCGGTGCTCCCGAACCGCAGCTCGGCCTGGAGAGGGGGGGCCCGGGTGGGGGAGGGGGGGGGTGCGGCGGAGGATTAAGGGTTGGATCAGGGGCACTCAGCAGGAGGAGGGGGGTGGATGAGGGAGGGGAGGTGACGTTGGATGAAGAGTGGGGATTGGAGGCGGTGTGCGCGGTGGGAATGGAGGAGCCCCTGTGGCCCTTTGCGGCCCATCCTCCCGCCGCCCCCTGCCCCAAGCCCCCGCCCCCGCCCGCTCTCACCTGCACCAGGTACCCCCAGCTGCCGTACTGCCGTACCTCCTCGCAGCCCGCCCACCCCTCTGGCAGCCGCAGCACCATGCGCCCCAGCCGCCGCACGCCCGCCTCGGCCAGGTACGCCACGTCCGGACTGGAGCTGCCGTACAGCACGATCTCGATCTCCTCCTGGGACCTGTGCCGGTGTGTGGGGCGGGGAGTGCGGAGGAGGTGTTGGCATTCCTACCTGCCCTCAGTCCTGCATCTACCCCTCGATCTACCACGCCCCACCACACCGTTCCCACTGATACACGCGGCGCTCACCTCTCGAAGGGTGCGAAGTAGCGCTCCACCACCTCCTCCGCCCCCACCAGCTGCCCGACAGCCACCAGGGGCGCGAACATGCCGTCTGCGGGGGCAGCATGGGATCGCGAGTGCTGCTCAAGGGCAGCCGGGGGACCCACGCATCTAAGCGAGCTGCACGCCTCCGGTCTACCCTTCAGACCCCACCACTTACCTGCGCACTCAGTGCTGTCGTCCGCGTTGCGCACCTGCGGCCACGGCCAGACGCGGTGCACACGCACTCACGCAGTTCACACGCCCAGCTTGCAGACTCGGACCTTCAAGCCCGCGTAACCATCATTTGCAGCACCCGATGGGGCAACCCCTGCAACCCCGGCCCCCACCCTCCCACGCACCCGGTTGGGGAAGCCCCGGTCACGGAGGCTGGCCTCGTGCGCGGGGCCCCACGGCACTGTGGCCGCCACCCCCAGGCCCAGGCGGCACACCCGCCACCGCCGCCGGGTCCAGACCGAACAGCACCGCACCCTGCGCCACCGCCGCCGCGGGGTGCTCCGGGAGCAGCAGCGGCAGCGGGAGCATGGCGGCGGCGGCGGCGGCGGAGGCGGCGGTGGTGGTGGCAGCGGCGGCGGCGGCTGGCAGCTCGGCGCAGAGCCGCCGGAAGCGGCGCTGGAGGAACGGCGACGCCGCGAAGCCGCCCGTCAGCATCACCTGCATGCGAACGCGTACAATGTACCATACGAGGGACGCGTGTTGGGCACGCACCATTCCCCGAGTCCCCCGAGCCCGCCACCCATCCAACATCCATGCAGCTTCCCTCCCCATCACGCTGTACCAGCTACCAATCAAGCTACCCAGCACACGCACCTGCGTGGGCGGCTGCCCCCGCGCAGCCCCCGCCGCCGCCACGCGCCGCACCACCTCCACCGCCCGCTCCACCACGGGACCGAACACGCGCCGCCGCAGCAGCGCCGCCGTCAGCCGCAACCCCGCGCCACCAGGGGCCAGCGCCAGGCCTCCAGCGGCGGCGGTTGAGGCGGCGCGGCTTCCGTCATCGCCGCTGTCGTCGTCGTCGCTGTCATCGGAGGGCCCATCATCATCATCCGGGCTATCCGAGCCGTCGTCGGCCTCCGGGAGCACGGCCTGCAGCTCCTGCGGGAAGGAAGGGGGCAGCAGTGTAGGGAAAGGGGAAGGGGCCTCGGGCTCAGGGGCACCATGGCTCAGCGGGTACAGGCAAGGGGACACGGTGGGGTGCGCCGTGTGTGGGTTCTCTTGCTGTACGGCTGGACTTGGGGCCTCGTGGGAACTGGATGGATCAATTGGTCTAAGAAACAACCGGGCTTACCCTCAGGAGGCTGTCGGGAAGGGGCAGCGTGAGGCCGTTGCTGCGGCCCCGGCAGCCCCAGGTGCGCTTGGCTGCCTCCCACCTGCAGGTGAGAAGCATGTGCAGATGAGGGCCCAGTGCATCGTTGCAGGTAGGCCCCTTCCCGGCATCCCACGTCCTCCAGTCGGCCACCCCTCCCTGGCATGTACGTCGTTGCCTTGACGCCGTCTCCCGTCACCCTTCCATCCTCACCCGTCCTGAAGCCACGTCCAGTCCCCCGGTTGCGCCCCCCGCCAGCGCCCCCACGCCCCCTCCCCCAGCGCCGCCCCCAGCTCCCCCCACAGCGCATCGTCCACGAAGCGGCCACCCGCCCAGGCACCTGACGGAGGGGGGGCGAGCGGCAAGGGGCATGGGTGGGTCGATGGACAGGGATGGGGACCTGAGATCAGCATCGGGGATTGTGCGCAAAGCATGCGGCAAGGGGCAGGGCTGGCGAAGCCTGCACGACATCAACCCGATGCGAAGCAGGTGCATGCATGGTGTCGCCCTGTCAAAGCAAGGCTCACCGTCGCCCGCGGCCGCCTCCCGCAGCACCACGCGGGTGCGCCCCGTCCCCAACCCCGCCGCCCCCGCCGCCCCCGCCGCCGCCCCCAGCTGTGTGGCGTGCAGGGTGACGTCCACGGTGCCGCCCCCGCAGTCCGCCACCAGCACCACCTGGCAGGGTGCAAGAGGGCAAGGGGGTGGAGGACCAGCTGTGCACTGAGGCGGGAGGGGAGAGGTGCTTCACCAGCGCTACCGGCTATTGCTAACCCGGTGCCAGGCATGCTCGGGCAGGCGCACCTCAGCAGCAGCTCACCTGGCCCGGCCTCAGCAGCGGCAGCGCGGTCCCACCCCTGCCCCCCACCGCCGCCGCCGCCCCCACCGCCGGGTGGGCGCTGGCCGCCAGGGCGGCTGCCTCGGGCTCCAGCGCCAGCAGCAGCAGGTGGGAGGAGCGGGCGCGGATGAGGCCTGCGAATATAGGGGAAAGGGTGGTTACGGGCCGGGTAGGGGGGCGAGGTCGGGCGTGACCACGAAGTCTGATCAGCATCCGGCGGGCTTGGAGCGTGCGCACCCCCCCCCCCCCCCCCCCGGCCGGCGGAAACCGGTGCCCCCGCCTCACCTGCCCGCCACGCCGCCTCACGCACCCTCGCCTTGGCCGCCTCCCCCCACATGGCGGGCAGCGTAAGCACCCACAGCACACGGCCCGGGTCCAGCCGGAACCCCGGGGGCCGGGCTCCACCCGCGCCGCCGCCGCCGTTGCCATCCTCGCTGTCGCCCCCTCCGTCGCTGCCGCTGTCGCTGTCACCCGCGGGGCCCTCGAGCTGGGCCCGGATGATCGGGAGCAGGTACCTGGTGCGTGGTGATGAAAGCGGTGGCGCAAGGGGGGGTGCGGAAAAGCCCTCATCAAGAGTAGGGGAGAGCGGGCAGCTAAGGACAGGTAGGCGTAGCAGTGACCAGGAGGGTTGCAGAACACATGAAATGCCCCCGGCCCCCGGCTTGACCTCACCGCTTGAGGGCGGTGAGGTAGTCGGCCAGGACCTGGGGGTGGGAAGGGGAAGGGGGGGTGCGCAGCGTCAAGTAGGCTCCTCCTGGCGTCCCCAGTGCAGCCCCAGTGCAGCCCTGCTAATTAGCGTCCTTCGGCAGCTTGCAGTCACCCACGGCTGCCCACCCGCCGCCCGCTCACGCACAGTGCCGGCTGTGCCCTCGCTTCCCTCCGTCCGCCACCCGCTCCCGCACGTCCCCACCTGAGTCACGTCCAGCCCCCGCGGCAGCACCGGCCGCAGCGCCGCCGACAGCTCCAGCCCTCCGTTGCCCCCTCCCCCTCCAGTGCCCCCTCCCCCTCCCCCTCCGCCTCCCCTCTCCCCCTGCTGCTGCCGGGGGCCAGGCGGCTGCACCAGGGCCTTGAACGACTCCACAAGCAGGTGGCCCTCGGCCGCCCGCTCCCGCGCGCGCGCTCCGTGAGGCGGCCCCAGCGGTGCCAGGCGGGCCAGCCCCACTCCGCCTGGGGCCGGGGATGGGGGGGAGCGCCCCGGGGCAGTGGGATATCGCGTGAGGATTCGGGAGGCTGGGTCAGCAGGAGGGTCTGGGTGGATGGGGCGAGGGGTGAGGGGCTGACGGCGCGTGGGTCGTGGAAGCGCTCCAGCTCCAGACCCCTACCTCCCCTCAACTCCCCTCCCTTGCCCCCCTTTCCCCCCCACCCCCTCCCCACCCACCAGGTGCCGGTCCCGGTACAGCAGTGCAGTGCGGGTCTTGGGCCCCGCAGCGCCCTCGGGAGCGCCCGGCCACCCCGTGTGCAGAAACACGGCCGGCAGGGTCGACGCAGCGGGGGCGGCAGGGTTCGTCCCCGCTGCCGCGGCCGCCGCCGCTGCCCCTGCCGCCACCAGCCGCGCCACCGCCGCCGCTCCCGCAGAAGCTGCCGCTGACGCCATTGCACTCAGTCCCGACCGCGGCGCTGGGGCCGGGGCCGCAGAGGCCTGAGCCGAGCTCGCGCCGCGGCTCGCGCTGCTCGCCATGCCGCCGCCCGAGGGCACGCGGGCGTACGCTGCGCCCGTGCCCCACGTCCCCAGGTCGAGTCCCACCACCACTGTGGGGGGCGGCTCCGCCAGCAGCTGGCCGGGGGGCGCCGCGGAGGCGGAGGAGGCGGCGCCCGCGGGTGCGGGTGGTCGCGGAGCTCGGCCGCCCGGCGAGGCCATGGCTCAGGCGAGCGCGGTGCAAGGAGTAGAGGGGAACGTTGTAGCCGCAGGCCAGCGATGATGAGATATGTATGCGAGCAGAGATAGAGGGGGAACTGCAGCCGTCCTGTCCTAGGACACCTGCCCAGGCGGGCTCAGCTGCGTGCGGGCCTTACACGGCGCCTGTCCTGTCCTAGGACACCTACTGTGGGCGCCTGCTGCAGCCCCGGCGCTCCCCCTCGCCCCTGCTGCGTGCTGCCCCTTCCCGCGCAACATAGGCTGTCCTTGCACACCCTGCAGGGGCGCGGCTAAAAGCCCTCCTCACTGAGCGCCCGCCGCAAACACCCCCACGACGGGCAGCGCCGACAGGGGCAAAGGGCACTACCCAGAACCCACAGCCACGGAACAAAAGAGAGGTGACTATAGTACAGTTGAGGGTTGGCCCGACAGGAGCCACAGACCTCCGGCGCCGGCCACCCAAACCTCCAGTCCGCCCTGGAAACTCATACCTGTCCTGCACGCTCCGAGACCGGCACAAAGAAGGTCAGACGCCACGCACACAAGCACCAGGCGCAAGTGCCCTATCCGGCACGCCGCCGCCCTGGTCCCAGGACCAGGCCGCCTGCCCGGGGGGGCCCCCCTCCCCCCATACCAAACTCTTGACGGGGGCTGTCCGCAGGAATGCACCCCCCCCCCCTCCCCCTCCCCCTCCCGCCGCCCAAGCGCGGCTCCTGTCCCCGACCCCTCGCGCCCCCTGTAAACCCTATCCGGGACGAGCAAAAGCCGAGAGCCCCTGCTGCGGCTGCCCCTTCACCACCTATCATAGGACACCTGCCAAGTAAAGTTGCTCAACAATGCTGCCGGATTAGACAGGGGCCCCCCGGGGACAGGCACACATACAGGCCGGCGGCCCAACAAAAACATAACTAGCCAAACCCGCCAGGCAAAGCAAGGAGGAGTTGTTGGCGCCTCCTTCCAGCCACATGGCGCCCAGCCTCCTTCCAGCCACATGGCGTCCTTTGTGAAGTATGCCAGCGAGGTAGTATCCGTGGTTGGGGCCGCCAGCCCTTTGGGGGCGGCCCCTGCGGCGCTTGCGTGTGCCCCTGGATGCAAGCTTACTGGTGCGTCGGTCGTCGCCCTCCGCAGGAGTTCGAGGAAGACGGGATAGGGGAACTGCCACCGTCACCGTCGAGCTACCCTGCCATGACAGGCGCCAAGCCCTTTTTTTGGGGGGGGGGGAGGGGAGGGGGAGGGGAGGGGGGGGAGGCGAGGGGCGAGGGGGGGGGAGGTGAGGGGCGAGGGGGGGGGGGCGCATTCCCCAACCCCACCCGTATGAGTTCGTGCCATGCGGCTTTGTGCGTGGCGTCCGACCTTTTATTGTGCCGGTGTGCCGGCGGTGCCTTTGCTTTTGACCAAGGACAGACTATTCTCTATGTTTGGGTCCCGGGGCTTACTTTGCTATCGGGCTGGCGTCTGATTGCTAAGTTCGGTCGGACCGCTGCTTTCCACGGATGGAGTTTGGTATGGGGGGAGGGCAGGCGGCCTGGTCCTTGTTGCAATCCTTGTCCCCGGTCCCAGGACAGGACAGGTATTACTTTCAATAGCGGACTGGAGTTGTGGGTGGCCGGCGCCCCTGCAGGTGTCCTGGGACAGGCTTTAGGACCGGTTTGTGGCCATTTACGGGCCTTGACCTTGGTAGGGTTTGCATGCATGTGCGGTCCTGTCTTGTTTTGCGTTCCTGGCTTGTTTTGCGTTGTTACACTGGTGTACAGTGTCCTGTCACGTGGCGGGCTACGACGGTCTGTCGACTGCCTGAGCCCAGACAGGAGCAACCGTGTCGGGCGCGCTACTGTTCCCGTTTTGGAGCCTTTTGTTTGACAACGTATCCCAACCCTCCAGTCCGTGTCCGGGCTCCAGTCCGTGTCCCAGGACAGGCTTCTCTTTTTGCCCCTTCAGAGTCTCAAGACAGCAAAACTTTGTCGGCCCAAGACTCCCTAGGGATTGCTGATCGTCGGCACGTGTCCTGTCCTGGGATGCCCTCTGCGGCAAGAGCACACCAGCTAGGGGTGTGCCTGCGTGCCTCTACGTGCCACGCTAGTCAAAGCACCAGGCTACGTGTAAGGTGTCTTAGGACAAGCGATAAGGGCAAAGCGACGGGCGGCCCCAACACACGGCCCCCGTTGGCCCGACATCGACCAAGACGACCCTCGTGATCCAGACCAACGGTGCGGCTGGCTTGTTGTCAGTGCAAGTTACGCAATACACTCTCAGAGGGAGGCGCGGTGGCTCACGGCGACTTCCGGCTCCCGACGCCCGCTGACCTCTGCGCTCGGCCTCGGCCCCGTGCCCCCACTCCGCCCCCCCTTAGGCCACCGGCCCTAGATGGTCCAGATGTACTAGAACCCCCGCGCCCCCCCTTAGGCCCCTCAGTCGTACCCGGGATGCCTGTCCTGTCCTGGGATGCCCTGGGATGCCCTCTGCGGCAAGAGCACACCAGAGGGACTTGTGAGGTGTCCCCAATGTCTTCGGACAAGCGATATGCGTCAATTCGAAGTTTTGCTGGCTTCTCTGCTCGCATGCACGCTTCGCCCCGTCCCAAGGTCCGAGGCTAACTGGCCCGCCACTCCGCGGCCCCTCGCGGTCACGGGCCTCACGGTTGGTCCGGCGGCCCAGCGAGGACCCAGGCTCGTCATGGCGGGCTCGGAGGGGAGAGCCTGGATGGGCGTGGGCATGGGCAAGCTGCTGCACTACGCTGCGTGGCGGGGCCGGAGGGCGCACACCAGGGGTAAGGGGGGGCGGTTATAGCAGGGTATGGGCGTCAACGTTTGCCCAGTACCCACCCCACCACCCCAGCGCACCCAGTTGTCGTTGGGACCCAAGTATGGGCCGAGAACAGCAGTGTGCCGCCTTCCAGCCCGAGGCCCGAGACGGGTCAGGCCGTCCCGCCCCTCGCCTTGACCCCGACCCCGAGCCCCAAGCCCCTTCACTCCGGTCTTACTTGCGGTCTACCTCCCCCCGCGCAACACTCGTGGTCGTGGACCCCAGCCTACCGGAGGCTGCTGCTGCTGCGCCCCCTCCTGCCGCTGGGTGCGTGGCTGCCGGGTGCCTTGCTTCTGACGGGCCGGCTTGAGCGCGGGCTTGACAGGCTTGAAGGGGGCCATCGAGTCCCATCTTCATGAGCAGTTGCCATGGGCCAACTTGTGTCCTTTGAAGTCGTGCCCCGAGAGAGTGTCGGACCACGGTCCCTGGGTTCCGTGCAAGAGGGGCCAGGCTTTCTCTCGGGGCGTCCAGCCCGAGACTGGTCAGGCCGTCCATCCCCTCGCCTTGACCCCTCACCCCGCCCGGGCCCTCAACGGCTCAAGCCCCGGTCCTGCGAACCGCCTCCCCCCCGCAACACCCCAGCTTACCGGAGGCTGCCGCCGCTGCGCCCCCTCCTGCCGCTGGTGCGTGGCAGCCAGGGGCCTTGCAGCAGACGGGCCGGCCTGGGCACGGGCCGGCTTGAAGGGGAGTCGGAGGTTCGTCCCGTCGGGTCCAGTCGTCGTGAGCATGTGCCATGGGCCAAATTGCGACGTCCTTGAACTCGTGCCCGCCGGAAGGAACCGTCAGACCACCGGCCCTGTTGGGTGTCGCCCAAGAGAGGCAGGCCTTGCTCCCTCAGGCACGTGAGGGCCGCGCAAGAGGGGCGGGAGCCGGGCCTCCCTCTCTCTCGTGCAAGAGGGGCCGGGCTATCTCTCGGGGCGTCCGGGCACCGTCCGAACTTCTGCCGGAAGGATACGGGGCCCAATGCAGGCCTGTCCGGGCGGCGCCTGAGACGGGCCTGCCGTTCAGCGGGTTGGCAGTCCCGATCGAGTCCTTCAGGACAGAATTCCCACGCGCCATCGCGCTGCGCACAAAGTCGTTCGTGCTGCTTCCCGGCCGCTGCAGCCACAAGTTGGCGCACACTCTTTTACGAACTAGACACCAGGTATCACGCCCTGAATTTGCAACCTCCAGAGTAGCTTGGCGCCTTCAGGCGTGGAAGGAGAACGACTGAAAGGGAGTGAAGGGGACCACTTCGCGCGCGCTTCAAAGACCCGACCCGCATTGCTTAGCGCGTGCAGAAGATGATGTTAGCATAAGGCTGCTGGGCCTACTGCCAAGCTGTGAGGCTTGGCCGCGACAGAAAGCGAAATGGGGCTGCCCTGGCTGGCACGCTGCTTTGGCATCGGCTTTGATGACACCACTCCATTGGCACCGGTCTTCAAGGAGACTCCGGCGCCAGTAGCAAAGCCGGCGCCCAAGCCCAAGCCGAGGTGAATTGGCCATGGTTGGCAGCCGCAAAGGAACGGCACAGATGGCTCTAAATTGACAACATAATGGCATATGCAGTGTGGAATTGCACCACGGGGACACGGGGACAATGGACCGGGTCCCACGCCACCGCTGCCTTGCCCGACGTTCTCAACCCCTCGCTCCCGGCCCAACCTCTCGCCAGGCCCGCCACCAGCTGGCGGGACATGCCCATCCTGCAGTCCTACATGCTGAAGAAGAAAGTTGGAAAGGTAGCTGGCGACTGGAGCAGAGGGTCAGACCGGCGGGACTTGCTCCAAACCCGCCTACATCAACGACCCTCTGCCCCTGTGCCTGCCTTTGCACACACCCATTCCCGTGCCACCACATGTTTCACCCCGTTGCCGCCTGCTTGCATGCCCCTCTCAGGGTGGCTTCTCGGAGGTTTACCTGGGGGAACACAAGGAGAGCAAGGAGCTGTACGCAGTCAAGGTGGTGCAGCTGGCGTGCGCGGACCTGGACGCCGACGAGGTGCGGGTGTACGGCACACGGGGCCAGCCTGTACGGCAGCATAAGTATGATGCCCCGGGCACGACTCAGGGTCCAGCTGTATCATACACGTCATGTGCCCTGCACGAAACTGCCGCCCTTGTACATTCCACCTCATAACACTCCGCTGTACCGTACCCCTCGATGCAGATTGCCAACCTCATAGCGGAGGCCAAGTACCTGCAGAGCCTGGACTGGTGGGGCAAGAGGGAGGCGGGGTGGGGTGGGGTTAGGTGGGGCAGGGGCGGGGCAGGGTGCGGTGGAGTCATTGAGGTGGGTGGGCCGGGACACGGGGAAGCCGAGGTGTGGCGGGGTGGGGGGTGGGGTGGGGTGGGGTGGGGTGGGGTGGGGTGGGGTGGGGTGGGGTGGGGTGGGGTGGGGTGGGGTGGGGTGGGGTGGGGTGGGGTGGGGTGGGGTGGGGTGGGGTGGGGTGGGGTGGGGTGGGGTGGGGTGGGGTGGGTGGGGTGGGGTGGGGTGGGGTGGGGTGGGGTGGGGTGGGGCAGGGGCGGGGCAAGGAGGTGCGGGGCGGGCCACGGTCCTTGGGCAAGGTCCTTCCGCAAGGACGGCCCTGGTGGTGCGGGGTGGGGTGGGGCGGGGCGCGGCCGGGCAGGGCGCGGTTTGACGGGGCTGGCGGGAAGAGGTGCAGGGTCAAGGGGCATGGGGCAGGGCGGAGGCAAGCTGCACGTACCTTGATGTCACGAGTGGGCCGTAGGGGTCAGAGGTCAGGCACACGGGCGGCCCCCCGCACTGGGGCCTGTAACACATCGACCCGTGTCCATCACAGACACAAGTCGCAAGTCTCAACCACAACCAGCGCTGGGGCCGGGGTGGTGATACCGTAGCTTGAGCCCGAACCTTCTGCCCCCCTTTCTCCCACCCTCCACAGGACTGGTGAGCTGCTGGGGACCAGTGCCTGGGGCCGGTGGGGAGAGGTGGAGCACGCCCTGGGAAGGAGCTCGCGGGATGGAGCGCGTCCGTGGCTTGCGCAGTTCAGGGGGGGTGGGGTGCAGGCTCGCTGGTGGAGCGTGGCGGAGCTCAGCGCTCGTTCTGGACGTCGGAGCCCCCGAAGCCCAGACCCCGGAGCCCCCGGACGTCGGAGCCCAGGACCAGATTGGCAGCGCTCAGCCGTGGCCCTGGGGCCGCTGTGCCCCCGACCGCGAACCGGAGCCCGCGGTCCGGGCCCTGGGGCGCTGGGCTAGAGCTTGGTGAAGCCTCCGGCTCTGGCGGCCTGGGTACCTGTGGGATGGTCATGGATATCAAATGCGCTGGGCTCTGGAGCTCACGGCCTGGGCCGCCCGAGGCCTGGGCCCTGTACTAGAGCTTGGCCGTGTCAGGGCCAGGGCCGGGGACTGGGACGTGGCAGCTGGAACCACGGCCAAGGATGCGCTCGTGCATGTCAGACACGGGAAGCGTTGGCGTGCCAAGGGATGTCGGACGGGGTTCTGTGCTCTGGAGCTCCTGGTTAGGGCGCTGGAGGCAGTCTGTGGTCGTGGAGGCCCGAGCGCGCGTTGCGAGCCGAGGGTTGAGGGCTGATGAGGGGCCCCGCAGCCCCGCTAAGGGCTTGGCATCGGCAAGGGCCGAGCACGCAGCAGCGCAGAGGGAGGCGGGGGTCCGGGTCCGCCAGGGTCCGAGCTGTGCTGTGAGCGTCCTGCATTTCCGTCCCCTTCAGCGCGCCACTATCCCTGCCCTCCGCCCCCCTCCCCTGCCCCCCAGCCCCTACCTGCTCAAGTGCCGGGAGTACGCCACCAACGGGGATTGGTTGGTGCTGGTGCTCGAGTACATGACGGGGGTGAGCGGATCGCGGATCTGGGGTCCGGGGATCTGGGATTGAGGAGTTGGGATCCGGAATCCGGACCAGTAGGCAGGGAGGGTCTTGCCATATGGGAATTGCTGGTCCTGGTGCTCGAGCACTGGGTGGAAGTGAGCAGCGGGGAGGGGGCTGGAGGCAGTGGGTCCAGCAACGTGGTGGAAAGGCCGTGGTTTGGCAAGGCTGAGAAGGGCATCTGCATCTGCGTCGCTTGGGCACGGCTGGGGAGGGCATCTGGTGTGCTGTTGCCGGGGATGAGGCCAACGCTCACTTCGCTCACCTGTCTGTGCGCCCCTTCCCTCGTGTCAGGGCGAGATGTTTGACCACATCTTCCAGGTCAAGAAGTACACTGAGGCCATGGCGGCCAAGCTGTTCGCACAGGTGCGGCCTCTGGCGGCAGGCGGGAGTTGGGCTGGAGACGGGACCGGGCCAGGCAGGGCTGGATGATGAAGAGAGGGTGGGGGCAGGGGACGGGAGTTTACTGAGGCCACGGCGGCCAAGCGTTTTTGACAGGTGGGAGGGTGGGGGCAGTGAGATTCTGTGATGAGGCTACGGCGGCCATTGGCGCAGCCGGGGATGGATGGGTTGGCTGGGCAGGGGCTGCCCTGCGGCCGAGCACGCATTAGGGCGGCTGGTGGCATTGACTGAAACGTTCGCACCAGCGGCGCACCAATGGACCCTCTGCCGCCGCCTGTGGTCCGCAACAGGTGGTGTCGGCCGTGTCGTACCTTCATAACCTCAACATCATCCACCGAGACATCAAGCCCGAGAACATCCTGTTCACGGAACCCGTGGAGGAGAGCGAGGCCGCCGGCAAGCCGCTCCGCATCAAGATCATCGACCTGGGAATGGCGGCGCACTTTTCGGCAGAAACGGTAAGAAGGGAGGAGTCGGACGGGGCCGAAAACGTTTGAGAGGTGTTGGGGTCAGTGGGTCGGGCAGCAGGGCCACGGGGGCTGTCGATGCGCAGCATAGACTTTGGGGCGGGCAGTTGGGCTCTGGGACACTGTCTGCCGGGCACCGCCGCGTTGTGGTACCCCGCCCCGCCCATCCACCTTGCCCCCTGCAGCCCATCACTGGATGCGTGGGGACGCCCGGCTTCGTGTCGCCAGGTGCGCAGCTCCTTGTGTGGGGGGTGGCTGTGAGCATGTGCGGCGAGGTTGGAGGACCTGCACCGAGGGCCACCAACAGCGGTGGCCTCTGGGATGTACCACAAGACGGAGTTCGGGGTTGACTGGGGCCCCGGGCTGCGGGTGGGATGGGGTAGTGCATGCCTCATTGGGCCGTAGATTGGACGGAGGCCATACCTCACAAGTTGGACAGGGCAAGGCGAGTCGGGGGCGTCATAGTGTGGAAACTGGTGCGATACGTACATATTTAGATACCTCGGGCTAGACTGGGCGAAGGCCATGTCACACCAACGCACCTCCCGCTGAGCCTTGCTGGTCCCTTTCCCCGGCACTCGCAGAGGTGTGGCACGACAAGCCCCACACGGTAAGGGCGCAGCGGGGGATGGGGACCTGCGGGGCCCTACCGTGCAGTCTCGTGGGGCCCTGCGCCCCGTCAGTCCTGGCCCTTCCTAGGACCTTCGCGCCCTTCCCCCCCCGGCAATCCCACTAACGATTCGATACTCTCCCGCTTATCAGCTTCAAACACCCCCCACCTCTCCCCCCCCCCAGTTCGCCATGGACGTGTACGCCCTGGGCGTGGTGCTCTTCATCATGCTCACGGGTGGGGCCATGGGGGGGGGAGGAGGGGCGGACGGGCATAGCGGAGACAAAGGCGCTAGGAAGACCCTTAGGGCGGATTCCGCTAACCTGGATGTGGGTCACGGAGAGGAGGATGTCACGGGCCAGGAAGGAGCGGGGTGGAGTGTCCGAAAGGGTGATGGCTCTACTTGGCCATCGGACCGGTGGCATGCCCGCTGATGGGCATGAGACACAGAGACTGAACGAGGGAGGCACGGGCCTGGAGGAGGTTTCGGGGCTGAGCAGTGTTTGGGGCCGCTGGGGCAGGGGCAGGGGACGTGGCTCGTAGGGTGTGCCCGTGCGTGGCTCCCTGCCCGGCCTGAGCCCCTCCGCCCCATGCCGCCGCTGCACCCGCAGGCCGCAAGCCGCACTCGGGGTACGACATCCGCATGATGACGTACTGCGACATGTGAGTAGTAAGCTCTAGCCTTAGTGGTGAAGACTCTCGCCTGAGTTTGGAGACGAGAGCTCGAGGGAGCGTCAGGACCCATGCCTTGGGCCGCAGGCTCAGGGCACTGCATTGCGCCGCATTGCGTGGCCGTGGCCGTGGTTGGCGAACAAGTGCTCTTGGCAACGTGCATGTTGGCGCTGCAGCCCTTCCTCGGCAGTTAGCCGCCTGACCAGCTTTCCTCCCCGCGTCGGCCCTGCCCCCGCAGCCCCATCCTCAACTCTCCAGCCATGTCGGACGAGCGGTGAGCTCAACTGGCTCGGGCGCAGTCGTGACGGAAGGGTTCTGAGAGGGACGGTCCGCGAGGGGACAGCGACAGGGTTACGGGGGCCCGATGCAGAGGGCTGTGAAGGCTTTGGCGCTAGCCCGCATCGCTGATATCAGTTATGCCGCCCACTTCATCCCAACTCCATCCTGGTCCTCCATCTCCGCAGGTTTCTTTCGCTTTCTCAGCCCGCGCGCGAGCTGTGTCTTGCCATGATGGCGGACAGCCCCAAGGACCGGCCCACGTGCCTCGAGGTGCTGCGGCACCCCTTTATAGCGGCGGTGGATTCCAACGGGGACGCGCACCGGGAGATGGGGGACGTGGTGCGCAGGAGGATGAGGGAGCTCACACAGCTGAGGTGAGGGGGCGAGCGGGTGCGGTAAACGGGGATGGTCTGTGCACTTGGATGCCAGGGCGAAGTCCCTTACACTCTGCTTGCGTGTGTGCGGGTGGCCGGGTTAGCCGGGGGCGACCCACCCGTAACGGACGGTTTCCCGATGAGCCGCCGCTCCCGCCTGCGTCCTGTTTGGCTTAGCCCTCGCTTGGGTACGGGCGACCGTGCCCACATTGCCCTCTGCTCTTCACTCGGACTTCTGACCCACCCTCCACACCGCCATCCCCCAGGCGGCTGCACGGCCTCCGCTACGCCATGCACGCGCACCGGCCCGAGGGCACCGACGACAAGGCGTTCCTCGAGGTGCTCGACAGGCGGAGGCTGAGGCTCAAGAAGTGGGTGTGGCGGCGGGCGGGGCGGGGCGGGACTGAGGGCGTGGGCGCTTCTTGGTTGCACAGCCCCCACGCCTTTCAAAGTGGCCCAGCTCCTGCTGCGATGTGCTGCCTTTCCACACCTTCCCACATCCCCACCTTCCAAACCCTCCCCTCCGCCCCCCCTGTCCCCCGCCTCCTCCCCCCTACCCCCAAAACCCCAGCGCCGCCGCCTGCCAGTCCCAGGAGAACAGCTCCCGCGTCCTCGGGCCCAACGGCACCCCCTGCGCCTCCGCCCGCCCCTCCGTCGACGGCAACTGCAGCGCAACCGCCAACGGAAACGGAAACGGCAGCGGCGCCGCGCTGCCCTCGGTGGATGGCTCCTGCACGCCCCTGGCGCGCAACTCCCTCAACCTGGCATACAGGGCCTCGGACGCAATGGCAGCGGCGGGCGGCAGCACGGGCGGGCGCATGAGCCGCGACGCGTCACGTGACCTGGACGCAGCGCTGTCGCACCACCTGCTGGAGGGGTCCAACCACTCCAGGGGCGGGGCCACGGTGCGGACGGGGGGGCCTGAAGGGGGAGCGCAGGGGGCGGATCCGTGGGGCCGCCCTTGATTACCCTGTGTGGCCTGGAAGCCTCGCTCCCCTTGCCCCAACGGCCCGCCCCTCCCCCCTCCACCCCCAGGTTGACAAGATGGCGCTGCTGTCCGCCCTGCCCGACATGGCCCGGAGCACCACCATGCCGGCGCGGAGGTACCGGGAGGGGCCCGAGGGGCTGTCGCCGGTGCCCTCGTGTGACCCATCCATGTACACGGGGATGGACGACGCAGCGATGCCGGGGTAAGGGGGGTGCGGGCGGTATGGGTAGACAGGGTCCGGCGGGCAGGTATACAGTACATGGGATACACGGGGATGGGGGACGCGGCCATGCCGGGGTGAGTATTGACGTGAGGGCGTGGGGTACGTGGGGGTGGAGGACGCGCCTGGGTGAGTTGCGGCGTGGAGGCGGTTGAAGGGGACCAGGTCTTTGCGTCGATGCCGTTCAGAAAGGACTCAGGGGGAAACGGAGGACGTGGAGCTCCCCATCTTCTTTTCTCTGCTCGTATCATGTGCCTCCTCTCTGTGCCTTCTCCCCGTCTCCCTGCCCATCCCCGACACCCATTCTTCCCTTCCCATGCTCCCCTCCCTCCTCCTCAGGGCCTGGTCCGCCTACCCCCTGGGCTATGAGGCGCTGCAGCACCGGGATGCGCTCATGGAGGGACTGGCGCCGGGGGCGGCCCACGCAGCGGAGGGGGCGGAGGCGGGGATGGGGAGGGTCAGGGAGCCGCCTGCGCCGCTCTCGACGGCGCTCGAGGACCCCAAAGAGGGCACGGACAAGGCGGCGTCGGGATAAAGGGATGGAAGGACGGTGGCTTTGCACCGGGATCTATCATCCATATGCAAGTGGGTTTCTCATGAGGCAGAGGACTAGACCCGAATAAGGGGACGGGATGCTCCGTGCCGTTAGGGACAAGAAGGGCCTGTGGGCCAGGGGGTTCTGCCAGTCAAGCAAGGACGGCTGCTGCTGGGAGCCGAGGGAGGTCCCCGTTGCGGGCAGGGTATGTACGCACACCGGCTGGGAGTGGACCGCCGCGGGACAAAGCAGGCCAAGAGCGTGATGGTGGTGGGCGTGAACCAGTTTGGTACACCGTTCAGGGGGTTTCATACGGCCAATGAGGGACCCAAGTGAGCATTTATGGGAGGATCTTCGACTTCGGTTGCGAGCATGGTCTGTGTCCGGGGTTCGGGGGTCGGGAAGGTGCGGTGTGGCGGCGACGCGCAGTGGCGAGTGCATGATGGGGTAAGGACGCTTGGAGAAAGTATCATGTGCCGGTCGGAGCAGAGGACTGCGAACTGACGGGCGTGACATGTTGACAATTGGTTCCACCCTAGGGTTCCACGCATCCCAGCAAACCCCATCCCTCCCAACCTGCTGAGCGGAGTGGAGTGTCAGCTAAGCCTCTTGCGCATAACAGCTTGATGGCTAACGAAATACTCCCCGCCCAAGAAGCCAACATTTCCCCAGCGCCCAGCCTCGTTCAGCGCCCCTTGCCCCGTGGGAAAAACAACCCCATGATAGCCCCACTCCATGTCGCAGCAACTGCCTCCGGGCTCCGGTGCGGGCCAGCGCGAGTCGCCTCTGTCCTCCAGACCTCCTCCCCAGCCCCGTTGCATCCCGCCCTAGAAAGCGCATCGCTCACTCGCCTGCATGCGCACACACACGCTCTGGCGACGCAGTCAGCAGACCCATACGGTACATCACCACGACCCCCTTAGAAACAGAAGTAGAAATTATCTCTCATCTCGGCCTGCTCCTCCATCCATTCGGCCATCGCCTCCGTCTCCAGCGCCCGCTCCTCATCCCGCTCGGCCCGGGCCTCTCGCCGAGCTGTCCTCAGCCGCCCCGCCAGGTCCCCGGGCGGCGGCGCCTCGCTGATTACGCGGTGCCAGCGGGAGCACACACTCAGCGCCGCCGCCAGGCCCCGGCCTTTCAGCAAGCTAAGGCAGCGCTCCAGCAGCTCCGCGTCGGTCGGGCAGGGCCGCGTGCAGCAGGGGCGGGGGCGCGGAGGGGTCCATGCGCCCGACCGGGCCCCGCGCCCAGCCTTCTGCCCAGGAGTTTGCAAAGGCGGGCGAGGGGCTGTAGCCGGGCAGGGAGCCGTCGACCCCGGGCTGTATGCAGCGCAGGAGCAGGCCCCGGACGAGGGGCGCTCCGCCCCGAGTACTTTCAGACGTGTAGCTGTTCTCTCGTGAGACGTGTCGGTAGTACGGAGACGAGGGCAATCCGGCGTTCCGGCTGACAGCGTCGCCGGTCCTCAGGGCCTTGGTGGCGTATGACAGGGCGCAGAGCATTGCCGTCGGCAAGGCGGCGCCGGCGGCCGCAGGCGCGGCTTCGGCTGTGCCGCCGCCGCCGCTGCCTGCTGGGACGACAGCACCGCCAGCGGACGTGCTAACCGACCCCCCCCAGTCCTGAAGGCGCAGCTGCGAGAGGAGGACCTGCAGCTGGGTGGCAGCGCTGACAGCCCCCGCCCCTCCGCCCGCAGGTGCCGCAGCCTCCGCCAGGCGTTGCAGCTCCGACAGGCGCCCCTCCATCTCCGCAGCCCGCAGCAGCCGCAGCAGCTCATCCCGTGCCCGGCTGTAGCCCTCCTCAAGGACGCCAGGATGGCCATGAGCTCCGCCCGCATGTGGAAAGGAAGCCCGGTGGCGAGGGAGGTGGACGTGGCGCCACCAAAGCAGACCAGGTCCCACACGGAGAGCGGATGCAGGAGTGGGCCGGCCGCAGCCACCTGCCTGTACGGCAGCGGGACGAGCTTGTATCGCCGGCCGTCTGCAGTAGCCACAACCCAGCCCTCGAAGGCCGGCGGCTGCTGGGGCGTGCTACCTTCTGTCGAGCCATGGAGAGCGGGGGTGGATGCCCCCGGGAGCCCGGCCAGGAGCTCCGGCAGCGGCCCCTCAACGCTGGGGACCGCCATGGTTACTCCTAACGCCTTCGCCAGCGCCGGCAGTTGGTCCCGTGCCGCCTCCCGGCCCTCCGCATCGTACGCCCCAAGCAGCACGGCACCCTCAAAGCCGTACGACACCACGCGGGTGTTCATGCCGCACACTGCCTCCAGTACGTACGTCCAGCCGGGCAGGAAGGCGGAGAGGCGGGCGTGGCTGCGGAGCCAGACGCCCGCCCACAGCGCCTGGGGGCCGAAAGCAGAAGGGCCAAACGATACCGAGTGACATTCAGGGAGATTGGGCAACATCCGCTGTGTGCCCCATCCACAGCCTCAGCCAGCCGGCCGCCGCCCACGCACCTGCTGTGTGTCCATGCCCCCCAGAGTGGCGGTCCGCAGCTGCCCCGCCCACGTGAAGGCCAGCACCAGCGACCCGTCCACCTTGACCGAGGCGGAGGCCTGCCGCTGAGGGCTGCTGCTGCTGCTAACGCCGCTAGGCCCCACCGCCAACCGGGGCTGCGGGCGGCCGTGGGCCATGGGCTCCTCTGCCTCCAGAGTCTCCGGCAGTAGCGTAGCGGTCTGCTGGGGGAGGTTAACCTGCCGAAACTTGTCACACTGGGCTGTCCTCAGGCGTGTGCCACACTGGGCAGTGCCCAGCCAGCCTGACGGCAGAGAACGGACTGGCAGGTCGCTGGGCTGGCCATAGGGGGCCAAGGGCGCCGCGACCACGGAGCGCGATGGGGGGTGCAGGACCAGGCCCCGGCAGAGCGCCGCCACGGGAAGCGCATGAGCTCTCATGGTCCTGCAGATACAGCAGCAGATAAAAGTTTGGTCAGATCAGGTTTGGTCAGATCGGATGTAGGCACAACTGAAGGCCCTCGGGTTCTCCGTAGCAAGCGATGCCTGGGAGCATCCCCGGGATGCGGGGCCCGCCCAGGCCCCAGCCCCATGTACCATACCTGCAGCTGAAGACCTCGAGCCCACAGTCCGGGTCCACGATCCTCTCCACAACGCCCGCCTCTACCCCGGCCATCACACTGCCGTACAGCTCTTCAAACGGCAGGAGGCGGGCGGGCTGCACCGGCGAGGGAGGCGGGAGGGGGGCCGCTGCCGATACGGCGCCACCACACAAGCCAGCGGCCTCGGCAAATGCTTGCTCGACCGCTTCCGCTAGCTTCTCCGCTGTAATTGAACGACCCCACGGTTGCACGCCGTAACTCCTCCGCCGCCCTGGCTGGGGCGGGGCTGGGGTTCTGCGCCGAGCTTGTCCCACCTGACGTCGTCGACTTTGAGCTGCTGGCAGCGGCTGTCGAAGTACGGATTGAGGTTGTTAGGGGCCGCGGGCTCCGCTGGCTGTTCCGGCAGGAACCTGATGGTGATGAGCGTGTTGAGGGGAAGGCGCGTGCTGTAACCCGCGGCATCGTGCGCATCGCTGCCCACCAGATCCACAGCGACCTGCTCAGCCGGCTGCCACGTGTACGACAGCTCGGCCATGCCCAGCACGTACGGCATGTCGTACGGCGTGAAGACGAGCCCGTCGTTTGGGTAGGAGCAGGCGTCGCGGCTTGCCTCGAGCTGCCGCAGCGCCGCCGCCGTCACCTCCGTGGCGCCCTTGCGCAGCACGCACACCGTGTCTCCGGCAGAGGGCAGCGGAGCCTGCTGGGTCTTGCGGAAGATCGTCGGGCCTGCCAGCTGCGAAGGCTGCTCTGCTGCCGCTGTCGCCGCTGCAGCTGCAGCTGCCTGTAGCTCCTCGCTCGCCTCCGCCTCCGCCAGCGCCCGCCCTCCGGCCCCGCCTCCAACCCCACCGCCGCTGCCGCCTTCCCCCATAGCCGCCAGTCGCTCCCGCAGCGGCCGGCTCCACAGCCGCCGCCCGCCCACGCACAGAGCGTCAAAGGCGAGGAAGAAGCCCCTCCCGCCGACCCACATCAGCTCGCCGTCGAGCAGCGTGCCGGACGGCAGGCCGCCTCCGCCACCGCAGCCGGCAGCAGCAGACGGAGGCACGGAGCTGTGGGCAACGACTTCGGAAGTCCTGATCGGGAACCTGTACAGCGCGCCGGCGCGGTTGAGGAGGTACGCCTCAGCCCCGCTACCGCCAATGCTGCCGCCAGCGCTGCTGCTGCCGCCAGCGCCCTCCCCCTCCTCTCCCCCCAGCACCATGAGCAGGTGCCGGGTGCCGTCGGCCTTGCGGCTCACGGCGTAGCGCCCCGGCCACCCCACCCAGCGGGCCTCCGCGGCGGAGGCAACCGTTCGAGCCGGCATCGGCAGGGCGGGGCCCACCGAGCCCCCGCCTCCGCCACCTCCGCCCCCGCCCCCGAAGAAGCTGTCCAGCCGCAGACCCGAGGCCCCGGCCGCCGCCGCCAGCACCCGATCCCGCTCGCGACGGCTCGTCACGAGGCGGGTGGAAGTGACCGGCTGCAGGGGCGTGAGGGACAGGCATTGAGGGAGCCGCAAGCCTGGTACTGAGGCCAGCCAAGCCGGCGGCGGCGCTGAGCTGGGCGGTGTCGGGTGTGCTCGCCGCTGTGTTTTTGTCGCTGTGTGACCCGCGGAGGGCCTGCGTGTGCTAAAGAACGGGCCGGCGGCGTAGCCTGCTGCAGCTAGCCTGCCTGGACCTGGCGGTTCCGATATGGAATAGCCCATGCCCTCATCGACCTCCGTTAGCACCCCGAGCGCGGAGAAGAACTCCAGCACGCGGCAGGTCTGCGCCGCCGTCCACTGGGCCGTGCGCTCTGCCATGCGCTGCCCCTTCCTCCAGTGGGGCGCAGGATGTGTCAGGTAGAGGACCTGGCGTGGGTGGACAGGCGTCAGGTAGGTAGGCGGCAGGCGGCATGCCATTGGCAAAGGGCAGCGTACCCCCGCGTGCCGCGCGCCACCCCGCCGTTACACCCACACGTTCCGATAAGCAGGAAGCCCCAGCCATACGGGATGGATCGCCCATCTCTGCAAGGCTGCCCACCGCCCGCACCTGCAGCAGCGGCACCCCCGCCTCCCGCAGCGCCTCCACCACAGCGAAGGTGTCCTCCGTGTCCTCTACGCACTCGAGCAGCAGCAGGGGGGAGGAGGTCGGCCTGGAAGCAGGGGCATGGGGAGGACAGGTAGGGGTATCCCTGGGTCACGAGCAAGCGATCGCGAGGGTGGGGCAGGGCGCGCGCACACGTGAGGGGACCAGAAAGCAGCGGGGAAGGGGGAAAGGGACAGGCAGGGGAACGGAAGGCTGCCTTGGGGAGGAAGGCGGCGGTCACGGGTCAGCGGTCGAGGCCTCTGGCCCCGGACGCTGCGCGAGGCTCACCTCGCCTGCTGCAGCGCGGTCCACTCGTCCGCAGCCTGTTGCAGAAGCTCCTTCGCGACCGCCCGGCGGTGCTCAGCGAGGCTGCGCGCGGCCGAGGTCCCCTCCAGGCCCCTCGCGCCCAGCTCCTCGCGCACGTCCAGCAGCCGCACCCAGCCGCCGAGGCGCGTCTGCGCGAGCTCACGGCCTAGCTTGGACTTGCCCGAACCCGGAGCGCCGATGAGCAGCAGCGCACCGCCCAGGGAGGGGCGGTCGTTGCCGCTCTCGGGTCCGCTGCTCGAGGCGGCCATGCTGCTGAGCAAAGCAAGTGGTGGTGTCTCTGGGGGCGTGCAAGAACTCGTGTGCAAGGGAGGTGGAGCGCAATGGGGCTCACAGGTTGCCCTCACGAGTGCCACCGACTCAAGCCTGCCCCCAACCTCCCCCACCCCCGGGTCCGGGGACCTGGCTGCAGGCCCTACCCTACCCCCGCGGAGGCCTCACCTACCGCCGCCGGCTGTCGGCCCATCTGCTGGCAACGCCACGGCCACGGCCCCAGGCACCGGCGGCGGCACACACTCCAGGGCCCCGCCTGATGCTGCCGCCGCCGCTGCGTCCGTGTCACGAAGGCCTAGGGGCCTGACAGCAGGAGGAGGGGGCGATGACATGCGCATAACAAGGGTGGCGGCCCGGAGGCAGGACTAGACCGAATGGAGCTTGTGGCCTTTCATCTGGTCCCGATTCTTGGGGAATTCAAGGCCACCGGGGGACGTCCCGGGAGCGGGACGGAGAGCATCGACAGCAGCAATGTTGCGCCAAGCTGCGGGGGCCTGCGCTAGCCTTCTGACCTAAGTCGAAGTGTGCAAAATCGCGGCTCTGGGAGAACGCTTCCGCCTGCTAACTTGGCAAATGTTGCCGCGCTGAGCCAAAGGTGCGCAAAGCGCAAACGCGTTGCTCTTTCTCCCCTCTATGCTATGCGCACGTTGCAGCTTAATGTGATGCTCGCTGTGCCGTTGTGCCCTCGCGATGGGGTTAGTGGGCACGAACCCCAACACCGACTTCCAACCCACCGCACAAGTCTGGCTCCTTGGAGCTCTCAACCCTCTCCACCAACGACATCAACCTTGCCTACAGGGGCAACCTCTGCCCACACTTCATTGCGTGTTACCGGTTACTACCTACTCTTTTCGCCCAGAGTTCGCGCACCCGCACCGCTAGACCACCTGCAAACAAGACTAGACCCGAAAGCGCCCTGTTGCCAGCGGCCCCGTGCCTCGTGCCTCGTGCGCGACTTGATACCGGCTTCGTGCCTCGTGCCTTCGTGCCTCGTGCCTCGTCGCGAAGTAGGCCCTGCCTGCGAGCCTATGGCCGTCTGGGTACGCCCAGCAGTCGCCCTCCTGATGGGCCTAGCAGTAATGCAACGCTCAGCCTGGGGCCTCCGCCAATGCAGGTCCCGCGCTGAGGCCGCACGCACCCGGCCCCATGTCACGACTGCTTCCTGGCACCTCGAATACTTGCTCTCGTCCACCCCATGTGACCCCTGCCTGCGGGCTGCCCCCAAGGGCGGGAGATCCCACAAGCCCACGCTTGCAAACTCGCAGGCGTGCACTTCGCTTAGGCCTCGCCCCTTTCCCATCCCATCAGCCTGTGAAATCTCTCTCCCCCTCGTCGCTTGCAAACCCGGCATGTATGCGCGCTCCAGTCATGTCGCAATTACATTGCGCTGGTTGATCTGCGGGCCAAGCGCGGGGCCCCCATGCCGACACATGCCATGCTGGCACGCTTGCTTGGGGCAAGGGTAGTAACCAAGAGAATCCCTGTTTCGGAGTTGACAATCACCCATGGCAGCTGCCGTGCCGATAGCGGGCCGATCGAGGGCCTCTTGCTGACCTGCGGCCTCAGATGCCATGCCGGCCAACCGGCGGGGGCCACGTCCCAGGCGCGCCTTGGCCTCTAGAGGTTGGGAGACAATAGCGGCGGACCACCCTTTCTTGCGAGTTTCCGATGGTAGATTGTCTGTGCAGGAGCCCCCAGGCGTCCTGGCACTGATCGACGATGACTAAAGACACGGCGGTAGAATGATGAGGGGGGTTCTACGGGCCCGGCCCTAGCGACGTGGCGTGACGACCGAAAGTCAGTCACAAAGCGTGGTGTCGGTGTGCAGGTGGCACACCCAGTAGGTGGCGCTCTCGCTCAACCCCTCCCCTTCTGGAGGCGGTTCCTGCTGTAACCATCGCATCGCATCCTCTAGAACCTACCCCAGCAGGGGGGTGCATGCCATCTCAGAGCTCCCAGGTTCAAGTGACCGAGCACCCTGATGGCGCGGAAGCCGTACGCCTTTCTTTCGTAGCCTTTCCAGCGAACTCGTTGCGCGCTTGCTAAGAATCATCCGCTTTCGCTCAACATACAACTTGTGCTTTACCGACCTGACAGCTGTGCTGCCGTAGAGGCTGGAACTTCGGCTACTTCGGCCACATGGGCGGGCTTCATACCTACCGCCGCTGTGCCAGCCATCCCGCCATCCCATGGAATTTGAAGCCTCGGCACGCTCAGCCTTTGCGCTTCTCCCAGTCCTCGTCAGCCGTTGGGTTCCCGAGTCCTGCTTTCCTAGAGACTTTACCAGCGGGCCAGGGGCTGCTTTGTGCCCCACGGGTTGCCAACCGTCAGTGGCGGCAGCAGAACCGCGCCCCAGCTTCCTATAAGCCCCTCGTACAAGGGACCAGTTGGCTTCATATTCTCGAGACTCGGACGACCCCACGGGTGTAGATGAAAAGAACGAAGCGAAGCGCTTGGTTGTGGCGTAGGGCGTCCCCACGGGTGTCTAGATACCCTGGGCGTCCTGTGCCACCGTTGGCCCGCCGGCGGCCACTACCGCACCCGCAAAGGCTGCTGCTGGGGGCTGTTGTGACACGATGGCGCAGATCCAACCCGAACGGGCCGCTAGCTCGATGCATCGCCGCTAGATAGCTGCTGCCCTTATTGCCCCCGCAACCGACTTCCCCGCCGGTCTGTGGATGATAGGCACGCCCAGCCCCAAGGGATTGGCTACGCCTGCCCCGCCCGCCCGTACTGGCTGGGGCAGGCAGGGCTACTTTCAAGGTCCGCCGATTGTGTCACCGAGATCACTTCCTATGGACCTATGGCCACTTTCCCAGACTGAGAACCCGTAACGTTGTTGCCCGGGGGGCTAGCTAGGCCGGGACTGACGGGGGGCGCCGCCGCGTGGGCGCGGCAGGCACGGAAGGAGCATGGCAGGTGGTTCCCGGGGTCGGCAGCCCAGTACGCTGCCGAGCCGCCGTGTCTAGCTAGGGTCGCGCCGCTGGCGCCCGCGGTGTGTAAGGTAGTGAGGAAGATAATCCCAACTACGCTGGCCTGCCATGAGCCCCCTAAGGCGCAGCCGCGTCCCTCACTGGGTGGTCGGTGCCAGGTCCTGCCCCTCCTTCGGGTCTTCGAGGGGGGTGGGCAGGGCCGCGGGTGGCTCTCGGCTCGCCCGCCCCGCCCCCAGGCCCCCCGCTGACCCCGGCCCTGCGGCCGCCGCCCGAGCCCTCGCCCCCTCCACCGCGTGGGCCGCCCCCGGCGCCAGTCCCTCCATGAGCGCATCCCGGTGCTGCAGCGCCTCATAGCCCAGGGGATAGGCGGACCAGGCCCTGAGGAGGAGGGGGGGGCATGGGGAGGGAGGGAAGGAAGGGCGTCAGCAGGGATGGAAGGGCAGGCAGGCAGGGTGCCTAGCACCGGCGGCGTTGTGTAGAATGGTCGGGGAGCGCAGCAGCAACTTGCCCGCCACGCCCGTCCCGCAATGCCACAAGCTATGGTTTGCATCCCTACACTGTAACGTCGAGAGTGGGGAAACTAAGAGCCAGGCGCGAACTCGACATGTTGGCGGGAAAGTGGCGGTCGCGCCACCTCGCACCCCAAACCCAAGGAGCGACGCGGATACTCGCTTCAGTAGATAACTTATGCGTTGTGAAGCTGAGGGCGAGGTAGTTACGTGCAGGATGTGACGGAATGTGGCGGTGCATGCCGCGTTCGGCCAAACCTCGCCGCTCAAGCCCGGACCGAGCGCGATGTGCTATCTGAGATAGTCCAAATTCTTGAAGGCATTTTTACTGGCAACTCATGTCGCGGGTCGCGTGACATTACGTGTCGCCCCGCCGCGCCCATCCTCCTACCCCCGAAGCTCCGCGCGAAGCACGCCGCACGTCCCAAGCGCAGTGAACCATACCTGCCCGCATGCCCCATTTTCCAGTCACTTCAAGGCACTGCCCATCTTTGCAGGTTCAAAGGAATCTGACACGTCTCCCTTGTCCCCGCCACTGTGTCCACGCACCAGCCTGATCGACGCGAACCCCTTGTCCCCGCGAGTCACCGGTTCCCGCCAACCGCCTCCACGCCACTCACCCGGGCAGCGCTGCGTTATCGCCCGTGTACATGGACGGGTCGCACGAGGGCACCGGCGACAGCCCCTCCGGCGCCTCCCTGAACCTCCGCGCGGGCATGGTGGTGCTCCGCTCCAAGTCGGGCAGGGCGGACAGCAGCGCCATCTTGTCGACCTTCAAGGGAAAGGAAGGGTAGAAATCAGGGGTGGCGAGAGCGGGCAGGACAGCCGTATTGGCCGGGAGGGCGTGCTCTTTGTGGGAACGGCCAGCATGTTGAGCAAGCAATGGTAACCCGCACGCACGCACACCTTACTCATGCCGCCGCCGTTCTCGGCGCCGGTGCCATAGCTGCAGTTGAGGTGCACTCTGCTGGAGCCGTCGTGCGAGCTCTCCCGGCCGTTCGCCTGCTGCGCGTCCGTGGCTTTGTAGGCGGCGTTGAGGGAGTTGCGTGCCAGCGGGGTCGCGGTGCCGTCCACGGAAGTGGTTGTAGATGTGGGCTGCCGTACGAAGCCGTTGCCTGCGTGGCCCGCGCCGGCGCTGGCCTCCCGACTGGACTCGATCGTGCGACAGTGAGTGCGCGGGTGGGGACGGGCGGGCGGGTGGAAAAGCAAGTGGGTGGAGGGGAGGCTACATTACACGAAGCAAAGGAAGACGGCGGGGTGCAAGCAGATTCGCGCCTGGACGCCCCAACCCCCATCTGCCTGTGTAGTCTCCCCCTCTCTCCCTCTCGACCGCGGCCCCGACTCTTCAAGGCACCGTCACACCCACTTCTTGAGCCTCAGCCTCCGCCTGTCGAGCACCTCGAGGAACGCCTTGTCGTCGGTGCCCTCTGGCCGGTGCGCGTGCATGGCGTAGCGGAGGCCGTGCAGCCGCCTGGGGAGGAGCGAAAGCACCGGAACGCCAAACAGGGCAACGGTAAGTGAGGTGGCTCATCCGGATTGTCCATTGCTTGGGAGGTAAAAGGGGCGCCCGTCCCCGGCCACCCGAACACACGTCGGCAGGGGCGGCAGGGGCATAGACGGCCCTCATGCAACCCAACCCCCTCCACCTCACCGGAGCTTCGCCAAGTCGCGCATCCTCCTCCGCACCAGGTCCCCCATCTCCCGGTGCGCATCCATGTTGGAGTCCACCGCAGCGATGAAGGGGTGGTGTAGCACTTCCATGCAGCTGGGGCGGGCGTTGGGGTCATCGGCCATCATCGCCAGGCACAGCTCGCGAGCGGGCTGAGAGAGGGTCAGGAACCTGTGGCGGCCGGAAGAGTAAGGCAAGGGGAAGGCAACGAAATCGAGATCCAGGTTCCGAGGTGTCGTACGGGACAAAGTCTACCGGTAAGCAACCCGAACTGCCTCACCGCTCGTCCTTAAGTGCCGTCGAGTCGAGGATTGACCTGAGAGGAACGACAGGCAGATGGAGCAGGATAGAAGGTGGTGAGGCACGCGTGTGAGGCCCGAACGCATGTGTCCTGGCTTGCCTGGCCACCATGACTAAGGCTAGAGGTCATGACTCACTTGTTGCAGTACGTCATCATGCGGATGTCATTGCCGGCGTGGGGCTTGCGGCCTGAGGGCGGTGCGTGAGGGCGCGGGGGAACGAGGGCGAGGGCTTTGCGGCTGAGGGCCGAGGGCGGAGAGCCCGGACCAGGATGGTATATGCTCCTCTCCCGTGTGGCAGCCATAGCGCATTCTTCTCGCAAGCCTCGCTGGACCTCCTCCTACGTGCAATCAAGGAGCCCCGTAAGCTGCGCCTGTCAAAGGCGCGAGCGCTCCTGTTCGCTATCGTCGATGCGCTAGAGGAACTCGCCTCGCGAAACGTGCCCGTGCGCCTAGTGAAGGTGGTGTCGCATACTGGACTATATGGAAACGAGCAAGCAGCCAAGGGAGCCGAGGAGGCTGCAGCCGACCATGAGGGCTGCGATGTGATCGAACACGCCGACCCAAACCCCTTCTCCCGCCTGTGGTGGCTGACAGACCCCGGGCTCCGATATGTCAGCGACATGGGAAGGGCACTTACCAAGGCGATACCGCCCAGCGCCCACGCGGGTTATACCAACGAAGGAGTGTTCAGCGACCTCTGGCGACAGGCCGCCCCTGACCTCTGCCCGACCTCCAGCAACCTAACCTGCGCGAAACCGCACGGTGACCCCTGGACCCTAAGCGCAGTACTGGGCGCCAGGTACGGCACCATGTACTGCCCCGCCCGGAGCCGTCCCAATCGTTGCAGACTGCCTCCAGGCCGGCCACCGGGGAGGTGGGTTCATGCTCATGGACGCCGGGCGGGCCGACGCCGCCCCCGAATACGCCTCAGGCAAGCGCCTACCCGGCTGGCTCGCCCCCAGCGGCTTGGGCAATACAGAGACAGACCGCATGCGGCCCGACATCCTGTTCATCCCCAACCTCCCCAGCCGCAGCACCGACATCGTGAACACCTACAGGACCCTCCGCCAGTGGTCACCCGGCGTTAGCTATTTCTATTTCTATTTCATTCTTCTCCGCATCCCACTTCCCCCTGCCCCGCCTGCCCCTCCCCCACGCCCCCATGGCCCCACCCGTGAGCATGATGAAGAGCACCACGCCCAGGGCGTACACGTCCATGGCGAACTGGGGGCGGGGGGAGAGGTGGGGGGGGGGGGGAAGGGCGCGAAAGTTCTAGGAAGGGCAAGGAACGACGGGGCGCAGGGCCCCACGAGACTGCACGGCTGGGCCCCGCAGGTCCCCATCCCCCGCTGCGCCCTTACCGTGTGGGGCTTGTCGTGCCACACCTCTGTGTGTTGCGCGGGAGATGGAGAGGTTAGAGAGGTAGGAGCACAAGCGTTGTATTAACGGCGTTGCGGATCTGGCCTACCGAAAGGCCAAGCCCGGCTTACGTTTGCACCAGTGACGACACCCCCCCCCCCAGTGGCAAGGACGAAGACCAGACATCCCTCCCACGCGCTCCCCACAAACCGCCCCTCACCCGGAGCGACGAAGCCGGGGGTACCCACGCAACCGGAGAGCGGCTGCGGCATGGGGCAGAGGGGCGCATGCAGTGGCGGAAAAGAGGTACGACACGTATCAGATAACGGCCCGAGCCCGGGTGAAAGGCTTGCCCTCCCTCAGCTGGCTGATGGCTGGCTGGCCCCGCCGAGAGGTAATGCGTCAGTTACCTCTACCGGTCTCTGCACCTTGCCGAACCCTGCCAGCCGAGGCTTGGAGCCTCGATCACCAAGGGCCCGCCCCACCATCTCTACCGGGGCTGATGGCTGGCTGGCCCCATCTTCTCCTAAGCTGCTACCCGTCTCTGCTGAGCACCTCATCAATCCCTACCGGTACCAACTAACCGGGGCTTGGAGCCTCGATACCCGAGGGCCGCCTGCCCCACCGTCTCCACCGGGGAGTGCGCCGTCTCTGAGGCCCTTACACCCTCGCACCCTGGGTCGTCACCAGCTCACCACTCTCCATCCCCGCCCATTCCCCCTCCCCTACCGTTTCTGCCGAAAAGTGCGCCGCCATTCCCAGGTCGATGATCTTGATGCGGAGCGGCTTGCCGGCCGCCTCGCTCTCCTCCACGGGGGCCGTGAACAGGACGTTCTCGGGCTTGATGTCTCGGTGCATGAGATTGAGATTGTGCAGGTACGACACGGCCGAGACCACCTGAGGAACAGGACAGAACCCATTGTGAATGTTCGTTCTGTATGTGTAACAACGGAGTTGCTACCTTCTCAAAAGCCTCATAGGATGCCAATCCAGAGTCCTCCAGGACCCCGTTACAGTACGTATGCCTGGGCATCCTGACAGCACCGTCCTCAACGCAACCTCCCCTCGCTCTTGGACAATCTCCTCCCATGCTTTCCAAGACACAGTCCCACCCCCCTTGCCCCCGCTAGGCCCCCGCTCCAGATACTCTGCCCTTGCGGCCCTGCTACCACCTGCGGGCGACCAGGCCTTGCCCCACGTAGTCCCAACCCCACCACTGGTGGCACTTCCCAGAGCTGAAGCGCTCCTCCTTTCCTATCCAGCGCATCCTCTGCCGCGGCGGCCCCCGCCCTCCCACCTACCTGTGCGAACAGCTTGGCAGCCGTGGCCTCTGTGTATTTCTTGACCTTGCAGATGTGCTCTAGCATCTCGCCCTGGGAGGGGAGCGGCAGGACATGAGTTGGAGCGCGAATCAGAGCTCAGGGTACACCCCGTTGTTTCCTTTCTTGCTCATGCCATAACCCAAGCCCCAGCGCTCGTGAACAAACGCAAGTGCGCAAGGGCCAACCCTCGGCCCTCCGCCCAGTACCCCTCCTCATCCATATCTCCAGACCGGGACCCCCCTCCCCCGCCCCAGTGCGCCCCCATGATGTATCCGATCAACAAGCACCCACCAGCCCCCCCTGCCGTGCCACGGGCCTCCCTTCCTACTGGTCCCGATCCCGGATCCCGAAGCCTGGATCCCACATCCCAGATGCACGATCTGCTCACCCCCGTCATGTACTCGAGCACCAGCACCAGCCAATCCCCGTTGGTGGCGTACTCCCGGCACTTGAGCAGATAGGGGCTGGGGGGAGGGGGAGGGGGAGGATGGCAGGGATGGCAGGGATGAGGAGAAAGACGGAAATGTAGGGCAGTCGCCGCAGAGTGCTCGGCATGGCCGCGAAATGAAGCACACGCAGGCGCCAAGGTCGTCCTGTCAGGACACGGAGTGGCACGGACAGAATGCCGCCGTGTGCGGCAGCCCACTCGGTGGGGATGCCGAAGGGGCGCCCCAGGCGTTCTGCTCTGGACCGCGCCACACGTGAAGCGCCCCTCAATGAACCCTTCCGGGCCGTCCCAAGGCAGGGAAGCGAGTGATTCGGGGCGCAGGTTGAGAGGCGTCAAGAATTCAAGGCCCGTCCGAGGCCCGCCCAGGCCCAGGAGCTGCGTGGGCCCGGGGCATGCGTGGGCCCGGTGCGATGCGCGCGGCCACATCACGCGCCGCAGCGCCAGCGAAGCCCGGCTCGGGCGCACAGATCTGCGCCCCTCCGAGGGCCCCTCAGAGCCCCGCTCGAGCCCCTTCCAAGCCCAGTGGCGCCCATGCGTTGGGGCCCAAGCCCCAGGAGCTTGGAGCTTGGAGCATCGGAGCCTTAGCGCCGACTGCAGAAGAAGCCGGGACGCGCCAGCGCTGTGCACCCTCCGCCCCGCGGTGGCGGACCCTGACCATACCGGACCAGGACCGGACTTGATTGGAACCGGACCAGGCCCGGACTTGATTCGGAACCGGACCAGGCCCGGACTTGGTCGGAACCGGACCGGGCCCGGACTTGATTGGAACCGGACCAGGGCCGGACTTGATTGGAACCGGACCAGGCCCGGACTTGATTGGAACCGGACCAGGCCCGGACTTGATTCGGAACCGGACCAGGCCCGGACTTGATTCGGAACCGGACCAGGCCCGGACTTGAATCGGAACCGGACCAGGCCCGGACTTGAATCGGAACCGGACCAGGCCCTGACCCGGGCTCGGCCCTCCGGACTTGCGCCGTTTCGTGTGTACAAACCGGATACCTGCTCGGCGAAGTGGATCTGGACCGGACATCGAATCGGGAACTGGAGCCTGACTGTTTCAAAGGCCCCAGACGCCGAGCCGCCAAGACCGGCCCTGTCCAGGCGCCCAGATCGCACCCCGCGCCCGGCCGCCGCCACACCGACCCACGCACCACTCCTGAGGGCAAGGTGGGGAAGGGACGCAAACGCTTGGTCACTGCCTGTTGGATGCACAGCTGCACTGCGCTCACCATTTCACCATACCAGGCCTGCCCCTCCAGCCGTCCAAGTGTTGATGGGGGCCTTTCTTGGACCGGGCGCCCCGCCCTCCAAGCTGAGGTCGCCGCACCAGGATTGCACCCTACCGGTCCCACCCTGAACCTGCATCAAATCAACCCACCTCCTCCTGACCTGCACCCTGGCCCGGCCCCTCACCCGCTTCTCACCAGGTTGCTGAGGTACTTGGCCTCCGCCAGAAGGCTGGTCACCTGGGGAACGGGGGCGTCGGTGGGGATGGGTCCGCGGAAGGGTTGGCCCGTGGAATGCAAAGCGGCGGGGCGCCAAGCCTGTGTCTGGTCAATGCCCTGGGAACCGCTCAGCTGGAGCAGTCGAGTGGGGCTGCCGTGCCCGCTCGCACCTTTCGGGCCCCCCTCTTTCCACCCACCCCCTCCCGCCCCGCGCCCCTTCCACTCACCCGCCGTCGGTTTCCCTCCCTCCCCTGCCCTCCCCGCCCCTACAACGAGGGGGGGGGGGGCTCGCTCTCGCTCAACCCCTCCCCTTCTGAAGGCGGTTCCTGCTGTACCATCGCATCCAACCACGCTCACCTGTACCCGCATCTCAAGGGCTGCGCTGCGCCACCCGCCACCCCCGCGCACACACCCGCCCACGACACAACCCTCGGCCACGCACGGAGCTCCCTCCAGGCCCGCCCCGTGCCCATGTGCCATGCGCATGTACAAAGCACGTGTGACGTACAGCCTCACCTCCTCCGGCTCCAGGTCCGCGCACGTGAGCTGCACCACCTTCACTGCGTACAGCTCCTTGGTCTCCTTCTCCTCCCCCAGGAATACCTCCGAGAAGCCGCCCTGCAAGTGCGAAAAGCGCGCAGGCAGGCAGCAGCCAGCTTAGGTTCGAATTCTGTTGACATCTCGCTGTCGGCCCATCTCCCTCCGCCCTGACACGGCAGCTCCGACGTGGGGTGCGCGGGGCACCGGGGGCACGGCAGCTCCGGAGCAGGATGTGTGGGCAGGACGAGAGCGCTGGACCGTAAGTGGGGGGATGGTTGGCCAACATGCCACTGCGTATGTGTCAGGACGAGAGCGTGGGAAAGGTTGGAGGAATGGATAGGCCCTCGTGCCACTGCATGTGTGTCGCTTGGGCAGGTGTGTGGACTGATTCCCATGAGTCATCCCTCCGTCCAAGTTCCGTTATGCGTTCCGCCCCGCTCGCTGCAGGGCGGGCGCTGGCACCCATCCCGTGAGGCGTCATAACGAGACACACCAACTTGGAGATCCCTGTACCGAGAGCTCGAGCTGTCAGGGCCCGGCTGGGCCTTGCGCCGTCCCGAATCCTCGCCTCGCTCGTCCTCCGGTCGTCCAGGCCCCGGTCCACGTGTGCCGCCGGCATACCACAGCCTGCCCTGCTGCAGCCTGATCGGCCCCACCAGCCCGCACTTCGAACTCTTGTGTACCGCTGAATCCTATCAATGCTGAACAAAGGGTGTCCGGCTGGGCATGGACCCGTGTCGGACCCAGAGGGGCCCATTGTGTGGGCCTGAGCAGGCCGCCAGCGCTGAACCCCGGAGTCCGCGCCCGGAGCCCGTCAAGGGCCTGTCCTCACTTTCCCGATCTTCTTTCCCAGGTTGTAGGACTGAAGGACTGGCATGTCATGCCAGTCTGTTGCAGGCCTGGTGGGCAATGGCGCAGCACCACGTGGGAGGGTGGAGGCGAGGGGGACGCGGGCGACGGGTGTGGAGAAACGCGCGGAGACAGCGTCGTAGCTGTCGCAACCTCAAGCAGCGCTTTCGTTACGGCTGCTTCGCGTACTTACACGGGCTTGGCTTTCGGCGGGGGCGCCAGTTTCTGCTGAGCCTTTGGCGCGGGCGCGCGAGACTCATCCTTCAGTAGCCCGCCGAGGCACGCCGCGAGCCACGCCATCCTCCTTCCAGCAGCAGACGTCCAAGTTAGACACTAACGATGCTGTCTGCTCGGTTGCGACACCAACGCAGCTCAATTCGGGCCGGCCGACCGCGCTGTGGGTACAGCTGCCCGCGCGCGAGCATCCCTAGCGCTTTCGAGCGGTGAGTGATGAAAGAGAGCCCAGTTGGTTGCGAAAGTGAGCTGCTGTGTGAGCGCGGGCAAGTACACCGCGAGTTTGCGAACATCAGCGGCCAGGCCCGCGAGCGCTGAACTTTGCGAGTTTCTGCGTTCAGCCTGTAGATCGAGTAGTCGCTTAGCTGCTCACACTCGAGTGCGCTGCCGAACTGCGTCCTAACCCCGTTGATGCCCTGCCGTGTACAACATATACCACGTACAATATACTGCAATTGCAAACTGTTTTTTCTTGGGCCCGACTGACCTTTCCCCTACCTCCACCGCCGCGTTCGGGGCCCCAAGCTTGTAACGGCGAGACGCAGATCAACACTGCGCATCAATGTGGCTCATGGCGTCGGCACCGATCCGGTTGCCAGCCATCCCAGCTCAGCCGTTTCCGCCGCTCGACAATGGCAACCGCTGCTTCCCGACACGGCCGACACGGCCCGACCCCTCGCTGTCGCAGTCGCTGGGCCCGACAGCTGGACCTTTCCCCTTTCCCCTGTGAAGCTATAGGTGCTTCGTCGCTTCATCGGTCTACGGGGGGCACTGCAGCAAAGAATTGAAGAAATGGGTGCAGCGGCAGCATGCCATTGAGGTGTGCTGCGTGGACGCGCGAACGCAGCACCTGCAATTAACGGTGGGCGGGCCAGTCACGTGTGCACGCCCAGCAGCGCGACATGCTCGCCCGGGAGCGAGCAGCGCTTGTGCTTGGGCACCTTCAGAGGCGGATTGACACCTTGGCGGCAAAGGCTGCCGTCGACGCGGCGGCGCACGCCGCCTCTTGTTCGGGGGCTAGGGGGGGAGCCACAGAAGGGACAGCGAGATCTGTTGAGCTGACCACGGGGTTAGCCAACGTCACGTACATGCTAGACCTGCCAAGCTTGGTGGGCTCTACCCAGTGCACTCCAAGTGCCACACACAAAGTGCGAATATGGTGCCGTCGCCACGGTGCAGCGGATCCCGGCGGGGTTCCCCATGACCTAACGTACGTCACGTAACGTTTCCGCTTGCTGTGGCTTGACGTGGACGCTCATCGGGCGTACCGCCACCTCGGCCGGCGGGACGGGCTGAGTGCAGCAGGTGCGCCCTCATCAACCCTTGGGAACCAACTTGAAGTCGTCAAAGGGCCGCTTGGTTGCCGCCCAACCCAACCTCACACTCTCTCCCACCCGCGGCCCTCCAGGCTTCGTGGACTTTCCGTCTGTACTAGCAGCTTGTACGCTTGACGACAGCACCTTCACCTCCAGCTTCTGCTATCATCTACCTCCAAAGCCAATGTGGAGGACTGGGAGGCGCTGGGCGTGGAGGGCATGGACGCTGGACCCTGCTGTGAAGGACGTGCCATCTATCTGTGCGGAAGCAAGCACCCGCCGTGCCCGGTGAGCTTTGGCTCTCGTGATGCGTGGCGCAGCGTGGGAGGGGCCTCCGCCCGGCCGCGCCCTGTTTCCTCGGAGCCTTGGCGCAACGTGAGAGGGGCCTGAGTGCTGATTTCTTGCCGTACACATTGTTGCGACAGGACGGTGCCGTGCAGGGTTGCTCTGCGCCTTCCATTGCGCTTGCTCTACCCGTCCACCTCAGTCTTGGGCCCTACAGCGCTACTGCACTCGCCTCAGGGGGCCAGCGGAGCAGGGGAGGTCTCTTGCGGAGCCTGTCACTGGCCGCTGCTGGCACTGCGCCCCGCACCACGAGGGCGTCCCCCCCACTGCTCAGGGCGGGTGCTCGACTCCTACTTCGTCCGCGATGGCTTTTCCTACCGCACGACCCAGCAAAGCCGCGTCCTCTATGCCCCCCGCACTAGCCGCCCAAGCGCAACGCTATGCAATGTGGCCCTGCCTGACTCCATGGCGGCGAGGGCCGCTGGGGCAGTGACGTCCCATACCGCCTGCTGCACGTCTGGCAGAGCCCGAATGAGCCACAGCTGCTCAAGCGTGACGGGCGCGGTCAGCTGGGAGGACACAACACCTCGCACCCCCGCCGCTACTGGGCAGCTCCAGAAGTGGTGGCAGCGGCACGCCATGCACCGCCATTCCGCCAAACGCCACAGCGTCTCGATCCTCCACTTCTCCCACCTCATTGTCCATTGCCGCGCAAGGGTGCTCGCAACGCTGGTGCCTTCCAGGGGCGCGCCCGCGGGCAGGCCACGGTGGCCACGCCCGTCAGCTGCTTCGCCGTCGCCATGCGGACCGGTAGCTTTGCGGGGCGGTGGGGGGCACTCGAAGCGTGTTGGGTCTGGGGTGGGCTTGGGGCAGTGGGCGGGGGCTGGTGTGGGCATGTGGGGTCACGGGCGGGTTTGGGGCGTTGAGGGCTGGTGGGGTCCGGGGCGTTGGGGGCGTGTGGCTTGGGGCGGTGGGGGGCGGTGGTGGAGCGTGGTGGAGCGTGGGGTCCGGGGTTGAACGTGGATGGGGGGGCCTGCGTCAGTAGGGCTGAGGAAGAGGTGGGGCGCAATGGGGAGGTAATGGCGTATGGGGAGGATGTAGCGGTGAGGGGCGGGCTCGGGCGGGCGCTGGGCACTTGGCCGCGTGGGTGCTGGTGCCCAATCCACGAGTGGAGCGGCAGGCCGTGCCCCAGTACCCCCTCCGTCGCAGCTGCCCTTTGCCAAGAAAATTGTTGCTCTGCGCCTTCCACACTTCTAAAACAGACATCTTTCTCGCTGGTGGTGATCCTTGGTACACCTGCACATACCGGCGTCAAATGGCGGAACCCGTCCTGAAAAGGCAGCGTATATTTATCCCTGGCGAAGAGATTGAGCTGAACGAGGTGCAAAGCGCGGCCGAAATCGATGCTGCTGTTGTCGTGAATGTGGCGGTCTTGACGCAGCGGGCTCTCTCAGCAAAAGGTGCGGGGCTTCGGCAATGCTGGGATGCAGCTTGTCATACCCCTTCACCGGCCGCGCATGTACTTGCCCACGTAGCGCACAACCGGGACGCGATACCCGACGAGACTATCGTGGAGCTGCTGAAGAAGAAGTCGTTGGTGACCAACATTATCAGCGGTGAGCTGGCTGCCTCTGCGGACGGCTGCTTGCGCGCTGGAAAAGTGCGGGAACACCCTCGACTGCAACTCCCCCGCCCCAAACACACACGCCCTTTGCCTGTGCCTATGCCCGACTGACCTCGCAGGGGCCACAACCCTGGCGGACATCCACAATCAGCTCAAAGACCTGGCCGCCACCCAGGAGGGCTTCAAGGCGCTCGTCAGCAAGGAGATGGCCGCCGCCAAGGAGCAAATCATGGCGCACGTGGACGAGAAGGTGGCCGGCCTCACGCGCCTGCTGGGCGCCTGCAGCGCGAACTCGCGCGCGCGACTCCACAACAACTCTGCTCTTGGCGCCTGCAAGCTGCTGGCGGTGCAGAAGGAGAAGGAGCCGACCTCGGCCTCGCCGGACGCTGTGGGCACCGTGCCACCGGACGACCTGCTGCCCGAAACCGCGGAAGCCGTAGGGCGGCTGACGCAAGACGAAGTGAGTGCACTGGAGCGCTTCTACGGCGAGGAGTTCGCGGGCGACGGCCTGCTGGGGCGCTGCCGGGCCGTTGGCGCCTTCCTCGGCATGCGGGTGGTTGGGCTGTAGCAGCACGGCAGACCCGCGAGCCCATCACCGCCAGCACTCGGCAGGCTCGGGCGCATCAGCACCCTGCTGCCTACCTGGAAGGCGGGCCACCGCTGTTGCAACAGCCGGTGGCCGCCGCGGCAGGCACGGGCGCAAGCCCTGGCTCCGAGCTGCTCTGGGCTGCAGAGCACGCCGGCCGGCCTGCGGCGCTGCGTGCCACCTGGCGCAGCTCGCGGCAACCCTGACAGCCTGGAGGGGTTGGAGCTGGCTGCTCGGCTGCTCGGCTGGAGGAGCACCAGGCGCGTAGCTGCGTAGCAGCTGACGGCGCCACCTGTCGAGGGGGCGGCAGCGGCAGGCCAGGGCCATGCGCTGTACGCCCCAGGCTGCCGTGGGCCGTCTGGTGCAGGCATTGCGGACGCCTCTGCCGCTGTGCTCCTGGCACGCCTGCGCGCGTCAAACCGGCGCAGCGGAAGCTGGATGGAGCGGCGCACGTGGGCAGTGCAGACGGGGGTGCAGTGCTGCCGTGAGTGCCAGGAGGCGCGCTGGCGTGCGGGGCGCAAGGAGGCGCGCGTGTGGGGCGGGAAGTGCATGCAAGGGAGTGGATGGTAGGGCGAGTGGGTACGGGGAGCGGGAGACAGCAGAAGGCGGCGCGCAAGACGGAGAAGGAAGCCAGAAGTGACGCGGCAGCAAGTGGTTTGGGGCAGCATAGGGAGTGGGCAAGCAACTACCGGTAGGCAGCATGGGAGCAAGGGGAGTAGAGTCGAGGCTGGGCCTGTCAGCGATAGCAAAACGGCGCAAGCAAGGACGGACATGTCACGTCCTACGCAGGGTTGGGCGCTAAGTAGGGACTGCAGCTGTTTGCTCGAGCACTGCTCAGGTGTTGGTGGTTGGCGGCACGCGCTATGCTGACCTGCTGCTGATGGAGGCGGTATGGGGGAGGAGTGGGAGGAGCTGAGACCGCTCGACCATTTTGGCCTCCCTCACCGGCCGTACCGCATTTTGTTAGGTTTGGCAAGGGGTTTTGACACCATGTTTACGGTGTCCGGAGATGGAGAGCCTGGCCCCGGTTCTGCACACGAGTGCTGCATGGAGCGGCATGCAAACCACTGAGCTGCGCAGCAGTCAAGGCTTGCCCCTTGTTTGGGGGATTGAGTGTTCCGTGTGGTGCGCAACTGAGCGGTTCTTTGAGGGCACTCGACGGAAGGGGGCGAGCGGGGGTGCCAACGGGGTTTGGCGTCGGGCACGCCTGGCCTCGCCGACTTTGTCCCAAGCTCTGAAATCAAAGGGATGCTGCGAAGCGAGCGCTGCTAACAGCGCTTGTGTCCGGATTTTGTCGCGCTCGTCGGCCGAGCGAACTCTTTGGCTACCCCTCTATGTCTGACGCGCCTAAGAAATTGGACGAGCAAGGCCGATCTACATGATGACGAGCAGTGTGCGCTGAGGCGCGAAAGGATAGGCGTAGCCCCGTTTCTCGTCCTCCGGGGGGAATTAGGGGCAAGCCAACGCCAGTGTAGTCCGGTAGGTGGATACGACTGAGCACGTCTCCAAGAACGGATGCGTGAACCCTCAGCCCCCCCGCCCGCACCCCTCTTCCTGTCGCCCCGGCCAAGGGTGCGTAGCCCCGCACACTCACTCACTCGCTCCGGTGGTACGACTGAGCACGCTTCCAGGAACGGAGTCTGTGTCTGGGGCGCTTGGAGCAGGCAATGTACCCTCAGCCCCCCGCATCCCTCTTCCTAGTCACTAGCTGCCATCGTGGCACTGCACCGCATGCAGTCGTCCCTGCTGCATGTGCGTATGCCGACCGTCTTAACGAATGACACTCGGCTTACACACATCAGAAGGTGCCGGTACGTAGCAGAAAGTACGGCACCGTGAACGTTTGCTTCGGGCGCAATGTGCGGCCCCAGGCATTGTTGGCTCCGTACATGCATGCGCCTTGCTGGCACCCTGCGCTTTGCCTCATCCTCGCCCGCTGACTTCATTACCCCTAGTTGATCCCCTGTGAACAAAGGCCCCCACACACCTACGCATCCTCAACACACTCCCCAATGCGGTTCCGTATCTAAGGCTAGCCGGCTTTCTGCCGTGCTTTCCCTAGCTTATTATGTGTAGTACACGAGCAGCCCTTCACACCCCCCCCAGACCTACGGCAAGCAGAGGCAACGAGCTAACGCAACACTTGGTATGCTAAGTGATGCACCGTGAAGCCACTGAGGCACCACCGAGACCGCCGTCCCCCACTAGATACCATAGTAAAGCCGCAATGAAGCAAAGTCAAAGCTGAGTGCGACCCTTATCCTCCTTTGGATGACGCCAGGATCAAATGACGCTAGGATCAAGTAGCCAAGTCTACCCCCTTTTGTGCTTGCAAGTGAAGTGACGCCCCAAGCCGTGATCACAGCACATACGCCTCATGCAGTCAAGGTCCGGGTGGCACTAGGCATGGGTGCAGTACTGCACATCAACCCGCCAACCCGCCGCGGTCCCTTGCTTGTTCGCTACTTCCTTCATATGCTGCGTTCAGCGTGCGCATCGCTCCACACGCAGATAACGTCCCGCCGGCGCTCCCCTCCTCTTCCCCGTCCGTTCGCTGCCACCCCCTCGCTCCGCCCCGCCCCGCCCCGCCCCTTGGCGGACCATACAGACTCCCGCCAGAGAGGGGAGTGGCAAGACCCACTCACACCCAGGCATTGCAGCACTCCTGCTCGCTGCCTGACCGCAAGCAACCAAGCGTACCGTTCACCCAATGGCCAAATGAACCAATGGCATTGCCCGAGATAGAAGCGTTTGCTCAACGCATCACAATCAGCGGCCACGTGCGCCGCCTTAGTCACGGCCAACCGAGATCAGATCGCGTTTCCCGCCAGATGGCCGTACTGCGTGCCATCGTCGTACACCTCGTACTTGACGCCGGGCTTCCCGCCAGGCAGGCAGTCGGTGAAGAGCCGCCGCGCGCGGCGCAGCAGGCCGGGCCCAGACGGGCCCCGGGCCCCATGGGGCCCGTGCCCCGGCGCCAACCGCCCGATCGCCGCTGCCGCCCCCGACGCCGCCGTCGCTATAACGCTCGACACTCGCTTCACGGCGTCGCCTGGATCGCTGCCGCGACGGGCGGGCAGATCGTGCGCGAAGGCCTCGGGCGGTGGCGGCACCCAGCCCGACTGGGGCGACAGCAACGCCGGGTCCAGCCCCGACTCTTCGTCTTCCTCATCGCCGCAACCGCCGCCAACCGCCGCGCCGCCAACCGCCAACGGTTCTTGCAGCGGCCCGAAGGATAACCGCCGCAGCGCCGCCCGAAACCTGGCCGAAGCCGCGTGCGGGGCGCTGGGCCTTGGGGCGTCCCTGCCGCCCCGCAGCGGCCCCCCGCCCTGCTGCTGACCCGCTGTCGCCGAGCCCTGCTGCCCCTGCCCCAAGGCCCCCGCCAGCGCGCCACCCGAAAGAGCCCGGGGCTCCGCCGGTGCATGGGTCTGGCTGGAGGGGCGCTGGTTGGCGTAGGGGTGGGGGTGGGAGCCCCGAGCCAGGGGCACGCCCCCCTCCGGCCCCGCCCCCTCGAAGAGATCGTGGAGACCCACTCGGGAGCCGCGGCGGGGGGCGGCGGCGGCACCGGCGGCAGCCTGAGTGGCGGCCTGTGGGGGCGACAGGGAGGGGGAGGAATGGAAGGGAGGGGTGGGAAGGGTGGGAAGGGTGGGAAGGGAGCGGGTGCAAGGGGGGAGTTGGAGGTTAGCGGGTGGGGAGGTGAGGGGCAGGGACGAGAAGGGAGGGTGGATACCGGTAGACGGCCGAGCGCCCAAGGGTTGGTTGGTCGCCGCGCTGGCGCCGCCTTCCCTTCCCGCCTGCGAAGTACCTCGCCTTCTCTCCCCTGGCCCAGACTCTGTCTCCTCCCCTGCCTGGTCCCTGCCTCGCCCCGCCCTCCCCACCTCCTCCCCACCCCATCCCTCCGCCCCGCCCCGCCCCCGCCCAGCCCACCTGCAGCAGGTGTGGGTGGTGGAAGTGAGCTGCCAGCGACGCAGACGCAGACAGAGCCAGAGACGTCCTGCTCCTCCCTATCAAGGGGCTGGGGGAGTCCGGCCCGCCGGCCCCACTCCCCCCGACCACCCCCGACCCCAGCCCGCCGCTCCGCCCGTGCACGTACGACCCATCCCCTTGTGCTGACGACACGAACCCGGCAGCGCCCGAGGTCGTTGTGTTGGCCCCAACGGTACCGGTCCACGTGTCCATGCCGGCGGCGCCTCCGGCGGCGCCCTCGATCCGGATCCCGTTTGGATCCAGACCGGCGCCGCCCGCGCTTGGATCCATGCTCCCGGTCGTGGCGGAGTGGCGAAGCCCGCTGCGGCCGCTCGCAGCGGAAGCGGCGGGGCTGGGCAGCGCCCGGGACTGGATCCCGATTCCGGGCCCGGTTCCGGTTCCAGGCCCGGTTCCAGATCCTGATCCCGGACTAAAGGCAGCACCCGCTGCCGCGGGCCCGGACGGGGGCGTCTGGGGCGTGGTGGGCTCGTCCAATCCCAGCCCCAAGAGATCGTCGATGGCAACGCTGGTGGAGATGGCGCCGCCGCCGCCGCCCGTGTCCCGCCGCCCTGCCCCCACCACTGACCCTGTCCCCACCACTGCCCACGGCTGCTGCTGCTGCTGCTGCTGCTGCTGCTGCGACGCTATGCTTACAGACGGCGCGTCGCCTGCGGCCTTTGCCGTGGAAAACGGCGAATGTCCGGCGGCGCCGTTGGCCGCAGTTACGGTTGGATCGTCGGATTGGGCGAGCAGCGGCTGGCTGGCACCGCTGTCGCCGCCTCCGCCGCCGCCGCCGAGCAGCTGCTGAGGGCCGCGACCGCCGCCGCCTCCGCCGCCACCGGGCCAGTGGAGCGAGTGCAGCGCGGCCGCGGATCCAGCCGCCACGGCGGATCCGGCGGCCATGGCGGATCCAGCCGCGCGCGCCAGGATGGATCCGACGCCGACGCCCGCCGCCGGCGGCGCGCCGCCGTCCGAGCCGCCGCCGATGGCCTGCAGACACAGGGCACACAAGTTTCATAGATCAGATCATGGGTCGCTCAAGATACCGTACCAACCCAACCCTTCCAAGCCTAATACACTCCAGCGGCGAGAAACCGTGCCTCGCTACCGTGCCTCGCTACAGGTACAGAGAAACGGATCCCCATCCCGCATTAGTAATGACAGCCCTGCCGTACCTGCACGCCCCGCGCCCGCCGCTGCATGGCCAGCAGCGCCTCCATGTCTGACTGCAGCTCGGGGTGGCGGCGGCCCACGGCGGCGATGAGGTCGGGGGTGATGGCGTCACTGGCCAGCACCTGGCGAAACCTGGGTTGGGTGGGGGTGGGGGTGGGGGGAATGGGGTGTACGGGTATGGGTACGGCTGAAGAGAGGCTTACAATCCCGTTGTAGGTGGTGATAGCGTCGGGGGTGGGGGGAATGTGTGTGTGTGTGTGGGGGGGGGGAGATGCGAGTGACGAGAGGGCCAAGATCCCGTTGTAGACTCGGGTCAGGTGAGGTGGTCGCGAGGTGGGGCGTGAACGTGGCACAGCCTGGGTTGGGTGGGTGGGGTGGGGAGGTTGGGGCAAGTGGGGGGGGGCAAGGAGGGTGGGCCGACGGGTGGAGAGAGGATGCAGAGACGGCGGTGGGACAGGGTGCTCTGCTGAGGGACTGTCAGGGTCGGGCCGCGCGAGGGGTCATGCCGGCGGGCCCACAGCAACCCCTGGCGGGCCCAGCCGGGCCCCGCACTCACTGCCAGCGGCGGTTGGGGTCGGGCTGCAGCAGGCCCCGTATGAGGGCCTTGGTGGGCTCGCTGATGCGGATGGCTGCGGGGGTGGGGGGAGGCGAGAGGGGGTAAGGAGCGTTTGATATCAGCATTCCGGGGTTGTCCATGGTTCCGGGGCTGTCCTCATTCAAGGTGGCAGGGTTTCATTCAGGGCCGCGCCCCACTTATCGCCATCAGTTTAACCCACAACGAGATCTCCGCCGTACCTGCCGGATCCGTCCTGTACGAGATCTTGCCCGCCAGCACCGCCGCCCGGATGGCCCCCTCCATGGCCGCGCCGCCCCGCTTCTGCCACGGCCACCAGCACTGCTTGAAGGGCCATGCGCCGCCCTGCAGCAGCTGGTACAGCACCACCCCCAGGGACCACCTGGGGGGAGGGGGGAGGCACGGGGGGGAAGGGGGAGGGGGGAAGATGTGGTTGAAGGGAAGGGACAATAGGAGTCCAGGGATTCCCGGGAGTTCAGGGGGGTTCCAGAGGGAAGGTTTTCGGGAAGGAGGGGGGTGCGGTGGCTCGGAGCTGGTGCAGCACCACGTCCAGGGACCACCTGGGGAGGGTAGGGGAGGGTCGCAATAGGAGAAAGACGAAAGGGACATCAGGCGTCAAGGGGTAAAGGAGCTGGTGCAGCACCACCCACAGGGACCACCTGGGGGGGGGGGGGAGTTGGATGTGGTTGTGGTGAAGGGACCATGCTCAAAGGGGCATGTGTGGGTTGTGCTGTACCTCCCCCTTCATCCGCCTTTACATTCCAATTCTCCCTCCACCCCTTGCCTTCTCCCACTCTGCCCCTCCCCTTCCGCTCTCCCCTCGTCCCCCCCCCCCCCCTCCCGCCCCACCAGTCTCCCGCGCGTCCGTCGTCCCCCTGCCTCAGCCCCGCGGGGGACATGGTCCAGGGGGTGCCGGCCACGAAGCGGGGGGTGACCCCCTCCACCTGGGCCAGGCCCTGACAGGGCACGGGGGGGGAGGAGAGGGGGAGGGAGGGGGCTTGAGCTTGGCCTTCCTGCTTCCCGCCTGCCACACTATTGCCGTACCACACTGCCGCCTTGCACCGTGCCCTTGGCCCCTTGGTGATCGCCCCTGCCTCATTCGCGCCCTCCGATCACATCGGATCACCCTCCGCCATCGGATGACGCCCTCGCCTCTTGATCGCCCCTACCCTTCCTCCCAGCCTCCGCGAACCCCCCCCCCCCCCCCACCCAAACTCACGAAGTCCATGAGCATGACCTTGCCCCTCTGGTCCATCATGAAGTTGGGCAGCTTGACGTCTGGGGGGGGGGGAAGGCAAGAGGGGGAGGGGGGAGGGTAAGGAGGGGTTGAGGGGAGGGGGAGCCTAGGGGGGGCGCGGTCAAGGGATGAATCTGGGGCCAACAGTCCACTCCCGCAACGCCCCTCTGAGCCTGGGCAGCCCCAGCAACCCCCGTTGCCTGCCCTGCCCAGCCTGCCCTGGCCCCACGCACCCCACCCCGAGCTCGCACGCACGCACCCTTGTGTACGATGCCGTGCATGTGACAGCGGTTGACGGCGTTGGCCATCTGCAGCCACACAGCCAGCACCTCGGCCTCGTCGATCTGCATCGGAACGGGCGGGGTCGACAGGTTGGTTAGATTATGACCGTAATGACCGTTGGTTGGTGACCCCGCTGGATCGTCTAGCGCGTACGGCACCTCTGCCCCGATGCAGGCTCCAGTGCCGCTGTCCCAGGGCCCCGACAACCAACACCCCTCCGCCATCCGACCCCTCCACCCCAACCCCCAGCCCCGCTCAACCCCCCGCCCCACCTGCCCCGGCACTCCGTGCCCCACTCCGCACGACGGCACGGTGCACTGCGCGGGCGCCGGGGGGGAGGAGGAGAACAGCCACTCCTCCACGGAGCAGGCAGCCACCTAGTGGGCGGGTTAGGGGGGGGGGGGTAGAGGTCAAGGTGGAAGCTGGTGGAAGCTGGGCACCTGGGTAACGCGCCAGGGGGGATGACCTGGCTGCCCCTGGCTCCCCCTCGGCATGCCCCCGCTGGAAGCAATGGCCGCGTCAACGGTCAACGGTCAAGCTCCCAACCGCCCTGCCGTACACCAGTTGTACGGCACGCACGCACGCACCGGCATGCGCAGTACGGCCATGTGGGTCGACTTGCCCACGCCACCGCCCACGCCTGGGAGTTGGGGGAGGTGAAGGTGGGGGCGGGGAGGCGGGGTCAAGAGGGGCGCTCAGGGGTGTGCGGGTTTCTCCAACAGCAGGCTCGAGGCCATCCCGCGCCCCATGCGGGCTGGGGTGCTCGTCGCGAACCCTCAAGATCAAGAGGGGCGTTCAGGCCCCTCAGGGGTGTGCGGGGGGCTCCCACAGCAGGCTCGAGGGGGTCTAGGCCACCCGCTGCCCATGTGGGTCAGGGGTCTAGGCCACCCGCTGCCCATGTGGGTCAGGGGTCTAGGCCACCCGCTGCCCATGTGGGTCAGGGCGCCTAGCGCTCCCCTTGGCCCCACCTGTGCTCGTGTACACCGCCTTGAAGGCCTCCACGCACGGCCTGTCGGGGAGGAATAGGGGGGGGGGGAGGGGCAGGAGGGTGGTGAGCGGTGTGCCAAAGTCGGGCAAAGTCCCCGCTACCGTCTACCCTCTTCCCTACATCCCAACATGGACGGGAGCGGGCACTTACTCCGCTCCTCACGTTACCCCTCCGCCCCCCTCCGCCACCCCCTCACAGGATGGACGGCTCCCGGGACAGCATGAGGTGCACCCGCGCCTCCGCCAGCAGCAGCGGGCAGCAGCGCTCTATGTCCGACAGGGAGGCGGCCTCGGCGGCCGGAATGAGCTTGAGCGCCCATGCGTCGTTGGTGACGGGGTCACGTGCCAGGACCACATGGGAGAAGCCGCCGCCCCCCAGGAGGGACTCGACCTTCCAGTACCCCAGGTCCTGAGGGAAGGATAGGAGGGGAGGGATGTGGGGGGAGGGGTTGGAGGGTTCTGGGAGGGGGCTTGGGCGGTGGGGTGAAGGTGGCTGGGAAGAGAGGAGGTGTCGTTGGAGGGAAGGTGTAGGTGCGGGTTGGGACCGGGGCGACGTGATGTCGAGTGTTGGGGAGGGCCGGATGTGAGCACAAGCGCGACCGCGTAACGCGTGGCAAGTCATGTCAGAGGCCGGCAGGCACTGGCGGAGGGGGGCCCAAGGCGCCTCCGAAGCCGGCTGCAAGGCTGGGGGCCCGAGAAGCAGGCATATTCCGGGCGGGACCGAGTGGGGACCGCGGTGGGGGCTAGGGCCGCGGGCACTTACCCCGACTGGGAACTCTGGGAGCACCCGCTCGTATTCCGCGGCGGCCGCCTGTGCATTATAGGGCTGGAATACGCTAGGTGGTGGTTGCCTCGTCAAATCGAAAGGCATTTGACCGGTCTTCAGCACAGCATCCCGCGCTGTTCAGTCCGCGCGTCCGCTGAGGACCCGAAGCAGGCCTGAAGCGTCAAAGGCTAATCTATAGATCAAAAGTGCATTGCACAGCAGGCGCAGTCGCGGTAAGCGAGAACTAAAGGAATGAGCTCGCAGGTGGCTTCTGTGGTAAGCAGCTGGGTCACGGCTAGTGGTAGGCGATGTGCGTCGCGATAAACTGGGTCATCGGCAGCTGGTTTGCGCAGACGTGACCCGCGATGGCCTCCCCACGTTCTGCGCAGTCCCTCGCGGCGCGCCAGCTGGCCCCGACGCCAGCCCCGCTGGCCCCGCCCCAGTATACTGTGACGACCCCACCGCGCTTCCCTCTCCTTCTCCCTCTCAGCCGCAACCTACGGCAGCGACACGATCCAAATCACCTTCAGCTCTCGTGGACGCGTGCGCGTCTTGGTCAGACTCGCCGCCAGGCCATGGTGTAATGCGGGGATGGCCGGACCCACCTTCTCTGAACGCCTGTTCGATCACAGGATACAGCAGTTGAAGGTTGGGTGCGCGCTTTCTGCCTGTCCCCGAATCCCTACTGCCTCCGGCCTCCGGTGAATTGGTGCCGTCCTGCCCCCATCCCTGCCTTGTTGCCACTCGCCTTGGCGTCATCCCGGCGCACGCCGCGTCCTCCACCCCGATGTCGACCTTCGACACTCAGGCAGCCTTCCCTGACCGCACGGCCAGTTTGGGGGTCCTGGATACCGCCGAGTACTGCCACCGAGTACGGTACATGATCTATTAGGACCTCGCGCCGCCTCGCGGCCTCATTAGCGCATACAAGGCCAACTCCACTTGACGACATGTTACTGTAGCCACTGCAGGCCAAGACTCGAGCGCACGCCGAGCTTAGGGCTTGCGACGCAGGCCGAGATGAGCCTGCCGCGCAAACCATCCGCTCTAAGTGACCTGATCCGTCAGGCGACAAATAACCCTTCCGATGCGAGCAGCTCAGTAGCGGACGCCGTTCCGATTGCCGGACCTCGGCGCGCAAGCCGAGACTACGCGCTCTTGGGCTATGGCGCACCGGATAACGGCAGCAGCGCACAGCAGCTAGCCGAAGCCTACTTCCCCGGCGGGAGCAGCTTGAGCAAGGCGTTCTTCCCGAAATCGCTCACCGCTGCGTCTCAACATGGCCATTTTCTGCTAGGGGGCGGCACCCGAACACACGTCACCTCCAATGACGGCTCACACCAGGCAAGGACGGAGCGTGTGGGCGGCGTGTCACGTGCCGTGTCGGAGCAGCCGTCTCCGAGGCCCCGCCCGTCACCCGGCCTCAGCCGGCCTCACCTAAAGGGGCAGGCCGGGCCCTGCTAAACCCGCAGGCATGTCGTACTCCAGGCCTGGCTTGGGCCGCCAGTAGTCTTGGCGTGTTGAACAAACGTCCCGCTTTCCCACGACCAACCCCATTCCCCACCCCGTGCCCCCACCCCACCACCCGTGCCTTGCACCACAGGCTGGGGGGACCTCCCCTCCCGGCTTCCCCTACGGCTCAACCCGCGGCTCCAGCTTTGCAACGGGGGGCGTAGCGGGAGCCAGCGCGACAACAAACGCGTCCTTCCTCCGGCAGCAATCCTTCGCGCATGGCTCCATCGCCGAGGTGGATGTCGAGGGCGAGGGCGACCGCCACGACGGCAACCGTAGCGTTGACCAGTCAAACCAAGCCTCCCTGGCCGGAGGTACGGGAAGCTGGATCTCCTGGGCGCACGGCCGGTCTCCGCCGACCCCCGTGACCGGGTCCATCGGCGGCTCGCAGCCGACGCCCCACGGCCATGTCGCCATCCATCTCCAGCCACATGCTCACGGCGTCCAGTCGGAACCAGCGCACCACCAACACCACGGCGGCATGTTCATCGCTCCTCAGCAGGGGCCCAACATCGCTATGCTGCTACAGCCGCAGCTGGGGGCGGCGGTCGCTGCCGGCGGTGCGGCGACGGAGGGCGTGGCCCGGCCTGTGGTGGCCCAGGGGCCCGCGCTGCCCCATGTCAAGCCGGGGCGCGGCGGCCAAAGCGACCTCACGGGTAAGCCACCTTGCTGGAATACATGGACAACCGTGACGCTGGTCCCCCTGCCTTGGCCCTTGAGCCTGGCGGTACCGCGCCTTCCAGGGCCAGGCCCAGGGTGTCTGCGCCGATTCCGCCTCCGCACTTGATCCTCACAACCCCCCGCCAACCTCCTCCCCGCACCTCCACCCCTCTATCACAGAGCCCCTGCTCGGCCCGGACGCCGGAACCGGCGCCGAGGCCGCCGCCGGCGCCGCCGGCACCACCGGCGGTGCCTCGCCCTTTGCCCGCGAGCCCACGCCGCACGGCGTGTCCGTGACGCCCGGCCAGCCGCCCGTGCCCCGCACGGCAGGCGGCGCAGCAGGCGCAGCAGGCGGCATGCGCCGCACGCGGTCCGTGCTGTGCTTCACGCCGCAGAGCGAGCGGCACCAGCCGCCGCCCGAGCTGGCCCACAAGGCTGGCTACCTAAATGCGGTGGTGTTTGGGATCATCAACGCGGTCGTGTCCATGCCCACGCTAATCGCTTATGCGGCCATCGTGTTCAAGGTGGGGGGAGGACCGTGGGGCAGAGGATGGGCAGCGGGGGGAAGGTGGGGAAGGGGACGCAGCTGGGTTGTGTTGGGGTGGGGTGGGCAGGGAAGGGAAAGGGAAACGGGTGTGTATGGCCGCCGCGGATGGGTGGGTGGGATCGGGCAGGCAAGGTGAGCACTGTACGGCAACGGAAAATGCCCATAGTCCGATGGCTCATGCGCACGGCTACCCGCCCTTCATCCCCCAGGCCCCCGTCTACACCCCCTACCTGGAGAGCCTGTGCCGCTTCTTCTTCTTCTCATCCGCCATACACCAGCTGGTGTTTGTGTTCCTGTCGGACCTGCCCTTCGCCATCGGCCAGGTGGGGGCTGAGGGGTTGGGAGGGTAGGGGTCGAACGTGTCGATTAATTGGCCGGCGCGAGTTAATCGTCCATTAAAGGGAACCCAAAGAGGATTAGGGTGACGGCCAGAGAGCCCGATACGCACCGAGGTCCACAGCGCAAGGTTTAACCGGGTTCCCCTCACACACCCGCCTTCCTCCCCCCCCCATCAGGTCCAGGACGTGGGCCTCATCTTCCTGTCGGCCATGGCCTCAGACATAGCCCTCAGCGTGGGTGGGGGTCTGGGGTAGGGGGTAGGGGCCACGAACTGGGAGATGGTCAGGGACCTGGGATGGCCCAGGGAGGTCGGCGAATTTTCTCACCCTACTTCTAGTCATCTTTGGACTGAGTCATCCCACGCTCTCTCGAGGCATGAGTCAACGGTCCCTGTCGTACTGTCGTACCGTGCAGGTCACGGGCCCCGACGCGGCGGCCGTGGCGCTGGGGTCATCGCTGCTGGCCATGACCATCAGTACGGCACTGGTGGGGCTGGGGACCATCGTCGTGGGTGAGTGCTTCGGAGGTGGTTGGGGGGCGGTTGGGGGTCGGGCGTCGGGTGCGGGTGGAAGGGAGTGGGCTGTGCCCCACGTTCCGTGGCAGCTGGTCACAAGGGAGAGGAGGGAACGAAGGCCGAGGGGTGGTTGGGGGTGGGACGGAGTGGGCGCTGCGCTTGTGCAGGATGCGGCCGCGGACGGTCCAAACTCGACCTCGAAGTGGAGGCGGAACAAGGAGGCGTGCAGGGGTCAAAAGGATGGGGCGTTGCGCGACGGCGCTGCACCCTGCCCTGCTTTCCGCGGCAGCTGGTGACTGGGGAGGGGAAGGGTGCGCGGAGGCTAATCGTCCCCACCTCGTTACCCCGCTCGCCCCTCGCATGACTAAAGCCCGGCTCAAGCTGGCTGACATGGTGTCGTACGTGCCCCTGCCCGTGGTGGGCGGCTACCTGGGCTTCGTGGGATACTTCTGCATCGCCGGAGGCACGGCCCTGGCGGCGGGGGTGCAGGTGGGGGGGGGGGGGGAGAGGGGGGGCTGCCGGTGTGTGCTGACCTATGCTAGCAGCAGGTAGGGCGAACCCCAAAGCGCAAACCCACCCCGCCGGGTGTGTGCTGACCCTGATGTGTATGGGTGTGTACGGCCGCGGGCGGGCGTGGGTAACTGCCGCGTACGAGGAGCCCCGGTTGGGTTTGAAGGCACGGTGGGGAAAGGGGGGGAATGAGGCGGGAATGCCGACTCGGGAAACCAAAGGGTCCCGCCGCAACGCTCCACTCCCTCCTCCCCTCCCCCCTATCATGGACACTGTGGCGGTATGTACCTTCTCCGGCAATCCCACTAACGATTCGATGCTCTCCCGCTTATCAGCTTCAAACTCCCCTCCCCCCCCCTGTCAGGTGGACACACTGGTCTCCTGGGTCCACCTGTGCGCCCTGGACCCCCTGCTGAAGCTCCTGCCCGCCGCCGCCACCATTGCCGTACTCATGCTGTGCGTGGAGCACGTGAGCCACCCCCTGGCGCTGCCGGGCTTACTAACGGCCATTCCGCTGGTACGAACAAGGCCTGGGCGGGAGGGGGAGGGGGAGAAGTGTGGGGACGGGGGTTGGAGGGAACGAGGGGGGAAGGGCAGCGGTGTGGCGTTCCAGGGGGGGCTGGGCGACCCCAGCCCTAGGGGCACGTGTTGCTGGCTCAGCGTCCTCCCCCCCTTTCGTCTTACTCATCCACCCCCTGACAGGCCTTCCACGGTGTGCTCTGGTACATCGGTTGGGACATGGCCAAGGCGCAGGAGGCGGGCTGGGTCATGCCGCCAACGGTGAGCGGTTGGCGGTTGGCGGCGGACGGTTGGTGGTTGCGGGGGAAGCGCATCCGTGAGGGATGATGAAGGGCCTTTGTGGTCACCATGCTCGTGCGTGACCCTTCGCCTTCCCTGCTCGTCCCACCTATGCAGGAGGGCAGCAGCCAGTTCTGGGAGCTGTGGGGGCTGTTCAACCTGCAGAACGGGGGGCTGACTAAGGGCGTGTCGCTGGAGGCCATGGCGGCGCAGCTGCCCAAGCTGCTGGGGCTATTCCTGTGAGGACGGGTGGAGGGGGGGAGGAGAGGGGTGATTTTCTGACATACTGGAAAACGGAAGGAGAGTAGGAGCGGGAGGAGGGGGGGGAAGAAGATGGGAACAGGGGGCATGGGGCAGCATCCTCGGGCTGTTCGTGCGAGAGGGGTGGGGGGGAAGGGAGGGACGCGGCAGTGACGGGGGGGAGGCGAGCGGGGCAGAGCTTTTCGGGCCGCGACCGACGAAGCACACCTGCACCTGCCTTCGCTACTGCCCCAACCGACACGCAACCAGCACTATCATCACCCTCCTCCCACCCCCATTTCCCCCTGCCCCCCCCCCCCTGCCAGTGTGGTGTGCTTCGGCTCCTGCATGGACGTTGCCGCCATCCAGTCAGACATGAGCGCACCGCTGGACTTCAATCTGGAGCTCATGACCGTTGGTGAGCTGGCCGTTGGTCGTTGGCGGTTGGCGGTTGGGTACACTCTTCGATCTGCCCCGGCTCTTAGGCCTGCCTCGCTAGCTGGCTGCGTGTCGGGGCCCTGTCCCCAACCCACCCTATCCCAAATCCCATGCTCGGTTGGTTACCCCCGTTGCTCCCGTGCAGGCGTGTCGAACCTGGTCACGGGTCTCACGGGCGCGGGTTACACGGGATCGTACATCTTTAGTCAGACGGTTTTCACCATGCGCCAGGTGGGGGTGGGAAGGGGCTCGGAGGGAGGCCAAAGGGGAGATGGGAGGTCACTGGGGAGATGCGAAGGAGACTGGGAAGAGGGAGATGGGCGAACAGGAGACTAGCCAAGGGGGTATCACCACACGACGAAGCGACCAACCAAGCTTCCCGACCAACCGCAGGGTGTTTTCAACCGCCTCAACGGTCTGGCGGTTGCCATCGTGGAGCTCGCAGTTTTCGCCCTGCCCTTCAGCGTCGTACAGGTGCGGGGTGGGGCAGGGAATGAGAGACAGGAGATGAAAGAGAGGGGTGAGGGGGGCGGACGGCCGACATGACATGAGGCATGTGGTGGCAGTCCGACTGGGTCGGCCTCCTCCTTGGCAGCAGCACACATCGCTTCACATCACAAAGGGCCCGCTGCGTGATTGCGCTTACATAGGGTCAGCACACACCGCTTCTGCCAACCCGCCCCCCCCCCCCCAGTACATGCCCAACTTCTTCTTCGGGGCGCTGCTGGTGTGGTTCGGAATCGAGATCTCGCGGGACTGGCTCATCCTGAGCTGCAGGTGGGATGTGGGATACCCCCTCCCCCTCACCTTTCACGTGCACTGTACCCCCCGCATGTGGCCCCGCAGCCCCGCCCCACCTACCTCTCCTTCCTCTCCAACGCGTCAGAGATCACGCCCAACCCCTCCTCCCCCTCCCCACCTTGATCAATTGTTTGCTCGTAGTCCTGTTAACCCAATTTTGGACCTTGGTCGCATTACTCGCAATCGTCAAACCCCCTCCCCCTCCCCTTCCCCCCTCCCGCCCCCCCCCCCCAGGAAGCTGTCCCGCGCCGAGTACGTCCTGCTGTGGGCGTCCTTTGGCTCCATCATGTACCTGGGACTGGAGCTGGGCATTGCGGCGGGTATCGTGCTGGCAACCCTTTACTTTGCGTTCCAGTACGCACGTGTGAGCCGGCGGGTATTGGGGAGGGGCTGGGCGGTGGGGGCCTGGGCGGTGGGCGCCTACACACTGGACTTGGGTCAAGCATGGAGGGCACCTCGTGCCCCGATTTGCCCCACCTACCGGTATCACCACCCTCCCGTTCGCATACGCATATTCTCGTTTCTACCTCCCACAGAGCCAGGTGTCGGGCCTGCGGCAGGTGGCGGCGCGCAGCGGCCGTACGCACCTGTACGACACCAGCTCGACGCTCGACATCCTGGGCAAGCGCATGGCCGTACTGCGGGTTTCCGGTTACGTTTTCTTCGGCTCGTCCACGGGCCTGGCCAACCAGGTGCTGCAGCAGGCGGCGCGGATGCTGCAGGTGCGTACGTGCTTTGGGCCCGGGTCGGTCCCCTGGTTGGGCCCCTGGTTGGGCCCCAGGTCAGGCCCGGTTTGGGCTGGGTACGGCTGAGGCGTGGCAGCACGTTGCAGAAGACCACCTCGCAGTTCTCGCCCAGACCAACCGCCAACCGCCAACCGTCAACCGCAGGAGCGGACCGAGGAGCAGCGGCAGCACGAGGTGTGGGCCATGACGGCCGAGCAGGCGGCCAAGGAGGCCGAGGCCCAGGGGGCCAACGGGGGCCACCCCAGCCGGGCGGATTCCGGCACCCCGCCGGTGCCCGTGCCCCCGGTCTCCGCCTCCGCCCCCGCCGCCATCCCCACCCCCACCGGGCCCCCACCCCCCGGCGTGTCTCAGCACACGCACGCCCCCGCGACCCGCTCCCCACAAAAGTCCCCCGCCGGGGATGCAAACTCCCTCCCGCACGCGCACGGCGGATCCAGCCGCAAGGCTCTTGATGCGGGCGCTGGATCTGGGCTGGATCCGGCGGCTGGATCCGCCGAGGATCAGGATGCGGCGATGGCCGAGTACGGCGGTCTGCCGGCGGCGGAGCGGCATTGGCGGGCGGCGCATGCCTTGGCTCGCGCCCCTGTGGTCCTCATCCTGGACTTCGGGTGGGGACAGGGGGGTGGGGTCTTGGTACCGAGTAGAAGAGCGGGAGGGAGTGGGCAAGGACCATAGCTTCTGCGAGATGGAGGCTCCTCCGTACGCGCCCGCATGGACGGTGTGTGGGTCCGGCCTTGGCCTCTCTTCCCCCACCTGTTCCCTCGCCTCCCCACCTCCCCACCCTACTCCACCTCCCCTCTCCCCTCTCCCCTTCCCCTCGTCAACCCCAGGGGCGTGACCGGCATTGACTCGACAGCTGCCCGCACCTTCTCCACCCTAGTCACCACCCTCGCGTCACAGCGCGTCCACGTCATCTTCGCAAACGTACGGCGGCCCGACATCCGCCAACTGCTCGGCGCGAACGGGCTGCAGCTGCGGCCGTTCGTACTGCCGCCCGCGCCGCCGGCACCCAACGGCTCGAACGGGAACCTCGGGGCCGTAGCGGGCACGGGCAGTGCCGGCGGCGCTGGGATAGGAGGAGCTGGCGGTGGCGCGGCGGCGGCTGCATCACGGGTTGGCAGTGCCGGGTCCGTGGGCGCACTGGCGGCGGCTGTGGGCCTCTCGGCAGCAGGGGTGGCGGAGGGCGGCGCGGCGCTGTCCATGGTGCCGGCGGGGGCCGAGGAGGCGGCCGTGCAGGGGGCGGGGGCGGGGGCGGGCAAGGGCGGCACGCAGGGGCAGGTGACGCTTCAGGCGGTGGAGGAGTCACCGCTGCAGCGTGAGTGGGGGGCGGGAGAGGGGTAGGCGAGGGTAGGAGACGGGTTTTGTGGAAAGAAAACGCGCAACGCAGGTTATGGAACAGGCCAACGGGCACCGTTCCCTGTCCGACCAATTCCCAACCCTTTCCCAACCTCCTCCCACCCCCACCCCACCCCACCCCAGGCCCCTCCTCCGGCGGCTGCTGGGAGTTCGGCGCCGTGTCCTCCGCCGTGCGCTGCTGCGAGGACGCCTACCTGGGCCTGGCCATGGCGGTGGGGCTCATGCCGGCAGCGCCCGCGGCCGCCACCTCGCTGCAGCAGCTGCTGGGGAGGCACCTGAGGGAGGTGAGGGGGGGGAGTTGAGGTGGTGGGGAGGGGGTGTTTGAAGCTGATGAGCAGGAGAGCGTCGAATGGGTAGTGGGATTGGCGGGTAGGGGGGGTGGGGAGGGGGTCTGGGGGGACCTGTACGTCAGGGGACGAGAGTGTGACCCTACCTTCCCACCCAACCATCCCCCGTCGCCCATTTCCCTCCCCCAGGTGTTCTCCTCCGTGCCGTCCGACCTGTCCGGAATGGTGGCGGCGCTGGAGGGCTGCCTCAGCCGGAGGCAGATGCAGGTGCGTGGGGGCACGGAAGGGGGGGGGGCGGAGGAGATTGCCAGTTGCAGGCGGGGGCATGGAGGGCTAGAGAGGAGCTGGGTAGCTCTCGAGGCTAACTGCCGGAAAGCCCCCTGATCCCCACACCTGCCAGATCACAACCTTACCTCCCCCGCCCCCGCCCCCGCCCCTGTGTGCAGCTGGGCGATGTGCTGTACGGCGCGGGCGCTGCCGTACGGGAGGTCTACGTGATCGAGTTCGGGGCACTGGTGGAGGAGGAGCACTACGAGGGGGGCGTGAGGGTCGCGTGAGTGGGGGCTCGGGGGGGTTGGGGGGTGAGTTCTCGGAAGCGGGAGGGCACTGGGATACCCTCGCCTCCTTCTACCGCTTTCCGCTCCTCCTCTTCCCCTTCCCGCACGCCTGCCCGCGTTCTTGGTTCTCCCATCCAGCTCTAGCTCTACCCATCTCCCTCTCCTTCCTCCCCCTCTCCCTCTCACCCTCCACTCCTCCTTCCCACCCCCCACCCGCCCCCCAGCTCCCACGAGCACGGCCCGGGCGTGGTGGTGGGGTGCCTGGAGTTCTTCCTGTCCCGCCCCGCCCCCGCCGCCGTGCGCTGCTCCTCCGCCGCCTGCCAGGTACGTACTGGTGGTGTGGGGCAGGGGGAGGGGGTTGGAAAATAGAACCTGTGGGCACCCTACCTTGATTTCAGGGGTGGAGGCGCATCGGGGTGTGCCTCCCGTGCCTGCGTGCCCCTGTCCCCCTCATACGATACCTCCCCTGCTGCCACTGCCAGGTGCTGGTGGGGGGGGGACGGGAAGATATGCCCCTCCCTATCACAGATACTTGACATGATGACATGATGACATGATGACATTGACTTGATATGGTCCATGCCCCCTCTCGTACGATGCCTCCAGGTGCTGGTGGTGGGGCGGGGGGCGGTGGCGGCGCTCATGGCGCACCACCCGAGGGCGCTGGCGGCACTGGAGGTGAGGGGTGGAGAGGGGGGGCTAGGGGGGAGGGAGAGGGGCAGGGGAGGGGAGGGGGGCAGGGGAGGGGAGGGGGAGGTATGGGGGGAGGAGGGGAGAGGTGGCGGCGGGGAGGGGGGGGGGGGGGAAGGGGAGGGGAAGCGGAAGCGTGAGTGCCTGCACGGATAGGGTCAGCGCGGGAGTGGTATGGTGAGGGGACCTGCAGGGGGTGAGACAGTCCCTGACCAACTCTCCCCCCTTCCCTCGCTGCGCATTGGGCTTGCTGGCTGCCGCTCTTCCTTCGCCCTCCAATGCTCCGAATATCACCACCACCACCCACCGACCCCCAGATGGTCCTCCTCCGCTCCGCCTGCATGGACCTGGCCAGTGCCCAGGAGGCGGCCCACCACGCAGCGGCGGTCTAGGGGGGGAGCAGGGGGGAGGGGAGCATTTGTTGCGGAAGTGTGAGGGGAGGGCAGTCCCGGACGGGGGGGGGGCGGTGGGGACAAAGGTTCGATGGGACAAGCGGTGCATCACACAACAGCGACCTCGAGGCAGTGCAGGAAAGCATGGGGCGGAGATAGGCGATACGGGGGTTACCGGCACCACTTGGTGGGGGTAGGGTTGCGGGGTTCCCTGGGCTGGGCAGGAGCAGGGGGCACAGTGCCTCATAGTGCCGAGTGAAGACGTCGATCGGTTTGCCGCTGAGCGCATTGGTGGAATTGCATTAAGCAGGTCATAAACTCATACTGCAGCACTGTGGTCTTACTTGTTGCATCTTCAGGGACACACGAGTGCAAGTTGCAGAGTAACTCCGTCGCAGCATCACGAGCCATCCACGGCCGACAGGGCGGCAGCGCTCAAGCCGCCTAGCAGCAAAAATATGTCAAACCAGACGCTCATGACACCTGTGTTAGCCTTTAACCCCGGTGCGGATAACGTCCTGCGCGACGAAATCCGCTCTGCGGCTAACGCCCCTGGGGTCAACGAGGAAGACGTGAAAGCAAACGAAAGAATCAGAGGTGGGTCTCTGTGCTCACGTCTGTGTATGCCTACCTGATATGATAGATGCTCACCTGCAGTTACCTGCCTGATGCGGTCACCTCTTCGCGCAGAGAGGTTCGCCCTGCTGGAAGACCTGGCGTGGTGCTTCCTGAAGCGCGCAAGCTCCGCCATGTAAGCTTGCAAGCCCGCGGTTGCTTGGCAGGAAGCGCGGGATCTATCAGGTGTTCCCCAATTCGTGCAGGTCGCCAGGGTCTACGCCGCGAACGGCATGACGCTGGGCAAGACGATGATCATGCATCCCGACCTGCCGATTTACAATTTGGCGGTCGAAGACATGCACCCACACGCGTTGCCGTCCGTCGTGTCGCTCGACGGCACGCAGGGCTGGGGCATTGGCGTCTACCACCACCCAGACTGGTTTTCCGCGGCCTGCTTCCCGGCGTGCCGGAGCCAGTTTGCCCAGCGTGACATCCAGGATCTCACGCACAGCGAGGTTTTCGTCCTGGGCGGCGCCAGGGCTCTTGCGTACGCCCGGGACCGCCTGCTGCCGCCGCAGCCGACGTCGGTACTTGGTGCAATCGGGGATTCCACAGGTCAGCAGCGGACCCCCTCCAAGGTCGTGGGCGCGCTGTATATCCTCACGGTACGCGAAGGGAGGAAGTGATTCACAGGGATGGGGGTGGGGGGAAGAAGGCGGAGCAATCGGGACGAAGGGAGGGGAGGGGAGCAGCAGGGGGTAAGACTACACACGCATCAAGCTCGGCAAGGGGAGGCCAAAACCGCTTCCTGAATCCGGAACCACAGAGTCAGAGCGTCGCTGCGAACGAAACAAACATATTATTGATGGCCCGTGTACGACGTCGCCTGCCCCTTGTCCGCGCAGGATCCCTTCCGCACGGAGACCGGCAACGTGCTGGGCGGGTACGTGCCCGCCGCCGCAGTGATATACTGCCAAAGCGATGGCGAGATCCTTGGAGTGCGCACCTTTGCAATGCCCCTGGAGGATGCCGAGCTAGTTGGCCTTCAGCTGGTGGCGCTCGATCACGGGTTCCCCTGCAGCCTGGCGAGCATGACAGCCATGGAGCTGGTTCGCGGCACGGACGCTGCGCAGGAGACGCACGCCGAGGACGCGGCGGCATTTCGCCGGGGCGAAGCCATTGCCTCCATCGGCGGGCCGTTTACACTCATCAGGGGCCTGAAAAGCTACCCGGCACCCGGGGAGGAGGATGCCGAGAAGAGTGTGGCGGACGGTCACGGGAGCACGGCTCCCAGCGGCTCCGGGGCGGCTGGGATCAGCACCAGCGGACCAGAATAAGGACCGTTTGGTGGGGGCTTCTACGAGGCTGACACTGTGGGCTGGGACTGATGCAGTAACCGCGACCTGCTTGGCGGTTTTAGTCATGTGGCGGGCATGTGGTGGTTCTGGCCGGCGGCTGTGTCAACTTTGTGGAAGCCGTGTCGGTTTCGAGGGAGGGGTTGCAGTGGTCTGCAAATGGTGCGGCGGTCTGGTTTCTGAGTAGTGTGCTGGGGTGGCGAAATCTCAGTCCTAGCTATGGCCTCGCGGCGGTGATCTGCGCTTAGTTGATGGACGTCGCTCATCTGCTTGACGCCCTTGAGGCGAAGGTGAATGCTGTATGGCACTGGCTGAAGGTCCATGAGGCGGGGACTATGAGGCGGTTTGAGGAGCTTGTGGCGCGGGTTGAGCAGGCGGAGAGGATGATCGGCACTGTGGTCGAGACCGCCCCTATGGAGGACCCGAGCAGGCTACTGCTGCGGGTGGGGGGTGTCGGATCAGGTGATGGAGCGGCGGTGGGCGGGCACTTGCCTGTCTGGGGAGGGCAGTGGGCAGAGGGCGGTGTGTTTGAGCGCTGCTGGTAGGTTCAGGGTTGAGGATGGCCGTACTAGCAGTGTTGCTATCTTAGTGCGGAAGTGCGGGGGAGTGAGGCCATCCCGCACTTTCGGTGACGGAAAGAGCCTCATGTGCGGAAGCTCCCGCACTTTTGTAGCAAAGTTTGGTTGCGAGTGCGGCCCGCGCCGGCACATTTTTGAGCCTTCTGGCGGCTCAGGTGCGGGGGCCCCTCAACCCCTGGGGGGCCCACCGAACGGGCGCGGCCGGCCGGGCAGGCAGTCCCCTTCCCACCCCCACCGTCCAGCCCGCATCACATGCACTTGCAGCATACACTACGGGGTTGCTGCTGGAATTCAAGACCCCCAGTTGCCCGCCTACATCAGCTCATGCACTAGGGCGAGAGCCAGGCAGACTCATCCGCTTGAAACAGGCCTCCAGAACGCCGCGCCCTCCGCTACACTCCACCGCACTCTCCCGCACTTCTGGGCGGCAAGCGCTTGCCAAGTGAGGTCGCACGTTTTGGGCCGCCAAGGGCCACGAAGTGCGGCCCGCTTTCGCACTCTTGGGCTTGGACCCGAGGTCCGAGTGCGGGACCTCCCGCACTTCGGCCCAGGGAAGATAGCAACGCTGCGTACTAGCCGCATGCGCTCACGCTAAGCGCCAGCAAGGATTTGGTTGTAAACGATGGATGCGTACTTCTCCCGCATCTTCCCTTGACCTCCCTGGGGCGCTGCTGGTGTAGTGCAGAACCGGGGCGCTCATGGCGCACCACCTGAGGGCGCTGGCGGCACTGGAATTGAGGGGTGGAAGGGGAGGAGGGGGGTACCGGTATACGGAAGGGGAGAGGGGGTTCTGTCCTCGTTGCTCGCAAGGGCCGTGCACCGTAGTCAAATCGATGACGGGTAGAAACCTCGCTAAACGCTGGGGCCAAGCGGTCCACCTCACGGGCTTGCCCCCGGGGACGCGGTGACTCTCATGCGCGGGGCGGGCATGGATGTAGGATTGTACAACCGTACAACCCCCCTCCTCCCTCTTGCGTGCGCTGCGTCCCTGAACGCCCCATCACCCCTTGCGTCCAGCTCCAGCCGCAATTCAAATCCTGTGCCCAGGAGGCGGCGCACCACGCAGCGGCGGTCTAGGGGGAGAGCAGTTAGGTGCAGGGGTGACGCCTGGTTAGTTGCGGAATGGGGGCGGTGAGCTGTGGCCTGTGGGACGCAGCTGTGTGTGGGACCGCCGCGCAGTCTTCAGCAGGGGTGCTGCAGGGACCGCCCTGGCCGGGCGAAGCCGAGGCTTACCGGTTTGCGGTGCAGGGTGGCTTGGAAGGGGCTGCAGGCGTGGGACCTTGGAGGGTGACCGGGCAGAGGGGCAAGCTTAGGACTGGTGCGCGGGACCGGGAATGGCATAAGTACGCGCGGCGAACGGCGGCGGGATCGGCACGGTTGGCCAATACTGTGTAAATCGCTAGCGATCAATCTGACGCGGCTACATGTTATAGTCAGCAGCGAGTGCTTGTTGTCACTGGCCCAGCCTATGTAAAGAACTCTGCTCCGCAAGCCACCCAGAATCACCACCCCGGCAAACGCCATGGGCGCCAACGAGAAGCGCACGCTGGTCCTACACTACGGCAGCAAGGTTGAGGAAGTGAGGTTCTTCGCGAGGAGCAGCCGTGACGACCTCCTGACCGCAATCCGCGAGGTGCTGGGCGTCGCTGCGGGCGCCCCGCTGCGTTTCCGCGACGAGGAAGGTGCCATAATGCTGTTCACCGCTGGTGAGACGGTAGAGGTTTTGGTGCAACGACAGCCTTGGCAGGCGGGCGGATGTCTCAGGCAAACACCCCCGCATTGCACTTGCCGTCACGCTTTCCAGCTGACTTGGCTGTCCCCACGACCCCTCCCTGCGCAGGCATGCCCTCTGGGACAACTCTGACGGTTTCGGTGGAGCAGGGCGGCCCCGCCAACCCGGCACCGGCCGCGGCCCCAGCGCCGTTGGGAGCGCTTGCCCCCCGCCCCCCGAAGCCGAAGCCTGTTTACTCAGATTCATCAGATTCATCGTCTGAGGAGGAGGAGGAGGGTCCGGAAGTGGGCGACGAGGAGGAGGAAGAGGACCCGGAAGGGGAGGAGGAGAAGGAGGCGGAGCGCCCCGTGTACTCCGAGGACGATATTCCCCTCGGCCTGAGGGCTAGACCGGCTCCCGCCGCCCGACCCGCGCGCAAGCAAGCGGCCGCTTACAGCGACGAGGACGACGAGGACTATGCCTCTAACGACGTGTCTCTTGCAAAGAAGCCAGCAGCCAACAGGCCAGCCGGGCCGAAGCGCACGCGGTACTGAGGCTTCAGTGGCGGCAGAGACGTCTGCGCACCTGGAGGCTGGGGTGGGGCCCGTGGGGGATCAGATGACACTTGGAGGAGGGTGGGGTGGTCAAAGCCACGCATGTCGGGAAGGGGGACAGGAGGGCCATGTGGGGCTTTGCATGCGGAGGACCATGTGGGGTGGGGTGGGACCAGGAGGGGGGAGCGGGGCTGCAGGGCTGTAGGCGCTTCAGGTAGACTCACGGGTGTCAGCAGTCGCTGGTACGCCCTGCTGGCAGGTGGCTGTTGACCTCGGGCATTGAGCATGGGCGTTGAGAACCATCGGATAAACGGATACGGGGATGGGGATTGCATGGCATGTGGGAAGGAGCGTTACTTGATGAGTTCATACTGGTGATCTCACGTGACAGAGTAGGTTTCGAGCTGCATGTCGTCCCGCCGGCAAGCTGCTCCTTCATGTGGTCATGTGGTCTAGGGGGAAGGATGGGGTTGGAGACAAGGCAGGGTAGGTGTCTAGCTGCAGGTCTGCATCTGTGACGGCTGGCATGCATGTCGGGACTGCACCGGCCAGTGGCACTGGAATGGAAGGCAGAAGGCGGGACAGAAGGCGGGGCGGGGCTGATTCAGTCGGTAGTGGCTTTGCTGAGTGTGTGGTTCCTCTGGGACTCTGGGAGAGGCTGTGGGGTTTGGGCCTCCAGCGGAGGGCTGCGCACGGTCAGAGGAAGGCCTTGGCCAGCTCCAGTACAGGATCAGGGGCGCAGTAGGAGCATGGGTAGCAGGGACAGGGGCAGAGTACTCACTTCTGAGCCGAGATTGTAAAGCGCTCTTGAGCAAGGGAGTGTGGACTTACGGCACGCATATTATCTTGTGCCAACATCGACAAGGGTGGCTGCCCGACGGCAGCAAAAGGGCTGAGCCCCGTTGCCACCCCCATGGGGTTATTATAGGCAACGGGGCCATGGGGTCCAACATTCGAGTGTGGCTCCGGCCGGGAGTAGGGGAGCAGGGACAAGGGCCGAGCAGGAACGTGTGGGGTACGATGTGAAATGCGTGTGAGCATGGGGGAGGAATGCCACGCACGGTGTAGGGCCATCTGAGGGGGGATCTTATGAGGGGGGGGGGGGGGGCAGGGACCAGGCAGATGCGAAGCGCCTCTGAGAGGCACGGCGAAAGGGCGAGCCTTAGCGGTGAAGGGCTCAAGCCGAAGCCTGTCCGAAGCGGCGAAGCCGCTGCACGCGCAGCATGGGCTGGCACAGCACGGCGGGACCAGACCTGCCCGATGCTCAGCTCCACCGCGCAGCTCCACCGCTTGAATACATACTCTTGATACGTCTGCTGCACAAGTATCCGCTAACAAGCCAGCACGCGCGTGCCGCTCGCACTCTAGCTGGCATGCCCCAACCTGCTTTCATACGCTATAGCACTGATACGCTAGCAGTAAGCGCTTGTGCCTAGTCCCTCAAGAGCGCATTACTTGGCCATCGGTGACCTCGGCTTGCTTCGGCTAATCGGCTTGCTTTGCTAGCACCTTGCCATGGCCGATACCGAGAAGCGTATGCTGATTCTGCACTTCGGCAGTGGAGTAGTCCAGCGGCTGAAGTTCTTCTCGAGAAGCAGCCGCGAGGACCTGCTCACCGGCATCCGCGAGGTGCTGGGAGTCGCAACGGACACGCCTCTGCGGTTCCGCGACGAGGATGGAGACATCTTGCTGGTCACTGCAGGTGAAATGGGATGAATGTTGGAAACGGATTGCGGAGCTGCTGGCGGGCACGCAAACCCTCGCCCCGCCTCAGGCCCCGCCTCAGGCCCCGTGTCGAACCCCGCCAACTTGGATTCCGTGCCCGCTCCGGCTCCCGCTCTGGCCCCCGCACCGGCCGCTGAAGGCGACTGGCGGCGCTGGGCTCGGGCTACGGGAGCAAAGATCAGCGATGATGGGCTCGCTATCAAGGCGGGGGACGCCTCCTGGGCGGTGTACACGCCCACGTTGCCAACCTCCGGCAAGCACTACATGGTCATCGACTTCCCGGAAGACCGGCTGTGCTGTATCGCGGCCGGCGTCATTCCGTCCACAGTTGCAAGCGTGCCAGTTGGCCAGCACAACATCAGCAACGCGGCACCCCCATGCCAGCACATGATTGCCCTGAAGGGCATCGGCGCAGGGCCCTCCGAAGCAACCAACGATCGCGCCGGCAGCGCCAAGCCGCTGCAGGCGGGCGTGTTCCTTGACGCTGACGCGCGCATGCTAGTCTTCGTCGACCACAACGACCCGCTCAATGCCGCGCGGGCCATCCGCCTGGACAACATCCCCACCCCCGCCGTGTTTGTCATCCAAGCGCCCAAGCACCCTCTCAACTTCGCGATCCTGCCTGCGGCGCAGCTGCCCGCCGGCGGGGTCTTCACGGGCGACTCGGCGCGCTTCGACAAGGTCGCCTGGAAGCGGGAGCAGGAGGCCGGCGTCAGGGAGGCGCACCGGCGCTTTGCCGAGGAGCAGGAGGCGAGGCAGCGGGCGCTGGAAGGCCAGCGCAGGGTGGCGGCGCAGCAGCAGGAGGAGGAGCTGCAGGGGGTGATGGCGGCCGCGGCAGCAGCAGCGGCGAGGACCGCAGCGGCGGCGGCTGCCGGAGCAGCGGCGGCGGAGGCAGCGGCGGCGGCGAGGGCGGCGCGGGAGCGGGAGCGGCTGGCGAGGCAAGTGCGGGAGGAGGAGCTGCAGATCAAGTTGGAGGAGGAGGAGGAGGACGAGGAGGAGGAGGAGCTTGAGCTGGACCGCCTCTTTGGGCGGCAGCGAGCTCCGGAGGAGGGTGGCGACAGCAACGGGGCGCCTCCCCCCAAGCGGGCCAGGCGCTGAAGGGCGGCTGGGGTCGGCGCCGGCTGTGGCTGGCTCGGCCGTGGGCTTACATGCCGGCGGGGGGGCCCGCTTCTGGGTACCGGTGGGTGTGATGACATTGCCCAGGCGCTCTGGCATAGCGCGCAGGGGCGTGTGCGTCTTTCCTGTGCATTGGGTGTAGAGTACGCTGCATATTCAAAGCGAGTTTGACTCGTTGACAGCAGTGACTGCGTGTGGGCGGAACGGCTTTGGCCACTGTCGAACCTGCGTACGGATTAGTTGGTCACATGGTCAGCCCTCGTCGGGCAGTCCGCAGTGCTTGCAGCTTGCGTTACTGCTTACTTCTTTTGGTTGCCTCGGCCCAAGTTGAACTGTGTGGAAGGCCCGTCAGCGCGTCTTTGCAGTTCAGGCATGGTGGCGTAATGGGTCCCTGCTCTTCCGCTTAGGGGGTGCTGCCATTGTGGGTTGCTGTCGGCACTTGGCAGGCTGCGTGTCCTCACACCCGACTGGACTTAGGTCGTTGGCGCAAGCATTGATGCGGTGAGCTGAACGGCTGGTGGGACCGTCCGGCGGTGTGGGTGGACCCGGGCATTGTGCGGGTCGTGTGCGGGTCGTGTGCGGGGCTGGACGATGATTGTAGCATGCCCCTATCATCCTGGACAAGGCTGCTGCGGGGGTTGACTCCTCGGTGGCCCATCTATGCATGGCATGCACAGATGGGGGCATTGGCAGGATGGTTGCGATTGAGGCAGGGGTGCAGGGGCACAGGGCAGTAGGGGTTGCTTAATGTTTCTTCGTGGCATGGTACCACGGTTTGGCCTCAAGTATACCGGCTGGCCACTGTTCCCCAGGGCCCCACAGCATGGCTGTGGGCTGAGGGACCGCAAGCACCCCAGAAGAGATGCAGGGACCCTGGAAGGGATGCAGAGGTGTTCACGGGAGGTGTTTGGGGCTGCTGTTTGTGTGAGGGGGCTGACTCTGTCCTTAGAGGGGGACGGCTTCCGGATGCGCTATGCTTGTCTGTGAGCTCAGGGCCGTGGTGTGTGGCTGTCAAGCACCCCACAGTAGGTGGCCCACGGCCGGGGGCCGCCCGCGGCGTTCTTGGCGGCTCTCCAGGTAAGGGCCAGCCGGTCGGGGCGGTCCGCGCTGATGACCCTCTCCTAGGAATCCCTCACTGTAACCACCGATGACTGTTGTGGCTGTGCGACCCGAGGGCAGGGTGTTAGGGGCTGTTGCTGGAGTTGCGGCTGCAAGCCGTGCCCGCCGTCACACGTCAACACAGCATGTCTATCGACGGGCTACGCAACATGTCGACGCGCTCGATGCCTGTGGCGAGCAGGGGCATCAAGGTCGTCGATCGGCAGCCGGTGCGCACGCAGAGAGCGCACAGTGGGCTAGGACGTAGGGGCTTAGAGGGAGGGGCCCGCAGTAGTCCCGCCTGAGGGCCAGCGGTGGTCCCAGCATCGGGCCCAGCCAGGCCCACGCGGTCGGGCCCAGTGCAGGGATTGTGATTAAGGCACAGCGCTGCTTGGGCTCTTGCCACTTGCAGTTGGGGCATACCCTTCATAGCTTCGTTCCTTCCCTGCGCACAATAAGCCAACATGAAGAAGAGAGGCTCGCCCGAACTTTCAGGCCGTCTTGGCGACCAGTGCACAGAACCGGTTTCCACTTTGTAAGTGAAGCGACATGGCAGCTTGCAGCTTGCAAGCGTTCGCGCAACTTGACTGCTACATTTCTTTGTCGCGCCCTCCAGCGGCGACGCGGGCCTTGTGAGCTCACCTTACGTCAGCACAAAGGGCCTTGATGCAGCAATACTGTCCATGGCACTGCCGGTGAGTGTCGCCCGGAGGATGGGTGCGCCACCATCCACGAACCTCGCCCGCGCATCCCTAACCTCATCCTCGGGCCGCGCGCTCGCAGACGCTCGCCACACTTGCTGCGGATCCAATCGCCAGTTTGATCAACTCGGCATTCATGGGGCACATCAGCGCGACGGAGCTGGCTGCGGTAAGCCGGGACATGGCCAACACAGGGGATTTGGGGATGCCGGGGATGTCGGCCACACACAAGCAGCCCTCCCCCTCAAATGCTGTAGCCGCCTGCAACCACCATCCCACACCCCGCCATCCCGCGCTTCTCCTCTTCCCCCACACCTCAGGCCAGTGTGGCTCAGTGCATCTATGTGAGTCGCGTTGACCGGTGGGCTTCTGCGCTATTGATTGCTTCAGCAGCAGGTCGGGGCCACTACTCACCCGGCTGGTCGGGACAAGGGAACTGCCTTGCCCCAACAGCCTTCAACTCTATCAGTTAACTTCATCCCGAATGCAGACGACGTTCACCAGGATCACGAACGGCCCGATCCTCATCGTGACCACCTCCTACGTGGGACGCGCCACCGGGGCTGCCAGTGCCGCGCACGGCAGCGGTCCCGGCCGCCTCGGAGCTGGCGGAGCGCCACGGCCCCTGCAGGCGGACAGCTGCGGCGCCCATGAGCCTCGCACCGAGGCGGCAGACCCTGGCGGAGGAAACGGCAGCGACAAGGACATCTATGCCTCCGCTCCCGCCGCCAACGCCGTGGGGTCTGTCGCCGCCGCCGCCGCCGCCGCTACTGCCACAGCGCCAGCGCCAGCCCCGATGGTGGCGGAGGCTCGTGCGGCCGGTGCGTGTCTGCTGCTGGCGCTGCTCCTGGGCTTGGCTCAGTCGGCCCTGCTGCTGGGGCTGGGGCGCTGGCTGCTGGGGGTGTGGGGCGTACACGCGGGGTCGCCCGTGTGGGCCCCCGCCCTGGGCTTCCTCACCATCCGCGCCCTGGCGGCCCCCGTGACTTCAGTGATGCTGGTGGCACAGGCGAGCGGGGGCGGCCGGGCGCCGCCGGCACCTTGGATGCGGGAGTCACAGAAAGGGGAAGCGGCGGGCAAGTGCACTGTGGTGTGGGCCCATGCAGCCCTGCCGCGTATATGACGTGTCACTGACACATGAACGTACCCATACCCACCGCAGGGCGTGTTCCGAGGCCTGCAGGACACGCACACGCCCCTGCGGGCTACCCTCGCCGTCAACTTCCTCAACCTCGCCTTCACACCCGTCCTCCTCTTTGTGTTCCGGCTGGGAGCCCCCGGCGCCGCTGCTGGGACCGCCGCTGGCCAAGCCATCACCCTTGTCGGCCTGCTCTGGGCCCTCCAGCGCCGACTGCCCCTGCTCCGCCTCTGCCCGCCCGCCGCCACACCACCCACCACGCCTGCGGACTTCATGCCACCGCAAGGGTCTGGGGCAACGGCGGGGGGCCTGTGCGCCACCCTGCTGGAGGTGCTGCCCCTATTCAAGACCACCGGTGAGATGATGATGAGGACACTTCACGTTGGGGAGTCTTGATGAAAGTTAGCGGAACAGGGTCCTAACCCACCTCACCTCTCCTTTTCCTTTTGCCTGTTGGACTGGTGCTTGACTGTCCTCGCAGGCCTCGTGGTGCTCCGCTCGTGCTCCGTCATCTGGACATACGCCGTGGCGAACGCTCTCGTCTCCCACGCCGGGCCTGAGGCCTCTGCCGGGCACCAGATCTGCTTCCAGGTACGGTCCTGTACGGCAGAAACGGGCGTGTTGCAAGGCCTTTAGCATGCAGATGCAGCACACCAATAGATGCTTCTCCCCTGTATCCGTGCAGCTGTGGATGACAACGGCGCTTCCAGGCGATGCCCTTTCGGTACGTGTCCTTGCTGTCGGTGCCCAATTCGGCAGCAGCAGGGGAGGGAATGGGCTATGGCCGCTCCTCATCCCAGTGGCGCAGCCCCCTTTCGCAAAGAAATGAAAGTGTTTTGTTTTGCTTTGGCCGTCAGGTGGCTACCCAGTCCCTCATGGCGCGCGACATTGGAGCCGAGAGCCCCCAGGCCGCCGCTCAGGTGGGTGCTCGGCACGACTGGACGCTGGCCCTCCCAGCCCATGCGTCCACCCCCAGGCCTCCGACCCCGCACCTTCCTGCATGTCAACTGCACCTTGCTATGTGCTTGGGCCCCGGTTGTCTCCCGCCTTAACCCTCGCTCGCCCCCAAACGCGCTCCCTCCCCCTCCCGCCCCCCCAGGTCGCCGCTCGCGTGTTGGAGCTGGGCGGGGTGCTGGGCCTGGTCCTGGCGGCGGCGCTGGGGGCGGGGCACCGGCTGCTGCCCCGCGCCTTCAGCAGCGACCCGGAGGTGCTGGGGCTGGCGGCGGGTGAGCGCGCGGCGGTGGGAATGGGGGGCTGCCCGTTAGGCAGGGGAGGCGATGAAGTGTGCTTCCGACTGAGTCAGTTGGGGGCGTGGGTGGACTCACACCTTCGAAGCCCCACCTGTCTCCAGCGTGCCCACCCCACCCCTGCCAATTTCTTTGAAGTCCCCTCCTCCCTCTCTCACCTCACGCACTATCCCCACACACACAGTCATCATGCCCATCGTCGCTGTCAGCGAGCCCTTCACCGTCATCTCCAAGGTCTTTGATGGCATCCTGTACGGCACAGGTGGCTTCCAGTACGCCCTTTCCGTGGCTGGGGCCGCTGCCGCACCCTCCATACTCGTCATGATCCTTGGTAGCCGGTCTGCCTTCAAACACGGCAAGATCCTGCTGACGTCATCAGCTGCTGTGGGCAGCGGCGCTAGTGGAGGAGTCGGCGGTGGGGTGTCGATAGCAGGAGGGTTGGGCGTGGGTCGGGCGGTTCTGACGATTGTGTGGCTGGGGCTGGCGGTGCTCATGGTGATGCGGTGTGTGGTGATTGCGGCGCCGTACGCCCTGCGCCGGGGGCCCTTTAGTAAGCTGCGGCGGGGTGTGGGGGTGTGTGGTGGCGGAACGGCGGAAGGGTCCAGCGGCGGTACGGCTCAGGTCTAGGTAGGCTAGTGTTGAGACGTTCCCTGTTCATACTTTCATTGCGGGAGCTTGTTGTTGTGGGTTCTAACACTGCAATCATTGCACTGGGACGATTGGGACATCGCACAACTAACCCCGGCGCCTCGATGCCACGTGATGCCAAGGATGCCCAAGCGAAACTCTGCCTCGAGGGGCAGGTCTGAGCCATATTCCCTACCTTGAGGGGGTACAGCCCCTGCTGCGGACCTCTGCTACCAAGGCCAAGTGCCTGACCAGGTGCCTGCGAGGCCGAGCGAGGCGGGTGCAAAGGGTGGAAAGGGTGGGACGCGTCGCGGCGCTTCAGCTTCCGCGGTCGTGCACATGCCCGGGTCTCGCAGGAGAAGCATTAAGAGGGAATTGTTATAAGTAGAAGGTTGTAGCCTGAGTCAGGGCTGCAACGGGGAACCTGGCCCCGCGTGCGTAAGGGGCACCGGCGGTGCGGTACAGGTTCGGGGAGTGAGGTTCCGGCACCAACCATATACTTGAACGCCTATCAAACAAGAAGCCGGCGCATTCAAGGTTGGCATACGCACCACTAGGCATGAAGAAGCGATGCTCGCGTGAACTGGAAGGCAGCGGCGACGACGCAGGAGTTGCGATGGCGAGTCTGCAGAGGCTGTCGAGCAAAGAGGGCACCCCTGAAAAGAGCAGCGAGGTGACAGGACTGCTGCTGGTCTCGTAAGTCGTCTCGGCCTCGCCCGGGCTTGCTGCAGAAAACTCCAAGTAAGCGCATGCCAACCTTGAGCATCGCTGCGCACCGCAGGACGCCCCGGAGCGACGAGGCGCTTGTGAGTTCACCTTACGGCAGCACAAAGGGTCTGGATGCAGCAATTCTGTCGATGGCACTGCCGGTGAGTATCGCCCGGAGGATGGGTGCTGCCACCATCCACGAACCCGCAAACATGACTTGGCGCCACCACGGCCCCGCCCCTTCAGATGCTCGCAACTCTCGCCGCCGACCCCATAGCGGGCCTGGTAGATTCTGCGTTCATGGGCCACATCAGTGCGACACAACTGGCAGCGGTGAGTTGGCACTGGCTGGGCCTCCCAGGGTCAGAACTTCTGAGCGGGGCCGAGTGAGAGCGGCGGGAGGGCACTAGAGCTTCAGAACACGGATTGCAACCCATCGCAAAAGCCCCGGTCACCTTCATCCGCCCTTAGAGGAGCACCTACTCACAACTCCTGGCGTTGCGCCCCGACCCTTCCTCAGGTCAGCGTGGCTCTCACTATCTTTGTGAGTGCCGTTGGGGTGGGAGGGGTGGGTCGAGCCGGGGGGCAGGCCCATGCTAGCGACGCAGCCCCGTCCCGCCAATCCAGTATAACATGACGGCTTGGTCATTAACCTGTCACCTCATGTGCCTCTTTCTCAGAACACAATCACCAAGATCCTCAACTCCCCGCTCCTAGCCGTCACGACCTCCTACGTCGCCCTCGCAGCCGGCGCCGCCCGCGCAGCACACAGCAGCGCCGGCGGCGGCGGCCGCAGCGACGGCGGCAGCACGGACCGGCCCGTCAGCTGCGGCGCTGGCACCGACATCGCTGATGGCCCTGCTGGGGCAGCATCCAGCACCGGCGGCAGCCCTACTGCCGGCGCTGGTGCGACGGCCGCCCTCTTGGCGGCGGCGGGCTCTTCCGGCGGGGCGGGCGGCTCCCTGCCGACGAGCGCCTCGGGAGGACCGACAACGCCAGCAGCCCAAGGGACCGCGGACGTGAGCGCCGGGGACGGCGGCGGCGGCGCATGCGGTTTGGTGCAGCGTGACGCCGCTGCCGGGCCGTCAGCAAGCTCAGCCGCCGCCGCCGACCGGGCTCCAGCGTCGTTAGCGGCGGTGGAGGCGGCGGAGGCGGACCGGGAGGGACGGACCCCAGCAAGCGCCCAGCAGAGCACGGCGGGCGGCAGCAGCAGCAGCGCCGGCGCAGGTAGCGACGGCGGTGGCGGGGGGATGGCGGTGGCGGGGATGGGGACTGAGGACCGGCTGCAGGAGGTGACGGAGCTTGGCGAGACGGCAGCGGAGGCGACGCAACCCTTGCTGGCGGGCGCCGGCGGCGGCGGCGGCAGCAGCAGCAGCGGCAGCGGCGGCGGGTTACCTTCAGCGGCGGCTGCCGACAGCGCACACCCCATAACCGGCGGCGGCGGCAAACAGTGGTCCGCATTTTGGCTGGACGCTTGCAAGGGCGCCGGGAGGGAGGGCAAGATCGGCGCCTCCTCCGCCACGGCCTCCGCCGCCGCCGCCGCCCCTGGATCTGAAGCCGCCGTCGCCGCTGCTGCCACAGCCCTGGCGGCGGCGGCGGCTGACGCTGCAGCGGAGGCCCGTGCCGCCGGCGCGTGTCTGCTGCTGGCGCTGCTCCTGGGCTTGGCTCAGTCGGCCCTGCTGCTGGGGCTGGGGCGCTGGCTGCTGGGGGTGTGGGGCGTGCACGCGGGGTCGCCCGTGTGGGCCCCCGCCCTGGGCTTCCTCACCATCCGAGCCCTGGCGGCCCCCGTGACTTCAATGCTGCTGGTGGCACAGGCGAGCGGGGTTGGACAGGGGTGGTTGACCGGGGGCCTCTGACTAAAAGCCTGCTAGCAATCGTCCAGGAATCAACCCCGGCCGGTCTCTGACCATAGCGAGTCGCCTCCAGACACAGCCCTACCTGCCCCAATTTCCGTGCTGGGATTGGCTGCCCTGCCCTTATCTCCCTTATCCCCGTCACGTCCACAGGGCGTGTTCCGAGGCCTGCAGGACACGCACACGCCGCTCAAAGCCACGCTCGCCGTCAACTTCCTCAACCTCGCCTTCACGCCCGTCCTGCTCTTCGTATGCCGCCTGGGAGCCCCCGGCGCCGCGGCCGGCACCACCGCCGCCCAAGCCGTCACCCTCCTCGGCCTCCTCCTGGCCCTCCGCCGCCGCCTGCCCCAGCTCCGCCTCGTCCCGCGCGCCGCCCTGGCGCTGCCCTCTACCGGTACCCGTGCTGCAGACGACACGGCGGGTGGCGGGGCGGCACCGTCCAAAGCAAGGGTGGTGCTGTGGTCGATTCTGCGGGAGGTGCTGCCCCTGTTCAAGCCCACAGGTGAGGACCGCTGTGCGTGGGGATGGGGGTTTGAGCACAGGGAGCAATTTACCTGATGCACACCCATGAGCTCAACCGACACCCTCCTGGCCCTCCACCTACCTCGCTCGTGCCCTCGTTGCCCTTTCTGCCGGCTTCAACTCTCTTGCTGCCCCAAGGACTGTCCCATCCACCGTTGCACCTTGCTTGCTTCAAACCCCCTTGCTCCTCCCATGATCTCCCTGTGCAGGCTACATGGTGCTCCGCTCCGTGGCCTTCATGGGGACCTACGCGGTGGCCAACGCCCTCGCCTCTCACGCGGGTGCCGAGGCCTCCGCCAGCTACCAGATCTGCTTCCAGGTACGCACGCAACGCGCGTGTCAGCAAGCTTTGGTCATCCCTGGGATGCATAGCGGCACTGCATGCCTAGCTAGTGCGCGGCTGCTTCGCCTAGCTGCACGTTGCGGCTCCCTGCCTGTCTGCCACGTTAACCGGGAAACCCCTCATCCGCCGTGACCGCAGATCTGGATGTCGGTGTCGCTCCTCGCGGACGCTCTGTCGGTGCGTGGGGGGCCTGATGGGTGCTGTTGAGCATGCAATGAAGGGCAACTTAGGCTGTCGTACTCCGTACGCATGAACCGATGTGCCTCATGCGTGCGCCCGGTACTACCCGGCAACTAGTACTGCGCCCCATCTCTGCCCACTCCCCTGCCGCGCCTCAGCCCTTTCCCCCCACCCCCACCCCCCCTCAACCCCAGGTGGCAGCACAGTCCCTCATGGCTCGGGACCTGAGCTCGGGCTGCCCCCAGGGCGCAGCGCAGGTGGGTGGGAGCCAAGCAAACTTGACTCGTATTTTAGAGGGCCTGACCCTGCCGTACCCACCCTTAGCTGACCCTGCCGGGTCCTGCCCGGCCCCACCAGCTAGTGCCCCCACGTGCAGACCCCTTGTTGCTTGATGCCCGTTGACACCTTTGATACCAGTGCCCTCTGCCCTCCAACGGCACCTTGCTATGTGCTTGGGCCCCGGTTGTCCCCCGCCTTAACCCTCGCTCGCCCCCAAACGCGCTCCCTCCCCCTCCCGCCCCCCCAGGTCGCCGCTCGCGTGTTGGAGCTGGGCGGGGTGCTGGGCCTGGTCCTGGCGGCGGCGCTGGGGGCGGGGCACCGGCTGCTGCCCCGCGCCTTCAGCAGCGACCCGGAGGTGCTGGGGCTGGCGGCGGGTGAGCGCGCGGCGGGAATGGGGGCTGCCCGTGAGGCTCTGCTTGAGGGAGGGTGTTTTGCGTGGAGGCGGCAATGAAGAGGGTAGGGGCGGGCAGGCGGGCTCTGCAGGAGAAAGCTGCGACACGGCTTGGGCTCTCCCCAGCCTTGGAGCCCGTTTGCGCTCCTGATCCCCAGCTCCTTCATACTTGGTATCATGCACCTCCTCCGTCCTCCTTCCTTCTTCCGTCCCTCCAGTCATCATGCCCATCGTGGCCGCCTGCGAGCCAGTCACGGTCGTGGCCATGGTCCTGGACGGCGTGCTGTACGGCACCGGCGGTTTCCGTTATGCCGTACTCCTCGCCGGCGGCGCCGCCACCCCTTCCATCCTCGTCATGCTCCTGGGCAGTCGGGCGGCCTTCAAGCACGGCAAGATGCTGACGTCAGCAGCTGTGGCGGGCGGCGCCAGCGCCAGCGCTGCAGGCGGAGTGCCGTCGATCGCAGCAGGGATGGGCGTGGGTCGGGCGGTTCTGACGATTGTGTGGCTGGGGCTGGCAGTGCTCATGGTGATGCGGTGTGTGGTGATTGCGGCGCCGTACGCCGTACGGCGGGGGCCCTTTAGTAAGCTGCGGCGCAGCAGGTGGAGGCAAGGCGGAGGCGGCCCGGTGGTGGTTGGGTCGACGGCGGGGGCGGGGCCGAGCAGCAGTGGTGGTGGGGCGCAGGTCTAAAGCTGGGCATTCAAGGGCAAGGGTCCCACATAAGAGAGGTCCACACGGGAGCAGCGTGCCTCGAATCAGCAGGCAGGCGTGGTTGAGTGCGAGTGCGATCGAAGCCAGATAGATTTACGGTATTTGAGCTTGGCGCGGCAGGGCGGGGCGGGGCGGGACTGCCAAGCAAGCCAATGACGGACGCTGCGTCCGGCTGCACCGCTCGACTTCATTGGAGGTTGGGGGAAAGTCGTACAGAGAGACGGAGAGAGCGAGGAGAGGAGACGTCTGAGTGTATGTCACGCTCAAGTGTGATTGGTGCCGGGGCAGTGCCCCGGCTGTGCACGTGGCAGCATGTGCGAGCCTTGTGTGTTTGCACTTTGCAATGCCCGAGACCCCGAGTGCTGTATCTTTGCTATGCCGGAGTGATGGTCACTGGCGGCCGTGGCGGGGCACGCCACCATGTGCCACGTGTTTGCAGTGCCCCAGTGCTCAAGCAGTAATGAACCGGCGTGTTTGGAGCAATTGTGAGCGGGGGCTGCGGACTCATGCTCTCAAGTGCAAGCATCGTGTGTACGAGGATTCTAGCTACTGCCGGAAGCGGCGGGGGCGGAGACAATGTGTGGGAAGTTCAAGAGAGGCGGGAAGCAGATGCCGCAGAGCGTGGGCTTGTGGACACCCTCCGACAGTGCAGGGAGGACAAGGGGCGGAGGACAAAAGCCAATTGGATGATTATGCAGAGCCTTGATTACCGAGCGAGTAATGATAGCCCACGCGCTACCGCTTTCCGGTGCCTGATGTGCTCTTCTCTCCTGGGCCAGCCGAACGCCCCGCGCCATGCCATACGTCCTCGGTGTTACCTACAACACCCTATGGTATGTACTTGGACGGCGGCACTAGCGGAGCGTCCCTAACCGCATCGAGGCCACACCTCGTCACGCTCATCACGAGCAGCAGCCCTGCTAACGAATCCGAATACCTGTCCTCACATGCGCAGGTTGCACCCTTAATATCAAAAGCCTCTTTCTGCATCCGTGCTCCAAGCAAGGAGTGTTGCCTCACAAGCGAGGAGTGTTGCAACTGGTCTGACACCTCCCCAGCGAGCCCCACAATCAGCCCTCGAGCAGTCTTGACCAAGTGCCTCATACGTAGCCCCGTCCCGCCTTCAACTCCGATGTCGACCTGTGCCCACATCTATCCCAGCCCTTTTCCCCTCCCACACTAGCACCCTTCCCTAGACCCTCTAGCTAGACTCTCCTCGGCAGACACCGTAGACCCTCTAGGGCTGCCTCACCAGAAGCCTCCTGCCCCCCATGATGCCCCCCCCTCCCCCTACCCCAGCCGCCAGCATCCTAGAGCTGCCGCCTGCCCCGCCTCCCACTCATGCACCTGCACCTTCCCTTGCCCATCCGTTGACCACAAAGCCCTCCCTAGAGCTGCCGCCTCGCCAGCTCCGCGGGGCCGCTAGCCTCCTGCCCTTTCATGACGGTTCCAACCTTCGCCTATCCCTTCGCCCATCCCTACCTACTGACCCCTCACTAGAGCTGCCGCCCCGCCAGCTCCGCGGGGCCCCGGGGCACGTGCTCCGCCGCCTCCAGCGCCTCCTTGAGGGCGGCCGCCTGCCGCTTCACGCCCCCGGAGACCCCCACGTCCGTCAGCACAGCGTCCAGCAGGTCCCGGAACGGCAGCTCCAGGCCCCCGCCCGCAACCCCCGCCCCCGGCCCCATGCCCATAACCATGCTCCCGACGCTGCCGCTGCCGCCGCTGCCCGCGAGCGGGTGCGAGCCGCCGCCAGGCCGCAACGCGCCCGCGACGCCGGCGGCGGCGAAACCGTTAAAACCGTTGGGGCCGTTGAAGCCGTTGGCGCCGACGCTGGGGACGAGCTGCGGCAGCGCCGCCGCCATGGGCGTGGTGAGCGAGCGGATGCTCTGGCCCCGTAACGCCCGCATGTGTACGGCCATGTCGCCCGACAGCGCCGCCGCCACGACGTCCATCGTAACGCCCGCGCCGCCGCCGGCGGCGCCGCCGCCCTGCGCCGCGCCGGCCCCGCGCCAGCCGCCCTCCACGTCAAACGCGCGCGAGCCGTCGGCGCCCGCACCCCCGCCTGCGCCGGAGTTTGGCGCCGAGCCGGGCCCCGGGACCGGCATGAAGTAGGTAACGAAGCCGCCCTCGCGGTGGACCTGGGTTAGGGTGTGGGGGCAGGGGTGGGGAGGGGAAGGAGGTTTGGGGGTTGAGCGGTAGGTGCTGATGTGGGTCGGGTGCTGGGCTCGCCCTCGCCTCGCCCCGCATGGGCCGCCGCCCTCGCCCTTGCACCCTCCATCTTGCTCCCCTACGCTAATCCACCTCCACCCCACCCCACCCCACCCCGGCGCCCCCCATCCTGCCCCCATCCCCCAGGCCCCACCCCTCTGCCCCCAAGCCCGCCCCACCTCGTCCGACCCCCCCGCCGCCAGCGCCTTGGCCGTGGTGCCATCGAACTCGGAGAAGTCCAGCCCCAGCTCCCCCCGGCGCAGCTTGAGCTCAATGGGCACGAAGCGCTCGTTCATGCGTATGTCGGCGGGCGTGTAGGAGTGGCGGGCCTGGGGGGGGAGGAAGGGAGAGGAGGAAGAGAGTCGGGGCAGAGACGACGGTGTGTCGGGCTTGGGGCGTGTGGAGAGTGTGTGGAGGTTAGCTGAGGAGCGCCCATGGCTTTTACAAAACGGCCCTGGCCCTCATGACATGAGCGCCTGCCCCTGCGCCCCGTACGCCCCACGGCCCCCACCTGGATGTTGTTGGACGTCATGGGGTCCACCCCCTCCATGAAGCACAGCACCTCGGCGGCCGCAGCCTCCAGCGAGTCGAGCGAGCGGTCGTACAGGGGCGAGCCGGGCCTGGGGGGAGGAGGAGGGGGGAGGGTATGTGGGAGGAGGGTGTCCGCATGTTTATAGAGAGCGCGACCGCGTCGCGCGCAGGGCAAAAGTAGAGCGGGGGCAGGCTGTCGGAGTACCCAATCCTGCCTCTAGCCAGTGACGCGTATGGGAACTGCTTAAACTTGTGACACTTGTTGACACCCACGCCCTTGACTCCAGCGGCACGACTCTCCCTCGACCCGACACAAGCCCACAGAACCCATCCGCGTTTGGGACCTGGTACAACTTGTGAGTGGGGGCAGCCCCTTCCCCCCAACAGTGTGGCTACGCCCACCCTGCGCCCCACCCAACACCCTGGGCACCCGTCCGCACCTGATGACGTGGTTGATGTGCGCGTGCAGCCCCAGCCTCAGGTTGGCCTGCTGCGAGGACAGAGCCTCCACGTCCAGCTCCTGAGGGGGGGGGGGCAGAGAAGGGGGGGGCAGGGAAGGGGCGGACAGGGGGCGTGTGGTCTGTGAGGGGGTGACTGGCCGCAGGTTCCAGAGACAGGGGGGGCAAGGGGGTAGAGGCAGAGACAAGAGGGGGTGCGTGGTGAGGTGGGGGGCCAGGGGGCGTGTCGTCAGTGAGCGGGTGGCTCCAGGGAGGGGGGATGGGGACAGGGGACAGGGGGCAGGGGGGTAGAGGCAGAGACAAGGGCGTGCGGGGGTGCGTGGTCAGTGAGGGGGTGGATGGCTCCTGGTTCCAGGCGAGGCAAAGAGAGGGCATCTGAAACCCGTTTGCACGGCTTGCAAGACAGGGTAGCCCCTAGCTTGCATTGCGCTGATCATTGCGCTTATCAGACCCGTGCCCACACATGTCTCCCAGCACCCGGGCACACCCCACCTGGAAGCGGAAGTGCGTGCCCACGGGCGCGCCGCCTCCGCTCCCGCCCGAGGCGGCGGCGCCGGAGAGCGCGGCGGCGGCGCGCGCAGAGTCGTACGGGACAGCGAGCATGAGCGAGATCTGGGGGTGGGAGGGTGGGAGGGCGGGGGTTTCAAAATGTTCGGCACGGAAGAGGCGGAAGGCATGTGTACGACAGCGCACTTTGATGCCGTACGCGCAACCCTGCGCCCCTCGCCGGCCCACCCCCCGGGCCCGGCCGACCTGCGGGCTGATGAGGCTGGTCTTGCGGATGTTGGCCAGTCGGAAGGACAGGCACCACAGCCCGTCCTCGGGCCGCTGGAAGAGCACGGCGTGGGAGGAGAAGCGGATGGTGAAGGAGCGCTTGTTGGGGGAGGCGAACCTGGGCCGGGGGGTGGGGTGGGGGTGGGGGTGGGGGTCGGGGCCAATGCCATCAGACATGGACTCTGTCGGTGTGGGATTCGAGAGCCGGAGCGGTGGCAAGCGAGCGGAAAAGGGCGGGGTGGGTGGGTGGGGGGTGGGGGGTGGGGGTGGGGGTGGGGTTGAGGGAGGAGTGGGTGGCGGAGAAAAGCCTGCGCCGGGGAGGAGGGTGTGTGTGTTTCCTTGCGTGTGAGTGGCGCGGCGTGGGAAGGGCGGGCACCTGCCTTGGCGAGCGCGCAGCGAAGATTGCCCCAAGCACCCCGCGCTCAGGCCCAGGCAGGCCCGCGGCAGGCCCACCCCAGGCCCCACCTGGCGAACACCAGGCCCATCATGCAGTAGTCAATGAGGGAAGCAGTGATGACCTGCGGCGGTTGGGCGTGGGCGTTGGGGCACAGGCCCTTACAAACCACAGCCGGCCACGGGAAGGGTCCCTGCGGCTTCCCTCAGCGCGCCCAGTCCGGCTTGGTCCGGTCCGGCTCAGTCCGCCCATCCTCGGCGCACCCAGTCCGGCCTAGTACAGCGTGGTCCGGATTGGTCGCTGCCCTGTCCTGGCCGGAGCCCTTCCCCGCGGCGCCAGGTCCGGGCCCTGGACCCGGCTTTGGAGCTCCACCCTCCTGTCGGGCGGCGCCGCACCTGGAATATGACCAGCACGTTGACGGAGGTGCAGTCGGGGTTGGGCGACACGGAGCCCGTGTAACCTGCAGCAAGGAACGGCGGGGGTGGGCCAAGCCGGGTGAGGTAGTACGGAGTCACCGGGAGCACCGGACCGGCGGCGGCAGCCCGGTGAGGCAGTCACGTGGGCTTCCATCCTGGCCCACGAGCCAAGCACTGCAGAGCGGGGCCCGGCTCAGAGCTCTTGGCTCCCGCGCAAGGCCCCATCCAGGCCCGTGCAGGCCCCGCCCAGGCCCCACCCACCCAGCGTGGCGGCCGTGTAGACCGAGAACCACATGGCGTGGGAGAAGCGCATGACTCCGCCCACGCAGTCCTTGGGCTGAGTCAGGTAGAGTAGCGCAAACACCAGGTACTATGGGAAGGTGGCGGGGCGGGGCGGGGCAACGGGAGGCGGTGGATACCGTAGATGGAAGCGGTTGAAGTCAGGGACTGAGGCTGTAGCGACCCAATCCCCGGCCATTGGAATGCTGAACAGGGCGCGAGGGGGAGAGGAGAGGTCAGTCGGGGTGGGGGCGCTTTGCCCAGCCGCCGGCCCACCTCGGTGATGTACACCGCGAAGAAGACGCACAAGAAGCGGTAGCGGGGCATCTGCAGGGCACAGCGACAGGGACAAAGGAGTTACGCCAAAAACGGAAGAAACAGCTCAGATGCCTCTTGTTGGCGCTGGGTGTGGGGCGGGGCCGTGGGCGCCCCAGCGGCCGGGGAGGCGGGGCCGCCCGTGTGCACGGGGCGGGCCCATGCGGCCTCAGCCTGCCACTCTGTTCCGCCAGCGGCCATGAGCCCTCAAGGCAGCGGGCACGGAGGTCCAGGCCTGCCCTGCAAGCAAGCTTGGCTCACATTGAGGAGCGTGTGGAAGATATCGTTCCAGTACATGTAGAGACCGCCCGAGGGTAGGCCGAAACGGACGATGCCTTTCGATCCCCGCCTGCAAGACATGCCGGATGGGCAAGAGGAACAGTGCCGTGTGAAACGGGAGGAGTTGTCGCTGCTGTGCCGAGGTTGCCCGTGGAAGGGCTTGTCCCGGTGTCATGCAGTTGGTACGGGGCGAAGGGAAGTAGCGGGGACAGACCGGGGTGCGCAGGCGGCACACCCAGCGGCGAAGGGAGGCGGAGGTGACGGCAGTTGCGGGCCAACCCCCACACGCGGCTCCCGTGCTCACCCGAGCAGGTTTAGGCGACGACCGTGTCGTCCCGAGGTGCTCGGATCGGGCCGGACGTCGCCGTTGCTGCTGCTCAGCGGCAGCGGGAGGCGCATCGCTTCATCCATCTCCATATCGCCGCGACTGTTGTAGCTCGCGCCTCTATTAAACAGTTTGTATGGAAATGACGCCATCGGGCCAGCGGCCTGGCCGGCCTTCCCTGGTGTTCCGGGGCAGCACCGAAGCTGGGCGTTGGGGCTCGCTGTGGCTCGCTGTGCTGCGTGTGGGTTCGCTGTTTTGAGTGCCCCTCTGTACACACTCATACACAGTTTATGGGCGCAGGGGCACGGTCATCGGCATTCCCCCTTGGTTTCCCGCACGGTCCCATTGCGCCCGCGGGCCTTCTGCTTCAGCACCAAACGCCCACCACAGCTGAACTCGTGTAGGCCATAGGTCTCTATCCCATAGCGGCTCAAGGAGCGGGGAGAGCAGCCCGAGAAGGGACACGTTGCTTCGGTCGCGGCATTTCTCTGTTGCACCGTCGCCAACCTGGCGCCACAGCGTTAGCGCACGCCTTTATCCTGGTCCGATGTATAGCTTCTGACTCGTGAACATCCTGTAGAGCAGCTACACGCGGACACCCAACAAGCTTGCGATGCAGCCAGGATTCGCCCACAGGCCTCCTGGACCCCCAGGTACTGAGAAAAGCGATGCTGCCTCTCTCATATGGCAGTCCGAGATCAGCAGGAGGGCAGACCGCGCTATGGACCGATCGGTGGCTGATCGGCCACTGCCGCACTGCAGCTAGCGGCCAGCCCTCTGCCTTATGCTCCTGGGCTATTGTGCGGGTCGGAGGAAGCGTGGTTGGGTCGACCAAAGGGCGGTCCAGCTCACCTCTGTGCCCGGTCCACACCTCCCCTCGTTCCCTCCGGCCGGCCCCTTCGCAGGCGGTATGCCCCCGCCTGGTGGCTTTGGCGGGCCTCCGCCCTTTCCAGGCCCGCCGGGAATGGGCCCTCCGGGTGCGCCGCCCGGACCGTCGGGCGGCTTTCCGCCCGGGCCCCCTGGCATGCCCGGGCAAGCCCCGTATGGCGCGCCTCCAGGAGCCCCCCCTCCGCCCGGCCCGATGCCCCCCACGAGCGCTTTTGGCTCCATGAGCTTGGGAGCTCCGCCTCCTCCGGGGGTGAGACCATGGGGAGATGCACGTGGGAGCTTTTTGCTATGACAAGGGTGACATGGCGTTCCTCGAGCAGCAGCCTGAAGGCGCCACGCAGCCGTATGTCAGGAGAAGTTTATGCCTGGTGGGCTGGCTATTGTGGCAGAACGAGGCCAGCGGAATCGCCACGGAGGCTTGGCTCCTGGCCGGCCCTCACGAGCAGTGTGCGGTGCGGAGGAAAGGGAGCGGATCTGCTCCCTGGCTTACATGCCTTCCCCCCATCCCCACACGTCCGTGCCTTCCCTGCTGACCTGCCGCAGGGAATGCCTCCGCCCGGTATGCCGCCGGGTGGCCCCCCTCCGCATCCGGGTCAGCTTGGCATCCCGCCGCCCGGCCTCCCGGGCATGCCCTCCCCACCCGGCGGGATGCCGCCCCCGCCCGGCATGCGGCCCGGCATGCCCCCGGGCCCGCCCGGCATGCCGCCCCCGCCCGGCCAGCTGTCCAGCTTCCCGTCCAACGCGGTTCCGCTCAACATGCCGAATGTTTCGCCCCCGTCCCAACACTCGGGTGCCCTCATGGGCGTACCCATGGGAGGCATGGGATCCCCCAACGGCATGCACCCCCCGGGCATGCCCCCTCCGCCCGGCGCGGCCTACGGGGGCCCGCCCGGCGGCGGGCAGTACGGCGGCCCGCCCGGCGGGCCCCCGGGGATGCCCCCGCCGCCCGGCATGATGCCCCCGCCTCCTCCGGGCATGATGCCGCCGCCCGGTCCTCCTGGCGGGCCCCCGGGCATGCCCCCACCGCCCGGCATGGGCCCAGGTCCCCAGGGCATGCCCCCGCCCGGCCCGCCGCCGCCGCCCGGCATGGGCCCCGGCCAGCCGCCCGGCCCCATGCGGCCGCCCCAGGGCCAGGTCTCTTCCTCCTCCGCCTCCGCCTCCAGCCGCATCGACCCCAGCCAGATCCCGCGCCCCGTCGCGCAGCCCTCCAACACCGAGCCGGCCGTGTTCGACACGCGTGTGGCAGGGGGGCACAACCTGCCGCCGCCCGCGTCCTCCCGCTTCGTGGTCCGCGACCGCGGCTCCTGCTCGCCCCGCTACGTCCGCTCCACGCTCAACCACGTGCCCCACTCGCCCGAGCTCCTGGCCAACTCGGCCATGCCCCTGGCGCTGGTGGTGTCGCCCCTGGCGCTGCCGGACCCCGGGGACGAGCCCATCCAGGCAAGGAGGCCAGGGGGAGCTGGTTGAGGAGAGGGGGAGGAGATGGGGGGGGTGTCGGGACGGGCGACTCTGGGTGCGGGAGGCGCGGTGTGGCGCAGTGTGCACGGGCAGGCGTGAGTGCCCAGACCGTGCCGGTGTGTGATGCACGGAGGTTGGTTGGCGTAGAGGCGTCCGACGTCGACCGACAGCAAGCAGCTCAGGCGCCCCTCAACTGCCCCCTCCCACCGCTCCCACCCCCTGTCCCTCTCCCCCACCGCAGATGGTTGACGTGGTGGAGAGCGGCCCGGTGCGGTGCGGGCGCTGCAAGGCCTACATGAACCCGTGGATGCGCTGGACCGCCAGCGGCCGCTCCTTCGCCTGCAACTTCTGCGGCCTCACCAACAACACGCCCGACCACTACTTCAGCCACCTGGGGCCGGACGGGCGCCGCAGGGATGCGGGTGCGCACGGGGGGGAGGGGGAGGAGAGCCCGACGCGAGCTCAAAGCGCACCACCTCAGATGGCGCGTGCAGGGCGGGGGGACCAGGGACAGGCCAAGGGGACCAGGGACGGGCGGCGGAAGGGCACTCGGGTCCGTCGTGGGCACATCGCGCCCACACCCCGTCCACATGCACACTCCGCGCCGCCCCCTCCTGCCCTCCCCCCTACCCCCTCCCCACCACACAGACGAGCGGCCCGAGCTGTGTCGCGGCACCGTGGAGTACCTGGCCAGCAAGGAGTACGTGTTCCGGCCGCCCATGGCGCCCGCGCACGTGTTCCTGATCGACGTGTCGCAGACCGCCATCGCCACGGGGGTCACTGCCTCGCTGTGCCGCGCGGTGGCGGCGTCCATGGACCGGGTGCAGGGTAGGTGGGGGCTGGGGTGCAGGGTGGGTGGGGGAATCGTGACATGACGTGGTGGGGTAACGGGGAGGCGAGGTGCCACAGGACCGGGTGCAGGGTGGGTGGGGGCTGGGGTTGGAGCGGGGCAGGAGGATTGAAAGGCGGGAGGGGGATACAGGGGCTGTGTGGGGGCGAGAGGAAGCGTGGGTGCCCTACGGTGTCCACCGGGGAAGGGTGGTCGGGGCGGGGATGGACGACGGCTTCAGAGGGTCAGGGCGCTGGGGGATGCTTGGAAGGCCGGGACGTCGCCGGGGCCGGTACGCCTGGGATAGAGCGGGGTGCAGGTGGGCCACGAGCAACAATGTTGGTGCTGGCCGCGTCACCTCGGGCAGTGGGAGCTAGGCGGGTTGTCGTTCCGGGGGCAGGAAATGGGTGAGGCACGAGCAACAGCGCTAGCGCCAGCCGTCTCCACGCCGGAGCTGGAGGCCCTGCGCGCGCTTCTCAACTCGTAACGAAAGCGCCCTTCACCCCCCTCCACCTCCCCACTCCGCCCCTACCCCGCCACCCCAGGCGGCTCCCGGGCCCTGGTGGGCATCGCCACGTACGACAACACCGTGCACTTCTACTCCCTGCGCTCGCCCTCGGCGGCGCCGCAGATGCTGGTGGTGTCGGACACGACGGACGTGTTCGCACCCACGAGCGGCAAGGTGGGGACGGGGAGGGCCGGGGAGAGGGCCGGGGGAAGAGGGCTTGGATTGAAGTGGGGCGGACGAAGGCGTGAGGTGATGGGCGAGCGATGTGCGTCTCTGCTGCGTGCCCATTGCATGCAAAGGCGGGCAGCAGCCTGTGGGCTGGGGCCTCTCGGAGCGAGGGCCGCCCTGGGCGTGGACCAAGGAGGGAGACCAGGGAGACAGAGGACTCGGCAGTTGACGTTGCTGTTCCGACAATGCCCCCACCTCCGCCCCCACCTCTGCCTCCACCCCCCACCCACCCCAACCCCCAACCCCCAGCTGCTCATGGAGCTGGAGGAGTACCGGGAGCAGCTCAAGGAGCTCCTGGAGTCGCTGCCCAACATGTGGGCCGCGAACCGGGTCAACGAGAACTGCGCGGGGGCGGCCATCGAGGTGCGTGTGCGCCGTGGGCCTGGGCGGTGGCTGGCAGTTGGCGGTTGGCGGTTGTTGGAGTTGGCAGCCCATGTGCCCCTTCACCCACGCGTCCCTTCACCCCTGCCATTGGCTCCTCCCCCACCTCCTGCCCCTCCTCCCCGCCCCCTCAGGCCGCCGTGGACCTGCTCAAGCAGACGGGCGGCAAGGTGCACGCGCTCATCGCGGGGCTGCCCTCCGTGGGGGTGCACGCGCTCAAGCCCCGGGAGGCGGCGGGGCTGGGGGAGAAGGACAAGCTCGCATACCTCACCAGCCAGGTGGGCCGGAGGGGGTGGGGAGGGTGCGGTGCAGTGCTGTGTAGGGTGGCGCGGGCAACAGCGGCCGGACGTGACCGCGTTCTCACCCAGCTAACGACCCCCGATGCCTCAACCCCCCAGGACAACACGCTCCGCTCGCTGGCCACCACGGCCGCGGACCACATGGTGTGCATCGACATCGCCGTGCTGGCGCAGGTGGGGTTGGCACTGGAGGGGGGCGCATGTGTATGCCTTGGTCGGGAAAGGCCTCGGCGGTTGAAGGGCTCTGGGTGCCCCTCCCCCTCAAACACACGGGGCGATACCGTATTTGCCGAGGGAGGGCGTGCTGGTCCTATCCTAGAGGCGGGGGCGGGGGCCGCATGCTGATCCCTTGAGACCAGGCCTCCCATGACTCAATGAGTGTAGCTCTGGGCTCTGGGCGGTGTTGAGGCCGCCCCGCACGCCCCCTCGAGTTCTTTTGTCTGAGCCATGATGCTCATGCCGTACTGCCGTACCCGCCGTACCGCACCGCAGGGCTACGTGGACATCGCCTCGCTGTCCGACCTGGCGACCACCACGGGCGGTACGGTGTACGCCTACACGCCGTACAACCCGCTGATGGACTTTGACCAGCTGGTCAACGACCTTTCCTGGAACGTGGCGCGGCAGCAGGGGCTCGAGGTGGGCCTGGCTTGGGCCTGGGCGTGGGCCTGGGCGTGGGCCTGGCGTGGGCTTCCGGGACGATGGTCGGCAAGGGCGGGGCAGGGGTGAAGCAGGGGCTCGAGGCCTGGCTTGGGCATGGGCATGGGTGCACATGGGTCATGTGCTCGCTTCGGGCGTACGAGGGCGCATGGCGCATGGGCATGATGAGAGGCGAACGAGCGCGGGGTTTGGGCTGGGGGCACGGGGTGCCGCAGGGGCTGCTGGCGTGAGTCTGGTCCTGGGCCTGGGCCTGAATGCGCGGGATCGTGGGCGCCGCATGGGGGAGGCAAACGGGCTCGGGGTCTTCAAGCCCACACCCACACACGCCCTCCCCCCCTCCCCCCCTGCAGGCGGTCATGCGCGTGCGCTGCTCCTCGGGTCTGGACGTGGAGTCGTACTCGGGGCACTGCTACAGGTGGGGGTGTGTGCTGAGCGGAGGGGGCGGGGCGGGTCGGGGTCTGAAGCACGGCCAGTATGGGGCGCGGCAGGGGGCGGGCTTAATGCAGGGCTGCGGTCTGAGCACAGGGCGATGCACCCGGTCCGCTGGTTGCCCTTCACAAGACGTGCCCCACTCCCCCACCCCCCCCCTGCCCCCCAGGCCCCCTAACACGCCCGACGTGTACCTCCCCGCCATCGACTGCGACAAGGCGCTGCTGGCGCGGCTCAACCTGACGGAGAAGCTGGCGGCGGGCAGTGAGGCGTACGTGCAGGTGGGGGCATCGCTGCGTGGCTGCGCTGAAGGGAGGGAGGGGGGAGCTGCTACATGGAAAAGAGACTGGATAATGGAGCCAGCACGTCAGCGGCCTGCTTCCAACCCCGCAGCCCTCACATCGCGCCCACCACCACCACCTCGCCCGCCCGCCCTCCCCCCGCCCGCCAGGCCGCGCTGCTGTACACCAACGTGGCGGGCCAGCGCGTCATCCGCGTGCACACGCTGGCGCTGCCGGTGACGGACAACATCTCCACCGTGTTCAAGGGGGCGGACCTGGACGCGCAGGTGGGGAATGCGCGTGTGGGAGGGTTCGCGGGTCTTGCTTGGGGTAGCCGTGATGGGGTTGACCTCCGGAACCAGAATCCAGGGCCGGGGCCAGAGCCACCGCCCGTGCGGCTGCGGTCTGCCTGCCCTTACCCAAACTTCCGCCCTCGCCACCCTCGCCTCCCTCCTTCCTCCACCCCCACCACCCTCTCCCCTCCCACCCTCCCACCCCCTCCCACCCCAGATCTGCACGCTGGGCCGCCGCGTGGCCCAGGCGCTGGTGGGGCAGCAGACGCTGGGCGCCTGCCGCGAGCTGGTCTCCAGCGCCGTGGTGGCGACCCTCTACGCCTACCGCCGCTACTGCGCCTCCTCCAGCAGTGCAGTGCAGCTCATCCTGCCCGAGGCGCTCAAGCTGCTGCCGCTGTACGCGCTGTCGCTGCTCAAGGGGGCGGGGCTCAAGGTGGGGCCCTGGGAGTGGGAAGAGGGGCGGGGGCGGGAACGGGTAAAGGGCAGGCGGTAAGGGTTCCGGCAGAGGAGGTGCTTTTGCACGCGCGCGCCGACGCACGGGGGCGCCGCGAAATCGCAGGGGTCGCAGGGCCGTTGTTTGGGTTCTTCCGCCCCTGATTATCCGACTTCGAGCAGCTCAAAACCCCCATACTCCTTGCCCAACCCCCCCTCTCCCCCCACCCCACCCCCCATCAGGACAACGTCAAGCCCGACGAGCGCGCCCTGTGGATCAGCCAGATGGGCTGCCTGCCCTGCAGCCGCGTGGGGCCGCTGCTGTACCCCCGCCTGCTGCCGCTGGCGCGCCTGCTGGCGGAGGCGCACGAGGGCAACGGCACGGCGCTGGACGGGGGCGCGTACGAGGGGCTCACGCTGTCGTCCGAGAGCCTCGAGGCGGGGGGCGTGTCGCTGCTGGAGAACGGGTGGGTGGGGCGGGGGGGAATGGGGGGGGAGGATGGAAGGGGAAGAGGGGGGTCTGGGGAGGGGGGCCACGGAGAAGGGCGCACGTGGAAGGGGGAGGGGGCTGAAGGTGGGGGCCGTGTCGCTGCTCGAGAACGGGTGGGGCAGGGGGAAGGGGAGGGGAGCGGAGGGCGGGGGGCGGGAAGGGCGCGCGTTGCGAGGCCTATAGGTCCAAGGCCCCGCAAGGAGGGAGATGGCAGGTGGCGGGGCCGAGGCCGTGCGTGACAGCGCTTCATGTACAGGCTCAAGTCTGGGGCTCTGCTTGCGGCAGTGGGGACCGATCACATGCTCCTCGGACCGGGCTCTTCTGTTGGCTCTTAGACTTTTACTCCCCCCCTCCCCCCTCCCCCCCAGCTACGAGGCCATTCTGTACCTGGACCGCTCCGTGGCCCCCCAGCTGCTGCACGACCTGCTGGGGGTGCCCTCCTACGACGAGCTCAGCCGCGTGCCCAACGTGAGCGCCTGGAAGGGGGCGAGGCAGGGCGGGGAGGACCTTGGAGCGGGGGCCGGCGGATGAGGGGCGCTGGGGCCCTGGGCATGTAATGGCCAGCGGAGGCGGGGAGCCATGGGTGCACAACCATCAGCCCGCAATCGAGGGGAGGACGCATTACGGACTGGCAGATTCCCCCAGCTGCTCCACCCTCGCCCTTCCCATCCCCGCTCACCCTTCCTCACCCACCACCCTCGCCCCTCCCTCCCCTCTCCCCCTCCCGCCCTCCCCCCACCTGCAGTCCGTGGCGCTCGTCCCCCGCGAGTCCTGGCCCAGCCGCCTGCTGCAGGACCTGCTGACCAAGATCCGGCTGCAGCGCTCGTCCTGGATGCGGCTGCGCGTGGCGCGCAAGGGCGACCCCGCGGAGAGCGCCTTCTTCAACATGCTGGTCGAGGACCGCTCCACGGCCGGCATGAGCTACGTCGAGTACCTGTGCCAGATCCACCGCCTCATCCAGAACAAGATGGGCTGAGCGGGAGTGGGAGTGGGAGGCAAGGGTGGGGGTGGGGGCGGGGGTGGAGCCGGGAGGAGATGAGGTGGACGCAGCGGATGGTGCGGCGGCGAAGTAGGAGGTGCAAGGGGCTGCGGCGGAGGCGGTCAGCACGGAGCGAGGAGCGGCCGTTCGCGGAGGCTGACAAGGAGGCGGAAACCGGGCGGGGCTAGCGCCTGCCATGCCGGTACCGCCGGTCTGCTTCTATGACGTAATCAGTCGTATGGCGAGTGAGGGGTTACTAGATCACAGCAGTGGGTGAGGCATGGGAGACCTGCGGGGAAAGGGTTGGGCCAGCTGGCGTGGGCGCTCTTGGTCTGTAAGGGACCCGGGTTTGGACGGTGCGCCCGCTGTGAGACGCAACACATCAAGGCTGTTCCAGGAGGCCATCCCGCACTGTACAGCAGGTGGCGGCGATGCTGAGGGTGGTGGGGCCCCGCCGCAACGGGGAGCCTGCGATGCCGAGGGGAAGTCGATGACTCGGCTCAGCGGCGTGGCTGGCTTGGGGACGTTGAGCTCATGGCAGTCGGGCAAGCAGAGAGCGAGGTTTGCGTACGACGTAGATGCTGAGGGAGCCCGTGTCCGGATGCGGTGGGCCGTCTCTTGGCAGGCTGCCTGCCTCAGGCAGGCGAGCGTCACGTGCCTGCGGGTGCGCAGGACAGCAGGGGACAGCAGGGGAGAGCGGGTCGGCGAATGAGTGTTGCGCCATGTCCTCGGTGTTTGCAAGAAAGGATACAAGGTTGCTGGGGTTCGGCCGCAGGGATGTGGGGGGGTGGGGCCGCACGCCGCAGACAGGGAGGTAGGAGCGGGGATCTGGTATGGGCAAGGGAGCTGATGCAAGCAGGGCGCCCTTGGGGATGTCCTCGCTGGCTGCAGCCGCCCCGCCCATCAGCTGCTACGCTGCACGGCCTCTACGAGCACAGCACCCCCTCAGCTGCTTCACGTTCCCATTCAGTCTGTTCGTGTGCGCAGCTGTTGGAGTACGTCAGAGCGGCCTCGCATCAGCACCGTTGCGCTCTAGCGGCAATGCTCTGAGGCAATGATGGCAGACATCAGGCAGTTACACAACGGACCGTAAGGCGCTCGGTACTCCGCGCCATTCGTCCCCAGCCCTCTCACTCTTGGGTCCTGCACTGTGCACTGCAGGCCAGCAGAGGAGGGCCGCAAAGCGCACTCCACCCTTCACTGCGGGCCCCCTCCATTCCCAGGCAGTCCCACCGAACTGCGATCGCACATTGCCTCAGACCCCACAACACCTACTGGCTTGCCCTCGCACGTTCGCCTGTCCCCGCCCGTCGCGCGCTCTATACCCCGCCCATGATTCCCTGGCTTGTGCAGACTCGCCAAACCCTCCCCACCGTGAACCACGCCAGCTGGTAACTGACAACAGAGATCTGCGCCAAGTCGCAAAACTAGGCCAGGGGCGTGGCTCGTGGCGGCACGGCCCTTCTATTCGCCCCTCCCCTTGGGCGCTGCCATGCCCTTAGGTGCAGCCTCACTTCCGTTCGCCAAGCGCCCTCCTCATGACGCCTACTCCCAACTGCTGCTGCTTGCGGAGAGCTCTTACGCACGCCAGGCGGGTAGCAATCCTGGGAGGAACGGGGTGAGGGAGGAAGGCAACACATCATGCATGGCGCGTACAGCATCCGGCCAGATCAAAACCTCCAGCCCCGCCCCTCTCGAACACAAGGTGACTGTTGGCGCACACAGGGAAATCTCAGGTTCGGTCACAGGCCGAGCATGTCTTGGCCATATGCTAGATAGGGGTGGCGTGCCGGCGGCAGGAATAGGGACGGAGCCCTTTCGACGACCCCACCATGTCCCCCTTGACGCACCCGAGCCTACTCCGCCCCCCTCCGGCACGATGCGCCCCAGTCCTGCAATGCGGTAAAGACCGACCTTGAGCTCACACCTTGAAGGGCAGCGCGTACTCAATGAACGTGGCCGTGCTGGGCGACCCCAGGACCTGCAGAAACGCACGACAGTGCTCTTTGTCAATGCAGGCTCATTAGCCTGGTCGGAAGCCGCTAGGACTTGGTGCACTGATAGCTTGAGATGCCCTGAACCCGGCTCACCTGCCACAGCGCGGCCACGGGCGGCTGCTGCCCCGGCTTGGCCCGCGCCCAGTCGAGGTAGCCCAGGGCGCTCTGAGCGTCGGCCCACTGCGCCAGCGATCCCCGGAAGAACTTCTCCGACTGGCTCTGGCCCAGGCCGACGGCCCGCGCCATGTGGTTCGCCACGCAGTCCGCAATCTCCGCCCGGCTCTGCGCAACCGGGACGTTGGTCCTGCGGCAAGAGGCAGATAGTTACTGCAAGGTTTGATGACACCACAAGCGGCTTAGGGCCCCGCTTGCCTGCGCGCGGCCAGAGCGGCATCATCGTAGTCAATAATCATGCCCGGGTCGTCCTCCGTGCACTCGAAGGGTGGCTCATCCTCGTTGCCCTGCATCCACTGGATGTAAGCGTCGCAGACCTCCTGCGGCGGCTGGCGTGGGGCAGGCTGCGGCAGCTCGGCAGCAGAGGATGCGCCAGAGCCGGAGGAGACGCGTCTGTCCTCTGCCATGGTGTGGCACTACATGTATGGCGCTAAGAATGTGAGTGCTAGCAAGCTAGGTAGTGCTACCTAGGTATGGCGGTCGCGGTTTGGGGTGGGCTTCTGGTCGCAGCGGGCTTTGGGGGCAGCCGTCACGGATGCCTATGACGTCACCTCCGTTTCCCCCCGCGCCCATGCGCTGCTTTGACGCGCACTCGCCCTGCGCCCGGTCTCTTGTCCGGGCGTCGGACCTGCTTGCTGGCTAAGGCGGGCAGGAGGCGCAGGAAGGGGGCGTAGAAGCCTTGAAGCTGCCACTGGGGCGCAGGGCGTCCCGCTTGCCGGTCCACACCTCCCCCCGCTCCCTCTGCCGGCCCTTTCCAGGCGGCATGCCCCCGCCTGCAGGCTCCGGGGGGCCTCCAACCTTCTCAGGCCCGCCGCGAATGGTCCCACTCCTGGACCCCCGGGTAAGCCACAGCTCAGCGAGCATCTATCCATGAGTACTCTCCCCCACCTCCTTCCCCGCCACCTCCCGACTCTCCCCCACCCCACCCCTCAACTCCCGACGTGCCCCTGCTCAGCTTCAACTCCCCCATTCCTCCCCAACCACCCACCTCCCCCCCCCTCCTCCCCCCGGCCGCCGTGGACCTGCTCAAGCAGACGGGCGGCAAGGTGCACGCGCTCATTGCGGGGCTGCCCTCCGTGGGCGTGCACGCGCTCAAGCCCCGGGAGGCGGCGGGGCTGGGGGAGAAGGACAAGCTCGCATACCTCACCAGCCAGGTGGGGGCGTGGAGGGGAGGCGGGTGCTGTGCGGTGCTGTGCGGTGCTGTGCCGTGCTGTGCCGGCTGTATGGTGGGCGGCGCGGGCGCCAGCAGAGGCCTGGGCGGCAGCGGCTGGGTGCAACCTCCGCTGATCGGTCCTGAGCTTGGGAGCTCATCCCTCACCCTCCCCCCCAAACCTCGCTCCCACCCTCCCTCACCCCAGGACAACACGCTCCGCTCGCTGGCCACCACGGCCGCGGACCACATGGTGTGCATCGACATCGCCGTGCTGGCGCAGGTGGGGGACAAGGGGCGGGGGGAGGGCGTTCGGAACCTAGCCTAGAGGCAGGGCTGGGGGCCGCGTGTTGGTTCTCAACTGGAGACCAGGGCGTCGTTGCGTGAAGGGGGGTGCACCGGCTGTCGAAGCAAGCATAGGTTTTGAGTGGGGGCCGGCGGGTGCACTGGAAGGCCAAGGGCTTTGGGCGGTGTTGGGGACGCCCTCACGCCCCCTCGGGTTTTGGCTGAGCCATGCCGGTGATGCTCATGCCGTACTTGACGTACCCGCCGTACCGTACTGCAGGGCTACGTGGACATCGCCTCGTTGTCGGACCTGGCGACCACCACGGGCGGTACCGTGTACGCCTACACGCCGTACAACCCGCTCATGGACTTTGACCAGCTGGTCAACGACCTGTCCTGGAACGTGGCGCGGCAGCAGGGGCTCGAGGTGCGGGCCTGGGCCTGGGGGGGCCTGGGCGTGGGCGTGGTGTACATGATTGCATGGGGTTCCGGAGGGTCTGCTGGCGTGAGTTGAGATGACGCATGATGAGATGTGGGCTCCCATGGGCGTGGGGCTCCCATGAGGATGAGCCGGGCATGGGGTTGCGCAGGGTTCACGCAGGGTCCACGTGAATGGATACATCCCCCAAGCCCACACCCACACACGCCCTCCCCCCCCCCCCAATGCAGGCGGTCATGCGCGTGCGCTGCTCCTCGGGTCTGGACGTGGAGTCGTACTCGGGGCACTGCTACAGGTGGGGGTGCCGAGCGGGGCGGGTGGTGCGGGGGAATGGGGGCTTGAAGCAGGGCAGAGTAGAGTGGCCATGACCCTGAGCAGCCCCTTGCGCCGCTCCCACATCATCTGGAAGAGCGGCCCTCACCTGTCGAACGTGGGTCGCCATCCAGGATCCACGATACACGCACCCCGGATTGGGCGGGGCGTATGGATATCGACGCCCGGCCAGGGCAGTGGGGGGCACCGGGTACAAGCACAGGCCGCTGCACGCGGCCCCCTTGTGGCTCATGGCTCTTCCCAGCACGTCCCCAACTCCCGCCCCCCCCTGCCCCTGCCCCCCAGGCCCCCCAACACGCCCGACGTGTACCTCCCCGCCATCGACTGCGACAAGGCGCTGCTGGCGCGGCTCAACCTGACGGAGAAGCTGGCGGCGGGCAGCGAGGCGTACGTGCAGGTGGGGAAGGGGGAGGGAGCGGGATGGGATAACCAGCTGTCGCCTGCTTCGCCAACCTCGCCGCCCATGCCTCTGCCCTGACGCGGCCCGCCCGCCACCACCATCCCGCACGCCCGCCCTCCCCGCCCGCCAGGCCGCGCTGCTGTACACCAACGTGGCGGGCCAGCGCGTCATCCGCGTGCACACGCTGGCGCTGCAGGTGACGGACAACATCTCCACCGTGTTCAAGGGGGCGGACCTGGACGCGCAGGTGGGGGATGCGCGTGTGGGAGGGTTCGCGGGTCTTGCTTGGGGTAGCCGTGATGGGGTTGACCTCCGGAACCAGAATCCAGGGCCGGGGCCAGAGCCACCGCCCGTGCGGCTGCGGTCTGCCTGCCCTTACCCAAACTTCCGCCCTCGCCACCCTCGCCTCCCTCCTTCCTCCACCCCCACCCCCCTCTCCCCTCCCACCCTCCCACCCCCACCCCACCCCAGATCTGCACGCTGGGCCGCCGCGTGGCCCAGGCGCTGGTGGCGCTGGTGCAGCAGACGCTGGGCGCCTGCCGCGAGCTGGTCTCCAGCGCCGTGGTGGCGACCCTCTACGCCTACCGCCGCTACTGCGCCTCCTCCAGCAGCGCGGTGCAGCTCATCCTGCCCGAGGCGCTCAAGCTGCTGCCGCTGTACGCGCTGTCGCTGCTCAAGGGGGCGGGGCTCAAGGTGGGGAGCGGGAGGGGGGGGCAGGGGGAGGGAGGGAGGCTGGGGGCGCTGTACGCGCTGTCGCTGCTGAAAGGGGCGGGGCTCAGGGTGGGGGGCGGGGGGGGGGGGCTGATGGCGACCGAGCCAATGGCGGAGTGCAGGCACTGGAAGCACTGGGGTAGCGAGCCTTCCGTCCCTCCTCACCCGACTTTGCGTACGCCAACGCGTCCCTCCAGCTCAAACCGTCCCCTCTCCCCACCCCCCATCAGGACAACGTCAAGCCCGACGAGCGCGCCCTGTGGATCAGCCAGATGGGCTGCCTGCCCTGCAGCCGCGTGGGGCCGCTGCTGTACCCCCGCCTGCTGCCGCTGGCCCGCCTGCTGGCGGAGGCGCACGAGGGCAACGGCACGGCGCTGGACGGGGGCGCGTACGAGGGGCTCACGCTGTCGTCCGAGAGCCTCGAGGCGGGGGGCGTGTCGCTGCTGGAGAACGGGTGGGTGGGGCGGGGGGGAATGGGGGGGGAGGATGGAAGGGGAAGAGGGGGGTCTGGGGAGGGGGGCCACGGAGAAGGGCGCACGTGGAAGGGGGAGGGGGCTGAAGGTGGGGGCCGTGTCGCTGCTCGAGAACGGGTGGGGCAGGGGGAAGGGGAGGGGAGCGGAGGGCGGGGGGCGGGAAGGGCGCGCGTTGCGAGGCCTATAGGTCCAAGGCCCCGCAAGGAGGGAGATGGCAGGTGGCGGGGCCGAGGCCGTGCGTGACAGCGCTTCATGTACAGGCTCAAGTCTGGGGCTCTGCTTGCGGCAGCGGGGACCGATCACATGCTCCTCGGACCGGGCTCTTCTATTGGCTCTTAGACTTTTACTCCCCCCCTCCCCCCACCCCCCTCCCCCCCAGCTACGAGGCCATTCTGTACCTGGACCGCTCCGTGGCCCCCCAGCTGCTGCACGACCTGCTGGGGGTGCCCTCCTACGACGAGCTCAGCCGCGTGCCCAACGTGAGAGCCTGGAAGGGATGGGGGGGCGGGGAGGACTGGAGGGCCGGGGGCTGCAGGGGAGAGGCGCTGGGGCCCTGGGCTGGCAGTGGCCCGCGGGGACGAGTAGGGATGGGTTGCTGGGACGGCGCTGGGCCGGCAGGGCTATTGCTTCCGAACGGACCGGCAGTTTCCCGCACTCCACCCTCACCCTCCCATCCCCTCTCCCCCATCCTCACCCTCCCCATCACACACACACCCCTCCCCTCCCCTCCCGCCCCCCCCTCCCCTCCCCTCCCGCCCTTCCCACCGCAGGCCGTGGCGCTCGTCCCCCGCGAGTCCTGGCCCAGGCGCCTGCTGCAGGACCTGCTGACCAAGATCCGGCTGCAGCGCTCGTCCTGGATGCGGCTGCGCGTGGCGCGCAAGGGCGACCCCGCGGAGAGCGCCTTCTTCAACATGCTGGTCGAGGACCGCTCCACGGCCGGCATGAGCTACGTCGAGTACCTGTGCCAGATCCACCGCCTCATCCAGAACAAGATGGGCTGATCGGGATCTGGATCTGGGTTGGGAGCGGGAGCGGGAGGCGAGAATCGGGGTGGGGGTCCGGGTGTGGAGATGGAGCGTCCGCTCGCGGCGGGAAAAGAGGCGTGCGGGACTCACGGGCGGAGGCGGGGCGCGAACCGAGGCGCGGGGTTCCGTGGAGGCGGCGCAAGCAGCTGGCTATGCGGCGGCGCAGCGGAGGAACTGAAGCCGCAGCGGTAGCGCAGCCTGCGGCCAGCCAGCAGTGGAGGCGGCGGGTGCGGGACGCGGGAGCAGGCAAGAGCCCAAGGCAGGGCGTGGGCGTGAGCCCGCAGAGTGGTGTTGGCGGAGGAGCCAGGACGCGAGCCTTGCGGGCGGGCGGCCCCTCGCGGGTCAGGCGAGGAGGCGGAGAAGGACGTGGGGGCTAGGGGCTGCTCGCGGCTCCAGTTCTGGCGGTCTGCTTCAATGTGGGGGGCTGGGGGTGGGCGCGGCCTCGCTACCGCTATCAACCTTGTGGCGAGTGAGGGGACACTAGATTACAGCAGTGGGTGAGGAATGAATGACTTTCGGGGAAAGGGTTGGTCCAGGCTGGCGTAGCCGCTCTCGGTGACTCTACGGGGCCGGGTTTGGGTGCTGCGCGAGCTGTGCGACGCAACACGTCAAGGCGGCAGCGTATGTACAAGGAGGCAGTCCCGCATTGGACGGCGGCAACGGGCCAGAGGAGGAGTGGGCTGCGGAGGGGTAGCGTGGGTGGCGGGGAAGCGTAGGGTGGTGGGGCCCCGCCGCAACGCGGAGTCATGTTCGCCGAGGGGTATTCAGTGGTGGGGCGCAGTGGCGTATCTGAATTGGGGGCCTTGAAGCTCACGGGCAGTCGGCAAGCAAAGAGCGAGGTTTGCTTTCAATGTAGTAGCTGAGAGAGCATCCTGATCCCGTCATGCCGAGGGCCGTCTCTTCTCCACCTCAGGCTGCCTGCACGGCTCAGCTCCGACAGCATGAGCTCAACAATGTCTTCAGCCCTCCATAGCCATAAACTAATATTGTAGGCCGCTTCGCCTCGCCATCGCTTGCACCCCCTCCGCCGTGCCCGTGCGAAACTCCTCCACACCCTGCGAGCCTGCGTCCGGCCTTATCATGCCTTGCTTGGCTCCTCCCTGCATCCTCGCTTTGCTCAAGCCCCCCTCCCTGTGCCCAGTCATGCCCCCTCTAGGGTCCAGGCCAGCTCAGCCCTGCAGCTCGGCGGCCTTGCGCTTGGTGCCCGCCCGGGTCTGCCGGGCCTCAGCCGGAGTCTTGGGCCCGATCTGGGCCTCGGTGGGCCCGGCCTGGGCCTGCGCCGGCTTCTTGGCGGGAGCAGCCTGCGGTGCGGTGGAGAGGGTTCCATTGGTGGAGAAGGCTGGACCAACCACACCTGTGCACGCATAAGTTCAAGTGCAATGGCACGCCGTCACCCACTTTCTTGGCGGCCGGGCTCTTGGCGCCGCCAGCCGCCTTCTTGGCCGCTCCACCCCCAGCCGCTCCACTCTCCTCTTCAGCCGCGGCCGCGGCTGTCCCCGCTCCTTCCGCGGCGGGGGCTCCCGCTGCCGCTGCCCTCCTGGCCGCCGCCCCCTGCGCCACGCTGGCAGGCACCGGTACGGTCTTGAGCGCCCGCTCCATGACAGACCGCGCCTTGGCCTGGTCAGCCGGCTGCGGGGGAGAGGGTGAGGGCCGCAAGGTCATGGGCAGCGGTACAGGGCGGCCAAGGCTTGGGATCAAGCGCACCGCGACACCCCGTGCATCGCATACTGATTCAATCATTGCCATGCCATATCTAGGTGCCCACGGCCAACGAGGGCCCAACCGCCTGCTGGGGCCCATCCCCCACTCCCCCCTGCCCACGCGCCTGCAGCGCCGCCACCAGGCGGTCGAGGTCGAAGGTGTGGCGCACCACGCCCCTCAGAGTGGCGGGGTCCAGGCAGGCCAGCGCCAGGTGCCTGCGCGGGGGAAGCGGGAGGGAAGGGAAGGAGGGTTCCAGGGGCGCTAGCGCCGTAGGACCGTAGGGAGGTGCAGCACGACGAGGACATTGAGGCGAGGCAGGCGACTGCACAACGGGCTCCAAGTTGCACGCGGTCGGGTTGGGCCAGGTCCGGCGTTGTGGGGCGAGGGCGCGTGACAGGCGGAAGGCAGGCCCCAGCAAACGCCAAAGGGATCGCACCCACCTGTAGTCCTTCTGCTGCATCTCCGAGGTCTCCAGCGACTGGTTGACGCACAGCCGCAGCGCGCCCTTGGGGATCTTGTGCTTGCAGGCTGCAGCGCTGCGGGGGGGAGGGGTGGGGGCGGGATCAGGACTTGAGGGGGGTTGGGGCCGGGGCCCAAGGAGGGCTTCGGAGGGCCAGGCGCACTGAGGGCGACATGGAGGGGCAGCCGGCAGCGCACCCGGGGGGCAGCAGGGACTGCAGGTACCATGCAACCACTGCTCACTCTTGCACGTGGCCCTGCCGGAGGGGTCGTACTCGATGTAGTGCCGCACCATGGGGCGGCCTGCGTGGCGTGGCGTGGCGGGGCAGGGCGTACGATGGCGACATCAACCATGGGTGGAAGGCCCGTCGCGTCGCGCGTCAGCCCACGCCAAGCACAGCGATGCCTCCACAACCACTGGTAGCAACGCAGGCTGAGGACGGTGGCCGCGCGCGTGAGCTTAAAGGTCGCCGCGGCCATGGACGTGGCCATGGCGTGTCAAGGCGCGATGAGTTCCGAGCGAGCACGCGAGGCACACGCGAACCACAGATTCCGGCCGACAACGTAACGTACACCGCGTCTCAGAGATGGCGCGGAAGGTTTGACGTCAACGGGCCCATCCGCCCAACCATCCTCCACGCACCGGCTGTGAGTGAGGTGGGCGCGTGCAGAGATATTACAGGCCTAACTAAACAGTGTTTGGCAGTCCGTGGCATGTGACACGGGACAAGGAGACGATTTGAATGCCCAATCACAGCATGACCCTGTGCCGTATACCGGTACTGCACCCGCATCAACGCGCTAAGCTGCCTCATCGATGCATGCGACCACTCAATAGCCCGCAACTCGGCTCAGGCCCCTCGGTCCTCTCAATGCTCGTGCTCCACCCGGCAGGCTGATAAGAAAGGCCGCCATCAGTCATCTGCAGCCACAGCTACGTCACGTGCCTCTGGGCCAGACCGGCTTCCCACTCATTAAAACTTCACCCCTCCAAGCCACACACACCGTCGTCTCAGACCTCCACCCTACCCAAGCCCCGCATCCGTCAACCCCTGCGACACAGCAGCCTCACACGCACACAACTAGGCAGATCCTGCTTCATTCGCCTGGCTTGGCCGCCCCGTCCTTGATTGGCCTGCGTGTGGCTCAAGCGGCCGCACTCCCGATACCCCCCGCCCGTACGCACTCCAAACACGGCAATTCGAGGACACCCCGCCCAGACGTAGCATGCCAGCTAGGCCTCACGCTCCCAACCGTTGCTGCATTACGAGACCTAGGTAGCGGCCGCCAGAGCCCTGCGGTGTCCTAGCCTGCCTCCATGTTCCCCCGCCCGCGTCACCCCCGGCTTCCATGTGTGCTACAGGTCGTAAATGCGCAGGCGGTTGGGCCCGCCGCCCGGCAGCAGCCGCAGTGCTTCCCCCAGGTCAGACCGGAGGGCGCGGAGCTGCTCTCGGACCCCGTCCTCATACGTGTCACTGCACTCGAGCTCCACGTTGAGGTGCGGGTTGCCGACGTTGAGCCCCAGCAGCGCCTCACGTGCGCCCGGGGCCCCGCCCAGGGGGTCGCTGCCGTCGGGGCTGCGCCAGGCGTCGATGTCCTGTGGGGGCCGGAGCGTCGGACGTGTGTCAGCACATGACAATGGCATGGAGGCCTCAGCACTTCCTGACCGCATCACTACATGGCAACGCAGTGGGGGCTGGGGCCGGGTGTGCTTCTGCTGTGGGTGGACCAACTTTGGGCACCGGGGGCTGTCCCCTGGACTAACAAAGCGCATGCTGCGTGCCCAACCCAGACCACTGTTAGCTCACCAGGTTCAGAGCCGTCAACCGCGGCGCGCACCCAAACGTCAGCAGCGCAGAGGCCGGGAACTCTGCAGGCGTTCCGAGGTCCAGTGTCTGCGGAGGGGTCCGAAACGAAGGTAGGCTTTAGGTACATTTGGGCAACGGCACAGGCGACGGGTGGCACCAAAAGGCTCAAAGCCCTCGACAAGTCAGGCCCCATGCAGCAGGCCTATCTGCACGTTTGCACCCAGCGCGCCCCCTTCCCGTTTCCCAGCCTCACCTTGAGCCGAGGGTGCGAAGCTAGCGCGGCTATGTCCAGGTGACTTAGCCTGACGCCATGCAGCCCCAGGCAGGGGACGCCCGCTGCGCCAAGCGCCTCGAGCCACGCCGTGTGGCTGCGCCGGCCGCTGACCGCCGCGCCCTCTCCTCCGTCCGCGGCCCCCAACAGGGGAAAGCTCACGTGCCAGTCGCGCGCCAGTCGGACATTCACCCGGGACTCGGCGCCCATCCTCCCGGCCAGGAAGCGCGCAGCGTCGCAGAGCGCCGCCTCCCCAAAGGCCGTCAGGGCCCCCGAGTCCCCATCGAAGTGGTGACCGCCCTCGAGCGCGAGGTCCAGGGTCCACCGCAGCTGGCGCACAGGCGATGACCGCAGCGCCGCCAGCACCTCCGGCGGTTGTTGTGTGAGGAAGATGTACGCAAGCTTGGGCGGCAGAAGCCAGTCCGAGGGCCACTGGGAAGCCCCCAGAGGCAGACGCTCGGTGGGGAATGCTAGGGCTGTGGCATACAGGCTCGTCAGGTTTGGCAGATGCTTCAGGCTGCTGATCTCCAATCGATTCTGTTGGACGCTGAGGCTACCCAAGCTGCAGGGTACGTCTGCGCCCGAAAGGCTTAGCGGCAGGCCTTCAGTGCCGGTAACTTCCGCGAGGGACAGCTTTACCAAGGCTGTTAGGGGGGAGAGGAGCGGCTGCAAGAACTGGGCTTCGCAATCAAGAAGATAGAGCGCCGTCAGATTGGTCATGCTGGCGAGCGGGAGGACCTGCTCGGCGCTGTTCAGCAGGCTCGGCACCAGTCGGAGCTCTCTCAGCCGGGGAGCTCCGGTCGCCATGGCCGAAACCAGGGCGGGCGTCACCTCGCAACCGACCCTGACGTGCAGCGTGCTGAGGCTGGGCGGGCAGACCTCTGAGCACAATAGCCGCTTCAAGCCCGAAGCCAGGGCATCAGCTTCCACCTCCGGCCCGACCATGGTACTGCTGTTCAAGGATACCCGTTCCAGCCGCGGGAAGGCGGCCGCGAGCAGGCTCGCTGTCTCCTCGCTGAGCGCCGCCACGTTGAGAGAGACGGACTGTGTGGGCAGCGGCTCGACCTCCGACACGTCCGCGAACGGGCGTAGCAGCCGCCGTCTGCCAGGGCAAGAGCGCGGGATCTTGAGGACCGCACGTGAGGATGAGGGCAAGTCAGCGGTCCCAAGCGCCACAGGCTCTTACGTGTTGACCTGCCGCTCTTGAATCGTGCCAGCCACATCCAGCGTCACGTATACGGGCCTGCAGCCGCGCCCGAGCATGCGGAGGTCGCGCTTCGGGAAGCGCGACCTCCGCATCCGCCGCGACTGGCTGCTCAAACAATCTGATCGAGTAAGCACATTGCCCTGCTGACCAGGCGAAGGGCGCGGCGCTCCGCGAGCCCGACGCCCGAGGTGTTTAGAACGCTGCTCAACACGTCCGGGATAAGCAGAAGCTCCCCCAGCGGCCTAGCTTCTACGTCAGTTGCGGCCATGGTCGAGCTGTATGCGGTAAGGCGCTGCTGGGAAGCGGTCTGTAAGCGCCCTCGCGCAACCCCTTTTTGTGCTTCTCGACCTCCGCATGGGCTGCCGTACGACACTGCACATACCGCACCTGTGCGTCAAGGTCTCGCGTTCCTGCAGCCTAACTTGCGTGCGTCTTCAGGTCTCCCACCTTGCACGCGTTGCAACCCAACCCCAACCCCGCCCCGAGTCTCGCCATCGTCCCTCGCAGATGTATGTCCCTCGACCGGCACTTTCCCGGCCTTGAGGGTCGAAGTCCCATCCCGCCCATCCCGAACCCGTGACGTTTGTGTCGCCGCTGCAGCCGCGTCGGAGTTGTAGTGTACTAGTGTGTAGCTGGTAATAGTGGGGTAGATTAGAGGTGGCTGCAATGAGGGACCCCAGCGGGGTTCGACGAGACAAGCGGGCGCCCCCACGGGCGCGGAAAACAAGGGCTGAGCCCCCCACCCATCTGCTACGCAACCCATCCACCTCTTCTCAATCGTGGGCGCACTATAATCCGTATAAACCAACCTAGGCTTCACGCGTTGATAGCAGGTTGTCGGGGGCTCGCACCCCTCGGCACAGACTTAGCTGCCCGGTCTTATCTACTTGGCTTCAGGGGACAGTGACTCGAGTGGGCCCGGCTGTCGTGAGTGCCGTACCACACCGCACAGGGGCATGCGTACCCCTCCCTGTAGCCAAGGCTCCCCGGCCAAGGCAATGTAAATGTTGCCCCCTGGCGCCGACGCTGGCAGCCTTCGACCGCGAAGTGCCCTTGTGCAGCCCTTGCACGGCTACCATGAGTAGCTGTTTCGGCCAGGAGCCTGCGTGCAAAGCCCTTACAGGACGTCCAGCGGGCTTCCACAGCGGCTTGGGCGGGACGCATGGCTCATAGGGGCTCATGCACGGTCCGCTCATGCAAGGCGGCAGCTTCAGTGGATAACATCTCAACCGGGGGCAACCGTAAGCAACCGTAAGTAATTCCTCGGCGGCACAACAGCCTAATGGCCTATCGTCCGCCTTTCCGTAACGACAGCTTGCAAACCCATCCACCCCACCACCCAGCTCCAGCCTCGTGCGTTTCACCACAGGCGCGCCCGTCGCCTCCAGGCCGTACATACCGTACGACACCCCAACACTCCCAGCGAACCCCTACCGTCGCAGGCGCACTCGGTACGGCCCGCCGCCCGGGAGGATCCGCAGGAAGATCCGCACCTGAGCAATCAGGGACAGCAGCTGGGCGAGAACCTCGTCCTTGTCGCTGTAGCTGCGGTCCAGCTCCACGTTGAGGTGCGGGTTGCCGACGTTGAGCCCCAGCAGCACCTCCCGAGCGCCCGCGGCCCCGCCCAGGGGGTAGCGCTTGTCGGGGCCGCGCCAGGCGTCGATGTTCTGCGGGAGGGCGGGAGAGGGGCAGGGCGGACGTACCGGTACGGGACAGGTGAGGTTATGTGGGGCACTGAGCGCGGCACTCATTTGGGTCAGCCCAAGTCGGCCAAAGTCGGTTCGGTCCGACGGCCAACGGCAGCCGAGGGAGGGACCTCCCTCGGAGCAGCCCCTCATGCAGCTCATGCAAACACATACTGCGCCTTCTTGGCCCCCGGGCCGCCCACCCACCAGACGTAGGGTCTTGAGCCGTGGAGTGCGCGCCAGCAGCAGCAGCGCCGAGGGCGGGATCTGAATCGCCCCGCCAAGGATCAGGACCTGCGTGGCGGATGCAAAAGAGGGCAAACATGGGGGATGAGTGAGTCTGGCCTGGTATGAGTTCGGAAGGTCGGTCAACCTGCTGAACGGCGAGGTGCGTGCACGTGGCTCGGCATCCAAGAGCCAATTTGTGAACGGCCTTCCCAAGTGCGGCTAGCCACTGCGCCTTCCACGCCTCCGGCTCCGTGGCCTCCCTGGATGTGAGCCCCCCCGCCGCTGAAGCCCACCACTGCAGCCCCCACACCTCACCTTGAGCCGGCTGTACGACGCCAGCGCAACCATGTCGCCGTGGCTCAGCACGAAGCCGGTGAGCATCAGCTGCGGAACGCCCGCCGCACCCAGCGCCTCCAGCCATAGCCTGTGGCTGCGCCGGCTGGCTCCCGGACCGGCCTCGCACTCGGCAGTTCCCCGTAGCGGCAAGGGGTCGCGCCAGCCCTTGCGGGCCGGCCGGATGTCGAAGGTTGACTCCTCGTCCACCCTCCCGGCCAGGAACGCGGCGACGTCACACAGCGCCGCCTCCCCAGCGGCCGTCAGGGCGCCCGTCGCATCAACGAAGTGGTGGCCGCCCTAGAGATACAGGGCCAGGACCCACTTGATCTGACGATGCACAGGCGAGCCGAGAAGAGCTGCAATCGGCTCGAGTGGCTGCATGTTCAGGTCGGCGTGGGCGAGCTTGGGCGGTAGCTGCCAGCCCGAGGGCCCTGGGCCTGGGGCAGAGGCTGGTGGACGCTCGGTGGGGAACACCAGGGCTTTGGCGGTGAGGCTTGTGAGGGTGGTGAGGCGCTGCAGGCTGTCGAGGTCGACGAGGTCATACAGCACGTGGAGATCAGTGAGGCTGGGAAGCTTCAGAGCCTGGAGGACGCTGGAGAGCTCGCTGCCCACTTGGGTCAGGGTTAGCTTGGCCAGGGCGGTGAGGGGTGAGAGGAGGGGCTGCAGGAGCGATGGCTTGCAGTAGCCCCGGAGAGAAAGCGAGGTCAAGTTGGTCATGCCGGCCAGCGGGATAATCTGCTCGATGCCATCCAGGGTAGGGCCTAGCAAGAGCTCGTTGAGGCCGGAGCCAGTCCTCAGGGCCCGGCCTAGGGCTGGTGTGAGGACCTGCTGCCGCCAACTAAGTATGACGTCGAGCTTGGTGACGCTGGACGTGCCGTGCTGCGGGCTCAGTAACCGTTCCAAGCCTGAGGCCAGAGTGTCCTCGTCCAGAGGCTCGCTGTTGTAGTTGGACACGGAGATGTGCTCCAGCTTCGGGAATGCGGCGGCCACCAGGCTTACCGTGTCCTTGCTGAGCGCTGTGGGGTTGAGGTCCAAGCTCCGCGTGGGCAGCGGATCCACCGCCGAGGCGTTTGCGAAGGAGCGCAACAGCCGCAGCCTGCGCGGGCCAAAAGCGCGGGATCTTGAGCTGAAGTGTCGCGCGAGTCAGAGCCCCCCAAGTCGAACACATGTCTTACGCGCCGGTCTGCTGCTGCTGTACATCGCCCTCGAGAGCAATCGAGACCATTTTTGGCCTGCAACCGCGGCTGAGCATGCCGGGAAGCGCGACCACGGTATCCTTCGCAGTTGGCTCCCTCGGCACGTAGATGGACGCGATCATCTCGTCGTGAGCAGCGAGCAGCGCTCTGTTCACCAGGCGGAGAGCGCGGCGCGCCGCGGGCTCCACCTTTGCGAGAATTTGCGGTGAGATGTCCTTGTGCAGCAGCAGCGAGCCCAGTCGGGTGACGTCAGATGCGGCCATTTTGTAAGCTCTGTAGGCGCGGTTGTGGAGGTCGTGACTGTGGGCAAAGACTGCGGGGCGAGACGGCATTTGTGCAAAGGGGCCCGCCCCGACTGTCGTGCATTGCCGTACCACACTGCACAAGGGCAAGTCCCCAGACACTGCACAAATGCGCCTCGAGTTTAATAAGCCAGTTTGCGCAGCTCAGTGGTTTGGCAGGGCCACCGTGCCTGAGACCTACCCGTGTGCACCGCTGTAGGCCCGCGCAAGGCAGCCTCCCCGCCCCGCCTGAAACCCGCAACTTGCCTTAAAGGCAGCCTTCCCTTCAACGTCTGGCAGGTTCTCTTTCTGACACGTGACACCACACTTGCAACAAACGAATGTGTCCGCCACCGCACAGGCGCTGGCCCTGCAACCCTGCGAAGTCCACCACAAGTCCAACAAGTCCACAGCTGCACAAGTCACGGCATCACGGCGTCCACGGCTGCGGCGCAAGTGAGACCCTCATTTACGTCAACTCCAGCAAGCGCCCCCAGCAAATCAGCAAGGTAGAGTATCCCCCATAGGCGCTGCCCCTCGTGACAGAAGCCCTCTCAAGCATGTCAACATCCTGCGTCCTTTAACAGTTCGGTTGTAACTGTGACCAGAACTCTTGCCCCAAATGAGCAGCGTCCAGCGCCAGCACAGTATCGTCATCGTATCAACATCCTGCATGCTTATTCAGCCACCGGCTGGGTCAATGCGGCCCGCCCTAGCAACCACCACCACTGCCACCGCCGCCAGGCCCTCACTCGTCGTCGTCGTCCTCCGCCGCCCGCGTGCGCCGCCGCTTGCCCGCCGCTGACCCCGCCCCGGCCGGGGCCTTGGGCGCGGGCGTGGGCGTGGGCGGCGCCAGGGCCAGCGGCGGCGGCTGGAACGGCACCGGCAATGAGAACTGCATCGGCATCTGCATCTGCATTGGCATCGCCAGCGGAGACATCAGCGGCAGCAGGCCGGCGGCCGCGAGCGCCGACATGAGCTGGGCCTGGGCCACAGCCCCCGCCTCCGCCTCCGCCTCGGCCTCCGTCATCCCTTGCTTCTTGCGGGGCGCGGCCTGGGCCGGAGGGTGGGGGAACGGGGGGAGTGAGGCAAAGGGGGGTTTGGGGTGAGAGGCACAGTGCGCAGGGCAAGAGTAAGGATGCGGCACTTTGCCAAGCGAGACCGATCCGCGGCGGGGGCTCCTGCTGCCTCTGCCCTCCTGGCCGCCGCCCCCTGCGCCACGCTGGCAGGCACCGGTACGGTCTTGAGCGCCCGCTCCATGACAGACCGCGCCTTGGCCTGGTCGGCCGGCTGCAGGGGAAAGGGTAAGGGCTGTAAGGTCATGGGCAGCGGTACAGGGCCAAGGCTTGGGATCAAGCGCACCGCGACACCCCGTGCATCGCATACTGATTCAATTGTTGCCATGCCATATCTAGGTGCCCACGGCCAACGAGGGCCCAACCGCCTGCTGGGGCCCATCCCCCACTCCCCCCTGCCCACGCGCCTGCAGCGCCGCCACCAGGCGGTCGAGGTCGAAGGTGTGGCGCACCACGCCCCTCAGAGTGGCGGGGTCCAGGCAGGCCAGCACCAGGTGCCTGCGCGAGGGAAGCGGGAGGGAAGGGAAGGAGGGTTCCAGGGGCGCTAGCACCGTAGGACCGTAGGGAGGTGCAGCACGACGAGGACATTGAGGCGAGGCAGGCGAGTGCGCAACGGGCTCCAAGTTGCACGCGGTCGGGTTGGGCCAGGTCCGGCGTTGTGGGGCGAGGGCGCGTGACAGGCGGAAGGCAGGCCCCAGCAAACGCCAAAGGGATCGCACCCACCTGTAGTCCTTCTGCTGCATCTCCGAGGTCTCCAGCGACTGGTTGACGCACAGCCGCAGCGCGCCCTTGGGGATCTTGTGCTTGCAGGCTGCAGCGCGGCGGGGGGGAGGGGTGGGGGCGGGATCAGGACTTGAGGGGGGTTGGGGCCGGGGCCCAAGGAGGGCTTCGGAGGGCCAGGGCGCACTGAGGGCGACATGGAGGGGCAGCCGGCAGCGCACCCGGGGGGCAGCAGGGACTGCAGGTACCATGCAACCACTGCTTACTCTTGCACGTGGCCCTGCCGGAGGGGTCGTACTCGATGTAGTGCCGCACCATGAGGCGGCCTGCGTGGCGTGGCGTGGCGGGGCAGGGCGTACGATGGCGACATCAACCATGGGTGGAAGGCCCGTCGCGTCGCGCGTCAGCTCTCGCCAAGCACAGCGATGCCTCCGCAACCACTGGTAGCAACGCAGGCTGAGGACGGTGGCCGCGCGCGTGAGCTTAAAGGTCGCCGCGGCCATGGACGTGGCCATGGCGTGTCAAGGCGCGATGAGTTCCGAGCGAGCACGCGAGGCACACGCGAACCACAGATTCCGGCCGACAACGTAACGTACACCGCGTCTCAGAGATGGCGCGGAAGGTTTGACGCCAACGGGCCCATCCGCCCAACCATCCTCCACGCACCGGCTGTGAGTGAGGTGGGCGCGTGCAGAGATATTACAGGCCTAACTAAACAGTGTTTGGCAGTCCGTGGCATGTGACACGGGACAAGGAGACGATTTGAATGCCCAATCACAGCATGACCCTGTGCCGTATACCGGTACTGCACCCGCATCAACGCGCTAAGCTGCCTCATCGATGCATGCGACCACTCAATAGCCCGCAACTCGGCTCAGGCCCCTCGGTCCTCTCAATGCTCGTGCTCCACCCGGCAGGCTGATAAGAAAGGCCGCCATCAGTCATCTGCAGCCACAGCTACGTCACGTGCCTCTTCCCACTCATCAACAAGCGGGGCGCCCCCATGGGGGCGGAAAAGGGCTGAGCCCCTCACCCATCTGCTACGCGACCCATTCCCCGTGGTCACCGTGGGCGCACTATAATCCGGGGGCCTGTTGGTCCCCGCGGGAGTCTGTGGTGCTATGCGGACTGAAGTGTGAGTAGCAAACAATCCCCGCCGGTCCAAGAGGCCTGGTTCAAGCCAATTGCGGTCCAGCCTTCGGGATGATTATGGTCCATCGAGCTTAGAGCAAGCACCCCTCCAAGCCACACACCGTCGTCTCAGACCTCCACCCTATCCAAGCCCCGCATCCGTCAACCCCTGCGACACAGCAGCCTCACACGCACACAACTAGGCAGATCCTGCTTCATTCGCCTGGCTTGGCCGCCCCGTCCTTGATTGGCCTGCGTGTGGCTCAAGCGGCCGCACTCCCGATACCCCCCGCCCGTACGCACTCCAAACACGGCAATTCGAGGACACCCCGCCCAGACGTAGCATGCCAGCTAGGCCTCACGCTCCCAACCGTTGCTGCATTACGAGACCTAGGTAGCGGCCGCCAGAGCCCTGCGGTGTCCTAGCCTGCCTCCATGTTCCCCCGCCCGCGTCATCCCCGGCTTCCATGTGTGCTACAGGTCGTAAATGCGCAGGCGGTTGGGCCCGCCACCCGGCAGCAGCCGCAGTGCTTCCCCCAGGTCAGACCGGAGGGCGCGGAGCTGCTCTCGGACCCCGTCATCATCGTACGTGTCACTGCGCGCCAGCTCCACGTTGAGGTGCGGGTTGCCGACGTTGAGCCCCAGCAGCACCTCACGTGCGCCCGGGGCCCCGCCCAGGGGGTCGCTGCCGTCGGGGCTGCGCCAGGCGTCGATGTCCTGTGGGAGCCGGAGCGTCGGACGTGTGTCAGCACATGACAACGGCAAAGAGGCCTCAGCACTGTCCTCTCAGGACATGGCAACGCAGTGGGGGCTGGCTCTGCTGGCTGCACCTCAGACGGCTCGCTGCAGCGCAGTGCACGATGTTGCGCTTGGCTCCGAGCGTGTGCCCCGTCGAAGCCGCCGCTAGCTCACCAGGTACAGAGCCTTCAGCCGCGGCGCGCACGCAAACATCAGCAGCGCTGAGCCCGGGAACTCCGTAGGCGCATTGAGGTCCAGAGTCTGCGGAGGGGGTCGAAAAGGGCGTGGGCTGATAGGTATGTTTGGGCAACGGGTGGCAACAAGGTGCGCAAAGCGCTCGACAATTCAGGCCCCATGCAGCAGGCCCATACGCGCGATTGCACCCAGCGCGCCCCCGTGCTTCCCGTTCCCCGCCTCACCTTGAGCCGAGTGTGCGAAGCTAGCGCGGCTATGTCCAGGTGACCAAGCCTGACGCCGTGCAGCCCCAGGCGGGGAACGCCCGCTGCGCCAAGCGCCTCGAGCCACGCCGTGTGGCTGCGCCGGCCACTGACCGCTGCGCCCTCTCCTCCGTCCGCGGCCCCCAACAGGGGATCGCGCACGCCCCAGTCCCGCGCCGATTGGACATCGACACGGGACTCGGACTCCATCCTCCCGGCCAGCAAGCCCGCAGCATCGCAGAGCGCCGCCTCCCCGAGGGGCGTCAGGGCCCCCGTGCCCGCATCGAAGTGGCGGCCGCCCTCGAGCGCCAGAGTCAGGTGCCACCTCAGCTCACAGGCGATGCGCGCAGCGCCGCCAGCACCTCCGGGGCTTGGTCCGTGAGAAAGATGGAGGCAAGCTTGGGCGGCAGAAGCCAGTCCGCGGGCCCTTGGGAAGACCCCAGAGGAGGACACTCGGTGGGGAATGCCAGGGCTTGGGCAGACAGGCCCGTCAGGTTTGGAAGTTGATGCAGGCTGCTGATTTCCAAGTTGTTGTTGTAGACACGGAGACTACCCAAGTTGAACGGCATATCTACTCCCGAGAGGCTGAGCGGTAGACCGTTAGTGCCGGTTACTCCGAGCAACGACAAAGTTCCCAAGGCTGTCAGAGGGGAGAGGAGCGGCTGCAAGACCCGGGCTCCGCAGTAAAGGAGATCGCGCGCCATCAGGTTGGTCATGCCGGCAAGCGGGAGGACCTGCTCGGCGCTGTCCAGCCGGCTCGGCATCAGTTTCAGCTCTCTTAACCGGGGAGCTCCGTTCGCCATGGCGGCAATCAGGGCGGGCGTCAGCAGCGTGCAGGTGCCGACACTGACGTGCAGCGTGCTAAGGCTGGGCGGGCAGACCTCTGAGCACAGGAGTTTCCTCAAGCCCGGAGCCAAGGCATTAGCGTCCACCTTCGCCTCGTCCATTGAACTGCTGTTCAAAGATAGCTCCTCCAGCCGAGGGAATGCGGCCGCGACCATGTCCGCTGTGTCCTCGCTGAAGGCCGCCGCGTTGAGAGAGAGGGACTTCGTGGGCAGCGGCTCAATCCCCGACACGTCCGCGAACAAGCGCAGCAGCCGCAGCCTGTGAGGGCAAGAGCGCGGGATCTTGACGACCGCGCGCGAGCAACGGCGAAGTCAGGTCAAGCGCCACAGGCTCTTACGTGTTGATCTGCTGCTCTTCATTAGCGCCAGCCACGCCCAGGGTCACATAAGTTGGCCTGCAGCCACGCCCGAGGATGCTGCGAAGCGCGACCTCCGAATCCTCAGCGACTCCGTTCGGTAATATATTGATCATGTAAGCTGTCTGGTCATGTGTCAAGCGCACTGCCCTGCTGAACAGGCGCAGGGCACGGCGCTCCGCAGGCCTGACGCCCCAGAATGCTTCTCAGCACGTCCGGGATGAGCAGGAGCTCCCCCAACGGCCTAGCGTCTGCGTCAGTTGTGGCCATGGTCGAGCGGCGGAGTTGGGAAGCGGTCTGCGGGCTTTCGCGCAAGCCCCTTCCTCGGGACCTCGGCATGGGCTGTCGTGCCATACGACACTGCATACACCGTTTCTGTGCGTCAAGGTCTCGCGTTCCTACAGTCTAACATGCTTGCGTACAGGTCATGGGTCTCTGCGTGCGGGCTCTGCCTCATACCCCCACCCGCGCCCCGAGTCTCGCCATCGTCCCCCGCCATCGTCCCTCGCCATCTTCCCTCGACCCGCACGCGCACTACTCCTTCGCCGGCTCCAGCCGCACACGTCTCTGACTCTACCCGTCGCATGTTCCAGCCGCCTGAATGAATGTAGGCCCCCAGCAGTACAACAACATGGTCCCCCTGCGTCACCCAGCGCCCACAAGGACCCCGTCAGGCGGCGCAAGCAACCTTCACGCACCACCGCCGCTGCATCCAGCGTAGCGTGAATCCAGACAGGGTCAGTCAGCGTTAGTATGACCCCAGTACGGTATTATGGTCCTTCAGCGCCGCGCGCCCTTCAGTTCCCAAGATTGTGCGTGACCGCTACCCGCTCACCACAAGAGGACCACATCCCACACCTCGTACCCCGGATTCCCGACCGCGTACAACTCCAGGTCCGTCACCGCATAATCGTCGCATGACAGCATCTTGGATAAACCTGCCGTGTACGGAAACAGGCCGGCGGGCCAGATGCCCGCAAAGTACCCCGGCTTGGGGGGTATCTGCACCTCCACGCGCCCCATGGTCTTTGGGCCCGTCCACCCCCCCGACAGCACAACAACGGCCCAGTCATCCCACAGTCCGGCCTCGCGCGCGCCTTGCATGTCTATGTGCACCACGTCAAAGCTTGGGTCCTGCCTGAAATTCATGTACGCCGCGCCGCAGGAGAGATTGGTCCGAGCGCACGTGGCGCCCAGGCAGCCCGAGCCCACGGCGCCGCCCTTGAAGTACGTGGAAGTCCAATAGTCGCCGGCTGTCACAGACACCTCCTGCACGGTTTGAACGGCGGGAGAGGGAGAGATCAGGGGCGTTGCAGGAGGAACGTTTGGCGAGAGCAGCTGAGCAGGGGTTGGGTTCGCCCAGGCTGAGATCTGGTCCTGGACGGACCCCTTGGCTGGCTTGCCCCTGCCTGCCGAGCCCTCATGTGCATACACCGCTGCACCCCCACGCAAACCGCACCCCAAGCTCTTATCAACAGGTAGCACAGCACCAAGGGCCTCAGCGAGTCCACAACCAATGGGAAGGGGCCCGACTCACATACATCCAGTACCGGAGCTTGATGTCGAAGTGCTTGACCCGTTTGCAGCGGATGCTGAGGTACTTGTTGCCGTAGAAGTCAAAGTGCGTGAAAGCTCCGTAGTTTGGAAGGTCCTTGACCATGGTCTCGTCCACCTGCCACGTGGGCATCACACGTTACGGCAGGAGTCCACCTGACGCACGCTCGCTAAGGGGAAGCCCGTGCCCCCCCTGTCGGGCACTGGCGTGTCACCGTGCCCGGGACGTTCATGGAGGCGACTGCGCGGGAAGTCCAAGGGTCGGCGGCGCAGGGAAGGGCCCGCACGAACCCAATTGCTGCATTGGCGAATTCGCATCTAGCTTTTGCTCGCCGCAGTCGGCTGAGCTGCGTCGAGGCTGAGTACGGTAGCGTAAGATGGTAGGATGGGCATTCACCGGCGGAGATGTTGTCGTACGGTTGGGGATGAGGGGGGAATAGCGCGGGGACAGCCACGAAGCGGTTTCTGTTCCCAAGCTCTCTGGTACAGCTTGCCGGTGTTGCTTACTTCACGGACAGACCAAGCATATTGTGAGAGCGCGGCTAGTAGAGCCGCCGAGCCTGTAAGGAGTGATCTTTGCTCCGCTGAATCGGTATCGACCCAAGACTTCGCCAGTAAGCTGAGCGTGCGAAGGTGCGCGTCTTCATTCCCAGCTTGGGAACAGACAGACATGGTGGGTACGATAGGACATGCTGGTTCGTTCGTGACACCCCGCCCGTTCCCAGATGCCGTACCAGCATCTGAGTGACTTTCAGATTGAACTTGACGTACTCTTGAGCGTACACCTCTCTTGTGTACCCCAGGAAGGCCCTGCGGTTGCAGGGCAGCAGCAGGAGCCGTCTGCGGGGCCCCGCGCTAAGAGAGTCCCGCAGCGCATGGGACTCACGGAGAGCCCTTCGAACTAAACACGTTGGCCAGGGAGGGGTTGGCGGCAGAGTGGCACGCGGAGAGAAACACGATGGTTTGGCCCATGTCACCCGTGTGCTCCCTGCGGGCAGGGCGGAGCAGCATGGGGGCGACGGCGGGCACGGCGGGGCACCGGACAAGAGGGTGACGATGTTGTTTTGTTGATGGGGTGGGGGGCATGTTGCAACTTGCAAGCCTTCTCACAACCGCACTGTCTTAGATCCGGGGATCACCGCTCCGCCGCCCCACCCCTTTGCACCAGCGTCCGGACTCCCGACTCCCGTCCGTCAGACTCACTGGAAGAAGTCGGGCGTGATCCATATGCTGCCATAATTGTCAAGCTCAATGTTGCCCTTTACGTACTCGAGGAAAAGCGCGTAGTTCTCCGGGCTATACAAGATGTTTGCGCCCAAAAGGAACCAGTTCGGGCGGCGATACCCGTACCGCACACCGCTAGGGGGCATGCGTCTCGATGAACACGTAGTCGTAGTTGCCCCAGCCCTTGAAGTTCTCCAGATACGCCGCGTCCAGAGCGGTCCTGACGGCCGTGACCTCATAGCCTGATGCATGACACGTAACACAGGTAGGAAGGGCGACGGCAGGCAGGGGGCAAGGGGCGCGTGGGTCAGACGAAGAGGCTTTCCGGTCCCGCAGAGCTGCCATGCCTTCTGCTGGAGGCTCACCAGGCCCCCACTCGCCTGCATATTCGAGCGTGGCGGCTACGCTTGCCGCAGTTGAAAAGATTTCACCGTAGTACGGCGACAGGACGAGTGCGCGCCCGCACGCCAGCTCCCCGGTGGGCATGAGGGACAGCCGCCGCCGCCGATCCCCCTTCCTCTGGTGCCTGGCATGCTGTCGTCGGCTGCCGACGGCTGCACTCCGCAGCTTCGCCCCGGGACTTGGACCTGACGGGCCATCAGTACCGTCGGTGTTGCCAACGCCGCCCGTAGCGGAAGCGGAAGCCGCTCGACGGCGCCTGCTGCTGCCGCCTTTGCCGCCCCCTCGGAGCACCCGACGGCTTCGAAACGCCCTCAATACCTCCTCCGCCGTGCCGCCGCCACCTGGCACCCCGCCTTCGCTACCGCCGCCACTGCCGCCGCCGCCGCCACCGGACAGGGAGCCGTCATTGAAGGGCTCATGGGCAAAGAAGCGGCACCCATCGATGGTCTGCCACGAGACCGTGGTCTTATCGTCGTTCATGTACACGCTGGAGCGGTCGACCCCGCTGACGGAGCCATTCTTGAGGAGGTTCTGGAAGGCCAGAAGGCCGCCCGCCCCCGGGGCCATGAGCTTGTTGAAGGTGGGTGCGAGGGCCTGCGTCTCTGCCAGGCGGCGGGCGAGGATGTCGGGGTTGAGGGTCGTGGAGGCCGGGGCCCGGGGCGGCTGGGGCGGCGGGCTTGGCGGGCTGGGGGGTTTGGGCGGGCGAGGCGGGGGGCTGCGCACGACCTTGGCGTAGAGGCAGGTGCCGTTGAAGGGTTCGGTGGGCTCAGCGAGCCGTAGCGTTTTGCCGAGGGAGAAGGCCGCGCTCCAGCTAAAACCGGCGCAGATGACTGATGCCGTACAGTTGGCGCTCAGGTTGTCAAGCTTGTTCGCGATTAGCAGCCAGTTGCTCGCTGGGGAGTAGGTGTGGATTATGTCGACGTTGGCCTTGGCCACGTAACCGGCGATGCTTGGGCAGCTGCAGGCGTCAGGGCGGCCGAAACACAGGGTAGAAGGTTGGGTTGTGTTGGGTTGCAGGTAGGGAGGCAAGCGCGTGATGAGGCACCCAGGGCCAACTACGAAACAAGGCCACGTCAGCCCGCAGTTGTGTAAGTCCTGCAGCGCTATACGTGCGTGCAATGAGTAACGCAGCTTACTTGAGCACTGCGTTGGCCTTGGGGCTGGGCATGGGGGGAGGCGGAGGGGTGGGGGGCGGCCGCCGTGGAGGCCGTGGCAACGGAGGCCTGGGCGGCTTCGGCGGCTTGGGCCTGGGAGATGGCGGTGGCTTGGGGCGTGGGGACGGTGGTTTTGGGGGCGATGGCCGTGGGGACGGGGGCTTGGGGGGCCGTGGGAGTGGGAGCGGCGGCGTGGGCGGTCGTGGCGGAGGGACCGGGGGCTTCGGTGGGCGTGGCGGCGGGGTTGGGGGTTTGGGCGGGCTCGGGGGGTGAGACCGAGGGGATGGGGGTGTTGGCGGCCGTGGGGGCCGCGGGGGAGAGGGCCGTGGTCTTGGCGAGGGCGGGGGTCTCGGCTTGGGCGGTGGTAGGGGCGGCTTGGGCGGTGGTAGGGGCGGCTTGGGTGCCGCTGCGCACGTGAGCAGCACGCAAGGGCGGCGCAACACAAGCGCCTTAGACCGGCCCACTGGCCCACGCCCAAACCAGCATGGCGGCTCGTGCCCCTTACCCCACCTCGTGTTGTCCAGAGTCGTACTACCGGTACCGGTGCTCAGCTCGCCGAAGACGAGCATACGGGGAAGAGCAATCTCCCATGTCCAGGGCCAGTTGCGCACTCACGAATGGTGCAGGCGGCCCAGGGCTGGCCGTAGGGCTCCGAGAAGCTCGAGATGCCGTCGACCCAGGTGCAGTTGGGGTAGACGACGCACCAGGGCGACTCGCCGGGGCCCCGGGGCTGCGAGCAGCCGCTGTAGTTGGCGCCGCTCCAGCGCCAGGACGAGAGGCAGGTGCAGCGCACTGCAGGGCGGTGGAAAGGGGGCACGCGGGCATACGGCACGCACGCGTGATCAGGACAGGTCAGGGACAAGGCCACAAACCCCTGCCGTGCACCCGGGCCTCAGCCCCGCCCAGCCCTGACATCCCTTCCTCCAGCCCTACCTCCCAACACGCTTGCATCTCCTCTGTGTCCGTGAGGCCCTAGTCCCAGCGCTTCCCGTCATCACACGCCCTGCTCTCCCAGCCCCCCTAACCGCAACACACACGGGGGGCGAAAAGCGGCACCACGACCCCACCGGCCACCGCTAGCGCTAATCAATCCGCGGTTCTGGGCAGTTGCATGCGTCGTGACCCCGAGACCCGACTCTCGGGGCCCATCTCGCGCACCCATGCTTACAGCTCTACTGCCAAGTCCTCCTCCAATTCCTCGCCGTGGGACAGCATCCCCGCTTCCCTCTCAGCGCCACCCTTACCTCCGGTACAGTACGCCCACGGCTGGCCGCTCGGCTCCGAGTACGACGCGGTGCCGTCCGCCGTACAGTTGGGGTACACCACGCACCAGGGCGCTTCCCCGATCCTGGGCTGCGCGCAGCCGGTGTAGTTGGTGCCGCTCCACCTCCACTTGGGGAGGCAGGTACAGGATGCTGGGTGGGGAAGTCAGGGAGGGAGGTAAGCTTTTCTGGCGGATGGGTGGCGGGGGGCGCAGCCTGGCGCAGCTGGGGGCCGTCAGGGCAGAGGCGTGCGTGGGGCGGGTCACACTCGTGCGACACGCCCCGCATCACACCCCGGCGTAATGGCCCATCCATTGCTTCCATGCACCAATCGGACTCACTACCATTCGCCCCAGCGAACAGGCCTGCGAGTATGAGGACTGCGAGGATGTGCCGACATGCCCCGCTTTGGCTCTGAAAGCCGCATCCGTGATGACTAGTAGCTCTACTATAGCCGCAAGTGAGCCTCATCTTGAGTAGAGTTTATTGGGAAGCGCGCGCTAGTGCCCGACGCCCATGCTTCCGTAGTCTCGCTCGACCCTCGAGGCCTCTTCAGCGCCTGCAGAAGGGTTCATTGTGATCAATGACGGCCTACAATATATGAAGGCCGTATCGCACCCAGTGTACATCGCGGCCTCGAAACGGGTTAATTTCGAAAGCGTACTCCAGAAGCCCGACACGAGCCTCCGCTAGCACAACAATATAAAATGAAGACGCTTACTTAGATGCGCTTGCGTACAACACAGTTCGAGGCAAAGTGTACCCGACATCACCACATCCTACCCGAAGGTCCAGTTTAGCCCGAACGGGTACTTCGGCACACAGACGAACCCCTAACTGCAGTCCTGGGTACCCATAGGCGTCATCTGGGGGCTTGGAAGCGCTGTCTGAGCGCCTTGGTCGCGGCGCATGTCGCCGACTTGGGCGGCATGTTTACCCGCAACAAGGACCCTTCTCCACTCAGACTGACATCTGTAGTGTATATAAGCACTCAGGCACACGGCCTAGGCCTAGTAGCGGCTGGGGTCACTCACAGAGCCCTGCCGAGTGGTCGCTGGTGCGACCCCCTCGCAGAAACCGGACTGCCCAGGTTGCAGAACCAATAATATACAGCTCCTTTCCCGACCTAGCGCTAGTATACCCAATGATCTAGTACTGTGTAAAAGCACAGCTGTATATTGTTGGATAGGGCTTCAGGAGGACCTGGAAGTACCCCTGCATCCTACCGAACGAAACGATGGCTGCGATGGCTCCAACACCGCCCAAACGCCTTGGCTTCTGGCAAGTGATGATAACGTTTCTCAATTTCTCTCCAGCACCTGCACGTTAACTGCTCCGGCCGTTCCAACGGCTGCGTGCAAAACTTACCCCACCTGTGCAATCAACCCCCCGCCCGCTACGCGGGACGCACACAACCTGTCCCCCCACGTCCGATCAACCCCACAGAGCACAGACCACTCACATATCCATCACATACCGAATAGACGGACGCCCTTCAGGCAAAAGCATTCCTCAGCTCGAACACCGGCCAGCCTTACACCGCTAACCACCGTCTCGCTCGGCCCTTGCTGTGTGAACACGCTAGATATCCGCGCATTACACAACGCTTGCCACTTGCGCTGTGCTTGATCCTTCAGCATCAGACGCCTCCAGTACCGCCCCGTGCTCCAACCCTACCTTGACATCAGTCAAGAGGCCTCAGCGAACAGCGATGCGTTGCTCCGTCCTCCGCCGCCGCCGAGTCACCTGTCCCCCCTAACAACGCCGCTCAAGCCGCACCAGGCATGCCGGTACCTTTACTCCTACACGCCATGCAATGTAGCCTATGGCCCATGGATTAGCCCACGAGCAGCATGGTCAGAACCCTACTCAAATTACATCCCGCACAAGCAAAAGCATTGCCAGCGCCTCGTCGCATGTCTTTCGACACGTCCCTCCAGGGTTGGCCGTCTCGGCCTAGACGCGGGAAGGAACCCTCAGCCCAACCGGGAAAACCCGAGCCCATGCCAAGTCTGGCCACAACTCAGCACGAGTCGCTCCTAGCAGCGCCCGTCGCACAGATGCCGCAGCCGGCGCGGCCCACCGCCCGGAAGCTGAGTCAGCGCTGCCCTCAGCGCATCGAGGAGGGCGAGCTGCTCCGTCATAACCTCTTCCCGGTACCAGCCGCTGCACTCGAGCACCACGTTCAGGTGCGGGTTGCTGACGTTAAGCCCCAGCAGCGCCTCCCGAGCGCCCGGGGCCCCGCCCAGGGGGTCGCTGCCCTCGGGGCTGCGCCAGGCGTCAATGTCCTGTGGGGAAGGCGGGTGAGGGCGAGAAGCAGCGGGGCGCAGTGAGGTTCCGACACGGCAAGCACGGACGACATAGCGAGCGCTACACAGGCGCGGGCGAGAAGTGCACCCCAGAAGCGCCGCGGCTTCCCCGCCGCCCGTAGCCCGCATGCCGAAGGTCGCACCCACCAGGTGCAGGGTCCTCAGCCGCGGGGCCCGGCCGAACAGCAGTAGCGCGGAGGGCGGGAACACCACTCCGTTGCCGAGATCAAGGTCCTGCATGGCGGAGGCAAGCCCGAGGAAAAAGCGAAAGCCGATAGATGGCTGGACCTGTCTCCTACCAAACCCTTTCAACCTTGCATCCGTGCCACCCCTCCCCACCCCGTAGGTGTGCCCCTGCGCCGCAGAAGCCCATCACTGCAGCCCCCACGCCTCACCTTGAGCCGGGTGTGCGACGCCAGCGCTACCATGTCGCCGTGGCTCAGCACGAAGCTAGTCAGCTGCAGCTGCGGAACGCCCGCCGCACCCAGCGCCTCCAGCCATAGCTTGTGGCTCTGCGGGCTGCCGCCCGCTCCGGCCTCGCCTTGTGCCCAGCCCCCGAGCTGACCTTCGTGGAGCAAGTCCGCATGCGCCAAACCCACGCTGACTCGAGAGGTGTCATCCATCCTCCCGCCCAGGAAGCGAGCAGCGTCGCAAAGCGCCGCCTCCCCATAGGCCGTCAGGGCCCCTGTATCCGCAGCAACATGGCGACCGGCCTTGAGGACGAGGTGTAGATACCAATAAAGCCGGCGCACGGGTGAGCATTGGAGAGCTGAGAGCACCTCCGGATCTTGCTGGAGTAGTTATGCACTTCCCAGCTTGGGTGGCAGTCGCCAGCCCGTGGGCCCTCGAGCCAAGGCCGGCGCACGCTCACTGTCACTGTCAAGCACCAGGGCTTGGGCATACAGGAGCGTCAAGTTTGTCAGGCGCTGCAAGCTGCTGAGCTCCATGGAAAGCGTGGAGATGTGAAGAGAGGCCAGACTAGGAAGGTCGAGACCGCATATGACGCTGGGCTGGTTGCGGCCCGCACCGGTGAAGAACAGCGCTGTCAGAGCGGTGAGGGGTGAGAGGAGGGGCTGCAGGACCTGGGCGTGGCCGCATACATGAAGGGAACGAAGGTTGGTTATGCCTGCCAGGGTCTTGACTTGCTCCATGCTGGTGAGCTTTGCTGACAAGGATAGCTCCCGTAGGCGGGTGCCGGTGGCAAGGGCCGCGGCTAGGGCGGGCGCGAGGGCGTCCTGTCGCCATCCAAGACTGATGTCAAGCTTCGCTAAGCTGGGTTGCAGGCGGAGTAATCTCTCCAAGCCCGAGGCCAGCGTGGCCTCGTCCAGAGGCGCGGTGTCGTAGTTGGACAGGCAGATGGTCTGCAGCTGCGGGAACGCGGCTGCGACCAGGCTCGCCGTGTCCTCGCTGAGCGCTGTCGCGCTGATAAAGAGCACACGTGTGGGCAGCGCATCCACCGCTGAGGCGTCCGCAAAGGAGCGCAACAGCCACAGCCTGCGCGGGCGAAAAGCGCGGGATCTTGATTGAGCGGAACTGTCCGCCAGAGTCAGGCCCCCCCAAGCCGCGAGCAATCTTACGCGCCGGTCTGCTGCCCCTTCAATATGATTGTAACCATGTCAGGCCTGCAACCGCGGCTGAGAAAGCCGCGGACGGCGACCTCGGCATCCTCCGCTATTGGCTCCGGCGCGGAAATGTCGGTGATCAAGCCATCATGGCCGGATAGAATTGCTCTATTCACCAGGCGTACAGCGCGGCGCGACGGGCGATCCAGCTGTGCGAAGATTTGCGGTGCGATGTCCTTGTGAAGCAGCAGCGAGCCCAGTCGGGTGGCGTATGCGTCGGATGCGGACATTTTGAAAGCTCTGTAGGCGCGGTTGCGGAGGTCGTGACTACAGGTGAAGACTGCGGGCAAAGACGGCAAGAAAGGGGCCCTCCCGTCGTGCAGTGCCGTACCACACCGCACAATGCCGTTCTGCGTACCCCACTTGGCCAAGGCTCCCCGAACACTGCACAAATGCGCTTCAACTGTCATCAGCCAGTTGTTCCGAATGTTGCCTCCTGGCGCTGACGCTGGCAGCCTTCCCCGCAATGTCCTCAACATTCGCAAAGTGCCCTCTGTTTTGTGCAGGACACTGCGTGCAAAGCCCTTACAGGATGTCCAGCGGACTTTTACAGCGGCATGGCTCTTAGGGACGCATGCACGGTCCACTCATGCAAGGCGGCAGCTATAGAAATAAGATCTCAACCGGGGGCAGTGATTAGAGGCGCCGTCTCACACTGCAACAAGCCATCTGGACCTTGCCCAATTGTGCGTAAGCAAGCCCGTCAGGCCACCCACTCTCGCCCAAAGCACACGCACACGCAGTAACTCCTCCGGCGGCACAACAGCCCATCGTCCTCATCTCCATGCCTTTCCTTTGGTGGCGAACCCATCCACCCGTTTCGTTGCGTCCTCCTCTCCTGCCCCCACCCAGCTTCAGCCTCGTGCCCTTCACTTAGGGCCCGCCCGTCGCCTCCAGGCCGTAAACACCATACGACACCCCAGCGGTCCTACTGCCGCAGACGCAGCCGGTACGGCCCGCCGCCCGGGAGGATCCGCAGGAAGATCCGCACCTGAGCAATCAGGGACAGCAGCTGCGCGCGAACCTCGTCCTTGTCGCTGTAGCTGCGGTCCAGCTCCACGTTCAGGTGCGGGTTGCCGACGTTGAGCCCCAGCAGCACCTCACGTGCGCCCGGGGCCCCGCCCAGGGGGTAGCGCTTATCGGGGCCGCGCCAGGCGTCGATGTTCTGGGGGAGGGCGGGCGAGGGCGAGAAGCAGCGGGGCGCAGTGAGGTTCCGACACGGCAAGCACGGACGACATAGCGAGCGTTACACAGGCGCGGGCGAGAAGTGCACCCCAGAAGCGCCGCGGCTTCCCCGCCGCCCGTAGCCCGCATGCCGAAGGTCGCACCCACCAGGTGCAGGGTCCTCAGCCGCGGGGCCCGGCCGAACAGCAGTAGCGCGGTCCGCCCAAGTCGGCCCAAGTCGGTTCGGTCCAACGGCCAGCGGCAGCCGAAGGAGGGACCTCCCTCGGAGCAGCCCCTCGTGCAGCTCATGCAAACACATCCTGCGCCTTCTTGGCCCCCCGGCCGCCCACCCACCAGGCGCAGGGTCTTGAGCCGTGGCGTGCGCGCCAGCAGCAGCAGCGCCGAGGGCGGGATCTGAATCGCCCCGCCAAGGATCAGGACCTGCGTGGCGGATGCAAAAGAGGGCAAACATGGGGGATGAGTGAGTCTGGCCTGAAGGCGGCTGAAGGTCAGTCAACCCGCTGAACGGCGAGGTGCGTGCACGTGGCTCGGCATCCAAGAGCCAATTTGTGAACGGCCTTCCCAAGTGCGGCTAGCCACTGCGCCTTCCACGCCTCCGGCTCCGTGGCCTCCCTGGATGTGAGCCCCCTGGCCCCAGAAGCCCGCCACTGAAGCCCCCACACCTCACCTTGAGCCGGCTGTACGACGCCAGCGCAACCATGTCGCCGTGGCTCAGCACGAAGCTGGTGAGCATCAACTGCGGAACGCCCGCCGCACCCAGCGCCTCCAGCCACGGCCTGTGGCTGCGCCGGCTGGCTCCCGCACCGACCTCGCTCTCGGCAGCGCCCCGTAGCGGCAAGGGGTCACGCCAGCCCTTGCGGGCCGGCCGGATGTCGAAGGTTGACTCCTCGTCCACCCTCCCGGCCAGGAACGCGGCAACGTCACACAGCGCCGCCTCCCCAGCGGCCGTCAGGGCGCCCGTCGCATCAACGAAGTGGTGGCCGCCCTAGAGATACAGGGCCAGGACCCACTTGATCTGACGGTGCACAGGCGAGCCGAGAAGAGCTGCAATCGGCTCGAGTGGCTGCATGTTGAGATCGGCGTGGGCGAGCTTGAGCGGTAGCTGCCAGCCTGAGGGCCCTGGGCCTGGGGCAGAGGCCGGTGGACGCTCGGTGGGGAACACCAGGGCTTTGGCGGTGAGGCTCGTGAGGGTTGTCAGGCGCTGCAGGCTGTCGAGGTCGACGAGGTCATAGAGCACGTGGAGAGGACGCTGGAGAGCTCGCTGCCCACTTGGGTCAGGGTTAGCTTGGCCAGGGCGGTGAGGGGTGAGAGGAGGGGCTGCAGGAGCGATGGCTTGCAGTAGCCCCGGAGAGAAAGCGAGGTCAAGTTGGTCATGCCGGCCAGCGGGATAATCTGCTCAATGCTATCCAGGGTAGGGCCTAGCAAGAGCTCGTCGAGGCCGGAGCCAGTCCTGAGGGCCCGGCCTAGGGCTGGTGTGAGGACCTGCTGCCGCCAACCGAGTATGACGTCGAGCTTGGTGACTCTGGACGTGCCGTGCTGCGGGCTCAGTAACCGTTCCAAGCCTGAGGCCAGAGTGTCCTCGTCCAGAGGCTCGCTGTTGTAGTTGGACACGGAGATGTGCTCCAGCGTCGGGAATGCGGCGGCCACCAGGCTTGCCGTGTCCTTGCTGAGCGCTGTGGGGTTGAGGTCCAAGCTCCGCGTGGGCAGCGGGTCCACCGCCGAGGCGTTTGCGAAGGAGCGCAACAGCCGCAGCCTGCGCGGGCCAAAAGCGCGGGATCTTGAGCTGAAGTGTCGCGCAAGTCAGAGCCCCCCAAGTCGAACACACTCTTACGCGCCGGTCTGCTGCTGCTGTACATCGCCCTCCAGAGCAATCGAGACCAGTTTCGGCCTGCAGCCGCGGCTGAGCATGCCGGGCAGTGCTACCGCGGCATCCTTCGCAGTTGGCTCCCTCGGCACGTAGATGGACGCGATCATCTCGTCGTGAGCAGCGAGCAGCGCTCTGTTTACCAGGCGGACAGCGCGGCACGCCGCGGGCTCCAGCTTTGCGAGAATTTGCGGTGAGATGTCCTTGTGCACCAGCAGCGAGCCCAGCCGGGTGACGTATGCGTCGGATGCGGCCATGTTGTAAGCTCTGTAGGCGCGGTTGTAAAGGTTGTGACTGCGGGCAAAGACTGCGGGGCAAGGACGGCCTTTCTGCAAAGGGGCCCTCCGACTGTCGTGCAGTGCCGTACCACACCGCACAAGGGCATCGTGCGCCCCTCTTGAACAAGTCCCCAGACTCTGCACAAATGCGCCTCGAGGGTTTTCAGCCAGCTTGCGCAGCTCAGTGGTTTGCACAGGGCCACCGTGCCTGAGACCTACCCGTGTGCACCGCTGTAGGCCCGCGCAAGGCAGCCTCCCCCACCTGATACCCGCAACTTGCCTTGAAGGCAGCCTTCCCCTCAACTTCTGGCAGGTTCTCTTTCTGACACCACACTTGCAACAGACAATCGTGTCCGCCACCGCACAGGCGCTGGCACTCCTCTGCAAAGTCCACCACAACTCCACAAGTCCACCAAGTCCACAGGTGCACAAGTCACGGCATCACGGCGTCCACGGCTGCGGCGCAAGTGAGCCCCTCATTTACGACAACTCCAGCAAGCGCCCCCAGCACATCAGCAAAGTAGAGTATCCCACAGGCGCTGCCCCTCGTGACAGAAGCCCTCTCCAGCGTGTCAACATCCTGCGTCCTTCACCACTTTGGTTCAAACTGTGACCATAACTCTTGCCCCGACTGAGAAGCGTCGAGCGCCAACACAGTGTCGCATCGTATCAATATCCTGCATGTTTATTCGGCCACCGGCTGGGTCAATGCGGCCCGCTCTAGCAACCACCACCATTGCCACCGCCGCAAGGCCCTCACTCGTCGTCCTCCTCCGCCGCCGCCCGCAAGCGCCACCGCTTGCCTGCCCCCGCCCCTGACCCCGCCCCGGCCGGGGCCTTGGGCGCGGGCGTGGGCGTGGGTGGCGCCAGGGCCAGCGGCGGCGGCTGGAACGGCACGGGCATTGAGAACTCCATCGGCACCGGCATCTGCATTGGCATCGCCAGCGGAGACATCAGCGGCAGCAGGCCGGCGGCCGCGAGCGCCGACATGAGCTGGGCCTGGGCCACAGCCCCCGCCTCCGCCTCCGCCTCCGCCTCCGCCTCCGCCTCCGCCTCCGCCTCCGTCATCCGTTGCTTCTTGCGGGGCGCGGCCTGGGCGGGGGGGCGGGACGAAGGGATGGTGGGGGGAGTGGTTAGGCAGAGGGGCGCAGTGCGGGAAGCCGAGGTGGGCATACAGTGGGAAGGGGTTGCGGCGCTTGCCAAGCGAGGCCCGGTGCCCCGCCGGCGCAGAGAGGTAGCCTTTGAGTCCCCTACCCTTGAGTTGCCCCTTCCTCGCCAACCCCTCTGGCCCCTTCACCCCCCCTCGAGCCCCCGGTTCCCCTCCCGCCCTGTGCGCAAGCGCTCGTGGGTGGTGACTCAGCCCCTGTCCGCACTACACGAAGACTTCCTACACCCCCTCCTGGTCCTCCCCATGAAGAACTTCACCCCCTTCACGCCCCGCACGCACCCGCTTCCGCGGCGGTGTGGGGATGGGCGCCTCCGCGGGCGGCGGCGGCGGCGGGCGCTCCCCCCTGAGGCAGTCGATGGCCACCTGCCGGTCCTCGGGCTTCAGGCTGGGGAGGGGGGGGAAGGGAGAGGGGAGGGTGGAGGAAAAGGGGCAAGGGAGAAGATGCAAGAAAGGGGTAAAGGTGAGGGGGCGATGGAGTCGGCTGGCGACCTGCCGGCCTTCAGGCTTCAGGCTTAGGGGGGGGGGGAAGGATGAGGCGTCACCCGCGCCCACGCCCGCTCCGCTTGGCGGCCCGTACTGCGCCCGGCATATCCTCCGCAGGGTACCCTCCGACGGTCAACCGCCTCACCCACCCTCACGACCCCAACCGCCCAACCGCCATCACCCACTTGGCCACCAGAGCCTCAATGCTACCGTTGGCGGTCACGGCGTTGTGGAGAATGCTCTCCCCCACGCACGGAAGGTGGCTGGGGGGGTTGGGCGGTGGAAAGGGGGCGGGTTGGTTGGGCGGGGTGTGGTTGGACTCGGCCAGGGCTGGGGCGGCCCGCAAGGGGAACCGGTACGTAGGGAGGCAGCCTACACACAGAAGGTCGCGGTGGGGTGGAGGTGACGGGTTGGGTAGGAGAGGCGAGGGGAGGGGAGGTTGGGCCATGCACAGGGGCGGTCCAGCGGGGCCTCAGCAAGGGGGCGGGGTAGGGTCCCTCTCACCGCATGCATCCGCTTCCAGCTGCATCAGACCCACCCGCTGAGCAGTGCGAGTCCAAGGGCTCATGCCCGACCTGGCCCATCTCCATCCCCCCCGCCTCGCTGCGTGGCCCGTACATGTTCTCGTAACCCCCGCTGTGCTCAGTAATACGACTGCCCCTGCCCCTGCCCCTACCCCTGCCCGCCCGTGCCCCCGCCCCTCCCCGCTGCGCTCACTAGTAGGCCTTGAACTGCATGCCGCACGGGTCGTCGCTCTTCCAGGCCACCTTGGAGAAGCGCATCGAGTGCTTGGGGATCTTGGAGCTGCAGTCCTTCCCTAATGGCAATATACGGTGCAGGGGGGGAAACAGCGTGTCCAGACGAGGAGGCGTGTCCAGAAAGGGAGGCGTTACAGGATGGGACTTCGCAGCAACGTAAATGGGTGAAGCGGGGGGTTGAGGGGGTCCTGACGCTGGAGCGGGGCGGACGGGGCGGGCACCGGACTGTCGGTGGAGGCGGTCCGGTGGAGTGGGCGTGCGCGTGACAGATCTGCCCTGAGCAGCTCAACAGGTGCAGGGAGGGACTCGACCTCCGGCGCAGGGCCCTCCGCTCTCGGGCACGCTTGTCCCTATCACACGTGCCCGCCAGCCCCAGCCCGGCTCACTCTTGCAAGTGGCCCGCCCTGACGGGTCATACTCCACGGAGTAGACGGTGGGCATCCTGTCGTTGCCTCTTGAGATGGAACGGCTTGCGAGGCGCTGACTGCACCTGCCGGGGGGGAGGGGGTGGAGCGGGAGGGGGTCGCGTGCGCTGCGGGCAACAAGGGCTTCGCATGGCCATGGACACGACCCTTCCCGCGACACAAGCAGCGGGCCCGGGCCAGGAGCACCTGAACCCCTATCATCACATATGCTGGGCAGGCGGGCCGCGGGCGGCAACGCAGGCCTAAAACGGGTTGCCGCGAGGCATCCTCGCGGATATGCGACCCACCGGTCTGCGAGCGGCCGTGGCGGCGCTTGGCTCCGGCGGAGGGCGTCCTTGGGACAATCAAAGCACTTGCGGTGCGCCTCGAGCGACGCTAAGGGCCGGGCTGCCGGTCGCGAGAGCTGCCGGTGCGAGCTGAGCGACGCCACACTTGCGAGCTTTGGCGCTGCCTTGCACCGAGTGGGGAGCGAGTGAGGCTAGACGAACAGCGAGCAGGGTCTGTGTGTATGGGGCACAAGCAGCTGCGGTTCCTTCAAGGAGCTCGGCGAGGCTGCCCGGCGATCGGGCTTCCCGGCGCCGTGCACGATGCGACCCGGCCGGCGGGTTAGGGACAGGGGCTCGGCAGCAACTTGCATGGGCAACACGCACCCTCCCAAACGCGTCGCCAGCCCCTGCATCCGACCATCCTTCGAAGAAACTCCGCCCAGCCCCTGCAGCAGCCCCGCCACCCCAGAGCGCTTTCCTGTCCCCAACCATGACGTCCGCCCAACACGGCCCCTCCCAATCCAGGGTACCCGTGCATCAACCAGGCCTCGTCTTCTCCCAAGTCTCCCAGTCACGATAGGGCCCACAGTGATTCAACCGTCAACCGCCAAGAGGCCCTGATCAACGGTAAACGATCGACATGCTCGTCACGTGCGTTCCAACAGCCCCCCTCTTGCCTTTGGACCCCACCCCCGCCGCCCTTGTCCAAGCGACAGCGCCGCTAAAGTTCTGGCAGTGCTCGAGCCATGCGGCCATGTCAGACCTCCGGAAGCCCCTGAACAGCTTTGGTGAGGTCAACGCCGAGCAACAACTGGTCATGGTCTGCCAGTCAACCGGCAACCGCTCCGCATGGCAGCCCCCGCCGCCTCTACCCGCTGGGCCTTACCCTTGGGGGCCCTGGACAGCTCTCGGGGGCTCACGCCAGGTCACGAGCTGAGTCAGTCAGTCAGTCAGTCGTCCAACGGGCCCAACAGCAGCCCCGCCCCGCCCCGCCGCGCCGCCCCCGCCGCCGGATGACGGCATTAGTCACCCGCCGCTCAGTAGTCATCGCTGTCCTCGTCATCGCTGGCGGCCTTCTTCTTGCCGCGGCCCTTGGGCGCGGCCTTGCCCTTGGCGCCGCCCTTGGCGGCCGCGGCGCCCTTCTTGGCCTTCTTGGGCTTGGCCTCGTAGTCCTCGTCGGAGGGGTCCTCGCCGTCACCCAGCACGTCGTCGTCGTCGCCCGAGAAGGCGTCGTCCGAGTACTCGACCTGGCGAGGGAGGGGAACAGGGGAGCGGTTTGGATATTTTCCCGTACTGGATAATGGATCACGGTCTGAGGAGGGGGGCGCCAGAGAAGGCGTCGTCCGAGTACTCGACCTGGGGAGGGAGGGGAACAGGGGAGCGGTTTGGATATTCTCCCGTACTGGATAATGGATCACGGTCTGAGGAGGGGGGCGCCAGAGAAGGCGTCGTCTGAGTAATCGACCTGGGGGCAGGAAGAGGGCAGGTCGTTCTCATAGATAAGAGGCGGCGTCGGTTGTCCGGTACGAGTAACGGCGCCGGACGGCGCAACGGGGCAGAGGGGTCCCGATGGCTACGACCACCGTGCGAAGGGCATCGGCGCAGTGCTCGGCTGGTCGAGTCCAGGAGGCGAAGGGTCCTTCCCAGCCCCAGGGTTCGCCCCGCTTGCCCACCGAGGCCCCTGCCTGCCCGACCATGGGCTCGCCACAGCACGTCCCACCCACCCGAGCCATATCGCCCCAAGCCTGGGTGCCCCCCCCCCCACCGCCCCACCTTGGCGGGCTTGCGCTTGGCGCCCCCACGGGCCGGCTTGGCGGCGGGCGAGCCCTCCTGCAGGGAGACAGACTCGACGCGTCAGTGGACTGCATTAGTCATACGGAACTATACAACGTGACATGCAGGCAACCATTGCCGGGGCCGGAGGCGAGCGCGAATGACACGGCAGGCGGCACGAGTGGTGAGGTACGGCTCTTCGGGGGACCCCACGGTATAACGGCGGCGGGCCAAGCTATCTAGAGCAGTCCGGGCGCCCCCCGTCGCCCAACCACCACTACTGCGCACCTCATCGTCCCCGGCGGCCCTCTTGCGGGGCGTGGCCTGCGGGCGGGAGGGGTGGGGAGGTGAGGCCACCAGCCTTGATGCCCCCCCCTTCATCTCACTAAGTGCCGTGCCATAGTCGGGCCGCCCTCTGTGGGCCCTCTCTCTCACACCCCCATGCCGCAACCCTGTACACCGTGCCCTTGCTCAAAGCCCCCGTAACGCCCCTTCTGGTCCAAGCCCGTGAGCCCACGTGCTAGGTGCACCCACACACACGCTGACGCAATCGCATCGAAGGCGGCGCTCCCCATCATGCCCTGTGTCCAGGATCCCCCATACCACGACCCTGAGCCCCATGCCCATCCCCTGGTGCCTCGCCAGCATGGCCCCACCCTCGTAGGCACGGGCTTCACGTCCCCTTCGTCTCCCCTTGTGCCCCCCATGTAGCTGCTTTCTCCACAAGCTCTCGCAGACCTTCGTGCCACCCCGCTAGGCACGGCCCCACCTTCTTGGGAGCGGGCGACTCGGCGGGCGGCGGGGGCGCCTCGCGCTCCTTCTTGAGCACCGCAATGGCCACCTCCTGGTCCTCGGGCTGGGGTGGGGTGGGGTGGGGGGCCAAAGGCGTCGGGGCAAAGGGTAGAGGGGAGGTTGGGTTGAGGAAGGGAAGAGAGAAGGAAGAAGAGGGGAGGCGGTTGGTGCAATGGCCCCCTTGCGCCCGCGCCCCGCACCTTGAGCTTGGTTCCCCCGGCTCTTGCCCTCCCTAACCCCTGACACTAGCAGCCCCCTCTGACAGCGCCCCCCTACACCTTCGTCTCTGCCCCTCCTCCCCCCCACGGTCCGCACGCGCACCTTGAGCTTGGTCACCAGCGCCTCGTGGTTGCCGTGGGCCGCCAGCGCGTTGGCCAGGATCTTGTCGCTGACGCAGCCTATGTGGTAGTTGTTCGTGAAACGTTTGCCGTCGTCCGACTCGGAGACGGAGGCGAAGCGCATCGTGTTCTTCTCGATCTTGGTGCCGCACTTAGTGTCTGGGGAGCGGGGCGGGGCGGATGGAGTTTACCCTGGGCAAGCACGTGACCAGATAGGCCGGTAGTCCCCACAGCACGCAACCCTCGGCTAGCACATGGCCAGTAACCTCTCAGCCCACGTGCGGCTGACGGTCCTGGCTCCCTAGTCGTCTCCATGACACGAGTAAGCTCATCAGGATGGAGCGCTCTAGGCGGTCGCAGCGCCCGGCTCACTCTTGCAGGTGGCCCGCCCTGACGGGTCATACTCCACGGAGTAGACGGTGGGCATCTTGCGTGATGTTGTCTAGCTTGGGCGTCTGAAGGCGGCGGGGTAGCATCGGGCGGGCATGGCGTTTGCGAGTGACAGGACCCGAACCGGCACCCGAAGCCCACCGGCAGCGAAGGACCGTGAGCATGAGGGCAAAAGCGTGCTGCACGAGGCACATGGCTCTAGGCTAGTGGCTCATGAGGGCTGTTGCGCATGACGGTGGGCCCAGGAGTTCGCCCGGGGTGCGGGAGGGGCGGCGAGGCCAACTGAGGGTTGACCGTGCGGCACCAAGTTCGCCCATGGTCGCCCCGACACGTCCCAAGCGCGTCCAAGCTACACAAGCTTCACTTCTGTACCCGAGTATGCGCAATTGCTGCCCCACACGCTCCTGTAGAGCCGAATGGCATGCTGCTTTGGACCCCCAACTGCTGCGGCTCGAAAGAGGCTCACAACAACTTCTATTGGGCCTGTTCACGCCGACAAAGGGCATGCGAGGCGCGAAGGCCCACCCTGATGCCGACCCTGAGCCCCGAGTCAAGCATGAGCGAGCTGCGACCCACCGAATTTCACGGGTGCTCCCGGCCTGGCGGAGGGCGTCCCTGGAATGCTCCAAGCGACGACGTCACGCCTCGTGAGGCTGTTAAGGGCTGTGCGTGAAGCGTAGGCCAAATGGGCAGCTCGGCAGTCACTTGTGCGCGAGCTCGTAACGCCGCGCGTTTGCGAGTGTGACTCTGGGCCTAGCGACACGTTGGTGGGTTTGTCTTCAGCCTCGCGTGTGCGTTAGGGTCTAACGCGGGCCTGCGGCCAGCATGCGAGTGCGGTACGGAGGCGATACGGCGGTGCTGCACCTGCTGCCGTGCGCATGGTCCACGCAGCGCGCGCAAATGCGGCTTCCAAGCCGCATGGCCGGGTCAGTGTGCGCCGCACGGCACGCCACCCGCAACTTCCCGCGTGGCGTGGCGGGGCATGAACGGGCATGCATGGCCACGGCGGCGTGCGGATGGTCATGTCACGGATGGACAAGACGCTGTGCCCCGTAGGCAGACACCTCGCAGAACTGAAACCTTGCGCTTAAAGACAGCGAATCACAATGGCTTGTTGCCGCAGGAGCCGCAACCTGCACAAATGTGCGGGGGACACGGGGATTACTGTGGGGACTTCGACTGATGAGGGCGCGGCGGGGCGCACAAGGCCCTTCAGAAGTATTATTGCCATAAGCACCGTCAGGAAAGGAGGAACAGCAGGGGGGAAGCAATGGACGACGCGTCTCTAGCGGGGGGCAGGAGGCTGCGGGGGCGGGGTTTGTGTGGGACGCGGGGCACGGCAACGAGCTGATGGACGCTTGTGCCCAGCGGCAAGCAAGTCAGCGGGCCCCTTGTTACTAACATCCTGTTACCCTCCTAGCGCTGCATGCTGCTTGCGGGGACGCTCGGTGGAGAAGCCCGTTTGCGCGGCAGATCCGGGCCTCGCACCAAGCCCCTGGTCAAAGCGCTTCGCCACATACACCTCCTTACCACACCTCCTTGCTGCTCTACCACCACGCCGGCTCCATGGCCTCAGGGCCGCAAATCCAGTGCCGGCCGTTGCTCGACCCGCAGCTGCAACCTTCTCCTTGCGGCAACCCGCACCTCGCAGCGGCCGTAGCGGGTCTGCTTGGCAGCGAGGCGGGCTCGGACTGCCTGGTGCAGTTCTGCGTGAACGCGCCCTTCGGCGGAGCGAACCAGCAGGGCGCGGCTGCAAGCACCTCCTCGCTGCACCCGCGACGCATCTCCTTCTCCAGCTGCGATGAGGAGCCGCCACCACCCTCGGCGCTGAGAGCTCGGGCAGCAGCGTCCGCAGCAGCAGGAGCGGCTGGGGACGAGCGCTGGAGCTTTATCAACGACTACGACGAGCAGGAGCCGCAAGTCGCGCCGGGGCCGCTGATATGGTCCTGCCGCGGCCTGCCGCTGCCAGCGCACGGCTTTGTGCTGCGGCTTGCTTCGAGGGGCGCGTCGAGCATGGTGGGTGGTGGGCTTGGGTGGGCCGCGGGGTGAAGGAGGTCAGAGCAAGGGGTGACGTGGGGAAAGGCGAAAATTCAGACTTGAGGGGACGGGAAGGGGACGTGGGGAAGGGAAGGGGATTCGTGGATGAGGGGCCTGGTCGGGGGTCAGTGCGGGCGTGAGGCCGGGGGGATTAGCCTCAAGGGGCATGGGCGGGGTGGAAGGGCCAGCATGCATGAGCTGTATGGGCGTCGGGGACTACAGTGCAGCGCTGGCAGCCTGAGTGCCTCGGAGCAGGCCTCACGGGGAAGGGAAGGGAGGGAAGGGCAGGGAGTATGGGAGGGGGAGGATAGCTCGTGACCAAGGGGCCTGGGCGGGGGGGTCCGCTATCGGCTGCCCTGTTTCCACCCCAACCCACATCGGCCGTTCCCTCCCTGGCTCTCCCTGGCCCTCCTTGGCCCTGCCGCAGTTCACACAATGGGTCGCCCCACCGCCCGCGCCCCACACAGCCGTCGCCGGAGGGCCCGCCGCAGCTGCCGCCGCCGACCCACATGGCTCCGGCTCCGGCGGCGGCAGCGACAGCGCACTATACCGGCGGTACGCCTCTCCCTCCGACGCCGGCAGCGTCGGCGGCTCGGTGGCCCCGTTGTCCGCCAGCACGACCCGCCTAGCTAGCCAGCGGCAGCAGCTCCCGTGGCGACTTCGCGGCCCCGGCCGCCGCAGCAGCGGCTGCCGGAGCCCCGCCACCGCTAGAGGCAGCAGCGTTTGACCGGAGGCAGCAGTACCTGGTCTGCCTCCCGGGCGAGGACTGGGAAGAGGCGGCCTGCCTGGCGCTGCGGTACGCATACACGGGGGTGCTGGCAGCCGGAAACGTACGGCAGTTGATCCAGGTCCGTCTGATTGGCGACGTCGTGCTGGGGCTCCATGGGATCGAGGGCGCATGCTCCTGCATGCTACTCAGCTGGCTCCTAGACACGCCGCCAGCGGCGCTCAACGGCAGGAACGCCGCCCTGCGCGAGCTGCTGTCCTGCCGGGACGTGCACGCCACGTGGAGGCGGTACGTACGCGAGTGCCGGTACCTCCAGTACGGCGACGGCGCGCCGCCCGTGGCGTACGGCGGCGGCGTGCCCGACCCAGATCGGTACAGCAGCTTCGAGCAGCTGTGCGGCGGCCGCGCGCTGTTCGACTGCGGGCAACCGGCGCTGGCGGCACACTTTGGCGATGCGGTGTACACCCTCAACTCGCCGGGCCTGCTGGAGGACCTCCTGCGGCTGCCGGCTGTCGGGCTGGAGGCTCTGCTGTCGTCGGACACCTACGGGACCGACAGCGAGGACAGCGTGTTGGCGCTGCTGGCCACGTGGATGTCGGCGCACTGGCCCCGTACGGACGCTGCCGTACGCGCCCGCCTGGCGGCGCAGGTACGGCTGCTGCGGATGAGCCGTACGGCGGCGGCGTGCCTCCTCATCAGCCTGGCCGCTGACTACGAGGCCCGGGGGCCCGACGACCCCGCCGCCTGGTTCCCGCTGACCCTGGCGGACGCCAGCCTCGTCGTCGCCAGCTGCACCGGCGGCGGCGGCGGCTCCGGCAGCGCCGGCTCGTGGTCGGGCAGTGCCGGCCTGGGGCCCGAGCATGCAGCAGGGGTACCGGAGCAAGCCGCCGCCTACTTCGCAAGGCGCTGCAGCTCCGCGGCCCGCCCATGGTGCCGCCCGGTACCGCCGATGCCGGCACCGCACGGGGCAGCAGGCGGCGGCGGTGGCGGCAGCGGTAGCGGCGGCGGCGGACTGGGGCATGACGGGGTCAGCTTCGGCTGGAGCGTAAAAGGCAGCGTGCTGGAGGCAGCACTAGGCGCCGTGAAGCGAGGCCAACAGTCGGCCGTTGTGTACGGCAGATTCGACGGTGCGGCGGGCCCCGACGGCGCGCTCCTCGCGCGGGGGCTAGCGTGGCGCCTGCGCGTGCAGCTGGCGTGGGGGTCGAGTACGGCAGGTGTGTTCATTGAGTGCGCCGTACCGGCCTGCTACTCCGTCGGCGGCTCGCGGCTGTGGGGCGCGCAGCTGCCGTACCCCGTGGGGCTGGCGGCGCGGCTGGTGGTCCTGGGGACCAGCGAGCGGGACGACATCGTTCTCGAGTACGCCAGCGACGGGTACGGCAACACGCCGTACTACAACCACTACGGCGGGGCGTACGGCGGCGTGCTGGGCGGCAGCAGCTGGGGCGACCCGGACCTCCTGCAGCTGTGGCGGGGGGGCGGCGTGGGTCCGGAGCAGGCGTGGTGCGGGCACTTGGTCGGGGGTCAGCTCCGGGGCCGGCTGATGCTGTCAGCTCCGTAAGCGATGGTCCTACGCTTAGCCAGGTGGCAGCGTGCGATCTCAGATAAATGACGTGCTCCTTCAAGTGAGTGGCGAATGTGTTAGGAGGATGACTGGACGAGGTCTTGATGGGGGCCTGGATGGGGGTGTGGCGCGATTTAGTGCGTGAGCAAGGTTTGCATGTGGGGAAAGTGACAGCACGCGGGCGTGCGGTTGGGGATCTGTGGACCTTTGCTAGGCTAATAAGGATCTGCGCATTGCAAGGTGTATGGACTGGGCGTGCGCTGGGTGAAGGCGAGAGGGTCCGACCCCAACGCGGACATCCCTTCGATGCGTGATCTGGCGGTATAAGGCTGTGTGGGGGATTTGCCTGCTGTACTGATAGGTGATGCAGGTCTTACATGTGGGTCCGGTGTAGTTACAGCTAGCGGTGCATCCTGCAGCACAACCCCGCAACCCCGGGGTCCCCATGCATCATCGCACAATCTCCTGCGGCCCTCCTGCTGAAGACGGCGGCGGGCCTTCGCCTTCGCCGCCCCAGCCATACTCCGGGCGAGGCTCCGGCACGCACGCTTTGCATCAACACACTGTCACTTAAGGTCAACACAGCCTCCCATCCCCGCGGTCCATCGCCCAATAGCCCGGCGACGCAGGACCAGCGGTTTCGGCAGGTCTAGCTCATCGCACATTACGCACACGTATCATTATCCAGCGACAACCGCGGCGCACGCCACTTGCGGCGCACGCCACTCGGCCTACGCCCCACGGCTCGTCCCTCAAAACTTGGCCCCAGAAGCACATGCTTGCGCACCCGCCGAGGCCCTCCTATGGTCCGGCCTGCGGTACCGCCCATCCTGCCCATAACCACACGTCATCGGCTCCAGCTCATGGTCCCGGTCCACTATGATGATTCCCCGTTCTCTAAGGCCTAGAGCTCCATGAGCTATTATCCGCTCCTGGGATCCGGCTCAACTGCCCTCGAGACGCTCTTGGTCTCCCAAGCTCTCACGGGGCGCCCTAGTAAGGCGTAGTAAGGCATGCCGCCTAGAACACCGGCGCGCCCTCGCTGATGCGCAGGTTGTAGGTCAGCGTCTTCATCCACTCGGCGGCCGAGGCCTCCGTGGCGGACGAGAAGTCGTAGCCAACTAGGCGCAGGATACCGTAGTTGGCCGTAATCACCTCCACCACAATCACCCTGCGGAGGCACGACACGAAAGGCGCGTCAACATAAAGGACTTGTAGCCCAACGGAAGTAGCGGACCAATGCCAGAGGGCCGAGGCCGCCCCGCTGACACTCTCCTCATCAAGACCCCTCCTGCCTTGCCCCGCAGGCCGCGTTGACCCCCACCCGTCTCCCCACAGACCACCGTCCTTAGGCCTCCAATAGGGACCCGAGGACGATTCAGCATGACGGATGACTCACTGGTTGCTGGGGTTGACGTAGATGGGGCGCCAGAAGTCGTCCGGCACGCCCGTGCAGGCAATGGTCATGGCGTTGTTGCCCATCTCCAGAACGTTGGGCACCCGGGAGCGCGCCACGTCAGAGAACTTGGTCAGGCGCAGCGGGGCGGCCACGGCGGCGGTCTGCGAGGAGGAGGGGGTGGGGGAAGAGGAGGAGAAGGGGTGGGGTGGGGGTAGAGGAGGAGAAGGGGTGGGGTGGGGGTAGAGGAGGAGAAGGGGTGTGGGAGGGGAGGGAGAGAGGCTGACATGGGGATTGGAGGCAGCATGCTCTGACCAGGCCGCCTGGGCAGTCCCTAACGAGCGCTGTGCACATTGGTACTCAGGATTCGGGGCTGAGGCTGCTGACAGCCTAAGCTCCGCCTCAGCTTTCCACAACCCGCCGAGCCCCGCTGAATGCTGATGGGGGTAGGGTGGGGAGCTGGCGCCCCCATCGGAGGACCGCCTCGGCCGCCCCCCACAAGCACCTCCAGACCAAAACTAGACTCTCCTCAGCCCTCCTCAGCCCTCCTCAGCCCCGTCAAGGCCTGCTGTGCCTACCTTGGTGCAGCTGGCACCGTCAGGAGCCTCAGCTCTGCCTCAGCTTTGTACCATCGGGGCAGCGTGGGAGCTCAACCGAAGCTAGGACCCTCCCCGGCCCTCCTCAGCACCAGCAGAGCCTGCCCACCTTGGTGCAGCTGGCGGACGGCCAGCCGCCCAGCTGCCGCACGATGTTGGTGAGCACCGTGTTGGACGCCGACACGAGCGGCGTCACCATGACGTTCATGACGGTGTTGCCCAGGTCAATGTCGTTGAAGAGCTCGTCCTTCTTGTCCTGCGTAAACGTGGAGCGGCCCAGCGTATTGTCGAAGGCCATGGCCACGCCGATGCTGGGGTACGACTCCTGTACGGTGATGGCCACACGGCCGGGCTCCGCCTGGTCCAGGGCTGCGATGGGGGGTGGGGTGGGGTGGGGGGATTCGGTACGGGGGCAACCCAGATCAAAGGCTTCAACAGAAAGCGAAGGGTGGCGAACGGGTCAACGCCCAGTCAGCCACCTCCTGGCGGGCGCCTCCTGCCTCCAACACAGCTTCCCCCCCACTGGCGATGCTCTCACCGACACGGAAGGCCTCCGTGCGGGCGCCCCCCGTGCCTTCCACACAGGTCCCAGTGCCCTCCTCCCGTAAGCAGGCCCACTGGGCCCCCTCCCTACAACACCGCTCACCGACGCGGAAGATCTCCTTGCGGGCGCTGTCGACGGCGGGCAGCACGGCGCTCTCGGGGTCTACGATGAGGGCCACCAGCAGGGCGCCCAGGTCGTGGGGCACATCGGGGGGCTGGGGCGCGAAGGGGGGCTCGTTGGGCAGCTGGGCGGCGCCGGGGCCGCGGGGGCTGCGGGGTGCCTTGGGCACGGGGGGCAGGCGCGGCGGCGGCGAGGGCTTGGGCACGCCAGTCAGGCGCTGCGGCCACACCAGCAGCTTGGTAAGGCCCACGCGGCCCGCGCCGCGGGCGCCCGCCGAGAAGTCGTCGCCCACAAAGCGGACTGTGGCGGCGCCTGCGCATGTTTGCGGTTGCAGCTGGTCAGGGCAGTGGAAGGTCAGCTACGGACAGCCCATGGACAAAAGCCCAAGCACAAGGCCAGACCCAGATTCGGATTCAGGTCCAGTTGACGTTGGCCGACCCCACGCTGCAGCCCAAGCAGCCCAAGCCGAAGCCAAGCTAGCCCAAGCTGAAGCACCAGACATGAGAGACATCCCCACGAAGCCCAAACCCACCGGGGCCGAAGAACTCAATGATCACGGGCCGGTTGCGGTCGAAGGTCTGGTAGACGGGCGAGGAGCCGTAGCAGTTGATGGCGCTGGTGCCGCCCGAGGAGCGCCAGGGGCCCACCACGTCCGTCAGCAGGCCGGGCGAGGGCTTGAAGCGGGCGCCCGCCTGGATGCCCTCCTGTACGGGGCGGGCGGCAGGGGGGGATAGACGGGTGGATAGTGCGCGTGAGTGCGGGCGCGGGTGGCAGAGTCAAGGGAAGACGGGCATGAGCGGAAGCAGGGGAGCAGGAAAGGGTGCGATGGCCTCTTGGACGCTTAGCTCGGGCCAGGTCGTACCTTGGAGCAGCGCACGTTATCGAGGCCGGTGCTCTCCATGGCAATGGTGGCCAGAGCGTTGGAGCGTGTCTGAAAGAGGACGGGATAAGGAGGGGAGGGTTGAGGTGCCAGACAAAGCGTCAGTGAACCCACCCAGAAGTCTTGTCCGGCCACGTGACAACAGCTCCAGTACTCTGCACCAGACCCCGCGGCCCCTCTCACCCCAGGCGTCACGATCACGACCAGGAACGTCTGCCAGATCAACACACGCGTCAGCAGCTCGTACTTCTGGGACTGGGTCAGGCGCTGGTACGTGTTGTCGAAGATCTGTACGGCAGAGGTACGCACAACAGGACGGCAAGAGGTCAGAGCGCCACACCGCCACCAGGGCACCCTGCCCCGGGCCCCCAAAGGTGCTCAGCCCATCGGGCCGCCCCCACCCTCCCATCCGCCCCTCCTCCTCCCCCTGCCCCCACTCACGATGTGCACGGGCGCGTTTCCGAAGTTGGGCTGCCCGACCACGTCGTAGCCCTTGAGCTCGCGCAGGCCCTTGAGCAGCTTCTGCTTGCGGTCCAGGTCCTTCTTGTCGGTGGGCGGGCGCAGGTCGGTAATGAGGATGGCGTCGCGGTAGGGGCCTGCGCGCGTTGGGTGCAAGTGGGATGAAAAAAGCGGCGTGTGGTTGGTGAGATTGTAGACCTTTTACTGTCTGGACATGCGTGGTAGGGGCCGGCGGCAGGTGTCGAGGTGACAGACAGGAACACCAAAACAGTAAGATGATGCCGTCTACGAATGGACTACCTGGGTCTCACTCATGCACTCATGCAGAGCACCCCGACACGGGCACTGGTCCGTTACGAGGGCGGGGGACTCACCGAGGGGGCCAAAGTTGGTGGGGCGGGGGGGCAGGCGGGCGCCCGGGGGCCGCGGCGGGCGCTTGTAGGCGCCGCGCGGCGGCGGCGGCGAGGGCGGGGAGCGCAGGCCGCCCGGCAGCGGCGGCAGCACCTCGCTGGGGTCCACCGGCTTCTGGGTCACCAGCGCGGCGGCAAACACGGTCAGCGAGGTCACGGGCTTGCGGTTGTCGCCGCGGCCGCCCGACATAAAGTTGTAGCCGACCAGGCGCACAATACCGCCGCCTGCGGGCCACGGAAGGGAGGGCAGGCAGAGATGTGGGCCCGTCTTCACCCCCCAAACTCTGCCGATGGGGGACCGGTGGACGGATGAGATGAGGTCCTTGGTACAGGATGCGTCGTCTTGGCTCAAACCCTCTCCCACTCGGCCACAAATCTCAAGGCCCATGCAGGCTCCCGAGGCGCTCACCGACGGTGGGCATCTCCAGGATGACGGCCTGGTCCTGGACCAGGTTGACAGCGAAGAGGTTCTGGCCCAGGTTGCACCTGCGGGGCCAGAGCCGGGGCCGGGTTCGACACGTCGTCGTTTGTCGCAAGGGGCTGGAGAAGGGCAAGGGCTATAGCAGCGGCCGGAGCAGGTCGGGAACTGCAGCAGGCGGCCTCAGCACGCCCCACGCCGCACGCCGCGCGCGCCACGCACCGCACGTAGCGCGTGTCCGCCATGGCGCGCCAGCCGTCCGAGCGCAGGTCACCGTTGATCTTGATCTGGCGCTGGACGCGGCCGTTCTCGGGCACAGTGCCCTGCAGCACAAGAGGGAGGGTCGCGAGGGAGGGAGCGTCGGGACACGCAGCTTCCCCCAGCCCCCGTGGCTCCGATACCATGGCCCTCTCTGACGGTGCCGTCACCAGCCCATTGCCTGCCATGTGCCATCCTCCCCGCCAGCTGCACCCCCACGCAAACCGAACCCTGTCCCGCCCCCACCCACCCCGTTCCCCCCGACTCACCGACACACACCCCAGGCTGCTCGCGCCCGTGAGCTTGGCGAGCAGCGTCTGGCGCTGCGTGTCCGACACGCCGGCCGTCACCACGACCGAGAGGATGGTCTTCTTGCTCTGCACCATGTCGGCCAGCGTGTTGAGCGTGGTGGCGTCCATGGCCGCCAGGGTCGTGTCGTAGCCCACGTGCACCAGCGAGCCGTCGATGGGCGAGGAAGACTCGCCGGGGGCGTTGCCCAGGTCGGTCACACCGTCCTGGGTGGTGAGGGGGTGGTAAGGGAGGTTGGGGAGGGGGCGGGTGGGGAAGGGTGAGGGGCGACGGCGGTTTGGGCTTTCGTGTTCCGCCTGGGGACCGAGCGACCGACAGCTCTAACGGTCACCCACGAACATCCTAAGCCTGTCAACGGTCAGCCGCTAACCTCCCCGGCAGCCCCCAGCTCGTCAATGGTCAACCGCCAACCGCCCACTCACCACCAGCTTGGACTTGGCGGCGGCGTCCGACATGGCAGTCCGGTCAGTCAGGAAGGCCACGCGGGGGATGCGGCCGCCGGGGAACTTGCCGCCGGGGGGCGGCGTCGGCGGCCTGAGCGAGGGCGGGAGGCAATGGCAGGGTACCCGGTGAGGGGCTCGGGAAGGACCCTTGGACCCAAATGCATGCCCTCTCCACGGCCGGAGCTACCCCTGCCCCTCCTCCCCCCGTCAGCCTCGCCCTCCCTTCGCTCCTCCCATCCGCTTTGCGATACTCACTGCGGGGGCGAGGGCGTGGAGAAGGGCGGCGCGGGCGGCAGCATGGAGCGCCCCCACGTGACAGCCACGGTGGCCATCGAGGGCAGGCGCATGGTGCTGGAAACGTCCTTCAGGGAGCTCGTCCAGCCGCCAGAGGTGAAGTCGTAGCCGACCTAGATGGGGGCAAGGACAATGGAGGGGTGCAGATGGCGATGGGCCGGTTGGAGGTTGGAGGTTGGCAGGGGCCCTAGCTGCCGCTGCCGTCGCGTTTGCGCCCCCCTCACACCTGGACCGACCCTTCGACCCTCCCCGCCTTTGCCGACCACGTAACACCTGTACCTGCCCCTTAGACGCCTGCCACAATTCCACTAGCCTTGCGTACCGGGGACTACCCGTACACACGTTTCTCCGTACCAGCACTGGACCGTGACGTCAGCGCCCCAGCTGCCCACCACAGCTTTCCTCAGCCAACCAGATCCGGATCTCACCAGGCGTACGATGCCCGATCCGACCGCGAACTCCCACATGGCCGCCTCCAGGGGGTGATCGGCCACCAACAGAAGCTGCCGGCCACGATCGCACGAAAGACCGATGGTGTTGTCGCGAGGCTGTGGGCGATTCGGGGGGTTGTATTGGTGGCGTGGGGTGTAGGGTTTGGCGTGGCGGTCGGGGGACGCACTGTGTGGCAACAGCCGAGGCTGGAAGGCTTGGGCCCCTACGTCCCTGCCGCAATCTCTGTGCGTTTGCCTTCATTCCACCCTGTTCCCAGGCACCCACGTTCATGTTGGCTGAGAAGCGAGGGATGTTGTTAACGTTGGAGAAGTCCGAGAAGGGGGCGGCGGCCATGTCCTCCTTGGGCCCCATGACACGCTGTGGTCGGTAGGGAGAGGGGGAGGGGAAGGGGAAGGGGAAGGGGGAGGGCGAGGGCGAGGGGGAGGGTGAATGACACAAAGGGGTCAGAAGGCCTGGGGCTGGACCCATCTCGGGGGAAGGGGAGGGGCGAGACACATGACGCAAGGGGGTCGAGGGGCCAGGGGCTCAGACTGGACCGGTCTCCCTCACAGCACTCCGCAGTGCGCTCGTTCGTATGGCTTCATGCCCGCGGCTTGGCTGACCCCAGCGTGCAAGCACAGCACACGTGTACCGTACGACACATGCCGTACCTTGAGGCAGTTGACGTTGGCGCCAATGACGTCCGAAAGGATGTTTGAGAGGGTCGACTGGCTTGTCTCGGGAGTAACCACGATCGACAGAACGGTCCGCGCGTTCTTCACCTTGTCTTTGAGCGTCTGTAAGGCACGAGCAAAGCGCGAGGGATCAGCGGACAGCCTTCCAGGAGCAATCCTGCTTCACGCATACCTCCACGACCCCTTTCGCCTAGGCCCGCCCGGCCGTTGCCCGGCCCTCCTCTGCGTCCTCTGTCCGCGAAAGGGCCGACTTTCGGCGAATCCCGACCTCAGACCCCGGCGTACGACAGATGTCGTAAGGCCGACTCACGCTCTTGGATCCGCTGGAGAGGGACGAGTACGTGTTGTCGTAAATCACGTGGATGGCCGAGTCGCCAGGCTGGTCGGCGCGCGCGATCACGTTGCTGGATCCGAAAACGGAGATGATAGATGTTTTCAGCTGCGTCTTGCGCAGCGAGTCAGACGGCGAGCGCGCGTCCGTGAGGATGATGACGTTGGCCTCGCCCTCTGCGGTTACGGACGGTTACCAACGGTTTTAGTGGAGTTTACGGACAAGTGACTTTGACGAATACGGATATCAGCCGGCGGTTGCGTGGCCAGATCAAGGTTTTGGGACTGTTAGCCTAGCATCTAGCCTACTCGGCGCCCTTGGGCAAACACTCATACGAACGGCTGTACGGCGTTACGGACAACAGCCGGCAGTTGCACAGCCAGACCAAGGTCTCGGCCCAGCAACCAGCGCGTGTCCCGGCTCGGGGCGCGGGGAAGTACTCACTGGGAGCGGCTGGAGCGCGCGGGGCGCGGGGGTTGGGGAAGGCGGTGGGCTCCCCGGGCTCTCTGGGCTCAGGGACGAGGCCGGGGCTGGGGTTGGCCTTGGGGGAGGGAGGGGGACGAGGAGGAGGCGACGAGGCGCGCGGCGGCGGCGAGGCCTCCACCACAGGGCTCCCCGTGGCAAAGAGCAAGAGCTTCTCGTACTGCGACTGCCGCAGCGAGTCTGCGTGGGAGGGCGGGGCGGGCGGGAACGTTGGGGGAGGGGCACGATACTCTGGCCCTAACGGAGCGTGCGGGTTGGGTCAACACCTGTAACATCTGTCTGATACCGGATCAGCCTGGCCATGTCACCACGTCTTGCGCGGGAATGACTCATGCCGTACCAAGGACGAGGTGCCGTGGGCCAGCGCCACCCATGGGCCTGCCCGCCCGCCACCTGAACCTGCCGCCACACCCGTTCCTCTGGCCCCCTGCCCCCCTTTCCCCCTCCCCCACCATACCCAGCCCTCTGCCCCCTAAACCACTCAGCCGCCCCACCGAAGTAGTCATAGCCAATGAGCTTGACAATGCCGCCATTGGGCGTTTTGAAAATGTACAGCGGCGAACGGCCGTCGTTGGTCGAGTACCACTGGGTCCCTGCGTGTTGGGGGCGACGGGGGGCGGTCATGGAGAAGGGAACGGAACCCGCTGCTTCAACCCCGCGTGGGTATCGGACCCCTCTGCTCCGTCCGCAGAGAGTTAGTGGGTCCTGTTTACAACGCCACTCCCCACGGCCCTGCACGTGCGACCTGGCTCGTGCCCCGCCCCCCTCCGTTACCCTACCTTACTACAATCGCACTAGCCAGCGCCCCTCATCCACAAATCACTGCGCCGCCCCCTCCTCCCCTCACCCGCAGCGCACACGTAGCTCTCCGCCTGGCTGCCCGTGAAGAGCGACAGCGGCAGCGTGGCGCTGTACTCCAGGAACTGCAGGTTGGCCGCCTTGCTCAGAAGGTCCTGGACAAGACAGGCGAGGAAACGCAGGGCGGGGCATTCAAGGCGACACACCGCGCCATATCTAGGGCCTTCAGCTGCTGGTCTGGGCGCCGCCCACCAGTCCCGTTCTCACGGAGTCCGTGACTCCATCCGGCTCTGAGCGCAGGTCCGCGGCAAGCTGGACTCCGGTCCGAAGTGGCGCGCCGCCCCGCCCGACCCAAAGCCTTCCAGGGCTTCGCCAAAGCCCGCAGGTGCGCTGCCCGCTCGCTGCTCCCACTGCTGCCTCCATCGCACTGCCACGCTGGCGGTCCGCGCTCCTGAAAGCGACGCCTGAGCCCACATAACCTTCACACAGGGTCCCACCACATCCGGCCCCTCCGGCCCCGGTACGCCGCCTCAGCGGCAACCCCCTCAGGCCGGTGGTCCGGACTCCGCAACATCCAGCCGCCACGGAGAGCCAGGCCCACCACACCCGGCCCCGCTGCGCCGCCTCTCCGGCCCCCTCCCCACGCCCGTCCTCACCGCCTCGCAGTTGGGGCTCTGCCCCCCTAGGAAGGGCGACAGAATGGCATTGTAGTCGTACCCAGCCGACGACAGAAGCACCAGCATGCTGCCGGGCTTGTTCACGGCCGCAGCCATGGCGTTCAGGAGGGCCTGTCGGTTGGGGTTTGGAGCGTGGGGTTGCACGGCACAGGGCAAGCGGTGAGGGTGTGCGGTTCGTGGTGGGCTGGGGGCAAGAGGTGAGGGGGTTACGGTTGCGCGGTACTTGGGGTCTGCGACTAGGTTGTTCTGCCATCCCCTACAGCGCGTCCAGGGGCAGGGGTGCACAGCCAGAAGCTCGTTACCGCCAGGGCAGCCACGGGCGCACGTGGCTCCAAGACCCAAGTTCCAAGATCCAAGATCCAAGCGCTTGCTCGGCCACATCCTCGCTGATCTCGAGCTTCTAACCACAGCCACGCCGAGGGGCCTCACGGCCTGGCCTCAGGGCTTCGCCCCAAGCCCGCCCGCCCCCCAAACCCCATGCAAGCGAAACCCGTGCGGCAGCCATGCAGGGAGGAGTGGGGATCGAGGGGGCTGCTGACCTGGTTAAAAGCCAGCTCATAGGCCCGAATGATGTGCGTCTTGGCCGTAGCGGACACCTTAAGGGTGCCCTGAATCACCTCCACTTGGAAGGCGGCGCCCACTTTCTGTTGCAGGCAAAACGTGAGGGTAAGGGCGAGGGTAAGGGCGCACATGGTAAGGGCGCACATGGCCTTGCAAAGGCACGCATGCACCACCCCCTAACACATAAGCCTTGCCGCCCGCAACCTTGTGTGCCCCGCTAGGCCCCGCCCCGCCGCCCGCCCCTGCCCACCTGGACGCTGGTGACCAGAGCGCTGGTTCCCGTCGCACCCTCGTACACGGCAATGGGGCTGTACGTGGTCAGCTGCGCCAACGCAACTTGGGCCGCCGAGAGGGCCGCGACGCCAAGAGCCAGTCGGAGGCAGAGCCTTGCCGGCAACCCTCGCCGGGCCGCCATCCCCATCTTCGGGGCTCGGGAGCGCGTGCCCACGCTCAACCGCCCGAAAACCAAGTTTGGTTATGGAGGGGATCGGCGTTCAGGGGCTGAAGTCGGAGCACGCTCCACGGCTGGTCAGCCGGAGCGGTCGCAGGACGGAGCCCTACGGACGCAAGCGAAATGGGGGCAGGCGGGGTCGGGGGCGTTGGTTGCGGTGTGGGCGGGGCGTCAGCAGCAGCAAGGCAGGGTGGGTAACGCGCCGCCACCACCAGCACGGATTCTAAGAGCCGCAAACCGTCTTGGGTAAGACTAAGTCGTCCAGGGTGCGTTCGGGTCAGCAGCTGCATCGGCACGCTGAGCCGAAGCTGCGCGGCGCGCTTTCAGCGCTGACGCCGCCCCGCCCCCTTCTAGGTAGTATCCAATCCTATAAGCAGGAACGTCAGCTGGGGGGCCCTGTTGGCCGTTTGTGTGGCCGGCCGAATGGCCATCCGTCAAGCAACGCGCCCATCCCCGGCTTGCAACGCACGACGAGCACCTCTTGAGCGGCCTAAAGTGCTCAATTGTGCCCCAGCAATTGAAAGCTACGTTAAGGGGCCTAATTTGGCTGGCGAGCGTCGCTCGCTCGCTCGTAGAACGCGTTCACGGGCTGACCTTGTTGCCGAGAGGCGGCGGACGTTGTTGCCTAAGTGGAGGCGATGAGATAATGCTAGCGGCTGCAAGCGAGCCTGAAAGCGCTATCACAGGCGCGATTGCAAAAAGGGCGGGCGGCAACACCGGCCTTCCCATGCCGCATCGTTTTGGTGCGCGCCAACCACGACGGTAACTTCCGCATACTGGACCCGAAACGAGGTATACATCGCCGGGTATGCCAAGAGGCTTCGCATGTGTCTGCAAGTGTGAGTCCGCAAGTTAGCGCCAACAAACTTGGCGCACCGCCCGCAACCTCTCTGGATCCACGAGCACCGTGAAGGGTACTGGCTTCAATGAAAGGCGCCTTTTAACTGCCCTTGTGCTGAAAGGCTGCCCGCGGGTAGCGATTCCGCACGCACGCGGTCATGGACTGTCGGACACACGCGCCAACGATACTTCAATGTCAGTGCTACAACACTTGGGATGGATGGTTCCCGGGTTCGCTGTGTTGGGCTGTGTTGCTTCCGCAAACAGCATGTCGGCAAGCCAGCCGCTAAGACGAAGACTAAGCCGTGCTTAGCATCAGTTTTAGCTGCGCAAATACCGAGCTGTGAAGTCCGGCGCAACGCGCGCAGCTGAGCGCTCATGAACCGGGGGTCGCGACCCCACCCGACCCCACCCGACCGGACCCCCGCTTTCGGCGACCAGGTACCCCGTTCACAGGCACAGGCATTCTGCGTCGGCCAACATCATGCGACGCCAAACACCGCGGCACTACGCCCCGTTGTCTATAATAACCCCCGCTGCACGGCCCCTGCGAGCACAGAACCCGACCGGACCACCTGAGTACCACTCGATACTGCCTTGACACGACGCGCCTACAAGATGACAGCTCTTGAACAGGGCGGCCTCTTCTACCCGGGAACTAGGGAACATAGCCGAACCACAACCTCAAGCGTGCGCCCCATCACTGCCCCACCAGGGTCCGTACACCGCCCTCTTGTCAGTCCGTACATCGTTGTGATGGGTAATGCTGACATGCCTCCTCCAAATAACAGTACGTTCGCCTTCCTGCACGCCTTCATCCGAAGGAAATTACGACTCCCCCCTCACACAGCACCACCACCACCACCTAGTCTAGGGTAGACAAACTGCAGGAGGACAGCCCATCGCGGCATACATGGCCCCATGCGCCTCAGCAAGTTTTTCTCGTTCATCCCAACCCCTCAACTATTTTTGAGGGGTTCGCATCCTGTCCTCTGCAACTCAAGCGGAGCACTTGGTCCTCCCTGCTCCCCACTTGCCTCTTATTGCCGCTTGAACCAAGCGCCCTGCAGGCTGCCTAACAGGCTTGCACCATGTCTGTTTCACTTTCATGCCTTCTTATGCAAAGGTGAATTACGAAGTTTGATAGCACATGTCTCATCAGTGTGGGAGTACTGACCGCCTTGACGTAGGGAACGGCTGGTACCTTTCGACCTCGCCTCCATGATCTTTCCTTGCAAGTACATGCGTAAGCAGTCATTCAGCATGGGCCCCCTGGGCGGCTTCCTTTCGAATCAGTCCTTTATTTTGGGGCGCCTTCAAACCCTGTCGAACCACATCACCTAGATAGGAGTCCGCACAAGCCCGCCTGAAACGCGCTTGACCCCCGGCCCAACGTGACTGCCTCCCTTGCGGCACACGCTGGGCAGTAAGCCGCCTCCAGGCTCCTCCACGTCCGTTCCCTCCTCCGTCCTTCTCAAGACGCCATCGGCTGGTTGGCGTCGCTCCTGCCGCCGCTGGCGCCGGCGCTGCTGCGCTGTTGCCGGGCGCCCAGCACGCGGGCCGCCGCCGCTGCCAGCGGGTCCGAGAGCAGGCGGCTCCAGAGCTCCGCCTGGGCCAGCCGTGCGTCCTCGTGGGAGGCCTGCGGGGGTTAAGGTGTGCATTGCGGAAGTGTGGGTCGGGAAGGCACATGATGTGTGCAAGAGCCTTGCGTGCCGCATTTCCGTGGTGGACAGAGCTCAGTGGCAACGCCGGCAGCAGGGGCGGGCATGGCAGGACAGGAGCAGGTCCTGTGCGTAAAGACCAATGCATGACGGGCGGACAGTTGTCGTACAGCACGCCGAGGAACCCTGATGCCGTACAGCGCCAAAACTTACCCAGCTGGCGTCCTGCATGTGCTGCAGCAGGGCGGGGCGCACGTCCTCGGCCTTGCCGTACGGGCAGGTCTTGTACACCCTGCGTTCGCAGTGAAAGGGGGAAAATTGATTGTGTGCGTCCCAGCCACTCTCACCCACGCCTCCCTTGCACCAGTACCCCATCCGCCCTAGCAGGAAGCCCGACAGCACCACCACACCCCAACACCCCAACGCCCCACGCGCCCGCACACCTCCCCCCTCCACCACCCCGCCGTCCCCTCCTCCCAGGACGCCCTCCCGCGCGCACCCACCTGTACCCGTGCCGACCCAGCGAGAAGCCCAGGTGGTCTGCCACCCCAAGCGGCTGCACGAAGGCCACTGGGGCGGCCTCGGGGCTCAGCCCCGCGCGGGCCAGGGCCGCCACCGCCGCCTCCACCTCGCCCCGTCGCGCCGCCGCCAGCATCACCTCCGCGCGGCCCGCCTGCGCCGCCTCCAGCAGGCGCTCCAGGCAGGCCGACCAGGTGGAGGGCGCGTCGGAGCCGTTGCCCACCTGCGGAGGAGACGAGATGAGGAAGGTAGGGGAGGCGAGTGGGGGGTCAGGAGAGATGGCAGGAGGTACGGGGTCGCAGGGGCTTCGCGCGTCATAGGTGCACAGCCCTGACGACATGGCCAAAACTCCGCGGCCGTAAACCGCACGCGGTCCCTGGCTGGCAGCCTACGCACCAGCATGAAGCCCCCTACAAATGGGACCCTCACTTACCGCACCTTACCAGCATGGCCGTTACCGTACCTTCACGCTCCTGCCCCTTACCATCTCCTGCCCACCATCTCCTGCCCACCCCTTCCTTCTCCCTCCCTCCCCCCTCCCGCTCACCAGCTTGGCTCCCAGCACGTAGCCCTCGCTCTGCGCCGTCTCCAGGTCTCGCGTCAGACGCTGCAGCGCCCCCGCCGCACCCACGGCGTACGGCAGGAACAGCCGCGCCTCTGCGGGCGCCGCGGGGCGGCCTGCGGCCAGGGCCTCGGCGCCCACGCTGTTGACGGCGCGCAGCAGGGGCGGCAGCAGGGCGCTCAGCACGGGGCCCAGGTGGGGCCCGTCCAGGTCCTCCAGCAGCAGCTTGACGCCCTGCAGGAAGGAGGCCAGGGGGCCAGGCAGGCGGGCAGAGGGGTCAGGTTCCGGTTAGTGACGTCGCTCGTGGAGAGCAAAACACGGGCGAGCAGGCTGCGTCAGGCTGCGTCAGGCTGCGTCAGGCTGGGTCAGGCGAGGTCAGGCGGGGTCAGATGTGCGCCATTGTCCTGGCCGCCACTTGCTCACCCTGGTGGCGGCGTGCTGCGCCAGCTGCTGCAGGCGCTGGTCCATGGATGCCAGGCACTGCCGCTCGGCGTCGTCCAGGGGGGCGCCCGCGGCCAGGGCGGAGGCGGTGCGGCGGAGGGCCTCGGGGTCGGCCAGGCGGCGGGGGCGCACGATGGCGAAGCCCTGGGAGGCGGGGGAGGACGGTAGGGCTTAGCAGGAGCAAGGGTTTGAGGCTGAGGTGAAGGAAGCATATGAAGTGGCTGTGGGCAAGGTGTAAGGAGGCAGCTGTTTATGGGCAGGAATGGGGGACGAGGGTTGGGGTAGTGAGAGGGGAGGACCGTTTGAGAGGGGTGAGCACCGGGTTGCATGACACCCAGAGGGGCTGACCTGGGTGGGCATGGCCGAGGCGGTGTTGATGGCCGCGAGCAGGGAGTGCAGGTGTCCGACGGGGGGGTTGAAGGGGTCGGCGGCATCCAGGATGGCGGAGAGGCCGTGGGCCTTGAGCTTGTTCATCTGGGCCCACGCATCGGCGCGCTCGGCGCCGGCCGTGAAGTGCTCAGCGCACGAGGCGGCGAGCCACGGCTGGGCCCGGAGGAGGTCGGGCCCGTGGTGCGACAGCGGGCTGGTGCACAGGCGCAGTACCAGGAGCGAGCGGAGCAGCTCGCTGGTGCTCTTGTGTTCGAAGCGGTGGTCCTGGGGAGGGGCACGGGGGAGGCACGGGCATGGAGGCGTGAGAGTGTGGGCAGGGCCGCGGGGAGGAGTTGGGAGGGCAGCGGAATAGCGCACAAACGCGTTGCAAACTGCCGTAGCGTCCGGCGACGGTATGAGGCCCTACCTCAAACGTGAGCTGCTCGGTCGGGCTGGCCCGGCAGCTGCACGTTGCGTTTCCCCGTCGGGAGCATGATGCGGAGCGGGACGACCCCACAACAGGCGGAACGATGACCCCGAACCTCAGTTGTGACGTGAGCCTGCTACTAGCGTTGAGCGCTATCGGCCGGGCTGCCATCTCGGGCCCGCGGAGTGCAATACCCTCGCAATTCAGGTGTCGGCAGGCTGAGCAAGTGAGGAGCCAGAGCGCGGGGTGAGCGTGATCATTTTTTAGTATGCACCACTGATGCCTGTGGGCGTTTTCATCTGGGGAGGAACGCGACGAGGGCAGAAATACGCCTCTGCCCATCGGCAGTACGTCTGATGTCCGCCTGGACGGAAACGGCAGGGTCTGGGAAATGTGTAACGCATGTTTCTGTATCGCTTGGCAAACGTTGTTGTTTAAGATGCCAAGCAAGGCGTGGAGCCGCTCTGGCCGCGCAAGGGCATGTACCGGCAGCGGCTGTTGCGGCGGCACACGGCCTCCGACATGGAGCGACAAGTGAGAAATGGAGTTCTTTGATGCTGATAGCGGCCTGGGGACCTCTGCCGAAACTGCACGTCGCATGTCGTGGTGCCCGCCGAAAACCGCCGAGCGGGCCAACGTTCTCTGGTTCCATGCTTCAAGCATTGGGTCTTGCAGGATACAACTTGCATTAGTATGTGCACTGAAAGGGGTCCACGCCCCAACCCCTTCCTCCACGCCCTCGCAGCCCCCCTTACTCCCCCCCCCCCCCCGCCTGGCCCCCGAGGCCAGGTCCTCGACACGGGGCTGAACCATCATGACCATTATGCGTGGCGGCTGGTTACAAACGGCGTGGGCTGACACCGACACGAGGGGGAGGAGCTTGGGTGGAGTCCGTGAGGGTGGAGCCGGCCCATGCCAGATCTTGGCGGGAAACGGCCCGCCCTATGGGCCTTCACCCCCGAGCGCGCTCCCCCAAAACTCACTCCCCGAGGCCGCAACGCAACGCACAGCACACATAGGAGTGCGCAGTCATGTCGACGCCGCTGCGAACGGGCCTGGCGAATTTGTGGCGCAGTGCCGAGCACGCGGACGCCGTGGTCCAGTTTGTGCTCTCGGGCGCTGGCGCCAGCGATGGCGCTAAGCGACAGGTGAGCAGCAAAGGCGCTGAGATTACTGGGCCGCGCTGCTGCGGATCACCGCGGGCGTCCAGGCCGAGCGCTGCGGTGGTTTGACCAGAGCGCGGCCGCAATCGCTGAGCCTTTTTACGGCGCCTGAGCAGAACAGGGATCAGCAGAGAAGTCGCGCGTGTCTAGGAGTGAACCCTCGCGCCCGGACCCCACTCCCGCGCCTCGCCCTTCCTTCCCCCCAGCGCACCAACGAGCTTCCCCCGGGCACGCCCGTGGGCGACCCGCTGCCCCTCCACAAGCTGGTCATGTGCCTCTCCTCACCCCACTTCGCCGCCGCGCTGGCCGGAGCAGCGGCTTCGGCGGCGGGGCCAGCGGCGACCGGACCCGCACCGGCGGGAGCTCTGACCGTGGCGGGGCACGGGGCTGGGGCCGAGGCGGGCAGGAGGCTGCTGGAGATCAAGGTGCAGGTGCGTGGCAGGAACGAGCGCCTGCTGAGGACACCGTTGAGGGGCTGGTGTACACGTGTGTGGGGGGGACACTCGGGGGGAAGAGTGCCGGCATGGCGTTCACAGACTTTGGAGTTACTGTTGCTCTCGTGAGGTGGGCAAGGGCAGCGCTTAATACCAGCCCTTGCCCCTATGCAGGTGGACGGGGCGTCGGAGCTCCCAGCGGTTCTGGACGCCCTGCGCTACGTGTACACGGGGGAGTGAGTGGGGGGAGGTTGGGGAATGGAATGGTCGGATCAGTCAGCGGGTCGATTACTTTGCGGTCACATGGACCTCATCCTTCCGCTTGCCCTGGCTGCGTGTAACGGTCAGGAAACTGGCCTGGGCATCAACCAGTGCACAATACCTCTTCTTATACTGCGCCGTCATGCCCGTCATGCCCTTATGTACCTCCCCACCCCCTGTGTCCCACCTTCCCTCCTCAGGCTCGAGAGCCGCACCTTCGCGCAGCTCCTGACGGTACGCAAGTACGGCGAGCGCTACAGCCTGGCGGGCTGCGTCAACGCCGCGGATGAGGCCATGGCGCAATGTGGGTCGGGACCTCGGGATGCTGAGGGGGGGGGCGAGGGAGGGTGAGGTGTGCCGTGAAGGCAGCGAGGCCGTAGGGGGTCTACAGCTGTTGGGAAGGGCTGTACGGCAACCGTCAGTGATGTGGGTCGGGACATCTGCATACCTGGGGCGCGCCAGCCCTCCTAGAACGTCTCGTCACCTACGCTGTCAAACAAGTTTGATGTGGGGAAGCGCCCAGCCAATGTGGGTCCGACGACAGCACGACACGACTCGCACCTGAGGTTCAGATGTTGACCCAAGCGAGCTTACACCGGCCATTCTCCCATCCACCACCCGTGCAGGCCTGTCCGGGGGCAAGCAGCGCGCTCTGGAGCTCTTTGCCTGCGACCACCTCTTCCCGCCCGTGGCAGGATCTGGGTCGGAGGGAGGTGGACGGCAGGCTTCCAACGCCGCCGCTGCTGGCGGGTTCGCCGGCGTTCTGACGGCAGCTCAGCGCCAGGTGGTACGGCACTTCGGCAATGCGGTGGAGGTGCTGGCCTCCCCCGATCTGCAGGCACAGTGGCTGGCGCTGCCGCCCCTGGGCATTGAGGCGCTGCTCGAGGTGGGATGGGCTGTTTGCGGGGAAGGGAACGCGGGAGGAAGAGTCTGAGGGGCCAAGCGGTGCCGTGGTGGGTGGCTCCCAGGAGGCCGGGTAGCTGGGGAGGGGCTCTCAAGTCGTCCGGGAGGTTGGGTACGACAACAGTAGGTCGGGCGCGGAGACGGGTTTGCGGGATGTGGGTCGGGCAAGAGACGGCCCTTCAAATCCCATGTCCTTACCATCCCACACAGTCCGATGACTTTGCCACCGATGACGAGTCCTCCGTGCTTCTCCTCTTCGCCCGCTGGGTCAGTGAGCGTCACGCGCTGCGCCTGCCCCCGCTGCCGGGGGACCCCTCCCTGGAGCGCCTGTGCCGCCTGGTGCGGCTGAGCCAGCTGGGGCCCGCGTACCTCACCTTCGTGCTGCCGTACATCCCATGGTTCCCCATCTCCAAGCCAGAGATGGTGAGGAGGGTTCGGGAGGGGGCCAGAAACGGAGGGGCGGAGGGCATTGTTAGGCATGTGCCGTCCTGCTTGTGATCACTGCCCATGAGCCTGCTGCATACGTCATGCTCTTCAGGCGGAGCGCATTGTGAGGGCCCTGCTGTGAGCCCTGCCCTGAAGATGAGCCCGCACATGTCACGCTACCCCACCTCCGCCCCCGGCCCTCCCTCCCCCAGGCCTTCCTCCTGCGCTACGCGGCCGCCTCGGACGTGCCCCAGGGCGCTCCCCCGGGGGCCTCCCAGGCCCCCACGGCCACACAGCTGCCGTACAACACGGCCCGCAAGGCGCTGGCGGCCGCAGTGGTGGGCGGGGGCGGGAAGGGGTGGTGGGTTGAGTCAGCGGATACACAGGGGGCGTAAGGGACAAGAAGGGCTTGGTAGTGCAAGACTGCGGAGGTCGGAGCCCCGTGCAGCAGAGTCACGGTTCATACTCCTGCCAGCCCCTGCCGTACAGGCGGGCGTGTACGACGTGAGCTGTGCCTGGTACGGCAAGTCGCGGCGCCAGGCGCTGCCCGCAGGAGGGCTCACGCTGTCGTGGACCGTCAGCCGGGAGGATCTGGTGCAGGTGAGGGAATGCGTGCTGGGATAGGCTTAGGTGCAAGCTGTGCATGCGGGCACGGCTGACTAGCGTGGCCTTTTATTTGGAGAGTCAGACCTCTCTCCTGACGCCCCGCGTGCACACCCCTACCCCAGGGCATCAAGAGCAACACAGCCCGCCACTTCTACGTCCATGCAATGCTGGAGCACCCCCGCATCCCTCGACACACCCACGCGCCACCGCCCGGGACCGCCCCAGCCGCCACCGGGGACCCGTCCCCCAGCGGTGCCGCAGCGGAGGAGGGCCCCGGCAGCAAGGCCCTGGCCCTGGTGGGGTCCGAGGGGGCAGCGGGGGGGAGCGGCAGCCTGGGCGGGAGCGCTCCGGCGGCCCCTCCCCCGGCCAAGATGGTCACGTGGCGCGGGCTGGAGTGGGGGGTGCGGCTGCGGCTGGTCCGGGGCTCGACGAGCGGCGCGGCGGGGTTGATGTTCAAGTGCGGTGTGCCTCAGCCCTTTGCGCGCGGGGGCGTGGCGGCCGGGCTGGCGGTGCCCGGGGCCAAGCTGGTGGTGTACCGCTGGAGGAAGGGAGGTGAGCCGGTCGTCCCAATCCCTTTGAGCATTGTCACAACAGCCTCATGTAGGGCACTGATTGTTTGATACAGCTGTGACCTCTTCTGCCAATCATCCACACGCATGCCACATATCGTTTCCACGCAGTTCGCGAGATGGGTTTCTCTCTGGACTGCAGTACGGAGTGGGAGAACTGCAGCTTCAACAGGTACGTGCGGGATGGGGGCAAGGGCAGGAGGGGAGCAGACCAGGGGTTGCGTTGGGCAGATCATCCGGGCAATGCCCTTCGCTCAACCGGGCCCCAGTAGCCCCGCTTCCTAGCCCGCCTCATCCTGTACCGCTCCTGTATCTGCCGTACGCCGCAGGTGCTACGGCAACTCTGAGGCGCTGTGTCTGTCTCAGGCCACTCAGTCGCAGGCGGAGGAGTCCACGCAGGTGGGGCCGTGCGTACGGCAAGCTGTGGGGCATATGCCTAGGTCGCATGCGCCCATCAAGCCATGGGCAGTGCCAGAGTCCCTGACAACCCTCCTCCCTCTGTCCTCTCTGCCCCTCCCCCCCCTCAGGGCGGCACTCAGGCTGCCGTGGGCCTAGTGGGCCCCGGTGCGCTGGTGACGACCGGCGTGGTGCCGCCCAAGGCCGGGGCGGGGGCGGGGCCGGGGCGGGCCGCTGAGCTGCTCGAGGGCTGGCGGGAGTACCTGCACGAGGGCACAGTGCGGGGGTGCGTGGTGCTCATGCCGTGATGGGGGAAATGGGGACGAGGATGGAGGCGACGTGAGGAGGGCTGATGGACCTGACCAGCGCACGGGGAGGCAGCCTCAAGGTGCTGAAACTGAGGGTTGCCACTTGGCACTCACTCTGTGCTGTGCCGTGCGGGTCAAGGCTTCAAGGCATGGGCGGGGGCGGGGGCAAGGTGGTGGTGAGGCAAGGGGGCGATGACAGGAGGACGCGTGGATGGGAGGGTCCATGTGTCTGTGCATGCAAGCGGTGAAAGCGAGGAAGGCCTGGAGACAGAAGGGGTTAGGTTGTGGCTTGCACTGCAGAGGGCGTAGTGACTGTGCAGCGTGTGGACATAGAGCCACTGGGTGGCGATGAGACGTGGCCAAGGATGAGGATTCGCGTGTTTTTGCAAGGGGCCACAGCGGGGACATCCCGAATTCTCGAGCCACGGCGGGTGTGACGGCGCACTGCCGCTTGACGGGCCAAGCTTCACCTGCTATGCGCTCAGCGCACAGAGTAGGGGAGCTCTGTATGGCAGGCGGTGGCCCCGGGGCGGGCCGGAATCAAAGGTCGCGGCGATGGTCGGCCATGTGTGTTTCGCGACACGCGGTCGGCAATCATGCTTGAATCGCCGGTCGACGCGCAACTTCTACTGACAGTAAAGGTGCAGTTCGGGAAGGAGCTGCAAGTGCAACGGTCGTCGCGTGCATCCGGCAACGCTCAGCTCTCGTCACAGTGTACAGCAGCGTAAACACAGTCATACACATAGCGTGCACACATCAGCCGCTTGCCCCAACAAGCGCAGCTGTCCCCACCTGCACAAAGGCAGCCCTCTGCTTGCGCCTCGGTTCCCACAGTCAACTAACGCGACCATCCACACATATGACGAGTAGCAACTTAGACTCCTGTGGTAGATTCCCAGCGGAGGCTAGGGCCAGCAACGGGCCATTGACTCGCGAAAGCGCAGCCCCGGCTAATGCTAAGAGAGCCAGGCAGCTGCCATATTTATTCAGTGGACGCTTCGACGCATCTGCAGCCGGAGCATAGCAGCCAGGCCTGGCAGCACGCCTGCTCGTCATGCATCAATCGCTAGGCCGGCTGGATGCAACACCAACAGTGTGCCGGTGCCATATAGCGGTGCCGGGCCGGTCAGCGTCGCAAGGAGCTGTGCAGCCCGTGACATCGGCAGCCGGCCCTCAGGCCGGGAGCCCCCCGACCGGGAGCCCCCCGACCGCCTGCCGGGCTGCCTCCCTCAGACATCCGCCGGCGACTGCCGCAGCCTACTGCTCGGTTTAGGGACCTGGAGGCCCAGTGGCTTATGCGGGGGTCAAGCTCTGCCGAGGCCACCTTCAGCATCAAGACCCCGGGGCTGGACCCCACACCTCAGCCCTCCACAACTGTCGAGGAAGCCATGAGGAATCAGCCTTGATCCCCACGGCGCTTCCGGCTTTCGAGGCCTGTGACTGGCTGCAACCAGGCCTGCCAAGGGCCGGGCGGGTGAGGTGACCTGGGCAGGGGCGCCACGACGTGCCCTTATGCCCTGCCGCCCAAGCCCAGCTGTGCCCCGGGCATGCACGGCCCCCGCGTGGCAGCGCCCTCCTCCTCAGCCCCCTGGCAGCCCCCCGCCCCTTCTGGGCCCCCTGGCACCTTCCCCTCCCTCCCACGGCTGCTAAAGGGCGCGGCTCGGCACACCACTCGCGGGCGCAGAAGGTTCTCTCCGCGCGACCCGCGGGCCTTCTTGCATGAAGGGCTCGCGGTGCTTCCCCTCGCGCTGCGCCTCCACTGCTCCAGCGCACCCTCATTGCCGCGCGGCAGCGTAGATGCCTCTGATGCTGTCTCGCTAGGGCGCTACAGCTTGCGCTTTGGGCTCAGGCATGGCGCCGCCCGCGGTCAACCCGTGGGTGGCGGAGGCCCTGTCCCGCCTGTTTGGCAGCGAGGAGGGCGCGGACTGCGACATCCAGTTATGCCTGGAGGGAAGCGAGGAGACTGGCAGAGGCGCAGCGCTGGGCCCGCTCCTACCGGCGCACTCCTTCGTGCTGCGCCCCGCGTGCGAGCGCTTCCGGGCCCAGGTGAGGCGCACTGCAGAGGCAGCTAGTAGCGCGGGCTGCTTGGTGCTGCGGCCCGAGCGGGGCAGGGGCTGCTAGAACAGTAGTCGCTCGGGTGGGCATGCGAGGTCCGCCCCCCCCGCGAGTCACCCCTCGCCCTGTCGTCCCCACTCTGCCCCTCCACAGCTCGACTGCCCTCGCCCTCCCTCCACCCTTCTTGCCCCCAGATCGATCGCTGGCAGCATCCAGAGCGGGAGCCTGACCTTGGACAGGAGGCAGCAAGGGGCGAGGGGGCGTGCTTGCTCTTGCCCGTCACATCGTTGTTCCTGCGCCTGCGCCTGGCATGCAAGCGCTTCCACGCTCAGGTGAGGCGTAGTGCTCTGCTGGAAGTGAGGCTGCTGGGGTTTAGCCCCGGCCATGGGTTGGCAGCTGGTGGGGCTATCTCTAACCGTTGCAGGCAGGTGCAGCCGGGGCCCGGCTCTGTGACCCTGACCCTGTGTACGGCCCTTCCCGTGTTGCACCCGCAGCTGGTGCGCTGCAAAGGCTTCCCGCCAGCCAAGACGAAAGCCAAGGAGGGCGGCAAGCAGGCGAGCGGCAGGCGGCCCCTGCTCCGGGTGCTGCTGGGGAGCGAGGCGGAGCTGCCGGCCGCCCGCCTCGCCATCCGCTTCGGCTACACGGGGCAGGTAAATGGCTCGAATGCACGTAAAAGCTATGCCTTCTGCTTTGCGGGCTTCGATTTCGCAGAAGCGGCCAAGCCAAGGTCGTGCCCTTGTCAACTCCACGGCCCTCCCAGGTCCACGCCTCCAGCGTCCGTGAGGCCCTGGAGGTGCTGCCGGCCGGGGACTACCTGGCCATCGAGGGATGCGCCGCCGCCTGCAGCCAGTGGCTGGCGGACAGGCTGGCGGCGACGGGGGCGGCGGAGGCAGGGTCATCAGCTGAGCCCGCCGAGCCGGCGTTCCTGCAGCTGTACGCATGCGAGGACCTGTGGCCATCCGATGACCTCAGCTTCGCCGCCGTGCTCTCCGCCGCTAAGCCCCAGCTGGTGCGGCACTTCAGCTTCACCCTCGCAGCCCTCAACACGCCCTCCCTGAGGCAGCAGCTGGAGGCCCTCGGGCCCCAAGGGCTGGAGGCTCTGCTGGAGTCGGATGACCTGGGGACCGACAGCGAGGACAGCGTGCTGACGCTGCTGGCGACGTGGATGCGGGCCAACTGGGCCCGCACGGACGCCGCCACCCGCAAGCGGCTGTGCGGCCTGGTGCGGCTGACGCAGCTGAGCCTTGAGTTCACCAACTGCCTGCTGCTTCCTCTGGCGGCGGACTATGAGACCAAGGGCCCGGAGCACCAGGCGGGGTGGTTCCCGATCAGCAGCGCTGAGGCGGCGTTCGTCAGTGCCTACCACTCAGCCCCGGAGCCATGGCGGAAGAGGACGCGAGAGGCGCAAGCCGCTGCCGGCACCCCCGGCTGGCACAGCGCCGGCCCCCGCAAGCAGTGCGTGCCGGAGCAAGGGCTGCCCTTCCTCTGGAGCATCAGCAAGGAGGAGCTGAGGGCCAAACTGGAGGGGCTGCAGCCGGGGCAGTCGGCTACCGTGTTCGCCGCCTTCAGCAACGGCGCTGCGTTTGTGCTGTCGAGGGGCTTCGCGTGGGACGTGTACGCTCCGTACGAGCACGGCAAGACCGCCGCCAGGCTGTACATGTACTCCTCGATCCCCGCCGTCTACAAGGTGCCCGGCTCGCGGATGGCTGGCCCGGTTCCCAAGTTCCCCGTCTACATCGACGCGAGCCTGAGCGCGGACCGGCGGCGGCAGGGCGGCGAGGTCAGCGCCGTCAGCACCCAAACATTCAGCAAGGCGGACTCCATGTGCGTGGATTGGGGCTGGGGGCTGCCAGCGGCGCTGCCGCTGCTGCTGCCGCAGCCGGCGGTCGGTGCGGCGGCGGCCGCCGGGGGCGCCCTGGCGGGCTGGGCGGAGTACGAGCACGAGGGCAGTGCAGTCACCAGCACCCTTACCCTGCTGCCGCCCAAGTGAGGGGCGGAGGCTCGGGGGTGGGTGGGGAACGCGCCGGGGGTCGATGTCGGGGGTAGATGCGGCAGGGGAAGAGGGACGCTGACGAGTGCAGGATTCACCCGTGGGACGCAGCCACGGTGAAAGATGCCAAGCAACTGTTGGGTGGACGGACCATCTCGCTGGAGGGATCCTTGCGCTTGTTGCCAGATACCCTGGCTTGAAGGGCCGGAGCTCCTGCACGGGGGCTGTGACAAGCCCCAGGACATACCGCAACTTCAGAGGGGTTTGGTATGATAGATTACTGCTCATTGTGGTCAGGTCAGGTTGTCGCGGGCGCTTTCGGTTGGCCTGCCTTACTAGTGGACCGTCACAGTTGGTTGTTGACAAGGGAGACGGACAGGGAGGGGCACTTGTGACGAGGGAGGATGCTGGCGGACCGTAGAGGCATGTTCCGTGCAAGGGATCTGTAAGGTTGGATAGGGCTTGGATGCCGGCTAAGTTCGGGGCCTGTCTTATCTTGGTCGGCTCCCCTCGGCTGCGCTTGGCTACACGGCGAGAGGGTTGTAAGGCAGTTCGACAGACACCTAGTCCGCTTGGTGAAATGTCGGATGGATTTGAGAATCCGGGGTTGCATCAGCGTCCGGCAGCTCAAGCAGGCAGGGGCTGTCCGTGGGTGGGCAACGGTGGTGGATGGTAAGAACTGAGGCTAGGGCTATGGTCACTGCGAGGGGCAGTGTCAAGGGAGTTACATGCTCGTGCATCTATGAGCTTGCCATGTGCCTCTTCCTTCGCCAACCGCTGCCGTCTGTTCATGCGCCCGGGCCGTGGCGGGGCATCGGGCTGGTGTTCACCGTACAGGTTGGTGCCGGAAGCGCTGGAACGGGTGTGGGCGTGGCAGGGACAACATACTGTGAGGGGCTGGTGCGAACGGTTGTGACGGGCAACGAGAGGTGCCTCTGCAGGTTTACGGGGCGGCAGACTTTCCATTGGTGTGGGGCGCCCTGCGGTACGTGTACACGGAGGGGGGAGTCGGGGCGGGAGGGTGCATGAAAGGAACGGCCCAGCTTAGAGGACTGCCGTGGGGATGGGCTGCTTACAGGGATGGGCGAGAGGACCAGTGACCCTGCCTTCGACCCGCCTCCATCCTGAGTTCCTGGCCCCACCCGCACATGCCGGTGTGGGTGAAGTTGACTGCAGGCTCCGCACGCCGCTGGCTGGGGGGTTCGTTGGCAATGCGGTGCCCTCCCCCGATCCCCCGATCTGCGGGCTCAGTGGCTGACGCTGCCGCCCCTAGGGGTCGAGGCACTGCTCTGAGGTGAGGGCGGGGGTTTGCGGAGTACAGAACGCGGGAGGAAGAACGGGGTAGGGAAGCCGGCAAGCCTCCCGCCCACCGCACACAATCCGTTGACTTTGCTCTGAGGTGGGGCCGAGGGCGGGGTAGATAACGCGGGAGGAAGGAGCGCAATGGTTGGCCGTGGCTGGGAGCATAGCTGGAGAGGCGTGGGACTCCTTCCCTGGGATCACCTTCCGTGATGACTCCTCTTCCCCCCCGCCCCCGCAGTCCTCGGTACTTCTTCTGTTGGCCCGCTGGGTCAGTGAGCGTCACGCGCTGCGCCTGCCCCCGCTGCCGGGGGACCCCTCCCTGGAGCGCCTGTGCCGCCTGGTGCGGCTGGGCCAGCTGGGGCCCGCATACCTCACCTTCGTGCTGCCGTACATCCCATGGTTCCCCATGTCCAAGCCAGAGATGGTGAGGGGGGCATGGCGAGGGGCCAGAGATGGAGGAGCAGAGGGCATGGATAGGCATGTGCCGTCCTGCCTGTAATCACTGCCCAGTCATGCTCCCCACCTCTGTCCCCCGCCCTCCCTCCCCCAGGCCTTCCTCCTGCGCTACGCGGCCGCCTCGGACGTGCCCCAGGGCGCTCCCCCGGGGGCCTCCCAGGCCCCCACGGCCACACAGCTGCCGTACAACACGGCCCGCAAGGCGCTGGCGGCCGCAGTGGTGGGCGGGGGCGGGAAGGGGTGGTGGGTTGAGTCAGGCTCAAGGAGGAGGAGGCTCGAGCAAAGGTCGGGAAGGGCTTGGTCCTGTAGTGACTGAGGACGAGGGACGTTGCGCGTGTGTACGACATGAGCTGCGCCTGGTACGGCAAGCCTCGGCGCCAGGCGCTGCCCGCAGGAGGGCTCACGCTGTCGTGGACCGTCAGCCGGGAGGATCTGGTGCAGGTGGGACGAGGCGTGCTGGGATAGTTCAAGGGTCTACGGGGCTGACGGTCATGTGCGCGCGGGTTGTCGTTGTGCTAGGCGCACGCAAGCCTTGCATGCGGGCACGGCTGACTAGCGTGGCCTTTTGGGGAGTCATACCTCACTTCTGACCCCCCGCGTGCACACCCCTACCCCAGGGCATTAAGAGCAACACAGCCCGCCACTTCTACCTCCATGCAATGCTGGAGCACCCCCGCATCCCCCGACACACCCACGCGCCACCGCCCGGGTCCGCCCCAGGCGCCGCCGGGGACCCCTCCCCCAGCGGTGCCGCAGCGGCTGAGGGCCCCGACAGCAAGGCCCTGGCCCTGGTGGGGTCCGAGGGGGCAGCGGGAGGGAGCGGCAGCCTGGGCGGGAGCGCTCCGGCGGCCCCTCCCCGGGCCAAGATGGTCACGTGGCGCGGGCTGGAGTGGGGGGTGCGGCTGCGGCTGGTCCGGGGCTCGACGAGCGGCGCGGCGGGGTTGGTGTTATAGTGCGGCGTGCCCCAGCCCTTTGCGCGCGGGGGCGTGGCGGCCGGTCTGGCGGTGCCCGGGGCCAAGCTGGTGGTGTACCGCTGGCGGAAGGGAGGTGCGCCGGTCGTCCCAATCCCTTTGAGCATTGTCACAGCAGCCCCATGTAGGGCACTGATTGTTTGATACAGCTGTGACCTCTTCTGCCAATCATCCACACGCATGCCACATATCGTTTCCACGCAGTTCGCGAGATGGGTTTCTCTCTGGACTGCAGTACTGAGTGGGAGAGCTGCAGCTTCAACAGGTACGTGGGGGATGGGGGCAAGGGCAGGAGGGGAGCAGACCAGGGGTTGCGTTGGGCAGATCATCCGGGCAACGCCCTTCGCTCAACCGGGCCCCAGTAGCCCCGCTTCCTAGCCCGCCTCATCCTGTACCGCTCCTGTATCTGCCGTACGCCGCAGGTGCTACGGCAACTCTGAGGCGCTGTGTCTGTCTCAGGCCACTCAGTCGCAGGCGGAGGAGTCCACGCAGGTGGGGCCGTGCGTACGGCAACCTGTGGGGCATACGCCTAGGCTGCATGCTCCCATCAAGCCATGGGCAGTGCCAGAGTCCCTGACAACCCTCCTCCCTCTGTCCCCTCTGCCCCTCCCCCCCCCTAAGGGCGGCACTCAGGCTGCCGTGGGCCCCGGTGCGCTGGTGACGACCGGCGTGGTGCCGCCCAAGGCCGGGGCGGGGCCGGGGCCGGGGCGGGACGCTGAGCTGCTCGAGGGCTGGCGGGAGTACCTGCACGAGGGCGCAGTGCGGGGGTGCGTGGTGCTCATGCCGTGAGGGGGGAGATGAGGACACGAGGGGAGAGGCGGCGTGAGGAGGGCTGATGGACCTGACCGGCGTACGGGGAGGCAGCCTCCAGGGGCTGAGGCTAAGACGGCTTTGCCTCGTGGCACCAGATGTGGAGATGGTCTAGCTCATGCGTTGTGCCATGCCGGTCAAGGCGTAATGGCATGTGCGGGGACTGGGGCAAGGTGGTGATGAGGGGAAGGGGGCGGTGACAGGAGGATGCGTGGACGGAGGCAGGTGTCTGTGCATGCAGGCATAAACGCGAGGGAGGCCTGGGGACAGTGAGGGGTAGATCGGGGCTTGATCCGGCGAGGGGTCGTGACTGTAGAGCGGGTGGACATAGATAGAGCCGACTGGTTGCGATGAGGTGTTGCGAGGGATGAGGATTCGCGTGTTCTGCAAGCGGCCACAGAGGGGACTTCCCGGCTTCTCGAGCCATGCGGGTATGACGGCGCCATGCCGCTTCAAGGGGCCGACCTTCACCTGCCATGCGCTCAGCGTATAAATTAGGAGAGCTCAGTATGGCAGGCGGTGGCCCCGGGGCGGTTCAATCAAGGTCGCGCCGATGGTAGGCCATGTGATGATGATGATCGTTACACAGCTTCAAGGCTGTGAGGTCCAAACGAGCCAAAAGGCTTCATGAACCTCAGCATAACAGCCAGCAAGCCATCCAAACGCCATCAAAGACCATCAGAAATCGTAGTCCATCCGCTTGCCGTCGACGACGTGTGTGATTCCTGCCCCGTCCTTCCATCTGGGCGAGCCCCCTTGCAAGCAGAGCATTCTGAACACGTCCGTGCGCTCCTTCCGCAACTGCATCCCCGCCCGTGTGAGGTAGGGCACCACGACCACCTTCGAGACCGACCGGTACTGCTTCGCTGCCTTCAGCAACGATCCTCTCTGGTGCGGATTGATCTCTAGCACTGCGCTCCAGCTCCCCGACCTCGACCTCCAGCACCGCCGGAACCACGCCCCGCACAGCGCACCTTCCCCCACCATCCACCCCATGTCCCCCCTGCGCAGCGCCGCTAGCCCCTCCTCGCTCAGCTTCGTCACCACTAGCTTGTCCATCTCCTCGAGGGGCTCCGACCAGCTCAGGCCGGACGTTGAGGCGGAGCTGGAGGACTCGCGCCGCTCCTGCAGCCGCTCGCCGAGCTCCTTGTAGCCCGAGCCCAGTTCTGCCGCGGTCTCCTCCAGGTCCCTGAGGCGCTCATGCACATGGTCAGCCCCCTTTTCGAGCACCTCAATCCGCCCCTCCAGCTTTCCGCTTTCCTCGCAGATATCGGACAGCGCCGCATCGGTCTCGCTCAGCCTCCTAAACAACTCCTGTATGAGCACCGCTGTCGGTAGCTGTGAAAGCCGCTGGTAGATCGTGGTGCCCGGCTCCCAGGGCGTGTTTGCCCACTTCTCCTTCGCATCACTCATGGACATGTTCTGCTCCGCAAACTGCTCTGCAAACTTCGCCTTCAACAGCTCCCCGAGTTTCTCAAACTCCGCAGAGACACTCGCCGTAGCACGGCTGAACGCGTCGTCGGCCGCCGCAAACGCATCATGTCTAGGCCATGTGTGTTTCGCGACACGCGTTCGACAATCGTGCTTAAACCGCCGGTCGATCTTCAACCTCTACTGATATTAAGGTGCATTTTAGGAACTAAAGAACGAGGGCGCGGCCCTCGGGGAGGAGCTGCAAGTGCAACGGTCGTCGCGTGCATCCGGCAACGTTCAGCTCTCGCCACCACTGCGGGCGTGTACAGCAGCATACCGCTGGTCACACAATCACACAGTCATACCCGCCGCTCGCCCCAGCGAGCGCAGCTGTCATTACCTGCACAGAAAGGCAGCCGGCTGCGTGCGCCTCTGTTCCCGCCGGTCAACTAGCGTGACCAACCACACATAGCACGAGTAGCAACGTAGACAGCTGTTGGGGCTCCTAGCGGACGAGGCCAGCAACGGGCCATTGACTCTCGAAAGCGCAGCGCCGGGTACTGCTAAGAGAGCCAGGCTGTTGCCATTTCAATGCCCAAGTATATCAAGCGTCTTCCCGCGGCTGCGGCCTAGCACCAGGGGAAGCGCTGGACGCTTCGCCGGCTGCGGCATCGCCAGCTGGGGGACAGCGCCCAGGTCTAGTCGCACGCCTGCCCGGCGCAACTGTCGCTAGAGCGGCTGTATGGAACCCGTCACGCATACATCGCTAGGCCGGCTGAGTGCAACACCAGCAGTGTGCCGATGCCGTATACCGGTGCCGGGCCGGTCGGCGTCGCAAGGAGCTGTGCAGCCCGTGGCATCGGCAGACGGCCCTCAGCAACGGGAGCCCCACCGCCTGCCCGGCTGCCTCCCAAAGACATCCGCCGGCGACCGCTCGAGCCTACTGCTCGGCTCAGGGAGCTGGAGGCCCAGTGGAACACCCATGGGCCAAGCGCTGCGGAGGCCAGCTTCATCAGCCAGATCCCGGGGCTAGACCCCACACCTCAGCCCACCACAGCTGTCGAGGAAGCCAGCGAGGATTCAGCATAGAACCGCACGGCTCTTCCAGCTATTGCGGGCCTGCACCTGACCACCAGAGGGCCTGCCAAGGGGCTGGGAGGTGAGGAGGCCTGGGCAGGGGCGCCAAGACGTGGCCTCATGCCCTGCCGCCCAAGCCCAGCTGTGCCCCGGGCATGGCCCCTGCGTGGCAGCCTCCTCCTCCTCACCCCCCCGGGCAGCCCCCCGCCCCTTTCTAAGACCCTGGCACCTTTCCCTCCTTTCCCCTCCCAAGGGGCGTGAGCCGGTGCGCCACCCGCGGGGGCACCCGGGGGCTCTTGCTGTCCCCGCCGCGAGAGCGGCACGTGACCCGCAGGCCTCCCTGCATGAAGCGCTCAAGGCGCTTCCCCTCGCGCCGCGCCTCCACTGCTCCAGCACGCACATTGCCGCGCGGCACCGTGGGCGCTTCTGACGCTATCTAGCGAGGATGCTTGAGCGCTCAGGCATGGCGCCGCCCGCGGTCAACCCGTGGGTGGCGGAGGCCCTGTCCCACCTGTTTGGCAGCGAGGAAGGAGCGGACTGCGACATTCAGTTCTGCCTCGAGGGAAGCGAGGAGGCCGGCAGAGGCGCGGCGCTGGGCCCGCTCCTTCCGGCGCACCCTCTTGTGCTCCGCCCCGCGTGCGAGCGCTTCCGGGCCCAGGTGAGGCACAGAGCGAGGCATGGCGGGCTGCTAGCAGCGGGCTGCTTGGTGCTGCGGCCCGAGCGGGGCAGAGGTCTGCTGGAAGAGTCGCTCGGGTATGGCGCATTGCGAGGTCCGCGGCCCTGCGTGTCCCGACTCACCGTGTCCCCGACCCGCTTCCCCCCTACAGCTCGACCGCTGGGAGGACACCCCGCCGGCCAGCAAGCGGGCCAAGAGCGGCGAGGAGGGAGTGGGGAGGCCCCTGCTCCGCGTGCCGCTTGGGAGCGAGGCGGAGCTGCCGGCCGCCCGCCTCGCCGTGCGTTTCGCCTACACGGGGCAGGTGAGTGGGGCGCAAGCAGGGAACGGCTTGGTTTGGTGGATGTCACGCCGGTCCGAAGGGGCTCAGCAGTTGGGCAAAGCCCCTCAGCCAAGCCTCTGAGGGACGGAAGGGCCTTGGTGTTGGGCTGGGCTGCCCTCTCAGCTCTCTTGGCCCTCTGCCATCGCCCGCTGTCCCCTGCTCACCCCCACGGCCCTCTCAGGTCCACGCCTCCAGCGTCCGTGAGGCCCTGGAGGTGCTGCGGGCCGGAGACTACCTGGCCATCGAGGGATGCGCCGCCGCCTGCAGCCAGTGGCTGGCGGACAGGCTGGCGGCGACGGGGGCGGCGGAGGCAGATGCAGCTGAGCCCCCCGAGCCGGCGGTGCTGCAGCTGTACGCATGCGAGGACCTGTGGCCCGCGGCTAATCCCAGCTTCGGCGCCGTTCTCTCCGCCGCCAAGGCCCAGCTGGTGCAGCACTTCGGCTCCACCCTCACCACCCTCAATACGCTCTTCCTGAGGCAGCAGCTGTTGGCCCTGCCCGCGACGGGCCTTGAGGCTCTGCTGGAGTCGGATGACCTGGGGACCGACAGCGAGGACGGCGTGCTGACGCTGCTGGCGACGTGGATGCGGGCCAACTGGGCCCGCACGTACGCCGCCACCCGCAAGCGGCTGTGCGGGCTTGTGCAGCTGACGCAGCTGAGCCCCCAGGCGGTGAGCTGCCTGCTGCTTCCGCTGGCGGCGGACTTTGAGGCCAAGGGGCCGGAGGAGGAGGCGGGGTGGTTTCCAATGACAGCCACTGATGCCCAGTTGGTCGTCAGCCACCTCTCAGCTCCGGAGCTCTGGCAGCAGCAGACGCGGGAGGAGCAGGCCTCTGCCGGCGCCCCCGGCTGGCACAGTTCCAGCCCCCGCAAGCAGTGCGTGCCGGAGGCTGGGCTGCCTTTCCCCTGGAGCCTCAGCAAAGAGGAGCTGAGAGCTAAGCTGGAGGGGCTGCAGCCGGGACAGAAGGCGCAGGCCTTCGCCGACGTCATGAACGGTGGAACTACACCGGTGTTTGCTAGGGGCCTGGTGTGGCGGGTGAGAGTGGATTGCACCCATGGCAAGGCCGCCGCCGGCCTCTACCTATCGCCGCAGATCCCCGCGGCCTACACGGTGCCAGGCTCGCGGCTGGCCGGCCCTGTGCCCAAGCTCCCCACCTTCATCGACGCCCGCCTGAGCGTGAACCGCCTGCAGGGCGGCGCGGTCAGCGCTGTCAGCATCACAACCTACAACCGGGAGAACTACATCCGCCTGGGCGTGGGCCGGGGGGTTGCAACGGCTCTGCCGTTGTCGCCTCAGCAGCCGGCCGCTCTAGCCGCTCCATCACCGGTGGCAGCGGCGGCCGGCGGGGACGACCTGGCGCCCTGGGCGGAGTACGCGCACGAGGGCAGCGCAGTCACCGGCACCCTGACCCTACTGTTGCCGGAACCCTGACCCTGCTGCCGTGAGGGTGGAGGGGCTTGAACTTGAAATAGGGCAGTGCAGTCATTGGACTCCTGACTCTGCTGCGGCCCAAGTGAGGGCCTGGAGGGCAGCAGGCAGGGGCTTGGGGGTGGGGCCTCGGCGGATGTGGAGTTCAAAGTACTGGTGTGGGCCACGTGAGAGCTGTAGGCAGTGATGGGATCTAGAGATACGTACCATGGCATGTCACTAGGGACGCTTCCTTACCTGGCCTACATTGGACTGAACTCGGTTTGTTCTTATGTTTGGATTCTTGTCTCGTTGGTGCGCTGCAAGTCAGCCAGTCGACCTACAGCAGTACTGTATCTTATCAGCTAGTGTGGGGGGTGATTGGGTAATATAAGGTTGGGTGGCGAAAGTGACAGGCAGGATTTTGGCTGTTGTATTGCCCATGGTTGGTCTAGACCATGTAGATCTACAGCCAGTCAAGGATGTTTTTGACTCAGGTCGTCAGGGCATCGGCAAGTTGGCCCAACCTAGTGATGATCCCCAAGTTCCCTTCCTGGATAGGGTCATGGCCTCTCCATTGCTCTTCTGGCAGCATGGCGGTCGGCGTTGCAATTGCTACTCAAGCACCTACCCCCCCCTCTGCACCCCTTCCCCCCAGCTCATGTATGACCATCTCGACACAGCAACAGGGGTCGAAGCCATTAACAATCTCAGGTCCACCAGAGGGGGCTGTATTGCTGCGGGCGGGTCCGGGCTCTGTCTTGTCCTGAGCGGTCAGACGCCTGTCGTCTGACTGGGTGCAAGCTTGTGAGCCGTTGCACGGGCTGGTGGTTGAGAGGTGGGCCCTTTACCTGCCTTTGGGCAGCCGCTTGCCATCGTCAAGGGACAGGGACATGCATGGGCGGGCGCAGCTGTTGGTCGATGCGTGATGGCTTGGTAGCGTCGTGGCGGCGGAAGGTGGAACGGCGCTGATTAAGTGTTGATACCTTGCTGATTGGTTGCTTGCCCCTATCGTGCAGCGCCCGCCGAGCTGCTCCGTCCTCGCTAGCCGTCGCAGGGATGGCCCTCCCTCCACTCCATAAACCACTAGAGACTACGTACCGGTACGGCGGCACAGAGCTACCTGGGGCTCAAACCGTGACCATCCCCAAGTCCATCACCTAGGTCCCTGGGCCCAGCCCACGCATCTACTCGACCGCCAGGCTAGCGTTGTGCGCCTGCAGCCACGGCCCCAGCGACAGCAGCAGTCGCTGTCGCAGCGCCCGCAGAGCATCGCTACGACCCACGCCACCGCCACTGCCACCTCCACTTCCGCCACCGCCTCCGCCGCCGGCGCTGGGGGAACCGGTTGATCCGTTGCCGTTTCCGTGTCGGGTACCGAATGTCGCAGGCAGTGGCAGGCCGCCCCCCGCCACCCCCACGGCCAGGGCTGCCGCGGGCGCCAGGTTGCCGCTGGCGATGGCGGCCGCCTCCCGGGAGGGGTTCCTGAGCCGGCACTGGGGGGGGGGGGGCAGCACAGGGAGGACAGGGCTCGACACGGCACATCGGGAGGGGCATTGGCTAGCATGCCAGGAGGCGGGGTGGAGGCTGTGAAACAGCCCGTGGCATTCTCACAAAGCCCTCCACCCCCCTGCCTCACCCGCACCAGCACCTCCACCCCCCGGTCCGAGTACGACAGCACCTCGACACTGGGGGCCAGGGGGCCCTCGGACTCCACCTGGGGGGGGGGAGGGGGAGGGGCGGAATGGGAGAGTGATATGAGATGGAGGCTGATGAAGAGACCAGACACGGGAGAGCATTGGTGTGGGCCGAAGCGCAACCCTAGACCAGGCTGCGTGAGTGCCGACCGAGGGCCCCTGCACCCGCTGCCACGGGCCCCACCCCAACCCCTCTCGTCGTCTCTTACCGCCCCGCTGTCGCACACGGCGTGCCTCAGCCCCTCAGCCTCCGCCCCCAGGTCTGCGTAGGCGGCGGGGCGCAGGCGCACGCGGAGAGCCAGGGCCAGGGGCGCGCGGGACTGCATCCAGGGGGGCCGGTTCAGGCCTGGGGGATGTTGGGGAGGGAGGTCAGGAGGCGTGGTAAGGGTGGAGGGAAGGGGTCAGGGCTCGAGGTCAGGGCATGGGACTCAGGGCATGGGACGAGGCCCGTAGCTCATGCGTGCAGTCCACTCCGTGCCCCTACCTCCCGGCCTCACCTCGGCTGCTCCTGCTCTTGTTAGTAATGACCATGTCAGCCAGGGAGCGGTTGGGAATGGCCTGGGGGTGGGGGCGGGAACACCGTAGCACCTGTCCACCAAGAGCGAGGTAGTTGCGACAAGATTGCGCCCAAACTCGTTACGGGAGAATAACATTCCTGGGTTCAGCCCATGTTGCCAGCTTCAAGAAAGCTGACATGCAATCTTGCCCCCCTCCCTCCCCCACCCGTCCTCCCCACCCACCACCGACGAGCCGTCCTCCAGTGCCAGGTGCGTCCGCAGCGACGCCACCTCCACCACCTCCCCCACGAACGTGGCGGGGCCCGAGGTGACCGAGATGGTGTCGCCCACACGGAAGGGGCGGTCCATGTACTGCAGGGGGCAGCATGGCAGTACGGCAGTCGCGGCGACGGTACGAAAGGCAACGGCACACAGCGCGGACCCACGTCCTCCTCCTCAAGGAGCACTAGCGTCCTCTTTGCCTTTCTCCCATCCCCTCCTTCCCCTTGCCCCTTCCCGCTCCCCCAATCGCACCATCTGCACCCCGCTGATTGCGTTTGCCAGCAGCTGCTGCGACGCCAGCCCCGCCACCACGCTGCCCCACCCCGTCAGCACCAGCAGCGGCCGCACGTCCACCCCCAGGGCCCCGGCGCAGGCCACAGCCGTGCACGCAACCAGCAGCCAGGAGGCAACGCTGGGGGGGACGGAAGGGGGGAGGAGGAGCGAGGGGGGACCCCGGGTGAAGAAGATGTGAATCAACGTCGAGAGCTGGGGCTGTCCCCCTTGCGACCGCACGCGTGAAGGAGGGCGTGGATAGAGGACGGATGCCCGGCAGCCCCACGAGGTCCCTAGCCACGCGCACACACCCTTCAGACGCACGTGTTGAGCGGCGTGAGTATTCTCTCCAGGTCCTGCCGCCCCGCCGCCGTCTCGTGCGCCCGCAGCAGGAAGCGACTCAGCGCCACGTCCTTCCAGGCCAGGAGCACCCAGCAGCTGGGGGGGAGGGGGAGGGGGGCGGGAGGGTGGAAGGTGGTGGCATGTGGGCCAGGGGGAGGTGGAAATGAGCCAGGGCCGCAATGGGAGCCGGGCGCAATGACAGCGGTTGAAGGCATCCTTGCAGCCGTCGCCCCCTCTGTCCTTGGCACGAACCCCTCCCGTTGGGCCCCCTCCACCCTTCCACCCCCCCACCCGAATGCCAGCAGCAGCACCTCGTACGACCGCACTAGGAGGCGGTCCAATGCCGCCAGGGCGTGGCGACAGGCCGACAGCAGCTCGGGGAGGCGGCCTGGAATGGTTGGATGGGTAGGTGGGGAGGGGATGGAATGCGAGGGGAGGGGAGCAGCGATGGACAGAGGGAGCTGAGGGCAGCTCATCGCACGTCAGCTTGCAGCTTGCAGTGCAGCGCACAGCCTCACAACCCTTCCAGCGCCGGCGAGAGGGAAACGGCAAGGAAACAAGGGGCATTGCCCTTGGAACAGCACATAAGGCCCCCCGCCACGCAGCCCCCACCCCCCCCCCGCCACGCACCCTGCCAGAGCCCCTCCGCCGTCTGCGGCCACCCGGCCGCCACCAGCGCCCTCTCCGCCAGCCCCGCCGCCAGATTCGCCGTACTGCGGCCCACGTGTACCGCCGTCAGCGCCGCCAGCGCCACCCGGCAGGGCGCCGAGGCGGCCCCCGGCAGGAGGTCGGCCAACTCGCGGGCCAGGCCCGGACCGCCGCTGCGGCCGGCGGCGGAGGCGCCCTCCGTCACCTCCTGAGGGGGCGAAGAGAGCAATGGGGAGGGAGAGGAAGTGATAGGCGGGACGGAGGCGGCATGAGGGGACTGGCGCGGAAGAGGCGGGCGACTAGGGCAAGGGAGGAGGAAAGGGGTAGGGGGAGGATGGTGGAGGCAGCAAGGCGGGGAAGGGGCAGCAGGCGGGAGTCCGGCACGGGAGGCGGGGCCGGAAGGCTTCACTGCGCTGTCGGCTCCACTGGGAGGCGGGGCCGGAAGGCTCCACTGCTGCTCCCTCCGCCCACCTGCTTGGTCCTCCTCTCCAGCCTCCCCAGCCAGGCCTGGAGTGCCCACATGGCCAGCAGGGGGAGGGCCACTTGCAGGGCCACCTCGCGAGCCGCGTACGCGAGAGCGGCCTGGACGGGCTGCCCGAACGCGAGCGCCGCGGGGTCGGGCGGCACCGCGCCAGAGTGCAGCAGCGGCAGGGAGGGCGCGGCGCGCGGGGGAGAGGTCGGGGCGCGGGGGAGGCTTGTGGGGAGACGAGGGCGCGACGGCGTGAGGTGGCGGAGGCGGCGCGTTGCGGCTCGCGGGGCCGCGCCCGGGGCCCCCGAGGGGCGCGGCCAGGGCCGCGCGGGTGGAGGGTGGAGGAGCGCTTGGGGTTGCATTGCGGGCGGTGGGAAAGAGGTGGCGCGGGGTCTGGGGAGGGGTGGCTGGGCCGGCGCTGGGCCCGGCGGGACGCGGAGGCGGTCATCGGCCGAAGCTGTGCGGGATCCGAGCCTCGCCCCCGCAGCTACACGGTTGCCGACCGCTTCCATATGACTTTGTTGTGGGCAGAGAATGGCGCTGTTCCGATTACGATAGGAGCCTGCTGGGACCACACGAGTCCAATCGACAGGCATCGCAACTTGCTCCACTCCCAGTAACGCCAGACGATGCCGCTACTCAATAAGGGTAACAAGAAGGAGATCAGCGCTATAGAGGACCTCATAGAGGCAAAGGTCTTTGTTAACGAGCAACGAGCATCGGAGCTGCAGAAGCTCAAGGAGCAGTTCTGGGCTCCAGACGCGGTGCTGCCGGGCGCTGACTCTGACGAGTCCATCGTGCTTCTATGTATCAACCTGTCGCCTGCGGTGGAGGACACACTTCGCTTGCTCAAGGGCTACGAGCTGCAGGCACGTACCCCAACCCGCGCACATCTTCCCCAGCTCTCGGGGGCTCCCCGGCTTGCCAGTCGACCCCACCTCTGGAACCTGGCTGGAGAGTCTAGTAGAGACTCTTTATAACAGGGCTCTGGCTGACGGGTCCAGCTCACATTCGACATCCCGGCATGTCCGCAGGTCGAGACCATCGCCGAGGACAAGACCGACCCCAACCACAAGGCCGATAAGAAGCGCCTGCTCAAATGGTTCGCGGGCAAGAAGCTGGAGGAGGCGCGTGTGGCTGCGGTTATCCACGACCTGCGGAGCACGGTGAGGGGTGGTACGGGTTGTTGGGCGATGCCGCTGATGGTGGGAACCATCCACCCGCCCGACGTTGACAAACAGGCCAAACGCCTTGAGGGTTACACGGACCATCACGACCCCAACGTTGACCAAGCCGCTCTGCCTCCAAACTCCCACGCTTGCCCCCGCATTGCCCACTTTCAGGATGACGAGCTGTCCCCCATGGACGGCCGCATCACGGCCCTCTCGCTGCTCAGCCGCCTGCCCGTCATAGCGCTGGCCTCGGCCTCGCCGGCTCCCCTGCAGGCGGCCGCGGCGGCCACGGGCGGCACGTGGCCCGTGTTCTTCGCAAGCCACGCAGAGGACTGCAGACCGCTGTGCAGGGTGGGGCTAAGAGTCGGGGGCGGGTCCAGCTGGGCAGGAAGTGTCTGGGTGCAAGAAGATAAGAAATGCCCTACCTGCACCTCACACGGGCAAGCGCTTACCCCCGCTTATTAACAACCACGCTTACTATCAACCACGCCCTGCACAACCCCCATACATCTCGCTGCCGCAGTGGCTGACGGAGGAGCTGCCCCGCGTCCGCGCCTTCTCAGCGGCCGTTGAGTCCGACCTGCAGTCTCGTGTGGCGCACCTGGGGAAGGTCAACCTGCCCTGGCACTTCCTGTCGCGGGGGGCGGTGGCGCTGGTCCCATTCGGAGTCATGACAGTCAACTTCCTGGGTGGGGCCTGGGTGGGCCTGGGCGGGCCTGGACCTGGACCTGCATGGGCCCAAGTGGACCTGGGCGGGCCTGGCCCGAGAAGGCTCAGACATGAGTCATTCTGGAGGATGCGGGCGCGCCACAGACCGCGGGGCACGCACCCCGCACACAGGGACCGACCCGAGGGCTGACCCTCTCCTTCCGCCTGGCTCCCTCCCGCGACCCAACCCCCTCCGCCCTCCCCCCAGGCATCGTGCGGCTGATGGCCAACATCATGGGCTGCGTGGGCATGCGGGGGGACACCAGCGCCAACAAGGCCATGGGCATGCTGGGGGCCAAGAACGCGGCGCTGGTGACGGCGGTGGACTCGCTGGTGGGCAGGGGTGGGGGAGGGGAGGGAGAGGAGGGGAGAGGATGGGTGGGAGAGGGCAAGGGAGGGATTGGGTGTGGTGGCGCCAAGAGGGTTAGCACAGGTTTCTCCGGTCCCCGCGTTGTCACTCAAGCCTGTGGCATGTTTGCACTTCCCGGCACTTGTCTGGCTTGGCCGTGTCCCGCCGTCCTGCTGAGTAAGCGCCCTGCCCCTCCTGCCCCTCCTGCCCCTCTCTCCCACCCACCGCTAGGGCGACGTCTACTCTTTCGCGGTCTTCGCCACCGTGCTGGCGGACCTGCAGGTGGGGGCTCAGGGGACCGGGGCTGATGACTAGCCTGCCTCTGTCCCTAAGTAGGGCGGATTCGTCTTGCCGCTGGGGCCCGTCCCGCACCACCCCCGTACCTCCTTCCACCCGCTATCCTTTCCATCCCTCCTTCCTCCCTGTCAGGGCATGGGCCTGGTGGAGGCGGCCGAGGCTCTGGACGTGGTGGACGGACTGACCCTGGGGTCCATCGGCCTCGTCACGGGGGCGGTGTCGGCCATCGGGGCGGCCCTGTCCCGGCCCACGGTGGTGCGGGCGGCGGCGGGCTTCCTGGCCTCCCTGCAGACCATCCACACGCTCAACCCGGGCATGAGGCGGGAGGGGGAGAAGCGGGGGGGCAAGGACAAGAAGGGGAAGGGCAAGGAGGGCGGGAAGAAGGGGAAGGGAGGGAAGAAGGGGGAGTGGCAGGGGGAGGAGGCGCAGCCGCTGCTGCTGAGGGCGAGCGAGGTGGAGGGCGCGGGCGCGGGGGCGGGAGGCGAGGCGGGCAAGGGCCGGAAGGCGGCCAAGGGAGGCAAGGCCGCCGCGGAGGCGGCGGCCGGTGCGGGCCGGAGCTCAGCGGCGGCGCGGGAGGCGGCGGCGGTGGCTGCTCTGGCGGCGGCGGCGGCCGCTGGCGGTGCAGATCACGATCTGTCGGGCGGGAGCAGTGACGAGGACGAGGAGGAGTCATCGTCAGAGGTCGCTTCGGAGCTATCAGATCTCATTGACGAGGAGGCAGAGGGGCCCGAGATCGCAGGCCCCAGCGTCAGCAGCAGTGCCGCCGCCGCCTCCGGTGCGCCTGGCGGCGGTGCCAAGCTGACTAAGGAGGAGAAGGCGGCGGCGGTAGCGGCCCGCAAGGCGGCGGCGGCGGAGGCCAAGGCGGCTGCACGGGCTGCCAAGGTCGCTGTGAAAGAGGAGAAAACGGCAGCGCGGGCGGCGGAGAAGCAGCAGAGGGCGGAGGCCAAGGCGGCGGCGGCAGCTAGCAAGGCGGAGGCCAAGGCCGCTGCGGCCGCGGCCAAGGCAGCGGCGAAGGACGCCGCAAAGGAAGCCAAGGCCGCCAAAAAAGCCGAGGCAAAGGAGGCCAAGCTCGCAGCTCGGGAGGCCAAGGCGGCGGTGAAGTCGGCCGCCGGCTCGGCTGCCTCGGCCCCCGCCGTCACCTCTGCCGCTGTGCCGGGCGTTTTCAGGGACGTGGAGGGGCCGCCCGGGCGCACAGCGGTATCAGAGCTGGTCGTAATGCAAGGCGACCGCGTCAGCGGCGGGAGCGGCAGCCGGCTGAGCAGCATCACCGGGAGTGATGCGGCGGAGCCAAGCGGTTCTGGCGAGGAAGGCGAGGCGGCGGCAGGGCCTCGAGCGAGCGGTGACGGCGGCGGCGGCGAGGAGGGGGCGGCGGGCCTGCTGGCGGCGGCGGTGGCACGGGACGAGCGCATGGGGTTGGACGAGCAAACGCAGCTGGCGCTGCTGCAGTTCCTGAGCCTGGAGGACGAGCAGGTGTACGACGGGGCATACGAGGGCGTGTCGTACAGCGATGTGGTGCCGAGGTGAGGGCCGTAGCCGATAGGTCGCGGGAAGGAGGACGGGGAAGGCTGAGGCCGATAGGTCGCGGGAAGGAGGACGGGGAATGCTGAGGCTTGTTGGCTGCAGAGGAGCACGCGGTTAAGGCATGGAGCGATCGTTGGGACGATGCAATGTCCGAAGTCCGAAGTCCGAAGTCTAGCAATTCGTCATTTCGTCATGACAGGGCCATCTTCCGCTAGCCCTTTGACCGTGGCAAGACAAAGCCTCTCAGCCTCTTTGCTCACGCGCTCCCCACCGCTGTACCCCCTCGGACTCCCTGGGACCCTGCATCAGACTTCCTGCCGCCCTCGTCAGACTTGAATGGGGCCCACACACTCGTCGGACCTCCATCCAACAGAGGCAGCGAAGTATGTTCAACCCCTTGGATTGCTCCGCGAACCCTGAACCCTGAACCCTGAACCGTGAACCTTTGACCACGGAACCCGCCTGGCCTGTACCCTCGAGAGGTGTACGGCCAACAGTGTGAGCACATGATGAACGGTGAACGGTTACTGGTAGGAGGCGCGGCCGAGGAGGGGCCATCGATACACGCTGAGCATGGTCATTGCGTGCCAAGGACTAAGGTGGGACCTGAGTGTGGTCAGTGCAAGTTATGACAGGGACTTGCGTTCTGGCTTGCAGGGGGCAAGCCCGTGAGGTGGGTCGCTTGGCCCCAGCGTTCAGCGCTGTGACCCCAGGGGGGTCCTTCATTGTAAACACCGAGGACTGTCCCTGAGGCCAAGTGCGCCGGGCCCTTTTTGCCCCGACCAGAACTGCCCACGACCTTGGCTCCAACAATGTGGCCAAACGGTCGCTGGTCCAAACGTACGCCGCCACCAGACATTCACCCCTCATGTATGGGAGACACAGACACGAGGTGCAAGACCACTGCAAGCCTGAGACTCCCGACCTCCCAGCCGCGCCCTTGATGCAGATACAGCGCAACTCTCACAGCCTGCTTGTGAAGTGCTCCCCTTCCAACATCCGACCCCCGTGCTCTCATTTGTCAAGGCCCCCAGCCGGCCAGCCCTGTGCAGAGACCCCGCCCCTCACTTGGACGGCAGCAGGGTCATGCTGCCGGTGACCGCGCTGCCCTCGTGCGCGTACTCCGCCCAGCGCGCCAGGACCTCTCCGCCTGCCGCCGCCGCACCGGTTGCCGGCGGCTGAGGCGACAGCGGCAGAGCATTTGCTCGTCCCCAGCCCAAGCCCACGCACGTGTAGTCCGTCTTGTCGTACGTGCATGAGCTGACGACGCTGAGCTGGCCACCCCGCCGGCGGTTCATGGTCAGGCGGGCGTCGATGCAGGTGTACAGCCTGGGCATGGGGCCGGCCAGCCGTGAGCCGGGCACCTTGTAGGCCGCGGGGATCTGCGGCCTCACGTAGAGCCCGGCGGCAGGCTTGCCGGGGGTATACTGGAAAAACACCTACGCGAGGCCCCTCGCAACGAATGAATCCTTGCAAGGGCTGAAGGCAGCGCAGACGAATGCATCCTGCCACCACTTCAGACCCTCCAGTTTGACCCTGAGCGCCTCCTTGCTGATGCTCCAGGGGAAGGACATGCCCTCCTCCGGCACGCACTGTTTGCGGGGCCGCGCGCTGTGCCAGCCGGGGGCGCCGGCAGCGGCCTGCGCCTCACGGGTCCTTTCCCGCCAGGACTCCGGGGCTGCAAGGTAAGCACTGACGAACGCCGCCTCAGCGCTGCTGATCGGGAACCACCCCGCCTGCTGCTCCGGCCCCTTGACCTCATAGTCAAACGCCAGGGGAAGCAGCAGGCAGCTCACCGCCTGGGGGCTCAGCTGCGTCAGCCGCACCAGACCGCACAGCCGCTTGCGGGTGGCGGCGTCCGTGCGGGCCCAGTTGGCCCGCATCCACGTCGCCAGCAGCGTCAGCACGCTGTCCTCGCTGTCGGTCCCCAGGTCATCCGACTCCAGCAGAGCCTCCAGACCCGCCGCCGGCAGGGCCTCCAGCTGCTTTGTGAGGGAGGGCGTGTTGAGGGCGGCGAGGGTGGAGCCGAAGTGCCGCACCAGCTGGGGCTTGGCGGTGGAGAGCACGGCCGCAAAGCTGGGGCCACCTAGGTCCTCGCATGCGTACAGCTGCAGCACCGCCGGCTCGGCGGGCTCCGCTGACGACCCTGCCTCCGCCGCCCCCGTCGCCGCCAGCCTGTCCGCCAGCCACTGGCTGCAGGCGGCGGCGCATCCCTCGATGGCAGGTAGTCCCCGGCCCGCAGCACCTCCAGGGCCTCACGGACGCTGGAGGCTTCCACCTGCAAGGAGCGGGGGTCACACGAGCAGTAGTGGTTGGTCACGCTCACGAATCAGAGCTATCCGGGGAGCAGTCGGCAGCTTTGGCTTGATGGCTGCCTCACCTGTCCTGTGTACACGTACTTCAACGCGAGGCTAGCCGCCGGGAGCTCGTCCTTGCCGCCCAAAGGCACACGGAGTACGGGCCGAGCCGAAGAGGCCACCGGCTCCGGCCTCCAGCGGTCCAGCTGCAGAGGCCAGGAGGGAGACCCAGGGGTGGATGCAAGCATGACCCACCGGGCGCTGCAACGCTGAACAGCCCGCAGCCGGCGACCCATTAGCCCCTCACCTGGGCCCGGAAGCGCTCGCACGCAAGGCTCAGGACGAAGGAGTGCGCCGGCAGAAGCGGGCCCAGCGCCTCGTCCCCGCCCGCCGCCGCGTCCCCAGCCGCCGCCGCAGCCGCAGCTCCCTCGAGGCAGAACTGTATGTCGCAGTCCGCCCTATAGTCGCTACCGAACAGGCTGGACAGAATCTCAAGCAAGCGCGGGTTGACCGCGGGCGGTGCCATGCCTGAGGGCCAGACGCGTACCGGTATAACGCCGCCTGAGGGCCAGCCCTAGCCTAGTGGAGCCCCGGGCAGCGAGGAGAGACCAAGTGCCTATAGACTCAGTGGTTCTAGAGTGGCTCACAAACACGGAGGCGGAGGCACGCGGACGGGCCTGTCCAAGAGACCCGTAAAGAGCCTGCACCTCGCCTGATCGCAAAACGCATACCGGTAGTCCCCTGGCGCGTAGTCCTGCCGCCTGCTGAGTCCTCCCCACCTGAGCGCACTGGGCGAAACCGCCTCGAGCTCTTAGACAGGGCATGAAGCACGTCTCGGGGGACCCGGGAGGAGGACGCTGCCACGCTGGGGCTGGGGCCCGGAGGCAGCAGCGGAGGGGTCGGGAAAGGGGCTGACCTCGGAACCGCGGAACCCGGAACCGCGACACTGTCCATCGATCCGTCCTCACGGTATGCACCAGGCGTACTGCCAGGCCTGGGTGCTGTCCTCCTGCTAGCGATGTGCATGCGGCGAAGCGCCGAACGCTTCCCGGCCACAGCCATGGGCAGATGCTAATTGAAGTACACACTCAATATGGTGCAGTAGCCAGCGCTGCGCTTTCGCGGGTCAATGGCCCGTTGCTGGCCCGTCGTGGTGGGAACGGCGGCCAATGTGTGTGCGCTATGTATATGACTGGGTTCATGCTGCTGTACACGGTGTACACGGCGTTGGGCCGGACCACCAATAATAGACTGCACATCGCCCCCCGGTTCACGCGACATGCCGCGTCGCGAGCTCGCTCCAAGCTCTAGTGCCTCGCCCCGCGGCCCCTGTGCAGATTAGGAGGTCAACGAGCTTGTTCCTGAGCCGTACAGCGTACAGCGTACAACCAGCGTACAACCGAGGGGCCTGCCGTACACAACCGCCATCTAATCTAATCTCCATGTAACAGGTCCCGGAACTACCCGCCATAGCTCAAGAAGTGGGATGTGTCCTCTGTGGCCCCTTGCAGGACACACGAATAATCCTCAGGCCACAGGCCACACCTCATTGCCACCAATTGGCTCTACCTATGTCCACACGCTGTACAGTCACGACGCCCGGACCAAGCCCCGACCTAACCCCCACTGCGCCCAGCCCCGGTCAGCGGCTCAAGCGAAATTTTCGACCGCACCATCGGCCCCTGCGAGCACAGATCTGCTCTGCCGCCGTCAACAACTGCAGCTGGCTCAGCTGCCGGACGTGAGATCCCCGTCGCCTGCGCGGGGGCCACCACCGGGGTGACCAGGGTGCTCCTCCTCGACAGACATGCGCACGCACCGTCCAAGCAACCACGCAGGCCAGCTGCAGCGAACAGTACAGCAACCCCAGCATGACCTCCAGCATGCCCAGCAACAATCCCACCTGCAGCACATGCGTTATGGCGCAAGCGGCCTGCCTAGCCAGCACCCACTAGCTTCATACCGGGCTAACCCCAGGCTCGCCTCTCTGACTCTCTCTAGTTCATCCCTACCGAGATACCATACACGTGGTCCCAGCTCCAATAATGCACGCCCATAACCCGCAATCTGACACAGATCCCGTCGCTGCCACCATAGCCTTCTCTTCGCAGCCATACGTTGTTTGGCTCTCTCAACCCGCACATGCAATCCCTCGCGATCTTGCGCAACCAAGCCCCTGCCCCTCACTTGGGCCGCAGCAGGGTTACAGTGCCGGTGACTGCGCTGCCCTCGTGCGCGTACTCCGCCCACCCCGCCAGGACGTCTCCGCCGCCGGCCGCCGCCTCAGCCGCCGCCGGCTGTTGCGGTGAAAGCGGCAGCGCCTCTGCGATCCCCCAGCCCAACGAGTTCAGACACATGTATCCCTCCTTCATGAACGTGTGAACCTTGACATTGCTGACCTCGCCGCCCTGCCGGCGGTTCACGGTCAGGCGAGCGTCGATGAAAGCGGGGAACTCGGGCAGGGAGCCAGCAGCCAGCTGCGAGCCCGGCACCTTGTAACCCGCGGGGATTTGCGCCGTGAGGAACAGGCCGGCGGTGGCCTTGCCGTGGCCGTACTCGGACTTCACCTCCCACGCCAGGCCCCTCGCATACAGGACACGCTTGCCACCACTGATGGTGGTATAGATGTGTGCTGTCCGACCGGGCTGCAGCCCCTCCAGTTTGGGCCTCAGGACGTCCTTGCTGATGCTCCAGGGGAAGGCCATGCCCCCAGCCGGCACGCACTGCTTGCGGGGGCTGGCGCTGTGCCAGCCGGGGGCGCGCGCTGCAACCTGCTTCTCCCGCGCAGGTTTACGCCAGGACTCCGAGGCTGAGTGGTAGCTGCTCACAAGCGCCGCCTCCGCAACGCTGATGGGGAACCACCCGGCCCGCTCCTCCGGCCCCCTGGCCTCATAGCCAGCCGCCAGGGGGAGCAGCAGGCAGTTGGTGGCTTCGATGCTCAGCTGCGTCAGCCGCACCAGACCGCACAGCCGCTTGCGGGTGGCGGCGTCCGTGCGGGCCCAGTTGGCTCGCATCCACGTCGCCAGCAGCGTCAGCACGCTGTCCTCGCTGTCGGTCCCCAGGTCATCCGACTCCAGCAGAGCCTCCAGCCCTTGGGGCCCGAGGGCCTCCAGCTGCTTTGTCAGTGCGGGCGTGTTGAGGGCTGCGAGGGTGGAGCCGAAGCGCCGCACCAGCTGGGCCTTGGCGGCGGAGACCACAGGGGCAAAGCTGGGGTCATTGGAGGGCCACAGGTCCTCGCAGGCGTACAGCTGCAGCACAGCCGGCTCAGCGGACTCAGCTGACCCTGCCTCCGCCCCCGTCGCCGCCAGTCTGTCCGCCAGCCACTGGCTGCAGGCGGCGGCGCATCCCTCGATGGCCAGGTAGTCCCCGGCCCGCAGCACCTCCAGGGCCTCACGGACGCTGGAGGCGTGGACCTGCAAGAGAGGATGAAGGGTTGATCAGGGAAGGGGGATGAAGGGTTGATCAGGAAAGGGGGAGGAAAGCGAGGCGCGTGGGATGAAGTGCGGGACGAGGAACGCATGGTGGTCACACACCCAGGGTGGTGGGGTGAGGACGTCACAGTGGTCAGTGCACCCGCCAGGGCAGAGTGAACAAAGAGTGAACAGGCCAGCCGATGTGTAGTATTGAACGCCTCCCTCACACTGCCTCACCCACCCACCTGCCCGGTGTAGGCGAAGCGGAGGGCGAGGCGGGCGGCCGGCAGCTCCGCCTCGCTCCCCAGCGGCACGCGGAGCAGGGGCCGGCCGTTGGGCGTGTGGGCTGGCTTTGGGCAGGCCCGTTTCCGCTGTTGCAGCCGCAGCGGCTTGCGTGTCGCGGGCTTCCGCAGGTGCTGAGGCCACAGCACCTTCTTCAGGGGCTGCACTCGGACCCTGAGCCCACGTGGCCTTGGCCGGCTGGCAGGCCTGCCGGAGGGGGGCTGACGCCGCGTCCAGCGGTCGACCTGAAGAGAGAGACCACTGCCTCACCTGCGCCCGGAAGCGCTCACATGCGAGGCGCAGCACGAAGGAGTGGGCGGGCACGAGCGGGCCCAGCTCTGCGCCCCCGCCCGCCTCCTCGGCTCCCTCCAGGCAGAACTGGATGTCGCAGTCGGAGTCGGTTTCACTCCCGAAGAGGCGGGACAGCGCATCGGCCACGCGTGGGTTGACCAGGGGCGCCATTCCGGCGGTCCGCTGAGCAAGCGGTCAGGTGGCGATGAGGCCTGCGCAGGGGGGCACAGCGTCAGGTTGGCCTGCAGACCAGTGATGAAGGGGGCTATTTCCTGACAGATCGCACACAGCTTGGCCGGGACCGTGGTGCTACTACCAGAGCCGAGGCAGGCAGCAGATGGCGGACCGCCGGTGAAACAGCAGTGCGGACCACACGGACCCGAAGACCCACCGCAGACGCCTAGGGCTCCTATAGACCGCGAGCACGCCCGGTCACAGCCTGAGGTTCAGTGGGGAGGGGTATGACCAAGCCTTCATACGTCACCCTGGCACGTACCCTGGCTCACACTCCCCCCCTCTTGAAGCGAGCGTCCTCGGGAGCCCGCCCGAACAAGCATGAAAACGGCACAACGTCCGAGTTGGGCCCCTGGCCTCGGGGATAATGGCGGAGCTACGCACGCGTGCGAACTCCAATTGTGGGCAGCGTTGGGGCCCGCAAGCCGGGGGGATGTTACAAGGCTCAGGATGGCAACGCCGGCCTGGGGGGGAGGGATGCCAGCTGTTGCAGTGACAAGCTGAACGTTTTGTGAGGTATACACTGGGATGCAGCAGCAGAACCGAAGGCGCTCGTGCAGGCGGACGTGCGAGTGCCCAGACCGCGACAGCTGAGTTCCCGAACTTCGCTTGTGCGGCCTCATGAATGCTCCAACGTGCTATGATTTAAGGAGTAATCACAGCTGATGCTTGAAGCCCTGGAGGGCCGCAGTCAAGGCCCCAAACCTACCGCGAGCCAGCCGCGAGCAAGCTAGCTCCACCGCCTCCGCTTCCGGCCACTTGCTTGCTATAATGCGCTTAGCATCGGTAGCATCCTACTGGCTGCAGCTGCTAAGCTCTCTCGAAGGGGTCAAGCGGAGAAGTCCGTGCTCTCCTCCATATCGTTCCCAGTGCGAGCAATCGTTACATGTACGTGTGTCAGCTAAGTTGGAAGTATGAGGTTTCGCGTTCTCGCCGTCTTGGCACAGGCGCTGATGAAGGCACGAACCCCAGGGTGGGCTGCCCACGACCCTCCACGCGCCGATAAAGGCACGAACCCGAAGCACACCCTTGCCCTCGACCGCGACCCCCCGTCCTAGTTGCAGGTCGCCAATAGTTGTGTGGACTGCTATAAATCCTATACCACAACCCCTTCCCTCCACCAAGACCACCAGTCCGGTCTCGGGGTGAAGCCGGTAGCGCTCGCCATGGTCATGCCCACATCCTGTTGTCCCATCTCCCCCCCTCCCTCTTGCTAGGTGAGTTCAGCAAGCAGACTTCTGCCTCCTGCCTCACCCCTCTCTCTTGTCATTGACCCTTTCAGTTCCAACTACCCTACTGGGGCGATGACAAGGCTTCAAGGGGGGGAAGTTCCCCTAAAGCCACGCCGACAAGCCAGGCCTGTCCTCTGTTGACCACCGCTACAAATTTCACTCCCAGCGACCGTCCCAACGACCGACGCACGAGCAATGCTGTGCCTATGCACACTGCCGCAGCTGGCAGGTTAAGGCCCCACGTTGGCAGCCACAGCGCCCCTCCTCCCACACGCCCCTCCTTCACACCCTTGCCCACAATCGGGATCCGGGAAGCCGCCTTACGCCGTCAGCTCCTTCGCGCTTGATTATATCGCCGCAGCGCTAGCCACCCCGTAATCTCACCGTCCGGTCCCATGGCACCCACGCCCACTCTTCGCCAGGGCTCCCTCCTCGCCTGCGCCTTCCCCTCTCACAGTCTCACTTAGGCGGCAGCAGGGTCAGGGTGCCGGTGACGGCGCTGCCCTCGTGCGCGTACTCCGCCCAGGGCGCCAGGACGTTCCCACCTGCCGCCATCATGGCAACAATCGGCTGCTGCGCCGACAGCGGCAGCGCTGCTGGTAGCCCCCATCCCGACCCCACGCGCGTGAAGTCGGCTTGGCTGTACGAGTACACGGAGGCCGAGCTCACCTCGCCGCCCTGGCGGCGGTTAGCGGTCAGGCGGGCGTCGATGCAGGTGGCGAAGCTGGGAACGGCCCGTTCCTGGTACCCGGCCAGCCGCGAGTCGGGCACCTTGTAGGCCTCGGGGATCTGAGTCCTCAGGAAGAGGCCGGCGGCGGCCTTGCCGTGGGTGTACTCCACCGGTACTGCCCACACGAAGCCCCTCGCGGCAAGAAGCATCGAACCACCGCCGAAGACGGCGTAGGCCTGTGCCGTCTTCCCCGGCGGCAGCCCCAGCAGTTTGGCCCTCAGCTCCTCCTTGCTGATGCTCCAGGGGAAATGCAGCCCAGTCTCCGGCACGCACTGCTTGCGGGGGCTGGTGCTGTGCCAACCCGGCCAAGAGGAAAGGCGATGGTCCGGCGCAAATGCCTGCTTTTGCCAGGGCTCCGAGGCTGAGTGGTAGCTGACTACATGTGCCGCCTCCATCACAGTCATTGGGAACCACCCCGCCTGCTGCTCCAGTCCATGCGTGTCGAAGTCTGCCGCCAGCGGAAGCAGCAGGCAGCTCACCGCCTGGGGGCTCAGCTGCGTCAGCCGCACCAGGCCGCACAGCCGCTGGCGGGTGGCGGCGTCCGTGCGGGCCCAGTTGGCCCGCATCCACGTCGCCAGCAACGTCAGCACGCTGTCCTCGCTGTCAGTCCCCAGGTCATCCGACTCCAGCAGAGCCTCCAGACCAGCCGCTGGCAAGGCCTCCAGCTGCTTTGTGAGGTAGAACGAGTTGAGGGTTTTGAGAGTGGAGCGGAAGTGCCGCACCAGCTGAGCCTTGGCGGCAGAGAGCACAGCGGCAAAGCTGGGATCACTGGCGGAGGGCCGCCACAGCTCTTCGCATGCATACAGCTGCAGCACCGCCGGCTCGGCGGGGGCCGCTGAGGACCCCGCCGCCGCCTCCGTCGCCGCCAGCCTGTCCGCCAGCCACTGGCTGCAGGCGGCGGCGCATCCCTCGATGGCCAGGTAGTCCCCGGCCCGCAGCACCTCCAGGGCCTCACGGACGCTGGAGGCGTGGATCTGAGAGGGCTGTGGGAGTGAGGAGGGGACAGCGGGACAATGGCAGTGGGCCAGGAGAGCTGACAGGGCAGCCCGGCCTAGTTCAATTGCCCTCCTCGTCCTCGGAGGGTTTTTGCAGGGGCCACCGCGTCAGAACTGCATAACCAGAGCCGACCGCTGCTGGCAAGTCCATTTGGGTTGGGGGAGTACCTGTACCGGCCGGTACTTGGCAACCGAAAGCCATATCTTCCACTGCCCCACCCATCTGCCATTGCCCCACCCACCTGGCCCGTGTAGGCAAACCGGAGGGCGAGGCGGGCGGCCGGCAGCTCCGCCTCGCTCCCCAGCGGCACGCGAAGCAGGGGCCGGCTACCGGCCTTGTCCGTTGCCTGCAGGTCCGCGGGCAAAGGGAGGCGTCGAGGGTGGCTGCTGTGAGTACTGGTAGGGACTGCTGTCTATGCAGGCAGCGCCAGTCTAGGACGTGTTATGCGACCCACGCGACACACCTGCGCCGTGTGGGCAGAGCGGACGAGGGACCCGCCTGCCGTCTCCTTCGCCTGGGTAACCCTCAGTACCCTCTGCGCCCAGCTGCCCTGAGGCGTCGCCGGAGCGACGTCAGTGCATGCGCCCGGGGAAGGCTGCCAGCGGTTCAACTGCGGGGGCCGGAGGAAAGGGCGGGCAGGGGCAGGGTGTCTTTGCCTGTTGGGCGGAGTGGGGACGAAAGGGCGAGCCGGGACACGCAGGGGAGCGCACCTCGCGTTGCGCCACACCGAGCGACTGTCCCAGCACCCTTTTCCCCGCTCGGGCCGCAGCACCCAGCAGCCCCGCTGCTAGCTGTCCTCGCGTTGCACCCCACCTGGGCCCGAAAGCGCTCGCACGCCGGGCGCAGCACAAGAGAGTGCGCCGGAATGAGCGGGCCCAGCACCGCCCCGCCGCCTCCCTCCTCTCCTCCCTCTAGGTAGAACTGGATGTCACAGTCAGCCCCCTCCTCGCTGCCAAACAGGCGGGAAAGGGCCTCCGCCACGAGCGGGTTGACCGCGGGCGGCGCCATGAGCCTGAGCGCTCGCAGAAGCTCAAGCACCCTAGCTGGATAGCGTCAGAAGCGCCTAGGGTGCCGCGCGGCAATGAGGGTGCGCTGGAGCAGCGGAGGCGCAGCAAGCGAGGGAGAAGCGCCTCGACCCCTTCATGCGACGAGGCCGGCGGGTCGTGCTGCTGCGACGTCCCCAGGTGCCATGCTCCTCAACGTTGCTGACAGGAATATAGCAGAAGTAAGTAAGTAAGTCAGGGGCCATGCAGATTTGCAGGACCGGTCGTCAATCATGCATGCATGCATTGCATGGATCTCATCTCCCTCAAGCCCTCATCCCATAATCGACCAAAGCGCATTCTGGGTTCTACTGGTTGATGGTTCTCTCTTCTACTGACATGGCAGCCAAACGTTACGTGTCCACACTCCCAGCCCCCACCATGCTTCTCCCCCCAGCGCTCCCCCTCCCGGCCGCCCCCGGCAGCAGCTGCAGGCCGGGTGCGTACCGGGGCGCCCCCAGCCCCAGCGCCCTCAGGTCCAGCCCCGAGCCCTGCGCCACCCCTTGCGGAAGCCCCACCGCCCCAACCCCAGGGCCCCTCGCCCCCACAAACGGCGGCAGCGGCAGCGCTACTGCCCCCAAGCCGGCACCTGCTCGCACGCCCAGCCGGGGAGGTCGCAGGGGCGGAGCGCCTCCGCTGACGCTTGCGATGCCGCCCACGCCAGGCCCGTGCCGCGTGGGGCTGCACGGCTCGACCGCTCCGCCCGCCGAGGACCCGTCGCCTGGGTACCGACACGCGGAGCGGCGCCGCTGGTCGGGTGACTCGTGCCCCGCCCAGGCGCTCCATTGGGACCTCAGCCCCTTGAGCGAAGACCCCTGCGCACCCAGCTGCCCCTGCCCTTGGCCCAGCCCCTGCTGCCCTTCCCGCTGCTGAGGTGAAGACGCTGACTCCACCACCGCTGCCGCGGGCGAGGTGTTGGGCTGCAGGGTGAGTGCCACCGGCATGCGCAGCGGCGGCCGGGGCGCTGGCGGCGGCGTGCGCATGTGCGCCGGCAGCCATGGCTCTGGATCCACGGTGCCACCGGCGGCTCCGTTCCAGACGTTGCGGCCGGATCCAGATCCGCCGCCCATCAGAGCCGCGTCGTCCCAGGTGGAGGGGCTGGCGGCGCGCTGTTGGTGCCGGCGCCAGCGCTCTGGCGGCGTGAGCGTTAGGTTCAGGACCATGGGTTGGGCAGGCTGCGGGCTGCCGTACATCAGCGGCGCGCCCAGCATCGCCGCCTGCTGCTGCATCGCCAGCTGCTGCCGTGCAGCCGATGCTGTGGCGGGAGAGTACGCCACCGGCGCGAGCGATGACGTCAGCGCCGTAGCGGGGCGCAATACGGCCGAGCCGGGCGGCATGCCGTACATGCCGGACACGTCCAGGGCGTACGGTGATGCGAACAGCGGCGCCTGGCCCACCATGACCTGCCCGTTGGGCGCAACGACAAACTGCTGCGGCGGCAGCATCTCCTGCACGTGCGGCATGTTGCCGTACGGCGGGCCCCTGTACGACAGGTGCTGCGCCTCATCCAACTCCACGCCGGGCGTATTCGACGGGCCCGTGAGCGGTACCACCCGCCTGGATCCTCGGGAGATCGAGACATATCCGAAGAGGATGAGGGCGGTGAGGACCAAGACGCCCCCCACCACGGTTCCAATGATGGCACCGAGGGCCGAGGCACCGCAGAGGCTGCCGAAATGGGGCTCGTCGCAGTTCTCCGGCGATGGAGCCGGGGCCGAGGGCTGCACGCCTGCCTCGGGGAGGCTGCTGCCGCCCCCGCCCGTCGAGGAGTTGCCCCCGCCGGGCAGCGTGGCAGAGACGATCACCTGGGTTGAAAGGACGAGCAGGAGAAAGCACGTGAGCCAGTTATGGAAGCGCCAACTCGCTAAGTAACGGCGCTCAGCCCTAAATGCCCGCCTACTAGTCATGCCCGAAGACATAATGTTCAGCCTGCGCTGATCCCACAGGGGCCTGCTCCCACCTTGCTCAGTGGCACGCCCAGCACGTCCGCCACCCGCTTGGCCACCTCCTCTCCACCGAATATCAGAGAGTTGAAGCCTGCATTGGAAGGGGTTGAGGCAGGACAGGTCAAGGAGTGCTACCGGTATTGCTTCTGAGGGCGTTACGGGAGATGAACAGAACGCCGGCTCACTCAAGCACAAGTCCAAAGCCTTGGCCCCGGCTCACCAGCCGATGAGCGGTTGTTGACGACGGTTACTCCCAGAAGGGCTGATACGGACAGCTCAGAGCCGGACACGGGTGGCTGTACGACACCCAAACCGGGCACGGATGTCTGCGGGGGGAGCAGGAGTTCAGTGATTGGCCCCGGCAGGTAGGATGACACATCGGCGTGGGCGGGGCGGAGAGGGGAGCCGCTTCCTACAGGATCAAGCTCAGACTAAGCTCTCTTCCACTCTTCGAGAATCCCTTGCGCACCTGGGTTGTAAGGATAGATTGCAGCAGGACGATCTGAGCACAGCGGCGAACCACACAGGGGCTTAGCAGTCCGAGCACAAAGCGGCGGAGAGAGGGGGGCCGGATACCTCCCTTTCCTTTCCTCGGCGACCTCACCCACGGCGCTAGCACCCAGCCCGGCACAGGCCGGCCCCAGCGGCACTCCCAGACCCCTCCTCACACCCCACCCCACACCCATTCCCCCCACCCCCCTGACTCGTCCTCACCTGCTGGTCGGTGCCGTTGAAAGCGATGTCGGCCTTCAAAAAGGCGGGGCTGCAGCCGTCCGCGGCGGCGGCAGCATTCGAGGCGGCTGCCGAGAGCACGGGGTAGGCGTACGCAGCCGTCACGGCCGACCCGGGGTCGAGGCAGGTCACGGTGAGGTCCCTTCGAGGCGGGGGGGTGGAGGGGGCAACGGGCGGGAGTGGCGGTCAGCAGAGCCCAGATCACCTTCGTAGCTTAGGGTAAACGTTCTCTGGATACAACTGTAGCGGACTGTCTCTTGGCCTCCTGGCCAGTGTTGCTATCTTCCGTGGCGAAGGTTTCTGAAATCCCAGAACTTCCTGGCCGGCTCGGCAAGAATGTTACGTGGCGGACAGAACTTTCTCGCCGCTAGGGGTCAAAATGTTACGGCCTGAACACCTTCCGGCGGACCCCCAGAGAGTTTGGATGCGGCGGTGGTGGGGCCCTGGTCACACCTGCCCCTCCCGCCCCCCCTGTGCCCCGTCACCTCAGCTACCCACCCGTGGCAGGCCCTGGCTTGGCCTCCTACACCCCGCATAGCATCTCACACTGCCAAGTCACGGGCCCTTGGCCAGAACATTGGGGCCTTGCGGAGGCAAAATGTTCCGTGGCGGGCAGAACTTTTGCGTCCTTTGGGGCGGAAATGTTACATTCTGCCAGAACTTTTCGGCCATAACGGCCGGAAATGTTCCAACGTCCGTAACTTTTCGGTAACTTTGTAACTATGATAGCAACACTGCTCCTGGCACGGTTCGTCAAGGGGTACCAGCGTTGCTATCTTCCCTTGGCCAAAGTGCGGAGGGCCCGGCACTTTCAGGCCCTGGCCAGCGGCAAAAGTGCAGAAGCGGGCAGCACTTTGCAACCTCCGGCAGCCCTAAAAGTGCAGGGCCGAGGAGGGCGTGGGGGCTGCTTGCAGCCAAGCGTAGGGAAAGACTGTGGGAACCCGCAGGGCCCTAGCCCGAATGCTGAGTCCGGTTGCTCTGCAGAGGCCTGGGCGAGGAGGGCGTGGGGGCTGCATGCAGCCACACGTAGCCGACGTAGGGAAAGAGTGTGGGAACCCGCAGGTCCCGGGTGTGCAGGTCCCGGGTGAGCACTTCACGCCCAAGACGGGGCAAAAGAGTGAAGGCGCGGACAGCACTTCGGGCGTTCACAGCTGCAACAAGTGAAGCCGGCTCTGCACTTTATTGGATCTGAGCCTCGAAAAGTGCCACACGGCTTCACTTTCCGTCACTCTGTCACTTTGATAGCAACACTGAGGGGTACGTGGCAACAAGTGTGCTCTGACAATCACCACCCCGCCCAAGAGCATACCCTTCTGAAGGTGAGTGTCACGACCAAGTGCTCGGCTTACCTGCAGGATGTCACCGGCAGCGCAAAGCACAGCGCTGCACCCAGGGCCGCCTGCGTGGTTCCCGAGCACGACACACACGCGACAACGGGCGGCAGCGGCGGCGGGGGCGAGGGCGCAACAGTGGGACTGGGGCTGGGGCTCGGTGCGGTTGCGTTGGGCGGTGGCGAGGCGGTGGCGATGAGGCTGCGGCGCAAGTGGTGGCGTCGTGCGGCTGTTTCTGAAGGGGCCGGCTCGGAGGAGGCCTGCGCGAGTGCGGTGGCGATGGCGGCGGCTTCGGCGGTGGTGCGCAGGAGCTGCTTGGGCGGCGCGGCGGTGAGGCGGTAGATGGTGGAGAGGTAGGCGCGCAGGACGGCGGCGGAGACGGAGGAACGGTCCAGGCCCAGGCCGCTGGCCACGGAGGTCGCGATGGCCTGCGGGGGTGGTGAGAGGGTCCATGCGTGGTGGGTTACCGTAAGCAAAGCTGCAGAGCCAAACGTGGCCGGGTGCACAATGCAATGTCACATATCGGCCTGCAGGCTGCCGTCACGCGGGGAGTACAGATCAAGGTTGCATGCGGTGCAAGGCGTGCCGCGGCCTCACCTGCAAGGATGACGGGGAGGGGTTTTTGGGTACCCACACGTACACCACAGTGGACATGCCGAAGGGGACCACGAAGGTGGGCGGCGGCTCAGGAGGCGGGGGCGAGGGAGGCGGCGGGGAAGGCGGGGGCCGCGGGGAGGGCGGGAGCGGGGGTAATGGCGGGTTGGGGCTGGGAGGCAGGGGTGGGCTGGGAGGTGGTGGAGGGGACGGAGGTAAGGGCGGCGTGGGGGAGGGCGGGCTTGGGGAGGGAGGTAGTGGGGAGGGGGGTTGCGGGGACGGGGGCGTGGGCGATGGGGGCTTGGGGGAAGGTGGTAGTGGCGGTGGGGATGGAGGGGGCGGCGGCGAGGGGAAGGGGCTCGGAGGGACGGGGCTTGGGGGCCTGGGGCTTGGCGGATGAGGTGAAGGCGGTGGGGATGGACTGGGTGGCTTTGGGCTAGGAGGCCCTGGCGAGGGCGGTGTGGGGCTTGGAGGCAGGGGCGCAGGTGGGACGGGGCTCGGGGGCTCCGGGCTTGGCGGCCCGGGGCTTGGAGGCTGCGGGCTTGGGGGCTCCGGTGACGGCGGCTGCGGGCTGGGCGGTTGCGGACTCGAAGGGGGTGGGCTTGGGGGCACTGGTAACGGCGGCTGTGGGCTTGGCGGTTGCGGGCTGGGCTCTGGTGGGCTAGGGTCCGGGGGCGATGGCTCCGGGCTTGGTGGCTCTGGGCTGGGAGGCAGCGGACTGGGGGGCTCCGGCGATGGCGGCTGCGGGCTTGGCGGCTCCGGGCTGGGAGGTGGCGGGCTGGGGGGCTCCGGAGATGGCGGCTGCGGGCTTGGCGGCTCTGGGCTGGGAGGTTGCGGGCTGGGGTCTGGGGGCGACGGCTGCGGGCTTGGCGGCTCTGGGCTGGGAGGCGGTGGGCTGGGGTCTGGGGGAGACGGCTGCGGGCTAGGTGGCTGGGGCTCGGGTGATGGGGGTGCAGGAGGGCTGGGGCTTGCAGGCGGCGTGGAGGGTGGTCCATACACAGGGGGTGGGGAGATCTCGGGACCGACAGAGGGGGGCGGGGGTGATGTGAGGAGTGGAATGGGCTGTGTTGGTTCGTTGCGAATGACGTCAGGAGGAGATGGGGCTGAATCGCTTGGCGCTTGAGAAGGGGGCGTGTAAGAGGGAGGTGGAGGGGACGTGTCCTTGGATGGGGTGAAAGGCGAGGGGACGACGGTGGGAGAAGGGGCTGGTGAGACCGGTGGAGGGTTGGAAGGAGGCGAGGGCTGGCTAGGGACGGGCGAGGGGGGCGAGGGCGGTGCCAGCGGTGGCGAGGGCTCAACGGGTGGTGAAGGAGGAACCGGAGGAGGCGAGGGCTGCACCGGTGGGGCGGGGGTGTCCGGCGGTGGTGATGGCTGGATGGGTGGAAATGGAGAGACCGGTGGCGGCGACGGCTGCACCGGGGGCGAGGGAGGGACTGGCGGCTGCGCGGGAGGCGATAGCGGGGTGTCCGGAGCTGGGATTGGAGCAGGTGACGGTGGGGGCGGGGGACGGAATGATGCGGGGACCAGTGGTGCATCCCCGAGCTGGACCGGCGGAAAGGACCAGTCGGGTGGGGGTGGGGTTGATAAACCGGTCTCCGCTGGTGGCGGCTCTGGCACAGGGGGAGACGGTGGTACCTCGGGCGACGGCTCTGGCACTGGGGGCGATGGAGACAACGGAGGCGAGGCCTCTGGCACCGGCGGCGACGGAGGTGCGTGGGGCGAGGGCTCCGGCACTGGCGGTGACGGCGAGACCGGGGGCGTGGGCTCTGGCACCGGGGGCGACGGCGATACCGGGGGCGTGGGCTCTGGCACAGGCGGCGACGGAGGTACCGGGGGTGGCGGCTCTGGCACTGGCGGTGACGGCGAGACGGGGGGCGAGGGCTCTGGCACAGGCGGCGACGGAGGTACCTGGGGCGAGGGCTCTGGCACAGGCGGCGACGGAGGTGCCTGGGGTAAAGGCTCCGGCGCTGGGGGCGACGGAGATACCGGGGGCGTGGGCTCTGGCACAGGCGGCGACGGAGGTACCGGGGGTGACGGCTCCGGCACTGGGGGCGACGGCGAGACCGGGGGCGTGGGCTCTGGCACAGGTGGCGACGGTGGTACCGGGGGTGACGGCTCTGGGACTGGCGGTGACGGCGAGACGGGGGGCGAGGGCTCTGGCACAGGCGGCGACGGAGATACCGGGGGTGACAGCTCCGGCGCTGGGGGCGACGGCGAGACCGGGGGCGAGGCCTCTGGCACAGGCGGCGACGGAGGTGCCTGGGGCGAGGGCTCCGGCGCTGGCGGTGACGGTAAGACCGGGGGCGAGGGCTCTGGCACAGGCGGCGACGGAGGTGCCTGGGGCGAAGGCTCCGGCGCTGGGGGCGACGGCGAGACCGGGGGCGTGGGCTCTGGCACAGGCGGCGACGGAGGTGCGTGGGGCGAGGGCTCCGGCACTGGCGGTGACGGCGAGACGGGGGGCGAGGGCTCCGGCGCTGGCGGTGACGGCGAGACCGGGGGCGAGGGCTCTGGCACAGGCGGCGACGGAGGTACCTGAGGCGAGGGCTCCGGCGCTGGCGGTGACGGCGAGACCGGGGGCGAGGGCTCTGGCACAGGCGGCGACGGAGCTGCCTGGGGCGAGGGCTCCGGCGCTGGCGGTGACGGCGAGACCGGGGGCGAGGACTCTGGCACAGGCAGCGACGGCGATACCGGGGGCGAGGGCTCTGGCACAGGCGGCGACGGCAAGACCGGAGGCGAGGGTTCCGGCACTGGGGGCGACGGTGGTACCGGGGGCGAGGGCTCTGGCACTGGCGGCGACGGCGAGACCGGGGGCAAGGGCTCCGGCACTGGGGGCGACGGAGGTGCCTGGGGCAAGGGCTCTGGCGCTGGCGGTGACGGCGAGACCGGGGGCGTGGGCTCTGGCACAGGCGGCGACGGAGGTGCCTGGGGCGAGGGCTCCGGCGCTGGCGGTGACGGCGAGACCGGGGGCGAGGCCTCTGGCACAGGCGGCGACGGAGGTGCGTGGGGCGAGGGCTCTGGCGCTGGGGGCGACGGCGAGACCGGGGGCGAGGCCTCTGGCACTGGGGGCGACGGAGGTGCCTGGGGCGAGGGGTCTGGCGCTGGCGGTGACGGCGAGACCGGGGGCGAGGCCTCTGGCACAGGCGGCGACGGAGGTACCGGGGGTGACGGCTCCGGCACTGGCGGTGACGGCGAGACGGGGGGCGAGGGCTCTGGCACAGGCGGCGACGGCAAGACCGGAGGCGAGGGTTCCGGCACTGGGGGCGACGGTGGTACCGGGGGCGAGGGCTCTGGCACTGGCGGCGACGGCGAGACCGGGGGCAAGGGCTCCGGCACTGGGGGCGACGGAGCTGCCTGGGGCGAGGGCTCTGGCGCTGGCGGTGACGGCGAGACCGGGGGCGAGGGCTCTGGCACAGGCGGCGACGGAGCTGCCTGGGGCGAGGGCTCCGGCGCTGGCGGTGACGGCGAGACCGGGGGCGAGGGCTCTGGCACAGGCGGCGACGGCAATACCGGGGGCGAGGGCTCTGGCACAGGCGGCGACGGCAAGACCGGAAGCGAGGGCTCCGGCACTGGGGGCGACGGTGGTACCGGGGGCGTGGGCACTGGCACTGGCGGCGACGGCGAGACCGGTGGCAAGGGCTCTGGCACAGGCGGTGACGACGAGACCGGGGGCGAGACTGGTGGTACCGAGGGCGAGGGCTCTGGCACGGGCGGCGATGGAGAGACTGGCGGTGCCAAGGGCGAGGGCTCTGGCACAGGCGGTTGTGGCGAGACTGGTGGTACCGGGGGGGAGGGCTCTGGCACGGGCGGCGATGGAGAGACTGGCGGTACCGAGGGCGGGGGCTCTGGTACGGGCGGCGATGGAGAGACTGGTGGTACCGAGGGCGAGGGCTCTGGCACGGGCGGCGATGGAGAGACTGGCGGTGCCAAGGGCGAGGGCTCTGGCACAGGCGGTTGTGGCGAGACTGGTGGTACCGGGGGGGAGGGCTCTGGCACGGGCGGCGATGGAGAGACTGGTGGTACCGCTGGCGGGGGCTCTGGCACGGGCGGCGATGGAGAGACTGGTGGTACCGCTGGCGGGGGCTCTGGCACGGGCGGCGATGGAGAGACTGGCGGTACCGAGGGCGAGGGCTCTGGCACGGGCGGTGATGGAGAGACTGGTGGTACCCCTGGCGGGGGCTCTGGCACGGGCGGCGATGGAGAGACTGGCGGTACCGAGGGCGGGGGCTCTGGTACGGGCGGCGATGGAGAGACTGGTGGTACCGAGGGCGGGGGCTCTGGCACAGGCGGCGATGGAGAGACTGGTGGTACCGAGGGCGACGGCTCTGGCACAGGCGGCGATGGAGAGACTGGTACCGAGGGCGACGGCTCTGGCACAGGGGGTGATGGCGAGATCGGGGGCGGGGGCTCCGAGGGAGGGGCCTCTGGCAAAGGGGGCGAAGGCGGGGGCGGTGAGGGCGCGGGCGGGGGGTCGGGTGTGATGATGTCCAGAGGCGGCCAGGACCACTCAAAAGAAGGCGATGGAGACAGAGAGGGAGGGGGCTGCGGCTGCGGCTCAGGCACGAGGGATGGGTCCTGGAGCTCCCGGCGTGACGGCAGCAATTCAGGGGGCGGGGGCGCTGGCGCGCTGCTCGCCTCAGACCCAGAGGGCTGCACCGATGGCCCCTCCGGCTGCGGCCCCACCCCCGGCGGTGATGTGGGTCGGGGCACCAGGTCCGATGGCGAGGGCTGAACCTCGCCAGGAAGGGCGGGGGAGGGCACCTCCGAGGGCAAAGAGGTGTCCCCGCCTGGGGACGGCGTGGGATGGGGCGCATCCCACGGTGTAGGCAGCGGCATCCCCGGGGAGGGGGAAGCCTCGCTTGGCGAGGCCTGGGCCGGCGGCCCTGATGGCGAGGCCTGAGCGGGCAGCCCCGAGGACCCCGGTACCTCGCCAGGCTGCCCTGAGGGAGCACTGCTGGGCAGCTGCCCAGAGGGCGGCGTATCCGAAGGTTGCGGCGGTGTAGCTGAGTTGGCTGGTTCAGGCTCTGGCGACCCCGTCCCAGGTTCTGAGGAGGGTTGCTGCGAGACAGGAGGGCCGGGCGGCCAGGTCGGTGGAGGCGTCGGTGGGCCGGGGTAGCTGGGGATTAGGTCCATCAGGCTGGGAGGTGGCGTTGGGTGGCCAGGGTAGCTTGGTGGCGGGGCAACGGGCCCCGGACCCACCTGTGCTGGCTGCAGTGAGGGGTCAGGCAGACCCAGGCCAGCACCGGATGGCGTGGGGCTTGTGCCTGCCGACAGCAGGGCCCTCTTTGTGACCGCTGCTGGCGGCGTTGCAGCTGCTGGCTGCGTCCTGGAGGGGGAACCCGTGCTGGCTTGCGAGGCACCCACGTGCTCGGAAGAGGGTAGCCTTGGCCCTATTGTTGACAGGGCCTCCGATGTCTCCGGGGTAGGCAGAATCGCGGCACTGGTTGCCCCGAGTGCCGTGAGCACTAGGATCATCACCACCCCAGCTCGCAACTCCATAGCTGTGGGCGACTTGCTCCGCTTCCACCGGCTCTGCGGGGGGTGCAGGAAGGGGATGAGGAGCCTGAGCCCCACCCAAGTCGACATCCCACGCACCACACGCGCGACCCAACTCACCGGACTGAGGCCCCTCTGAAGCTCCAGTACCATAGCTCTACAACCTTTGGGTGCAGCCTCGCCGTGAACTGTGTCGCACCGCCGGCTCGGCGCCGAGGAAGCCGGCCATCACCGGGATATAGCAGCGCGACTGCCCCAACACCAACTCCAGTGCTGCAGGTGGTGTCTCTATGCTTACAAGATGTTCACTATGCTTTTGCACGCCCAGCAGAATGCCGGGTCCGCTTTGTTGACCGCGGTCGGGTAGGACGCTAGCGCAGGCGGAGTCGTCGTGTATTGTCTTCTCTACGCAAACTGGTATAACTGTGTGTTCACAGCTAGTCTGCGTGACCCACGAAACGGAGCAGGATGAGAGTCCAGGTCGGGATGACTGGTTGCGTTGCGATATGTGACTTTGTACCTCGCGAGCGGTAGCTGGTTAAAGCTGCTACATGTTACAGGGCCATGCGAGGATCCCGCCTCTCGCCTGCGGCCGGTACCGGCAGGCGGTTGTACGACCACCGAACTTTGCAACGGGCGCCTTCCGCTTGCCGCCCCGCGCACGCCTTGTCCCCCTCCGCCCCCGCCAATCTCAGTCCCGGGCTGCCCATGAGCATCCCGCAAGGCTTCGACAGCCCCACCGCCGCCACAGTGCTGGTATCTTACCCGCGGCCCCCGTCGAGTTTTATATGGGCGGCCCGGAGGGCCCATTTGCTTCTTGCCATGAACGAACGGACCTCCCAAGAAGGGTGCATCCTTGCCATCCTTGCGCACGCCAGCCCTCCTACTCTTAGGCTTCTACCACCCCACCCGCCGGTCTCTAGCTAACACTTGGCTCCTCACCAACCAAACAACAATGAAGCTCAGTCAATTGCGCAACCCGCTTGGCTTGATCCCGTGACAACACGTACCCGGTTCCCTGCGGGTACCCGCCATGGCCAGCGCCCAGCGGCCGATCCCCTGCGACAGACTCAACCCCCCACCCCCGTAACGGTCCCAACGCGGTCATTCCCCCTGCCGTAGCACCTTTCAGGATGGTCCCAAAGCGGGTCAGGACCTCAAGACCCCCCGAGACCCATCATGCCCATGATGCCCATCATGACCAGGCCCCGCCGCGGCCAGGAGGACCCTCGGGCCGTGGCCACCCAGCTATCTCCACGTACCTGGGGGCCGGGGCGCTGGCGGCTTGGGCCCAGGTGGCTGCCCGGCGGGTGGCTTGGGGCGACTAGGGCCTGGCGGTTTCGGCGCCGGTGGCTTGGGAGCAGGGGGCCGTGGTGGGGGCTGCGGAGGCACGGGGGGCCGCGGCGGCGGTCGAGGGGGGCCCGGGGGTTGTGGGGGCGATGGGGGCCGGGGAGGGCGTGGCGGCCGAATGGGTAGCGGGGGCATGGGAGGTCGAGGTGAGGTGGGTCGTGGGTAGGGACGTGGGGGCGGGGATCGCGGCGAAGGAGGTCGTGGTGGAGGCACAGGAGGCCGTGGGTTTGGCGGCCGGACTGGCAGGGGCCTCGGCGGGGGGCGCTTGGGTGTGGGCGGAGGCCACGATACCGGAGGCTTGGGCAACGGTGGCTTTTGCCGAATCTGCAGGAAAGACAAGAGCACGATCAGGCCGGCATCAAGACAACATGTAACTGGGAGGACGATTCCAGGTTGCCTCTTCGCCAACCGGCTTTGCCTCCGTACCCGCTCGGCCCACCTGCGCCACCGCCTCCAGCAGCTGAGCCATGTACGACGGCAGCCGGTCCCACGGGTTCGGCATGACGTCATCCGTGACGTACACGTACGAGAAGCCCCGCCCCACGGCCTGCCGCGTCAGGTTGGACAGCAGCGCTGCGGCCGCCGCCTGCCCTTTGGCGGCCGGCCGGGGCTGGCCGTGCAGGAGCAGGCAGCAGGCCGACACCGCCCCGCACTCGCAGCGCAGGCCGGCGGCGTAGTCGGCTGTCCAGCTGGAGGCATAGTACTCGTAGCGAACGTAGACGTCCTGTGGAGGCATTCATGTGACACGGAAGAAGCAAGGGTGAGGCGGGATGGCATGAGCCCGCCGTGGTGCGCACAGGACAGCCCGGGCACCAGATAGCGCATGCGAGCGCGAATACATGGGGCCCCAAGCGGACCGCTCAGGCGCTCACCGCCAGGCGCGACAGGTTGCAGCTGATGTAGGTGCCGGGGTTGAAGATGACCCGGCCGCCGCGGGCCCGGGTGGCTTTGGACAGGGCTGCATAGTAGGCAACGGCGTTGACCTGCAGGGGTCGGGTGGGATTTGGGCGTGGGGTTTAGGGAGTTGTTGGGCGGGGCTTCTTGGGGACGCGTGCATCGGGAGGTGGTGAGAGGCGTGTGCGGTCGGGGGGATGCACGTCACAGATGGCGGACGGTTGCGCATCCTATTTTTACCGCCGTCGCAAGACAGCGCAAAAGCAGCACCCCCGGCCTTCCCTCACGCACATTGGCCGTGGCCTCGATCACCTCGTCGAAGAAGATCCCGGAGATCTGGGATCCAAATCCATCGTACCAGCCCTTGATCGCGCCAAGAACCTCTGCCTGCGGCCGTGCTATCCCTGCTGCCATGTCGGTAGCGGTGTACACGTAGCCGTACAGACGGATGCCTTGAAGGGGGTCAGCGGGAGGGCAAGGCAAGGAGAGGGCTTGAGAACAGGAGCGGCTGGACTTGAGCACTTGCAGGATGGGGCCAAGGCGAAGCTGACACTGCAACACATGCACTTGACACGCCAACGCTCACCGGATGCAAGGAGGGTTGCGAACACCGAGCGATAGAGCTCGAAGCTGTGCGTGGGCGGGCCGCTGGTGTCTCCGTTCACGATGGCGTGCAGCAGGCAGCTGCGGCCGTAGGAGGCCTGAGCGGGGGCGAATCGGAGCGGGGTTGGATCACGCAGCGACAGAGCGAGGCGAGGCGGGATGCCGGGCGAGGCCAAGAGCGGGGCTGATCAAGGGACCGGACAACGGCGCCAGAACTCTACCTGTATCGCTACGTCGATGCGCAAAGTGAGAGCCGACCCATTCCCACCAGAGCTGCGTAGGCTGCAGGGTCCGGGTAGACGTACCAGGGCACCAATACGGCCACTCCGGGGGCGCCTGGGGGAAAGGGGGGAGAGCGGCACGGAGAAGAGTGGGCCACGCGCGGCGGATGGGCGAACGGGTGACCTAGCAGGAGAGCACGGCGCCTCCAACTGCACATCATGTGCTTGGTAGGAGCAGCGTTGCTAGGATAGCGAGGGATGAGGAAGCGGGCCGATGGCATGGTAGTACCTTGAGGGCACGGGGATGGGGGGCGCGGTGGAGGGACTGGTGGCCGTGGAGAGGGAGGTCTCGGACGTGGCGGCGGGCCCGGAGGGTGGGGAGGCTTGGGCTGGGGCCAAGTCTGCATGCATGCAAGGGGGCAACAGACGGGGGGGCGGGCGTGCGGTCAGAGGATATGGGGGAACGGGGTTCAGGTCATGACGCCAGGACGCAACCCAAGAGCGGTGCACGTCCCACCCGCCCCTAGGGGCGCAAAGGCTGACGTGCCACGTGTCCCACCCACCTGCGCCACCGCCTCCAGCAGCTGAGCCATGTACGACGGCAGCCGGTCCCACGGGTTCGGCATGATGTCATCCGTGACGTACACGTACGAGAAGCCCCGCCCCACGGCCTGCCGCGTCAGGTTGGACAGCAGCGCTGCGGCCGCCGCCTGCCCCCCGGCGGCCGGCGGGGGCTGGCCGTGCAGGAGCAGGCAGCAGGCCGACACCGCCCCGCACTCGCAGCGCAGGCCGGCGGCGTAGTCGGCTGGCCAGCTGGACGCATAGTACTCGTAGCGCACGTAGATATCCTGGGGGATGCATGCGAGGGCGGAATGCGGGAGGCAGTGGGGCTGATTGTGGCGCGGACAGGGCGGGGCCCGTGTCCTCACTCCTTGATGACACTGGGCTGCAGCATGACGAGATTGATGCGGGACGGGTCGTTATAACCGCGACGGGCCACGCGCACGCACCGCGAGCGCCGCCAGCCCACACGTGATGGCCGTACCGGGGTTGAGCACGACCCTGCCCCCGCGGGCCCGCGTGGCGTTTGCCAGGGTGGAGTAGAAGCCTAGGGCGTTGGCCGCCTGCTCGTCCACCTCATCGAAGAATATTCCCGACAGGAGCGTCCCAAAGTTGGAGTACCAGGAGGCAATCTCGTTGGTCAGGACCGTAATGGGCCGCAAGCGGCGTGCTGCCACGTCAGACATGGTGTGGACGTAGCCGTACAGCCGTACGCCTGCGGGCGGCGTGTGGATTGGAGACCGGAGCGGACACGTGCGGGGTGCTAGTGTCATAGGTTCGCCCACAGCGGCTCCAACACTGCATCCACTGCAGAAGTGGAACCTTGCCGACCTGCGCTGGCCAGGGGCCCGAAGTTGCTGGAGTAGGCCGCAAGGTTGGACGCGGGGGGGCCGCTGGTGTCCCCCACCACAATAGCGGAGAGGTCGCAGCCCGTGTTGAGGGCGGCCTAGCGGGGCGGGGCGCAAGCAACTCGTCAGAACCGCAGGCCCAAACTCAAACGTGTTGCAGGCCGCGACACTGCGCAACAGGACCCAGCATGCTGGGGACGTGAGGCCGAGTTGACACGAGAGCCTCTCCCCCACCTCCTCGTGCACCTCAGCGGCACGCCCCATTCCAGATGCGACGCCCCTCCCCATTTCGACGAGAGGCTAGTCCTTGCTAGCATCCACTTTGCGTGAGGCCCGGGCGCCAACATGAGAGGCTCTCCCCCCCTCCTCTTGCACCTCAGCAGCACGCCCCGTTCCGAATGCGACGAGAGGATAGCTCCCTGCTGGCATCCTGTTTGGGGCTGGACGGGCGGGTCTGCAGGCGACGGCGGGTTTGGCTCACCACCTGGCTGTAGGGTGTGGGCGCGGGGTACACGTACCAGGGCAGGAGGATGGCCGCTCCGCCGGGGCTGCCTGAAGGTAGGGCCAAGGGGGCAGGCGGACGGCACCGGTAGTGAGGCAAGAAGATTCAGCAGTCATGTCGGTGGGGGCCTTGGAAGGTAGGGGCCGAGGTACGGGGCGACCGGGTCGCACCTGTGCAAGTCACGGCGTCCACGGTCCGGAGGAGGAGGCCAAGCACCAGTAAGCTTACGGATGCCATTATACGCTTCAGCAGCGCGCCAAAGCGCACGCTGCTGTGTTGGGCCATGCCAACCATTCTCCGCTGCTGGCGACGAACAGACTTGACCATCGCACATGTGCATCGAATATGATACAGCAAGATGTATTTAACAGCTCCTATCGGCTCTTTCGGCCTGCGTCCGTGTCGATGCGGGTTTCGAGGGCTTTCAGGCCAGCTTTCGGGCAGGCTTTCGGGCACAATTTCCGCGTGTTGCCAAGCAGAGTCAGTGCGTTGAGCACGCATACAAGCAGGAGGCGCAAGGGACGAGCACTCGTCCAACTTGTCCGACACGATCTAACCCTCGCCGACGCCTGTCCAGGGAGAGCAAAGGGGGGCGTGGGTTAGCTTGAGGTGTCGTCCTGGGGGGGGGGGAGCGCGAGGGGGAGGGGGCGTCACGGTGGGAGGGGCCGCCTGCCGACACCCGCTCTGTCGCTCTAATGTTCTCAAGCCGGGACAGGCCGCGCTGGGCAGGGTCTAGTCCAAGTTGTCCGACTGAGCCTCCCTATCGTCGCCACAAGACGCTCAGGGCTGCCGGGCAGGGCTGAGCACGGGCCCGAGCAAAGCTGGAGGACAACCGGATTCCGGAACAAAACGGGGGAGGAGACCAGGGGGGGTGGCGGTGGGTTCGCTTGAGGCGTCGGTGGGGGCTGGGGGTGCTTCGACCTACCGCCTGCTGACGTCCCGTGTGTGTGCGTGCATGTGCAGTCTCCCCGTTGTCCACAAGCCGCCGCAGGCCGTGCTGGGCAGGGCCCGGCGGGAGCGAGCGGTGGCCGGGGCACACGAGCGAAGGCCGAGGGAGCGGCGCTTACGGGTTTTTTTGGCCTTCCTGCACTTGCACAATTCTCAGATGGCAGTCGCGACACGGTGCACTTGCTCTAAGCTCGATGGACCGTAATCATGGCGAATCCTGCCGTTACCGGTCCTCCTGCTCCGTTCACCCTGCTAAGGGCTCAGCAAACCAGCGGTCGAGCTCAGGCAGCTGCAATACCGCAGCTGCAATACTCTGCAACCTCTACGGCAGCAAGCCAGCGGCCCCCTTGCTTCCCCATCCTCTGCTGCGGCCCGGCGGTGCCGCCGACGTTGATCTCCGCGGCAGCAAAGGCAGTAAGCCCTTCTTAGCTGCCCCGCTGCTGCACTCCCAGCCTTGTGACCTCGCTTGTGACCCGGCGGTGCCCGCGGCCCCCCGCGCTAAACTCGCCAGCAGCAACGGAAGTGATAAGCTGGTGCCTGCTCTGTCAATCTGGAGGTTCATAGTAGCGGTAGGGCGTGCAGCGGAGGCCAGGCGGCGGCAAGCAAGCGGCCCTGGCCAAGCAAGCATGTGGGCCCCCCCCGACCCGGTGACGCCGCATTAGGCTCGCAAGAGCAGGGCTGCGGATAGTTGCCGACCAGTGCAATCGTTGCATTGCTGGCCTTGCTTTTCGCGTAACTCGTCTCCCGTGTCTCCTTTCCCCCGACCCGTCCCCCCTGTGCCTGGATCAGGATGCCGCGCAAGGTGAGGTGTGCTGTCCGCGGGACTGCCCACCTGCTCATCTACGACGGACGCAACTTCTTTTGGTGTGAGACTGTGCGCCTCAGCTGCAGCTCGGACTTCTATGACAGCTCCAAGCGGTATGCGGGCCTGGTGCTGTACGGCAAGGGCGGCAGCAGCAAGTTCGAGCTCAACGGCCACAGAGTGCGCTGCGGCTACGTAATTATCAAGGATTCGTCCGAGCTGGGATTCTCGTCATTCCTAGACGGCGTGGTGCGTGGTTGGGGGATGGGGCGGGGCCGATGGTTCTGGCCCAGGCGTCCAGCCTCCCGCAGCAAGCGCTTCCAATCAAGGCACTTCCGTCCCACCTTCATCCAATCGCGCCCCTCGCTCTCGTCCCCCGCCCTGCCTTGCTTACTGCACCCTTTTGCCCAGGTGCACGGCGATACCTTCCACTCCGTCTTCGGCCTGGACGAGCTGCCGGAGGACCTGGTGGCGGAGGGCTTCTCCATCACCGGCGGCGAGGTGGTGGGGCGCTCGGGCACGTTCAACACCGGCGGCGACATGCAGCGGGCCAGCCTGGACCTGGTGGAGGAGCTGGCCTCCGGGTGGCGGCGCGGGTCCGTTCAGCCCGGCACGACCGCCACGGTGAAGGACCTGATGCACCTGCTGTAGCATGCAGCCACGCGCATCCATCCCCGGGCCTACGGCGTGTCGAGGTCACCAGCACGCCACGTGCTCACTTGAGGGCGCGGTGGGACACTGAGGCCCCGCACGCCCCGCTGTTGTGATTAGCTGTGTGCGCCCCTTAGCTGGTTGTCCTGACTGGCTGCGAGCCTGACGCAGCTGCATAGCTCACTGCGGCCAAGCTCTGTTGTTGCCGTTGTTGCTGGTACACGGGCAATCAAGGGCATCAGCCGTGAGGAATGACGGCCATCAGGGTTTCAGGGTACGACTTTGCGGGGCGCAAGTTGGTTGTTGCATCCGTTGCGCACGAGTTACGACTGTGTGTGGTATCATGCCATGTGACGGCGGAGCCCCGACCCAGACCGTGTGGGTGTGCGTTGCATATGCACAAGCCGACCACCATCCTGCCTCCTCTGCCCTCACCATCCTACCCTGTAGCACCCTGCCTCGTGGCACCCCACCCCAACTCCGTCAGCCGTAAGCCGCACTGAACCACGGTACATGGCGGTTTGCCACCTACACAGCCCTCAGGCTCCTCTCCCTTGCTAGATCAACTGCACTCGGAACCTGGTACGGCAATCTCAGTGCCCGTTGTGCTCCTAGCATCGCTCGAAGATCCTGTACAGCCGCTCCAGTGCCGCCACCTGCACCACGGAGCCGTCCGTGGCCCGCTCCCGGGGGGGGCGCAGGCAGCCGCGCAGGGCGGGGAGGACCAGCTGCAGGGGGGGAGGCGGAGGGGGTTGAGGGGTTGGGGTCGGCAGTTGACAGTAGGAAGTGGGGCGTGGGGAGAGGGTTGCGATCACGCCCCACCCCGGCCATCAGCATAGACAGGGCTCACGTTTCGCAGGCGCTGCTCGTACTCTGCCAGCTGCTGCTCCCGGGCCTCGGCGGCCCTCTGCCTCCGCGCGCTTGCGGCAGCCTGGCTGGGATCAGCCCCGGGCTTTTCGGGTGCTTGCTTTCCGCTCGCCTCCGCCGCTCCGAGCTCCGCTTCGTCTCCGTCCTCCTCCTCGTCTGGGGGCAGGGGGGGCCGTGCGGCGTAGAGGTCCGCCACCGCCTGTGGGGACGGGGGTGGAAAGGGGGACGGGGCATAGGGTCGTATGACTGCAGGCAGCGGTGCAACTTCGCAACCAACGTCGATGCCAGGCGCCCTCCGACCTCCCTTTCTCCCCGCTTCCTCCGCCGTCCACTCTTGTGCACTGCACACCCCACCCCACCCACCCCCACCCCACCCCACCCCCACCAACCCCACCCTTGCCAGGGCGCGCACGCACTCCCGTGGTTCCTCCCAGTCCACGTCCCTGGCCAGCGCTATGACCAGGTCGGGCAGGCGGGCGGGGTCGGGCGGGAGGCCCTCGAGCAGCTGGGGCACGGAGGCCAGGCGGCCTGGGGGGGGAGGAGGGAGTCGGAGGGCAGGGGCGGCTGGTGAGGGTTGGGGGAGGAGGGGACGGGTAGGGGAAGGTGGGGGAAATCGGGCAGGCTGGGTGGCTCAGCTGCGGCAGGGGCGGAAGGCAGGATACAACCCCAACCGCTTAGACCCGACCCCCTTCCCCACCCCTCTTGACCAACCCGGCTCCCCCACCCTGCTCGTCCACCGTCCCGCCGCTCCTCCTCCCGCCCTCACTTCCCCCCTTCCTTCCCCCCCTCTCTAACCCCTGCACCCCCTCCTCGTCCACCGCCCCTTCTCCCCCCCCCAGCCCCCTGCCCCACCCTGCTCGTCCACCGCCAGGCCCAGGCTCCGCTCCAGCGCGGGTCGCTTCTGCTGCAGCAGCTCCGTCACCAGCCCCGCCAGCTCCTGGGGGGAGCCGTCCTCGGGCTGGGGGGGCGGGTGGGGGAGAGGTGGGGAGGGGGGTCAAGCAAGGGCGGTTAGGGTCCCGACCCTTGCCGTGATGCAGTCTCCTTCCCGCCCTCAGGCCTCCCCCGCCACTCCCACCTGCCCCCGCCCGCCACTCGCCCCTGCCCACGGACCCCCCCTTAGCCTCACCCTCCACTCCCCCTTCGCCTCCAGCAGGGACAGCCCCAGCTCCACCAGCTCCCCCACGCAGGGGGGAGGGTCCAGCGCCACACGCAGCGGCTGGTCCCACCTGGGGGTGGAGGGGCAAAGGGGGAAGAGGTAGGCTGGGCCTAGTCGTCCCGCAAGTGCGCGCCGACCGAGCTGTGATACCACCCGACCTCCCACCTCCCAACCCTAAGCCCGTCAAACCCCCACCTCCTCAGCGCCAGCTGGTATGAGGATCCGCTCCGAAAGCCCTCCCCTTGGATCCTTGAGAGCCTTTGCCCCTCGCTTCATCTCTGGCCCACCGCCCCTCCCGTCCCCCCCACCTCCTGAGCGCCAAATGGAACCACAACGACCCCCATACCCCTTCCCTGTCTTGCCTTTGACCCCCAATCCCCTCTGCCCCCCCACACCCACCTCCTGGGTCACGACGGGTAGGGCAGGAGCTCCCCCGTCGCTCTTGATGCTCCTCTGCCCTTCAAGCCAGTAACCCTATCCCCCTTCTCCCCGATGCGGTACCCCCCCCCACACCCACCTCCTGAGCGCCAGCTGGTAGAGCATGTCCCCCGCCAGCGCCCCCACGTCCACCAGGTACAGCCGAGTGCCGGACTGGAGTAGCGCCAGGGAGCCGTCGGCCTGGGGGGGGAGTGAGGGGGGGAAGGGGTGGGGGGAGTGGGTGGATGGGTGAGTGGGTTGATGGTTGGGATGGGGATGGAGGAAGGGTCGGCCACAACCTTCCTCGCCCGCGTCCCATTACGCCTCCCCCCGGATCCTCCCACTCGAAACCCCCGCCTCACTACAATCCCTCAGCAGCTCTGCTCTTTCCCCCCCATGCCACCCTCTCCCCTCTTCCCTACTCCCTAGCCCTTCCCCTCTCCCTCCCCCCTCCTTCCTCCCCCTTCCTCACCACGCCCACGAAGGTGTGCTCCCTCAGCAGCTCCCCCAGGCCCCCGTGCGCCCCCGCCTCCGCCTCCGCCAGCAGAGCCAGCACCTCGGGGTCCCGCGTCACCACGGGGGGGGCGGTGCGCCGGGGCCGAGGCCCCGCCGCCCCCGCCCCCGCCCGCCGCCCCGCTGTCCCCGCCGCTGCGTCGCCCGCCTCGCCCTCACCGTCAGCTGCTGCCGTCACAAGCTCCTCGCCATCCCCAAGCCCGTCATCGCCTTCATTATCTTCATCCCCAGCGTTGTCTTTACCTCCATCGCCGAGGGTGACGAGCGGGCCAATGCCCAGGACCTCTGCGGTGATGAGCCCAGGGGGCAGCCTCCGCCCGCTGGCCCGCCACTCCCCACCCCCGCCTCCTTCTCCGTCCAGGGCCCCGAGGCCCGAGCCCGGGCGGCCGGCGGCGGAGCGCTTGCGGGCGACGCTGCCGCCCGCGGCGGCAGCACGGGCGGCGGCGGCAGCGGTGGAGGGGCCGGGGCCGTCAGCTGGGGCCGAGGAGGTGCTAGGCGGGTTGTTGGATGCCGGGGCGGAGGGGGGTGCGGGGGCGGGTTTGCGGACGACGAAGGAATCGAGCGTGCCGGTGCTGAGGGCGAGAGGGCGGAATTGGGGAGAGAGAGGGAAGGCGGTGAGGAAGAGTGACTTCGCGACAATAGCACGTGAGCGTGGGAGGGCTGATCAATCGTTCCCAGCGCATCTTTTTGGTATGCCCCACCCCCAACTTGCCCCACCCAGCCCCCAAACCTGGCCAATCCCCGTCCCGCTGCCGCCACCCCAAAAGGTCTCACCGGTAGTCCACACGGACCAGCTTCTCCGGCCTGTACGGCACAGGCGCCGTACCGCCGCCGCCTCGAGCACGCTTCGCCCCCGCTCCCGCCGCAGCCTGCGGCGCCGCCGCTCCTTTCCGCCGCCCCGCCCCGCTCGCTCCGGCGTTGCTGCCTCTCCGCCGCGCGTTTGCTGGCGCCGCCTCCTCCCCTTCCCCATCCGCATCCTCATCTTCCTCCCCCTCCTCGCCCTCGTCCTCCTCGTCCTCGTCGTCATCCCCGTCCTCCTCCTCCCCGCCGTCCTGTGACCCGGGCTGCCCCTTAGCCCCCCCGCTGGTCCCTGGCCCCGCCCCCGTACTCCCCGCCCCCGCGCTCCCCAGCCCTGGCCCCGAGGTGAGGGGGGCGAAGGGCAGCTGCGTCTGCGTGAGCGCGCCCCCGGCCCCGGGGGTGGCGGTGGCGAAGGTGCGGGACTCGTTGGATGCGAGCAGCTGGGACTCCACGGCCGCACGGATGGCCTCGATAACCTCGGTCTGAGATAAGGGAATGGGAGGGCGAAGACGTTGGGAGCCGCGGCAGGGATCGACTGAACGACTTCAGCAGGGTGGAGTCAGCGGCATGGCATGCGGGGGGGGACCCGAGCTTGCCCCCCCTCCGGCCCCCGCCCCCTGCCCCTTCTCTCCTTGACACCGTGTGGCTCGACCCCCCTTGACCGCCCCTCCCGTCACGACACGAACACGCCATCCTGCCCTCTTCCCCCTCCATCTCCCCCCCTCCCCCCCCACCTGGTGCATGAAGCCCACCTCCCGCTTGGTGGGGTGCATGTTGACCTCCACCTGGGGGGTGGGGTGGGAGGGAGAGGGGTAAAGGCGGAAGGATCGGTACGTTGCCAGATCCGTAGGCACGCCGGGCCTTCCGCAGCGCAGCACGTGCCCCATCGTGACCACTGGACAGCCCCCCAACCATCTCCCCCCGCCCTCCTGCCTCCCCCTCTCGCCCCCCCCCCGAACAAACCTCACCTGGCGCGGCGGCATGCGCACGTCCAGGAACAGCCAGGGCTTGGAGGCCTTGGGCAGCAGGGTGCCGTACAGCCCCTCGAGCGTACGGCGCAGGGGTGCGCACTCCACGCAGCGGCCGTTGATGAAGAGCACCAGCACCGCCTTCTTGCCGGACGTGTAGTTGGCGCCCGAGATGAGGCCCTGAAGAAAGGGGGGAAGGGAGAAGGGGAGTGGCATGTTGTCCATGTCAGGGTCTGCTTGTGTCGCAGCAAGTAGTGGACAAGAGGAGTGGAGGAGACACACGGGGAAGCACGTTGACAAGGACCACAACCTGCAAACGGCCGATGGCGTGAATGCCCCACTCCGCTGGTCCTCAACGAGCTCTCTCCGCCCCACCCTCGCGGCCTCCTGTCCCCACACCATCACCGCACCAGCAGCATCCCTCGCTTATACTACCCTCCGTACCCCCCTCCCCCCGCCCCCACCTCCACGCGCAGCCCCATGGGTCCGTCCACCGGCACGTCCGCGCCCGTGCCGCCCCCCGCCTCCAGCCGCAGCGGCAGCAGCTCCCGCGCCACGTCAGCGCCGTACACCGCCCGTACGGCATCCAGCCGGGAGCCGCCCGCGGCGGTGACGATGTCGGCGCGGGCATCGCCGTGGCGCCGCACCTGCCCGAGGGGGGGGGAGGGCGGGACGGGGGTGATTTTCGGAGCATTGGAGAGCGGAGGAAGAGATAGAGCGGCAGCCAGCGAGCCCGATTCGCACCGAGGCGGGACGGGGGGAAAGGCGGGGAGAGGTCAGCATCAGGAGGGAGTGGGAAAAGGGGGACGGGGGAAAGCGGGGAGGGGGCCAGGTTTGGACTCTCAAGCGTGGAGGCGCGGCGCGGGGTTCTGTTGCTGCACCCGAACCGCGCCGAGGCCTACGGGCTCGGTGGCCGCACCCGCCACAATGGTCCCTTCCAAACCTCGACCCGTGGCTGCTAGTCCTTCTCCCCAACCACGCAGGCCCCCCCCCCCCTCTCACCGCGAAGGCCACCCCCGCCGAGTAGACCGCGTACCGCCCCACCACGTCCAGGATGAGGCCGTACTCCTCACTGGCACTGCGGAGGGCCTGGGGTGGGGCGGGCGCAGGCGGGTGCGGGAGAGGGATAAAGTAAGGGAGCGACGCTAGCGGAGAGCCTGTGCCTGTGCCCTGGGCCGTGCCCAGACTTCCCTATGTCCCAGGCCCTTTCACCCTTGCACCAAACGTTCCACCCCCCTCGCGCCCCCTCTCCTCCCCTCCCCTCCCCTACCCAACAAGCCCCCACCTTCCTCCGCGTGGGCACGTTGTAGAAGAGGTCCTCCACGGTGATGGTGGTGCCGGGCACCGCCGCCACGGGCTTGGGGCCGGGAGCCTCCACCTCGCTGTCCTGCGCGTGCGAAGGGGGAGGGGGCGGGAGTGTTGGGGGCGTGGAATGGCGTTGCGGGCGGGGCAGCAGGGCAGGCTTCCGCATAGGCGATTGCGGGAGGGAAGATGCGTCGGAGGAACGCTCCCTCGTGCCCCCTCTGCCTTCCGGCATGGTGGCAGTGACGCCCCGCCCACCCGCCCGCCGCTCGCCCTGCACCCAACCGCCCCTCGCGTGCGCCGTACAGCCGTACCTTGTACGTCACGCGGTAGCCGTACGTGGCGCCCCGCGCCATGGTGGTTACGGTCATGTGCGACACGAAGGATATGGAGCACAGCGCCTCGCCCCGGAAGCCCAGCGTGGAGAGCGTCTCGAGGTCCTCGAAGGAGGCCAGCTTGGAGGTGGTGTGGCGGTGGCACAGGATGGCCAGGTCCTGCTTCTGCGGGCGGGTGGAGGGGGGGAGGGAATGGGAGGGGAGGGGGTTGGAGCAGAGGGGCAGGGGGTCAATCGGGGGAGGCGACGGGGGGGCAGGACGCGTTCTAGGCGCGGGACTTGCCAGGTTGAGGGCGGCGCTGGAGCACCAGGTCAGCAGTCAGGCCTCCGACTCTGCCTGGAGGGCCCCCCGTCCCTGCTTCGCCACTCACCCCGCCCGGCCCCCTGCTTCGTCCCCGACCCCAAACGCCAGCCCCCCCACCCTCGCCCGGCCCAGCCACGCGCCACGCCAGCCCTTCCCCATCCCCCTGAGCCCCGCCACTCCCCCGGCGGCCTTCCCCCATGCCCCCGAGCCCCACTACCCGCCAAGCCCGTCCCTTCCCTCATGCCCCCCCGAGCTCTGCCACTCGCCCGAATGCCCGAGCCATTGTCCGTGATCTGCAGCAGCTTGTTGCCGCCCTCCTTGACGCTGATGCTGATCTGGGTCGACCCCGCGTCCAGACTGTTCTCCAGCATCTCCTTGAGGGCAGATGCGGGCCGCTGGATCACCTCGCCCGCCGCGATCTTGTTCACGACATTCTCGTCCAACTTGCGGATCTTGGCGGGCGCGGTCGGGCCCGCAGCGCTGGCGGTTGCGGCGGTTGACGGCGGCACGCCAGCTCGCGTCGAGCCGCCGCCACCCGTTGCGTTGAGGGGCTGTGTCTTGACGGGGTCCGTCATTGCTGGTTCAAGATGTATGTCGCCCCGTCAGGGGCAGCCGGGCTCCTGACTAGGGGCAGTTGCCCATAGTGGCTCCTCGTGAAATGACAGTGGCGTTGTCCAGGTTGCGGCTCCTTCTGCCGCTGCCGCTGCTGCTGCTGTGCTCCTACACTGCCCGGGCTGTGTCAGCTCTCCACACCCCAGTCAAGCTGGCATGCACAGTGGGTGGAGGGGGCCGGTGGCAGGGGCTGAGGGCGCGACAGAGCGTGGTTGGGGCAGCCCGCACTCGCGGGGCACCGGAACCTCCCCTTGGGCCTGCCGCCAGGTGGCACCGCTAGAGCTCAATGCTGTAGTATTGCATGCAGCGTGAGTGAGGGCAGCGCAGTTCTGGTTGAGCGCAAACAGCGCGAATGCGCGCGAAAACTGGGTTGCTCGTGACGGGGTCCTTGAGCGTCCTACAACCTAACGATGTGTGCAGCACAGCGAGAGCACGCGTTGCTTGGCTGCAAAGCACTGAACGCGCAAAATGTGAAATCCTGGATTCAGCGCATGCGAACTGCTTCCCCCGCAGCCCTCGCCATAGGCCTCCTCGGCCCCTCCGTTCAAGGTATTCTGTATAGTGACCACATATAGATTGATTTATTCGGGGGCCTGACACTTGACTTTTGCTAGGTAGATAAGGTCGGGGGGTCCTCGCGCGCACCTCTGCTTGCGACGCCTCTCCCAGCCTTGCGACTGGACCAGAAGTGAGCAGTCCTTATGTGGAACGCTTGAGACGCTCCGGAATCAAGCAGCTCGCGCTCCCCTGCCGCGAGAATGCCCCCGTGGAGGCGCTCGACCATCGCTGAAGCGCTGCTTGGACGTGAAACGGGACTCAATGGACAACGTGAGGTTCGCAGGGTGGTGCTCTTAGGCCAAAGCTTGTCCGCCCTGCTTCGAACGCAAATTGACCTTCTGGCCACATTTCGCGCGCGCAACCCAGGGATGTATGGCGCAGGCAGACTACAACTGCAGCGTGACCTGCTAGGGTCAATTACATTTGAGGCGGCGGCGGCGACGGTTCCCTTGCCACCCGCGACCGAGACGGCCGGCCTGCCAATTGTCTGCAAGTACAACCGGTGCGCGGGCCCCGGCGAATTTGCTTGCCCTCTGATCCAAAGTCTTCAGACTGCTCACGTGCCGCTGAGCTCAATTGTATCGAGGGACACCGTCCTTGCCCCCATGCCCGGCTCTGACCGCCAACTTGCCCCCCGCTTAAACAGCCTAGCACGCCCCTGTTACCGCTCGCAGGATGCCAAGCAACGGACAGCTGCTTGCCGTGGGAGGAGAGGAAGGTTTTGTGACTGTTGTCAACACGGACCGCGTCGACACGCTGCAAAGCCGTGTCCAGGACGGCACCTGGCGCCCCCGCGCGCACTGGCTCTGCCATCGCAACAGCATCTTTGACCTGGCTTGGGCCAAGGTAAGGCCTCCCGCCGCCGCTAACCGATCACCCTTGAGCCAGACCTCCTGACTGTCGTATATCTGACCTGGCCTTTTAGCCAGCCAGCCATTGCCTCGCTCCTGCTAATCTGCTTTCTCCCGGCTTCCTTTCCCCAGGGCGACTCAGTGCTCTACACGGCCTCCGGGCACCAGCACGTGGGGGTGTGGGACGTGGAGACGTCTACCGCCCTGGCGGTGGCCGAGGGCCATGAGGGCAGCGTGAAGGCGGTGGCGCCCATGAGCCTGTGCGAGGACGTCTTCGCAACCGGTGAGCCTTTCCTCTTTCCAACCCACTCCTCTCTACGCCGCGACACGCCTCAACACCCAACAACCGTAGTCTCGTCCCTCCGCAACTCGCTCCAAGTCGTACACAACCAGCAACGCAGCCAACGCAACCAGCCACTGACTTTGCATTCTTCCTGCCGTCTCCGCAGGCTCCCGTGACGGCCGCATCATGCTCTGGGACGCTCGCGTTGCCAGTGGCCGCGGCGCCCAGGCGGAAGCCAGCCGGCTGGCGCCCGTGTGGGTGCAGGACTTGGCCCACACGCGCCTGCCCGCGGGTGCCAGCCGCTCCAAGGCGGCCAAGGGCAACCCCACCACCGTCACCACCGTGGCGTTCCTCCCCGCCTCGTACATGCTCCTCTCGGGCGGTGCGCAGGACACGGCGGTCAAGCTGTGGGACCTGCGCATGCGCGGCTTGCCGCTGTGCGGAGCCGAGCTGCCGAGCAAGCCGACAGGTGCGCCCTAGTAGAGGGATGTGGCCGGGAGGGGGGTTGCTGTGGCTGGCAACATGGCACAAGGGGAACTGGGAGTCGACGGGCCATCTGGGTTGATCGCGGCGCTCCAGTGGCGAGTCACGCGTTGTGGGCGATCGGCGTAGGTGGGAAAGAGTTGGTGCTGGCCGGGAGTGATGCCCGTTTTGCCTGCCAACTGCCCCTGCAATGCAGGCCGCGGCAAGGGCAAGGCCGCTGCCGGCGCGGAGCCCCAGGCCGGTGTGCCGCACGAGGTCGGGAGCTACGCCGGCCCCAGCCGCTCGTCTGCCGCCGGCGTGACCCACATCGCCGTTACGGAGGCTGGTGGGTAACGCGCAGCGCTTGTATGGCCATGGCCCGCCGCCCCCGGCTTGCAGCAGCTGGCTAATATTCGTGTGCTCCTCTTTCCCCGAACTCGCTTGCTCGCCTGAGACTTGATTGGTGGCACGTTCCCGCCTCCCCTTAACTTCTATCCCCCCAGGCGACCGCCTGATCGTGTCCTGCGTGGACTCCCAGCACCACCTCTACTCCGCCTCGGGCCTGCTCTCGGGCCCCCTGGCCAGCTGGCAGGCGCCTGCGCCCGCCTTCCGCGGCACATTCTACCAGCGCTCGGCCTTCTCCCCCTGCGGCGATTACGTCCTGTGCGGCTCCAAGGACGTGGGCGCCCACATCTGGAGCACCGCCGCGCCAGAGCGCCCCGCCGTGCAGCTGCCGCACGAGCACGAGGTGACGGGGGTGGCCTGGTCCGCCAGCGACTGGGCCCAGGTCGCCACGTGCAGCGACTCTGGGGAGGTGCGCGTGTGGAGCTTGGCGCGTCTGCCCGCGGCCGAGGGCCCCGCCCTGCCGGCCCAAGCCGCCGGCCGCAGCAGCGCCGCCGGGGGCGGTGCGGCGGAAACCAGCCATCAGCTGGAGCTCGAGCCTGAGGGGGCACCGGTGGCGGTAGCCGCACCGGTGGCGGTTGGGCTGCCGCCCACGCCCGCCACGGCACCCAAGCCCGCCTCAGCGCGCCGCCTGGTGCAGACGAGGATCAACCTCGCCCGTGCCGCGCGGCCCTCCACGGCTGACACCACGCCCGTGCCTTCAGCCCCCGCGCCCGCACCGGCGGCCGCTGACCCTGCCGCCGCCGGCGCCGAGCAGGGCTCTCCCATGGGCGGTGTGGCCACCGCAGCCGCTGCTGCGATGGAGGACGGCGCAGTGGTCTCGCCCATCGCCGGGGTGGCTGCGGTGCAGCCGGGCGCGACCGCCGCTGCGCTGCGGGCGGGGGCGGTGTTCTCGCCCAGCGCGTCGCCCGCGCGACCCGCCACCGGCGCCCGCCGCACCGGGCCCCTGCCGCCCGTGCCCATCTTCAGCCCCGCCGTCAACCGCTGGCAGAGCCCCCGCAGCGCAGCGCTGGCACAACAGCCGGCCATGCCCGGTCTGCCGCCGCTGCCGCCCGGTGACGCTGCCCCGGCGTCTCAGCCCATCACCTTCGCCCCTGCCGGCCCCGTCGAGGCTCCGGCCGCGGCGGCCGGCATTGCCGCTTCCGCAGGCGCCATTGCTGCGGCCCCGGTCGCCGTGGCTGGCGGCCTAGAGGCAGCCATGCTGGGCCTGCCCTTGGTCCGCACCCAGTCCCCCGTCCACATCCGCCCCAGCCAGCTGCCCGCTCCGCAGCAGCCCGAGCCCCAGCCCGAGCCCCAGACCCAGCTGGCTGCACGCGTGCCCGCCATGTCGCCCCGCGCCACGCCCTCCGGCTCCGCGCGCCCCCGCTCGCGGCTGGGCCCCTTCAGCCCCTCCCACTCGGCCCACAGCTCCGGCTCCGTCCGCTCCGGCTCCTCCTCTGGCGGCAGTGGCGGCAGCGGTGGCGGCGGGGCGCAGAGCGTCAGCACCGGCCACGTGCGCAGCGCCAGCCAAGGGTCGGGCCACCAGCACGCCGGCGCGCCGCAGGGCGTGGTGGGTCAGATCGTGCGCGCCTCGCCCCGCCGCGGCTTCATCCAGGGCTACCCGGCCGCTGGCCCCGAGGCGCTCTTCAGCCTCGCCTCCGCCTCCCCACGTCGCGGCGAGTCCCCCCGCCAGCCGCCCTCCGACGGCGGCTTTGGCCGTGGCGGCGGTGGCTCCGGCGGCGCCGGGATCGGCCGCCAGCTCTTCTCTCAGCCTGACGACTCCCACACCTCCCACCCACCCGCCCGAAGCGACGACGCCGCGCCCGCGACCTCCGTCGACCGCCTGCTCATGTCCCCGCGCAGCCGCTTCCACGGCGAGGCCATGAGCATGGGCCAGGGGCAGGGCAACCCCGGCTCCTGGACGCCCGTGCGCAGCCCGCGCCCCGCCTGGCGCCCGCCCACGCCCGTCCACATCGCCTTTGAGCTCCACGACGGCACGGACGTGGGCCCGGCGCTACGCCACCGCGCGCTCCACCCGGCGGACTGCGGGCCCTTTGACGAGAACATCCTGGCTGATGCGCCCTCGTACGGCAGTGACGAGAGTGACGGCGGCGCGCCGCTGCTGCCGACGCGGCGGCGCCCAGCCGCACGCCGCGCTAGCGCCACGGGCGACGGGGGCGCAGCCGCGCCCCGTCTGGACCTGTTTGCGGGCCTGGATGCAGCGGAGGCGGGTGCGGAGGTGCAGGGCCCTGGCGGGGAGGAGGCGGGCGGCGATTTTGGCGGCGCCTGGGCGCTGGCGCGCCGCGGCGGCGGTGCCAGCAGCACTGGCATGGCCCTCAGCGACGGCGCCTGGTCCAGCGACGGCGACGATATTGACTGGGAGTCGGACCCGTACGGCGACAAGGAGAACACGCCGCCGCCACCCGAGCTGGAGGAGGCAGCAGCCCCGGCGCTGCCCACGGCCAGCGCTGGCGTTCCAGCCGGTGCCCCTGGCACGCCTCGTGCCGCCCCGGCTGCATCGCCCCGCTCCGCCGCCCCGGCCGCCTCCAGGGGGTCCCTGCCGCGCCTACTGGCCCCAGTTGTGGCAGAGCCCGGCGGCGGCGACCTCCGCGGCGGCGAGTCCCTGCAGTCCCCCACGCGCTCCCAGCGCCCTGCCGTGCCACCCTCGCCCTTCGCCGCCGCACCTCCCTTCGCCGCCGCTGCTGCGGCCGCCGCCGGCCCCGACGCCCGCCCCGACTTCGCCGCGCGCAGCGCTCCCTCGCTCCACAGCGTTCCCTCTGTCAGCGCCGGCGTTGCCCCGGGCCCCGCCGTGGACCGAGCCAGTCGCGAGGGCTCCCTCGAGGACCGCGAGGACGGCGACGGCGGCCTCTTCCACTGCGTCACCATGCCCAGCTTTGGCGCCGCGCTCCGCAACTTCGGCTACACGTCCGCCGGCAGCGACGACGAGGGCGACGGCGCCGCCGGCGGCGCCAGCGGCGGCGATGCGATGGACACGGAGTGTGACGCCGCTGCCGCCAGGTACGCAGCCGAGGCGGCGGCGGCGCTGCCGCCGCCGCGCAGCGTGGGCCGCCGCAGCCACCCCGGCACCGACGCCGTGGGGCTCGCGCCGCGGGCCGGCGACAACCCGACGCCGCTCAAGAAGGCCCGCCGGTCATACGTGTTCGAGGACGAGGCCGGCGGTGAGGGCGCCTTCGGCAGCCCGCCACGTGATGCCACATCTCCGCTGCACTTCTCCGTCTCTGAGGCGGCCCTGGCTGCGGCCAACGGCCCCACGCCCACGCCCATCAGCAAGTCGCGGCCCCGCACCAACGCTGCCGCCGCCCTTGCCTCGACCGCCGAGACGGCCGGGCCGTCGGCAGTGCCGCCCTCGCCCTTCCCTCGCCTCGTGCCCTCGTCTTGCCGCAAGGCTGGCGGCGGCAGCCGCCTGGGCTTCGGCGCCGCTGCCGCTATGGCGACGGCGGCGGCTGGAGCCGCCCTGCCGCTTCACGCTGGCCTGCTCGGCACCCCCAGCCACCACTTGACAGACGGCTCCGCAAGCCCGGCCCCCAAGGTGGGCACGGCCTCCCGCACCGGCGCCCGCACCTCCGCCGCCTCGAAGGAGTTCCACCGCCGCCGGGCGGAGGAGGCACGGTCCGAGCGAGACGGAGCCGTCATGTCGCCCTTCGGCTTTGGCCTGCTCTCGCCCTCTGGCGCAGCCGCCGTGCTGCCGCCGCCCCCGCCAGCACCGTTCCTCCCGCCGCCGTCGGCTCAGAAGCGTGGCGGCCCGTCACTGCCCCTCCACGGGGTCCTCTTTGGCGCTCCCGGCATTGCCCTCAGTGACGGCTCTGCCAGCCCTGCGCCGAAGGTCGGCACTGCGTCCCGCACCGGCCCGAGGGGCTCTGAGGCGTCCAAGGAGTTCTACCGCCGCCGGGCAGAGGAGGCCCGGTCTGAGCGTGACGGAGCCGTCATGTCCCCCTTCGGCTTTGGCCTCCTCTCGCCCTCCGCTGCCGCGCAGCCGCCCGCTCCGCCGCCCTCCGCCGCCGCCTCCCAGCCCCGCAGCTCCCGCTCCTCCGGCGAGGCCGCCCGTGCAGAGGCGGCGGCGGCAGGCCCTGCTGCGGACGTGGCACGCCTGCTTGGCGGCGGCGCGGGCCAGGAGGGCTTCGGCCTGGGCACGCGCCTGCGCTTTGACTCCCCCGACGATTCGCCTCCCGGGCCTAACCGGACGGCGGCGGCAATGGCAGCTGAGTCAGACAGCGATGACGGCGCCGGTACGGAGGATGACGATGACGAGGATTTGGCTCCGGGCGTACGGCGCCTGGTTCTTGATCCCGAGGATGAGCAGGCTCAGGAGCTGCTAGCGAGGCAGGCCAGCGGCGACGCGGACGAGCAGGTGGAAACCGACGATGAGGAGGCGGAGGCAGCGGAGGAGGACGAGGACGAGGAGATGGGCCTGACGCTGGAGTGCAGCGTGCGCTCCCTGTCGGTGGTGTTCGAGACGCAGGCCACGCAGGGCGGCAGCACGCAGGTGGTCCCCGCCACCTTCCCCGAGGATGGGGAGGAGGAGGGGGCCGAGGGCGCGGGGTACAGGGAGGCGGCGGCGCAGCGCTGGGGCCGGCCGCTGCCGGCGGAGGAGCGGACCGTGGCGTCGCCTGCGCTGCGGGCCGGGGACGGGGACGGGGATGACGACGACGGGTTTGAGCTGCGCAGCCAGGGCGGAGACGCCATGGAGCGGCACGGCAGCGTCAACTTCGGCCGCCTGTTCGGGGGCCGGTCGCAGCCGGCCGGGGCAGGGGCGCAGCATCCTCATCCTCAGCAGCTGGGACAGCAGCAGGGCCGTGGCGGCGAGGTGGCTGTGTCAGAGATCCTGCCGGACGAGTCGAGCCGCTGCTTCCCTGAGCACGGCCGCAACGGGAGCGGCGGCGACGGAGCAGCGGCAGGCGGCTGGGGCACGGGCTTTGGAGCGGTCATGCCCATGGCTATGGGCTCCCAGTCGGCGCCTCGCCAGGCGGCAGCGGCGGCCCCCGCAGCAGCAGCTGGCGGGAGGATGCCGCCGCCGCCTGCGCCCGCGCTGCCGCCCGCGCGTGGGGTGCAGCGCTCCGTGCCGGAGGTCTTCCCGGAGCTGCCCTGCCCCACGGAGAACGTGCCGCAGCCGCAGGCGGTGCCGCAGCCGCGGCCTGCTGCACAGCCGCACACAGCGGCAGGCGCCCGCAAGCCCCGGCAGCAGACGCTACTGCAGTGCTGGGAGACCACCGCCCCGGCACCAGCGCAGGTCCATGCGCCGCAGCAGGCGCGGCAAGCGGGCGTCCAGTCGCTGTTTGGCGGGCTGGGGCCGGCAGGGGCACAAAGCCCAGCGGCCCGCATGCTTGGGCCCAACGGCCTCACCTCCCCCCGCTACTTCAGGTAGCGTTCAAGTGTTTTGGAGTTGACAGCGGGAGGGGCAGTGACAGGCCGGGTTGAGGCGGCGTGCAAGGCCATGCTTGCTCCCACAGGAGCCACATCAGGATCAGTTTTGAGCTTAGGCTAGGCGCTACGGGAGTCAGACTACAGACCTGCGCTTGTGGCGTTGGGCTGCATGCGAGGCCATTGCCCGTGGGCCCCCAGTCAGGCATTGAACAATCGCCATGAGCCGGACGGGCGTTTGCAGAAGTGTGCAAGCAAAAGGCAGGGGTGCCAGCGCTGGAGGTGCTGGAAAGCAGAACAGGTTCAAGGGAAGGCGCTTCCTGAGTCAGATGCATTGTTGGGGGCAGGCACTGGACAAGGAGCCGGCAAGTATTGATTGGTGTCGGTGGCCGATGGGGTAAGCCGCCGGCAATAGATTGCCACCCGCAAAGGGAACGGCACAGATGGCGGAGGAAGGGCCGTAGCTTTGTTGCATTCCGGTCTGTACCCTGACTGGAGAAAACTTCCTAGGGAAAGCTGCTGTTGACAAGAGATAGCGTCGATGTACGGTCGGCACGAGGTGCTTGGCCTCCGCCGCAGTTGCGTAGGAAGGGCCGCTGCAAGAGTGCGGCCACTGTAACGTCAACTGTTGAAGCCCGGGTTCCCTCCGACGGGCCACCACCTGTCCGTCTAGGGGAGTGACCTAAGTCGCATCACGCACGCGCTTGGGCTTGCCCAGGCGCCCCCTCGACCTGCGCGCCTCAGGCGCCGTCGGGCCACGCTCGGAAACGATGCCCTCTGGGACAGTGAGAGGGGGCCGAGGAGCAAGACCGTTTACGCTTCATCCGCCCCATTTCAAGAAGACAGGGTGCCACATTAATATCAGCGTGCAACGAAATATCTGTAGTGGAATGGAGTGAAATTGAGTACCGGTACATCCGAGTCCCATCATAGTCCCACCATGCCATGCAAGCGCAGAGTGGGTTCGGTTATCTTGGGGCGTGAGGCACTCTGGGGCTCGGGGCCTCTGGGGCTGTACTGGCCCGCATTGGGGGCCTTCGAGTACCGTGGCCATGGGGACTAGCCACTGGACCCGAGTGGGTGGGCGCCAAAGCTGACGCACGGCTCGTAAGACGCGGATACGCTTTGGGGAGTTTGAGATGCCACCCACGGGCCCGCGGGGGAAAGGGCGGCGGAGCTTGTAGGGCACCCCAGACACGGAGATCGGTGCACGACATTTGCATTTGGCAGGCAGGGGGGGGGGTAAAAACATTAGTTCCATACACCACCCCACAAAAGTTCGGCCCCCCCCGACCCCCCCACCCCACCCCCGTGCCGTACATTGCACACACTGCCGTACATGGCCATATTGTAACCCATTTCCCTCGACTATTGTGCCAATAGGCTGCGCTTCGTGTGCGCTACTCCCTTGCGCGTGAACCGGAAGCGTCGATGAGGCTTGGGTCCCGTTGACCATCCCCGCGTCCATGGACCACTCTCCGGTACCTTGCATCCGCACTATTCATGCCCTAGGCCTCCTACATGACGAACTACGGTCATAATAGTACACCCGGACGCCTAGCAGCGGTGGCAGCGACGGTCGTGACGTGTCCCACGCGCGGACATGCCGACATGTGGCACCCACAGCCACCCTTCGACCACCATCCCTATGGTCTGTGGTGCTCAGGCACACCCGCGGTTCAGCCTCTGCTTGATACCATGCTTCTACGCAAGGAAAGGGCCCTTGGGCTGCGTCAGACCGCTGTGACAAAAGTTCGGACGGGAGCTGTACAAAAGTTCGGGACCCCCCTCCCCCCCCCTCCCCCCCCCCACTTTGAGGGCTCGTCACTTTTTTCTTACCACCTCGATTTTCATCCTGAAAGCGGATTTGGGCTCCTCTTGTCGAGCTCTTCAAAGTTGAAGCGTGGTGTGTATTTTTACACTTCCTGCCCCCCCCCTGTGGCAGGGGCCACAAATTGCACTAGGTGATGGAGACATGAGGCCAGGTACAGTCACCGGCGGTCGGGCCAGGGGCCGGAATGCCGGGTGTCATGGCGCTGGTCGGCTGGTGAGTGGACTAGTTGGACTACCTCGGCGCTGTTAGACATGCAGCTCGAACGGCGCCAATCCGCCCGGATGCTGGAAGAGCCTCTGCCCCCCTTCCTCGGATACACTCGTGAGACATAGTGGCGGGTCTGACCAACCCCCCCTACTTAACCCACGCCAGGGGTAACCCGGCGTTAGATATTTCTATTTCTATTTCTATTTCTACACTCGTGAGAGCCCCTCCCATCTGTGTCCCAGACTCCCAGTCCGATGGTTTCAGAGCACAGCCCGGGTTCATCACGTTCATCAAGGAGGGAAAAAAACGTGGCCACTTCAATGCCGCTCCACAGAGTACCGCGTACACCACGGGACCCGTGGGAGCTGCGGCCTGGGGTCGCGCGGGCAGGTGCGGGCAATGCGGAGGGGAAAGGGGGACGTGCCCCGCGCCCTGTGAGCTTACCTGTCTCACCGCGTCACAGCCTTGGCCAGGAGGGTCGCGGATGACCGCATGAGAGCCGTGCCATGCGAATTGTCTGTTTGTGGGCAGGAGGTAGCGTGGTCATGTAGGGGGAGAGTCGTGGTGGGTATCAGGCGTACGGCAGGGATGGGCAGGGTCGGCATGACACCCCCGTGGCACACCCCCGTGGCCCGGGTCTTCCGTCACCTACAGGTCTGTGTACGCGTGGTTCGCTCGGGTCGGGATACCTTGCGAGCCGCCGGAGAGCTGAGCGTCATGGCCGGTAACCGCCCGTTGTCCACGGCCCCAAAGGTAATCGAAGGTAACATGCACTCTACGTGCTGGGGTCCTCCTGGGCGGAACAACTTTGCTTGTTGCTTACTTACCCTGTCGCATCCGGCTGGTGGGCCAGACCCGGTTAGTTGCACGTTGCATTGACCCCCGTGGCACGGATTATGGCTTTTATGGCGGAGGCGAACAGTTGTGTGCGTGCATGCATGTGAGCTGGGAGGCAGGGGCTTGCAGGCTCAGCAAATGATGTAATGGGGCATGGCCGCTGGCTGCCAAACGGGGCCGAACGCGGGACCAACGAGCACTCACGAAGGTCCGCTTTTTGAGAGACCTTGAAGTTTGCTAGGGAAGAGAGCCAGCGGCCCAGCGCTGTTGCCTAATGCTGTTGTCATACGGAGAAGGATCAGCCATGAAGTTCCATACGGGCTCTCTCAGGTCTCAGCTCTCCTGCAGCACTCTGGCCAGCTGGCTGGCATTGCACCCAACGCACCCCATTCGTCAGGCCATCAGGCGATTCAGGCCCACGCGGAGGCCAACTCTAGCAGTGCGTGCAGACTTGCACATAGTGAGTCGCAGGCTCGCAGTAGGCAGTACAGGGCCTCACAGCAGCAGGCCATAAGTCCCATAGCGATCATGCCAGCACGATCATAGCAGAGTAACTCAGTGGGTTTGGCATCAAAAGCAACAGCCCTTCCAGGGGGGGGGTAGGAACGATGTAGAAGTACCCCATGCTTCCTTTGAAAAGATCTTGGCCAAAGGAGCCTAAATCCGCTTTCAGAATTTAATTCGAGGTTGGTATTGCAAAGATCCAGGCCCAAAAAGTTCAGGGTGGGTGGGTGGGTTGGGGGGTCCGGGAACTTTCGTCAAGGGGGGCCCAGGAACTTTCGTCACGGCGGGCAGGACCCCTTCCGTCGGCTCCTGCGCTCTTCCAAGGGTCCATCAGGCGTGTATTGACAAGGTCTGAACTCTAGGTATGCCTGAGCACCACGTTCAGCGGTCGGGAGGTGGGTCCAGGCCGGGCATGACCCGACATGTCGGCATGCCAGCGTTGCGTAACACGTGGGGGGCCATCCCCACCGCTTCCTGTTGTGTGACGCACAGCCACTTTGTCACACAAGCAGCCAGAAGCAGTAAGCGCTACGGTGGTAGCTGCGGCAGGACCCTCTTTGTGGGTCGATGGACGCGTCCATGGTCAATGGACAGACGCCGTCTGGCCTTCGCCCCAAGACGGCTTGCCACGCAATAGCACACGTGAATTGAGCCCGTAGATGCAGAAATGAAAGAGGTTGCCGTACGCTTGGTGCATGTGCAGTGCTGCCGTACGCCGTACGGCATGGGTGGGTGGGTGGGTCAGGGGGGTCAGGAACTTTTGCGGCATGGGGTGCAAATTCTTTGTCCTTACCCCCCCCTGGCCCTTCCTCAACCCTCGCTCCATTCCACGCCCTTGCCCCACCAGCCATCCAAAGACAAAAGTCGTATCGAGCCGCCAGGACCAACGCTTATCCTCCCTACCGCCTCTGCAGCCACGCCAGGAGCAGCACCAGCAGCCAGCCGGGGAGCCCAAACACGAGGGCCAGGAACACAGCCCTCCGCGCAGTCCACACACTCATCCTCCCCCGAGGCACGGACTCTGCCGCTGGCGCCCCTACGCACGCTTTGCGCCCAGCGGTTGCCTGCGTGCTGTCCTTAAGTCCGGCCTGCTGGCCCTCCGCCTGCTTGGCCTTGGCCTTGGCGACCGGCGCCTCCTGCTGCTGATCCTGCTGCGAGGCCTTAGTCAGCCAGGCCTCCACCAGGCCGCCGCACCTGCCCTACGGCGCGCCCAGGCGGCGCAGCACCCGGCACGTGTGCATGTCGCCGTTGCCCATGACCACAGGGTAGGGCTCACCGCCCTCCTGTAGGGGTGAGGGGAGCGGCGGGCAGAGATGTTGCCGGCGCACAACAAGACGCTTCTGTACATGCGAGATGACATCCGCGGTCAAGGCAGGCCCAGGCCGTCACGCCCCAGGACCATCCCGCGGCAGCCGCTCGGACACCCTTCCCGGCCTGGCCGTTTCAAACCTCCCCCCCTCAACAAGCAATCCGGTGCCAGAGCCCGGCCATGCCCCGAGGCCATCCCTCGACCCGTACGCACACCCACCGGTGGCGGGCAGTCCCACGTCAGCGCCAGCAGCTCCAGCGCCGCCTCGCTGCCGGAAGCCGCGGCGCTGAGCCACAGCCGCGGCGTCACGTTGCCGTCGGGCCGGTCCTTGAGCCAGGCCATGACCTCAAGACTGCCCGACGACACGCCCGCCTCGAACAGCTCGAAGCCGCCAAGCGACCACGGCCCGAAGCACTCGTCAAGCAGCTCCAGGACGGGCAGGCAGCCGGCCGCCGCCGCCGCCTCTGCGATCGGCTGCGGGTTGGTTACGCACTCCTCCTCCGCCAACAGCCGCAAGACGTCCACGTTGCCCTTCCGTGCGGCTGCCCGCAGCCCGCTGAGCCAGAAGTAGTCAGACGGGCCCATGCCCCCGAACGCGCCCCCGAAGTGCTCCTCCTCGTCCTCGCTCTTGTCGTCCGGCCACACGCCCGCGTCCAGCAGCCACTCCACCGCCTCCTTGCTGTTCGCCTCCACCGCCGCCGCCAGGCACTGCACCCCCGTGGTGCCCCGCAGCGGGAAGCCGTGGTCCTGCAGCCACGTCAGACGCTCCAGCATGGTCCCTGGGTCGGTCAGACCCACCACGATGACGGCCCCGGGTGCCTCGCCGGGGGGGCAGAGCGAGAGCAGGAGGTCGGCCTTGGCCCGCCAGTCGGGGGTACGGCTGGTGACGGCGGCCTGGAAGATGTCGTTCAGGTGGAAGCGGGGCATGGAGCGGACGGAGCCGGACTGCCCGCACAGGCGGCGGAAGGTGGCGGCGTCGCAGCCCTTGGCCGCCGCCGCCAGGCACGCACTGCCGGTGAGGGACCACTGCGCGTCGTGCAGGGCAGCCAGCCACTCGGCCAGGGCCACGTGGCCCCGGCGGAGGGCCGCCCGCAGCGCAGCGTCGGACCACGCCTCTCCACCGCTGCGGTCCAGGCACCACTGGCAAATGGCTTTGTCGCCGCTCGCAGCGGCCGCCTCCAGGACCGCCCCCCAGTCCGGGGGCAGGGGCTTGAAGGCCCGGCAGTGCTCCGCCAGCCAGCGGCAGCAGGGCAGCGACCTAAAGCGAGCGGCAGCGCATATCACCTCCAAGAAGTCCTTGAATTCTGGCTGGAAGCGCCCCGGTGCCAGCAGCCAGCGGCAGCACTCGATGCGGCCCGCTGCAGCGGCGGAGAGCAGGAACTCCACCGAGAGGCGGCACCCCGCAGCCTGGGACGCAGCGGCCAGGTTCTCCACGACACCGCTGGCAGCCGTGCCGTCGTTTGCCCAAGTTGAGCTTGCGGCAAGGGGCGGCGGCGGACCAGTGCGCTGCGAAGATGGCCGGGGAAACGGGCTGCGAGAGGTGGATGGTGGCGTACCGCTGCAGCTGGGCTGCCGCGGCACGGTCCACTAGCCTGTTGCACGCCACGTCGTTGCATGGCACGAAGGAGGCGATGCGGTCCACGAGCTCGGGAAGCCACAGCTGCGCGGCGCTGCCGGGCTCGGGTTCTCCATCGGGCCTGTTGCACCCGAGCTCGCCAGGCGGCATCCCGGCTGCTATGTGGGCTGTAAGTCACGCAGTCGACAATTGAGCTACAAAACTGCAATACACAAACGGTCGCAGGTCTCGCCAGCAAAGGTGTTGCAAGTTTAGGGGAAGCTTTATGAAAATAAAATGAGGCGTACTGCTGTCGCTGTGGGCAACGGTGTGCTTTAAAGCATTGCGTGCTGTTTTGGGGGCACGGCGCCTCCACGAACCCCGCGCGCTCCCCTGCTCGCGCTCCCCTGCATCCCTCGTAGCCCCCGTAGCCCCCCCCCCCCTGCACGTAATGCCCCCCCTTTTGCTCAAGTTGCAGAAAGAGAGAAGGCCAGGTGCTCGGTCATCTCGGTGCAACGAGGCTTATGGCGGGGTTCATAACGGCCCTATCCTGTTGAGCTGAGCTAGAAGAGCTTTGCGTGTCAGCCTGGATTGCACTTGGCGTTGGCGTCAAGGGGCCCCACTCCAAGGGAACGGGGGTCGCGAAGGTCGGGCCGACATGTGTTTCGGGAGAATCGGGACACGCGGTCGGCAACCCTCTATAGTCGATGTCGACATGAACAAGGGAGACGACCAGGGGCAACCATCGGTGATACCGTGATGCCGACGCGGCGTTAGCGAGCTTGCAAGCGCAACGGTCGTCGCGTGGATCCGGCAACGCCCAGCGGTCGTCGCAACAACCTGTGTGACCGTGCGGAGACAGCAACGTGTCCCAGTAGTCATACATAGCTCATAGACACCATTTGATAGCCTTCACGAACGCAGCTGTCACCACTAGTAAAGTCAGCCGGTTGCTGGTGCCTCTACTTCCACCAGTCAACGAGTGTGAACAATGCTTCGTATGATTGTCAATACCTTACGGGTCTCTGGGGGAGCCCTCGCGAAGGAGGTTAGCAACGGGCATTGACTCGCGTGTCCGCAGCGAGGGCTCCTGTTAAGAGAGCCAGGCAGCTACCATGGAGCGGCCCAACTTCAACGAGCGGCTGCCTTCCGGCACGCGGCTGCGGCCCACATTAGAGGAAGCGCCCGGCCCTTCGCCGCATGCTCATCGCCAGCAGGAAAGCAGCGCCCTGCCTGGCAGCACACCTGCTCGTCATCCGTCGCTAGGCCGGCTGGATGGGACACCGACGAGGCACAGTGTGCCGGTGCCGGCCCGGTCGGCGTCGCAAGGAGCCAGCCCGCGGCATCGGCAGCCAGCCTCAGCCACGGGGGCCCTAGCACCTGCCGGGCTGCCTCCCATCGACACCCGCCGGCGACCGCCCGAGCCTGCTGCTCGGCTCAGGGACCTGGAGGCGCAGTGGATTACCCGCGGGCCAAGCTCTGCGGAGGCCAGCTTTAGCAGCCACCGGACAGGCAGCAGGCAAGAACCTCGCACCTCCGCCCTGCCGAACGGAGGCGGCGTGGGCAACCAGTCTGGCTCTTCCTGGGGAGGGAGCCAGCGGGGAGTCAGCAGGAACCCCCACGACTCCTTCAATTCGACCCAGCGGTCTGGGCCCTTGCCTGACTACCTCAAGGTCCGCTGAGGGAGGCGGGTGGGGGCATGCAAGGCGGGGCAACTCCGCGATAATCGGCCGTTTGCTCTCTGTCCCGTGTACAGGTCTACACAGTCCCCAAGGACGTGCAGTGCGACGAGGTGGGGATGACCTAGCACACAGCGGCAGGGCGCGGACAGGGGTATGCGCGTGGGGGCTGTGCGTTGGACCAGTAGGCAGGACAGGCCGGGATCGAGGTGCGCCGCGTCCTGAGAGGAAAGCAGGGAATCCTGTCATGTTGCTAAAGCCCCTTCCCGCCTGAATGTAGGACGTCATCATTGAGCCCATAATCCGGAACCTGAATGTGGGCGACAAGGACATGGAGATGCGGATCACGGAGCAGATGATCGAGCTGTGGGTACGGGACACAAAAGGAGGGTCGGTTGAGGGTGTAACTGCGGGCGCGCAGCCCGAACGTGCCACGGGAGCACCAGCGAGCTGGCCCATTTGGGTTCAACGGCCGTTGATTGTGATACGTGAATCTAGAGGGGAAGGGGCCGGACGAGAGCTTCAAGCCAAGGCGCAAACGCTGCATGGCCGCTGTGTTTATCCCCAAACCCCCCACGTGGAGTGGCCCAGACCTGATGGCCGCGCCGTAATCCGACCCGCTTCGCAGGTACGAGTTCTTCCGCAAGCTGTACGAGCAGGACCAAGACGAGATCCGTACGCTGCAGGCCTACGCAGCGCAGAAGGACATGGAGGTCCGCATGCTGCAGCGGGCCGGCAGGCCGTCCAGCGCGCACGAGGAGGCCAGCCCCAGCACTCGCTCCCCATCGAAGAGCCCCTCGCCGCCGCCGCAGCCCCAGTCCCAGGCCACGCCGCCTCAGCCGGCCCCGCAGCATTGGGCCAGGTCGCGGCCCGTCCTGTCGCTCATCGTCCCGCCCTTCATCAACCCCGCAGGTCCAGTCTACAAGTAAGCTCCTCCCAGCCCTTTCTAGCTCCCTTTCCTCCTAACAAGCGCGGCAGGGTACTGAAAGCGCTGACGGCTGTGTGTCCCGCAGGTGGTTCGCCAACGTGCACCACGCCTACAAGCGCCGGCAGACGCTGTGGCTGGGCCTGTTCTTCCTCCTTCTGCTGCTCCTGGCAGTGGGGCTGCTCGCGGGCCTGCTGGCAACCCGCGAGGACAAGCCCGCCCCCGTACCCCCCTACGGCCCGGGCAGCCCCAGCGTCACCGGGATGTGGGCCACGGGAATGACGTTCTCAGTCAACATGTCGGAAGGCACAACGGCGTTCTACGCTCTCGTACCGCTCGTGGCACGCGTGATATCCAACATCAAGCCCACAGCAGCAGACGTGCGCGCGTTGCTGCAAGGGCCCGGCACGTCGCCCCTGGCCAACATGACGGTGGCATGCGGGGAGCGGACGGCCGTGCAGACGCAGCAGTTCACGTTTGCGGTGCAGTCCTCCCTGGCCGGCTCGGCAGCGGGGTCCGGTGGCGGCGGGCTGGAGGACGTGTTGGCGCCCTTGTGCTCCGTGGAGGGCGCGCTCCCGGGGTCGTGTGGCGTGTGCCCTGTCGTCAAGCCTGCCAGCAGCTACATCCTTATGGTGGCGTTCTCGGGCACTGATGACCTGTTCGAGCTACCGGTGAGCGTGGGACAAGGCCGCGCACCGCGAGCCGTTCCTAAGTGCGGTCGCCGGGTCCCGGCTTCGTGCTGGGAGGGCATGCTACTCAAGTGGCTGCTAGTGATGTGACCCTGGGTTCTGATGCCCTCTCAGGTCACCACGTCGCAGGCGAGCACGGCCGGCGCCAGCTCGCCACCTCCGTCACCCTCGCCGCCGTCGCAGCCCATCACCGCCAACTCCTCATCGCCCGCGCCGCTCCCACCACCCGGCCCCTCGGCGCCTCCCTCGGGGCCACCCTCCCTCCCCCCCAACGCGCCCAACTTCACACTGGCGCCCGCCGCCGCCGCGATCAGCCAGAACTCCCTCGCCATCACCCTGGCCGTGTCCTCTCGCGCGACGGTTCGCTACGTGGTCATGCACTCTGTGCTTTACGCCCAGATCGCTGGGGTCTTCATGTCCTTCGGGAGCGCGGATCCCTACCCGGGCCAGGTCCTGTCGCTGCCGTCAGCATCCCATCCGAACACGGTCGGGGTCAACGGCATCGTGGCGGCTGGCGTGGTCAACGCAACAGAAGCCGGGGTGCCGTACACGATCAGCGTGGATGGGCGGGCTGCGGCGGGTGACCCATCGTGCAACTGCACGGGGACCGCCTGCGCCTGCGTCGTGCCGGCGCCATGCCAGGCGGGGATATGCGACATGGGCACCTCCGCGCTCACGGCGGGCGCTGCGTACAAGGTGGGCTGTGCGTGCGGGGGACCCAGATGGAAGCGCAGTACTACCGGTCGGTCCTGCAAGAAACGACCGCACTGTTGTTGGCCCTTGCACGCAAGCCTCCCCTGCACACGCGGATGTGTACCTGCCTTGCACCCACGGCTGGCAAGCTGACACTCCCGCACACTTTCTCGCAGGTCTTCGTCTCGGCGTCCACGCCGGACGGGAGCTACGTGTACGGTCCGGTCAGCGCGGGCGAGGTCACCCTGCCGTCCGACACCACCGCGCCGGCCCTAGCGCCCAGCGCCTCCCTGACGCCCACGTCCATTGCCGCCAACGGCTTTGCGCTGACCGGCCTGGCGCTGGACTCGTCGGGTCTGGCCTACATGCTCGTGACCCTGCCCACGGACCAGCAGCAGGTACGGTGCTGTGCGGCGCTGTACGGCGCTTACCGTAGTCACGGAGCGCGCCGCCTGTGCGCGATATCTGGGTAGATAGTAGCCCCAACGATAACCCCTCTGCCCTTCGCATGCTTGCAGGGCGTCATTGCGGGCAGCTCGACCACCTTTGTGGAGCAGCCACTGGCCCCGCGGCGTCGCCTGGCTGGCAGCTGGGCGGCGGAGGGCGCAGCGGCTGGCCGCCTCGGTCACGGCGCCAGCCGCGGACTGCGGCGGTTGCAGCAGGCGCCACAGTCCCCGCCCACGGGCTGGAGCGGTGCCCTTGTCGTCTCTGACCCCGCGCCCGCGGCTGCCGTCTTCACACCCTCCTGCCCTCGCAGCATAACCTGCGATACCGCCCAGGTGTGCCCGATGCTTAATTGTTAGCCGCAGCTCTCTGCGACTCTGCGCCGTGACGAAGGCTGGGCGGCGCTTTGGGCCAACCGGGGACCTCTTGAACTCAAGGGGCCGGCTGCTCTTAGGCACGGACACAGCGTGGGGGCCGCTCTCAAGGCCAGCCCGCAGGCCCCTGCGCCAAGGGCAACCGTACCAGGGTAGGCTAGGGTCCGGCTCCTACCCTTGCTCACAAACCGCCCTACGCCTCTCCTCCTCTCGGTCAGGTCGTGGCGGCCTACCTGGACTCTTCCGTGGAGCGGCTGACAGAGGTGCGGTGCGTGGTGCTGGCCACCACCCGGGACGGCCCCAGCACGCAGGTGGTGGCGGGGCTTGCCAACGACACGGCCTACGTGGTGCGAGTGGTCACGCAAGACGCGGCCAGGTGCGTGCGTGCCATCCGCGCGGGAGGGTCTCAAACCCTCCGCATGCTATGGGCACACCTACCAGCCTCCTGCACAGTCCTTGGCGTCGCGGTTGCCGCTGCGTGCACACACTGACGGCTCTGCGCGTATCGGCCTCTGCAGGAACCAGCGGGTGTACAAGTCCGTGATGCGGACCGTGGACTCGCGCCCGCCCTCCATCCTGGGAGTCGCCACACGCACCGGCTTCCGCACCTTCAACCTGTCGGTCACGCTCTCCGAGCCGGGTGCTGTCACGGGCTTCCTGTACACGCCTACCGGAGGGTCGAACCTGTCGCTTGTGGTGCCGCCCACCTGGCCACCCACGCCCCAGGTGCGTGCGCGCTTTGCCAGGGCCCCGAGGGCGCCCTTGAAGCCATCCTCATGCTGCTTTGTACCGGTACTAGTCTTGATTCCCTAACCCACCGGTGGCGCCGTGGCCCGTGTGCAGGGTGCCCCGGTGCAGCAGGTCACGGCGGCCACGACCACCTTTGCCCCGGCCGTGCCCACCTCCTACCTGCTCACCTTCGACGACCCGACCCTCGAGCCGCACAGCAACTACACGTGAGCCTGGGGTCATTGAAGACCTCCCCTGCTTCCCCCCTGCAGTCCCTTACCCAGAGCGTAACGGAATCAAGTTTGCCCTCGCTGCTCTGTCCCCAACCCCTCTCCCCGGCCCCATAGGGTGGCCCTGGTGGCCCGGGACCTGCCTGGCAACGTGCAGACGGCGGTGCGGCTGGTGGTCGTAAGCACGGAGGACAACATCCCGCCCTCCTGGCTAGCAGCCACCGTGCAGGCAGGCGCCTACAACGCCAGCCTCAGCGTGCAGCTGGACGAGCCGGCCACAGTGCACTTCTTCCTGATGCCTGGCGGTGCGGCCTGCCCTACGGCCGCCCAGGTGAGTGGTTATTACGCGGGGAAACGCCTAAGGGCAGGGGTGTCGGGAGGAATCGGGTGTGAGGAAAGGGGCTCATGTTGTCATGCTGAGCCTTCCGGCACTGTACCTCCCCCGCAGCTCTTCTCGGCTTTGGACTCGCCCTCGTCCACCCCGGCCTTCACAGCCATCACCCACGGCAACCTGACCACGTCCGATAGCGCCACGGGCGGTGCGGATCTGGTTGGGCTCTTTGACTCCACCAACTACACGCTCTGCCTGGTGCGTCCTCCTCGTGGGGCTCTGCTTGCGGGGCTACCTGGCGAGTAGGACTACCCCGGGGCACTGTGACTTTCCTGGCTTGAACCCTGCTCCTGGCCCGGCTTTGCCCCCAGGTCGCCAGCGACATGTCTCAGCAGCGCAACCGACAGACGACGGTGCGCCCCGTATCCTTCATGACCCTGGACCGCACGCCTCCCACCCTGGACGTGGCGCTGCAGTTATCGGCGGACAGCGGCAACTTCACGTGCGACAAGTGGGTCCGGCTGTGGCCGTTTAGTGGGCTGGAACGGTCCTGTCAAACGCCATGTGGCCTGGCCTCCCCACGCAGCATACCTCCTATAGCATCTCCGAGTGCCAGCGGGCCCTTACAGAGCCAACAATGTCCCGTGTCCACAGGACCAGCTTCCTGTGCAGCCTGAACCTCAACGTGACCCTCAGCGAGCCGGGAAGCGCCAAGCTGACCGTGCAGAACGTGCCCCGGCTCTTTGCCTTCAACGCCTCCAGCCTCTACACCCTCAACATCACGGCGCCCGGGCCCGGTGTCATCCGCGCCGGCACCCTGGACTTCACCGCCGCGGGCTCCCAGCAGCTGGAGCTGAGCAGCCTGTCGCCCGGCAGGGCCTACGTGCTGTCCATCGTGGCGTCGGACAGTGTGGGCAACTTGCAGCCGGACATGTTTGAGGCGTGGCTCAACGCGCCGGACATCGTGCCCCCCTTCTTCCGGGCGGCAAGTGGTGAGCCCTGGGCTAGTTCCGCTTGCATCCCCGTGACCTGCCCTTTCCCCCCCCGGGCGGCGCCCATGCAACTACCAGCTGCTGTGCGTCCATTCTGTCGTGCACCCCTCGCCCTGCCTCCCCGTAGTCTTCTCGACCAACGACGATTCGCTGACCGTCAATGTGACCCTCAACGAACGCTGCATCGTCATGTGCCTGGTGCTGCCCTCGGGCTCGCCCACGCCCGCGGTGGCGACCGTCCTTGCCAACGGCACGCAGCAGACCTACGCGCCCCCCAACGCCTCCATGCCAATCACGTGGGACATGCTCGGCCTCAGCCCGGGGCTCCTGTACGACGTGCACATGGTACGGCACCGGTATGCGCACGGTTAGACATGTGTAATTCTGACACGCCTTGACCGAGCTAACAAAAACCTCATCCTCCCCACCCTCCCCTGCGCCGCACCCAGGTGGCAACCGACGCCGTCGGCAACCAGCAGGCCGCCGTCACCTCAGTCCTGCGTGTCCGCACCACCGACTCCACGCCGCCCAGCCTGCTCAACCTAACCACCACCGCGTTCTCCCCCGGCAACCGCTTCACCATCAGCGTCAACGCCTCCAAGCCCGGCACCCTCTACTTCGTGGGGGTGCGCGCCGGCGCGCCCCTGCCCACTCGCAACCAGCTGCTCCTGCCCTCCGCACTCTACGCGTGGGCCAACTTCAGCGGCTCCCTGGCGGTGCCCGACCCCTTCGTGCCCACCAACGTGACGCTGTGCGTGGCGGACGGCACTGACTTTCAGCTTTGGGCCGTGATGGAGGACCTCGAGGTAGGCTTAGCACATGCCAACCATCGCACCGTGCTCCCCTTAAGCGGGCTGGGGCTACGTGTCCCCTCCCGGTGCCTATTCAGCCCCTTTGTTCTGCTCTTACAACAGGGTCTGGTCGCGGAGCGCATCCCCAACTACAGCACCGTGATTCGGGCCACGCAGCTGCTGCTCAACTCGTCCACCGGCTCCCCAAACGCCAGCACCTGCTCCCCCGAGGCCAGGATGCGGGCGCTGGTGCTGGAGACGTCCCTGGCCGCAGGCAGCCTGGGCTGGCCGCTGGGCAGCCTCACGCCGGTGGCGGGCACGGGGGACAACACGTCCTGGGTGCGCGAGTTCGCGCTGGTGGGAGGGGCAGGAGGCGCCGTGGGCAGTGATGCCACGGTCCTGGCGTCCATGGAGGGCGTGCCGCTGGGCTCCCTCACCGTCACGCCCTGGAGGTGAGCTTGCTTTCGGTTGGCTTTAATTTCAACGAGCATCGCGCCATTGGGCACCTGGCTTGAGCTGCTGAGTGTGGGGGCCCGGGCTGACCGCATCCGTTCCGGGCGCTGCCGCAACCGCAGGCCTCTGCCGGCCAGCATCAGCGTCGTTGTTCAGACGCCCACCCTCTACCTGGAGCCTGCCTCCGCTGGCAGTCCCCTGTCCATCCCGGGCGCCCCCGCCAACGCCGGGCGGCAGCTGCGCTTCGCCTTCCAGCTCTTCGACGCCGCTCGGCGAACCGCCATCTCGGCCGCTGGGATCCGCATCTCGCCCTCCATCCTTTCCACTCTGGCCACCTCCTCTGACGGCCGCCTGGCCCTGCCGGACTGCAATCTAACGGCCTCCACTGGCAGCGCGCTGCTGCCGGGAGGCGCGGGCGTGTGCTCGGCTGAGGTCTCGAGCACCGCCTTCCCGGCCGCGGGAGCCTCGGCCACGGCGACGCTGCAGGTTGACGTGTACAACGGGTGAGAGCACGCCAAGCCTGGTGCCAGGCCAACGCCCCTGCCCCTGTAGTTGAGTGGATGAAGGGAGCTGAGAGACTGACATGCGCACTATCGTTCTGCATTATCCTCAGGACCCGGCTGCTAGCGTCGGCGGCGCCGCTGACACTCAACCTCTTTAGCGCCCCCGCGGTGGCGGCCTCGTCCGCCCTGCCGCCCGCTGACGGGACTGCCCTCCTGGTGGCACTGCCCACCCGGCAGCTGCGGGCCGGCGAGATCTTTCGGGCGACAGTCGCCGCTGCCGTTAGCTCCAGGGTAGGTTGTGTTTTGACTTGCCTCACTAGAGCGCCCCCGCAAGCGTCCATCGGCAACCACAGCCTCCTCACTGAGCTGGACCCCTTGCCGCATCCCTCCATGCCGGCCGTACAGGCCCTGACCGGCTTCTCCGTCCAGCTCTCGTTCAACACCTCCCGAGTGGAGTACCTCCGCTCCGTGGCCTCAGGGCTGTGGTCCGACCTGGCGGCAGTGGCGCTGCCCAGCAGCTCGCCGGGGGCCATGGGGCTGTGGGCCTCCTCGCTCGTCCGCACAGACGTCGACGCCTCGTGAGTGCCTCTTCCCTCCGGCTCCTCCCGTGCTCGACCCAGTATCGACCGCTGCAAGCTGCCACCTCGACCGTGTCACACCCCGTCCTCGTCTCATCATATTCCTTGTGTGCTCCTCGCCCGCAGGTACTCCAGCCGCACGGTGCCCCTCATGGACGCCTACTTCCGCCTGCGGCCCAACCTCACCGCCCCGGATGGCACCGAGTTGACCGTCCTTGATGTCGGCAGCGCGGCCCTCTACCCCTACGAGGCATCGCCGCAGGTGCGCCTGCGGTGGCGTCATGCATTCGGCAGCCAGCCTCACAGGTGCTCGTAGGCTCCTTGACAGCTCTGACCTTGGTGTGCCCATGCCGTCCCCTGCAGGCTCGCTTCCAGGACATTCGGGCGCCCACGGGTGGGGGCAGCGGCGGTGCTCGCGTTCAGCTGGTGACCCCCAAGCCCCTCGCAGTGTTTGCCTACATGGCAAACCATGAGCTCTTCAACACCGCTCTGCTGGACGGACAGAACCTGACAGCACCCATCTCGGTAAGACTCTTCCCCCTCACTCTGACACCCCTGCCCAGGGTACGGCATGCAAGCGTTACACTTTCCAACAAGCCATGTTCATGCCCTCGTCCTCATGCCCTCATGCCCTCGTCCTCAGGCGCTGCGCGTGTGGGACTGGGCCGCCAGCGGCGTCCACAACGACACGCTGGAGTCCCCACCGGCCTCCGACTGCGACTGCTCCCCCGTGCGCCCATCGCCCGGCGCCTTTGCCCTGGAAGGCTGCCGCGTCGTGCTGACGGGGGCCCAGGGCATGCCCGTCAAGCAGGCTGCCATCAACATGACCTGCAGCGGCGGTGCTGCGGCGGCGCAGGCGCTCCAGGCGCAGGCCAGCGTTACCGTGTGGCTGCCGGGCGTGTTCCGGGTGCGGACCTCGGACCCCGATGCTATCCTCAGCAGCCTGCTCCCGATCAACGTGCCGCCGCCGGCCGGCGGCTGCCAGGACAGGTGCGGGCCTGACCATACTCGGGTTCGGGTGTTCAGGGCAGGAGCCTGAGGTTGGCAGGAGAGGTCCTTTGACCGCAGGGGGCTGTGCAGCGATCCCTCAAAGGGATGGCCGTGCTTGGACTTGACTTCCCCGCACTTCCTTGCCATGCCCTACCCTGCCTTGCCCTGTTGACTCCCAGCTACCAGAGCGCGCAGCTGTCACTGCTCGTCACGTGGATCAACGGCGGCAGCGCGGGCGCCGCGGACGTGCTGAGCGACGTGGACGTGACGCCGCTGTTGGCCAGCTGGGCCACCGACCAGCCGCAAGCGCTCAGGCTAGCCAACGCGACCGTCACGGTGGGTTAAACCCCCCGCCTCGCTTCACCCTTTCATTATACCAATCGCCTGCTCACCGTGATTCTGATCCCCTCACTCCCTTCGGTACCCCCAATCCCCTGCCAGGGCCTGGCGCCGCACCCCAATGCCACCGTGTCTGCCCTGGGCGCGGGTGGCACGCTGCTTGCCTCCACCGTGTTGGCGGTGTCAGCCACGCCCGTCTGCATCGAGGGCGTGGACGCAGTCGCTCTGTCGGGTGTGACGGTGGCACCAGACAACGCCATTTTCGTAGCCTCCAGTCCGGGCCGTTTCAGAGTGCGCTTCACCCCACAGCAGGTGCGCCGCTGCAAAGTCGGTTTAACCCCTAAAAGTACCCTTGGGAGCTCCTCCACGTCTTCAGCTGTGCCGCTTCACAATGATTACGTTTCATTCTCGTTGATCTCCCTGGCAGAGCCTGCGGTGGGAGCGTGCCACAGCCCGCGTGGGCGTCTTCGCCGCCCTCGGCGACGGGTCCTTCATGCCGGTCGCCCGCTCCGCCACCACCGCCGCCGTCCCCCTGGACCCCGGCATGGACGGCAGCGCAGCCGGGGTGCCATTCCGACTCCAGCCGCTGGCAGGGCTCGCCTCCCTCAACCTGCAGGTAGGTCTGGCGCTCTGCCGGGCATCTGGGGTTCCTGCTCCCCAGAGTCTGGCCTGGAAGAGGTAGCGAAGTGGAAGCGGGCGAATGACGGACCGTCCCACCAATGGTCCGCGTCCGCAGGTCAACACCACCCTGGGCTTCCCGGCTGTGTGCGGCGCTTTCCTGCGGACCAGCTGGGCCGTCTGCAGCGGCAGCGGCTTGGGACCTCTCGCAACAGGTGAGTCCTGGGACTGGCCCTGGGCAGCTTAGTTTGAGTTCTCATGCTTGTAGCCTCACCTGCACAAACCCAACCCACACTCAGGCACGGGGCTGGTTCGTGTGGCGCTTCCCACGCCCACCGCCATTCCGGCCGTGGTGCTCAGCTCCCAGTCCATTGCCAGCCCCGGCAACGGCGCCGCCCAGCCGCCCATCGGCATACCCACAAGGGTGTGGGTGCGCGTGCTGGTGGCCTTCAGCGACGGCCAGATGCGGGACATGACGAGCGACCCCCGTATCGACGTGGTCATCTCCTCGGGCGGCGACATGTGCAGCCTCATGCGAAGTGGGTTCCCTGGGGTGTGGAAGGGGAATCCCGTGCCGGTAGCGTTGCTTTTCGGGGGTTCCGGCGGTCTGTGGCAAGCAGGCAAAGGAGCAAGGATGCCCACTGACGTCTTGGTGGGTTTGCGCCTTGCAGACTCGAGCACCAACGAGCCGTACATCGAGGCCGTCGGCTCCGCTGCGCTGGCGGGCCTGGGAGGCGCGTGCGAGGTGCAGGCCCGCACCATCTTCGCCGACCTGACCCACATCACGCAGACCAACCGGACCACCGTCGTCACCTTCAGCGGCTTGCAGGTGCGCAGAGGACAAGGCTATAGTCGATGCGGCCAGATGCGGCCCTCTAGAAGAAGGGGCCCAGAAATAGGGACTCCTCGCTGCTGAGCCGTCTGTGAGGTTACCGGTGCAATCCCCACTCCCCTCCGCAGGTCTTCGTGGCCAGCGGTGCGCCCGCTCTGCCGCCCGTCACCAACAGCAGCGTGCTGACGGGCCAGGCCGCGCCCGAGGTGCCCCTGCGCCTCTTCAAGTGCGACTTTACCCACTATTCCCCGGTACGCCCCTTGCCCTGGCCCTAAACTTGTGCGTGTCCGGCCAGCACCTGTCTAGCGCTCACCCGGTTCCTCCCAATGCCTGACCGCATGCAGGCGAGCGTGTGGGTGATGGGCAAGCTGAGCACCTGCGGGTCCGGCTGCCAGCTGTCAGACCTGAACGATCCGGCCAACTTGGGGCTGAGCCTGTCGGACCTCACCGCAGTGTCCCTAGCGACCAACCCCGCCAACGCCTCACTCTCCAACCTGCTCAAGCCCGTTGCCCCCGGCTCCAGCCGCCTGACCGTGTCCTTCGGCTCAGCCGTCACGACCTCATTCAACGTTTCGGTGGAGGACACGTTCCAGCGCGGCTGGCCGCGCGTGGTAGCAATTCTCGACACGGGGTTCACAGTCCAGGCCAACATGACCTCCGCCGCCTTCAAGGTCTCGTACCTGGTCCTCAGGAGCACCGCGCCGGCCCCCACGCCAGCGCAGATCGAGTCAGGTGAGCAAAGGCCTACAGGAGCATAGAGCATAGAGCTGCTTCCAACTGCTAGGACGTCAAGGTGTCTGGTGTCTGAGCTGCGTGCACAGCTAGGCCAGGGCTGCTGGGCACAACAGCCCCCCTGCCATGCTGTCCCATAACCCAAGATTCCCCGCCCCATACCCCGCAGCCGGCGTGGCGCTAAGCACCGGCACCGGCGGCTTGGGGGCCTTCATGCTGACGGATGTGGTCACGGGCCTGCGCCCCGCCACGTCCTACTCGGTGTACCTGGCGGTGCGCTACCAGTCTACCCTGTTGGGCACTGTGGTGGGGGTCACGGGGGTGCTCACGCCGGACCACGTGGCGCCCACCCTCGTCACCGTCGGCGCGGTGAGCAGCGAGCCGGGGCCCAGGCTGGGGACCTAGGCCAGGGCTAGTCGGTAGGGGCGCGCAGCTGCCCGCAAAGCCTTCGCTTCCCTTCCCTTCTCTTCCAGCTAGCTGCCCGACATGCCATGCTACCCCTCACCCTTGCCAAACAACCCCGTGGAAGGGCTGCCGCCAGATGTAGAAGGTGGCCCTGGAACTAGGAACACCTTGCGCTCCGTCCCCGTTCCTGCTCCTCTGCAGATGAGCAACCTGACCGCCGACAACCAGCGCTTCCTGCTGCGCCTGCCCGTGGGCCTCAGCGAGGCCGGCACCGTGGCCTTCGCCCTGTACCGCAACGAGAGCTGCCTGCGCAGTGGGTCGCTTCCCGGGTTGTTTCCCGTGGTTCTTTGCCCGCTTCGGGCATGGGATGGGGGTTCACGGTGCTGGCACGGGCTCTTTGAGCCTCCAGCCCAACAAGTTGCTCTGGCCCCTTCCCCGACCCGCAGATTCCGACCAGGTCCCGGTGGCCACGGTCCTGGCCGCTGCTGCGCTGCCGGGCGCATTCTGCGGGTGCTCCGACACCACACTGTGCCAGCCTGTGGCGTGGGGCAACGTCAGCCTCAGCGACGAGTCCCGCCTGAACGACACGCTGACCCTCGGTGGCCTGCTGCCGCCCAATCCCTACGAGGCGCTGCGGGACACAGCCGCCGACGACCTGACCTGCAACAGAGGTGCGTTTTGCTGGGGAAAGCCGGTCAGTCCGTGCCGTCCGCCCACTTTCAGCAAAGCCCTTTCGCAAGTATGCAGGCGTGGAGGGGCCACCCGCTTGCGGATCACTGACGGCCCCACCGATCCCTGTTCGTGCCCCGCCCCGCAGTGGCCTTGCCCTCCCCGGTCTCCGCCACGCACCTGCTCTACGTCGTGGCACAGGACGACCTGCCCACGTACCGGGACTGGAACGTGACCTGCGTGCCGCCGGCCTTCTCGCCCGGCAGCGAGTGCGCGGCCGTGGCGGCGGCGCCCTGTACCGCCGCGCCGCCCGCGTCTGGAGCTAGCGGCCCCAACGTCCAGGCCCTGCCGTACACGCAGGCGCCGCTCAGCGACGTGCTGCCCCTGCAGGGTGGGTCTTGTACCGCGTCTGCCGTACAAGCCGTTGCTGCCGACACCGCAGGGAGGAGCAGGGGCAAGGTTGGGCGCGCTGTGATCTCTCGCTTACTGGTACCTGCCCGTGTTGCCGCCTCTCGGTCATTTCCCGCACCGCAGGCGCAGCGAGCCGCCCCGTGCTCTCGTCCTTCGACGTGCCCCGGGGCGATGACGTGGCCTTTGTTTTCACCAACATCACGACCAGCAGGAGCACAGCTTCCGGCAAGACCGTTGCCTTTGACTTCCGAGTCAACAAGGTATCTGCCGTACAGTACCGCCTGCAGCAGTTTGACGGGACGCCCGTCTCCACGGGCATCGTGCCGGTGTACGACCCGTCCGTCCCGTACCGGATCACCATTTCGCGCACCTGCGGCGGACTGCTGCTTCAGCAATCGGCTTACTCGCTGTGAGTCAGGGGCTTCGAGCTTGCGAGTTGGGGGCTCTGGAGGGCAGGGTCCTGGGCCGGGAACTGGCGTAGGGCTCTTTTGCGGCAGCTCTGGCCAGCAGAGCTCCATTGCCCTCACCCCGAAGCCGAACGAGACTTACCCGGACTGATTACCAAAGCCGCCCCCGACCCTTTCGCAGGTGGTACTGGGTGACGGACGTGTACGGTGGCACGACATCCCCGTCAGCAGCTGTGGCCAAGTTCGTGTAGCGGGCTTTGTCGATCGAGCATTGTCCGAGCCGTTGACAGGGGCCTGCGTCCCCCGCCAAGACCGGGGCCTTGACAATGCCTTTGACTGTGGGCACTGTGGACGAGACTGTGGCGCCGTGGCAAAGTTCGTCGGTGACGCTTGATGTTTGGCCGTGACGCGGACAGCAGCGGTTGTACCCCGCCGTCGGGGCCGTGACATGGGCTGAGACTGTGGGTACCGTGGTTGATATCTTGGTGTGCGCATGCATGCAGGGTGGGGCAAGGAAAAGGGCATGCAGCGCAATTTCGCTGGCTGCAAGCAGCACCTGTGCATCACTTGACAGACAAACGCTTGGACTTGGACACTGTCAGCTTGGCTTGAGTCGGGCGCGGGGCATCGGACAGGGCTTGCTTAATGCACTATCCTAGCTATAGGGGTTGCGAGGACCTGGACTGCATGAAAGATCCTGAAAGGGATGATGGGACGAAGAGCGTGTGCCCCGGGGGGGGCCTGTGCCTAGGGGCTGGTGGGCTGGTTAGGGCGGTCGGGCATGTAAGCACGCGCCATCCTGGCCATGCGCTCGAATGCGGCCACTTGCTTAGAAATCCTCGCGCAATCACCCCGCGATGACTTTAGCACACTCTTCGGGAGGTGGCGGCTCTGAGCCCAATACTTGCGTGCCAGCTTGCTTGTGTTTCGGCGGGGCTGGGGGGCAGCGGGTGTGTTCGGGCGTGTCTGTTCGTACATACGCAAGCGATGGAAATGCAATGGCTGCTCAGCTACATGGGATACGAACTTGTATAACATAGGGACAACCAATTGTGACACCTCGCTGCTCAGTCGCGTGGAACCGCGCACCGGCACCGCAATGTGGCCCTTCCGCTTGCGACATATCTAGTCCCACAAGTTCAGCGCCTCGGCAGATACGTCGAGCTTACATTAACCATGCACGGTATTAGCGGAACCGGAGGGTCAAATGCCTCCCAGCTCTGGATTCCCGAGCTCGTGGACCGCATCGCCTCCTTCATGCCAGGCAACGACGTGGCATGTATTCTCAGGCTCGTGGACCATGCCGCGGCAGCCCAGCTGCAGCGACACGCCACCATCCACGTCTCGCAGCCCGTTCCCCCCGCCATCTTCGCAGCCCACTGGTCTGCCCCCGACGCCTGCCGCAACCTCACTCTCACCAAACGACGTCTCCTGGTGTGCCTCACGGCTGCCAGCGGTGTCGTGGAGAACCTGGCCGCTGCGTCTCAGGCGGCGGGATGCCGCCTCTCGGTGGAGTCCCTCCTCGCAGCGGTTGCCGGGGGCCGCATCGACATCTGCTGCCGACACCTCCTCTCCGTCCCCGCGTCCAACGGCATCTCAGGCGCCCTCGCTGCCTTGCCTGCAGCAGGCCGCCGGCCGCCACCGGCGGACCAGCCTCCAGCTCCCGCCGTGCTGCGCTACCTGGAGTGCTGCGACTGGCTCGTGCAGCCGGGCCGGCTACAACCCACATCGGAGGAGTGGAACGCAGTGATGCGTGCGGCGGCGCACGCCGGCAACCTGTCCTTCTGCTGCTGGGTCCATGAGCAGCGCCTCGGCGGCGAGCCACTGCCCATCAACTGGAGCAACGTCCTGGACGCCGCGGCTGGTGGGGGCAGCAGGGCGGTGTGCGAGTGGTGCCTGTACGTGAGCAACGGCAGCGCCCTGAGCGGCAACTCGTACCGACCCGCACTCGCGGAGGGTCACGTGGCCCTGTCAGAGTGGCTGCACTCCAAGCACTCGTCCGCCGCCTCCTACCCCTCCTCCTCGAGCCCCATGGACATCCTCGCGGCGGCCTGGGGCCCATGCGATGCGGCGACCTTCCGGCGCCTGTGCGAGGCGGAGGGCGCGATCAGCCCCGCCCTGAGGCGCCTACTGACCGATGCGGCACTCAGCAGCGAGGGCGACAGCTGGAGGGCCAAGGTCGAGATCCTATATCAGCAGGGCGGCGGGGTGCAGGCCGGCGAGGCGGATGACACGCTGCCCGAGCGGATCGTGCGGGTTCTCGCGGACGGATCCATGGTGGAGCGCCTGATCTGGATCCAGGATCGCGGGATCCAGCTCAAGCCCTTTGCCAAAGCCGAGCTCCTGTCGTCGGCGTTGGCGGGCAACAACGCAGCTGCTGTCGCATTTCTGCTACGGACGGGGGCCTGGCCAGCTTTCGCGCTCGAGCCTGGCGTCGCCCTCCACGGGCCGCCAGACCCCGACGGCGCCGCCGCCGACGGAGGGCCGGCGGCGCCGCGGCTGCAGGTGCTGCCGTCTTGGGACGATGCGGTCAACGCCGCCGCGCACCGGGGCCACGTGGAGGCGCTGCGTCTGGCGCTGGAGGCCGGGTGCCCCATCAACCGACGGCAGGCGCTGCTGGCGGCGGCGTCGGGCGGCTGCATCCCCGCCATGCAGCTGCTGCTGGACCACTGCGGCGGCGCCGCGGCGGAGGCGTTCGGGCCGCAGACGGTGGACGTGTTTGCGGCGGCGGCGGGGTCAGGCAGCGTGGAGGCCATGGTGTGGGTGCAGCGGCACGGCTGGCCGGCGTGGAGCAGCGATTGGAGCCTGGAGCAGGTGTGGCTCAAGGCCGCCGAGTCGGGGTGCGAGGCGGCGCTGGTGTTCATCGCCGAGTGCACCTGCCCTCTGCCGGTGAGTGGGTGTACGGAGTGGGTGATACGGCGGGCGCTGGAACTGTGGGTACCTGGGCGTGCGGTGTCTGGGGACCGGCGGTTGGGCTGAGGGTGGACAAGTCTCCGTCGGCTGAGTACGTGCATACCCCTGCGCCCCTCGCGTGTGCCTTCCGCAGCGGACCGGCCGGCCGTACTCGAGCGCTGAGGAGGCCGGGGACCTGCAGACGCTGACGGTGCTGCGGCGCCTGGGCGTGCCATACGGCAGGTGCGGCAAGGGCCTGATCGCCGCCGCCGCTACTGCGCGGCTGCCCCTGTCGGCCCTGCAGCTGCTGCTGGAGGACGGGTGCGAGCCGGAGAGCTGGCAGCGGGTGGCGGACGCGGCGGCAAGGTGCTGGGCGCCGGGGCCGGACCGGGAGCGGCTGGAGGCGTGGGTGGCTGCGGAGCGGCAGCCGGCGAGGCAGCAGCAACGGGAGCGCCGCAGGGCGCAGAAGCACAAGCAGCAGCCCGGCGGGGAATTCCTCATGGCGGCGACGGCCGCTCTGCGGGGCTTGTTGCCTGGCGGCACGGGCACGGGCGGGGCCACGGGCGCCGGCCCGTCCGCTGGCACGGGGCTGCTTGGCAGGACGCCGCCGCGGTGGCTAGGGCTGGTCGTCCTGGTGGTGTTGGTGGTGGTCGCGGGGCACCTGCCGCAGTGGCTGCTGGCGACGGCGCTCGCGGGGTTCCTGACGTGGCAGCTGCTGCTCCCCGTGCCGGAGCCGCAGCGCAGGGCCTAGAGACGTGACCGCCGCTGGCTAGTGGGGGTGGGGCTGTGAGCGTTGGAGAGGGGTGAGGTTGGGGTCCGCGTGCGTTGCATGTTTAGTTTGCTGACGCGGACACGAAAAGCTGTATACAACTGTGGACTGTGCCGAATGATGCTAGGCTCTGAGCTGATTGCGATGATGATTAATACGGACCAAGTCTGTGCGAGAGAGTGCGGGGACCACAGTCTTGTTGAGCGCGGGGGTCCATGGATGGTGTGGGTCTGGATGTCAAGGCGGGCCAAACACATGCTGTACACATGCAGCAAAGCCATTTGGTAGCAATGATTGGAGTGTCTAGGCGACAGTGGAGGTGTAAGGCGCTAGTGACTGCCGCCAGGGAGGGAGCGAGCCAGTATGCCTACAGCGCTTGCAAATGGTGGTGAGGATGCTTCAGGTCCTGCGAGCACCTGTATGCGGATAGAAAGAAGAACCTTTTCAGCCGAGGGCACATGACCGCTGATGGAGCCGAGTGTGCGGAAGTTGGGGCCACAAGGCCCCGCCGGGACAATGCCAGGGGGGTTTCTGTGCTCGCAGGGGCCGTGCAGCGTAGTCCGGACGACGACGGGGGATGCAGCTGAACGCGTCGTTGTAGCCGCTGCCGCAACGCGAGAGAAGACTTCATCTCGGGCGGAGTGCCAGCAATGCGCATCGCCGAGGCAGGGGCTAACCTAGGGGCAGCCGCGCGCGCAAACGGTACTTTCCTGGCTCCTGGTGTCGAGGCCCCCGGTGTTGTGCGTGCAGGCGGCCGCCAGTCCCGCTATTAGAGCACGTTGGCCCACCTGTGATCAAAGTGAAGCGCAGCGTCGAGTCAGCCTGTGGTATTGCTAATGGTAATAGTGCGGTGCGTGTGCAGTGCGAACGGGGGGAAAGAGTCAGTGGCAAGGACGGCTGATAAGTAGCTGACCACGGTACGGCTCTAGACGCTTCATCCCGGCATCCCGCGTGCACTAGTGCAACTAGCTCGACACCAAGGAGCCGGCACAGGAACCGCATAGTTTTGGTTTATTTTTGCCTAGGGGGGCCGCGGGTAAAACACACGCGCGTCGAACGACACGGTCCCTGAGCCACGTAAGACCGCGTCGCCTCAAGCCCCAAGCACACAGCGCTAATGAACTTTGCATCAACTTTCACTCGATATACCGCGAAAGTGCCAAGTCCAGCAATTCCAGGCCTTCCGAGCCAACTTCCGTAGACGACGTGATAAGCCTCAAATGCTGCTACTAAGGACATAGTATGTATCCTGGAATGTGCTCTGATCACCTATCTTCCGTGCGGCTGTCGGGCGCGCCATGCAGCGCTTCGCGGGTGTGGATTCCCGAGCTCGTGGACTGCATCGCCTCCTTCATGCCGAGAAACGACGTGGCGTGCAACCTCAAGCTGGTGAACAGGGCCGCTGCGGCCCAGCTGCAGCGGTACGCCACCATCCACCTCTCGCAGCCCGTCCCCCCGGCCATCTTCGCAGCCCACTGGTCCGCCCCCGACGCCTGCCGCAACCTCACTCTCACCAAACGACGGCTCCTGGTGTGCCTCACGGCTGCCAGCGGTGTCGTGGAGAACCTGGCCGTGGCGTCCCAGGCCGCGGGGTGCCGCCTCTCGGTGGAGTTCCTGCTCTCCGCCGCCGCAGCGGGCCGCATCGAGTGCTGCCGCTGGCTGCTGGCACCGGGGCGCTTCCAGCCAGAGTTCAAGGACTGCTTGGAGGCGATATGCGCTGCCGCTCGCTTCGGGTCGCTGGCCTGCTGCCGCTGGCTGGCGGAGCACTGCCGGGCCTTCAAGCCCCTGCCGCCGGACTGGCGAGCGGTGCTGGAGGCTGCCGCTGCGAGCGGCGACAAAGCCATTTGCCAGTGGTGCCTGGACCGCAGCGGTGGAGAGGCGTGGTCCGACGCTGCGCTGCGGGCGGCCCTCCGCCGGGGCCACGTGGCCCTGGCCGAGTGGCTGGCTGCCCTGCACGACCCGCAGTGGTCCCTCTCCGGCAGTGCGTGCCTGGCGGCGGCGGCCAAGGGCTGCGACGCCGCCACCTTCCGCCGCCTGTGCGAGCAGTCCGGCTCCGTCCGCTCCATGCCCCGCTTCCACCTGAACGACATCCTCCAGGCCGCCGTCACCAGCCCCACCCCCGACTGGCGGGCCAAGGCCGACCTCCTGCTCTCGCTTTGCCCCCCCGGCGAGGCGCCCGGGGCCGTCATCGTGGTGGGTCTGACCGACCCAGGGACCATGCTGGAGCGCCTGACGTGGCTTCAGGACCACGGCTTCCCGCTGCGGGGCACCACGGGGGTGCAGTGCCTGGCGGCGGCGGTGGAGGCAAACAGCACAGAGGCGGTGGAGTGGCTGCTGGACGCGGGCGTGTGGCCGGACGACGGGGGCGACGGCGGGGGCGAGGCCGAGGGCCTAAGCAGGGGCGGCCGCAGCTTCGGCAGCGGCCCTGCAGCAGCCGGTCATCGTGGGAGGGTCGGGGCCTTCGCGGATGCAGCGGAGGCCGAGGCGGTATGGACGCGTGCGGTTCGCACTGCCGCCAGAAAGGGCCACCTGGACGTTCTGAGGGTGCTGGCCAAGGCGGGCTGCCCGATGAACGTGTGGCAGATGACAGACGCCGCGGCGGTTGGCGGTTGGCTCCACGTCGTCGAGTTCCTGGTGGAGACGTACGGCACTCCGGCGGTTGGCGGCCTGCGGTCAGAGCTGTTCGAGGCCGGCGCGTCGTCGGGCAGCCTAGGCCTGATGACGTGGCTCAGGGAGCGGGGCTGCCCCGTCACGCCCAGCCTGGAGGTTGCGGGGATGGTGGAGGAGAGGGCGTGGCTCGGCACCACTGCTTCTGGCAGCGAGGCGGCGCTGGAGCTGCTGGCGCTCAAGTGGCGCTGCCCGGTTCCGGTGGGTACAGGTTTGCAGCTAGGGGGGTGCGCAACCTTGCGTTGTGGGAAAGGCTTGGCAGGGTTAGCCTGCAGGCTGGGTTGGCCGTGGGAACCCCGTTTGATTCAGGGCCAGACGTTGGGCTTTGCAGGAAGGACACCGTACCTTCTGATGACATCATGCCCCAAAGGGAGGGAGAGGGACCAGAGCTTTATCTTGCCTGCAGCTATAGCACACGGTATAAGGGTCAGGGCCGGGCTTTGGGCTTTGCTTCAGAGACCCAGTACCAGTGCCTTCTGACATCATTCCGCCCTCACCTCTCCAACAGGAGAGCGGTGAGCCGTACGCATGTGCGGTGCGGAACGGTGACGTACGGACGCTGGGGGTGCTGCGGCGCCGGGGCGTCCCGTACGGCAGGTGCGGCAAGGGCCTGATCGCCGCCGCCGCCGCGGCTCGGCTGCCCGTGTCGGCCCTGCAGCTGCTGCTGGAGGACGGGTGCGAGCCGGAGAGCTGGCAGCGGGCTGCGGACGCGGCGGCGAGGTGCTGGGCGCCCGGGCCGGACCGGGAGCGGCTGGAGGCGTGGGTGGCGGCGGAGCGGCAGCCGGCGAGGCAGCAGCAGCGGGAGCAGGAGAGGGCACAAGAGGAAGCACAGCGGCATGCCATTGGCACTCATGCAGCCAGGACCAAAGGTGGCACCGGCGGGGCTGTGGCAGCCAAGGCCGCTCACGGTGCTGGCTCAGCCGCCGCCCTAGGTCAGGGAGACCTACAGGCAGGGCCCGGGGCGGGGCCGTTGCGCTGGATGCCCCACCTGTGGCTGCGCATCCTCGCACTGGCGTGCCTGCTGGCGTTCGGGTTTGGGTAGGCTGGGCTGGGATGGAAGGGCATGAAGCCGCGGGCATGAGGCACGGGGCTTAACGACGGTGTATGGGGGCGCACCTGCAGTAAACAGGTCCCGAGTAAGGGTGTGGATTGTCTCTGGTGCTGCCCCCCCCGACAGACGGGTTGACCTTGGCCTGATGGGTAGGGAGGTAGCTGATCTTGTGTGCAGGCGATAAACCAAGGTGACAGGCTCCACCAGAAGAGGCACGAGGCTTGGTTGGTGCAGGCCCCCGCAGGCATTGAGCAGCAAGTTTTGGACGTGGTTTGCATGGCCGACGGGGCTTGGGGACGACGGTGTGTTGGGGCGTGCCTTGCCTCTGGTCAAGTCCTACGACTGGCTGGCTGACGGGTGACGGCTGCCAAGTGCCAACACGTGCATGCTGGACACGTGGGAGGGCCTCTGAGCCAACTAGTATGCGAATGGAGTTTGACGAGGGGTCGAGGGGAGATTAGGTGGCCGGGCCAGGGGCCAGGAGCATCATGTGTGCAGCTCGACGGTCTGCCCGAAGACGTGCACTTGGCTGCCGTCGACCGCCTTGGGCTTAGGCCCTTGCACGTAAGAGCCAGCACAGCAGATCCACCTCTCCGCCGCCTTCCACCGAGGAGCCAGCTCGGCTTAGATGCAACGAGCTTGCCGTGGCATTTCTCTATCGGTCGCTGGCTACTGCCCTGAACTGCTGGTCTCATTTGTAATCTGCCTTAAGGCCAAGTGGGCCTGGCTGCAGAGCCGAGCTGCTCCTGCCCCGGGTCCTGACACGGCCTTCGGTTCTAACTTGCAGCTCAGGCTAAGACCACGGCTCAAACCGCTCCGGTGCTCCTCGCCTCCCGCCCCTTCCCGGTGATGGTCACCCGGCCTCGGCCCAGCCCCCATCCTCAGCCCAGGCCGCGGCCCCTGCTCCAGCCCCACCCCAGCCCCGGCCCTCAGCCCAGCAGGTCCTCCAGGGACGCCCGGGAGTCGTCGCGCCCGCTAGCTGCCGATGCGGGCGCCGCACTCTCATGATCCGTTCATCCAGTAGTGATCCTGCCCAATCTGTCACTCTTGCCACCTGCAACACTGCAAGCCCCTCAAGCGTGTGCCTGCCCCCAGAACGAACCCCCAAGTGATCCGCCCTTCCAGCCGCAAGGACCCCAGTACAAGGCCACCTGCAAGGTTCTCAACCTTGCCTTCCCCCAGAACGAAGCCCCAAGTGATCCACCCCGAAGCGACTCTCATTTGCCCATTCCGCGCTCCCCCCGTGCAAGTTCTGAAAGCTCCTCCCTCCTGCGGCAGCCGGCCCTCGCTATCGTCGTGCCTCCCTCCCCAGCCCCTTCATCAACCCGACACGTCTGTTCGCGTCCCCTCTCCCTTCGCCTCCTGCCTCACAGGTAGTCGTGCATCACCTTGAGAGCCACCTGCTCACTCAGGATCTCGGCAAAGCGAGACACTAGACCGTCTACCGCTCCGCACCCTGCAGCGATGCTCACGAAGGCAGAGGCCAGGTCCAAGCCCGTGTGGCACGAGTGGAAGCGGCCGGCCCCGCCAGCGCGCCCCGCCAGCTCCTTCAGCATGGCCTCGCCGTGGCCCGCCTGGAAGCCGATGGTGTGTACGGCAAGGTTGCGGCTGCCGTACTGCCGTACGATGTCATCCATAACGGACACCGGCGCGTTGCCGTCGCCGTTCTCCCCGTCCGACATGAAGATGAGCAGCGGCGAGCAGTTGGCGGGCTGGCGGGACAGCACGTACGCGGCGTGCTGCAGCGGCGGCGCGAAGCTGGTACCCCCGCCCGTGAAGCGAACGGTTTGGGGCGCCGAGGCGAGGGGTGTCAGCTCGCAGTGGGAGTAGGCGCTGCCGTCAAAGGTGATGACGGTGACCAGATCCTCCAGGCCCTGGTCGTTGCGGCGGCGCGCCAGCAGCTGCTGGTACGCGGCCATGAGGTCAGACCACTTGCGGCCGCCCATGCTGCCGCTGGCGTCGAGGCAGAAGACGAGGTGGAAGCGCGTAGCGGGCAGGCGCGAGTCATCGAACAGCTGCACCGAGCGCAGCAGGCGGGCATTGGCGGGGTTGTCGTACGCCGTACGCATGGCTCGCTCCATGACGTCCAGCACGCCGCTGCGGACCTGCGGGCGACGGGCGGAGGGAAGAGGCAGGGAAGCCGGAGAGGCGTGAGCTAAAGCAGACGGGCCGGCATAGGGGCTTCGGGATTAGGGGTATCAGGCGTCAAGACCGGGCACGCCGTCAGGGCACCGCCGCTAAGCCTCTCTCGGCCCCGCTAGCTGCACACAGAAGGCTAGCGAGCTGAAGACGGCTCAGCGCCCCGCCCCACCTTGCACAGCATGACCTCGATGGGCCTCGCCTCGTCCGCCAGGCGCCGCATGGCCTGATCCAGGGAGGGCGCGCCCGGCACACCGCCCGGGAAGCGGTCCCGCGGGTCGGCGCTGAAGCCGTGCGCCGGGGCATCGGCGATGAGGACCACAAAGCGGGCCGTGGCGGCCCAGCCCAGGTCGGCGGCGCGGGCCAGGGCCGAGGCCACGTCCTCGGGGCCGTCGTCGCCGCCGTACGCCTGCAGGCCCGACAGCTGTGGGAAGGGGGCGGTGGCAGGAGGGGGGCAGCAGGTCAGCGCCAGGCAAGCGCAATGGGAAGCATGCTCGGCTAGCGCCTCTCCGCCGCGCTGCCCCCGTGCAGCCTTGCACCCCCTGCATGCGCACGCCCTTCTCACGTACCTTGGCCTCCAGCTGCGCGGGGTCCTCCGCAAAGTCCTGCGTCTCGAACTGCGGGCAGTCGCCCACGTCCCGGTAGCCCAGCAGCGCGAAGCGGAGCTTGAGGCCCAGGTCGGGGTGCTCGCGGCGGATGCGGGGGGCGATGGCGGTGGCGATGGCGCGGATGTTGGACTTGATGATCTGGGGGTGGACGGGGGTTGAAGGGGGAAGAGGGAAGAGGAAGGAAAGAGGTAAGGACATAGCGCAGGAGGTCAGGCACAACATGATGTCGCCGCCTGAAGGGGCTCTCCAGGGAGGAGGCCCTCAGCAGCTACACCAACAGCAGCGCCCCACCTCGAGCCAGGCCGACATGCTGCCCGTGAGGTCGACCACGAAGGCGATGTCCAGGGTCATGGTGCCGGGGGCGGAGAGCTGCAGCTGCAGGTCCTTGGCGCCGCCTGCAGGGCCGAGTGGAGAGAGGGGTGCGAGTGAGCAGCTGCGGTGTGCAGGAACACAGCAATGACCATGACCCGCTCCCTTCTTTCCGCTTCCTCCTCGTTCGTTTCCAGCAGCTAGGGACAGGCACGAGCACGATAGTTGCTCCCTACCCGTCCGCTGCCCCCCGCCGCTCACCCAGCCGGTCCAGTATGGGCCCGAAGATGCGCTCCTGGCTCCGCAGCACCTCCTCCGCAGTACCGCGCCCCGAGGCCAGCAGCGTACCGCACTCGGCCCACGCCTCAGCGGCCTTGGCGGCGGCAGAGCGTGCCGCCTCCTCGTCCGCGCCCGCCTCCTCCCCGGCGCCGTACAGCGCCTGCAGAGCGTCCGGCAGCTCTGAGGGCAGCGCGGCGTGCACCCAGCGGCCGTAGCAGTGCGTCACGTGGCTCCGGTCCAGCCCCACCGCCACGCCCACCACCTGCACCCCCGCCTCCTCGGCCCGCTGCAGCGCCGGCGCCAGGCGCAGCCCCGTGCTGCCCAGCCCGTCCGTCAGCACGAACAGCCGCCGCTGCGTCCGCGCCGAGCCCTGCCCGCACAGCAGCGCCGCCGCCGCGTCCACCGCCGCCGCGTCGTGGCTGGCGGTGTCGGCGGCGTGGCGGCGCAGCTGCGACAGCAGCGCCAGCGCGGCGGCGCCGTCCCAGGGCTCGGCCGCGGGCTTGACCAGGCGCACGCTGGCGCCAAAGGTGAGGAGCGTGAAGTCCTGCACGCCCAGGTGCTGAGTCAGCGCCCCGACCAGGCCCACCAGGGAGTCCAGGGCGCACAGCGCCGGCTGCCCCTCCATGCTGAGGGAGCAGTCGAGCGCGATGGCGACGCGGTAGTCTCGCTGCGAGCCCACGCAGCGCTGCGCGAAGATGCGGCGGTCGTTGAAGTTGGTTGCGACGGCTTTGACCAGGCCGCCCATGTGCAGGCTGGAGCCGCGCAGCGCAGGGCGGCTGCGGCTGAGGCGGTTGGGCGGCAGCACGTCCGCCATGAGCACCTCGCCCAGGCGGGCCACCAGCGGGCCCAGCCGCCGCACCGCAGCGTTCCACTCGTCCAGCGCAGCGCTGACCTCGGCGGGATGGCGAGCACGTAGCCTGGCCAGCCGCTCCGGCACCACGGTCTGGGCCAGGCGGGACAGGTGCTCGGGCAGAGCTCGTCCGCCCGCGGCCTCGAAGGCGGCGGCGGCGGCGCAGGGGCCGCCGGCGGCGGAGAGCGCGAGGGCGAGGTTGGGCACGGCGCCGCGCAGGGGGCTGCAGGCGAAGAGCTGGCGGGGCAGGGCCATGCCGGCTGCCGCCACGCTCTGCCGCGTGATGGTCCCCGCCAGCGCGCCGATGCGGGCGAAGCGGGGCGCGCCTGCGGCCCCCGACCCCTCCCACGCCTCCAGTGCGGCACCCGACAGTGCAACCAGCTCAGCAGCGCCGCCTCCCGCTCCACCCTGCCCCTGCCCTGACCGCAAAGGCTGCTGCGCTGCGTGCGGTGCGTGCTGTGCTGCGGCCTGGTCGGGCGCCGGCACGCCTGCCACGAGGCGGGCGAAGTGGCGCGCCAGCAGCTGCGCGACGCGGGGCGCCAGCTGCCGCGCGGCGTCCTCCGCCGCCACCACCTCGTAGCCCTCGCCGCCCTGCGGCCCGCGCACCGTGATGGAGCGCAGCAGGCGCTCGATGTCCGGCATCAGCGGCTCCTGGTGCTGGTCCTGCGGGGGTCGGAAGGTGGTAGCGTGGCAGGGGGTCAAGGAGTGAGCGTGGTGTCCCCTGAGCAACTAGGCAACGCTCAAGCAAGCACAATGCCCCATGCCCCCACCTCCTCCGCTTTCACACACCCCGATCCCCTGCCCGCACCTTGATGTTGAGCACGATGAGGTCCACCTCCTGCTCCGTGCCCGCCCGCAGCGCCGTACGGTAGTCCTCTGCGTCCTGCTCCAGCGTCAGTCCGTCCACGATCATGAGCACCGTGCGCCGCGTGAGGCCGGAGCGCTCGGGCGGCAGGGGGGCGCCAAAGACCTCCCGCACGGCAAAGTCCGTGGCGGTGGCGGGGTAGGTGCCCTCGTCGTAGGTGAAGGCCTCCAGCACCAGCTGCCCCACGGCGGTGTCGAAGGGCGAGTCCAGGGCTTTGAGCATCTGGGGAGATGTAGGGGCGGGGGGTGGGAGGAAAGGGGCAGGGATGGGCAGGAAGGGCTATCAGGGCAGCCGATGCTCAGGTGTTCAGAGGGGAGGATAGGGGGCAGTGCCCTCGAAGGAGGCTCCTGGGTGTGAGTTGGAGGGAGGCCTTTGTGACGGCTAGGTCGCATGACGCGCCTGCTGCCCTGCCGTGCGCACCTGCTGCTTGCGGCCGAACTTGGCGACCGCAAAGGGGCACTCGAGGCGGCGCAGGCACTCGCACAGCAGCGCCGCCGCCAGCTTGGCCCCGTGCGCCTTGGCCTGGGTGGCCATGCTGCCGCTGTTGTCCAGCAGCAGGCACCACTCGAAGCGGGGCGGCGCGGTGCAGGGGCCCGTGGCCTCGTGCAGGCGCTGCAGCTGCAGGCGGAGCGCCTGGCAGGCGGAGGGGACAGAGACGCAAGAGGGCGGGGAGTGGCTCAGCTCATGTCGGCCCAAGCGCGAGTCCATGTCAAGCCCTTGTACGGCGTGGCGGACAGATTGTGCTGGCCCCAGCCCCGACCCCCGGTACTCACCGTCGTGACCATGTCCACCGCCTGTGCCAGCGTGGGCGTCTCCACCAGCAGCTGGTACGTCAGGGGCCGGCCGCCGGCCGCAGCGGCCACGTCGAAGCGGGACAGGTCGGGCGCCGCGGCCGCCGCCGCCAGGTCCTCCGGGCGCAGCTCCTTGCGCCGTACAGATCCCGCCTTGCCGTACATGTCCATGAGGTTGCAGTTGCGCAGGTGCTGCTCCCGGACCTGCGGGGTCAGGCGGATGGAGGCGGCGGCCCCCTGCAGCTGGGCGTCCTCGGGCGAGGCGCCGGAGGCCTGTGGAGGAAGAGGCGGGGGGACGGAGGGGTGACCAAGGCTTGCTGTACCGCAAAAAAGCTCAGGGCAGGGTCGAGGGCGATGAGCTTAGGTAGGCAATACCGAGAATGCGACTGGCCCTCCACACCTGGAAGGTGACGGTCGATGCTTTGAGGCTGGCCCCAGCCGCCAGCGTGGGAGCTCCCTGATAGGCCCCGAGCCCGCGGCGGCTCGACAGCACCGCACGGACCCTGTCCGCAGCGACCCTGCCGCCTGCATCGCTGCTGCGCGCGCCGCCCCTTGAGGCGGCAGAGGTGGGCCCGCCGCCCTGCTCTGCCGCCCCGTTGGCCCCTGCGCCCGCATCCTGGTACTCCTCAAACACAATCTCGCTCTCCAGTACCTGCGGGTTGGTGTAACGGGGCAGCAGATGACTGTGATCACTTGAAGGCCAGGAGGGCCGACTGAACTCCGCGCGCCAGCTCAGCACAGTACCCGCACGCTACCCATTCCACCCAAGCACCTGTGCCTCCGCTTGTGCCACACGTGCCGACGCCGAGCGGCCGTGCGGTCCCTCCTCCCGCTCCAGCACCTGGCTCATCAGGTCGGCAGCGGCCCCAGCCGCCCCGGCGCGAGGGCCCTCGCTCTCCGCCGCCTCCCTCAGCCCCGCCAGCAGCTGCAGGTCGCCCCGGTCCGCAAAGTAGTCCGACACGTGGGCACCGATGCCCCGGCCCCCGGCCTCGCTGGCCTCCCCGCCCAGGCCCACGTCAAAGTCCGCGGGGCCCTCGGCCGCATCCGCTGGCGCAACGCCCAGGCTGCCGGTGCACCAGGCGGCCAGGCCGGCGGGCAGGCGCGGCAGCAGCAGGCCCAGGCAGCGGCGCAGGTCTCGGTCGCGCTGCTCCAGCACGGCCGCGACTGCGGGCTCCAGCGCACGGCCGGACACAGCGCGCAGGGCCTGGGCCAGGGCCGCGGCCCGGGCCATGCCGTCCACCAGCCAGCCCGCGTGGCCCCGGACCAGGGCGCTGCGCGCCCGGCCGCCCTGCGCCAGCTGCGTGGCGGCGTGGAAGGCGCACAGGAGGTGGTCGCAGGCGCCCAGCAGCGCGGAGGCGCATTCAGCCAGGTCCAGGTGCGATTGGGCGGCGCCTGCTGAGGGGTCGGGTGCGTCCTCGGGCTGCTGCGACTCTGGCGGGGCTGCCAGCGTGAGGCCTGCGTTGAGCCCCAGCCGGGACAGCGCCGAGACCAGGGCGGGCAGGGCCTGCTCCACCTCGGCCTGCGCCTCCTCCAGTCGGTCGCTCAGGGCCCAGTCGTCGGCGGTGACGCCGCCCCCAGCGCTGGCGTCAGCGCCAGCAGCGGCGCCCGCCGAGGCCCCGTCGCTGGCCTCGCCCTCGGGGCCCTCGCTGTCGCTGCCGCTGCCAGCCCGGCGGCTGCCCTCCTCGGGGTCATCGTCGCTGGAGGCGGGCTCGGGGCTGTGCGGGGAGCTGCAGAGGCCGGGGCCTGCGTCTGGGCCGGGGCCGGTCTCCGAGGCACTGCTGCTCTCCGTGCTCTCGGGGCTCAGGCTTGGGGCCTCCGGCTCAACGTCGGCGTCAGCGGCGCCGCCAGACGCCACAGCGGCGGCTGCAGACGCATCGGCCGCTTCGGCTGCTGGGCCCTGCCCTGCGTCCAGACTGGCAGGCTCGGTTTCCGCTGGTGGGCCGGCGGCAGCGTCCTCCGCCGTGTTGATGTCCGCATCCGCACCGGCGGCAGCTGCTGGGGCCTCCGCTGGCTGCGCGGCCGCTGCTGAGGCTGCGTCGCCCGCTGCGGAGGGGGCACACGGTGCTGAAGTCCCCACGGCGATGTTGAGCGGTAGGGTCAGGGACCTGCATGGCAAGGCAAAGGGTCATGTGTGACGCCAGCGCTCGGCACGCCCTTGCTGGGCATATCGATGCATGCAACCGAAGGCGCATCTCCGTGACTTCTTGCAGCCGCAATCATACCATGCCCTCACCTGCCACGGGCTCCTGTGCTGAGGTCCACCTCGTCAATGCTTCGGACCTGCAGCACCCACCAATGCATCAGGGCACAGCAATTAAAGCCCCAAGTGCCCAAGCCCTGGCCTGCGAAAGCCTAGCCAGCGCTGGTAGAAACAAGACTGCTGGCAGTGCGAACCGAAGCATCATGGCGCAGACGTTCTTGCGAAGCAGTCCTGCAAAGGGCCTAGCTGGTGCCTTCCGCCGCTGACCCGCGCACCTGCACAGCGGCGCCGTAGCGGCCGTGAGCTGCCGCCGGGGCCACGTCCACCTGGAGCTGGAAGGCCGCGCTTCGGCCCGCGCCCAGGACCAGCGGCGCCTGCATCGCCGAGGCGGCATCCCAGCCGAGGGCCTCGCCGCTGGAGCTGAAGAGCATCAGCCTGAGCGCGTCCGATGGGCCGCTTGCCGCCTCGCTTGCCACGTGCTCGGCCCAAATAGCCAGCTTGGCCTCTGACGTGCCGACGTTGGTGAGGATAAAGCGGGTGCCCTTGCCCTTGCCGGGCTCGACAGGGCCAAGCTCCGAGGAGCCTGCCTCCGCCACGACGACCCTCGGCCCCAGCACCTCCAGGCAGCAGGGGACGGTCAGGAGCGGCTGCTTGACGCTCGAGGTGGGAACGCGCACTTCAAACAGCGCCTGCGAATCGGCTTGGTGCCGTGCGAGCAAGGGCTCTTGCAGCTCTAGCCTCAGCCCCTTTATGTCGCCCGGGCCCAGCCGCAGCGGCAGGGCGGGCTCCACGCATGCGACGTCGCTGGAATCTGCGTCCAGCCCCAGGACCTGGAGTGGGACCAGGCCCGTGTTGGCCACGTCCACAACCGCCGTGAGGCCCACGAAGCGGCCCTCCCGGTAGCACGCGGCCAGCTGTGCTGCGTCAGCCGTATCGAGGCGGAAGGCGAGAAGTCGCTGCGGCAGGCGCAGGGCCAGGGTTGCGGGTGCCACCCGCCACTGCAGGCTGAAGGGCACGGCTGGCAGCCCGGTCACGCGCAGCTCGCACGGCACGCGCACGTTCTGCGAGGTGGTGAGCGGGCGCAGCTCTGCGGGAGAGCAGCACCGCAGCTCGACCTCTGCTGAACCTCCAGGCTTGAGCTCGGCGGCTCCAGTTGGCCCATCCGCCAGGACCACTCGGGGGTCGCCCGGGCTCAGCTCAAAGGTGAAGGAGATGGCGCCCGTGTTGGACAGCGCCAGGCGGACGGGCCACTGCTCGCCGGGCTGGAGCACACGGTCGGGCTGGATGATGGCGCCGGCGCCCAACGAAGCCGCCACGGCCGCGCCATCCTCACAGACCCGCTCGAGCTTGAAGCGCGGCTCGTGCACGGTGCCGGCGAGCGGGAGGGTGAAGGCGTTGTCGCACGAGTTGGCGAACACGCGCATGAAGTGCTGTCCCAGCGACTGCCCGTCTAGACTGCCGGCGTCCAGCTGCAGCTCGAGCGCCTCGCTGCTATGGGGCTGCAGCGTGAGGGCCTCGGGGGCCACGCGCAGCTTGGGGCCCTGCGCTGCAGCCGCCTCGGTGCGCCCAGGGCCAGCGACTGCTGGCGCCTCCAGGGCGGCCTTGAGCCGCAGCGGCACGCCCGTGTTGTTGGAGACCCTGACGGTCCGCGTTAGGGTGGAGCGCGTGCAGACGGCACCGAAGTCCAGGATGTCCGAGGGCTGCAGCTGCACCGCAAGTTCCTGCAGACGGGCGGAGCAGCTGAGCGCGAGCGGCCGGGACACGAGCGGGCTGACGAGCTGGAACGCCGCGGCTTGGGGCCCAGCCGCAGCCCCGGGGGCCGAGCTGTCGAGGACGACTTGGATGGTGCGCTGCTGCTTGGCGGGGAGGTAGATGGCCTGGGGCTCGGCGCGGAAGACGCCCTGGGCTGCCTCGCCGTCAGGGGCGGAGCCAGCGTCTGGGCTGCGGATCACCTCCAGCTGTGGGCATCAGGGGCGAGCAGGAGGTCAGCAGGTGGTTTCAACCGAGTCATCAAGCATCAAAGCCCAGACCCCCCCTGCTGCCGCTCACCTTGACGGCCCGGCTGGCCTCGTTCACAACCACCAGCGCGCACGCTCGGGGCTTGGAGCCCAGCAGCACATCGCCGAACGCCAGCGAGGCGGCGCAGGTGCCCGTGAAGAAGAGCGCGCCGCCGCCCGGGGCCTCGAGCAGCACCGCTGTGGCCCAGGCCTCGGAGCCGCGCTTGGCGGCGCGAAGGGCGGCCAGCGCCTCCTCTGCGTCGCACGGGGGCGGACACAGGAGCGGGCCGCAGGCGCGGCGGCGGCTCTCCGCCATCTCCGTCCTGCGCACAAGCAGAACCTTGGCCACAGACAGGGCGTAGCGGGCCTGCGGGGCACAAGGGGGAAGCGAGTATCCTCAGCACAGCAACCAGCCCACAATGAGGAGTCGAGAACATCAGAAAGGTGTACGGTAGATAGCACTGAGCCCAAGCGCAGGAGCTGCCAGTCCAGTACAAACCTCTCTGACTCCCTCCCCACGCCACGCACCTCCTTGACGAGCCCTGCGTGCGTGTGGGCTCCTGGGAAGCCCGCCGCCATGCCCTCCAGCGCCCGCTCCCCCTCCAGCAGCAGCGCCTTGGTCCGCTCCAGCCGCCGGAGCGTGGCCCCGCCCCCGCCCACCCTACCCCCGCCCGCAGCTGCGCTGGCGGCGAGGCTGCACAGCGCCAGCCCCAGCATGCGGTGCGCCAGGGGCAGCAGCTGGCCGCTGACGGCGACCGCCTGGGGCAGGAGCTGCCGCACTGCCTCACGGAAGTGCGCGGCCATGCCGCCCGACCAACACCGGTCGAGGGAAGGCATGAGGGCCGCGCCGTAACCGGTGTTCAACTCGAGCTCCGCCACGTTCTGGGCCGTGCGCGCCAGGCGCTGCAGCCGGCCGCAGGCCTCCGCCAGGGCCGGGTCGCGCAGGAGCGACACGAGCCTCTCCGACGCCTGCCACAGCCGCTTCTGGCGGGCAAAGCCGCCGTCCGCTCCCTCCGCCTCCGCTTCATCCGGCGCGGCAGCTTCCGCCAGCTGCGCAGCGCAGTCGGAGACCAGCGCCTGCGCCGTCTCGGTGGAGCTCCGCAGTGCAGCACGCAGCTCTTGCAGCAGGGCCGCGGGGCGGCTGCGCGGCCACGCCTCCCTGTCCTGACGCCGCAGCAGGTCCACATCGGCAGCGCTGCGGCCCACCCGCGGCGCCTCCTCCCGCAGCGGCGCCTGGCACGAGCGCTGCTTGGCCTCCAGGGAGGACACCAGTTCCTCGAGCCGACCCAGCCCGGCAGTGGGTGCAGCCTCGGCTGGGCCGCTGGCGGCAGGTGCAGGAGCGGCCAGTTCAAGTGAGAGCTCGGAGGTGGTGGTGGGCTGGGCAGGGCCGGGCCCGGCTTCTGGAGAGGCAGAGGGGATCCAGGCGTGCTCGGTTGCCGTGAAGCGCAGGGGCAGCTCAAAAGGCGCCTCCAGCGGCGAGCCGTCCACGACCCTGCACAGCTCCCGGTACGACAGGGAGACGTCGTCGATGACGACGTGCTGGTTGGTGTCGGCGCCCACGGCCAGCTCCTTTGCCCACTTGAGGAACCTGACCAGTGCTGAGGGCTGGGGCTCGCGCGGCTTGCCCAGGAGCGCTAACGTGATGCAGAAGGCGGACCAGTCGGTGACGTGGATCCCAGCGGTGAGCCAGGGGTTGGTCCAGAACGTGCCATGCGGGATGAGCGCTGATCTGCCGTCGTCCTTGACCGTACAGCCCCAGGAGCTGCCGACGAGGCGGCCGCCCTCGACTTGCACGGCGATAACCGGGTGGGTGAAACCTGTGGGGGCCGTGAGCCGACCCGTGGCGCCGAAGCCCACGATACATGGGTGCTTGGCGAACAGCTGCCTGAAGGTGACTCCAGTGCTTAGAGGGCCCAGCTGCGGCCCTCGCTGCTGCGGGGGCGCGGAGGCGTCAGAGCCCTCACGCGCTGCGCCAGGCGCTGGCAGCGACTGCAGGACGACAGCCACAGCCGCCTTGCTGCGCCAGAGGACCACCGCGGCCTCCTGCATCGCCACAAGCCGGTCCACGAGGCCAGCCACCTTGGCTATGCGGGCACTGATGCCCTGCACGCGCGCCATGCGCTCGCCCGGGTTCAGGCCGGAGAGCGTGCCCAGGTCCAGGTCCTCCATGCAGCAGCGGTGCAGGTGCCGCACCAGGGACACGGCGGCCGTGTCTGCAGCCGCTGCCTCGTCCAGCACGCTCGCCAAGCTGGCCGTGGCGTCCCTCTGCCGCTGCTGGTATGATTGCAGCCGCCGCTGCGCCTCATGCTCCTCGTCCGAGCGCAGCCGCAGCCGCTGCTCGTGCCGCTGCCCAATCAGCGCATCGACTGCAGTCTCCCAGGCCTGCGCAGGGCCAGGCGCGTCCAGGCCAGGGCGCAGGAGCGTCATGTAACAGCCATGTCAAAGCCATGTCACGGCAAGCCGCGGGTACAGTAGACGCGTGACTAAGCAGGGGTGACAAGGCACGCGGAAGACAGATTTAACGGCACCAGGAGCAGCTCACCTGGCACAGCTGTGCTTGCCGCTCCTCTAGCTCTTGCAACTGGTCCACCAGCCGCGCTCCTTCGCCGATGTTGGCTGTGCGCATCCGGTCCCTCAGCGCCGCATCAATGCGCCGGAAGGCCCACTCCTCCAGCTCTGCCAGCCTCGTGAGGTAGGCCGTGCCGTCGCCCGCGGCCCACTCGTCCATGGGCGTGAGCAGCAGCCGCAGGCCCTCCGCGCACAGGGCCGCGAACTCGGCAACCAGGGACGACACGTCCACCAGCTCTGGGCAGTACCGAGCGAAGGAGCGCAGCAGCTCCCCAGCACCGCTGAGGCCCCGCGAGAGAAGCGCCTGCAGCACCTCAGCTCGCTCCAGCGCGGACGCCACGTCCGGAGGCAGCGGCTCCTCGGGCATAGGGCCAGAGCCGTCGGCTGCTGCCGCCTCGCCGCCCCAGTGCAGCACTGCGTAGAGCTGCTGCTGCAGGACCCGGCGCAGCGCGGGCAGGTGGCGGGTGGCGCCCAGGCAGATGGAGCCCCAGTCCAGCTGCAGGTACTGCGCGTCCCACAGCTGGGAGCGCTCCAGCGCCTCCAGGTGGCCTGCGGGTGTGCGGGTGAGGGGGTACGAAGGCTCGGTGAGAGCATGCTGCGGGCATGAGGCGAATGCAAGAAGGCGGGCTAAGCGGCATGGCCCAAGCCATGACTCTCAACCGTCTCACCTTCGACGCAGCTGCCAGCCTCGCGCGTGAAGCGGCTCGAGACCAGGTCCAGGCCGGTTGCCAGCATGGCTTGCATCAGGGCCAAACGCAGCCGCTCAACCGCAAGCGGCAGGGAGGCCCTGGGGGCTGCACTCGACGGCGCTGCGGTGCTAGGGCTGTTGGCGTTGGCGGGGCTGCCGGACTGCAGGATAGCGGCCAGGCTCTGCAGGCTGGCGTTGAGCGGTCCCAGCTGGCCAGCGGCAGCGCCGTCAGCTGCACCGTGCGTCAGCAGACCCACGAGGGGGCCGCCGCCGTCAGCCACGTCCACAGCCGCCACCGCCGCAAAGGCCCTCACCGCAGCAGTGAGCTGCGCCACCGCCGCGGCGCCGGGCGTTGCGCTTGCCAGGGCCCTGGCCACCAGAGCCTCAAGCAGCTGGTGCAGCCGGCCCGTCACGAACGAGGGCTCCAGGAAAGCGTCGCCCAGCTGCGCCGCCCGCGCCTCGGCGTCGTGCACGAGCGCCAGGGCGTTGGCGTCGTAGCCGTGCGCCGCCACCACGCCCGCCATGCGCAGCACGCCCAGCATGCTGGGCAGCTCCGCAGCGCAGCGCTCCAGGTGCGCCGCCAGCGCGGGCTTGTCGGCCACCAGCAGAGCCGCGAGGGCGGGGTCCTGGGCGGAGCTGCGGCTGCAGAGCTCGCGCTGGATAGCGTTGCACAGGTCTGCGAGCGCTCGGACGTTGGGGCTGGCCAGTGAGGCGCACCGGACTGCTGCGAGGACCAGGCGCTCCAGGAAGGCGCGCAGGGTTTGCAGCGAGGTCGCCAGCGCGGAGCTGTCGCCTAGCTCGCGGTCAGCAGCGGCGATCAGGCCCGAGAGCGTGGCCACGGGCTGGCCTGCACCCGGGTGAGCCTTGTTGTCGTCATCTGCAGGGCTGGCCTCTGCGCTGCCCAGCAGGACAAAGAGCTGGCTGGCAGTGGTGACGAAGTCGTTGGAGGAGGGCGGCGGCGACAGCACCTGCCCCGAAAGCTGCGCCAGCTGAGTGTGAAGTTGGCTGGCGCCCGCCTGCACGCTGCTGCTCGCCGCAAGCTCCAGGCGCGCACTGCAGGCGGCGACACTGCAGGCCAGGTGTGACATGCCGGCCGCGAGGACCCGGCAAAGGCCGAGCAAGGCCCTGGCCTCGGGCCGGTCAGGGCCGCCAAGGGCCGCCGGAACGGTGGCTAAGAGTTGCTTGACATGCTCGCAGGCTGCCGCGCGCTGGCGCTCGACCTCAGCGGCCAGGGCGGTGCGTGCCTCGGCGGACACGTCAGGTGATGACAGGCGCTTCCCCAGCGCCTCCAGCACCGCCTCGGCCCGGGCCGTGGCCGCCCCTGGCTCAGCGCCCATGGGCAGCGGCTCCGCGGGGCCAAGGCTGTCACGTACGGCCCTTGCGGTGGCCACCAGGCCGGACACGGCCAGCTGCAGCTCCTGCGAGCGAGCCTCCTGCTGCTGTCGGAGCAGGCCGTCCAGCTGGGAGCGCAGGGACGCGGCAGCCCGGCGAGCGGCTTCAGCCCGCTCCACTGCGGCGCTCCGCTTGGCCAGCAGCTCACCCCGCTCCTTGTCAGCCCTATCCTGCTGACGCTTCCAGCGGTCAACTCCTGCAGAGATGTAGCTGGCGTTGGCCATGAAAGCTGGAGGCACGCGGTGGATAACCTCCATAGTATCGAGCGTCTTTGACAGCTCCTCGCTCTGCCGCTGCGCCTCCATCCTGACCCGCTCCTGCTCCTCGGCCTGCTGAAGCAGCCTTGACACTTCGCCGCCAGCCGCACCGGCAGGCTCCGCGTGCTGATCCGCTGCGGCGCGGAGTGCGTCCCAGTCCAGAGCGTCTGCCCAGGCCAGCGCGAGCTCCAGCCACAACGCCGCAAGGCGGGCCTGCCCAGCAAGCGGCTCTTGCCGCGCCCCGCCGGCAAACGGCAGTGCCGCGCCCTGAGCCAGGGCCGGCAGTGCCGCCAGCAGCTCCTGCAGAGTCGCCGAGGCGGCGGTTGAGGTTGCGGTGAGGGGCAGCGACTGGGCGCTGGGCTGCGGCTGGGCAATGCTGGCGGGGTGAGCTGGCACGAGGCTGCCTACGAGGGCCGGAGCGAAGATGCAGGCCAAGTCCGCGGGCTGCAGGGCGGGCGGCAGCAGGTGCACCGACAGGCCCTCGATGAAGCTGCCCTGCAGGCCGCGCAGGGCCGTGCCGCAGGCGTGCAGGCGCTGCAGGCGCTCCCACAGCCCCAGCAGGCTCAGCTGGGCGTCATCGAGCTGGGTTCCACTGCGGACCGCCTGCGTGAGCTCTGCCGCGGCCCTGAATTCATTTGCGGCCGGGACTGCAGCGCTGTCAGCGGGCGCCAGCAACAGGGTGGACCGAGCGGCCGCATACTCGTTGAGCGCCTTGCAGATCACAGCTGGCGCAAAGGTGGCCTGACCGCTGCCGTCAGCCGCTGCCGCGTGCAGCTGCAGCTCCAGCCCCAGCTCGTCGCTGAGGACGACGGCCAGGGCGGAGAGGCGGGCCTGCTGCTGCGCGGCTGCTGCCTCCGAGGGCGGCGGCTGCCCTGCAAGCAGGAGCGCCAGCAGCTGCTCCCAGCAGGCGCTCCTGAGGTTGTCCGAGAGCAGGCGCTGCAGGCCCTCCAGGCTGGATGTCATGTGCGCCGCGGACTCGGGGCCCGGCAGCAGGCGCTGCACGGACTCCCAAGCGGCCTCGAGCTCAGCACGCGCAGCGGTGCTGGCAGCCGCAGCGCTGCCCCCGGCCGAGGGGTCCCACGCCGAGGCGTCCAGCTGGCCGTCCGCCAGGGCTAGGCGCCGCGTGTCGGGGTGCAGCTGCGAGGCAGGAGCAGGGCAGACAGCAAGGCAAGACCTCGAAGTTAGCACACCAAGGATGCGATGCGTCAGCCCACGATCCCAGCCTCAAGCCGTTCAAGTCCTCGTCCTTTGAAGACGAGCGCTTAACGGGTATGCAGTCCAGAGGCCCCATAGCCCTGAACCCACCTTGCTGAGCAACGGGTCGGAGACCTGCAGCTTGGACTCGTGTGCGTCCAGGGCGCCCCGCACGCACTCCACGCGGTACAGCAGATCCTCCAGCTGCAGCGCGTCACAGCGGCTGGGCTCGGCCGTGCGCAGGCGGCCCAGCAGCCGCACCGCCTCCGCGACCAGGTTGTTGGGGCAGGGCTGCATGCGCCGCGCACGTGCCAGCTGCGCCCGCAGCTCGGCCTGAGCTGCCTGCAGCCGGCCGGCGAAATGCTGCTGCCGCAGGCCGGGCAGGTCTGGGCCAGCGCTGGCATCCGCAGGGGCGGGGGCAGGCGGCTCGGGCGATGCGTCGAGCAGAGGCTGCAGGGCGGCGAGGTCGAAGAGGGCTGCAAAGCCCAGCGCTTGGTCTTGAGTGGACTGGGAGAGCCCAATGCTGCAGGCGGCGGCACGCAGCCGCTCCTCGCACTGCCGCACAGCCAGCTGAGTCGTGAAAACCCGCACTGCCAGCACCTCGCCCGTCACCGGTTCCAGGTCCAGGCAGCGCTGGAAGAGGGCCGAGTACACGTCAGCCACGCTCTGCATCACGGTGCAGCCGGTGCCGTACATATCGGGCCCAGCCGGGCCACGGGCAGCCGGGCCCTGCTGGGCCCACTGCGTGACGGCGCTGGCCAGGCCCAACAGCGAGCGGTGCAGCTTGGCGGCGAGGCCGAGCACCGCCACGAAGGCGGCATCGCCTGGCCGCAGCTCCTCTAGCCGCTGCAGCAGAGCTGCCACCGCCTCCAGAGCGCCCAGGCGACCTGAGCGCTGACAGAGCTGCTGGATGCATGCCTGGCGGCCGAAGCGCGCCGCAGGACCGCACCCCACCAGCGACTCGAACGCAGCGTGCAGCTGGGCCGTCACAGCGCTGCGCAGCTGGGCTTTGGCAGCAGCGGTCATGGGCCGCACACCAGGGCTCAACTGCTCGTGCGCCGCGCTCAGGAGCCGCAGGCGCGAGCCGTGTGTGCCCGCGGAGAGGGAGCTAACGAGATCGTCGAGAAGGCGAATCGAGTCCCCGTACACCTGCTGCGCCACTGCCGTCAGGCCAGAGGCCTCGGTTAGGCCACTCGCGGCGGCAGAGACGAGAGCGCAGGCCGTCGCAAGGGCTTGCTCGCCCTCCGGCACGCGGTGGTGCCAGGTCATGAGTGTGTTGAGCTCGACGGGATCTGCGAGCTCCACCGCCGTCAGCTTGGCTGTCTGCAGCAGGGCGGCCTTGAACCCTTCCGCATACCTGCTGGCTGCCCCAGACACAGGCCCGGCTGTGAAGAGCTGGCAGCTCACGCCGGCAGGCCGTGCCTCAGTCACCAACACGCTGACGACGCCGCCCTCAAAGCCATTGTACTCCGAGGGCCGGTTGTACAGGATGCGGAACTCACGGAGAATGGTCCTTGACGCCAGCCCGGCAGCGAGATCAGTCAGCGCCACTGGTAGTGGCTTGGAGTGGGCCGAGCACAGCGCCACGTGGGCACTGCGGGACAGGCGCAGGTCTGGTGCGCACAGCAGAGCCAACCAGGCCAGGCCCAGGCTGCGGTGCTGCGTGAGGCCCGTAGGGCCGGCGGCGCACAGGAGGCGGCCGGCGGGCGACTCGAGCAGTGCGCGGGCATCCGGCAGGAGCGCCTGCAGGCTTGCGTCGGGCTGGTCGCGGCGGAGCGCGTCCAGGGCGTCCACCACATCCGCCTGCGTGCGGACGGCGCCCTCAAGCAGGTAGCTGTGCAGCAAGTCGCGATCACTGTCGTCTGCGCCCTCGGCACCGAGCATGTGTGCGGCGCTCTGCAGCGCCTGCAGTGCAAACAGCTCCGATGGGGCCACGGCGGACCCGGCCCCCGTGTCCGTGCTGTGGGGCGCCAGGCAGGGCGGCACGAGCAGCTCGCAGCTCCACCGCACCGCCAGCTGCTGGATGCCCAGAGCCAGGCGCTGCAGCCGAGCGCGCGGCTCCTCGGGCGTGAAGCGGAGCAGCTGCGTCAGGAGCTTGGGCAGCACCGCCGGGCAGCGGTGGATGGGCAGCGCTCGCAGCTTGGCCACCGCAAAGGCCAAGCTGTCGTGCTCCATCTCCCGCACCAGCTCCAGCAGCTCGTTATACCCCCTCTCCGCCCTCGCCACAGCCGCCTGGAGCGAGCTCGAGAGCCGGGCCAGGACCCGCGGCAGCGCCAGAGCGCGCTCGGCCAGCCCGCTGGCAGCCCGCAGCCCATCTGCGCGGTTGGAGAGGTCCGCGGCCGCTTGCAGAGACCCGGCCGCCGCTGCGCAGCCCGCGGCTGCGCCGGCGTCGATGGCGGACTGCAACACTGAGGCCAAGCAGCGGCCAATGCAGCCCAGCTCGCGCTCCACGCGCTCCAGCACGGCCAGCCTGTCGCCGGCGTCTGCCAACGAGGTGGCCTCCACGAAAGCCTTGAGGCGCTGGTGCAGCAGGTGGCACAGGCGGCGCAGCTCCTGCGCCTGAGGCAGCAGCTCGGCAGAGAGCTGGGCGGTGAAGGCCGCTGGCGGCTGCCACTGCCGTAGGGCTGCGGCCACAGCTCCGGGCGTGGGTGGCTGCATGGCCTGCGGGAAGGTAAGGGACATGACATAATGACATGAGCAAGTGAGGACGGGTCAACGGCACATCAACTAAGCCTGCAGTCTCAGGTCCCCGGTGCTTGCTTGATGCCCGCTGTGCAGGTGGAGGCGCAGGGGAAGGTCCCTACCTGGAGCCGGTCGGCGATGTCCTCGAGCTGAGCGGCGCTGCTTGGGAAGCTTGGCCGCAGGACGAGCCGAACAACCTGCGTCAGGGGCAGAGGGAGCAACGACAAACGAGTCAGAGCTTAAGCATCATGCCAGTCTCAGTCAGTTGGGAGGACGCCTGAGCGCAAGGTAAAGCAGAGGAGTGTTGCCGTCCCAACATGGCACCCACTCGCCTGTGCCGCCACGGCTGCGTGTCCGGGCATGCCTTCCATGCCTCCTATGGCCGACCACAGCAGCGCCGCCGACCGCTGCTGCACCACCGCCGCTGCTTCCGTAACGCCCTCCAGCGCGTTCTGCGTACCGGGGGTTCAATTGGATCGTCACAAAGGAGCCCCGGCCGTAGTAGGGCGCCAGCTGCTGATCTTGCATGTGTTGTCCCAGTTCGCGCGTCAGGCCTTTAAGCTCCCTTCACCCCACCTGCCAGGCCTCGACCTCCTCGCCGTGCGCCACCGGCGCGCTCTCGTACAGGGGCCGGCGCAGCTCCGGCCGGCGCAGGTTGTCGACGGCCGCCTGCACCAGTGCCCGCCGCTCCCCACAGCTGGACACGGCACCCGCGTAGCTGCGCACCAGCGCCAGCGCCACCGCCGGAACCAGCGGCCGCTGGCGGCTGTCAGCCTCAGCGCCCGCGCAGGACGCGTGCCTGACGGCCTGCAGCAGGCCCCGCGGCGTCAGGCGGAAGCCGGCCGCCAGGTGCACGGCGCCCTGAGCCACCAGCGACGCCACTTCGGCGTGGTACCGAGCGCACACGCCCGCCAGCTCCACGCCACCCGCCGTGCCGGCAAACACGCCCCGCAGCACCTGCACCGACGGAGGTTGGTCACGGGCCCAAGCAAAGGATCCGAGGCAACCCAGTCCCTGGTCGTGCATGCCTACCGCGTTCAGGTCGTGGGTGGCGGCGTTGTCGGGCGTGAGCCCGGCGTCGAGCGGCGCGAGGCTGATGCAGATGACGCGGTTGTAGAAGGCTGAGGAGAGCTTGCTGGCGTGCGGACGGTGCGGGTTGGCGGTGCAAAAGAGGCGGAAGTCGGAGTGGATACCGGAGCCGAGGGACAGCACCTGGGGAAGGCCGTGGGGGTACTGCGATTAGCCGGAGCCAGCAGGCACTCGAAGCCAGCAAATCCCCCAGCCAAGTGGCGGCTCAGGAGGCAGGGCTCACGCACCTCTCCCTCTGCGTGCTCGTACAGGTTGAGGCTGGGGCAGTCCTCCATGAGGCTGTTGAGCCGCTCCACCACCTCGGGCGGGGCGCAGTCGATGTTGTCCAGCAGCACCTGTGTAAAGGCAGGAGAGGGCCGCGCAGAGGCAAACGGTGGATGTCGGGACGCGATGGGGACCCCACAGAGGCAAAGGTATGCGGGAGGACCGCACGGAGGGTCGACGCTAAGCTACCGTATCCATACCCGGGTGGCACACGCCTAGCCAACTGTGGGCATCAATCAACCAAAGGTTCAATGGCACAGCGTTTGACTAGACCGCCCAAGCCCCGCAAATCTCCCTCGCCACCGGCTCACCCAGTGCCCTCGCTTGGCCGCGTCCACCAGGGCCGCGTTCACCCACTCAAAGGCCAGGCCGCCGCGGCAGTGGCTGCTGGACGAGGCCTGTGGATGAGCGGAACAGCGGATCACGGCAGGCAAAGAACTGGGCTCCGGGGAGCAAAGCTAGAGCAGACAGGTCAGGCGGATGTTCGCAACTCCTTTCTTTCCCACAGGAAATGCCTGAACGCAAGCCCTCCTCCCGCACACCTCCGAGCTTGCGACTGCGTCCCGCTCCACGCGGTTGAGCAGCGTGCAGCAGCCCTGCAGCCGCGCCGCCAGGCGGTCCACGCGGCCGAGCACGCCCTGCTGCAGGCGGATGTGGCCGTAGGAGCTGGCCCCGCGAGCGGCGTCAAGGACGAGGCCGCAGCAGTGCAGCACGGTCTTGATCTCAGTAAGAGACAGGGTGGTGCCGGCATCAGGCACCGATGCGGGCCCGCAGGCAAGCTCAAGGACCTCGGGAACAGCCAGCAGCTCGGAGAGAGGTGAGGAGATTGACGTGGGGTACAGGCATGATGACGCAGGGGTGGACGCGCCAACGGGTGCGTCGGCAGGCGTGGTCCAGCTCCGCAGCGCCGGCAGCAGGTGGGGCAGGGCCAGGCGCACGAGGTCCGCCGCCAGCTGCACGGTCTTGGCCTGCAGGCCGCGATCACGGTGCGCGGCGACGTCTCGCGCCGGCAGCCAGGAGCCGATGATGTCGGACACGTCTGCAAGCGATGGAAGCGCAGGGCACATCTCTGGGCAAGCCGCAGCACCGGTCTCCACGGTATCAGCCAGACACATCATGCCACTTTGCGCTGAGCACTGCGGGCCACACCCGTCCTTAGCTCACCCGTCTCTGCGTTGATGGGGACGATGACCAGACGGCGGCCCGCCAGGCGAGCCAGCTCCATGGCCAAGGCTGACTTGGCACTGGCAGTGTCGCCCCGGAGGCACACCGTGCGGCCGCTGCGGCTCGCGGCGGCGAGCGTCTCCAGGTGCTGACGTGTGGCCGGGGTGGGGACCAGTGGCGCCGTGACGCCCTCCTCCGTGCCTGGGGAAAGGCAGGGAGCCAATTGGCACACCGACTTAATGGCTTGTCCAAGAGCAAGCAACGGCGAGGTCCAGGCACGCTAGCAACCCAAACCAAGCCCCCAAGAGTGCGTCCTTGCTCCTCCGCAACTCATGCCCTCACCGCGGCTCATGTAGATGCTGCCGATCCGCACCAGCCCCGGCACGCTCAGATCAATGCCGGCGCCGTCCTCCCCTCCACCGGCGCCTGCGCCCGCAGCCCCCAGCGCCTGGCCCGCTCCCCCGATGTGACGGTCCATCATGCGCCGCACCGCCCCCTGATCCTCGGCCTCGGGGAAGGGCAGCACGTACACCACCTCGAGCACCTTGCGCAGCGCAGCCGTGCGGACGGCCTCCGCGCTGGGCTCCTCGAGTGAGCCGTCCACGCCGCCGCCGCCCGCAGCAGCACCACCATCCGTGCCAGTGGCGGAGGCGGGCGTGTGCAGGAGCAGGCCGTAGTGCGTCTGCTGGTCGCGCATGATACGCACCAGCACGTCCCGCACCTGCGAGGGGAGGAGGAGGAAAGGCGGGGCAGCGGAACAAGAGTTTGGCAAAGGGAAGTCAAGCAGGGGCGCGCGGGTTTGGAGAGAAAGAGCGCCGGGCTGAACACGTTGCCGGGCAACCCAGGGCCGAGCCCAGGGCCATAAGACAGTGCTTTCTTGCCCTATCAGCCCTTCCTGCAGCCCCTTCACTCCCGGCACACCTTGATCAGGTCACGCAGGTTGAAGGGCTGCACGCCGCCCGCCCGTGCCAGCCGGCGGTCTGCCAGCGCCTCGGCCGCCTCCCAGTGGAAGTTGAGCAGCGCCGAGATGCGGTCGAGCCGGATGAAGCCCTGCGCCATAGCCTGCGCAAACACGGCCAGCACGATGTGCGCCACCTCGGTCTTGGACGGCGGCGCCAGGGTGACGTGGCTGAAGAGGCCGGCGATGGAGCGGGGCAGCTTGTTGCGGCCGCCGCCGGCGGTGGTGGGGTTCATGGTGGCGAACACGCGCACGGTGTCGGGCAGGGGCACGCGCTCGCCCGTGGTGGGCAGCACGAAGACGCCGGGGGAGCTCCTGCAGGGAGGCGGGAAGGCGGGACGCGCACGACCGGTGGGGTTAACCGAAACTCAAGAGGCGCCAGGACAGGCAACAGCACCATGGTTATGTTATGATGCGCCAACCTGAGGCTTGCGCCCACCTGTCCAGCAGCGGTGCCAGCCCGTCGAGCACCTCGGGCGGCGCCAGGTTGACCTCGTCCAGCAGCAGCCAGTGCCCCCGCCGCAGCGCCTGCAGCAGGCGGCCGTCCTGCCAGCTGAACACGCGCACGCCGTCCTCCATGCGCGGCACCACGCCGCCCAGCAGCTGCGACAGGGTGGTGCTGCCGCTGAGGTTGATGCGCTCGCAGGGGATGCCCAACAGCTCGGCCACCTGCGAAGGGCATGAGTAGCAGGGTTGGGTGTGAGGCTTGAGCCCAAGCCGCCTACAAGCAAGCCTCTGCCCAAGACCTAAACCCATGCTGCAGGCCCAAGGCCAGCCAACCTATAGCTGGGTCACCCTAGCTGCGTGCGCAGCCCCCTGGCCCTGCCTGCTGCACGATGGCGGTCTTGCCGATGCCCGGCAGACCCTCTAGCAGCAGCGGCCGGTCCGCCAGCAGCGCGGCCACGACGTTGGCAAGGTTTAGGAGCAGGGAGGCGGTGGGAGTGAGGCGCATGCGGGCCTGCAGCTGCTCCTGGCTCTCAGGCGGGCGCACGTCGGCAGAGGGGGGCGGCAGGGGGACGCTGAGGCCCGTGTACGCGAGCTGCAGCCGGAGCGCGCCGGGGCGGGCGGGGTCGGGGACCAAGTGCACCGGGCAGGCGTCGTAGTCCTCGGGCGGGGGCAGCAGGACGTCGCTGTAGACGGCGGGGATGGCGCTGGAGGCCGCCTTGGCGGCCCACCAGGCCCGCAGCGCCTCCTCCAGCTGCTCGTGAGGGAGGCGGGCCATGACGGTGAAGCGGGCAGCCCAGAGCCAGGCCAGGTCCAGGCTGAGGCTGCGGCCCTGCCCCGCTGCCCCGTCACTGCTAGGAGCAAGTGGTGCGCCGTAGAGCTTCGCCGCCAACTCCGCCCAAGACAGCAGGGTGCGGACGTCGCCGCCACGCGAGCCCGCGAGGTTGGGGACGCTGGCGGCCGCGGCCCGCAGCTCCGCCAGCAGGGCGACGGAGGCGTTGCCGGGCGAAAGAGGCGATGCCTCCGAGGCCAGGAAGCGGTGGGCCGCCAGGGCGTGCAGCTCGTCGTCTGTGTAGGGCTCGACCAGGACCTCGGTGAAGCGGGAGCGGGTGGCGGGGCTGATGCGGCCGAGCCCTGCGCCCCCGCCGCCCGGGCCGGTGTGCACGGTGGCGAAGACCTGCGTGCCCTCCGGCACAGCTACATCCCGGGCCCCTGCTCCAGCCCCTGCCCCTGCCGCCCCAGCCGCGCTGGCGGTGAGGTCCTCGCTGACGGCGAAGGAGCGCTCCGTCTCCAGCAGCGGGTTGAGCCGCTCCGTAACGGCCTGGCTGGGCTGGTCGTAGTCCTCCAGCAGCACGGGCCGGCCCAGCTTGGCGGCGGTGGTCACGGGTCCGTCCACGAACACAAAGACCGGGCGAGACAGCGCGGCGGCGGCGCCACCTGGCACGCGAAGCTCTGCGGCAGCATTGGCGGCCTGGACGGCGCCTGTGATGGCGGCCCATGAGCTCTCCACGCCTCGCTCCATGGCACTGACTTCTGCGTCTGGAAGCACAGCGCTGAGGTGCCCCATCAGGCTGCGGCAGGAGGCGTAGGAGGAGAGCAGGGACTCAGGCAGCTTGAAGGGCCCACGTGCGGTGGACGAGGCCGCGTCGCCCCGCTGCACCATTTCCCACGCCCAGTCGCTGGCCGTGAGCGGCGGCGGCGGGGGCGGTGGCGCGGCCAGGACCTCATCTGCGTCGTAGTCACTGGCGGTTCGGATGAAGCCGTCCTCATCGTCACTCGTCACCACACCAGAGCCTGTTCCTGCGCCTCCGCCTGCATCTGGCCCTTGCGCAGCGGCGGGGGCAGCTGGGGGGACCGCTGGGCCGATGACGTCCGTGTCATCGCAGAGGGCGTCCATGTCAATGCCGCCTCCGCCGCTGCTCTCGTCCTCGTCGCTGCCGTACGCAAATTGCCAACTGCCAGCGCTGCTGGTGCGGCGGGGGAAGGGACCGGCGGCCGCACCTGCGGCCGTTGCAGCGGCGGCACGCTGGTCAAAGGCCGCCGCCGCCTCCACCAGCTCTGGGGCCTCCAGCTCCAGCTCCTGCTCCGCTGCCGCCGCAGCCCTGGCCGCCTCCACCGGGGAAGGCTCCTGAACTGAGGGCGACTCAGCCGCTGCTGCCTCGGCCCGATCGGCCTCGGCATCGCCCGCGAGCAGCCCCTCGCCTGCGTCTCCCCTGGAGCTGCTTCCATCCTCCCGCTCCGCGGGCGCCTGGCAGGCCAGCCAGTCCGCCAGCTCCTGCTCGCACAGCCGCACGGCGGGGCGCAGCTGCGTTGCCACCACGTCGCCCAGCTTGGACAGGTCTCGCTGGGCCTCGTGGCGGGCCGCGAGGTCCAGGGCAGAGGCTCCCAGCAGTGCCGCCAGGCGCGCGGTGGCGGCGGAAAAGGCGCCGGGAAGGCCCTGTGGAGAGAGGCAGGCAGGGACGAGCGTCAGGCATACGACCTGGTGCAGCGTCAAGGGCTGAAGTCAGCACCAGGCCTACCGGCACATGCTCACAAACGGCATCCCGACTGCCCCTACGCGCTACCAGAACTACTCGCTCGGTCCCCATCTCACCTTGAGCAGCTCGGTGCAGGCAAAGGGCGTGAGCTGGCCCACCAAGCTGGAGCTCTCCGTGTCTGCAAGGGCCAAAGCCAACGCTCGCTTGATGACAAGTCTCTGTGCAAGCCCTGCCGATCCTGCTGACCCAGATCCCGCCACGCTCACGAGGGCCCGCCCGCTGCTCACCCTGCGTCAGGTGCTCCACCAGCAGCTCTTCCCGGCGGCCCGTGATGTCGCACCAGGTGCGCACCACCTCGGTCTTGCAGGCCGTGGGGCCGCTCAGCAGCACCGGCTCCCCGCAGGCCGCGGCCAGGGCGGCGCACACCAGCGTGCGCAGGAAGCTGGCCGGCAGGCCCCCGCAGCCGCCCTTCCCGTCACCCCCGGCCCCGCTGCCGGTCGCCTGCGCCCACAGCTTGCTGCGGCCGCAGTCTGCTCCGGGCAGCTCCAGTGCAATCAGGCCGTCGCTGACGACTACGGAGCCCTGGCGCTGGGTGACTGAGGGCTGGGCGTCACGGATGCGCTGGGCGAGGCCGCTCCAGCCAGGGACGCTGGACAGCTGTGAGGCCAGCTCGGCGGCGGCGCTGGAGCCGGGCGCAACGCGGCTGAGCAGCAGGCTGGCGGCGGCGTGGGCGAGCGGGGCGTGGTTGCAGCGGGCGGCGCGGTGCTGGACCTTGATCAGGTGGCGCATGGTGATGGCGCCGCGCAGGGCAAAGTAGAGGTCAGACAGCTGCTGCGCCTGCTCCTCGCTCAGCGGCCGCACGCTGCAGGGCAGGGTAGGACAAGGTCATAGTCAGCGCAAGGCAGGACTGGTCAAGCAAGCAGGCGTGTACAGGTAACAAGGGGCCCGCTTTTGCCGCTGCCCACATGCCCTATCCAGCCCCGCTCCCTGTTTAGGCCCCGCCCCTCGCCCCCAGATGCCCCCGCACCCCACCTGCTGTCGTCCGCCGCCAGCCGCTGGCTCCTCACGCGCAGGATGTGCGGCAGCTCGCTAGGCGCAAAGTCGGGCACTGGCAGCTCCACCAAGCGGTTGCGCAGCGCCAGCGGCAGCGCCGAGCGCCCGGCGTAATGGGCCGCGTTCTGCGTCGCCACGATGCAGAACCCGGGCGCCGCACGCACCACGCGCTCTGTGCCCGGCACCCGGAGGCAGCCCATGCCCTCCAGCAGGGGGCTGAGCAGCGCCAGCACGGCGGGGCGGGCCAGGTTGAGCTCATCAGCGAGGAACACGGCGCCTGACTCCATGGCCTGCAGCAGCGGGCCGGGCCGGAAGGCGCAGGCGCCCGAGGGGCCCGGCAGGAAGGTGCCCAAGTAGTCCTGCGGCGTGGTGCTCTCCGAGTTGTTGACGCGGAGCACGGGCTTGCCAGCGCTGGACGCCAGGTCCAGGACCAGGGACGTCTTGCCCACGGCGGCCGGGCCCTCAAGCAGCACGGGCCAGCCCATGCGCAGGCATGCCCACAGCGCCGCGGCCGTGCCGCAGCGGGAGGGCGGCAGGACGTGGCAGCGCAGCTCGGGCAGGTCGGCCAGGAGCGGGTTGGGGTAATCGGCAGGAACGCCCAGCAGCTGCCGTGCGGCCTGCGTGGTGGCAGGCTCGCTCGCGCCCAGGCTGCCGCGGAGCGTCACGTCATAGGCGGCCCACAGCGCCACGGCGGGGGCCAGGCCACGTGAGGCCTGCAGGTGATGTGCGAAGTCGAGCAGCCGCACCAGCGACCGCAGCGTGAGCGGCGGCCGGCCGTCCTGCAGCTGCCTCCGCAGCAGCACGCACAGCTCCGCGCCCAGGCCCGCGTCGGCATCCTCGCCTCCGCTGATGGCTGCGGCCAGGCGCTGCGCCTCGGCCCGAAACTCGGCCTCCCCCGCCTCCAGGGCGTCGAACAGGTGCACCGTGGAGAGGCGGTTGGCCAGGGCGGGAGACAGTCGCTCGGCCTGCTGCGCCCGGCTGGGCTCCGTGACGGTGGCCAGGAAGCGGAAGCGCGGGTGCACGGGCAGCGGCGCCGTGTCGCCCTGCTCCGTGAGCACCAGCACGGGGTCCCGCTCCAGCAGAGGGTTGAGCCGCTCTAGCACGGTGGCCTCTGCGGCGTTGAGGCCGTCCACCAGCAGGGGCGCGCCCTGCTTGGCGGCGGCCGTGGCGGGGCCGTCGACCCACACCACGGCCGCGGTACCGGCACCCTCGGCGGGGAGGTACTGTCCCACGAGCTCGGAGGACTCTGACTCTGAGGAGGCCGGGAGGGGGCAAAGGACGGCTCAGAGAGCGTCACTGAGAGGGCAGCGGGCTCACGGAGGGAGGTGGTGGACAGGAGCACTGGGGCACACGATGTCTGTGCAGGGTGCTCTGCTAGTGTGCACGCGCTTGCCCAAGGATAACGGCTCACCTGGGGTCATGTGCGCATAGTGCAGCGAGGCCGTGGCTCCGGTCAGCTCCAGCAGAGCCCGCAGAGCGCCGGACTTGCCGCAGCCGTCGGCGCCGGTGAGCAGGGCCGGCTGCGCCCCCGCCAGGGCGGGCAGCAGCAGCATCCAGGCGGAGAGGACGTGGGGCGTCACGGCAAAGGGCTGCTGCAGCCCCGGCTCCGTAGCCAGGGGCGCCAGGCTCAGCTCCCCGACGGCACCGCAGGAATGCGTTCCATCGGGTGCGCTGATTCCACCTGCGGGTGGGCTGATTCCACCTGCGGGCAACAGGAGGAGCAGAGCGCGCGGATGAGTAGCTCCCCATGTGGGTCCTAAGGGAAGGAAAGCGCACCTGCGGCGGTCTCCAGGGCGGCCTGGAACACGTTGAGCACGTCCCGCCGCGCCGCACCGCCGCGGAGCTGCCCCGCGTAGAGCTCCAGCCCGGCCTGGAAGTAGGCTCCAAGCAGAGGCTCGGGTGCAGGCGGCAGAGCGCTGTCGCCGCTCTCTTGCAGAGCGGCCACGGCTGCGGTGGTGCCGGCTCGCGCCCAGGCCAGCCAAAGGGCCCGGTCGGGAGCGCGGTAGACTCCGTAGCGAGCGAGGTAGTACGAGCGGCGCAGCAGGGCGCAGACGGCGCGGTGGACGTCGAAGGCCACCGCCTCAAGGGCCGGCTGGCAGAGAAGCTGATTGACGGCGGTGGCAGCAGCCCGTGCAGCCTCGTCGCCCGCCTGCGTCGCCTCCAAAGCTGCCTCCGTGGCAGCCAGGCGCGCCGCCGCCGCCATAGCCTGCGCGTCCGCCGGGCCCTCAAGCTGCACGCCAGCCCCGGCGAGGTCATCCTGGAAGGCCTGCAGCGCCGCCGTCAGGTCACGTGGCTCGGCACCGTCGCTGCCGTACGCCAGCCACTGCCGTACGTGATCTGGGTCGGGCAGCAGCTCCAGCAGAGCGTCCTGGGCCTCGCGGGTGCTCAGGCGGGCGCCGTACACCACGAAGGCGGTCTGGCTGAGCGCTTGCAGCAGCGGCGGCGCCGGGCGGCCGGAGGCGACCGGGGCGGCAGCCGGAGCTTTGACGCGGGGCGCCAGGGCGGCCGTCCACTTCAGCAGCTCACGGATGGTCGTGTGGGCGTAGGCCGTGGCAGCCTGCGCCGCGAAGGGCCATGAGGGGGTCAAGGGGTCAAGGGTCAAGCGAACGCAGGAGCGCGCAGCGCACCACCTATGCCCCTCAGCGGCTCTGCCACTTGCAAAGCCTCCTAACCGTCGGCAACGTGCACTTTCCATGCCCTGAGCCGTACCTGTGGCTGGCCCAGGATGGCCTTGTGCACTCGCAGCATCTCGGCAGCGCAGACCCGCGCCATCGCAGCCTCCACGCCGCTGCGCGACAGCACCTCTTCAACCACCTGCAGTGAAGAGGCAAGGCGAGGAAGGGGACAGCAGGGAAGGGTCAACCTCTTGAGGCCGTCTGCGCAGCCGCCAATTGAGCCGCTTACCGAGCCGCTAACTGAGCCGCCAGACTCGCAGGCATCAGCACCCGGCGCCGCGTGACAGTGCCCCTTCCCACCTGCTGCCACTCCGCGGGGGTCTGCTCCTCGAAGCACACGAACCCAAAGCGGCTCAGCAGCGACATGGGCAGCCGCTCGCGCTTGTCCTTGAACAGCCCTGCAGAGGGGGCAGGCGATGTGGATTGAGCCCAGAACATGACAGCAGGAAGCGCTGAAGGGCCGAGCTGACAGCGCCGCTTAGGGGGCGACAACAGAGTTACACGCCTACGCCCACGCAGCTGCAGCCGCGCAGCCAGCCCCACTACCCAGCCCAAGCCGCCCCACCCGTGTCGGGGTTCTGCGTGGCGAAGAGGCGGAAGGACGAGTGGCGGCGGATGGTGACACAGGCCTCCCTCGCGGAGCCCTGGTTGCGCAGCTGAAGGAAGCCCAGGTCCAGGGCGTGCTGCAGGGCCTGTGGGGAACGGGGCAGCGAACGGCTGGGTCAAGAGCCTCCAAACGCAGCCTCCAACCCCGCCCCGTAGGACCTGTGCACCCTCAAGCTCTCGTCCCGCGTAACATCTCCCAGCCCGACCCCTCAGCGCCTCCGCTCACCTGCAGCACCTCGGGCGGCGCCAGGTTGATCTCGTCCAGCAGCAGCCAGTGGCCGTCCCGGAAGGCGGCTGCGAAGGGCTGCAGCTCCATCTCCAGCGCCTCGCGGCCCGAATCGGGGTCGCGCCGCAGCACCACGCGCGCCAGCAGGTCCTCCACCGTCACCTGCGGAGCGGCGGGGGGAGGGGCAGTTGCGGAGGGTGGGCATAAAGAGACGGTAAGCAGCAGCATAGGGCCGCCGGGCCAGGACAGGAGGACAGGAACGGCAGGCTTCCGCCTTGCTTCAAGCGGATGCCGGGCAAGAGGTTGAAGTTGGGGCAAGTGGGAGGCCCAAGGGCCCAGTGCCCAAACATCAAGCCCGCCCTCCCTGTGCTTGCCTTGTTGCTGAGGTTGAAGCGCACCAGCCGGCGGCCCTGCGCCTCCGCCACGTGCGCCACGCTGGCAGTCTTGCCCACGCCCGTGTCGCCGCTCAGCAGCAGCGGCCGGCCGGACTCCACCGCGTCACGGATGGCCTCCAGGTTGCGCTGCGCGGTCTCGGTTAGCACCAGGCCCTGGGCCGACAGGCCGCCGCCCTGGCCCCGGGAAGCGGCCGCCACGGCAGGAGGCTGCTCGGGTCGGCTCAGCCGGCCCAGGAGCTGCTGCAGAGCCTCGACAGCGGCGTCGAAGTCCTCACTGCGGACGGCGGGAGGGCGCTGCGAGGCGCGCTGCTCCACTTCCGCGTACAGGAAGGCTCCAGCAGGTGCGGGGGCGGCGGTGGGACCGGCGGCGGGCTCGTCGGCGCCAGGGGCCGCGGCGGCGGCGCCCACGCCCCGGTGCAGAGCCGCCTGCTCCTCGGGGCCGAGGCCGGCAACCGCCCCCGCCAGCACGGCCGCCCAGACACCCGTCTCGTGGTCCTTGGTAGCCGCCAGCAGCTGCACCAGCGCCGGGAGGCAAGCCACGTAGCGAAGGCGCCACACGGGAACCTGCACGGACGCTGAGACGCCCGACGCTGCGGCCGCCTGTGAGCGGCTGCGCGCGGAGATCTGGGCGCTGGCGGAGTCGAGCTGGCTGACGTGGCGCGCGAGAGCGGCCAGGTGCGCCCTGGCCGACGCCGCGGCGGCGGCGGCGGTTGCATGGTCTGGGCAGGTGCCTCCGTCGGTAGCGGTGCCGCTGCAGGCGCGCACCACGGCCGCCGCGTAGTCGGCGCACAGGCCCTGGGCCGAAACCTCGCCGCTGTCCACAGCCAGAACCCAGTCCGCCAGCTCCTGGGCGGACAGCCGAGCCTCCAGCACCAGTTGCCTCGTCCGCTCCGAGGCGAGCAGTGCTAGGAGGGGCTCCAGCTCGTGTGAGGGCCGCGGGTCCTCAGCCGGCGGAAATGCCGGCCGCGCCCCGACACGGTCCTTGCCAAGGAAGGGCGCCGCGCAAAGGCGCATGAGCAGCTGCACGGCGGCAGCGGCGCACTCGGCAGGCCAGTCCTCCTGGGCAGCGATGTGGGTCAGCGCCGCAGCGACGCCATCGGGCGCGCCCAGGCCCAGCAGCGCAGCGCACAACGGCAGCGCGTGAGGGCCGGCGACGAGGGCGCTCAGGGCCTGCAGCACCGCCTTACCCCCGTCGCCAGCCGCGCTGGGGCCAGAGCTCATGACGCACAGGACGGCAGCGCCGCAGTCCGCCGCCGCCTTCTCCACCAGAGCCCGGTTAGTCAAGCCCCTGTGCCAGGCCAAGGCCACGTCGGCCCGGGTCGCCAGTTGCAGCAGCGGCGCCGCCAGGCGCAGCAGCGCCGCAGCCTCTTGCTCGTCCGCTGCGGCCTCGGCACAGGCGCTGAAGCCAGACAGCAGGAGCGTCAGCAGCCGGGCTTGGTCCTCAAGGGTGCTCGACGACAGGGCAGCCTCGCTGGCGAGAATGAGCACGCCAAGAAGAGCTGCCGTGGGGCTGGTCTGAGGCCCTGCTGCGCCCGCCTCCACCTCGGCCACCGCCGACGACCAGGAGACGGTGGACTGGCCGCACGCCCTCGCGAGGAGGGCAAGGGCGGGAGGGTCCACGAGACGGACGACGGCCGCAGGGCTGCGCTGCAACGAGCCCAGGAGGAGCAGGAGATTGAGGTCAGCGGCCGGTGATGGCTCCGGCCCACGAGCCCCTGCGCCTGCCAGCAGCTGCTCCAGCAGCTTGCCGGCCCAGGCCTCGTGGAAGCAGGGGCCCTGGGCCAGCCAGAGCTGCTGCACGGCCGGCCACAGCTTGGCGGGCGGCAGCGAGCCGAGCGGCAGGGCGCTGGCGTAATGCTCCGCGACGGCTTCTTGCAGGGCGGCGGGCGTGGAGGGGCTGGAGAGCACCTCGGTGCCCAGGACCAGGGCGGCGGCGGCAGGGCGGTGGGCGCAGAGGAGGGGCAGCAGGCGCTCAAAGAGGCAGCGGGTGGCGTGGCGGAGGCGGGGGGGCAGCAGCTCCACAGCGCCCGCGACTGTGTCATCCCGCTCACTTTGCTGCAGAGCGGGCGCCAGGGGCGTGAGCAGAGCGGTCAGCAGCTGAGGCACACCAGCCTCGGATATGGCTGAGCCGACCACCTCCGTTCCCGCCGCCGCCTCCACAGCCGCTGTCTGCGCCTCAGCCGTGTCGGGCACCTCGGCCGCCCCTGTCACCTCGCCCTCCGACGGCGCAGGGGCGCGCAGGCCAGCAGCCATCATTGCAGCCTGCAGTAACGGCCAAAGCTGATTGCCGCCTGACTCTCCGAGCGGCTGCTCCAGCCACAGCCGCCACACAGGCAGCCAGTCGACCGCAGGGAGCGACGCGACCACAGCGGTCTGCACGCTGGGCTCGTTGCAGCTGAGCAGCTGGCCAGCCAGCCAGGCAATTGCATCGGCGGCGGCAGGAGAGGACGGGAAGGCCTCCAGCGCAGTCTGGATGAGGCGTGGGTTGGCGTCGGGCGCTGGTTTGAGCCAGGAGCGAAGGAGCGCCGGCGTGTCGAGAAGCCGCATGAGATGTGGCAGAGGAGCGCCGCTGGGATCGGTAGCCGGCGGCAGGTGGAGGAACCTGTTCATGAGAGTAGCGTTGGGTGCAGGGTCCTGGGGGCGCTTGAGGTGCCGCTCGGCGGCCTTGAAGCCCTCGTCTTTCTGTAGTAGGAACGGGTAGTCCATCTGGGTCGCCACGATCTTCAGGGCCTTGGCCATGATCTGGTCATATGACTCAGCCGCGCGGCCTGCGTCGTACATCCAGTACAAGACCTGCACCAGAGCGAGCTGGGCGGCCAGGACGGAGGCAGCGGCGCGGGCCGACGCCGCATCACCGGGGCCTCCACCACGGAGTGCGGCGACCACGCCGGGAAGCTGCAACAAGCCACTGCCCAGCAGGCGCGCGGCGGCGGGCTTGATGAGGTACTCGTATATGAGTAGCAGGTGGGCGTCAGTCAGTTGATTGCGGGACGCGGGCTCGGGGGAGCCGCGGAGGTGTAGAAGCGCTGAGGCGAGGCTGCCAGCCTCCGCCGACAGCCGGCTGGGGGTGGTCGATTTTGCATCGCAGGCTTTGAAGAACACCTGCGTGCGTATAGGGAGCATGCGACGATCAGCAGACATGCTTTGAGGCCGTAATCCCATACCCAGGCCTGGCGAGCCCAGGGGATGCCCGCGACACGGGGTGGCGGGGGGGTTCCGGGGAACTCGGCAAGCGTCGATGCACCAGCAACATCATCTAGACCAGAACGAGCCTGTGGCGCCTCTGCTGGATACAGCGCTTACCTTGGTGGCCCGGAGCGCGCCGAGCACATCCGAGCGGAACTTTGCGTCCATCTGCTCCTGCGAGGCCGGCGTCCGCACATGGTTGTTTAATGCAGGTGCCGCTAGTTACGGGTGCCATGATTGCAGCGGTGTATGGCGAAGCTGTGGAAGTGGCGCGCATGTGCAGACTCCGGACAGCTTGCTTGCAGCTGCAAGCGCGAGTTCGCTAGAGGTATGCGTGGGCTCCTATGTGCAAAGCAAACACCATCTAGGGCTGTTTGGGGCGCCCGAGCAGGTGCAGGCGCGAGCCAACCGCGCATCGCACGCCCCGCGAGGGCTTTTGGGCCCAGCGCTCCGCACAGCCTCTGGCCCAGCCTCGCCCCGCCCAGCAGCGCCTCACCGTTAGCTGTGATTGCCAGCAGTCGGCCAGCAAGCGCTCACGTAGGGATGGCGCGTGGATGGCGGAGATGTGGGCCCATTGGGGCGCACCGAAGCGTAGAGAAGCAGAGCTGGTGAGTGTCCAGCAGCAGGTAGGCTGGGAGTGGACGTTACAGCAAGTGGGGCGAGCTGGGCAAACGGAATTGAGATGACGCCGCTACGCCGCTCGCGGGGCTCACGGGTGGAGATCTCCGACACCCGTGAGCGGCGATGCTGACCATGCGTAGAGAGTGGTCCAGCTCTACTACAGGCCAGCGCTTCAAGCCATAATGCCTCGTCAAGAGCTGACCAGCAGGCACCAGTGCTGGCGGCGGAAGCTACTGGGCCTTCACTGGTCCCATTCGGGCCTGGGCGGGGTATCCGCTTTGATGAAGCGGCGCAGGACAACCTTGCCCAATGCAGCCCAACCTCAGGCATGCAGGTCTGCTCTTGGGCCCAAAGCTAGCCCAAGGACGACTTGGTGCCCCTGGATGGCCGGCCCCCTCGCTCGGCCTTCCCTCCTCTGCTCAGCATACGCAGGCCCAGGTCAAGTTCATCTTCGCATGCAATGACCAGAGACCATCCTCCCTCGAACTCGGGAGTGTTTACTGCCGTCGGTGGAACGTTAGCCGCGCAGCCCACGTTCCCAGCTTTAAGGAAGCCGACATACGACCTTGTCAGTATGCTCCTGGCCCCTGGCCCGGCCACCTGCCTCGTCTCTCCCTACCTCCGCTCAGCATGTGCAGGCCCAGGTCAACTCCATCGCTGACCAGGCCCACGGCTCAAAATCCCTTCAACGTGCCCAGCATGCACCCACAAACCGTCGCCAGAGACGACCAGAGACAATGCTCATCCGAACTTGGAGACTGTTGACTGCCGGTGTTTCATCGCCGGTGTGCTCCAATACACCGCCCCTAAGCCCCGTGCCTCATGCCCCGGGCTTCATGCCCTTCCAGCCCTGCCTACCCAAACCCAAACGCCATCAGGCACGCCAGAGCGAGGATGCGCAGCCACAGGTGGGGCATCCAGCGCGACGGCCCCGCCCCGGGCCCTGCTTGTTGGTCTCCCTGACCCGCAGCGGCGGCTGAGCCATCACCGTGAGCGGCCTTCGCTGCCACAGCCCCGCCAGTGCTCCCTATGGCCCTGGCTGCATGAGTGCCAATGGCATTCCGCTGTGCTTCCTCTTGTACCCTCTCCTGCTCCCGCTGCTGCTGCCTCGCCGGCTGCCGCTCCGCAGCCACCCACGCCTCCAGCCGCTCGCGGTCCGGCCCCGGCGCCCAGCACCTCGCCGCCGCGTCCGCAACCCGCTGCCAGCTCTCCGGCTCGCACCCCTCCTCCAGCAGCAGCTGCAGGGCCGACAGGGGCAGCCGAGCCGCGGCGGCGGCGGCGATCAGACCCTTGCCGCACCTGCCGTACGGGACACCCCGGCGCCGCAGCACCGCCAGCGTCCGTACGTCGCCGTTCCGCACTGCATACGCGTACGGCTCGCCGCTCTCCTGTTGGGGTTGTGACGGCGGCGTAATGTCAGACGGCACTGGTACTGGGTCTCTGAACGTCTGAAGCAAAGCCCAAAGCCCGGCCCTGACCCTTGAGCCGTGTGCTATAGCTGCAGGCGACAAGGTAAAGCTCTGGTCCCTCTCCCTCCCTTCGGGGCATGATGTCATCAGAATAGAAGGTACGGTGTCCTTCCTGCAAAGCCCAACGTCTGGCCCTGAATCAAATGGGGTTCCCATGGCCTACCTAGTCCTTGGCGGTTACAATTACCCAGGCTAACCCTGCCAAGCCTTGCCCGCAACGCAATGTTGCGCAACCCCCTAGCTCCAAACCTATACCCACTGGAACCGGGCAGCACCACTTGAGCGCCAGCAGCTCCAGCGCCGCCTCGCTGCCGGAAGCGGTGGTGCCGAGCCACGCCCTCTCCTCCACCATCCCCGCAACCTCCAGGCTGGGCGTGACGGGGCAGCCCCGCTCCCTGAGCCACGTCATCAGGCCTAGGCTGCCCGACAACGCGCCGGCCTCGAACAGCTCTGACCGCAGGCCTCCAACCGCCGGAGTGCCGTACGTCTCCACCAGGAACTCGACCACGTGAAGCCAACCGCCAACCGCCGCGGCTTCTGCCATCTGCCACACGTTCATCGGGCAGCCCGCCTTGGCCAGCACCCTCAGAACGTCCAGGTGGCCCTTTCTGGCGGCAGTGCGAACCGCACGCGTCCATACCGCCTCGGCTTCCGCTGCATCCGCGAAGGCCCCGACTCTCCCACGATGAGCGGCTGCTGCATGGCCGCTGCCGCCAAAGCTGCGGCCGCCCCTGCTGACGTCCCCCTCGCCCCCGCCGTCATCCCCGCCGTCCGGCCACACGCCCGCATCCAGCAGCCACTCCACCGCATGTGTGTCGTTCGCCTCCACCGCCGCCGCCAGGCACTGCACCCCCGTGGTGCCCCGCAGCGGGAAGCCGTGGTCCTGCAGCCACGTCAGACGCTCCAGCATGGTCCCTGGGTCGGTCAGGCCCACCACGATGACGGCCCCGGGCGCCTCGCCGGGGGGGCAGAGCGAGAGCAGGAGGTCGGCCTTGGCCCGCCAGTCGGGGGTGGGGCTGGTGACGGCGGCCTGGAAGATGTCGTTCAGGTGGAAGCGGGGCATGGAGCGGACGGAGCCGGACTGCCCGCACAGGCGGCGGAAGGTGGCGGCGTCACAGCCCTTGGCCGCCGCCGCCAGGCACGCACTGCCGGCGAGGGACCACTGCGCGTCGTGCAGGGCAGCCAGCCACTCGGCCAGGGCCACGTGGCCCCGGCGGAGGGCCGCCCGCAGCGCAGCGTCGGACCACGCCTCTCCACCGCTGCGGTCCAGGCACCACTGGCAGATGGCTTTGTCGCCGCTCGCAGCGGCCGCCTCCAGGACCGCCCGCCAGTCCGGCGGCAGGGGCTTGAAGGGCCGGGAGTGCTCCGCCAGCCATTGGCAGCAGGCCAGCGACCCAAAGCGAGCGGCAGCGCATACCGCCTCCAAGCAGTCCTTGAACTCTGGCTGGAAGCGCCCCGGTGCCAGCAGCCAGCGGCAGCGCTCGATGCGGCCCGCTGCAGCGGCGGAGAGCAGGAACTCCACCGAGAGGCGGCACCCTGCAGCCCGAGACGCCACAGCCAGGTTCTCAACGACACCGCTGGCAGCCGTGAGGCACACCAGGAGCCGTCGTTTGGTGAGAGTGAGGTTGCGGCAGGCGTCGGGGGCGGACCATTGGGCGGCGAAGATGGTGGGTGGCGCGGGCTGCGAGAGGTGGATGGTGGCGTACCGCTGCGCATGGGCCGCCGCAGCCCGGTCCCCCAACTTGAGGTTGCACGCTACGTCGATGCTCGGCATGAAGGAGGCGATGCGGTCCACGAGCTCGGGAATCCACACCCGCGTTCCGCTGCATGGCGCGCCCGACAGCCGCACGGAAGATAGGTGATCAGAGCACATTCCAGGATACATACTATGTCCTTAGTAGCAGCATTTGAGGCTTATCACGTCGTCTACGGAAGTTGGCTCGGAAGGCCTGGAATTGCGGGACTTGGCCCTTTCGCGGTACATCGAGTGAATGTTGATGCAGAGTTCGGTAGCGCTGTATGCTTGGGCGCTGGAGGCGACGCGGTCTTACGTGGCTCAGGGACCGTGTCGTTCGACACGGGTGTTTTACCGGCCGGCCCCGGAGCCCACAACTGCCGCTGCCCTCGGCTGACAACACTATCCCTTCTATCCGCACGCAGGTAGCGCCGAGGACCTTAACAGCTGCGCAGATGGTCGCTTAGCAGTCGCTCAGCGACTTACATTCCCACCATCACCCGCCAGCCCTTGCAACGGGGTGTAACGGGGTTGTGGGCTTGCCGCACAGGTCGACCCCGGCCCAGTTGCCCCCACAATTACACAACTAGCCTCAACCCTCCACGAGGCTCCACGCACCCAGCCCACAACTCCCCACCTCTCTCGTTCTCCTACCTCCCTCCTCCCGAAAGGCTTCATATGTTAGCTGTAACCCGCCACTGGCCGGTTCAAACGGCTGATCAGCTAGCACCTCCAGCACCTCCGCAGGCCCCCTCACAGGCACCCCACAACCAACTGGGGCAGTGCCTCGGCTCAAGGAGGGCCCGCGGAAGACCCCATCAGACCCTGCAGCTCCCCTTCACTTGTACCAGCACACCCTTAACCATGCCAGCGCTGTAACACTCTGGGTACTTGCCCAGCCTCTTCCCCGAACCTGCTTCGAACCCCGTCGTACCCTGCCCTACCCACGTTCCTACCCCATTCTGCCCCTGTCCATTGCCACCACCACGAGGCTATGAACTCGCACGTATTAGCCACCGCGAAGACGCGTGATGAGGATCACGCGCTCCTGCTGCTGGGGCCTCAAGCTCGCGATGGTGTCGGCGTCCTGCATCATGTTGCTGCGCAGCAGAAGCCGCTGCGCCTCCGGCTCCAGACCTGTTGCATATAGATGTTGGTAATACCTCTGCATCAAAGGCCGAAAGCAACAGCTTTTTGAGGCCACTGGCTCGCAAGCAAAAATGAACGCCGCCTTACCCGTGCGCTCCTTGATCATGAGCTTGAGGTCTCGCACAGTCGTCGTAGAGGTGAACACAAAGGTCACGTTGGCGCCGGAGAGGAGCGTGACCGTCACCGAGGATGGCTCTGTCGATGACAGCTGCGAGGAGCGGAGCGCAGCGCGGGAGGTGAGTCGCAAGCGATGATAAGGTCGGCCACAGGGCACACAAGCCGGCTTGCCCCTGCACGCCCCACCCGTGCGTGCCGAGACCCGCAACCCGTTCCACCCCTTCGCCCACCTCGCGGCTCAGGAAGTCCAGGCTTCCCGGCATCGGGTTGGCCTCCGCAGTGGGCCTCTCGGGCGGGCTGCGCTCCTCCCCAGCCGCTCCGAGCTCACGGGAGCCCCCACCGCCTCCGCCCAGGGCCGCACGCGCCAGGCGACCGCACGCGCGGCCGTCACCCGCCAGGGGAATGCGGGGGCTGCGGAGCACGGCCGTTGCGGGGCGGGAGGGACCACGCGGAGTGGTGTGTCCAGGCGCCCGAAGTGCCGGCGCAGCGAGCTGGCCGCTGCGTCCGGCCCTGCCGGCGAGGCCGCCAGCGCTGGCGAGGCTGCGAGGCAGCATCGCAGGCGCCGGGAGTGCGCGAAGGGTGTGGAGACGAGTAGAGTCGTTGCGCGGCAAGGACTGGCGGACGTACTCGTTTGGGGCGCGTGTCGCATGGATGGTATCAGGGCTTGCCCCAGCTCGCGTAGAGCAAAGCTTAGCCTGGCCGGCCGGGATGCGGAGCGCTCCGGCTCCAGTCCCTCGGCACCGTCGAACGGCCGTGATATTCACGGCGGGGGCCAGGATCGTTCACGGGCGTTGCCTCGAGACCTATTCGGACATCAAGCCGACCAATGATTCACGCGTCCACCAAGTGTGCTAAACAACAAAGCACACGACAGGCTGCTGAAGAGCCATGCTTTCGGCGGCGAGCGGCAGGCCCACCGGGACCCGCCGAGCGCTCGCTACCAACTTTCACGGTCTCGAAGCGGCTTTCCCCGGCCCTCTGCTGCCCAGAGGCTCGCACTCGAGCTCCTGGCGCCGTCTGCCTGGGACCTGCAGCGCCACCGGGCCCTTCGCGAATGCTCGCGGTCGAGGCCGCAACGGCCGGGGCCGTGGCACTCACGGCGGGCGCGGCAGCACCGGCCGCGGCCGAGGCAGCGGCCCCGGCGACCCTGGCTGGCGCCGCGACGGTTCCACTTCGGACGGTGCCGGCTACGCCGCGTCCCCTCTGGCGCGCTTCCAGCAGCTCTCTCGCTTCGACGACCTGAGGCCGCACCAGGCGCAGGCATGGGCGCGTGCGGCGACAGAGGTGCTGGATGGGGGCGTGGGGGCGCAGGTGGAGCAGGTGCTCGAGGCGCTGGGGCAGGGCGGCGCTGGGGACAAGGGCGTGCGGCTGTACGTGGAGGGAGTGCTGGCGGAGGCGACGGACCCTGGCGCTGGCACAGAGGCAAGCGGGGTTGAAGACAAGCACGGCCGGGGCAATTGGTCTTGGGTTGTTAGGCTGGAGGCGACAAGGGCAGAGCAGGGCAATACATGGGGGCCGGCAAGAGGGCTTCAACCAGGGCTTCCTTCAAGAGGGGTGGTCACCACACTGCGCTCAAACCCCTCAACCCGTGCCGCTGCCACCGCTCCGCCCCACCTCCTGCCAGGCTCTGGACCCCGCCCTTGCGGCTCTGCGGCTGCGCGAGCACCTTCCCCAGCTGCTGCCGGTGCTGGGGGTGCTGGGGCACGAGGCGCTGGGCTCGCACCTCACCGCCAGGCCCTGGGCCAACTCCCTGTTCTCGGCGGTGCGGGGCTGCACCAACCTGCACGCCCTGGCGCTGGGGCTGGAGGAGCTGAGGGCGCAGTCGCCCCGGGGGCCGCCGGTGTCGCAGGTGGGGGGAGCTGGGGGACCTGGGTACCCGAAAACGCTGGGGTGCACAATCAGTCAAGGCATGGTGGCAGGCTGGGCGCAGGCATGGCCGCGCTGAAGGGACCGCCGCTGCGGCGGAGTCCCACCTTCTCTTTGCCCACGTCCTCCACGCCAGGCCCTGCCGCCGTACTCCTCCTGGCTGGAGGTGGCGGGGCTGCTGGTGGCGCTGGCGGTGCAGCTGTGGCAGCGCCTGCGCAGCCCCGACGCGGCGGCGCTGAGGGCGGCGTGCGAGCGGCTGCTGGCGGCGGCGGAGCGGCTGGCGGCGGCGGAGGCGGGAGGAGCGGCAGTCTCAGGAGGTGGTGGCGTTGGTGGCGGAGGGAGCAGGGCCCGGCGGACGCTCCTGGCCATCCGCAACGCCCGCAGGTGCGCCTTGGGTGGAAACGCAGGGACCTATGTGACCGGAGCTTGCCGCTTCATTCCTTGCTTGGCTGCTAATTCCTTGACTCGCTGCCGCACGCACCCTCGCCCGCCAGCATGCTGGGCGTGGGCCTGGCTGCCCCCACCACCGTCAACGCCAAGCGTCCCGCCACCCCCGCCGACCTGGAGGCCGCCCGCCCCGACTCCCTACCGGGATCCGAGCGGCCCGGCGGCCCCCGCCACGGCAACGACTGCGACGACTTCACCCAGGTGCAGCTGCAGCCCCCCCTGGAGGAGCTGCTGTGCCGCACGCGCCCCTACCTGCCGCCAAACCGGTGGGTCTGCTGTGCCCAGCCATACCTGATACCATCCCATACCGCGATACCTCAGCAGCCCGCAGCAGCAACTTGTTCCTAGTCAAGTCCTGATCACGAAACGCAAGAGCGACCCCGTACAAGGCCCGCTCGCCGCCGCCACCCTCCTCTGCCCCAGGGCTGACTGCGTGCCCGACTGGCTGCGGGGCCGTGGGCCCGCCTGGGCCCGGCTGGACGCTCTGTTCCGGCTGCTGAGGCACGACGTGACCGCCCCTCTGGCGGCGGCGGTGCAGGACATGATGGACTCGGGCGGCCTGACCGCGGCCACCGCTGCGGACCGTCAGGTGCGGCCTGGCCCTCAGTAACTCAAGCCTGCTACTGCTAGCCTGCGTTTGCAGCTTGCTTGGCTCTCTGTGCCACCCACACTGAGTTGCCACATCACAAGTGTGTGAGACGACAAGAGAACGGGCCCCACCATGTTGTGCCCACCATGTTGTGCCCATCACGCGGTGGCTCTGTTGTGCAGGGGCGGAGGCCAGCAAGCGGGCCCAAGGCGGGCCCCAGGTCGGACCTGCGCTGTTACCGGGACGTGCGGCTGGAGGGCCTGGCGGACGACTGCATCCGGGTGAGGCAGTCATGCGCAGCACACGGCTGCCACACGCTTGCCTGCTGCCTTAATTCTTCAACTGCCTTTCTTTCACCGCCTCGGCAGGTGTCGCTGCAGGCCCCGGCGCGCCTCTCCACCGAGGCCCAGGTGCGGCACTGGTGGGCGGCCTCCCGCGCCCTGCAGGCCGGGACCCTGCTGCTGCTGGCCTGGCAGCCGCCGGGCGGAGCCGCGGAGCCGCAGCTGGTCATGGCGGCGGTGGAGCGGCGGCAGGAGGAGATGGACCGGAAGACCCTACGAGCGGTCGTGGACATCAGGTGTGTTCGGGCGCGTCTCATCTGCCTAGTGGGCTCCCAGCTCAGCAGTCGCTTGGTGCCTCGGGACGTCTCTCCGTCCCCCGTTCCTGGATCCTGTAGTAGATGCATCTTAAAAGGCAGGTCTAGACTTGACAGGAACCCCACTCTCGTGCGTCATCGCCTCCGTATCCTTGAGGCGGGGAGCGTGTCTGCTACAGATCCCCACCCTCCGCCCCCACCTCCCCTTCCCAGGCTGGAGCGCGGCTCCCACGGTGCGGTGCTGGACGCGCTCATCACGCGGGCGGGGCCGGGGCAGGAGGTGGTGCTGGTGCAGGACCGCAACTCCTTCTTTGCATACCGCCCCATACTCAAGGCGCTGCAGGTGGGGGCGCAGGCGCTCAACGGCCCCGGCTTCCGCTCATAGGGTTGCAGCCTGACGGCTGTGGATTGAGCTGTCCGCTATCTCCTTCGAGCCCCGTGTGTTACCCCCACCTGGAACCTCACCGCCCAGGACATGGCCCGCTCGCCGCTGCCCCTGGCGGAGCACCTGCTGCCAACCGAGTGGCCCCCCTCGGGGCCCGCGCGCCCGGGGCTGCCCGCCTACCTGAGGGTGAGTGGAATGCGGGAGAGCGCGGGCTGGGAGTACTTTGCCGGTACACTGAGCGTACCTAGAGCACCCTGGAGGCCTCCCACTACTTGGCGTTACGCTGTCTGTTGGCCCCAGGACGGTGCCGTGTACGACCTGAGCTCCCTCACTGACACCGCGAAGCCAGACGCCCTGGGCGCGGACGAGGCCACCAGGTGCGGGGTATGAGGGATCGCAGGCCCTTTCCCTGCCTTGAGCCCTGGCCCTACGGCCCCACCCAGCAGTAGCCTACCTTCCCCGTCGCCTTCACGCTCCTACCTCCCCTCCGGCCCCTGCAGGCTGGCTCAGCAGCTGCGGTCGGTGCCGCTGGCCGCCCCCTCCGCCTTCCCCACAGAGGCCCTGGTGGCCTCCACCTCCCTGGACCAGGCCCAGGCGGCAGCGCTGCGGGCCTTCCTGACGCAGGAGCTGGCGGTCATCCAGGGGCCGCCCGGCACAGGTGAGCGCGGCCCTGAGCTTGGGTGGCGGCAATCGAAGGTTTGGTTAGTCAGCGGTGAATGGACGCTGAATTGATGTGTGACATGCGACAAGCATGGGATCCCCCTCCTCCCATGCAGGCAAGACCTATGTGTCAATTCAGGCCACCCGCTTGCTGCTGGCCAACACGACCGGAGGTGAGCGGGACATGTGAGGATCGACGCCGAAAGTAAAACCTGGACAGCAGAGGTTGGTTTGAATCTACTCCCCCCCTTCGCACTTAAGTCTTGCCGCCTGCCCCCCTTCACCTCAAGCGGCCTCCGAAATTCATGAAATCATGGCCATCCTAGCCGCCGCAACGCCTCCTGCCTTGACCGTGGCCCTACCTGAGTCTCTGCGTTCCCTCCCCACACATACACCCCCCCACCGCCACGCACAGGCGACCAGAGCAAGAGCGCCACAACCAGCGCGACCAGCGCCTTCTCTCCCAGCCCCGACGGCGGCGCCTCCCCTGCCCGCGGCCCGCTCCCGGCCGTGGGCACGGTTCTTGTGGTCACGTTCACCAACCACGCGCTGGACCAGTACATGGAGGGGCTGCTGGGGGCGGGGGTGCAGGACATGGTGCGCGTGGGCGGCAACTGCAGGAGCGAGCGGCTGCAGCCGTACATGCTGTACAGCAAGGTCGACCGGGTGAGGCTTGCATGGGAGGGGTGCGGAGCTCGGGAGTCCGGGTAAAGGTGTGTGATGGCGGTGGGTGAGTGTCCGCATGCAGTCCAAACTGGTGTTCTGGCTGGTGCGCACTCTCCCTAATATGCAGCCGAGCTTGATAGGAGTGGGCGCGCGCCCTCTGACTGACTTTTGAAGTCTGAAGCGCGCCCTCTTTGCTTCGCAGCCCCACCCCGGCCGGGCCTACTTCCAAGCTCGCGAGGCGCTGAGGGACATTCAGGCAGAGCTGCTGGGATTGCTGGAGGAGACCAGGTGGGAAGTGGTGACGGGTAAAAATGTGCAGGTCCGGCAGATTGCGCAATAGCCCACACGCGGCGGGCGTACCACAACGGTCGCAACAGTTCCGTTGCCGCACCTGTCCTCCCAGCCATGCCACCCCCACCGCACGCGCCCCGCCGCTTCCTTCCTTGCAGGGCCGAGGCCACCGGGGCCGTCACTGGCCCGAGGGCCCCGCAGCGGCGATACAGCGGCCGCAACGAGCGGCAGCACGCGCCCGTCTCCCTCACCTGGCCGCAGCTGCACAAGTGCCGGGACGTGCCCCCGCGCCTCCGCGCCTCCTTCGCGCGCGGGCTGCTGCCTCGCAACACGGCCGGCGTGCGGGACCTGGTGGTCGACTGGCTGCAGGGTAACCCCAGGTCCGACCACCGCCTGGGCCGACTGGCGGCCAATGCATCGGGCTTCCCCATGCCGGAGGAGGAGGAGGGTCTGGAGGAGGATTGGGAGGACGAGGGCGAGAGCGAGGACGGGGAGGGCGGGGAGGAAGGAGGCGCCGGGCGGGAGCAGGCGGAGGCGCTCGAAGCGGTTGAGGAGGACCCGGCGGCAGAGGTGGAGGCGGAGGCTGCCCCGGACGTGCGGGCGGCCGGGCGGCAGGCGGAGGCCGCCCTGGAGGAGCTCCTGGCGGAGGGCTGGGCGGCGGAGGGGCAGCAGGAGGAGGGGGCGGAGTGGGAGGAAGAGGACCTGGGAGGAGGCGGCGGGGTCGGCAGCGGGGGTGTGCTGAACGAGGCGGCGCTGGCGGCGATGGTCCGCGGCGACCGGCCGCTGGAGCAGCTGCTGGAGGCCGAGTCCGTGTGGGAGATGAGCAGGTGCGGTATGCATTAGCCTACCTGTTTGAGCATGGTTTTGTCTGTGCTTTGGACAGTATCTTGCCGTGACCTACAGCCCCCGCCCATTCGGGCCATTCCCCCAGTGTCCGCTGTGCCCTCTGACTCCTTGCCTCGACCTTTGCCCGCCTCTCCGCCTGCCCGCCCGCAGTACCGAGCGCTGGCGGCTGTACCGGGAGCTGAGGCGCCTGCGGCTGGCGGCCCTGGCTTCAGAGGTGGAGGCGCGGCAGGGGGAGCTGAGGGCCGCGGTTGAGGCGCAGAACGTGGGTGGCGTTGGAGAGGAGGGTTTAGGGAGTTGCCGCCCTTGGCTTTTGGTTACCAGGCTGCAAAGGCTCCGGCTCTCCCTTCCCTGACCCCGCCCCGCCCCCGCCCCGCCCCTGCCCCGCCCCCGCCCCGTCAGGTTGAGCACGACCGCCTGAAGCTGGAGGAGCTGCGGAAGGCGCGGGTGGTGGGCATGACCACCACAGGCCTGGCGGGCAGCCAGCAGCTCATCCGCGCGCTGGCGCCCAAGGTGCGTGCGGCCCTCGGTTTGCAGGCGGCCAGGAGGGTAGTTGAGAATGCGGCGGCAACAGGCCAGTATCCGGCATGCCGATGCCGGCCTTGCAAGAGTTGCAACTGCCATCGTCCTCTATCTGGACCGCGCGCAGCCCTTACGGGGCGTGCGCCTTTAACCATCCATGCGCCCCGCAATTTTGCCCCTTGCCCCGCACGTCAACCCCTTCCACGCACGTGCCTTATCAGTATCCCGGCGGGTTGCCCCGTGCCCAACCGCCTGACTACCGCCCTTCCGCGACCCTCTCCCCGCAGGTGGTGATCGTGGAGGAGGCTGCCGAGGTGTCCGAGGCGCACGTGCTTGCCTGCCTGGTGCCCAGCGTGGAGCACCTGGTGCTCATTGGTGGGGACCGGGAGGGTTTCCTGAACACAGCGAAGTCCAACATACACGTGGCTGCCCGCGTGCTCCCCGTGCGCTTGCCTATTGTTGTTTGTGTGCCCGCCGCCCGCGCGAAGGGTGTGGGGGCAGGGAGGGCTTCCAAGGAGTGTCAACGCACGCGTGTATGTGCCCCTCCGCCCCCAGGTGACCACGAGCAGCTTAGGCCCAAGGTCAACACGTTCGAGCTGCAGGCCTACAGCAAGAAGTGGGTTGGGGGCGAGTGTGAGAGACTCCGCCCCTAGCACGTGCCTAGAGCACTCAGCACATGTGAGCAAGGAAAGCGCCTCGCCGCCCACCCCTCCTCCTTCCTAGCCTCCCCTGCTCGCCCCTTGCCAGGGGCTACGACCTGGATGTGTCCCTCATCGAGCGCCTCGTCACCAGCGCCTTCCCCGTGGAGCGCCTGAGCCAGCAGCGGCGCATGCGGCCGCAGATCCGGGCGCTCATCCAGCCCATCTACCCGCACCTGGTCGACAACCCCAGCGTGAAGGTGCGGACGTCCGCAGCGTCAGCTAGCTAGTCGCTTGATGGCCGGGTTTGCGCGGGGCAGGCTGGACCCATCGCTTGTGCCCACCCATGGAGCCCGCCCATGCAAACAAGTGTCGCACCCCACACCCACCCGGCGCAGGCCTACCCGCCCGTGCGCGGCATGGTCCACCCCCTATTCCTGTGGGACCACGACCGCCCGGACTCAGGGGACTCGGGCGAGGAGGCGGGCAGCCGCTCCCGCAGCAACCCCTGGGAGGCGCAGGCGGCGGTGCTGACGGCGCGGTACCTGCTGCAGCAGGGCTACAAGACGGGTGGGTCGGGCGGGTGGGTCGGGCGGAACCGTCTTGTGGGGCCGCTTTGGTGGGCCTTATTAATGGGATCTTCTCTCTGGTAAAATATCTTGCACTGTGGACGATGGGCGTCTCTTAGACCAGGGTCACTCACTGCCGTACTGTGCCCTGCCGTACAGATGACATCGTGATCCTGGTGCCGTACGTGGGCCAGCTACTGGCGGTGCGGCGGGAGCTGCAGGCGCGCAGCTTCCTGGTGGCTGTCAGCGAGGCGGACGCGGAGCAGATCGCTAGGGAGGCGGGGGGCAGCGGCGGCGAGGAGCAAGGTGCGTGGGGCAAGCGGAGTGCGGAGCTGGGGTACGAGGCAGGCGGAGAGGAGGCAGGGGAGGGGAAGGTTGCGTACGTGGTGGTCTGTGCTCGGCTGTGGCTGTGACTCGGTCCAACGCTGTGTTCCGTGCGAAGCTGCCCCCCTGTGCCCGTGCATGCAGCGCGTGCAGCTCAATCTCTCAAGCTGTTGCCTCCCCTGCCCCCTGCTGCCCGTGCAGAGTCCGCTGCCAACGGTGCGGGCCAGGACGGCGCATCGGCGAAGGAGGGCGGTGCAGACGCCTCGGGCTCTGACGAGGAGCCGGCCTCTGGCCGCAAGGCCGGCAAGAAGGAGAAGCCGGCGGCTGCACCAGCTGCTGAGGCCCAACAAGGCAACCGCATTCGCGTGGCTACCATCGACAACTTCCAGGTAACATGCCAGGGTGGCGGGCTGTTGTGTTGCCGTACGCCTCGTCCGCGCCTTCCCCCGCTCTTGCCCCGTGTGCGTCCCGTGCGTGCTGTTCCGGGTTGGCCGTTGCTGTAGTATCGCTGCCGTCTTTTTGCGTTAACCTCTGCACATGGCTCAACTGCTGTGACTTTTCGTGCGGCGCTGCGGCCCCGTGCAAAACGAGGGCGTGTCTGCCCTGGCTATGAGCGAATGAGCGCAATAACGACTCACGCCCCAGGGCGAGGAGGCCAAGCTCGTCATTGTGAGCGTCACCGCCAGCAACCCCGACGCGTACATAGGCTTCCTCAAGCTGCGCAACCGCATAAATGTCATGCTCAGCAGGGCGCAGCACGGTGAGTGGGGAAGGTTGGGCGCTGGGCCGCTGTTGCCTGCCTGTTGCCAGGTCGGCATGGCCCAGTCGTGCCCTTCCGCCACCCGCCTGTCGCTCCACCGGCGGGTTCCTCGTGATCGTGCTCCACCCTGCCTCTAGGCATGTACATTCTGGCGAACACCTCGACGCTGCTGCACCCCGACAACGTGACGCGGCAGCCCATGTGGGCCGACGTGCACGGGCAGCTGGCGGCGGCGGGCTGCGTGGGCCGGGAGCTGCCGGTGAGCCCCCTGCTCTATCTCGTGTATCGTCTCTTTTCCTCATCTGCACATGCGCATCTGCCTGTTGCAAGCCCTGCTGTTGCCCGCGCCCTCGCAGGTGCGGTGCGAGCGGCACGGCACCGTCTCGCTCATCTCCCAGCAGCTGGGGGACTTCGAGGCGCTGGTGGGGGACGGAGGCTGCAACGAGCCCTACCTGCGGGCAGCCGCTGCCCTGCGGCCACACCTGCACGCGGTGGGGCCCTAGGGACTAGCATTCAGGTGATGATCCCAAGCGTAAGCACGGCCCGATGTGAAGGCCAATGCTGCTGTTGACTCCTCACAAGAATCCCCCACGCCTGCCACCCCGGCCCCCCAGGCGCTGCCACACGGACGACCCCCGCCACGAGCACGCGCTCTGCACCAAGCCCTGCGACCGCCTGCACCAGCCCTGCCTGCACCCCTGCGACAAGCTCTGCCACGAGGACTGCGGCCCCTGCGAGCGCGTCATCGCAGCGCACCCGCTCGACTGCGGCCACACGGCCATCAACGTGCCCTGCAACCAGTGAGCGCTCGCACTTGGTGTTGACGCTTGAACTTGGAGGGCGAATGACTGAGGGGCCCTGCCTTAGGCCAAGACGTCGAATTCCTTGACCTCTCCTACGTCTCCTGTCCTGCCCCCCGCCTCCCGCCCCACTCGGATTTCCTAATTGATGTATGGCCAAGACGCCGCACTCTCACGTCCGTCCTGCTCCTGCCCTGCCCCCTCCGCCCACCCCACAGGGTGACGTCCCACAGCATCCACTGCTCCGCCCCCACGCAGCTGACCATGCCACAGTGCGGCCACGTGCTCACGGTGCCCTGCGACGAGACGCAGCAGCGCCTGGCCGACCCTAGCAGCTGCCCCCAAAAGGTACGGCGGTCAATGAAAGCCATGATGCGCACGCCTTCAGGGAAACGGCCGGGAGTGTCGTATAGGTATCACCCTTTAGCCATGCCCTTGCTTGACGCATCTGCCATGTTGGCCCTTCCCTCCGTGCCCCAGGTGTCGGTGCAGCTGGCGCTCTGCAACCACTCTGTGGAGGTGGGAGCCGGGGATGGGACGTGGAGCACGTGGAGCCCTCGTCGGTCCAAGCAACCGCGTTGTTGTCGTCCATGCCCGCAGGTGGAGTGCGGCCTGAGGGCGGAAGCGGCGCTGCAGCCGCACCGCTGCCGCCAGCCCTGCGGCTGCACGCTGCCGGGCTGCGGCCACACATGTCGGGGCAGCTGCGGCGGCTGCAGCAGTGGCCGCCTGGGCACCGGGGCGCTGCGGAGCGCCTTCAAGGGACTGGCGGCGCTGGGTGGGTTCGGGGCAGAGTCGGGATAGCAGGAAACGGGCTTGGCGCTTCTGCCTAGCTTGGGCAAGTTCTGGCCGCGCCAAGCCCTGAAACGCGTGCTACCCTCATGCCTTGTCCCCAGGCATTCAATCAAGCACGGACGATGAGGGGCAAGACCCGGGCCCCCGGGCCCACACGCAGACCATGCTGCTAGGCCGCCGTGCACCATCCAGGGCCGCCGCCAAGGCCTCAGCCCTGGTTGCCCAGGCCGCTGCCACCGACCGCCTGCCGCAGCTGCGCCAGCTCGTGACCCAGGCGACGGAGGGCCACGCGCAGTGCCGCGAGCCGTGCGAGTGCAACTTGGCGTGTGGGCACTACTGCGTCGCCTCCTGCCACCAGGGCCAGCCCTGCCCTGCCTGCACGCGCGAGTGCTGGATCCGCTCCGACCACCACCGCTGCCTCAAGGGCTGCGGCGCGCCGTGCACGCCATGCGCCGAGGCCTGCAAGTGGGAGTGCGAGCACCAGGGGAGGTGCGGAGCGCCGTGCGGAGCACCCTGCGACAGGTGCGTGGGAAGGCCTGGGCTGTGGGCTCGTGGAGCAAGCTAGGGCTCTGTCCTGTTACACGGGCCCGTCCGTGCGGTCTTGCTAGCTCGCTCCATTCCTGGGGCTGACGGTTTCAAGGAGCAAGCCAGGGCCCTCTTCTGTAACACCGGCCTTTCCGCACGGCTTTCTGAGGGCTCGGCCTTTCTTCCCCTGCCCCAGGCTGCCCTGCGACGAACGCTGCTCCAAGCGGCTGCCCTGCGGCCACCGCTGCCCGGGCCTCTGCGGCGAGCCCTGCCCGTCAATGGACTACTGCGTCCACCCGGACTGCGCCACCAAGACACCGGCCCGAGTCGCGGAGCAGGTGAGTGGTCCTGTCGCCTGGTTACCACATTGATGCCTGGGCATGTGCCACTCTGGACCCTAGATGGGGAGCCTTGCTCCGCGTGCCGCCGGAATTGAGGCCCCACCGCCACAACATGCCTGCTGCTGAGTCTTCTTCAGGCCATGCCCCGCGTGCCGCCGGGACTGCGGGCCCACAGCAGTCTGCGTGTCTGCCCCGCCGCCTTCCGCAACCTCCACACATCCCCCGGCCCCCCACACCTCCACCTCCTGCCTCCCTCTCCCAGGTGGTTGATGCGGTCATGATGACCCCCTTCTCCGGCCTGAGCGATGCGGCGGTGGACGCTGACCCCCTGGTGGCCCTGCCCTGCGGCCACGCATACACCGCATCCACCCTGGACGCATGGCTGGACATGGAGACACGGTTCTACGAGAGAGGTGGGTGGAGGGGCCAGGGGGTGCGTGTAGAGGGGCGTGTTTTCCGTCGCTCACCCGATGTCATGCCTTCCCCCTCCACAGCCCCGCCCGAGGGCGACCGGCCCGGCCGCTGGCTGGGGCTGCGGCAGCTCCCCACGGACCAAGACATTATCAAGTGCTGCCCCGACTGCAGGTGCGGAGAGGGCGTAGCAGCGTGGCCGGCCCCACAACGAAGTGCTAATGCAGACAGCTCCCCTACCTGCTCTTCTGCCCCTCCAGACATTCCCTTGACTGCGACGTTTCGCGTGCGCCCCTCCGAAGCGCTTATTATGCTGACAGCCCACGCTGCTCTGCTACCCCTTACCGCATTCCTTTGACTCCTCGGGCTGTGCCCCTTACCGCCTGCGCCCCTCCACCACACAGGGAGCCCATTCGGGGCGTGCGGCGCTACGGCCGCGCCACCCACAAGGCCGCTCTCGACCTCATCGACCGCAAGGCCGCAGCGGCCGCAGCCGCCAGCCTGCAGACCGCAGCCCAGGAGCTGCGGGCCCAGGAGGCGGCGCTGGGCGCCTGGAGCCTGCAGGGCCCGGGCACGGACCGGCGGCAGCAGGCGCGCGCGAGGAACCAGTCGGCAGTGGAGAATGCGCTGCGCAACGTGATGAACCGTGCCGGCGGCATAGCTAAGGCATACCTGAAGCTCGCCAAGGGGCTCGAGAGGTGGGTCCTGTGCGGCTCGGAGTCAGAGTGCAGTCTACAGGAGCGATGCATTTGCGTATGAGGCTTGAGGCATGAGCAGATTGAGGCATGAGGCACGGGCGAGGGATGGACAGACGAAGTAGGCTGAGGCATGACCAGTCCCACATTCCGTTGGTGCCACTCACTCGGCCCCTCAGCGGCCCCAAGGCCAGGACCTACGAGGCGGCGGTGTCGGCTGTCAAGAGGCGAATGGAGGCGGAGGCGGCCCGCGTGGGAGAGGCGGTCGCCGCCGCCGCCGCCGCCACCAGCGCCGCTGGCACCAAGGCCGACGGCCCTGCGGTGGCGGCGGCTGCAGCGGCTGCGGCGGCGGCGGCGGCAGCGGCTGCGGCGGCGGCGGCGGCAGCGGCGGCACAGCGCGCTGGCCCGAGCGACCACAGCCGTCTGGAGGCGGCGGAGGCGGCCCTGTTCACGCTCCGTGGCGACTGGACGGCGGTGTGGGCGGCGCGGTGCGGGTACCTTGGGGCGGTGGCGATGCAGATCCGCGCCGCCGCCAAGGGTGAGGAGGGCTGGGGTGACCGTCCTGATGATCACATGTATGATGGTGCTGGGCCGCGCGCCGTGGCTCGGCCCACCCAAATTGTGCCCATGCCTTGCCCCTACGCGCGGCCGCGCAGGCCTGCGGGAGTACGCTCAGCCGGTGCCCAATCCCAACTCGTTCCAGTGGAAACGGGAGCAGGACAAGCGCAAGGAGCAGGTGCGCACCCGGCATACATCCGGCGTGCAGCAGGCGGCTCGCCAATTTCCAGCACGCCGCCCTGATGTCATTACTGCGGTCCCTCACGCACTGCTCCTCTCGCCCGCACAGGTCAAGCAGCTCCTCACCGGTGCGGGCAAGCTGGCCGCGGAGGCCGCCGCCATGGCCGTGCCGCCCCCGCCGAGCTCCAAGCCGTCGGCCAAGAAGCCGCAAAAGCAGCAGCAGCAGTCCTGGCTGGCGCAGGCCGCGGAGCGCAGGGACCTGGGCAGCGCTGTGCGCCTGGCGGCGGCGCTCATGGCCCTCCACCTGGACCACGTGGCAGTGCTGCAGGCGGCCAAGCCGCACCTGGGGGGGGGCGGCGGCGGTGGAATAAGCGGCGGCGGGGCCCAACCTGGCGGCGGCGCAGGTGGCGGCGAGGGCAGCAAGGCGGGCCAACCCAGCCCCGTGGAGAAGCTCAAGCGGCAGCAGCTGGAGCTCCTGGATAAGGTCGGTGCGTGGGGGCTGGTTTGATGTGGACTGGAAATCTCGTACACTTCCTGATGACCCCCCGCCACCTGCAGGTCCAGGCGCTGACGGCTGAGGCCGAGGCCGTGCCAGGGGCGTCCGGCCTGGAGGCCGGCGCCGCCTCATCTGGCGCCGCCGCTGGGGGCGGCGAGGGGCCCCTAGAGGTTGTCCGGCGGCTCGCTGGGAAGGCGGCGCAGTGGCGAGAGCAGGTACGATGCATGGAGGCGGCGCGCTCGTGTTAAATGCATGCCCGCCGGCGTGCGTGGTGTGAAGGACCTGTGGGTCTAGGCTAGGGTCTGCGATATTGCTCACGGTAGTGTCATTGCCCACAACCCTCACTGCCCACCACCCTCAATGCTCACTGCCCACAGCTCATGAAGGACGAGCTGCGCGAAGCGCTCGAGGCCCTGGAGCGGAGCGAGCTGCGCCTCAGCGGCTACTACGGCGGCGACGGCAACCTGGCCGGTCACCTGTACAGGTAGGCGGGGCAAGGGGTCAGACATCGCACGGACGGCGAGCGTTACGACCGAAGGGCATGAAACCTGCGCTCCTGTCCTTTCGCACTCCCGCGCCGACTCCCCAGGTGCGCCAACGGCCACGTGTACGTGGTGGGCGAGTGCGGCGGCTTCAACCAGAACGCCCACTGCCCCGAGTGCGGCGCCCGCATCGACAGCGGGAGCGGCGACTCCCGGGCATCACTGCAGGACCTGCTGGGCTGAGGGCCGGGACTGGCGTCGGGCGGGGGATGGGGCTGTGGGCTGGGGTTAGGATGGGCTTGACCCAGGCCAGGGGCTGGGGTCTTGCCAAACCCAATGGACTATCGCCGGCTGGGCTGAGGGCCGGAGGATGAGGCATGGCCATAAAGGGCGGGAGGCATGGAGCGGTCTGATTAGGGTTGAGGCGGCAGGGGAGGAGCTGGTGGTGGTTCGGTTGAGGTTGTATGTGATGTATATTGTATGTAATGGGGCAAGGCGCGGCCTGAGTGGATGCGCCGTGCTGGTAGCCTGAGATGCCTGTGCCGAAGGCCGTGTCGGGGCTAGGGTGGTCTGCTGCTGCTGGCTGAAGGTCGCGTCCTTCGGCGAGGATGATTGGGCTGAGGGCCGGGGCGGTGACTGGGCGGGCGCCGGGGCTGCAGTCGAGGCTGCGCTTGCTGGGCTGAGGATGGGGGCTTGGCCGAGGATCGGGCTGACCATGCATGGTCGCAATAAAGCACGGCATGCCAACGGGCAACTAAGTGAGTTACATCAGGCTGGGCCGTACGGCCAGCCATGCAACAGATAACTCCTTGAGTAGTCTATTGTACATACAGCTCACTCTAAACGCTGGTGACGTACAAGTGCTTAAGAGTACAGCATGAGCGGGAGTCTGTAGACCCAGCCATGGCAGTTCCATGACTAACAAACAGTAGTAGTACGCGCAAGCCCGCGGGAAGCACCCTCGTGGCCCGCAGGGCCTCCCGCCCAAACCTGACAAGCACGCCCCGCGCCCAACGCGCAGCCGTGCCTAGCTAGGCATCTACCTCCCACCACCTTCCTGGCGGCCCCGCCCCATTCTCTCCTCCTTGCCCCCCTGCGTCATGCCGCAGCAGCCCCTCAGCCGCCAGCCCCTCAGCCGCCAGCCGCTCAGCCGCCGCGCAGGCGTGCGATCATGAAGATGCGCTCCTGCGGCTGCAGCCCGAAGTCCGCCAGGCGCTCGGCGTCCTGCACCACCTTGTTGCGCAGCAGCAGGCGCTGGGCGTCCGGCTCCAGGCCTGGCCGGGCGGGGCGGAGGGGCGGGACGGGGCGGGGCGCAGCAGGCGGCAAGAAAGGGCTTAGCCAAGAAGAGAAGTGCGGGGCTGTGGGGACACGGCAGAGGCACTAATCCCGAGCGACCCAGGATGGGAGGGGGAACGGGAGGCTCGTCTCACAACGAAGGCAACAGAAGGCAAGTGATGGGGCGGGACGCGGGAGGGGCTTGCTCACCGGTGCGCTGCTCCAGCAGCAGCTTCAGGTCGCGCACGGTGCTGCTGGCGGCGGTCTCGATCTTGAGGTTGGCGCCGGAGAGCAGCGACACAACCACCGCCAGCGTGTCGGAGGACGGGGCCTGGGGCTGAGGGGGCGGGGCGACCGTGCACGGTGGTTGGTGCGTGGGTTCCCTGACACCGCACTGCGGCGCACTCATTTCCAGCGTCGCTAACAATTGGCTATGCCACAAAAACGCTTGCTTACCTCGCGCGCGAGGAAGTCGAGGTCGGCGATCGGGACGGCATTGGACGTGAGCGGCTGCCCCACGCGAAGCACGTCGGGCGCAATGGGACTTGCAGTGGCACCGAGAGGAGCCGCGGCAGCGATGCAGCCCCGCTGGCGGTGCGGGCGGGTCAGCTCAGCCGAGGGGGCCCGAAGCGACACTGCTGGAAGCGACACGGCCGGCGCCGCGCGAGGCGCGCGCAGGGCCACACCAGTGGCCTGTCGACCGCATGCCGGCCGTCCAGCGGGGGCCGAGGCGCGGGCGGTGCAGCGAGCGAGCATGGTTGGTTGCAGAGTGACCCCTCAAGTTGCAGAGTGAGCCCTCAAGTTGCAGAATGAGCCCTCAAGTCCGGCTACGCAAACTGTTTTGTGTGCCGAATGCTGGGCAGGGGAACTTGTATGCGGAAGCGCTTGCGCGGAATGAAAGGAAGCCCTAAAACTCGGATGGGCCCGCCGGGACTTTCACGGCTAGGCAACGACGCACGAGGCCCTTCAGCTCCAACGCCTAGCCGCATCCATAGGAGCTGAGCTCATAATTTAGCTCGCAGCTATGCTCGCGCGGCAGCCGGGACTCCGACCGTCGCGGACCGCTAGCGCGCACCGCGTTGGTTCTCTCGCACCAGTGTCCATAAGGCACAGCCTCCAGCCAGCTGCTTGGAGCCTACCTGGACCCTTTGGCAGTGCTGATGCCGGGTCCAATGTCGCGTGGCGCACGCGCAGGGCAGGAGTTCCTACGTGCGCTCGCGCTAGAAATGGAGCAAGCATCAATGGCGCTGAGGCGCCGGCTGTGAAGCCGGCTGTCAGGCTATTTCACGAGCTGTCGCGCAAGCCAGCTCAGGGCCTGGGCACGGGGGGCCTTGCCTCTCATGGACTACGAACTTCAATACTACGCCGCATATATGACAGCCATACTGAGCGGTTACGTGAGCACTCACGTGGGGTGTCGGGATCCAGGCGGGGTCCGGGGCGCGGGAGGCATGCCGGGGCATGTCGGGGTCGTGGCATGGCGGGACGGGACGGGGTGGACTCACGAGGCAGGGGCCTGCTGCTGCAGGAGCTGCCCTACCTTGGCCGTGGCTTTCGCTCCGCGTGCGGCTGGAGCTGCGAGCATCAGGGCCGATGCTGTGCCCCGTCTTCTGCTCCCTGCGACCGGTGAGTGCGTGAAGCAAGGTGCCATATGCCATATGCAGTGTTCTACGCAGGGTAAAGGGCTGCGCGGCATGAGAGCCACATGGGCTGACGATAGCTTGCCTCTGCCTCTCGCAGGCTGCCCTGCGACGAGCGCTGCGCTAAGCTGCTGTCCTGCGGCCACCGCTGCCCGGGCCTGTGCGGGGAGCGCTGCCCACCCTCTTACTTCTGCGTCCACCCGGACTGCGCGGCGGAAACGCCGGCGGAGATTGCAGGGCAGGTGAGGGGGCCTTCCGCCTGGTCAAGGCGTTGGGCGGAGACCTCAGCCTCGGGGCCTCAATCCAGCCTGCGGCGTCCGATGGCCCATCCCGTCCCCTATCTGCGCCCCCCTCCCCCCGCCCCAGGTTGTTGACCTGGTGTCCCTGACCGCCTTCTCCGGCCTGAGCGATGCGGCGGTGGACGCTGACCCCCTGGTGGCCCTGCCCTGCGGCCACGCATACACCGCATCCACCCTGGACGCATGGCTGGACATGGAGACACGGTTCTACACGAGGGGTGGGTGGGGTGTCGGTTGGAAGGGAATGCAGAAGGAATGGCACAGAAACAGTGGCACAACTGAGAGGCGTCAGACGACACCTGCAAGCCTGGGGTTACTTCGTAGCCTCGCCCAAGGCTGGGTGGGTGGGCCGAGGCGTGCAGAGGTATCGCAGCACAACCACTATGACCACTGACCTAACGGCCCCGCCTTCCCTTCCGCAGCCCCGCCCGAGGGCGACCGGCCCGGCCGCTGGCTGGGGCTGCGGCCGCTCCCCACCGCAGACCAAGACGAGCTCAAGGGCTGCCCGGAGTGCAGGTGCGGACAGGGCCCCACAACGAAGCGCTGCTGCAACCAGCATATGGCTCAGGCGGCCCTGCTCACTGCACCCGTGCAGGGGCGGAGAGGCCCTGCGTAACTTGACCCTGTCCCACGCCTGCTCAAGCTCTACAAGTGTAACCAATTGCAATGACTTCATGCCCCTACTGCCTGGTCCCCGCCCACGTAGGGAGCCCATCCGTGGCGTTTACCGCTACCGCCGTGCCACGCTCAAGTCCGGCCTGGACCTTATTGACCGCATGTTCACAAATGCCTGTGTCGTGCGGCTGGAGAAGGGCACGGAGCGGCTGAAGGAGGTGGAGGGGCGGCTGGGCGGCTGGCGGCTGGAGCCGGCAACGGAGCGGGGCAAGGCCACGCTCAGGCCCTCGACCGCCCCCATGCGAAGAGCGCTTCAAGACGCTGAGGCTGGGGCAAGGTCGTATGCTCAGCTTGCCAAGCTACTTCAGAGGTGGGTTTGGGGGGGTGTACTACATACGCCAAGGCCCCACGCACGGGCTGTTGCTGACGGGGCAAGGATCAGCTAGCGTTCACGTGGCGACTGAGCTAGCTTGCTTGGGGCCATGTATGCACTCGAGAGCCTTCGATAAGTCTTCGACCTGGGAGGTCCTGACCCTTTCGCCCCACTGCACCGAGGATCTCACCCTATCCCGTTCCCTCCCGGCAGGGGCCCCAAGAGGCAGGTATACGAGGAGGCTGTAGCCAGCGCCCGCGAGCGCGTGGCTGCGGAGGAGGCCCGCGCGAGTATGGAGAACGCAGCACCGTCGGATGCCTCCGCGGCAGCTGCTGGAAGCTCTGGCAGCCGCCCCAGGGCCAGCGTGGCACCGGTACCTGCCGCCGTGCACGTCAGTGGGGGCCTTCGAGGCCCTCCCAGGGAACTGGAGCGGGCGGATCCGGAGGAGGAGGAGGCGCACGGGACTGGCCACCGCGCGGCACCGCCGGATGCCGCCTCGGCGGCCGCAGGCAGCTCTGGCGGTCGCCCTAGGGCCAGCAGCGCGGAATCAGTGTTTGCCGTGCATGTTATCGGGAGCTTTCCGGAGGGACTAGATTGGGCGGACCCGGATACAGGTGGAGATGATGACGAGGAGATGGCCTTCTCCTCTTTCGATGAGTGGGGCGCAGTATCCGATTGGGATCACGAGGACGGCGAGGACGAGGAGGGGTGGCCTGTCCTCATCAAGGCAGGGCCCAGCGCTCTCAGCCGCCTGGAGGCGGCGGAGGCGGCGTTGGCCGCACTGCCCCCTGCTGACGCAAGGGCGGTGTGGGAGGCCCAGTGCGCGTACCTCGATGCGGCGGCGCTGGTGAACCGCATCGCGAGCACGGGTGCGTGGGCGGAGGTTGCGGAGGCGGGCTTCATATTTGCAGCCTGGAGAAGCTAGCTATCTAGTAGAGCTCGGGATGAAGGCGGCGAGAACGCGGGAGCCGCATGCAAGAGCAGGCAGGGGTTGGATGCCCTCAGTGCTCAAACCAGGTCGTTTGCCCATTGCCAAGAATGCCACCAGTGATCGCCGGTACTCACTGTAGCCTTGCCCCCCATCTAGGCTTGCAAGCCCAGCTGGCTACGGACCTGCCGGCTGCCCTTCGGAGCCAGGTGGGGTGTGTGCGATCGAGGACCGGTTCATAGCTCTACCCTGACCAACCACCTATCCGCGTATCGCCCTTCCTGTTTCCTGCCCCTGCCTCGTACCGGTAGGCCACTCGCTTCCGCAACGAGCTCAGCAGCGGTGCGGACCGCTGGACCGAGTTGGCGCTGTTCCAGGCAGGCTCCATGACCCTGACGCCCGGAGGCCGGGAGCCCCACGTCACGGACCGCCGGGTGGCGCAGCTTCAGGCCTCCGAGCCATACCTCAAGCGTTACGGCGACCGGTACGAGATGCGACGGCGGCAGGAGGATCTTCTGCAGCAGGTACGGCGCACGCTTGCACGCACTTACTCACATGGTTAGAAGAGCGCGTGAATTAGCATGGTACCTACCCCAGCCAGTCTTTGTCCTTTCGCCGCATGCAGGGCTCGCGGCTGCTGGAGGTGGACGACGCCGAACCCGTTACACGGCCTGTCCCCCGCGGAGGGGTGGGCCAGGCGCTGGGCCGCATGGCCCTGCAGCTGTCCCGAGTGGCCTTCCTCCAGGCCAACAAGCAGTCCATGGTGAATGGGCCATATGCTGACGGCATACCTGATTACAACGCCATCAGGCGGCGGCAGGAGGCCCTTCTTGAGGAGGTGACAAGGGGAAAGGGGTAGAAGCTAGAAGGTGCTGTGAAGGGTTTAATGCCGTGCGCAATGTCAGGGCCGGCGTATGCACGTGGCTTCGCTCCGGAGGTTTTGTAATCATGCGCTTTACATGTTCAACCCCACAGGTCCAGGCGCTGGCGACAGAGGCGGAGGCGGCCGCCTCTGACGGAGAGCTGTCCCTGGGCCGGCTGCGTCACATGGCGGAGCAGGCGGCCCAGTGGCGTGAGCAGGTGGGCACCCTACTGGCGGCAATAGTTCGAGGAGCTGATGACTTGTCTCCTCCAGCGCACTCCCACTCGTTCCACCCTCTGCCCCTGTCCCCCGCAGCTCCGGCGCTCGGGGGAGCTGCGGGGCATCGTGGAGGCCATGGCGCGGGGCGACTTCCTTACGGGGAGGTACGGAGGCTCCAACATTACGCAGGTCCTCGCCGGACACCTGTACAGGTGCGCAGAAGGACCCAGCGTAGTGGGATTGCGGTGGGTCCCTGTATGTGCGCAAGGTAGAGCAGGGCCTTTCAGGGCTAAGGGGCTATGGCAGGCGGGATTCGGTGCAGGTCTACATACCCGCCGTAAGTTCTATATCCTACCTGCCGTTTGCCCGTCGCAGGTGCGCCAACGGTCACGTGTACATGGTGGGCGAGTGCGGCTCCCCCGAGGCGGATGCAAAGTGCCCCGAGTGCGGCGCACCCATCGGGCAGGGCAGCCGGAACGCGCTGGTGCAGCTGACGGATGCCGTGCTGGGCTGAGGGGTGCGGCTGGCTGGGGGGCCTGTGACGGCACTGCTAGCACTGCGCATGAAGAGGGGCAGCCCTACATGGCAAGGCCTGCCTAATACCGAGCAGGGCTGCTGCAAATAGGAGGCCATCGTAGTTCGCAGAGTGGAAGCATCGATGCATGGCAGATACACGCGCATGTGGCCAGTGCGTGTGACAGCTGTCCCTTCAGGGCAACTAACAGTGCACAGGCTAGGCGTAGAGCCAGAGAGGCTTGAGTCGCACGGACCAAGAAAGCTATGAGCACAGCGCAGGCAGGGTCGGGCCATCAGCAGTTGGTTGGGGTACGAGATGTACGAGCTGCATGCATGCACTGGAGGTAGGGCGGGGAGCCGGGGCCCAGCGAGAAAGGGATAACAAGCAAAGGCGGGGGATTGCGGGGATAGCGGGGAAAGCCTCGCTCCGCGCAGTCGGGGGAGTTGTTGTCCCCGACTGCGCTGCAGCATGCAAGTGCTTTCGTTCGCTTTTGCTCTTTCATTCTGGGAGGGTTCTGTACTCACAGGGGCCATGCAGCGTGGTCAGGACGTCGACGTTGACGGGGGATGCAGCTGAACGCGTCGATGTAGTCGCCATTTGGGGAGGGGCGGGGCACGCACGCAGGCGCAGGGTAGGAATGGACTTCGCCCACGCTCACGCCCACTATGTTGCTTGGCCACCACTGAAGCGTGCTAGTTGTCTCGGGCATTGGGAACCTTGAAGCTGAAAGGGGGAAGGGGAAACGGGGGACGAGGTTACGCGCACATCTCAAGCTGAAAGGGGCCGTTCGGCCGCCGCACGGCCTCTACCGGGGGGGTTATAGAGTGGGTCAATGCAACAGGGAACAGAGGGGGTACAAGGCCTGAACGTACTTCATTCGATGCCTTTCGCGACCCTGGGCGTCACGGCCCCTGAGGCAAAAGCGTGCTGCCACAGCCTGCACCGGCACGCGGTGAGCCGCCTCAAAGGCATCGTGAAAACCTACAGGACCCTTCGGCAGGGATGAGCACAAGGGTGCAGAGCCACCCCCACGGTGGCGGGTCTAACCAACCCGCCTTCCTTAATCCACGCCAGGGGTAACCCGGCGTTAGCTATTTCTATTTCTTTTTCTATTTCGATGCCTTTCGCGTTTCGCTGGACTGCTGGCCGTGTGCTCTATCCATGGGCGCGTATAGCACTCCCGGTGGGCCACGTTGGTGGGGTACCATCGACCATGCCACGGAACCCGACCCGTAAAGTGACCAACGGCTCGGCACCAAAGGGCGGTATCAGGGCTGTGCATAGCAAGTAGTGTGCGGTCTAAGGCGCGGGAATGGAAGGCGGGCTTCTATCTGGGGCACCTGGGAGACGCCTGGGTGGCCGCGTGTGTGCCCGGGGCCCGGCATGCCGACATGTCCCACCGGTCCCGACCCCCTAGCACCGCTGGAAGGGTACGAGTGACCTGCCAGTATAAGGTCTTGCCCTGTTGCATGCTTAAGGCGTGCGGGGGCGCTGCCGTTGCTGTACATACCGGTACGTCCCAGAGCCGTTCCAGACCAAAGGCCCTGAACGGCACGCAGAACTGGGCAGTCCGGGGCTAAACTTGCTTGCTTCAATAGACAGCTCCACAGACGGAGGCCGATGGGCCGGCCGTACGGTACGTGCTGATTTTGCGTGGGCCAGGCGACTCAATCTTGCGTGCCAAGCTTCTACAGCCTCGGAGCACAGGCGGCACGCCCTGGCGTACGTGCGGTTGCGGCGCTCACCCAGGCAGAGCCCATGCTTGCATGCGCCCATGGCTGGTTTGACCTAACCCCAAGGCGTGGCGGAGGTGGGGCCGTGTGGGGCCTTTGATGTAAGCTGAGAGTGGTCAAAGCAAGCCAGCTGCCAACTAAGGTGGGACCTGAGAGAGGTCCGAGTCATGACAGGGATTTGCAGTTTGGCTTGCAGGGGCAAGCCCGTGAGGTGGGTCGCCCCAGCAGCGTTCAGCGCGTGACCCTAGGGGCAGGGGGGGGGGGGTAAAAACATTAGTTCCATACACCACCCCACAAAAGTTCGGACCCCCCCGACCCCCCCACCCACGCACCCCCTTGCCGTACACTGCACACACTGCCGTACATGGCCATATTGTAACCCATTTCCCTCGACTTTTGTGCCAATCGGCTGCGCTTCGTATGCGCTACTGCCTTGCGCGTGCACCGGAAGCGTCGATGAGGCTTGGGTCCTGTCCATTGACCATCCCCGCGTCCATGGACCACTCTCCGGTACCTTGCATCCGCGCTATTCATGCCCTAAGCCTCCTATTCGATGAGCTACGGTCATAATAGTACACCCGGACGTCTAGCAGCGGTGGCAGTGCCGGTCGTGACGCGCGGACATGCCGACATGTGGCACCCGCAGCCACCCTTTGACCACCATCCCTATGGTCTGTGGTGCTCAGGCAAACCCACGGTTCAGCCTCTCCTTGATACCACGCGTGTACGCAAGGAAAGGGCCCTTGGGCTGCGTCAGACCGCTGTGACAAAAGTTCGGACGGGAGCTGTACAAAAGTTCGGGACCCCCCTTCCCCCCCCCTCCCCCCCCCCAACTTTGAGGGCTCGTAACTTTTATCCTAGAACCTCGATTTCCATTCTGAAAGCGGATTTGGGCTCCTCTTGTCGAGCTTTCCAAAGTTAAAGCGTGGTGTATTTTTTCACACTTCCTGCCCCCCCCCTGCCAGGGGGGTCCTTCATTGTAAACACCGAGGACTGGACAGCTTTTGATCAAGTGCCCCACCAATATATCTTCGCGCAGCAGCGCACCCCCTTGACAGGTGCAGGTTTTACTTATGTGATCCCGCCCCCCTGGACAGGTTATCAAGAAACGAGTCATGCTCAGTTCAGCCACTGAGTACGGCAGGGCCAAAAGCGCAGGCGCCATCTAACACACCGGAGGCGTAGGCTAGTGGCCACCGAACATGTGCGAGTATCATACGCAGAATGAAGCAGAGTCGAGTCCAAACGAATTTGTGCCGAGTGTTAGGTACGGTTGGTTATCTGACCCCATATCATCCTAGGTACACAACTTAGCCTTGCATGCGCCCGGCTCAGCATTCAGTACCCCCCTCCCTTCCTCCCCGCCTAGACAGATAAATCATGGACTGTATAAATGATGAGCAATACTGAAGCAACTCAATCTGCAGTGAGGATCACAAAGCACTGACTTGGCTTGGCCAGAACAAAAGCGCAACCTGGCTTCAAGCCAGGAGTGGCAAGGAGTCCGAGCCTCAAATCCCCCCGCCAATGACACCCATCCAGACTTGCTCAAGAATGCACAAAGAGCGAGGTGCCGACATAACCGATCAAGGAAGCCCTCAAGCATCAGCAATGTCCATAAGGTGGAGCGGGCAGTACTCGTAACCGGTGCTGGCAAAGGCGTAGACGCAGGCCCCGGGCCCTGCAAGGCCTCCGCACACATCTTGCAGCGTGGGGCACCTGTGGGTGTACGGCAGCATGTGGGTGCGTGTCATTAGGCAGTGCTCCAGCTGCCCTTCCATCCCAGAAGCAATAATCAGGACAAGTGGTGGCGAGCTCACTTGGTGGTGGGCTTGAAGCGTAGCAGCAGTCGGTTGCCCGGCAGCGCCGCCTGCTGGGGGCTGAGCTCCATCCTCGAGACCTTGAGCACCGCGCAGTCCCGGGCCGGGCTCGTGCGGGTGGCGGGTGCGGTGTACGTATCGTAGTGGGCCCCCGTGCCAATCACACCGGTCTGGCGTGGGTTAGGGTGAGGGGACGCGGTGCGAGGCGGAGTGTAAGCGTCATCAAAGCACATGACATTGATCGAGCCTCGTGGGGCTCGTCTCGAGCGCGTCCCTCTTGGCCCTTGCTCTTGTGGTCAGTAAGCATCAACTCACTCACCTCGCTCTGCCCCTCCGTCAAAACTGCTCCGGTGACGGCGCTGCCCTCGCAGGCCGGTGGCGTGAGGACCTGGGCGGGCGTGCATGAAGTCAACGGCGTGTTGTGTACGAACGGCTCGTGTTCGGGCCGCATGTTCCATCCAGGCAGGGTTTGTCCCGGGAAGCCCTCCAGTGCATGCGCACCATGAAAGCGTATGTGCTCCGGGCATCCGAAGCAGTAGGCTCGACGGCTGGGATGTCAAACAAGACCTGTGGGTCCAGGGCAAATCAGAGACAGGGCGTAGCGTTCGCAGGATAGGAGGGTCTGCCAGGATCTGTCAGGATCGAGCCCTAGACCACGAGGCGGATCAATGCTCTGCCTGCGGCCTCTTAGCAACACAACCCAGGCCTGGCAAGCCCACCTCGTGCCACCCGTCCTCGCCCGTCCGCGACGTGACATTGGCGTCAAGGGCGTACGGCATCTTGTTCTTGGGCTTGCGTTTGACGCAGGGACCGAACACGGGCTTGCAGTCCTCCCAGCTGGGCAGGACCGGCGGCGGCGGCGGCGGTGGCGGGGGTGGCGGCGGGGGCACGGGGGGCGATGGCGGCGCACGCGTGCACGAGCTGATGCGCGGGACCCCTTTGGTCAGGAAGGACTGCGCCTGCTTGGAGTGGCTCAGCAATAGCGACTCAGGCATCAGCCGTATTAGCGCGCCTGAGGTAGAAGAGGCAGTGCAGGAAAGGCACATTTGCTGAAGTTCACCATAGCGCACTCGCTCGCTGCAAACCCTCGGCGGGTTACTATAGTGGGTTCTTGTGGCGCCCCACTCTGCCCCCCGACTGCTCCCTGGCACGCACGCTGCAACCCCTCGTACCTGGCGTCTTGGGCCGTATCTCCACGACCACCGCCACCGTCGCCTCTCCATTGGCCGCCACGGACCCACGGGCCACGGCGAAAGGCCCCTCCGCTCCCTCCGGTCCCGCAGCGCAGCTGATGGCCTCGGCCACGGTGCCCCCCAGGCTCATGCTGTCGGTGGCAGGCGTTACGGCGTTGAACCAAGCGGGCGGTGACCCCACGCCCGGCACCTCGCCGGTGGCAGCGCTGACCTGTGGGCGGGTGATGAGTTGGGAGAAATTGGGAGGCGACGGCGTCACGCCATGAGGAGGCAGCTGGGCGGTGTGTGCAGGGGCGCCCATACCTGTACTCCTTGCATGCACCCCTGCCTGTTCACTCCGCTACCCTTTCCCCTTTCCCCAGCTGTCTCGCATCCGCTCACCAGGGCGCAGTCGGGCATTCCGCTCCCCGCGAGGTCCCGCAGCAAACCGGGCATCACGCCGGCCGCAGCGAGGTCGGTCCCCAGGAGCACGGTCAGGGATGCCCGCTGGCGCCGCATCAGCCTGCGCAGCTGCTCCCTAGCGTCCGGGTCCGCCAGGGCGCTGCGCAGCACGCTGTCTGACATGAATACGCTGCCCGACTGGCGCAACTGCGCCAGATCCTGCCCGGTCGCGGCTCGCGCCATCTCAGGGAAGGCCGCGGCTGCAAAGTCCGCCACGACGCTGCTCGCCTCCTTGCTAGCATCAGTTTCTGCCGTTAAGGCGGATCGCCTGGTGAGGGTTGAGTCGGTGGTGGACGGGCCGGGATCGATGCCCAGCATGCAGAGCCCGCGGCAGTCCTTGAGCGCAGCAAAGGCGACGAGGGGAGCAGGGCTAGGAGGGCCCGGCGCAGCGGGGGGAGCAGGGGGTGGCGATAGTGGCGGCGCACGGGGAGGGGTGCCTGGTGGCGGTGGGGCGGGAAGTGCGGGCGGCAGTAGCGGCAGAGGGCGAGGCGGGCTGGGCGTGCCTGGCGGGGGCGGGGGCGGGGGGCGGAGGAGACGAGATGGTGACGATGACGGGCTCTGGAGGAGACGGGGACCGCGGAGGCGAAGGGGACGATGGTGGCCGTCCAGGGAGGGGAGTGGGAGGCGGTGTGGGGCTCGGAGGCGGAGGTGAAGGTTTGAGCGGCGGGCCGAGCGGCTCTGGACTCGGGGGCTCTGGGCTCGGAGGCTCAGGGCTTGGGGGCTGAGGGCTCGGAGGCTCAGGGCTTGGTGGGTCAGGGCTTGGTGGTGAGGGGCTGGAGTGTACCGGGACCGGTGGCTCCGGGCTCGGAGGCACAGGGCTGAAGGGCAAGGGGCTCGGCGGCAGGGGGCTGGGAGGATCCGGAGTAGGAGGCTCAGGGCTTGGGGGCATCGGGTTGGGAGGCTTGGGGCTAGGTGGATCTGGGCTTGGAGGTTCGGGGCTAAGGGGAGGAGGGCTGGCAGGCAGGGGCGTCGGGGGTTCGGGTGCTGGCGGCTCTGGGCTTGGGGAAAGAGGGCTGGGGGGTGCTTGGCGCGGTGGCTCTGGGCTTGGCTGTACGGGAGGCGACGGGGATGGCGGAAGAGGTGGCTCCGGGCTTGGCGGTACGGGAGGCGACGGGGATGGCGGAAGAGGTGGCTCCGGGCTTGGCGGTACGGGAGGCGACGGGGATTGCGGAAGAGGTGGCTCCGGGCTTGGTGGTACAGGCGGTGCGGGGGATGGCGGAAGAGGTGGCTCCGGGCTGGGAGGTACAGGAGGAGACGGGGATGGCAGTAGTGGTGGCTCGGGGCTTGGCGGAAAGGGAGACGTTGATGGGGGAGAAAGCAGAGGCTCATGCGGGCTAGGCGGTTCAGGGCTGGGTGGCACAGGAGGGAAAGGGGATGGCGGTAGGGGCGGCTCGGGGCTGGGTGGGGCAGGCGACAAGGGGGAAGGGGGAAGGGGAGGCTCGGGGCTTGGCGGTACAGGAGGGGCCGGTGACAGCGGTAGTGGCGGCTCAGGGCTTGGCGGTACAGGAGGCGAGTGGGATGGTGGAAAAGGCGGCTCCGGGCTGGGAGGCAGAGGTGGCGACGGGGACGGCGGTAAGGGCGGCTCGGGGATGGGTGGCGCAGGTAGCAATGGTGAAGGGGGCAGTGGCGGCTCAGGGCTGGGCGGCACAGGAGGCACAGGGGATGGTGGAAGCGGTGGCTCGGGGCTTGGCGGTACTGGAGGGGCCGGTGACGGCGGTAGCGGCGGCTCGGGGCTTGGCGGTACTGGAGGGGCCGGTGACGGTGGTAGCGGCGGCTCGGGGCTTGGCGGTACTGGAGGGGCCGGTGACGGCGGTAGCGGCGGCTCAGGGCTGGGCGGCACAGGAGGCACAGGGGATGGTGGAAGCGGCGGCTCGGGGCTTGGCGGTACTGGAGGGGCCGGTGACGGCGGTAGCGGCGGCTCGGGGCTTGGCGGTACTGGAGGGGCTGGTGACGGCGGTAGCGGCGGCTCGGGGCTTGGCGGTACTGGAGGGGCCGGTGACGGCGGTAGCGGCGGCTCGGGGCTTGGCGGTACTGGAGGGGCCGGTGACGGCGGTAGCGGCGGCTCGGGGCTTGGCGGTACTGGAGGGGCTGGTGACGGCGGTAGCGGCGGCTCGGGGCTTGGCGGCACAGGAGGCACAGGGGATGGTGGAAGCGGCGGCTCGGGGCTTGGCGGTACTGGAGGGGCCGGTGACGGCGGTAGCGGCGGCTCGGGGCTTGGCGGTGCTGGAGGGGCTGGTGACGGCGGTAGCGGCGGCTCGGGGCTTGGCGGTACTGGAGGGGCCGGTGACGGCGGTAGCGGCGGCTCGGGGCTTGGCGGTGCTGGAGGGGCCGGTGACGGCGGTAGCGGCGGCTCGGGGCTTGGCGGTACTGGAGGGGCCGGTGACGGCGGTAGCGGCGGCCCGGGGCTTGGCGGCACAGGCGGTGACGGTGACGGCGGCTCGGGGCTCGGCGGTACGGGGGGCGGGGGGCTGTTCTGAAGACCACAGGTGGGGTGGCCACCCATAATCAAGCTCAGGTAGTTGTCCTGAACATTTTGGGCACAAGCGCAAAGCCTTGACGTTCATGGAGTACCTCATCAACGAGGTTCAGACAAGCAAGCATCCATCCATCCATCCATGCATCCATCCATGCATCCAGGCATGCACCACTGCTGCACCCTGCTGCCTTACCGAGGTCGTCGATGAAGGCACCCATACAGTCGACCCGTTGCAGAACAAAACGCTCTTCCACCAGCGCGCAGTTTGTGCATCGACGGCTGGTGGCGTGCTCGGATACCCCAGATTGAACGGCAGAAAATGCGTCAAGCACATTCGCTTCCTTGGGTCCGAGGAGAAGTTTCCCCCGTAGGGCGCAGGCGCTGTGTGGGGATCGGGGGCCAACATGAGATTATCAAGCGATTAAGCGAGTGAGATGCAAGGGGCCACGCACAGAACAGACAACTAACGCCAGCATTATTTGTTGCCAACTCGCACCGGTGTTGACTGGAGCCGGCGTGCTGCTGACTGTTGGAAGTATGACGTACCCGTCTTGGGAATAAAGAGCGATTCTACCGGGGACACAAAGAGAGGGCGGCCGGCGTATGTAGGGGGCACGATAGCTATCGTGTAGGATTGGATTGCATGGGCAGTGCATGGTCGCTCGGGTGCTCCGGTTACTCCCGTCATCATGCTTGTAGCAAGTGTGACTTCCCGCCTAACTAGCTATTCGCCCCGCAGAGTCACTCACGCATAGGCTTGCCCTGGCTGGAGCGTGATGGACGCTGTGGGGGGCCTCAGAGTAACCCACGCGGGTGTTGACGCCAGCTGCTTGTCGGGGACAAGGGGGTAGGCCTCGGTTCCGTCTTCGGTGATCACCTTGGGGCCAGCCAGAGGAAGGTGGGGTTGACGGGTTTCAAACCAAGTTGCAGGCTTCGCACTTGGCAGGCAAGCAACGGAGATTCTACAGACGGCAAAGTTCACCGCATAGTTGAGCGGTACCGTGAGGTGACTCACGGCGGCGAGCATATTTGCCGCGTCCGCTTGGAGGCGGCGGCGGTGCCGGAAATTTATATCTAAGGATGCAACCAGAGAAATGTACTCCAGCTCATAGCTGCCGGCTCCGGGAGCCACCGTGAAGTACCACATGGAAGCCTCGCCTGCGGGATGAGGGCAAAGTATGGGCGGATGCCTCAGCTGGGATAGCTGGGATTACTGGGATGCATGCGTCCTGCCTCTCGCTGTATGTTGGATGCATAATTCATTCATTCGATAGCACAAATACAAGGGAGGCATGACGAGCAGCAGTGGGTGAACACTACATGTCTGAAATAAAGGCGGCACAGGTACGACACCTTAGACACCTACTATACTACTTGAAACCAGCAGCGTGCCATTTTCCCTTCACTACTACCCAGGCTCTGCCATCCAACCAGCCTACCTGAGACCATGTATGCCGTTCCAACGGAGTCCGAGGAGGTGTCCAGTAATGCGCCTGGATGGGCAGGGTGCGTGCCGAACAAGCGAGGTATGTAGGCGGCTGCAAGGTGGACAAGGTGGACATATTCGGCGCTGGTCCGACCTTATGTATCTGCGTGTAGCCAACTCACTACCCCCGATGCATGTCCTCATCAGCGGCCCCATCCCATTCCATTGATCCCCCTAACTCCAACCAGCTATCCATCCCCGCCCTCAATAATCACACCAGCTTCAAGACCCACCGGTGGGCGGCGCTAGCTTCTTGTAGCTGGTAACTCCAAACAGGGCGGATGAGGCATCACCGGTGGTGTATGTCTTGATCCAGCAGCAGTCTGTGCATCCGCCGGTTGTGCCGAACATCATGACACCGCAGCTCTCGTCCGCATCACACTGCGCCTTGCAACAGCCCATGTCATGGCAGGCGTTGCTGCTGCCGCCAACAATGTCAGTAGCGCCCCCAGCCGCATAGTCCACATCCGCCTCCCCAAGCCCGTAGCCAAGCACTGTGTACGAATGGGGAGATAGAGGTGCGTGGACAAAGAAGGAAGGGGTGCGTGAGCGAGGTCATGGAAGGTAGCATAGGGGTGACAGGCAGGCAGGCTGCTGCTGGATGGGTAACGAGCCGAGTATCCCTTTCCAGTCTTACTCTTAACGTAGCTGGTCACGCCAGGTAGTGAGGAAGTAGCTGATCCGGTGCTATTAACCGCCGTCTTTAGCCAGCAGCAGTTGGTGCACCACGCGATTGACCCGAACATCCAAACACCGCAATACCCGTTGGCATCACACTGGGCTCTGCAGCAGGTTGCGTCATGGCAGGTATTGTCTGCGCCTCCATAACCCTCAATGTCATCTGCGCCTCCCGTAACGTAATCCACGTTGGCGGTGCCGGCATCGTAGCCGTAGACTGCAAGAAAGACGCACGGGACCGAGGGCGGGGGGGATAATTATTAGGCGGATGTGTAGAAACACCACTAAGAACGAACGTGCAGGCGGCGTGCTAGCTAGAGAGGCTTTTGCAATGAAATTAGAACTATTACAACGCGCTGGCTGGGGACCATCACCCTAGCTAGCTAGAACCTATTCTCCTCTATCTAACTCCCGTGCTGAGGATGGACCATCCAGCATGCACCCTGGCTAGAAGCTATGCTCCTCGTCCCGTCCCGCCCTGCCTGAAAACAGATGTTGCTCACCATAGTTGCAGAGGGACAAGGGCGCAGGAGGCGGCGGCACCGGCGGTTGCGGCGGCTGAGGGCTGGGCGGCACAGGGGGCGATGGCGATGGCGGCTCGGGGCTCGGAGACAACGGCGGCGGTGGGCTTGGGGTTGGGGCGCATGTAGGGTGGCCGCCCACGACCAAGCTCAGGTAGTTGGCACCCTGGTGGGAATAGTAAACAGGCAAATTGTTAGCGTGAGTAGATAGTTCGTTCATCACAAAGAATGAGCGCTGTACTCGGAAACGGAGGATGGTACTGAACTCCCACAGCCGCATGCATGCATGCACCCCCAAGTAAGATACCCAAGAGTACAGCGATGGTACGGTATCCACTCACTCCGGTAAGCGATTGTGACCATGAAGGCCCGCCGTTGCAGAGCACAACGCTCTTCCACCAGATCGCTGTCTGCGAATCGATTGCCGGTGGCGTGTTCGGATATCCAAGATTGTACGGCGAGTTGATTAGGCTGCAGACTAGCTTCCTCGCGCTCGAAGAGAAGTCTCCCGCGTAAAGTGCCGGAGCTGTATGGGGATTGGATGGGGCGGATAAACCACAAAGAATTATAATTTGTATCAGCAGCTGGTTGTGATAAGTCAGAGTCGTCAAGCAAGGCCCTGTTCCTCGTTCCTACTTCCTAGCCCAGGATGGAGAAACAGTGAATAGACTGGACCCGGCCAGCAGATCCCTGCGGCTTAGAGCAGCTAGCAGTATGGTAGGCAATTCGCAATCAATCATCTTGTGATCACAGCAGTCGCTCGGACTTTGCTGGTAGGCCCCGCTCGCTGCTGGGCGCCCCCGGCCGGGGTACCGCGGTAGGTCGGAAATCGGTCTGAGCGTGCGGAGCAGCCAGTCCGGAATCTGGCCAGGGCCTATACTTGCCCAGCAAGTGTACCCACCCGTGTTGACTGGACCCGGCGAGTCGCTGACTGCCGGTGCTATGGCGAAGTCGTCCTCGGTGTACAAACCGATCCTGTCCGGGGTACAACCGAGCGAGGATAGCGGCAGCGGGGCACAAGGTGGCCACCTCAGGGTATACAAAAACATACAGATAGAGAGGCACATGACGGCGCCGTTAGTTCCTTGCCCACCTACGCCCCGCCCCCCTGCCCTTGCTTGCCCGGGGGGTGGGGGAGCACACGCACCAGGGCCCAGCAAGGCAGGTATGGCCCATTGCAAACGCTAGCTACAAGCTTCACAGTTTAATCTGTGACCTGCTACTTCCCAGCGCCTGCTGTCCTTTCTATCCTTTCACTCACGCATAGATCTGCCCTGGCTGGAGCGTAATGGACGCTGTGGTGGGCCGCAACGTGATCAGCTCAGGTGTTGAGGTCAGCTGCTTGTCGGCCACAAGGGGGTAGGCCTCGGTTCCGCCTTCGGTGACCACCTGGCACGAAGTGATGGATGGGTTCCTCATCTCAAGTGCCTGCAATGTATGCCATGCACGCACTGCCGCCTGCTGGCAAGATTACTCACTGCAGCGAGCAAGTTTGACACAGCCGCCCCAAGGACACTCCGGCTGCGGAGGTGACGACGGCCGACAACATCTGAGGAGGCCGTCAGAGTGATGTATTCCAGCTCATAGGTGATAGCTCCAGCAGCCACCGTGAAGTACCAGATGGACGCCTCGCCTGCGCGGTACGAGCAAGTAACCGGGTTGATGCTGCGTGGCATGTATGCGAGCAGACATCGCTCTTCAAGCATGCAATCTTTGTCACGCAACATGCATACCTGGACCTATAAACGCCGTGCCGCCAGAGGTCGAGGTGGTGTCCAACAATGCGCCTGTATGTGTGGCATAGGCGGCGCAGTAGCAATAATACATTAGGGCGTGCGTGGGCCCAAGAGCAAGGCAGGCCAGCAGGGTGTCTGGATGGGGACACATACATGAACGACGAAAGTAGTTACAAGCTTGTGGAAGGACGGACAGACCTTCAAAGGAACGTAGCCGAGCGACTGGACCGCTACCGCCGATGCATGGCCGCCTCAACCTTCCCATCCCGCCCATTCAACTGGTTCCCCTCCATCCAACCAGTGCCTCTCAAATCCCCTCGTTCGTCAAGCTCACCGGTGGGCGGCGCTAGCTTCTTGTAGCTGGTGACACCCGTAACAGCGGATGAGATGTCACTGGTGACGTACGTCTTGATCCAGCAGCAGTCGGTGCATCCGCCGATCGTGCCGAACATGATGACACCACAGGTCTCGTCCGCATCACACTGCGCCTTGCAAGTGCAAGTGCATGTCATGGCAAGCGTTGCTGTTGCCGCTAACAATGTCAGTAGCGCCCCCAGCCGCGTAGTCCACATTCGCCGCTCCCAGATCGTAGCCAAGCACTGCATGCATGCATGTAAGCGTGGAGGCGAGGAGGAGGGTGCGTGGCGAAGGGATCCCAGATAGAAAGGCGAAGGGATTCCAGATAGAATCACGCATCCACGCATGCCCCCCCCTGAAAGCCACCCCAGGCATCCCCGCCCGCCGCTCCTTGCTGGGCGGGCGGGGCACCCCTGCATGCATGATTTCGTGCTTGTCCTTGGTCTTACTCTTGACGTAGCTGGTCACACCAGCCAGCAACGTAGTTGCCGGTCCGGTTATAGTAACCGCCTTCTTGATCCAGCAGCAGTTGGTGCATGAGGAAACCGACCCAAACATCCAAACACCGCAATACCCGTTGGCATCGCACTGGGCCCTGCAGCACGTCGCGTCATGGCAGCTATTGTCTGCGCCTCCATAGCCTTCGATGTCATCCGCGCCTCCCGGAGAGAAATCCACATTGGCGGTGCCAGCATCGTAGCCAATCGCTGCAGGGGATGAGGGTGTGTGAGCGGGGCGGGGTGGGAGAAGTGGGAGCAGCTGCATGTATGCGGCGTGGGGTTGATGGATGGGGCCAGCCAGCTCCCCATCACCACTAGCTACCTTTCTGATCATTCTATCCACACAAACCGCTCTAGATGCATGCATAGTAGCATGCAGGTAGCAAGCCCCACCATAGTCGCAGGAAGACAATGGCGCGGGCGGCATCGGGGGTGATGGAGGCAATGGCTGTGGCGGCTCAGGGCTGGGCGGCAGAGGGAGCGACTGCTGCGGTGATGGGTACGGCGGCGCTGGGCTTGGTGGTGTGGGAACGCAATTGGGGCTGCCGATTATCTGGAGGCTCAGGTAGTTGTCAGTCTGTTTAAATGAGATGCGGCAAAATACGGGGCGGCGGGGCCGAAAGCCTGGTGGTTGGTCTCCAAACAGACGAGGTTTGATCGACCGCCTGATGAGCGAGCTTATCATTGTACGTAAATATTGTTCGGTTACGCCGCCAGCCCTCCCCCCCCCAGCCACCCCGCTTCTCATTCACCGTGCTCAATGACGGGGACCATTGTGAACCATCTGGACCTTGGCAAAGCGCAACTCTACGCCACCAGGGTGCTGTTGAAGAATCGATGTTTGGCGGCGTGCTCGGGTATGCCAGGTCGTATGGCGGGTCGGCGCTGCTGCATATAAGCGAAGTCGAGCTCGACAAGAATGTTGCGGCGAAGTAGAAGGCTGTTATTTATGAGGGGGTACGAAAAGCAAGCAACCCGTGATTCACGTGAGTGCACGTCATTAGGGACCTTGATGTGCAGATCAGCAACAAAATACAAATGTAGGATGCCCCGTCGTATTGACGCACCCAGATTTGCAGGTGCCGGAGTGCTGCTCACAGAAGGTTTGATGTCGTACCCATCTTGGGAGTATAGAGCAATGCTGACGATGGAACACAAGGTGAGGGAAAACATGTAAGCTATCTATGGGCTCTACGAACTGAGCTACGCGGTACACGCGGAGGGTTCACGCGCGCGCTCAATCTCAGTGCGCCATCCAGGGGTGATGACCCCTGGAGTGCGCGGTTAGCGCGGTCCTCTCTACGCATCTGCTACGCGTGTTAGATGCATACATCCCGCGCTCGGCCTAGACCTAGTTAGATGGCCTGCTTAGTCTGCTGTTTGCACGCACCCATAGGTTTTCCCCGGCAGGAGCATGATGACGGATGCCGGGGCGGCAGGAGACAACGTGATGTAGTTCGCAAGCGTAGTAACTTGCAAGTCAGCGACAAGCGGGTAGGCCTCCGCCCCGTCGGCGGTGACAATCTGGGGCGACGGATCATGAGCGGATTCAACATGCCAGTAAGCAACCCAGCCATAGTGTCAGTTGGGCCATCGATATCCTTCCACCAGATACTGCGCGCGCCGACTCACGGCGGCAAGCAAGTAGTATGCATCGGACTGGAGGATGCTCCGGCGGCGGCGGTGCCGAAAGTTCTGCTCGACCACAGCAGCATTAAGCATAAGCTGCTCCAGCTCGTAGGTGCCAGGTCCAGGAGCCACCGTGAAGTACCAAATGGACGCCTCGCCTGCGGGGTAAGGCACGGGGTTATAAGATTGAGAAAGAGCAGTCAAAGAGAGGCCGTTGTTTGGTGTGTGTAGTGTGTGACATCAGTGAGGGCGAGGGGTTACAGGAGTAGCTGATGAGCGGCGGACAGCAGCAGGTAGGTAGGTTAGGTAGGTCATTAAAATCATATGGCGTGCGTGCAGCACATGTAAGCACCGACCAAGTTACGAGCACACGACCAAGCAACGTGCTTCCACGAAGTACAAGAAGCCACCACACCCCAGCCATTTAGACCCGCCGGCCAGCAATCAAGCATACCTGATTTCATAACTTTCTGATTTCCTAATGATGACGGGTCCGCCTCTTCCGTGGCAAACAGTGCGCCTGATAAGCGAGCGAGCGGTGGGCAGCAACAGGTCGTGCATCATTAGCAGAGCATGGCAGCAGGCAGGGCTAGGATACACAATGCATGCCCTCACCCCCCCCCCCGCCTAGCTCGCTGTGTACTGTATGTATTCTCCATTGGAAACCCACGCACCGTGATTGCATGATGTTGCGCTCAGCCGCCTTCCACCATCAGCCCGTGCCAGATGTACGGGTTGTCCTGCGGGGAGATAGAGGCAGGGCGGGCGGGGCATAGTGGGGTGCCAACCCACAGTGTGAACGAAGTAAGGGATGCACACCATTGGAGAGTACGATAGCATCTCAACTTGAGATTCTCAAGCTAGTTTATTTGGATACGGGCTAGCATCGTGGGTTGCTTGATTGGGCGGGTCTGTTGCTGGGGTTGGCGCACGGTGAGGACCTGCTGGGCTGAACGCGTGTGTCCGAGGCAGGGGCGGTGCAAGCCGGAGAGGCTATCTATCTGCCGCCCCGACAATAGATGGTCCCCCCGCCAGCCACAAGCAGGCCCCGCTAGATTTTTCCGGTTACAAGAGACAGAGCATGCATCAATCAAGACCGTATGAAGGAAGCTTCCCAGCAGAAAGGGGACTACGTACTGGGCCCATCTATCGATGGGCCTGGTTGATTCTGCCACGTGCGTGAGTGACACGTAATGCCCCTCATACCTACAGGGGTACGTGGGGGGCGGGGCCCCACTGGCGCCCAACCCGGCATATGCATGTTATGCATACCGCGGCCGGGCTACCAAGTGCCCCAATCACAGCAGGGTGAACCCCGGCCTCCCCATGTATGTTATTACCGCCATAGAGTCTTCCGATCCCCCGCACTCCGCGTGGCCCAAAGCCTGCGGTCCCAGATACCCATTTTATTTATGCATGCTTAGCACGCTCATCTATCTGGGCCACAAGTGGCTCCATGGCCAGATGGAGGGCAGGTTGGGCGCCCATCTGCTAGGACCACTCTGGGAAAAGTGTGTTCGCGGCGGCGCTTCGGTTTCTCTTCGGTTGTGCTTCGGGTGGCAAGCATGGCAGCTCTTCGGTTGCGCTTCGGTTGTGCTTCGGGTTCACTTCAGCTGTACTTCGGTTCTTCTTCGGTTCTTCTTCGGTTCCTCTTTCAGCTATTTTGTGTCAGAAGCGGATCTGAAGCGCAACCGAAGAGGAACCGAAGTACTTCGCCCCCCTGAAGCACTTCGCCTGCCCGAGGATCCGAAGTGCATCCGAAGAGGATCCGAAGAGGATCTGAAGCGCGACCGAAGTGCATCCGAAGCACCACCGCCCCGGCCCGTCTGAAGCGCAACCGAAGTGCATCCAAAGCAGTTCCATCGGGATTACACGATGCTGGCCTGGGCCGGCTGCCCCTGCCCCAGGCCCGCCTGCCCCAGCAATCCCTGCGTGCGCCTGCCCCTGCCCCAGCAATCCCTGTGTGCCTGCCCCTGCACCACTGCACCTGCTCATCACTGCCTGCCCCTCCATACCCTGGCCTGCTCAACGCCCCGGCCACCCGCCCTGCCGGGCCTTCCCGCGCCCCCCACTGGCACCACCACGGCGCCCTGGTGACGCTGGCTGCCGCCCCCGCCCACCACCGCCCCGGCCCATCTGAAGCGCAACCGAAGTGCATCCGAAGCAGTTCCATCGGGATTTCACGATGCTGGCCTGGGCCGGCTGCCCCTGCCCCAGGCCCGCCTGGGCCGGCTGCCCCTGCCCCAGGCCCGCCTGCCCCAGCAATCCCTGCGTCCACCACTGCACCTGCTCATCACTGCCTGACCCTCCATACCCTGGCCTGCTCAACGCCCCGGCCGCCCGAGGCCTGAAGCGGGCCGAAGAGGCGGTCGAAGAGTCCTCTTCGGGCAGCCGAAGTAGCGGTCTTACAGGGCAGCCACCCCAAGAGCACCCGAAGAGCACCTGAAGAGCCCGCTTCGGTTGGCCGAACTGACCCGAAGAACCCCCGAAGAGGAACCGAAGTGGCTTCCGGTGCCTGAAGGGAAATCGAAGGGGAACCGAAGAAGGCCGAAGAGGAACCGAAGCCAAGCCGAGGTAGTGCTTTTCCCAGAGTGGACCCTCGTCTGGACATGGCGCACGAGGGGCCAGGGCGGGAGTACCAGCAGCTCGCACCAAGTCAAGAGCAATTGATTGCTTGGGCAGGTAGATAGGCTGCGGGAGGCGGCCTATACGAAAGGGCTGGGCAGTCTAGCAGCCGCATTAGCCGCATATGCTGAGGGCTGACACTGGGGGTTACGCACTTGATGCTGTCAGCAGCAAAAAGGCCCCACGGAACATACCAGCACGCACTGGGGGCCCCAAGAACGCAAAGAGTGATGCCAATGAAGGCATACAGAGGTAAGACGTTCGGCGCTCGCGTTGTGGCCACAGCGCCATGACCCATGCATGGGTCGGGGGGCCCGCCGTAGGGGGCGGCTACCCCCGTGGGCTGCATGCGGTCGCCACCCAGGAGGTGACGAAATCTATGCAAGCTGGGGGCCAAGCAGCCACAGGTGCTGGGCTACCAGGAAGTGTATGCATGTAACCCGTGCGACTCGCTGGGGGGCAGAGGGGCGGGCGGACCGCGTGTCGAACAAATAAAGGCGAAAACCCCCCGAGCGGCCCTTCATCTCACCCGCGGCTTCAAGTCCGGACTCTCCAGCAATGATCGCCTCGACGGACCCGTAGGGAGAAAGGCTGGCCAGTGTTGCGATGACCAACGCCGCAAGTGCCAGCTTTACGCCGTGTGTGCACCGTGTTACCACTCTTGTCCATATGTTGCAGCACTCCTTCTGGGCTGCCCCCTTGCGGCGGCCACATTTGTGCATTCCGCCGCGTTGCTGTATGTGGCCAGTCTGCACCGCCGACGCACAGTGCGCTTCTATTGTGCTTCGTCAATAAGCTCTTGTCCGTTTCGCCCGGCCGGTCAGCTAGAACGGCGGACGGACGACATGGCGCATGTGTAACTCTTAACCGGGGGCAACGACGCAGTGGTACGTGGAACAAGTACCTTAACGAAGTGGAACTCGGGCTGTGGCGTGTAAGGACGTGTGGGGGTTCTTCGTGGCAATGTCCACCAGCAGGTTACAAGGCGAGGCGGCGGCAAGGCGCTAGCGGAACGCAGCTGTAATGTATATGCGTGAAGCTCTCTTTCGAATCAGGACGCCAGGGCAAGGGCCGACGATGCTCTGCACGCGCATGCACGTGTGGTGCGTCGAAGCCCCGTCACCCCATACCGACTAGGGCTAGTCGCGCCTGGATAAGCCGGGGCCCGCCGCCCTTCCCTCCCCTGCCCCCTGCCCAAAACATCAAGCACAAAACAGCGCCAAGGATCATCAGCGTGCACTGTGTGCACACATGCATGCAGGTGCAACCTGCACGCCCCACGGCGCGCGCGCACGCCCACCCCCCTGCCTGCACACCACCATGCCAGCTAGCTCCACAGCGCACACACTACCACGCCCGCGGACTTCCAAGTACATCGCCCACGCCGGGTCCGAGGGGCCGCTTGACATCCGCTACCGTATGCATACATCGGCTCCAGCATACATGCGGCCGCGTCCCGCGGCCGCGTTACTAACGGCATGGTATGCCAGGCCCGCGGCGGGCTTCCAGATGCCGTTGTTTCATCCGGCTCCAAGGCCGTGAAAGAACATATATGAGGGGAACTAACAGGGCGTCGGGAAGGGCGTGGGGGGGTGCGCAGGGTCTGGTTGCAGGAACAGGCGCGACCGGGTGCCAACCTTGATTGGTCCCCCAAAGCCTCGGGGCGGGAGTCCGCGTCACGCCTAGCAACAGTGGCCCATGCGCTCGATCGGCCTGCGACCATGCGTGTACTTCTCGCCCAGAGAGCTGCTCTTGCGGTGAGTGAGTCCTGGCATAGGCAGGCCCCAGTCCCCAGTCTCAGCGCCAGCAGCCCGCCATGCACCGGGCCCCGGGCCCCGGCTTCCACCTGCTCTTCCGTCGGGACCGGTCTGGCCGCCTCGGCACGGCAGCTGCGGGCGGCCACTCGGGTACCCGTGCCTCAGCAGCGCTGCAGCTCTGAGGCGGGCGGTGCGGTCGGGCCGGGCGGCTCTGGGTGGCGTTGCCAGGCCCTCCTGCAAGGGCATGGGGCCGAAGCGGGTTTGGGCCCACACGACCCACCGTCGCCCCGCCCTCACCCCCGCACCCCTCCGCGGGCGTTTCCATGTTTGCCTATGCTTTGGCTCCCTTCACAGACGCCGAACCACCTGCAGGGCCCCGCAGCAGGGGTGGTCGCGGCGCAGCGCCGGCCCTGCAGAGTCCCCTGGTTGACACTAGAGCAGGCCCTCGACGCTCTTCACACTACCGGGCCTCCCCTGGTGTCGACTGTTGCAGCCGCTTGGTCTGCCTCGGCTTACCTACTGGCCGTAACAGCGCCAGGCGTCTCCTCCGGTGCATCGGTGTGGCAGCCGCTCGGCCCTCCGACAGGAGCGTGCATGACCAGGGCCCATGGGCCCCCGGTGGCCACCGCAGACCGCAGTCCCAAGCTCCATTACTCGGCGGAGTCCCGCCGGGAGACAAACCGAAGGCACGCGTAACTGTGCCTTTCGGGGGGGGGGGGTAGGTAGGGCAGGGGCGGACGGGAGTTGCTTGCACAGGACGGCTACACGTCAGCAATTTGCAGGTGGTGAGCGTTCTACGTACCCTGCCAGCGGACCCTCGACTGCACCTTTGCTTCAGGGGATGCGCTCAGTGCCGTCCTTAAACACCTGGCTCCCCTGCGACGTGACCGCACCTCGCTCCGGTACTCCCCCTTAGGCCTTCAGGTCACCTGCGGCTCTCCAGCTGCCCCCTTAATCCCCTTTCCTCTCTCGTTTGAAGCTGCCACGCGGCTGTCGTACTCAGCTGGTCCCGGAGATCGGAGACTGGCGACCAGGCAGGAGTGCAGCTGCGAGCCACGCAGACAGCAGGGTCGGCAGCAAGGGTCTGCGGGGCAAGGCATTGTCTGCCGCTCGCGCCGGTGCAGCTGAAGGCTATGGGGCAGAGAGGGGCGGGGCGGGGCTTGGAGCGTTGCGGTGGAGGGCAAGCAGGAGGAGGGTCCGTCGACGAGCGGTGTTCACAAACACCGGGTTGTTTGAGTCCGGGTGCAAGCCAGCAGACGCGTCCGGCCATGCGTCCACGGTGTCTCCCCTGCCGGCCGTTGATGGTGCCGCCCCCCGACCCCCCACCCCCGCTTCCCGCCTCCCGGCCCCCAGCCCCCACCTGGTTGCGCGATAACGGCCGCACCGCGCCAGGACTCGGCCTGGACGCATAGCCTGGCGGCACCCGTACTTTGGTGAGGCAAGCCCGGAATTTGCCTTAGGCACCCAGTCAGCCTGGTGGGATGCCGAGGCCCAGCCCTGCATTCCGGTAGGGGTCTCTGCTCAGCGAAGGGGGCCCAACGCGCTGCAATCGCCCGCAGCTGGTCCCGCAGTCTGGAGGCCCTCCGATGAGGGCAAAGAGGCCCTGCGGGGGGGCGGGGCAGTAAGGCGGGGCCGTCGGGAGGCAGCGGCCAGGGCGGGCTGGCCCCGCCTGGCGACCGGGTGGAGGAGGTCCGGCCGCCGGAGAGGTCGGGGACAGCTGTGCATGCGGAGCAGGGCATGGAGCAATGCGGTGGCTTGCATGGCGGAGCCGGGTGGGCTGGGAAGCGGTGATGAGAACAGCCGGCACTTGCTCCCTACCCTGCCTGCCCCTGCCCCTTGAGCGCTGCCCCACAAATCATCACAAGCCCTTGGCCTTGCAGAGTCCCCAGCAGCCCCACCTGGTTGGCGGCTTCCCAAGCTCCTGTCACGACACGGGGCCGGAATCCCCCGATGGCGAGGACACCGCCAATAGAAGGGGGCAGGCGGGAAGGTGTGGGAGGGATCCTCTGCTGCCGGTGCTGGGAGTTCAGCTCAGCTGAGGGGGCTGGCAGTACTGGGGGCTGGCGGTGCAAACAAGGGGACGGGATGGCGGTGGGGGCCAGCTTCGAAGCGACACCCCCGGAAGCGACACCGCCGGCGCCACGCGAGGCTCTCAAGGTCACAGAGGCCAGCTGTAGATCGCATGCCCGCCCGTCTATCCAGGGTGGCAGAGGCTCGCGCGACCATGGCCAGTTGCCGAAACTGCCTGTGGAGTTGTGAGCTCGATACCGTCTGTGTATATAAATCGGGTGTTTGCTGAACACTTTGCAGCAGGCACCTGGCACCTGTATGCGCGGGTGCCTCGAGTGGAAGTGAGGGTGCAACCGGGATCGGCCCCGAGGCAAGTCGCAGGCCCCCTCGAGCCCCAAAGCACTCTCTAGATGCTCACATGCTACACATATCACCAGCTAGCACGCAGCTATGCTCTGCAGGCAGCCGGGACTCCGACCGTCGCGGACCTCTGGCGCGGGCCAGCGCTGCGCTGGAGCCCTCGCACGAGTGCCGCTAGTCCTCGCTCGACCGCATCAGAGCAGCACGCGGCAGGGACTCGTCGGCCCCTGCCGGGCTGCCTCGGGCGATGCGGATGCCGCCGAGACCGAAGCCGCGCCGCGCTCACGCAGGGCCCGAGGCGCTTCTCGATCCCACAGCAGTAGCCGCAGCAAGGGCAGTGCTCAGAACGTGCGCAAGCTGAGCCCGGCTGTCACACGGTTTCTCGAGCTGTCGCGCAGCCCCCAGCTGACGGAGGCGCAGCTGAAGGCCTGGGTGAATGCCGCTGGCCGAGCTCTGGAGCATCCGTTATGGCCGCACTGGTGCAGCATAGATTACATCTTCAGGGACCATGTGAGGGTGTTGGCCTGGGGCTTGGGCACGACGTGGGAACCGCCGTCGTGCCTGCAAACCGCCATCGCTCGCCGCCGCGCTCGGAATTAACCCGGCCCATTCCCCACAGGCGCTCGTGCTCGGCTATCTTGGCGATACCGGCGGACGCAACAAAGAGTGCACGTGGACATGCGAGCACCAAGGCCCGTGCTGTGCCCCTTCAGATGTGCCCTGCGACCGGTGACTGGGGAGGGCGGGAGGGTCCGGCACCCACCAAGGTTCAAGGGGGCTAATGAGTGTGCCCAGTACAGGCGCCACGGGCTTGAAGGTGCTTGGCTACTTGCCCCTGCCTTTGGCAGGCTACCCTGCGACGAGCGCTGCACCAAGCTGCGGCCCTGCGGCCACCGCTGCCCGGGGCTGTGCGGGGAGCCCTGCCCGTCAGTCGACTTCTGCGTCCACCCGGTCTGCGCGGTGAGGACTCCGGCTGGGGTTGCAGGGCAGGTGGGTGGCCCTGTCGCATGGCTCTACAACCACGCTTCTGTGTACCTTGCTTGGTTCTAACCTTCTGCCCCTGCTCTACTTGCCACCCCCGTCCCTCCAACCCCAGGTGGTTGACCTGGTGTCCCTGACCCCCTTCTCCGCTCTGAGCGATGCGGCGGTGGACGCTGACCCCCTGGTGGCCCTGCCCTGCGGCCACGCATACACCGCATCCACCCTGGACGCATGGCTGGACATGGAGACACGGTTCTACGAGAGAGGTGGGTGGGGCGGCCAGGGGGGTGCGTGCAGAGGTGGTGAGCGCTCCTGCGGCTGCCCCTAACAGCCCCGCCTTCCCCTCCGCAGCCCCGCCCGAGGGCGACCGGCCCGGCCGCTGGCTGGGGTTGCGGCCGCTCCCCACCGCAGACCAAGACGAGCTCAAGGGCTGCCCGGAGTGCAGGTGCGGACAGGTGCGCCGTTGCCCGTCACACCTGGAGTCCGCGTGCTGCACTTGTGTTGGGTTTCGGCCTGACAGCATCGGACCTAGCTACCGTAGTGCGCCACGCACGCTTTGTCCATGCGCATGAGCATGCTCTCGCCGCCCACGGCAACTGCAACTGCCGCACCTCTCGCCCTTGCACCCAAGCAGGGAGCCCATCCGTGGCGTTTACCGCTACCGCCGTGCCACGCTCAAAGCCGGCCTGGATCTGATTGACCGCATGTTCACAACCTCCTGTGTCGTGCGGCTTGAGAAGGGCAAGGAGCGGCTCAAGGAGCGAGGTGGAGGGGCAGCTGGGCGGCTGGCGGCTGGAGCCCGCAGCCGAGGGAGAGCGAGCCACGCTCAAGCCCTCGACTGTCCCCATGCTCAAAGCACTGCAGCAGACCGAGACGGAGGCTGAGGCGTATCTGCAGCTCTCCAAGCTGCTGCGCAGGTGCGTGGGTTGGAGGTACCACGGAAGCCTAGCTCTGTGCCCACATGGTTTCGGAGAGGGCATTGTGCGTTGTGGAGACGTAGGGCCATGTCCGGTGCTGCTGAAGGGTACTGGTCGTCGGCTCTACACTGCTGCGGGTCACCTGCCTCATCCGCGCTCCTGCCCCAACTGCCCTTCTCAGGGGTCCCAAGGCAAAGGTCTACGAGGCGGCTGTTGCCCTTGCCAGGGAACGGCTGCTTGCGGAAGGCATTCCCGAAGGTCAGCAGACGCCCAGCGGACCCCCGTCAGCACTGCATGCCGCCAGCTCATCAGCAGCGATGCAAGCTGGGCAAAGCAGCATGAAGGGTCTTGGAGCGGGTCCCAAGGGGGCTGCAGTGGATGCCGGCCCAAGCGCCCGCAGCCGCCTGGAGGCAGCGGAGGCGGCGCTGTCCGCACTGCCGGCGGCTGACGCTAGGGCGGAGTGGGAGGCCCAGTGCGCACACCTGGATGCGGCGGCGCTGGTGAACCGCATCGCAAGCACGGGTGCGTACAGCTTGCTTCTGAGGGCATGGGGCAGCAGGATGCCGTTCCGACAGATGCCGACGACAGCAGATGCCGGCCATCTCGACCCCACTCGTGCGCCGGCCGCATGCCCCTTGCAGGTCTCCAGGGAGACCTCCCAACCGATGTTCCAGCTCCGCTCAAACGCCAGGTGCGCACATGACGCGCCTCAGAGTCAAGCGCACGGGCCGGGAATGAAGCCCCCTCTCGCTCTTTTCCTCTGGCTTGCAGGCCACTCGCTTCCGCAGCACGCTCCTCGACCGCTCAGACCGCCTGACCGAGCCAGCACTGTCGCAAGCAGCCGCCGTGGCCCTGACGGCCGCGGGCCGGGCGCCCCGCACCGCGGAGCGCCTGGTGGGGGCCGTCCTGGACCTGACGCTGGCGCGCGTGGCGCGGCTGCAGGCGGCCGTGCCCCACCTGAAGAGCGCCAGCGCAGGAGCGGCTGCTCGACGAGGTACGGCAGGACAGGCAATACCGGTACTACCATACATGCATGCGGGGCTCGCTTGCCCTTCTGGTTGCAAGGGTTTGCTGCACAGCCGCCCCGCCTCAACTCCGCCCCGCCCATCACCTGCAGGCTAGGCGTCCCCTAAGGCCTGCGTTACCTCCCCCTTCCCCCCCCCCTCTCTGCCCCCACGCGCACGCAGTGCGAGACACTGCTGGACGAGCTGGGCGCAGAGTGGGGCACCACGGCCGACGGCGGGGCTCGCGGCGGCGGCGGTGCCGGCGGGGTGCTGGCGGTGGGGCGCATGGCCCTGCAGCTGTCCCGCGTGGCCTTCCTGCAGGCCAGCAAGCCCTTCATCATCCGGTCGTACATGGCTGACTACAATGACGTCAGACGGCAGCAGGAGGCGCTGTTGGATGAGGTCAGGCCTAGGGACGGGGTTCGTTTCCGAGGGGCGCGAGAGGCCCGTCTTGCGGGGTGGGCGAGGAGGACGGAGTGGGCGGGGAATGGCTGGGGGCGCCTGCTTGTCCGCTCCCTGACCCGCCCTTCCGGTTCTTCCACCACGCAGGTCCAAGCACAGGGGGCGCAGGCGGAGGCCGCCATCCTCTCGTCCGGCCCGCAGCCCTCCGCCGACAACGCCAGCCCTGATGCCCCGGCAGGAGGCTCCGGCAGCAGGGCCGGCGAGGGCCCCCTGCAGCGCGTGCGGCGGATGGCGGAGCAGGCGGCCCAGTGGCGGGAGCAGGTGCGGAAGGGATGGGAAGAACTGGCACACGGCCCGAGCGCTGCTGCGAACGAAGTCTGCACCAGGGCCTGTAGCTCGGCGGGCTATCCATGAACAGCTCACCATGACTCGGGACAGCCTCACTTGTACGTACAATGCTGCATCCCGGCCCGTACCCCTGTCCCCCGCAGCTCCGGCGCTCGGGGGAGCTGCGGGGCATCGTGGAGGCCATGGCGCGGGGCGACTTCGACTCCCGGTACGGCTGGAGCGCCAACCTGACCCACTTCCTGGCGGACCACCTGTACCGGTGCGTTTGGTATGGACGGGGGCCAGCGGGAGAAGGGGAAGTGACTGTCAGGGTCACAGTCGGGAATGTCATGGCTGCCGTGGCGTGGGGAGGTCGTCACACCGGCGAGGCATCTGGGCGTGGTCGTTGGGGGGGAAAGGGCTTCAGGGGTGTCGACACCCCTGGATATGGTGGGGCGTGATATGGGCTGGGCCCGTTGATGCTAGATACGTCCGTCCATGTGTGGCTCACAGGCTCTCCGTGCCCTGCGCAGGTGCCCCAACGGCCACGTGTACATGGTGAACGCATGCGGCTCGCCCGAGGAGGGGGCGGTATGCCCCGAGTGCGGTGCACCCATCGGGTACGGCAGCAGGAATGCGCGAGTGCAGCTGACGGATGCCGTGCTGGGCTAACGGGTGCGGGGAACCTGTGGCGGCTAGATCCAGGAGCCCAGTGTAGTTCGTAGGGCTTGTGACGCCATGCATACGACGAAGGCCCGGTCACGCCTTGGGCACAGGCATGTATGCGCCGGGCAGGTGGGCAGAGGTCACGCGCAAAGGGCCCTGTTGTGAGCGAGGCGGTAGAGCGTGCACGTGTGAGGCTGGGGAGGCTGGGGAAGTGGGGCTGCCTGCCGAGGGCGCAGGCAACGGCCAGACACGGGGGCGGCGAGGTTGGACGGCAGCAGCGTTTGTGGGCGGAGAGGGTGTAATGGGCCCAGAGCAAGAAGCCGTGTATCAGGCAGACCCCGGGCGGCTGCAAGGGCCAAACCCCGCCGGCGGGCCCCGCCATGGGTGATGGATACCGTACGTTAAGGTTGTGGTGCATGGGGCAGATGGACAAGTGGCGGGCGATGGGTAGATAGATCGCACCGGCGCACACGGACACGAGGCCGTCGAGGCTGTGCCGGGCGTGGCCCAAGCGCACAGAGGAAGTGGTTCCCGAAGAGGGCGGTGTTAACAAACACCGAAATATGAAAGGCCCGGAGCGGTCCTGGCAGGATAGCATCACTCGGTGCGCGAAGGGTGGGCCTGCATGGGTGCCCGACCGCACCCGGCGGGCCTCCAATAGCGGAGGCAGGACTGCAGCCACAACTGTAGCTCCTGGCAGCTGCAGTGCTGGGTCCAAGGCACATCGGGAGCAGCCGACTGGTGGGATGAACGGTCCGCAATTGAACGTCCGGGTCGTTCAGGCTGCCCCCTTCCCTGCCGTGAGGGCGAGTTTGCCGTTGTAGTGTGCTTAGGCCCCACGCCTTGCTGGACCCTCACCACTCCCACCCTACATCCCCTTGGTGGCTACCTCGTAAGCTCCTGACAAGGCAGGGAACCCAGGCCCCAAGAAATGCGAGGATACCACCAGCGCACGAGGCTCCCGCTGGCGGTGACGGGGGTGGTGCAGGTACGGGGCTCTGCTCAGCGGAGGGGGCCCACCACGCCGCTATCTCGCCCGCAGCTGGTCCCGCGGGCTACTTGGGGGCACAGCGGCCCTGCGGGGGGAGGCGGGGAAGGAGCGGGGGCCGTCGGGAGGCAGCGGCCAGGGCGGGCTGGCCCTGGCGACCGGGGGACCGAGGGAGCTGGCGGTGCATTGGGTAGGCTGGCTGGCTTCACTACCCTGCCTGCCCCTTGCCCTTGAGCGCTGCCCCACAGAGCATCATAAGCCCTTGGCCTTGCCGAGTCCCCATCAGGTCCACCTGGTTGGCTGCGTCTCAAGCTCCTGTCACGACACGGCGCCGGGAGCCCCCGATGGGGCCCGGAAGGGGCCGGACGGCGGGAACCGTTTGAATTTTCCTCAGCTCAGCTGAGGGGGCTGGCAGTGCAGGGGGCTAGCGGTGCGGAAAAGGGGAGCCCGCTCGGGGCTGGCCGGTGCCGGGTGGGGGCCGGGTGAGGGCCGGTGGGGGCCGGTGTCGGGCCGGTGGGGGCCGGTGTCCACCGGTGTCGGGTGGGGGCCAGCTTCGAAGCGACACTCCCGGAAGCGACACCGCCGGCGCCACGCGAGGATCTCAGGGACAAAGAGTGTAGCTGTAGATCGCATGCCGGCCGTCCAACCAGGGCAGAGGCGCTCGCGAGCCAGTTGCCGAAACTGCCTGTGGAGTTGTGAGCTCAAGGCAATCTGTGCATATGGTGGAGTTCTGGTAGGTGTGCTGAACGCTCTGCAGCGGCGTCTGCTTGCGCGGGTGCCTCGAGCGGATTTGAGGGTGCAACCTGGGATGGGCCCGAGGCAAAGTCGCGGCCCTCGAGCTCCTTGGTCTAGAAGCACTCCCCAGATGCTCACAAGCTACACCTGGTTACCAGCTAGCACGCAGCTATGCTCTCCAGGCAGCCGGGACTCCGACCGTCGCGGACCTCTGGCTCGGGCCCGTGCTGCGTTGGAGCCCGCGCGCCAGCGCCGCTAGTCCTCGATCGACCGCATCAGCATAGCCCGTGGCAGGGATTCGTCGGCCCCTGCCGGGCTGCCTCGGGCGATGCGGATGCCGCCGAGCCCGCTGAAGCCGCGCCGCGCTCACGCGGGGCCCAAGCCCCCGCTCAACTCCGCAGCAGGAGCCGCAGTAGGGGCAGTGGCCAGAACTCTCGCAAGCTGCGCCCGGCTGTCACGCGATTTTACAAGCTGTCGCGCAACCCCAAGCTAACGGAGGAGCAGCTCAAGTAAGGCCTGGGCGCTCGCGGCCAGCAGCTCTCTCGAGAATCCGTTATCTTGGATCAGCCGTGACGTGGGCAATGTCTTCAAGGGCTGGGTAGGGATGGGCTTCTACGGCAGGAATTCTTTCCCCGGGGGACGAGCCAAAGCCCCGTGGCCTCTGATCGGCCATCCAGCCCCTCTGGTCCGCGTTGTGTTGGTGGCTGCAGATGCTTTCGTCAGGTTCTGTTCGCATCAGCTACTTTCCTGAGTGTGACTGGAACTGCGAGCACCAGGGTCCGTGCTGCGCGCCCTCGCCGGCGCCCTGTGACCGGTGCGTAACGGTCTGCTGGGGGCAGATAGACACCCTGACAGTAGCAGCGGTACGACAAAGCGAGGGATGGAGGGCATGGCAAGAGGGGCATCATGGACTCACGCACACGCAAACGGTTAATGTTCCTTGCAGGCTGCCCTGCGACGAGCGCTGCTCAGAGCTGCTGTCCTGCGGCCACCGCTGCCCGGGGCTGTGCGGGGAGCCCTGCCCATACGATCACTTCTGCATACACCCGGACTGCGCCACCAAGACACCGGCTGGGGTTGCAGAGCAGGTGGGTGGGCCTGTCGCCTGGTAAACGCTTAGGGTGGAGCCTCACGGCCTCAATCCCACCTGCGTCGTCGTCTGGCCCGACGCTCTGACCAGCACCTTGCTTGCACCAAGCTCGCGCCTGATCATCTGGGCTCCCGCTCCTCTCCCCTTCCCCGCCAGGTTGTTGACCTGGTGTCCCTGACCCCCTTCTCCTCTCTGAGCGATGCGGCGGTGGACGCTGACCCCCTGGTGGCCCTGCCCTGCGGCCACGCATACACCGCATCCACCCTGGACGCATGGCTGGACATGGAGACACGGTTCTACCACAGGGGTGGGTGGGTGGAGTGGCCAAGGAGTGCAGAGGAGGACGGGAGCTCTGTGCGTGCGTCTGCTGGTTGTGCCTACTCCGCCCATACCGTCTTTCCACTCCGTAGCCCCGCCCGAGGGCGACCGGCCCGGCCGCTGGCTGGGGTTGCGGCCGCTCCCCACCGCAGACCAAGACGAGGTCAAGGGCTGCCCGGACTGCAGGTGCGGAGAGGGCCCGCGTGCTGCCTTGGCAGTCTGGTCGAACCGGTCGCACGCGTGCTCGAAAGTAGTCCACATTGATCACCTTGTTGGGCAGCTGGCCCAGAACCTGCTATCCATGCAAACCTGACTAAGCTGACGACCCTTCCGCCGCCGGTTTTAATCAGGGAGCCCATTCGGGGCGTGCGGCGCTACCGCCGTGCCACCCACAAGGCAGCGCTCGACCTTATTGACCGCATGATGGCGACCGCCGCTGCCGTGCGGCTAGAGCAGGGCGGAGAGCGTCTGCAAGCGATAGAGGGGCAGCTGGGTGGCTGGCGGCTGGAGCCGACGGGCATCGAGCAGGGCTGCCCCACGCTAAGTCCTTCGACCAAGCCGCTGGTCACAGCTCTGCAGAGGGCTGAGACTGAGGCAGGGGCGTACACTCAGCTCGCCAAGCTGCTACGGAGGTGCGTCCCTCTACGGAGTGCGCAAGCGCTGCACGTAGCTTGGGCCGTTTGCCCAGTCTTCTTTCACGTACGGACCCCCTGCCCCCTCCACAACCTGGCCAGTAGTGTTAAAACAGCTGTGGACGGTCTTCCATGCAAGGCCCTTGCCATACCTTATGTGCTGCCTCCGCCCAGGGGCCCCAAGAGGCAGGTCTACGAGGAGGCGTTCTTCTGCGCCCGCAACCTCGTGGCTGCGGAGGAGGTGCGCGGGGGTGGCGACAGCGCAGGCCCGGATGCAGCAGCAGCCGAGGAGAGCAGGGGCCACGGCCGCCCCAGGGCCAGCGCGGCCCAGGTCCCGGCCGCCGGGCTGCTGCTTGATAGACTTGGCCTGCCCGTGCCATTGACGGCGGAGAAGGGCCCCAGCGCCCGCAGCCGCCTGGAGGCGGCGGAGGCGGCGCTGGCCGCACTGCCCCCGGCTGACGCAAGGGCGGTGTGGGAGGCCCAGTGCGCACACCTGGATGCGGCTGCGCTGGTGAACCGCATCGCAAGCACGGGTAGGCGGGATGGGCCCGAATTAGGGCGGGCAGCCTAGGCAGCAGGGAAGCGGAAAGGATGGGCGTGGGGGCGACAGGGGCCGGGTTGCGTTGCCTCAGCTCCAATCAGCTAACCCGTGCCCTGACACCCCGGACTTATCCCGCCTCAGGCCTTCAAGCGACCCTCCCGCCGTACCCTGACAACGGGCGGACTTCAACGCTGCTCCGAAGCCAGGTGTGCAGGGTTACTAAGAGGCACTGGTAGATGCTATATATGTTCCAGTTCTACCACGCCCCGCATTGCGTGATGCGACAACTTTTGCCCCCTCACACGCAGGCCACCCGCTTCCGCAGCAAGCTCAACGCCCGCGCGGAGCGCTGGAGTGAGCCGGCGCTGTCGCAGGCGGGAGCCATGGCCTTAGGTTCGCCCGGAAGACTGGAACCCCGCATGGCTGACCGCCTGACGGGGGCTTTCCTGAGCCTCATCTTGGCTCGAGTGGCGCAGCTCGAGGCATCCGTGCCGTACATGAAGAGCCGCGCCGCCGTGCACGATGTACGGCAGCGTCAGGGGGATCTGCTGGACCGGGTAGGCAGCAGGTTGCGCACATGCGTGGAGGGAGGGCTTGCTTAAGTGCGTGCTGGCAACCGTGCATGTGCTTCCATCCGTACGCCCAGCACCTGCCCTCCAACGCTGACCTTGAGCGGTCCCGCGTGCGCAATGCACACCGCACACTGCAGGGAGGGATGCTGCTCGAGGCGCGAAGTGCTGCCTGGCACGCCCCAGCCGGCGGTGATGAGGCCTCAAAGGGCACCCAGAACGGCGGCGGGGTGGTGGACCGGGCCGCGGGCCGCATGGCCCTGCAGCTGTCCCGAGTGGCCTTCCTCCAGGCCGGCAAGCCCTTCCAAACGCAGGCTGGGCTGGGCGACAACAAGGCGATCAGGCGGCAGCAGGAGGAGCTCCTGGACGAGGTACGTAGCATGTGCTGAGAAGTGAGCTCAGCAAGCTGGATTAGGATGAATGGACGGAATTTCGACGGTTTACATTGTGTCCGGGGTGGCCAACAGGTCCAGGCGCTTGCGGCGGAGGCCGAGGCGGCCCTGAACCCCGCTGGAACGCAGCCCGCCGCCGCCCCCGGGGCCGACGAGGGTCCCCTGAGCGGCATCCGGCGGACGGCGGCGCAGGCGGCGCAGTGGCGCGAGCAGGTAGGGATAGGGAGGGGCCGCCCCAAACTCCCGTGCCTGAACAGGGGCCTCACCCGTGCTCACACCGCTAGCTGTTTGCGCCTCCGCTCACCCGCTCGGTCGGCAGCTCAAGCGCTCGGGGGAGTTACGGGACATCGTGGAGGCCATGGCGCGGGGCGAGATTCATTCGGGGCACCGGATATCGTACAACACCCGGATCCTGGCCGGCCATCTGTACAGGTGCGGCAGGGAAAGCCATATGAAGTGACGTTGGGGTGGTCCCAGCAGGGGTCCCAGCGAAGGTGAATCGTGCTTGGTCTGCAGTCCCTGCACCTAGGCCATAAGCTTGTGAGGCCGCATGCCTCCGTCCTACCTACCTGTCGTACACCGTACACCGCAGGTGCGCCAACGGCCACGTGTACATGGTGGGCGAGTGCGGCTCCCCCGAGGCGGATGCAACATGCCCCGAGTGCGGCGCACCCATCGGGTACGGCAGCCGGAACGCGCGGGTGCAGCTGACTGATGCCGTGCTGGGCTGAGGGGTGCGGGAACTTGGGAGCCTGCTATCGACCCAGGAAGCGGAAAGCAAGCCTACGGCAGGCAGGCGATAACGGCAGGCAGAGGTTTGATGATGGACTCGTCGGTAGGGGTGTGTGAGCTTAGGCTCCGGGGTGCAAGGTGAGGAGTGACGGGGCCGGGTTGCGGGCCTTCGCGCAAAGAGCACGAAGTTAGCGTGCAAAAACAATAACGGGAGCTGAGATAGCCCCCATGGGTACCGTAAGGCCATGCGAAGAAACAGTGGCGACCGGTTCGGAGCATGGAGTAGAGGTATGCGCCCCCAGTCCCGGTGAGGTCCTGAGCAGACGTGTAGATGCCGCCCTGCTGATTGGCGTTTAAAGTTTGTGGTACCGGTACACAAGCGCAAGCAGGGACGGTCTGCTAGCTGTCCAGTGCTCATGACTATGCGTCTGCTCTTGTACATACGGTATGTCTGAGCTTTGCGGGGGGCGGCCGCAATGTGCGGGGGCGGGGGGGGGCATGAGTGCGTGTGACGTGTGAGGGCCTAGAGCAACAAGGCGAGTATCAGGTAGACCGAACGTTGTGATGCATGCGGCAGATACACCTGTGTCGTGCGAAGCAAGGGTAGATCTGACCGGCGGGTTCCGGTCCTTCCGGTGCACATAAGCGGGAGGAGGCGGTGCAGGGCGTGGCCCGGGGCACAGAGGAAGCGGGTCGCGGAAAGGACGGTGTTCACAAACACCGGAATGTGTAAAGCCCGGCGCGGTCCTGGCAGGGCAGCACCGTACGATGCGCGGAGGCGGGCCCGCACGGTTGCCTGCTGGGCAGCAGTTTAGGCTACGGCACGTCCCCTGGCACGTCCGCACCCGGGCGTTCCATACCGGAGGCAGGATCCGCATTGGGCAGCTTGCCACTGGCCAGAGTGGTAGTTCCTGGCAGCTGCAGTGTATGGCCGAAAGTGACGGAGGGCGCATTCGAACCGTGGGATGCGGCGGCCGAGATACGTACGATGGTACACGTTTGTGGGGTGCATGAACCCCACGCACGCCCTGCTGAGCCCCAGGGCCCTGCTCAGCAAGGCTCCTCACCAAGGCTCCTGACAAAACAGGGGACCCAGACCCCACGATCTGCGAGAATCCCACCACCGCACGAGGCTCCCGCTGGCGGTGAGGGGCACGGTGCAGGTAGGGGGCTCTGCTCAGCGGAGGGGGCCCACCACGCCGCTATCGCCCCCAGCCGGTCCCGCAGCAGGCTGGAGGCCCTCCGCTTGGGGCAGAGACCAGAGAGGCCCAGCGGGCGGTGAGGGCAGGAGCGGGGGCCGTCGGGAGGCAGCGGCCAGGGCGGGCTGGCCCTGGCGACCGGGGGACCGAGGGAGCTGGCGGTGCATTGGGTAGGCTGGCTGGCTTCACTACCCTGCCTGCCCCTTGCACTCTGAGCGCTGCTCCGCATCTCATCACAAGCCCTTGGCCTTGGCGATTCCCCATCAGGCCCACCTGGTTGGCGGCATCTCATGCTCCAGTCACGACACGGCGCCGGAATCCCCCCATAGCGAGGACACCGCCAACGGAAGGGGGCAGTGGCGGGAAGGTTTTGGAGGGATCCTCTGCTGCCGGTGCTGGGAGTTCAGCTCAGCTGAGGGGGCTGGCAGTGCAGGGGGCTGGCGGTGCAAACAAGGGGACGGGATGGCGGTGGGGGCCAGCTTCGAAGCGACACTCCCGGAAGCGACACCGCCGGCGCCACGCGAGGCTCTCAGGGACAAAGGGTGTAGCTGTAGACCGCATGCCGGCCGTCCAACCAGGGCAGAGGCGCTCGCGAGCATCGTCAGTTGCTAAGTTTGTCTGTGGAAGTTGTGAGCTCGAGGCTATCTGTGCATATGGTGGAGTGCTGAATGCTCTGCAGCAGGCGTCTGATGATGATGATTGTTACACAGCTTCATGGCTGTGAGGTCCAAACGAGCCAAAAGGCTTCATAGACCTCAGCAACAGCAGCTATCATTTGCAGCTATCATCAATAATGTTCTTGGTCCAACCATTTACGCTAAGTCTGCTAGCCTCAAAAAGCGCGCGTGTCTCATCTCGGCAATTACCCGCGCCAAACCCCTCTGGTCCGGTCCTGCCATAACCTCCATCATAGTGCTTCCTGGCGTGACTCCTAAGGCCCACAAGCCTTGTCTAGCTTCAGCTAAAGCAGGGCACTCCAGCAAGAAATGCCGCTCATCTTCTACTGCCCCGTGGTCTCCGCAGGCTCTGCACCACCGCTCATGCCTCGGCCGTCCCCCTGGCCGATTCACCTCCAACGCAAACGTGCATAGGCGAAACCTTATAAGCAGCCGATGCTGCCAACGCGGGATATAACACTTCCTGTGCTTAGCTGGCCCCATCCAATGCATCCAACGGCACATCTTCACCCCTGGGGGAGTGCCATCCGTCTGAAACAACTCAGGGCGTGTCTGTAACCTGTCGCTGCACCAATCGTCATCAAATCTCAGCCTCAGTTGCTCAAGAATCCTGTCTGCGGGAACCATGGATCGGGTGATCCGTTCAACCCGTTCTTCAATGCCTAGCGCGCTGGGCTCCCCTTCAAGTGGGTCAAAGCGCATCAGGCGCAAGAAACGAAGCATTTGGGCCCCCCATCCCCCCGCCCTACCCCTGAGTGCCAGTCGAATCTCCTCCCTGAACACACAGACGTAAACCTCCGGCGCCTTAACCAAGCGGTTCCAAAATCCCAAGACCAGATGTGCCCAGAATACATGCAAGGGCCACTGTCCCATCTCCCTATACAAAACCCGGTCAGGCGACAGAGTAATACCTGCTACCCGACGTAGGAAAGTGCGTTGTACCTGCACCGCTGGGTCCTTCAGGGCCAGCTCAAAGTAGCCTGACCTGCCTGCCTGCGCCTCCGGTTGTTGCCCATATCCCCCCTCTAAAACAGCAGGCGTCTGCTTGCGTGGGTGCTTCGAGCGGAATGGAGGAAACAAGCTGGGATGGGCCCGAGGCAAGTCGCGGCCCTCGAGCTCCTCAGTCTAGAAGCATACCTCAGATGCTTACAAGCTACACAGCACCAGCTAGCACGCAGCTATGCTCTCCAGGCAGCCGGGACTCCGACCGTCGCGGACCTCTGGCTCGGGCCCGTGCTGCATTGGAGCCCTCGCACCAACACCGCTAGTCCTTGCTCGACCGCATCAGCATAGCCCGCGACAGGGACTCGTCGGTCCCTGCCGGGCTGCCTCGGGCGATGGGGACGCCGCGGAGCCCGCGGAAGCCCCGCCGCGCGCACGCAGAGCCCGAGGCCCCGCTTCTCGGTCCCGCAGCAGAAGCCGCAGCAAGGGCAGTGATCAAAGTGTGCGCAAGCTGAGCCCGGCTGTCACACAGTTTCTTGAGCTGTCTCGCAGCCCCCAGCTAACGGAGGAGCAGCTCAAGGCCTGGGCGCTCGCGGCAGGCAGCACTTTCGTGCACCCGCTGTCGTGGATAGCCCGTCACGTAGACAACGTCTTCAACGACATGGTAGGGATGCGGTTTGAGCCTCAAGAGGACACCAGGCAGGTGCACCCCCACCTCCCCGCCATCCGGGGCCTGCACTGCCTTCAACTCTGCTGCTTGGCCAGTCCGTGTGGGCAAGTCCGCTCTCACCTGCTCTTCCCCGATTTACGGCTGGCTGCAGTTCCTTTCGGTAGGCCACGTTCGCATCAGCTACTTTCCTGACTGTGGCTGGACCTGCGAGCACCAGGGTCCGTGCTGCGCGCCGTCTCCGGTGCCCTGTGACCGGTGCGTACCACGATAAGGGTTAAGGCGGGAGGGTGCGTATCTCTCCAGCTTGCGGTCTTTACCCACACGCCCGCCCCCCAGGCTTCCGTGCGACGAGCGCTGCTCCGAGCTGCTGTCCTGCGGCCACCGCTGCCCGGGCCTGTGCGGGGAGCCTTGCCCGCCCGCTCACTTCTGCGTCCACCCGGACTGCGCCGCAAGGACACCGGCTGGGGTTGCAGAGCAGGTGAGTGGGCCTGCCCGCATGGCTCTACACCCGCGCGCTCCTTTCTGGCCCGTGTCGCCCGCCCGTCTCTCCCTTGATTCTGTGTCCACGGCTGGGTTCTCCGCACAAGCGGGGGCCACCAGCAGCCAGGGTTTGCTACTCGTTTGCCACCGCCCCCGCCCCCCTGCCTCCCCCTCTTGCCTGCCTCCCCCCCAGGTGGTTGACCTGGTGTCCCTGACCCCCTTCTCCGGCCTGAGCGATGCGGCGGTGGACGCTGACCCCCTGGTGGCCCTGCCCTGCGGCCACGCGTACACCGCATCCACCCTGGACGCATGGCTGGACATGGAGACACGGTTCTACACGAGGGGTGGGTGGGGTGTCGGTTGGAAGGGAATGCAGAAGGAATGGCACAGAAACAGTGGCACAACTGAGAGGCGTCAGACGACACCTGCAAGCCTGAGGTTACTTCGTAGCCTCGCCCAAGGCTGGGTGGGTGGGCCGAGGCGTGCAGAGGTGTTGCAGCACAACCGCTATGACCACTGACCCAACGGCCCCGCCTTCCCCGTCCGCAGCCCCGCCCGAGGGCGATCGGCCCGGCCGCTGGCTGGGGTTGCGACCGCTCCCCACCGCAGACCAAGACGAGCTCAAGGGCTGCCCAGAGTGCAGGTGCGGAAAGGGCATAGCAGCCTCGCCGGCACACCTCGAGTCCGCGTGGTCCACACACGTCCACACACGTCCCTATCCATGGAGTAGTCCATGTTAATGACATGAGGGCCAACCATGGCAACGTGCATCTGCATCTGGCCCAGAACGACCTCCATTCTACGCAGGGAGCCCATCCAGGGCGTGCGGCGCTAGGGCCGGGCCACCCACAAGGCCGCGATTGACCTCATTGACCGTATGATGGCGACCGCCGCTGCCGTGCGGCTAGGTCAGGCGGGGGACCGGACGAAGGCGATAGAGGGGCAGCCGGGCGAGTGGCGGCTGGAGCCGACGGAGGACAAGAAAGGCCGAGCCACGCTCAAGCCCTCGACTCTGCCGCTGCTTACAGCGCTGCAGGGGGCTGAATGGGAGGCGGCATCGTACCTGCATCTCTCAAAGCTGCTGCGGAGGTGCGTGGGTTGAAAGTGGTGGGAAGCGGGCCCGTGGGCCTAGCCACTGCCCTGCAGGTCTGTGGGTTGATTGATGACGATGTCGTGCCCCCAAGCAAGACAACATGGCAGTTCTTCGTCTAAGACCCTTGCCTTGCTGACTCCCTGCTGCCAGGGGCCCCAAGACGCAGGTCTACGAGAAGGCCGTCGCCAGCGCCCGTGACCTCGTGGCTGCGGAGGAGGAGCGGCGGCGTGAGGGCGAAGCGTTGACCTCCCCCTCTGCAGCTGCCGGGAGCACGGGCGGCCGCCCCGGGGCCAGCGTGGCAGAGGCGCCAGCCGCCGCCGGGCAAGTGGTTTGGAGGCTTGGCCATGAGGTTCAGTTGACGGCGGAAGTGGGGCCCAGCAGCGCCCGCAGCCGTCTGGAGGCGGCGGAGGCGGCGCTGGCCGCACTGCCGCCGTCGGTTGACGCAAGGGCGGTGTGGGAGGCCCAGTGCGCGCACCTGGATGCAGCGGCGCTGGTGAACCGGCTAGCGAGCTCAGGTGAGCTCGGATGGCTGGGGGCCCCGACAAGGGCATTGGCAGTGTGCAGCTGGAAGGTAGCTCGAGCGGGGGCAGAGTCCCGCAGATGCGCTTTCCAACCGACACGCATAACCGCGTGGACTTAAGCCTATGTAGCCTATGAGTCGTGCGGGGGCAGAGTCACGCACCCAGTTGCGCTTGCCAAACAATGAGTCATACCCCTCGGCGGCGCCGTACGCCCGAGCCTGGCCTGATAGTCCGTGCCCCGATGGCCCCAACCGCTATGCAGGCCTTCTGGTGCCGCCAGTGCCTGAACACCTGCTGACGACACCGCTCCGGAGCCAGGTGAGCAGACATGCCCAGTCCTTGTTTTAGTTCCCAAGCCGAGTTCCTTGCAGCGGCAATACGCACAAGCAAGCCCAAAGGCAAGATCTTGCGGGTCTAGACCCGCCCCGCTCACTACACATACGCAGGTCACTCGCTTCCGCAACCAGCTCATCGCACGCGCGGACCGCTGGAGCGAGCCGGCGCTATCGCGCGCGGCGGCCCTTGCGCTGCTGCCCGCCGGTGGCCGGGAAGCCCCGGGCCGCAGCACTGATGCCCGCCTCACGGAAGCCTTCCTGGGCCTCATCCTGGCCCGGGTGGCACTGCTGGAGGCCTCGGCGCGTTACGCCCGGAACATGCAGGACCTGGAGGACTCGCGGCGGCGGCAGGAGGAGCTACTGGAGCAGGTGCGGTGCTGGGAAGGGTCAGTTGGGGGTGAGGGTAGGGACGTGTTCACTTCAGGTGCGGTGCTGGGAAGGGTCAGTTGGGGGTGAGGGTAGGGACGTGTTCACTTCAGGTGCGGTGCTGGGAAGGGTCAGTTGGGGGTGAGGGTAGGGACGTGTTCACTTCAGGTGCGGTGCTGGGAAGGGTCAGTTGGGGGTGAGGGTAGGGACGTGTTCACTTCAGGTGCGGTGCTGGGAAGGGTCAGTTGGGGGTGAGGGTAGGGACGTGTTCACTTCAGGTGCGGTGCTGGGAAGGGTCAGTTGGGGGTGAGGGTAGGGACGTGTTCACTTCAGGTGCGGTGCATGTGTGATGTGGCCACTGACTGGTCATGCATCGCTTGCAGGGCGGAATGCTGCTTGGAGAACTGAGCGCTGCATTGAGCGCCCCTGCCGCTGCCGGCGACGGCGGGGCCTCAGCGGGGGGCAGGCAGGACGGCCGCAGCGCTGCGGACCGCGCAGCAGAGCGCATGGCCCTGCAGCTGTCCCGAGTGGCCTTCCTCCAGGCCGCCAAGCCCTTTGCGGGCCGCGCAGACTTGCCGAACTACAGGGCGGTGAGGCGGCAGCAGGAGGCGCTCCTGGATGAGGTAAGGCCGGGGGCAGTGGGTGGCAAGGAACGAGAAGGAAACCAAGGGGAGCGAAAGGCCTCGTTAGATCGCTCGTTCGTTGGGGTTACTGGCGAGAGGCAATCCCTGCCAGCTCATTTGTCCTTGGTCTATCTGGCGCTCGTAGGTCCAGGCCCTGGCGGCCGAGGTGGAGGGCGCCCACAACCGCTCGGACCCCCAGCCCTCCGGTCCCGCTGACCCTGACACCCCCGAGGGACCCGTGGGCCGCGTACGGCGGCTGGCGGAGCGAGCCGCCGAATGGCAGGAGCAGGTGAGAGTGCATGGAGAACAACGAAGTGCCTGATCCCGGACGGCGGGAGCAGGTGGGTGGCGTACGTTTCTTACCTATTAAAGGCCTTGCTGTGCACTGAGCTGTGCCATTGCTCTCTGAAGGCCTGTCGAGCCTGCTGAGCGCTGACCTTCCTGATTTATCCCCTCCCTACAATTGGCTCGATCGATCCCCAGCTCCGGCGCTCGGGGGAGCTGCGGGACATCGTGGAGGCCATGGCGCGGGGCGAGATTCATTCGGGGCACCGGATATCGTACAACACCCGGATCCTGGCCGGCCATCTGTACAGGCCCTATGGCACTACTTGAGTCCGTAATGGGGGGGTAGATCACACACACACATTACGGACCCCCCCCCGTAACGGTCTCTGATGTGGCTACGGAGTTGAGTCCATAACGGAACCGTAGGGGGTGTACCATCCGTAACGGATCCGAGTCCATTACCAACCCCCCCGTAGGCTTCATACCGTCCGTAAAGGACCAGTCCATTACCTACCCCCCCGTAGCTCTACACATCCGTAAAGGACTCCCGTCCATTACCCAACCCCCCATAGCTGCACACCATCCGTAAGGGACCCGCGTCCGTTACCCCCCCCCATAGGCTTCAGACCATCCGTAATGGACCCGCGTCCGTCACCTACCCCCCGTAGGCTTCATAGCATCCGTCAAGAACCCCCATCCGTTACGCACCCCCCCGTAGGCTTCATAGCAACCGTCAAGGACCCGCGTCTGTCACGTACCCCCCCGCAGGCTTCATAGCATCCGTCATGGACCCCCGTCCGTCACGTACCCCCCCATCAGCCCCCAATGCCACCTCCACCAACCCCGCTGCCTGCTCCTGCTAGCGGTCACCCCTGCCGGGTCTGTTGCCGCGGCCATTGCCCCGGCCGCCAGGGCCTATGGCTTTTGGCGGCCTGTAGGGCGGGTTGGCCTTCGTGCTGTCTGCCCTGCCTCCCGCCACGACGGCCGCCTGGGCAGGAGGCTTCTGCACGTTCCGCGGTTCCGCGGTTCCCGGCTGCTCGGGCTGTGCCGTGCCCTGTGGCGCCCCCGTGGCTTCCGCGGCCACACCTGCCGCACCCGCTCCACCGCCTCCTCTGTCTCCACCGGCTCCTCCGTCTTCACCGGCTCCACCGGCTCCTCCGTCTCCACCGGCTCCTCCCTCCTCCCTCGGCGCGACCTCGATGCTGTTGTGGTTTCGGGAGAAGGAGTCGTCTTAGTGGGGCGAAGCCATGCCATGTCAAGCCAAGCCGCCCTTCAATACCCTCCCCTGCCTCCAAGACCTCTCCAATCAAGTTCCCTCACCACCAAGGCCCCTCCCCGGCAGCAGCACTAACCAAGCCTATCCCCGAGGGCCCTGGCTTACATGCCCACCAGCTGCTCCACGCAGAACTTCACGCTGGGGCTGTACACGATGAGCATGAACTCGTTGATGCTCGCTGTAGGCAGGGGCAAGTTAGAAGTTAGTAAGCTGGGCACATCATGCAACAAGCTGGGCAAGCAAGCAAACAGCAAGTCAATTTGGTAGCACGTGTTGTAACCAACCCACCCATGCTGGTGCACTTGTTGCCACCGGCAATGTCGAACTCCTTGAAGATTGCAGCGGCCTCGTTCATGAAGAAGTAAGCCCGCGCCGCCTCCACGCTGCATGGCGGGCCGCGACCGCCGGGTAGCTTCCGACTGTATCCCCAGGGGTACACCCGTTCGTCGAAGGCGTGCGTGAACTGCGCGGGTGGCTTGAAGGTCGTGGCCACCGCCACCGCCGCCTCCACCTCGCTGTCAGTCACGGCACAAGCCGCCGCCGCAGCTGCGGGCTGCTCAGCCGCCCCCCCGCTCCCCGCGTTCGTCTTCCGCCGCTTGGGCAGCGGCCTGCTGGGGCCGGCTGCAGCCGCGTCGACAGCGGAAGCAGCAGAGGCGTCCTCAGCGGCCCTCGCCGCCTTCTTCGCCCTCTTCTCCAGGATCTTCTTGATGAGGGGGAACACTGCGAGGAATAGAGGGCAGCACACCGGCACAACAACATTAGGACAAGGCAGGGCTCTCCATCAGCTTAAGAAGCCAAAACCTGGAAGCTTCACGTCCCCCCCCAACTTAAAACAGCCCTGCATCTATCCCCCCCCCCACCACCCCCACCTACGTCTGCTCCCTTGGATGTTCTGCATCACGTTGCTGATCTTGTCGTTGAGGAGGTCGCCCAGCGCCCTGACCTGGCTTAAGGTCAGGTTGGCCACGTGGTTTGTGGCGCTCTTATCGCCCGTGTAGTTGATCCACGCCTTGAGGATCGACCGGACGTAGCTGACATACAGAACGTGCATGTCCATGCCGTTGACGACTACCTGGCCAATATCAGCGCTGCGCCCCTTGTATACATCCGCCCACTGCAGCCCGCAGCGGACGAACCTGCATGGACGGGAGGGTATAAGCCACTGGCTTGAGAAACACGAGTTGTGGATTGCATGGGCAAGCGGGGTGTGCTGGTTGACTTCGCCGGTTTCGGGAATTCGCCAGCCCAGCCAGCCCAGCCAAGCCCAGCCAAGCCCAGCCGGCAGGCTCACATTCGGGTCATGACGAGCGCCACGCCGTACACCCGCACCAGGCTCGCGTGGTTTATCTGGAGCCCCAGCTTGTTGAAGACCTCCTCGAATGGCTTGCCCAACTCCTTGCGCAGGGTTTCCTGCGCCTCGCTGAGCTTTACCTCGCCCTTCTCGCTGCTCTTGGCCTTGGCGCTCGGCCTGCTTTGGTCGAGGGAATGGGCACACGGGGGTGTTGTAATTACGACTCCTGGCTCACGCATTTATGCAGAGACCAGCCCCTGACACATTCATGCCGAGACCAGGCCCTGACGCCCGCCCCAGATGCACAGTCCCCTTGCACCCGTCCCCAGACGCCCGTCCCCAGATGCCCTGTCCCCTTGCGCCCATCCACAGACGCCCATCCCCAGGCGCCCGTCCCCAGACACTTACGCCCATCCCCGACACACCTCGAGCTCTTGGTCTTGCCGCCCGACTCCGGCGTCAGGCTTGTCTCCCCCAACACCGCGACGATTGCTGACGCAATGTAGTGCCCGAGCACGTCAGCTCCCATTGCCTGCACCATCATGCTCTGCAAGCCAGGCACATTGGCACCCGGATCCTGGCCGGCCATCTGTACAGGTGCGGCAGGGAAAGCCATGCGAAGTGACGTTGGGGTGGTCCCAGCAGGGGTCCCAGCGAAGGTGAATCGTGCTTGGTCTGCAGTCCCTGCACCTAGGCCATAAGCTTGTGAGGCCGCATGCCTCCGTCCTACCTACCTGTCGTACACCGTACACCGCAGGTGCGCCAATGGCCATGTGTACATGGTGGGCGAGTGCGGCTCGCCCGAGGCGGATGCGACATGCCCCGAGTGCGGTGCGCCCATTGGGTACGGCAGCCGGAACGCGCGGGTGCAGCTGACGGATGCCGTACTGGGCTGAGGGGTGTGGGGGCGGGGCCTGTGGGGGCCAGACCAGGAGCTGGGCGTACTGGGCGTCGTTCGCGCAGGGCAGGCAAGTGCTCGAAGGGCGTGGGGTCATACCGTATGATCGAGTGACACTGCGGGGAGTGGAGCATGGCGAGGAGGGAGGCGGCTTGTGGGCGGCCTCGTCATCACCCCAGCACCGCCTTCGCATGGCGGTGGCGGTGTGGTGCCCCCCCGCGGCCCCCGCCCGAAGATACCTAGCATGCGTCACCGAGACTGGAGAGAGGGGGAAGGAACCACATAGGAGAGAATGCGTGGAGGCTTACTAAGTGTGAATTCGAGGCTGGTGGCCGTGTGGTCGAAGCGTAGCCGGTTGGCGCATGCAGACATTCTTCGGCTGGGGCTGGGGTAGTCAGTGTGTTGGCTGAAAATGGCGGGAGCGAAGCCAATAATCTGCTGTGCTACAGTGTGTATGGTGGCTGTGCGGAAGGTCACCGTTGAGGCTGTGCGAAGAGAGAATTGCGTCCGCTCCTGAGCAAGGAGCAGCAGAGGTGTGCACCCCCACTTCCGGTTAGGGCCTACGCAGAGATGTTGGAGCCGCGAGTGGTCGCCTTAAGGCTTGACGCCTCGAGCTTGACGTGGGACCATTGCGGGTTACACTACTCGCTCACCATATGGGCGGAGCGGGGGTCAATGGAGCTGATACATACCTTCAGGTTGCTTGTGGCATCTGGCAGCCTGTAACGTTAGGCTCCTCAAAAGGTTACTCCTTAGGATGCCAAGGCGGCCACAGACAGTGGTCTTATGGGGCAGAACGGGGTGACGGCGCCACGTCTGCCACACAGCCCCTTGTATTATTAAAGCATTACACCCCGGATGGTGCCAATGCATGCCAAAGCCAGATCAACCATATTGCCCTTCGCTCTTCCCACCCAGCGCTACGACATATTTACATGAATGCATAGTACAACGCTATGTAGTACGTAGCCGACCTGGCTATGAATGCGCCGCAACATGCCAATGCCAACAAGCTGCGCACACCATCGTCCCCTTCTCAGGAGGCCGCGGGTTGCTTCTGCTCGGAGCGGCGACCTCTTGCTTGGGGGTTTTAAGGAGTTCGCACTCCGAAGTAAGCCAGCAGCTCCCGGCGGAGTTATTCATCCAATCACCACCTCAAACGAGCGGAGGACGTAGACCTGGGGCATGGGCGGGGTTCGGCGGGGTTGGGTAGGGGGAAAGGGACACGGGGACGAGGATGCACGTTGGGTATGTAGGGGGCGGGGCGCATGGGCGGGGTTGGGTACGGGAGACCCGTATCAGTGTTGGATCCCGGCCATGAACCGCCATGGCAACAAATACAAAGGATTTAGCCCTGAGTATGCTGCCCCCTGTAACAGTAATAGACGTGACACACACCTCGCCGGATTCATGGGCGGACTTGTCGTACAGGCGAAGGGTCCACACGCCGTTGGGGCTCATGTTGTCAATGGACGTAAAGGAGCTCTGGGCGCGGTACTTGCCCGGGGCAATGAGGCCGTCGGCGTTGGGTGTGGCGTATTTGAACTTCTTGCTTGCGTCATTGCGGAAGACGTAGACTCCGTCCAGGGCAGGGTTGCTGGCTGAGGGGCATGGGGGACGGAGTGCGTGACAGCGTGTCATGTGCCGCCGGCGGTATTGTCATGTGCACCCTGCTCGCTATTTCTTGCTTGCATGGGTTTACGTCTTAGCTACCGGACGCTGGCTTAAAAGTGCATCCTCGCCAGGAACCTCAGTAGATCCCTGCCTCACACATGCTGTAGACCAGTGTTACTGAGACGCCGGTGGGGTGGATGAGGTCCATCGAGAGGGTCCCAACGTCAGCGTGTTTGATGTCCACCCGAACCTTGGCAGCGGAGCGGCAAGACCGAGTCAGGAAGCGGGGGAAGGGCGGGGGCGCCTTCCAAGCTTGAGCGCGGTCATGCAAGGCTCACCTCGATCTGGTTGACCGTCGGCTTCGTGGTCTTGCATCTGCGGGACGAAGGCGCAAGAATGCTTCTGCTCGCATTGCCAAAGCGATTGTATGACTTAATCTAAGCTGGAAGCGCTGGGCTGGGTGCAGAAACTTAATGAAGCGCGGGGGCCCAGTGGCGCGGTCCGCACGAAGCTCCGGGGGCGCAGGGGGCGGAGGGACGTTGCGGCACGCGGGTTGACATGTGCGCGCCAAGGCGGACCGCAACAAAGTGTTGCAACTACCGCAACTATGCTTCATCGTATCATGTTGAACAGTAACATCAAGCTCGGCCTGGGCTTTATCTAGGGTGGTCGCACCAAAGTCGCGCGAATTTGCCTGATCGCTCGTCAGCGCAAAGTTGACGGAACCAACTCGCGTCTACCTCCACACAGCCCTAGTTATCATAGATATGAGCATTAAAGCACGCCTAATATGGGTGCGCGTTCTTCATGGACATGTTGATGAGTTCGCGACGGGTCGATACGCGCCCCGTTATCGACGCGGCCGTATATAGATTAGGAACTCGTCGCGTTGGGCATCGCAGTCTGGCGTGGGGGGTGAGCTTTCGCGACGCTCCATGACACTGCTCCTCAGCTGGACTTGAGCAGACGTTTGCGGCGCTGCTCCGGCCAGGAGGCAGAAGCCTGGCAGCGGGGGCCCGGCCCCTAACCTACAACAAGTACGTTTGGTGTTTCACGCTGAGCTTCAAGCCGTGGGACAGTTTGCACCCGAAGTTTGGCGCCGGACCAGGTGTGTTGCCTTGGCGCCCCCGCTCCTCCAGCTCCTCCGTCCCATGCACGCATACCCGCTCAAAGTCGCTTTCGTGTCCAGTGTCTTGCGCGTCATGATGGCCGCCGGGGGACTGTAGGCGTAGGAAGCGCGGCATGCGCTGGGAGGCGATGGCGGCGGCGGTGGTGGCGGCGGGGGCGGGGGTGGGGGTATCTGCACGCCCTCACCTGGGGACGGACGGGCGGGAAACAGCCAGCGTCCGGGGGTGGGAAGTCGGTTCAGCAGTGAAGAAGAGCACGGCCGCTTGGAAGGAAAGCACAGCCAGCGCATGACGGCTAATAACGCCAGACGACCTACCCCCGAGGATAGTGACGGCAAAGCCGCGCAGCCTGTAGCTCTTGGCCGGATCCGGCTTCTTGGTAAGGGAGTCGTACACCTGCATGCATGCGCACAGCCAATGCACGCGCACTAGGTTAAAGCATCACCCCCACCCGCCGCTAGACACACCTTGCTTGACTGTCCCGGGGGCACGTGCTGCCGTGACTTATGCTTTGGTCAATGCTCACCCTCAGAGTCCACTCGCCGGCCGGGTTGATGCCCTCAAAGGCCTCGAAGGAGTTCTCCGGACCGTAGGTGCCCCCCACGAGGAGCTTGGCACTTGGGCTGGTCACGTCCTTCATGGAGGTCGATGCGGCCATGCTGAAGACGTACTCGCCATCGAGGGCCAGCTTGCCGCCTGGAGGGGGCATGTGTGCAGCGGTTCGAAGGGCTCGCTCAGAGCCGGGCGGCGGGCGCGCGGGTGTGCGGGATGGAGGGAGCTCCCTCGAGGGTCTGTGCAGGAGGCCATGAGCGAGACCCAGTCCTGGCTGCTGCTGATGAGCGAGTGGGCACGTGCTTGTGACTCCATGTACCCACCCCAAGAGCTAGTAGTGCAAGCCAGTGTCACGCTCCGCCACGCACGCGCCCATGCCCACCTCTCTTGCGCACGAGGTTGACCGAGTCACCGTCTGGGTTGGTCAGGGTGAGGGTGAGGGCGGCCATCTGGGGGTGCACGATGTCCACCAGAACCTCCAGCTGCGATGCCACCAGGTCTGAGAGCACACAGCTGCAAGCACGCACAAAGACCAACGGACCGGGCAGGTTCCTTAACGGCCGCAAGGGCACGGATTTCGCCGGGAAGGATGCCTGCTGGTACGGACATCTCACGACAGCCCCGCCAGCTCGCTTCGCTAGCTATTGGGTTGCTTGACTCCACGTTGCTCACTCATCGGGAATAGAGACCATCGCGTACAGGGATTTCTTGTATCCAATCTTGACAGGCGGGTCTGGCGCATAGGTGCCGCTGCACTCTTGGCCAGGGGTGTATTCAGGTGGCGGCGCATACAGAGCTGTGCGTTGCATGGGCGGGCAGAGGGCAAGCACGTTCAGAAGGACATGCTTGTTTTGATGTAAGAACATCGCTCCAGACGCGCTTGCATGTAGCGCGCTTACACTCAGGCGCCACGCGCGGTGGGGGAGGTGAGGGACGCGGACTCGGCGGAGGGGGCGGAGGGGGCGGAGGGGGTGAGGGTGGGGGTGGCGGCGGAGGTGAGGGCGGCGGAGGCGGGGGTGACGGCGGAGGCGGCGGGCGCGGCTCGTCTGCATTCATGTGGGGGGCCGGGAGCCACCAAACCTTTCTGGGTGGATGTCGTGGCGTGTGCTCCAACCAGCGCTATGCATTCCTTACATCCAGGTGCGGGCAAAGGCACTCCGCGGCAGTCCAATATCTCGGCGCAGGGGTACTTGGTCACCTTCTTGCAGCAGTACTCTGGCAGGAGGGGCAGGCGAGACGTGTGCGCATGTACGGGAACTTAACATCGCACACCCCGATGTACGAGCAGCCCTTCAACTCTGGCCCTAACGGAGCGTGCGGGTTGGGTCATCGCGTATGTAACACCCCGATGTACGGCACGTACGGCATCCACCTTTGTTGGGACTAATGAGGCCGCAAGATTGGCTCTTCTGCTCGGCCCATCCGCTCCTGCGCATGCACGCAAATCACGGTTACCATGCGCTCGTCCAGACACCCGACTCATCAGCACACCCGGCAGGCACATGACCGACCAGCAGCCACCGAAGTCACAGCCGGTCCCTGCAAAACCGGTCGAGGAGTCAAGCAAGAAACGAAGAGAGCAGATCCTGCTTCCCACGCTCATGAATCCCATCTGGTGTATCTGGTGCTCACACTTGCAGTTCGTGTCGTCAATGCCGGCGTAGGGTTCTCCATCTTTCACGTAGCCCGGAGGGCAGGCATCAATAAACGTGTTCTTGTGGCCTGTGGCGCACCTGCAACGCAGAACACTAGTCAAGCTCAGCTTCTCACAAGGTCCCGTACGTACCTCCCTCCCGCTTTTCGCTGCATGCCCCTCGCTCCATTCCGCGAGCGCTTTGCATTCCTCCCGCCCTACCTGCGCCTTCCCGTGTGCGCATTCCTTCCCTACCTTGTCCCCACGCACCCTGCCTTGCTTTCAGCGTCTTCCTACCCTTTTCCGAGGTGCAGTGCATGCTTGCCGTACATGCCCGTACATGACCCCCATACATTCAGTCACCCCACTGACTTGTGCTCTTCGTCGCAGGAGGCCTCGTCCTGCGTGTCGTAGCCCGTGCAGCCAGGCACCGGATACCAGTGCCACACGATGGTGACAGGGGGTGGCGGTGGTTCCTCGAGCCACGCGCACGAACTGTGGGAATTGGATGAAGTGGGCGGGTACATATGAGCGAGGGTCTGTGCAGCGGAAGACTGTGGCACACGTGCCGTCTTGCATGGCAAAAGGAAAGAACTGAATATCAGCTCCCGACGGCCCCACTGCAACGGGGCTGAACGGGGCAACGGGGCAACTGGCTAGTCCCCGCCGCGTGACTCACGCCTGTCCGCGGCAGGTCTTGATGAGCAGCGTGAACTCCTTGCAGCACCTCTCCTGTGTACAGACATGTTGAGGTCAGGGCGGGTGGAGGTGGTCAGGGAAGCCCGAAGGTGTGAAAGGTGGGGGTTGACATTGCTGCTCCGTCCGGCCTTACGTCGTGCATGATTCCACTGGGCCATCCGCAGTCTTTCTTTGACACCTCCTTCCAGCCAGAACTGCACACAACGCAGGCGCAAGTCAGGCCATCAGTTCACGTCATTTCTTTAGCGAGGGGGGGATGGAACGCACAAACGGCACGACCGCGGACTCACTCGCAGCCGCCAGGACCGCAGCCGTTGTACTTGCAGTTATTCATGTCCACATCCTTTTGGGTCCGCTCACCAATCTCAACAGAGCCCTGCGCATGCATTCAGCACGTCGGCGGGGACGGGAAGCACGCATGAGCCGGTGCGCCGCAGGGCATGCATGGGGGCCCCGGGCCGGGGGGGAGGGCGGGCGGCACGGGGCCGCGCGCGTGGGGCGGCGGCGGGGCATGCGGGCTGGGAGGGTGTGCCGGATCGGCTGACGGGCACCGCAATCCCCAGTGAAGGAACTTACCGCGGGGCATATGGAGGGGAACTCCACGACCTCGGGGGTCAAGCACCTGCATGCAGCGGCGGCGGAGGGATGGGCTCTCACGGGCGTGGCGGGCGGGCCCGCCAGAGTGGCTGAGTCGCTCGCTGCCCCGACAAACGCCGTCTTCCGGAATCAGCATTTCTTCACAGCATTGGGTCTAAGACGGCGATCCGCACGTTGTGCGCCATCGAGCCCATCCAGCCCAGTCGCCTTGTTTCAACACATCGCTCGCACGCGCGCGAGCGTACGGTGCTGCGGCACGGAGCATCCGAGCCCGCACTTACAGTCCAGCATCGTTGCAGCCCTCATTGCAGGCCTCGTTTGCTTCCCAGTGACCCGCGAGCAGACCGCGAATGAAAACGCAGCAAAGCAGTGCGCCCAGCCCACGCTGGGGCCGCACATTGTTTCGACGCATGTTGGACTATGCTTTTACGGGTGGCTCGCAAGTTTGCGACGTGAAATGAACTTTCGGGGTTGTACGGTCGGTGTCGGGCGGCGACCGGAAGTCCCCGTAACGCCCCCATGGGAGCGTAAACGCGCGAAAACGCATTCACAGGACGCATAAGAACAGCTCTTGTTGTGTCGTGACTTGTCCCGAAAACGTTCTCTGGCGGTGGGCCGCTCGCAGAAGTACAGCAGTTGGCAACTCAGTCATATCGCGCTCCCAGGGCAACTGGTACGATGGCGGGGTGACGCATCATGCCCTGGCGTCAGCAGTCTGGGCGGTTGGGGGCAGCGCGCCGAGCCCTGATGCTGATGGCTGACCAGGGTGCGTGCGCGGCAAGGGCACACCGTGTGACGTGACGTCAGGCCTCTACCTCTGATCCATGCTTGCCTGTATCCTAGCACCAGGCTGGTGCCACCAGCCTTGCCCAGATGACAACACGGGGTCGTACACCCCGCCATAGCACGTGGTCCAACACCCCCCCCTCTCGCTCCATCCCCCGCGCTCCGCCTAATAACCTGCTGCCTCGAACCTGCGCATCAGCCAGGGCTCCGGCCCACGTAACGTGCCTGACCTGGCAGCCCTTCCCGCAGCCGCCCCCGTGGTCGCGCTGACTCCCTGCGCCTCGCCAGACCACTCCACCCCATCCGGACCCACACAGGCTCCCAAGGGCCTTGTCCCATCATGACTTGCCCCACGACCGCCACCACACCGCAAGGGCCAGCATGGCAAGCCACAGCGGAGGCTCCAGGCCCAGAAACCTGGACCCCTGGGGCCCAGGCTTCGCCCTCGAGTTCTTCCCCCCCCGAGCAGCACCGGTACCGGCATCGCCTCGCGAGCGCCCCCCTTCCCTCTGCCGCTGCTGGGCTAGCCACACCTCCAGCCGCCGCCGCTCCTCGCAGGGCGGCCAGGACTCCTGCACCCCGCGCGCCACCTCCTTCCAGCTCTCCGGCTCGCACCCCATGGCCAGCAGCTCCTCCAGCACAGGCAGCGGCAGGCGCGCGCACGCCGCCTTGTGCAGCAGGCCGCGGCCTCGGCCGCAGGGGAGGCCCAGGCGCTGAAGGGTGCGCAGCGTAGAGAGGTCGCCCCCCTCCAGGGCCGCCCCGCACGCCCGCCCGCCGTCCTCCTGCGGTGGCCGAGCGAGAGACGCGGTCTGAGAAGGGCTGCTCGTAGCTGGGACAGAGTCAGCTCGGCCGAAAGCCAGCCGAGACGAACCCAACTCGGGGCGTGTGTGCCCTGGACCCCAAGCTCCATCCTCTGCCAGCCTCTAACAGCCCTTCCTAAGGCAAACAGTCCCCCTGCACCCCGCCACGGTGCCCCCAGCCCGGCTGCACAGTTGTGTGAGGCCAGCTTGCAGACTCACCGGCAGAGGGCAGCCCGCCCGCGTCGCCAGGAATTCCAGAGCCGCCTCGCAACCCGCCGACGCAGCCGCCGCCCACATGAGCTCGAGCTCCCGCGCCTCCTCCCCCGGTGCGATGCCACAGCCCCGGGTCCGGAGCCACGCCAGCACCTCCACACTCCCAGAGGCCACGGCGCTCTTGAAGAGCTCGCTCGCCACCCGCCGGCTGCCGCCGATGCCGTACGCTGACGTCAGCAGCCGTATGGCAGCCAGGTGGCCGCCCCTCGCGGCCGCCGCCAGGGCGCTCCGCCGGTCCGCCTCGCCCAGCGGGCAGCCCGCCTCGATCAGCAGCCGCAACACCTCAACGCTGCCCTCCTCAGCCGCCTTGCGGACCGCCTCCGACCAACCCGACACCGTCGCTTCGGCTTCCTGCCCCGCCGCTTCGCCTTCGCCTCCGCCTCCGCCCACCACCGGCCGCACGCCGGCCCGCAGCAGCCACGCCACCCCCTCGGCGTTGGCCCGTGCCACTGCTGCCACGAGCACTCGGGCGGCCTTGACGCCCGTCAGCCGGCAGCCGTGCGCCTGCAGCCAGCCCAGACGCTCCGGCATGGCTGCGTCGCCCCTTGGCCAGACCGGTGGGACCTCTAGGGCGTCATCGGGGCTCCAGCCGCCCTGCTGGTAGAGGTAGTCGGCCTTGGCCCGCCAGTCGGTCGGGCTGACGACCGCCTCCATGAGCAGAGATCGCTTGTGTGGATCCAGCATGGATTCGAGCACGCCGTCCGCTTCGCACAGCCGCTGGAAGGCGGCGGCGCCGCAGCCCCGAGCGGCCGCCAGCAGGCGCCCCCAGGAGGCCATGATTCCGGCGCAGGCGCCGGCGGGGCGCTGCGCCGCCAGCCATGCGGACAGTGCCACGTGGCCCTCGCGGAGCGCGAGCCGTACGGCAGCGTCGTTCCACGCGCCGACGCCACCCCGGGAGGGGTCGAGGCACCATGCACAGGCGTCCTGGCTGCCGCCCGTGGCTGCGGCGGTGAGCGCCTGCGGCCAGTCCCCAGGGCCCGGCTTGAAGCCGGAATCCAGGACCCACTGGCAGCAGACCGTGTGGCCGCCGCGTGCGGCCGCTAGCAGGACCTCTAGCTGTTCTTTGTGGGTGAGTTGGAGCCGCTCCGAGAGCCACCGGCAGCAGTCTAGCCTGCCTGCAGCGGCTGCAGCTTGTACCGCGGCGGCCCTCGGCGCCCAGAACCCCGCGGCCTGAGACGCCACGGCCAGGTTTTCCACGACGCCGCTGGCAGCCGTAAGGCTCACGAGGAGTCGCCGGTTTGCTGAGGTGAGATTGCGGCAGGCGTCGGGGGCAGACCAGCGGGCTGCGAAGATGGCGGGGTGAACGGGCTGCGAGAGGTGGATGGTGGCGTACCGCTGCAGCTGGGCCGCCGTCGCCCGGTTCACGAGCCTCAGGCTACATGCGTCGCTAGCTGGAAGGAACGAGGCGACACGGTCCACGAGCTCGGGAATCCACGCCCGCGACCCATCGTGAGGAGGCGTGTCCATTTCTAGCCATGCATCTGCAACCAGCTAATAATAAGCTCCATATGCTGTTGTTGTAGCATTGTGCGTGGCTCCAGGGACAGAGTTTAGGGTTGAGCTGTCAGGTGTTGGCACTGGTCAAGCGCAGGCAAAGCTCTGCGTCACAAGGGAAGCGCCCATATGAAAACGAGTATGATGACAGTAAAGAAGTGAGTTGCAGTGGCGCGATGCGGCATTATGTCCGTACGCGCACGAACCCATTTCTGTTCCCCTCCTCGCGCGCAGTCCTTTCGCGGCATCCCAAACCCGGCGTGCACTTGACCCCACATCCGGCGGTCAGGCCAGCAGCACGCAGTGACTACATGTACAGCCTTCCGGCGTTCCACCCTGCGCGCGACCAGCCCACGTTCAGTTCCGCCCAGCCATCCTGTGAACGCGACTCTCTACCCTCCTTGCAGATTCTACTGTGGTCCGTAACTACGCCTCCTGCCCTGCTCAGCTCATGCCATTCCCCCTACGCCTGCCGGTAAAAGCCGTACCGGACACCTGCCACTTGAGCCTAAAGTAGCACACGGAGCTAGCTGGCTAGCACTGCTCCCACCAGAACGCCTCATTCAGTGTTGTCCTCGCTACCCGCTCGCTCGCCAACGAGACATCTTTGCACAGCGCCCGCGCGCCCGCCCTGCCCTCGCCATTTTCCCGCCGGCACCCGTGCATCCTCCACACCAGCCACCCACCTTGCCGCTCCTGCCATGCCTGCAAGCTACCTCCATGCCCCCGCCTTGACCCTCTGGCACTACCCCAGCGCAACAGAGGGCGGCTGCGGCCCCAGCCCCAGGAGGCCCGCGCTGCCGCCGCTCCCAGCGCTCTGCAGCAGCGCACCCCGGCCGGCGGTGGCGCGGCGGTTCAGAAACTGCGCCCCGCCCAGCAGCGCCGGCTCCGCCCCGCCGCCTCCCCCGCCGCTGCCGCTGCCACCCACGGCGGCCGCCGCCCCGCCCTCCCCACTCCCACCCGCCGCCGCCACCCCTTGCCCAACTCCGCTCCCGCTCGCGCTCCCGCCCGCCGCAGCCCCTGCTGCCGACCCAGATCCAGATCCCGAGGCCCCGGCGCCGGCCCCCGGCGGCGCGGCGGAGGCGGGGCTGCAGGGCCCGTCTGGGCCTCGGCTGGGCCCGGGCGTGTGGGCCGAGATGTTGAGTCCGTCTGTGGTGTAGTTGCCCGGCAGTCGGGCGTAGCGCCGCTCCAGTGCGTCCGGGAGCAGGTCGGCGCGGGTGATCATGCCCACCACCTCGTGGGCCCTGGGGGGTGGGTGGATGGGTGGGATGGAGGGGGGGGTGAGATGGGAGGGGGGGGGGGGGGGGTTGAGGTGGCATGAGTGGGCGTGCGGGACAGTGCAGGCTAGCCCCAGCCAAAGTGGGCATCCAGTACGGCCGTGAGGTGGGTGTAGGAGGTGTACGGGCCGAAGGAGCGGCAGTGGACTTTGGAGGCATGGGCGTGCGCCTGGCAACCGCTAAGTCGGCCTGCATCCCGGATCCAGATGCCGTACGCACCTGGGCACGACGCAGATGTGGCGCAGGCCCAGGGTGCGGAGCAGCTGGAAGACCTTGGACAGGGGGGCGTCCTCCTGGGGGGTGGAGGGGATGGGGTGAGGGGGTGAGCTGGAGCGTGTGAGCGGCGCGGGTGCTGCATGCCCCTGCCCTGAACACACCCCAACACGCACCACTGCGGCACTGTGATTGCCGGCTTCTATCTCCGCATGCACCCCCTCCCCACACCCCTCTCCCACCTGCACCACGTGGTACGAGGTGTTGAGGAAGGGCCCCAGGTCCAGGTGCTGATCCAGGGCCTCCTCGGGCAGCGCCCCGGGCGCCAGCACGCCCTCGTGCCGCCCCGGGGCGGGGTCGGACATGGGCTTGGAGAACTCGGGCACACTGGGGGGGGGGGTAGGGGAGGGAGTTGCAGGTTGTGTGAGTTGCAGGTTAACAGGGAGGATCGCCGGATGACGGTCGTGAGGGGATACGAGCCAGGGGCTGAAGTGCAAGGACGATGTTGTTACATGGCGTCTGGCGTCTGGCGCGACTTGAGTCCACAGTGGAGTTGATGAGGCGTGCCCCTCGCCGTACCGCCGAACGCTCGCACGCCCCGTACCGCCGTACAACGTACGGCATCCACACGCACCTGTACGACAGCGCCGCGCGGCTGCTGTTCTCCGACACTGTCGGCGAGGCCTGGAAGCTGCGGCTGCCTGTGGCCAGCAGCGTGAGCAGCTGCTGGCGCAGCACCACTCCGCAGATGAGCCGCTCGCCGTCGGGCCCGCGGCCCAGCACCGGGAAGCCGTTGTGGCCGGTGGAGCGGAGGGCGTCCACCAGGGAGCGGACCTGGGGGGGGGGGGGCAATGTGAGGGTGTCGAGATGCTCGGGGTCATGCGCGATATCCAGGTGCTAGTGGGATGAGAGGGTGTGCAGGGGGGGTGGGGGCGGGTTGGAGCGTGAGGAAAGCGTCAAGGGACCAGGTGAGAGGTGCGAGGCACACCGCGAAACTCAGGCGCACGGGAGGAGCTTGGAAACGTAGGGGAGTGCTCGCTCGCAAGCACCGCCCCTGCCGCTTCGCCCCTCGAGGCTCCCCACCTTCTCCACCCGGTTGAAGGCCACGGGCGGCTTCCCGCAGCACTCCTTGGCCGTGATGTGGCGCATGAAGGCCTCGGGCTGGGGGGGGGGGGCAGGGCCGAAGGGGGGGAGGGAAAGGGGTGAGGTGCGGTTGAGTCGGTGCAGCTGGCTGCCCTGGCCTCTTATCGTGACCCCACCCCACCCTAGTGCCGCCCTGGCCGCCTCGTTCCCGGACCTCTACCCTTTCACCCGTGCCCCCCGCCTCCTCCTCCCCGATGGTCCCCACCTGCGGCTGCAGGAAGGGCAGCCCCTTGACGTCCATCTGCACCTCGTAGATGGGCTTGATGCCCGTGCCGTCACCCACGGCCTGGGGGGGGGGAGGGGGAGGTACAGGTGGGGGGGTGGGGGGGTGTCGGAAGGGGCATGAGCGGAAGCAGCACCAGGGGGGCCTTAGGGAGCAGCGTTGGGCGGGGTGAAGCAGCACCAGCCTGCTGAGTCCCTCCTAATTGACAAGGCGCGGAGTCCCTCCTAACTGACAAGGCGCGGCCAGGGGCAGCGTGGCATACCGAGTTGGAACAGCCCTACTGACCATACCATCACTGCGCCTACGCAGCACCGTGACACCCTGCGGTGCGGCCGCTCACCTTAGCTACTAGAAGCACGAGCATGATTAATGGCAGTAACGCTAGGTTGTTGGTGAGCTCCAGTAACATGACGCACGTACACACTGTTAATCGCATGGCCCCGCCTAGGAAGGACGCGGCCCCCAGCAGCGCGTAGGTGCCTTCGTCGATGTAGTGCCCCGGGTGCATGTCGGCAACAAAGATGCCCACCTGAGAGGGGAGACGGGAGGGGGGAGGGAGGGGGAGGTTTGGGTTGAAAGGGGCAAGGGGGGTTAGGACGGACGGGATGGGGGGGGACTGGTATGCCCCGGGTGCATGTCGGCAACAAAGATGCCCACCTGGGGGTGAGGAGAGAAGGAAGGGCAGGGCAGAGGGGTGTACTACGTCACGCAAGTTTGAACACACCCGTGACCGCCGGGAAGGGAGAACTCCCAGGCGGCAGGACGGCGAAAGGACGGGAAAAGGACTTGGCCCATCCTGCCAACGCGCACAGCCGCGGACCCCGGGGTCCGCTGGTACCCCACAACCCCTCCCCCACCTGCCCCTGCTCACCAGCCTGCCGTACGCCGCCCCGCACAGAATGGACGGCACGAAGAGCCCCGTGGGCGCAAAGATGCCGTACGTTAGAGCCGCCAGGAAGTAGAAGATGGTGGTGAAGATGAGCAGGGCGCCCACCTGACAGGAGGGAGGTGGGATTTCGAGCGGGGACGGACGGCTGTAAGACGAGAGTCAATGCACACCTACAGCCTAGCGAGGTCAAAAGTCAGATTGCTTCATGGCGGGGACCACATGGAGGAAGAGGGGGAGGGATGGGAGGAAGAGGGGGGGGGAAGGAAACGCGGTAGGCGTGAAGCAGTGCTCGTGGCCTCAATCAACGTGGCCACAGCTCCTCGCATGCCACGCCGCAGCCCACAGGTCTGTCCCTTGTCCCTGCTGAGCCCCCGCCCCGACACGCTTACCGTGTACTCCCGCTTGGTCTTGGAGGAGAAGAGGTTGCGGATTGCATCGTCCTGGGGAGGGGAGGGAAGGGAAGGGGGGGTGGATGGGAGCGAGAGGGGAGCAGAGAGGCAGTATGGCGGTTGGCGGGTCCTCTTATCACCAGTGCCGCAGACGCAACACCTCTCCCTACATTCCATCCTCCTGCCTTCCCGGCCCCGCCCCTGCCTGTGTGTTGAAGAAGAGGGTGGCCAGGTCGTTGTAGGAGCCCCGCCCGCCCACGTGCCTGGGGGGGCAGAGGGGATGTCACGGGATGAGCAGCACCGCATGGTCTTTCTAACCGGCCCACGGCGCTCTCGCTCCCGCCTCACCCGACCTTGACCAAGCTGCCCCCAGCCGGCCCCTTGCTCTCTCTGCCCGACTCTCCTCTGCCTGTACGCCCCCCCCACACACACACACACCACCACCCCGCACCTGCACCCGAACTTGACAAAGTTGCCCGAGTGCAGGTTGTCGGTACGCGGGCAAGAGCCCTCGGAGCCGGGCGGGCAGGCGGTGCACACCACCATGAGAGGCACCACGAAGGACAGCGTCGAGGTGAGGCACGAGATGGCCAGGCCCTCCAGCAGCCGCCCGCGGGGGCCCAGGGGGGCCAGGCTCTTCTTGCGCCAGCGGGCCAGGCGGGAGTTGATGGCGGAGAAGCCTGGGGCAGGTGGGGGGGAGAGGGGCTCACGTGGGACGATCTGGGTTGTTGCAAAACGGTCCGGAGACGGCGTCCTTGCGTGGTAGCCACTGAGCGGAGGCTCATGGGACCCCGCTTGCCCCCCCTCCAGCAGCTCCTCACCCGAGCCCAGCAGGCCCCCCAGCACGCCCAGCAGCAGCATGGGCAGCAGCTCAAAGAATTCGTACGTGTCCTGGCCCTCCTACGATTAGCGGTTAGGAGGAAGCGGTTGGCAGTTGGCAGTTGGAAGGGATGGTGGCGCAAGAGCGATACGCGGCGACCGTCCCAGTGCCCTGGCCGCCGGCTCCCTTCCGGCCCTCCGGGATCCCGACCAAGGTGCATGTGATCCACGCTGGATCTTGCCTGGATCTCAAAGATGATGAATCCACCGCTGCCGAAGAATCCGCAGCCGTGCGAGGAGCAGGCCTTCATGAGCACCCGGATGGCCACAGACACCACTGGGGGCCGGGAGGCGAGAGGGGCGGGGGGAGGGGTGCAGTTGTGGGCCGTTGGGGCAGGGCGCATGGCGGAAATAGGTGGGCTGCGTCCTAAGGTATCTCCCATCCCTGGTCCTCGGGCATATGGGTCGGCATGTGGGTCGGCATGTGGGTTGACATGTGGGTTGGCATGTGGGTCGGCATGTGGGTCGGTGGACAGAAGGGGCGTGCCGCCCCGGCGCAGCCTGCCCCTCTTGCCGGGCCGAGCGGCGGCGGTAGGACCTGCTCAGCCTCTGCGCCCACGCACCACCACGCCCGCACTCCAGCCCCTAACCCCACACGCCCAAACCCCCAACCATCCCCACCCGCGGTCGTGAAGAAGGCCAGCCACAGCATCTGGTTCTTCCACCAGGACGTCATCTCCTCCAGCGCGAACAGCACGCCCCCCACGGGCGAGCGGAAGGCCGCCGCCACCCCCGCCGCCGCCCCGCACGCCACCAAGTCGTAGCGGTCGCGGTCGTTCCAGAAGTTGCGCATCCAGGCCAGGCGCGTGGAGCCGGAGCCGCCCTGAGGTAGGGATGGGGGGGTCATGATAGGGTGATCTTTGACGAGTTAGAGGTTAAAATAGCCCAGACGTTGGTATGGCGCAGCCAGCATGATCAGGGTCGTGATAGGGGATCTGGCCCTAAAGTGGGTGCAGTGCCGGGGCACATCCAGGCCAGCCTCGTGGAGCCAGAGCCGCCCTGAGTAGTGAGGGTGAGGGTGGGGGGGTGAGAAGGGGGCAGGGCAGGTAAGGTTGGGGGCGAGGGAGGCCGTGCCGCTCATCCACGACAAGGCCAAGCGAGCCGGGTGGAGCCGGAGCCGCCCTGGGGGTACGAGGACGGGTAAAGGAAAGAGAGAGGACATGATGTTAGTACGGGTCAGGCGCTTGGAGGCGGAGCCGCCCTGAGGTAGGTGGTGGTGTGTGTGTGGGGGGGGGGGGGGGGGGGGTAATTGAAAGTAGGGCATGTTTGTTTGTGAAGCGAGAAGGTAAGCAGGGATGGCGGCGAGGGAGGAGCCGGAGCCGCCCTGAGAGTGGGAACAACACCGGGAGGGTGGTGGGGTTGGATAAAGGTGGCAAGGACGGGGGAGAGGTTGACCGTGTGTTGTCCGGCATCCAGGCCAGGTGAGTGGAGCCGGAGCCGCCCAGCGAGGAGAGGAGCGCCGGCAAGTGCGGTAGCCTCTAGCAAGCCCGGTAGCCGACTCACCCCCTTTCCCGGTCCTTCCTCGACGCTCTGGTTCCTCGTCAGCCCCGCTCTCCCGCGGAAACCCTCGCCCCCACCCCGCACCTGGCTAATGATGGCCGCTATGGCCGACCCCGCGTGCACGAAGGGCCCCTCCTTGCCGATGGCCAGGCCCCCCGCCACACTGCCGATGGCGCCCAGGACCTGTGCGGGAGGGGAGGGAGGAGCGAGCAGTCAGCAGCCAGGCCCTGAGCAGGTGCTGTCCCTGTGACTGTGCGAGGCCCTGGGCCTCGGGCCCCTGCCATCACCGCCACCCCATGACGCCCCGTGTCCCCTGGTCGGCTCCGCACGCACCTGGCCCCTTGGTCCACCCCTCGCTCCGCCCCTGGTCCCGGCCCAGCCCCCCACCCTGCCCACTTCCCCTGGCCCCACTCCGCCCCGTGTCCCCTGGTCTGCTGTGGCCCGCTGCGTCAGCCCCCGCTCCGCCCCTGGCCCCTCCTCCCCCGTGGGCCCCGCTCCGCCCCTGGCCCCTCCTCCCCCCTGGCCTCTGGCCCCTGGTCCCCACCAACCACCCCCACCTTCGCCAGCAGCGTGTTGGCGTGGAAGATGTACGGCACGTCCACACCGTTTAGGTAGGCCTGCGAGGAAGGTTGAGGCGGGGTCACGAAACCACCTTCTGGGAAGGCCCGCCCGCAGCTCGCCTCCTGGGTTTCGTCTCCCGCCGCCCTGCCCTTGCCATCCCTCTGCCCCGCCGCATCCACCCCGCCCCCACGCCCAGCCCCCTCCACATTTGTGCCCCATATCCTTCACCCCGACCCCCACCCCGACCCCAACTTCGACCCCACCCCGGACCCCGGTCAGTCGCCACTCGGAGGTCGGACCTTTCGCTCTGGACATCGGTGCGCATCGGGCTCGCTGGCTGCCGCTCCTGCTCTTCTTCCGCTCTCCAGTTTATGCGAAAGTCACCCCGGACCGCCGCGCCCCGGGCGCCCGCACCTTGACGTCCGCGATGCCCGACCCCGCCGCCGCCGGCCCCACGTACAGCGTCACCGCCACCGCCCCCGTCACCAGCGCCGCGTTCATGGCGGTGTAGGCCAGGTAGGAGCCCAGCACGTCGCCGCTCTCCATGATGGTCAGGGTGGCCCAGAACTTGAAGCCAGAGATGTTCTCCACGGCAAGGTTGACGGCAAAGGCGGCCAGGGCCGTGACCACGCCTGAGAGGCCGCGTGGAAAGGGGGGCATGGGTGCGGGAGGGGCTTACAGGGGAGGGGCGGGTCTGTGAGGGGCGTGGCAGGGATTGAGGGGTGGGGTAGGGATTGAGGAGCGGGGTGGGGATTGAGGGGCAGGTGTTTACCGAGGCCAGGTGGGCTGCGCTGGCCAGCAGCGTCACACTGTGCCTTCATGTGATGGGCAAGGGACTGCACTGCTGCTCATCCAGGCCCGCCCCAGCCCCTGCATCCCACGCGGAGCCCTCACTTCTTGCTACCTGCCTGCAGCCAGTCTGCCTCAAGCCCCTGCGGCCAGCCCCACACGCCGAAGCCGCACCCGCATATTCCCCTGCATCACCATCCCCTCCTTTCCGTCTGTCTCCCACTCCAACGCGACCCCAACCTCAGCCCAATCGAGCCCAAAGCCCCGGGCACTGCGTCCCCTCGCACCGATGGCGAAGCCCCTGCGGCCAGCCTTCGCGCACGCAATTGGTGCGGCCACACGCTTGTCTTGGCCGCCCCTGGTCCCCTCGGCCCCAGCCTTCTCACGTCCACAGACCTTCCACATGCCCTGGCCGTCACCCATAACCCATAAACCTCACAACCTACCGATTGCGAAGCAGACCAGGTACTTGTTGGCCGAATAAAGCAAAGAATCCACTGAGGAGCTAGCGGCCTGATCCGCCCGATACACCGTATCGTCGTACTCCTCGTAATCCAGGCTCTCGTACGCTCCCGTACGACCGCCGTCGTGGCTGTCCGTGTCATCCCGATCGTCACTGGCCCTGTGTGGGCTCGCCGCTCCTACGCCGTTGCCGCTCAGCCGGCCGTAGGCCTCGCCAGTGTCAGATGCCGCTCGGGCGCGACGGCTCGCGGTGCCGGCGTCGCCTCCCTTCTGCGAGAGGGCGTTCAATGTGGGGGTCATAGGGTTGGGAGGGGAGAAACGGTCATGGTGCAGCTCCGATGGGGTGAGGCGGTGGGGGTTCGGGGGGGCGTAGGGGGCGAGGCGGGGAAGAGGGGCGCAGCAAGACGCGTGTGGGCCCTTCTCACGTCGAGCAACTGCTGCAGCTCCACATCGTCCACGGCCCGCCCGTGCACCAAGCGTCCTGGCATTATCAAGACGTCCTTTAGCGGTGATCCGCCTGATGCTTCGCTGCTTGTTGCTGCTGAACCGCGCCACTGCCGACTCCGCATGCTCATCGCAGCGCGGGAGCTGGCCCCTCTTGCATTCCCCTATGCCTCGATGAAAGACACGGGTGCATGGCTCGGCTACGAGCGAGGTGTGTGTACTGGACGGCAACAGCTGCACAGCGCGGGGTTCGAGTTCGGGTCGCCTGCAGAGCACGTATGGCAGGCAGGTATGCAGAGATCGCACGTGTATATCTCGGGAGGCTGAGCAGAAGCTTTGAGGGCACGAAGGGGCTGGTGAGGCGGGACGTCGGCATGGGCGCCCTTGCGCGCGCTGGGTCCGCCGGGCACGATACCCAGCGCCCCAACCCATACAGACAGCTATACACTGCACACAATGGGTAGATCAAGAAGTCGTAGTCGCTCCTACAGTCCGCGAGGGAGAGGCGGCGACCGCGACTCTGGGCGCGGAGGCGGAGGCGGGGGTATGCGCCGGGAGCGCGACCTGCGCACATCCTTGCTGTTTCGTAACCTATCAAAGACCACCACGTAAGCTCCGGCATCGAGCGAAGCTTTGCCCGTGGCTGGCGCAGCATTTCCGCGCAAAGTCGCTGCGCTGCATGTGATACCCGCCAACACCGCGCTAAATCAAATATATGGCCGTTGACGACCAGGGCTGACGACCTCCGGCACTATGCGGAGCGCTATGGGCCCATTCGCGACATTTACCTACCAAAGGACTTCCACACCGGGTAAGCCTCGGACTGCACGCGATACATGCGATCTCGATCCTGTGCGGTCATCCTGTGGCACCCGGGTATGCAGGCCCGCGCTGAACCCACTCCCGCCCCCCTCCCCCCTGGCCCACCCTGCACTCGGTGTCGGCCGCCTCTGACCCGCCCCATCACAGCGAGCCCCGCGGTCTGGGCTTCGTGGAGTTCTCGGATCCCAAGGACGCTGATGAGGCCAAGCACTGCCTGGACGGCTCCACGCTGGCTGGCCGCGTGGTGCGTGCGGGTCCAGCTAGGTATCAAGACTCGCTGGGCATGAGGCCAGCGTGGCATGAGCCCTCAGCCCTTTGGTCCTGATGCTGGGAACCGGCAATCCAACAGCGGCAGCCCTACCCTTGTGTACCCGCTCTCCCGACAGCTGCCGCCGCTGCTTCTTTGTTCCTTGGGCCGTTTACACCCGCGGCGATTCGTGCAAGGGCGGCCAGGCCGCCTTCCCTTGACCTGCACTCCCGCTCCACTTCCGCTCGGGCCGTCCACCCACAATCCCACATCCTCCCCCCGCCTTGCCCGTACATCCGTATCTTAGATCTCCGTACAGTTCGCTCAGCACGGGCGCAAGCGGCCCGACGACTACCGCAACGGCGGCCAGGGCGGCTACATGCAGCAGCGCGGCGGCGGGTACGGCAGCCGCGGCGGGGACCGCGACCGGGACCGGGGCTACGACCGGGACCGCCGGGACCGGGACCGGGACGATTACGGTGAGTCATGCGAAGCGCACGTGGGGTTGCGCGTGGACCTGCCGTACTGGTTCAAACGCGGGGTAGGGCGGTGGGGTGGGGCCCGGCAGGCTGTCGCCTGCTGGGTTTGCAGACGAGGACTGCAGTGTCGATGTGCCAGCGTCCGTGGCGCGTTCTATGGCAAGGCTTTTCATTTGGCTGCACCACCGACTTGTGGAAACTGCTTGTTTGTGTGAATGTCTCACGCAGGCCGCGACCGGGACAGGGACAGGGACCGGAACCGCGACCGGGATCGGGACCGGGACTCGCGACGCTACAGCCGCAGCCCTCGGCGCAGCCCCCGCCGCAGCCGCTCGCCCCGCCGCAGCCCACGCCGCGACCGGTGAGCGCTGGGGCCGGGTTGGGGGACAAGCTCTGGACCGGCATCACCATCCCCTTGGTCTGCTTCTCATCCAAGCTAGAGCTCCTGGCCCCTGTGCGCTTCTTGCCCTGGGCTCCCAGGCCGCGCGCCGTGCTTACTTCAAACCCCGTTATCTTCTCAATCGTCGCTCACCAAACCGTCGAAGGCCACCCCTTGATCCCCTCCCTCCGCTTGCCGCCCTCGCTGCAGGTCGGCCAGCCGCAGCCGCTCCCCCCCGCCGCCCAAGGTGGAGCGGGAGCGGGAGGACCGCGGCGCCGACCGCTCCCGGTCCCGCGAGCGCGAGCGCGAGCGGGAGCGCTCCCCCGAGAAGGAGCGGGAGCGGTCCCGCTCGAGGGGCCGCTCGCTGGAGAGGCGCAGCCCGACCCCCGCCAGGTGGGGGTGGAGGCAGGAGCCCGTTTGCGAGGGAGGAGCGCGCGGGGGAGAGGGGAGGATATATCCGCACTCCATGGGCTAGGGGCGTGGGAGGGGCGGCCTAGCGTCGTCGGGGATGCGCTGGCCGCCGGGTGTGAGGGGCAGGCCCTGAGGTCCCCGGCCTCTCGGAAGTATATGCTTGATCCTTGCTTGATCCTTGCTTGATCCTTGCTTGATTCTTGCCCCTGCAGGGACTGAGCTCCAACCTGGTGCACCGCGGAGAGCAGCCGGCCGTGGCAGCCCTCGGAGGCGCTGCGGCTGGCGACAGCGCCGCAAACATGCCGGAGGGGAGCTGGCAGCAAGGCCGGGTGGCCGGGTCAAGGGTAGAGCGCACGAGTCGCTGAAATCCACGGAACGGGAACCCTCAAGGGCGGTTTTGGGGCCTTTGCGTAGAGAGCTTGCGCGCGGCGCGGGTTTGCGCGCGTGGGGGCTTCACTGTTGGTTTGCGCCAGTGCGCGCCAGTTGGACTGGGGCGCGATGGTAGTCTGTTCTGGCCTGGGCTGTCCCGCCGTGTCCTGCTGCGGAATCGTGCAGCTGCCCCGTCCCGCCTGCGCAGGTTCTGTTCCGTGTGTGCGGAGCATGACATGACCTGCCGGTGCCCTGATGATGTACTGCACGCTTGATGCCCCCTGGTGCCTGATGCCCTGACGGCGGCGCGCTCGCATGACGATGCAAGATGACGGATGACGGAGGGAGACCCGGCGGCGCTTGACGGCCCTGGTCCTGGCCCTGGCAGATCTCGATGTGTGTGCCGTGCTGCCGTCCGCAAGTCTGATGGTGGCGGATGATGGTGAAGACGGGCCGCCGACAGCCGTGTTCCGTTGGAGATGACGATGGTGGAGGAGGAGCAGATGAAGGCGTGTGGATGAAGCCATACATGCGGTGATGGCACTTCGATGGCACGCATGCAACACGGACTCGGGATCTATCGAGGCGTCCCACACATTCATGCAAGTGGGTGCTACGAGCAGCCGCCCACGGCAGACGACCGATGCACGATGCGACGGAGCCTTGGGCTACACGTCAAGCATCAACAGGTAATGTCCTTGTAGCGTCGTGCATCTTGTTTCGCCGTATGTACCTGTCCTTCTCGTGTTGGAAGCGTGAGGGGTTGCCAGGGTGTTGCACTTTCATTTCCACTTCTGCGGTCACATCCTGCTGTAACGCTGAGACCGCATTGCTTGTGACCTGCCTCGAGTCGAGCTCTCGCATGCCGCGCCGCCCGCGTGCCATAGCAGTGAGGAGCCAGCAGGGCAGCTTCAGGCAGCCGCCGGGTCTCGATTGATGCTGTGGCCAGCCCCAGGTACTCACAGCGGATATCAGCTTAGCGTCGAGGCGTTCGGCCTGCAGAGGTTTCAGCCCTTTCAGCCCAGCCAACCGCAAATGGTCCAACCACTAAGCCGTGGCCGCCGGGTGAAGGGCTTTCCATGCGGATATGGGCCCCCAACCGTTGTGGTTCCCCCTACCGTATCTGCGACTTCGTGTCCTTGGCCGCTGACCCCCAATTCCACACGCGTGGCCGCCCATTCCCACCGGCTCAAGTCATGCACTACGCCGCCCCGAGATGCGGCGACCACACCCACCGGCCCCCGCCCACACATTCTTTCGTGGTCCCAAGCCGCAGCTCTCGCCCAACGCCGCAACCCTCCGCTGCTGCCGCTGCCCCCCCAGCAACAAGCAGCCAACTCGACGCCTCACGCAGCGCCCGACGTGCAGCACACGACGCAGCCTCTTCCTGCGCGTCCTCGCCCTCTTCCCCAATGCCCCGTTCAGGGCAGGAGGATTGAGGGAGGCTGTAGTCATTCGCAAGCGCACGGCCTGCGCTTGTCACCACCCCCCTTCTGGCCTGGCGTGTTCTCCACTCCGCCGCCTCACGGCTCCTCCTCGTCGTCCTCCGGCCCATCGTGCCCCTCGTCGTCCTCGTCCTCGTCCCACTCCTCCTCCTCCTCGCCCTCCGGCACCGGCACCTCCTCCTCCGGGCCCCAGGGCAGCGGCACGTCCCGCCACTCGGCCCGCGACCGCCCGTAGCGCCGCGCGTAGGAGCGGAAGTGCGCCTGCGGGCCGGAGGAGAGGAGGGGCCCAAGGGAGGGCGAGGGGCCGAACGCAATGAGAGGCCGAAAGCTATGACCGTGCACAAGTCGAGGGCCGCTGCGCTTTCCTGCGGCCTTTTCATGGCACAAGCCGTCATCTGAACCCACACTGCCTTGAGCTATCCTCGACTAGCCACCTCCGGCCCGGCCGAAATGGGTTCAGGCATTGCAGCCATGGCTCGTGCCCCCACCCCCCGCTTTCCACGCCTGCCCTCGCCTGCCACTTTGCGGGTGTGATGTCTACCGCGGGGTCCACGCCCTCGTCGTCCCCGAACTTGTTGAGCAGGTCCATGCAGAACTCCCACAGCGCCTGCATGCGGAAGGGGGATAGGTGGGGCAGGGAGGGCCAGGGAGGGGGGTGGGGAAACAGGTCAGCAGTACGACAGGCGCAGGCGGGGTATGTGGGGCGCAACACCGGTCCGTCCACACAGCACACCTTGAGGGCGTGCAAGGTGGGGAGGCGGAGCGCGACTCCCCGCTTCCCCCTAGAGCACCCAATCGACTCAAACGCCCCCTCAGGAGCGGCCTTCCGCCCTTCCCCGCGTACCGGTATACAGGTTGCCAGTCGCCGCCCAAGTCCCCCGTCCCCGTCCCCTCTGGCTCTACCCCCCCTCCCACCTCGACGTGCTGGAAGGGCAGCGGCCGGCGGTCGGCCCGGGCCAGCACCACGTTGCCCACGCCATCCTGCCACTCCATGGCCGCGAAGCCGCTGGCGGGGCTCATCATGAGGAACGTAACGCGCTGGTTCTCAAAGGCCTGTGCGGGGGTCGGGGTGTAACAACTACCGGTATGGTGAGGGTATCACGCCAAGTTGCTCGTCCCTCCTTTAACCTCCGGTCTATCCCGAGGAGCTGTCCCAACCTCCCAGCATTGCAGTCCTCACAGATCGCTCCGAGTCGGGGATGGTGTGCGAGGGCCGCGGGTCGAGCCGGAACACCCTGAGCGGCAGCCCCACGCGGGCCGCCACGGGGGACACTGCGCCCTGACTAAACACGGGGTGGGTCTCGGGCACAGAGGTGGTGCGGAAGAACCTGCAGGCAGGCAGTGGGAGGGATGCCAAGCGGCGGGGCGAGGATAGCACGGGATATGATGCTGGGGCCTTGCTGTGCCAACTGTTAAGCATGGTACGTGGCTAGCTAGCCCCCCCGCCCTTGCAGCCCGCACATGCAGCTTCTGTCTCCTCTCGAGGGGCCGTAGGTGCATATCACCTCATCCGCGTTGGGCACGGTTGGAAGCGGCGGCAGCGCCCCGGATGGGGCGGGGGCGCGACCGCCTGTAACGGGGCATACATCCAGGCAGGACTCGTTATGGGCTGGCTTGGCACGGATAGAGCCTGAGACGATCAGAGCACTTTAAGCCACGCCCACACCCCTTCCCAAGCGTCGGCAGCCAGGAAGACTCCGCAGGTGCCACGCCCACCGGGTTGCGGTTTCCGAGGCGGCGGTGGCTCTTCGTCTGATGAACCGGTGTCGATGTTGTCCCACTTGGAGTAGTCGATGGGGCGGGCCATTCGTGGTGCGGAGCCTGCGGAGGGCCGGCCGGGGGAGAACTGAGTGCGGGGGGCGATGTGGAGGATGTGAGCACGGACCAGTCTGACGCGTGCGCGAGAGCAGTTCCAAGGTACTGTGTGGACCTCTGACAGTAGCAAATGCTCTAGCTAGGGGGTCATGGTCGGAAGGCGCGAGCTTGTGTCGCGGTAATTCAAGATTGCCGAGGCGCGTTCCGGCAACTTGTCGCGTCGCAGCTTTGCCTGTATCGGCACAAAATGCATCTTGCCTGGTGATCAGATTAGCGCCAGCTGAAGGCGGACAGACCGTGAAAGGTGTGCTGCACACCCCGTGCTGCGCGTCTGCTGTGTCTCTGGGGCACGGTTGGGTCCTTGTGAACATATGAAGCAAACCTTATGAGGTTGTGCGGAGGTAACAGGGCTTTCCAGAGGGGCTGCATCTGGGGCCTTGCCTTGGGGCCCGGGGGAGGGGTTGCCATCTCCCCCCTTTACTCTAGAAAGGCCGCTATCAGCTATCAGCCGCATCACCGACTACACCTTCTGCGCGTACCGCTCCGTGAAGTGCTAGATAGCCTCGTTGCTTGTGTGCTGCGCGGGGGCTATGCCCGCCTCCCCCCTTCCTCCCCACACGCCGTCCCCTTACTGCCCTGGTCCCTGCCGCCTCCCAACACCCGTCCCTCGCCTTTCTCACCTGCACTAGCATACCCCGGCCAGACCTAGCGTGCTTGAGTACAGTAATCCCGCTGATCACGACCAAGCCGCATACGACCGCTATTGCAATCTCATGCCTGTGCACACCTCCAAGTCGTGCCGCCAACCCCTCCTCCCTTCCGCTGTCCAACGCGCGCACGCGACAACGTTCCCAACGTGCGGCCATTGACAGCTGTTGCTTGCCTCGACCAGCACGCCGCACTCACGGCATACCAGCTGACCAACAGGCCAAGCGGCCTCCCAACGCCAATGCATCTCAAACCGCTCACCCCCACACATGCAGTCACCGTCCACCTGCAGTTCTTTGGCACTTCACTTGGCACGAATCTAGGGCTGCTGCAGGGCTGGGGATCGATCTCGGCGCAGGCAGCAGGCAGCCGGCCACAGCGGCCCGCATACCTCTCATGCCCCCTCCCGCCTGCCGGGGCAGCTCCCGACCCAGGGCCCCCTGGCCGCCTTGCGCCTCGCGAGGCCACAGCAGCATGGCGCGCGGTTGGGCGCTCGCTCGGTGCCGCCCTCAGGCCTCCCAGGGCAGCGTCACGTGCGCCCAGATGGGGTCGGCCCTGGCGTGGCGCCTCTGGTAGGCCAGGAAGAAGGCCTGGGAGGTGGGGGTTGGCGGGGAGGACGTGGAGCAGGGGTGGAGGAAAGAATGCCGTGAGTAGGTGGGCCTGCATACCCCTGATGCGACAGCGACAAGGGACAGCGGTTGCTCCTGTGTGTTCCGCGGCTCCAGGTCAGGGCCTCGGAGGGCCTCGCCTGTACCGTACCCCAGACGGCGCCGCTCGCCACGACCCCCGCTGCCACCCCACTCGCCTGCCACTTGGCCGGCGTCATCTCCACGGCTGGGTCCACCGGCTCCTCGTTCCCAAACATGTCCAGCAGGCGGCTGCAGAAGTCCAGGAACGCCTGCGGTCCAAAGCTTTGGACCGCAGGAAGCTTAAGGCCGGGCCGGGGGCCGCGCTGCTCATGACAACGCAGCGCCTACCTCACGACCGGAATTGGTTGCAGATGCCAGGGCCCGCAACTCAGACAGTAAGCCACTTCACGCCTCTACACAACCCAGTAATGCGCCAAGCGGGTGTCCTGGGCCTCAGGCCACAACACCCTGGATGGGGGCGCCCGTGCAAGAGGCAAGGCGCCCAAGCCACCCACGCAAGAGGCAAGGCAGGCGCTGGTGTGTACATTCCACACCTGGCCTTCACACGCACCTCTGCGTGCTGCGGCGGCAGCGGCCTGCGGTCCCCTCGGGCCAGGATGACGCTGCCCACCCCCTGCTGCCACTCGGGCCCAGCGAAGCCGGTGCGCGGCGCAATCATCATGAACGTGGCCCGCTGATTGTCGTACGTCTGTCGTACGTGGGCGCGCAGCGATGATGCGATGCCGGCAAGCGGGGGGCGTCAGAGGGGCGAAAGGAGCGGGTGGTGCCGGGTGATACGAATGGGGCCGCGGTCGGCGGAGGTGGACCAATGTGCAGTCCTCGGTGTTTACAATGAAGGACCCCCCTGGACAATGAAGGACCCCCCTGGACAATGAAGGACCCCCCTGGACAATGAAGGACCCCCCTGGACAATGAAGGACCCCCCTCGACTTCCACAAAGCGTACGACACCGTGGACAGGCCGTTCCTCCTCGCCTGCCTGGATGCTCTGGGGGTTGGCGATGGCTTTCTTAGATGGGTCAGACTGATCTACACGGGCACCAGATCGGCTGCCTTGGTCAACGGTCAGCTTTCCAGCTATAAGGCAGTTACAGCTGGGGTACGACAGGGCTGCCCGCTGGCCCCCCTTCTCTACCTGGCCCCCGGACAAGCCCTGCTCTCCTTCCTCAAGCGACTTGAACTGGGGTTCGCCCTAGCCAACACGCGCCTCACAGCCAGCCAGTATGCAGATGACTACGGACAGATCCTGCGATCCACCGCCCTCGTCTCCGCCCTGATGAGCGCCATGGACACCTTCGCAGCAGCGTCAGGCCAACGCCTCAACGTGGGAAAGTGCGAGCTCCTCCGCATCGGCACGCCGCCGCCCCCAGCCCTCCAGCAGCATCCCCCCCCCGGACCCCAGGCTGCGGAGCAGGTTGCCGGCCTCCACCTCGCCGCCTCTGCACGCACCCTTGGCGTCACGTTCTCCACACAACCAACGGCGGCCACTCCCCTCCCTCCCCCCCTGCTGGACAAGTTTCTCAGCCGCCTGACTCTGATCGCGAGGATGGGCCTCTCAGCCTTCGGCGTTGCCTCATGCCTGTCCGCCTACGGCCTGGGCACCCTCCTCTACCACTGCCAGCACAACGGCCTACCCCCTCGTACGGCGACAGAGCACCTAGTGGGCACGGTAGCGGCCCTGACCGACCGCAACATGACGCCTGCTCGATACAGGGACAACCCCAACGCACTGCCCGCAGGAGCACCCACGAGCTGCATGTACCTCTCCCCGGCAGTTGGCGGCTTCGGCCTGCTCCCCCTCGTCGAGCACACTGGCGCCAGGCACGCGAGTGCGGCAGTCCGTGGCATTCTGGGCGCCTGCGGCCTCCTCCGCTACCGCCCGCCGTGGACCGCGCCGCTCGTCTCCCTGCTCCGCTCAACCCACCCAGCAGCACACCCGCTCTGCCTCCTGACAATGCGGCGCCCGACCTCGTCGATCGGTCTCCGCATCTTGGGGGCCACAGTCCAACGCGCAACCTCACCAGCACTGGTGCGCGTGGCAGGCGCGCTAGCGCTGCTGCCCCAGGCCCAAGTGATTGCTCCCATGCCAGCCGGAGCCTGGGTCTACAATGCACCGCTTTGGGGCAACCCAGCCCTGCCCGCGGGGAACATCGACAACAACGCCCCAAGCTGGGGCCTCGAAGGCGAGTTCACAGATCTGTTCGCGGTTCCGGGACTGCGGACAGTAGGCACGGCAGTCCGCTGCCTAGATGAGCTTGAGCGCATCCGAGGGATGCACGGGCTGGAGGGCAGCTTAGGTCGGGCTCTCGCACGGGCGAGGGCCCAGATCAACAGGTCATACACCGAAAGGGTAGTACAGAGCATTTTGGGCACGCAGGTGGGAGCGCTCCCGCAAGCACTCCGCAATGGACTAGACATGGGACAGCGCCTGGGCGCGCTTATTAGCCGGCTCCCGGCCGGGTGGGCCGAAGCAGCACGGGGGGTGGACGATCAGGCGGCCGCCCCAGGGGAAGAAGAGGCTTGGGCGAACATTGCCAGGGGCATAGGCTGGGAGGACGTCAGCTTGGCAAAGATGACAGTTAGCCTGGCCACGCACTTGCAATTGGGACCGGCTCGGGTTAAGCTAGCACGGAAGCATGCACTTTACATTCAGGAGGCGTACGGCACAGACACGGCATCAGCAGAAGCAGTGGCAAGTCTGAAAGCGGTTTGGCCGAGGTTGTGGGGCATTAAGTGGGATCCGGGCAATAAAGAGCCCTTGTGGAGGCTGGCGATGGATGGCTTCCCGGGATTTGGCATGCACCGGAGCCAGTTAGGAACTGAGAACGTGGCGAGGTGTCCGTGTGGGCGGGCCATGGAGCAAGGCGATCGGCTCCACCATTTCTGGTATTGCCCAGCCGCTGTGGCTGTTCGTATGCGCCTCAGTCATGGTATTGGCAGGGCGGTGAAACGACACGAGGTGTGGCTTGCTGTGCCCCCAGAGGGCACCGGGATTCATGCGCGAGTGTGGGACGTGGTGTGTCTGGCCGCGATATGCGCGATGGACCGGGCCAGAAGGTACAAGTATGCGCACAGGGACGCTCAGGACCACTCCTTGATGATGGCACAGGCTTTAGCAGTAGCACGAGGCGAGTTTGAGGGCCGTTTGCAGTGTTTTGCGGAGGTTGGGCTCACGCACAGGGGCTGGGATGAGGTCCCAACCGACCACCCTTTCCTAGCGGCCAGGGCGGATGGATCAGTGCAGTATGCAGGCCCGGACGCCCCTTGATGGAGGCGGGGCACACCCTGCGGCGCATAACAAACGGGAGGGAGCCGCAGGGGGGGGGGGGTTCGCCCGGCGGCGCATAACAAACGGGAGGGAGTCGCAGGGCAGGGGCGGGGACCGGGTGAGCTACACGTGGCGTTTGATGGGATGTGCACCTTGCGGAAAGGGGACATAGTCCTCTGCGGCGCATAACAAACGGGAGGGAGCCGCAGAGTGGGAGTGAATGTGGGGTCGGGAGAGCCAGGATCGAGAGGTGTACGGCCAACAGTGTGAGCACATGATGAACGGTAAACGGTTACTGGTAGGAGGCGCGGCCGAGGAGGGGCCATCGATACACGCTGAGCATGGTCATTGCGTGCCAAGGACTAAGGTGGGACCTGAGTGTGGTCAGTGCAAGTTATGACAGGGACTTGCGTTCTGGCTTGCAGGGGGCAAGCCCGTGAGGTGGGTCGCTTGGCCCCAGCGTTCAGCGCTGTGACCCCAGGGGGGTCCTTCATTGTAAACACCGAGGACTGGGGTCACAGCGCTGAACGCTGGGGCCAAGCGACCCACCTCACGGGCTTGCCCCCTGCAAGCCAGAACGCAAGTCCCTGTCATAACTTGCACTGACCACACTCAGGTCCCACCTTAGTCCTTGGCACGCAATGACCATGCTCAGCGTGTATCGATGGCCCCTCCTCGGCCGCGCCTCCTACCAGTAACCGTTCACCGTTCATCATGTGCTCACACTGTTGGCCGTACACCTCTCGATCCTGGCTCTCCCGACCCCACATTCACTCCCACTCTGCGGCTCCCTCCCGTTTGTTATGCGCCGCAGAGGACTATGTCCCCTTTCCGCAAGGTGCACATCCCATCAAACGCCACGTGTAGCTCACCCGGTCCCCGCCCCTGCCCTGCGGCTCCCTCCCGTTTGTTATGCGCCGCCGGGCGAAACCCCCCCCCCCTGCGGCTCCCTCCCGTTTGTTATGCGCCGCAGGGTGTGCCCCGCCTCCATCAAGGGGCGTCCGGGCCTGCATACTGCACTGATCCGTCCGTCCAATGTGCAGCACCCCGCCCACGTGCGAAACTGTAGGCACAGGCAACAGGCCGCACCAGCCCCATAGCGTTTCGGCCTTGTGAGCAACACTCACCGCGGAGCGCGGGATGCGCAGGGAGAGCCTGGTGTCGGTCCGGTGCACCCTGAGCGGCAGCCCCACGAGGGCCGCCACGGGCGACACAGCGCCCTGAGAGAACACGGGGTGGGTCTCGGGCACAGAGGTGGCCCGCAGGCCCCTGCAGCTGGTGTCCCCCTTGCAGGGGGCGTAGGTGGCGAGGACCTCATCCGCGTTGGGCACGGCGGGGGGCCGGGGGATGTTGGCGGGGAAGGGCGGCACGTCCTGCCGGTCGTAGCCCGAGTACACCCCCGGCGCGGGCGCGTTCGCGGGCCGGGTGGTGGCACTGGTGGAAGTGCCTGCGAGCGAGGCAGCAGCGGGAAGGATGCTGCCTCTGTGTAAGGGACCAACACACACGGGCAGCCCGCTGGCTAGGACCAGGCCGTACGCCAGTCCTCCTGAGCACCGTGCACGCCACCTCAACAACACCGGCCCATAGCCACACACTTTGGCCCACAGCAGCATGGCGCACAGCAGCAAACCCAGCCCAGGCGCACCTGTAACCACGATGGGCACGCCCGAGGGAATCTCATGAAACGAGTCGTACCCCAGGAGGTCATCATCGCCCGCGGCGGGGTTGGCCGGTCCGCCGGCAGCCCCCGCCGGCGGGGCCGAGGGCTCCCCCTCGTCGCTCGAGCCCGTGTCCATGTTGTCCCACTTGGAGTAGTCTATGGGCCGAGCCATGGTGCCGAGAGCGGTGGGCTGTGGGGAAAGCGGGCAAGGGCCCACAGGGTTCGGCGGGTCGGCACGGTGGGTACAGATGTGGTCGCCGGACCAAGGTCGCTCGCGAACATGCCGTCCAAGCATTTACACACGCTTCCTGTCGCCATAACAAGCTCGCATGGTTACGCCTGGCGCGCTGGGCGTTGCGTTCGGGTGCTTGCGCGGGTCAAAGCGATGCAGCGCGAAAGCTCCGTGGAAGGTCCCGAGAGACGCTATCAAGTTCCTAGCACTCACAAGCGTTTGCTTGTGTCCTTCTGTGCAGCGTTATCGCAGGTCCTGGTCAAGGCGCACCGGCCGATTGTGCAGGAGGAGACGTGCAGCTCACTGTCGCACCTGTTACTGTGAGTATCTGGCACTGCTCGCTGACCGGTGCGTGACCAGCCTGAATACACACTCCTCGGGATTGATCCCAACCACCGTGCTTTGCGTGCGGGGAGATCGGTGTGGCTCAAGGGAGAAACACCTGTGAAGTACGCAACAGGCGAGGCGGACGGGGAAGTGAAGGCGGCTAAGGGGGGGCGGCAGGGGCAGCCGCGGGGAGATGAGCTGCGCAAGGTTGACAAGTTTGGGCCTGCGAGTTGGCTCGCCCTTACCATTTCCGTTCTATACTGCTTTGCGCCCACCCATGTCACGTCTGTTGCTTACCGCAACTGCCTCTCCTAGGGCTTCGCTGGGACTGCATTCCCCGGCGCCATCTTGTTCAGGGCGACCTACACTGCCCGTCTATTTACGATGTATAGGACTTCATAGATCGAGGCGTTCACCTAGAGTCGCTTGTACCCCAGTCGCGAGCAGCGGTCAAGCCCCTCCAACATCGGGGCCCTCGCGCATCGCTCGCGACCTGGCGCCCTTGGCGCTGGATGAAGCCCAGCTCGCCAAGGTTGCTGACCACGTGTCCAAGACCGCAGCAGAGCGGGACCTGGCCGCGTCCGTGGAGGCACTAGTCACGTATACGGGCTCGGCAAGGTCAGCCCGGGGGCTGGCGCTCCAGCACCCGGACCTGTTGGCCTGCCAGCTGCCCTCCTGGTGCGATTTCCTCACGGGCTTTGGGTTGGACAAGGTGCGGAGTGGATATAGGAGGGAAGGCGTCGGAACAGCGCTGCTGCGGTAGAGGAGGGACCGGTGCATCAGGCTGGAGGGGTGGGGATGGAGCAGGGGCTTCGAGGGGCGAAAGGGCCATAGGAGAGGAGGGCCGTGTGGGCCCTCCCTTCATCGCGCCTGGCAGCAGGACATTCCTCAATCTACATCCCGCCTTGACCACGGCCAAGCTGTAGCAAGGGCTGAACCCACCCTGCACCCCCCGCCCACCACCCACCCACCTACCCCCACCCCTTCACCCCACCCACCAATCCCGACCCCTTCACCACCACCACCACCACCCGCCCCCCCAGTCCCAGCTGCAGCACCTGCTGTGCTCCGCCCCCGAGGCCCTGACCCGGGGCGACCTGGTTCGAGCGGGGGAGGCCATGCTCACCATGCGCCGCCTGGGGCTGTGCGAGCGCAGCGCGGCTCAGCTGGTCACCTACTACCCACAGCTGGTGGGGCACGCAGGGGAGGGGAGGTGCAGGGCGGGGGAGGGGGTCGGGGTTGACGGGGGCGCGGCTGCTGGCCTCTTCTCCCCTTGTGTTTTGGAGGGAAGGGGGTCGGGGGTCACCTACTACCCGCAGCTGGTGGGGCAGGGGGACGGGGGCGGGGTGGGGGCCTGGGATGGTTGGGTACGAGAGGGGGTGCAGCTGCTGGCCATGTTCTGCCTTCTGTTGAGGAGGGAAAGGGGCTGGGGGTCAGCTGGTTAGGGGTCACCTGGTGGGGCGAAGCGGGTGGTGGGGTAGGGGTGCCAGAATGCCGGTCACAGAAGGGGGTCGGAGGTCACCTACTACCCGCAGCTGGTGGGGCAGGGGAAGGGAGGGGGACTGGTCGTGATCTCATCCCCGCAGCTGGCGGGACGGGGGAACAGGGTACCTGGTTCTGGTTCTGGGGATGCGGATTCGCGGTGCTTCTTGACCTCCCGGTTCATGTTGCCCTTCACGGTGCAAGTGCTCGGGCATTGCGAGGCGCCGTGGTCACGCAGGGGGATAGCGCGGAGGAGGCGCGGAGTAGCGTGGGGAGGAGGCGCATCGGCGCGGGCCTCGCGTTGTACCGAGGGCAGCGGCGCGCGAGGGCGCAGTCCGAGCGGACGAGTCCGTGCTGGGCACTGGGTGGTGGGGGCGCTGGGGGCGCTGGCGAGGGGTGCTGGGGGCACTTCTGGTGGCACCGCTAGGGGAGGCGGCACTGGGCGGGACATCTCCCGCGCAGCGCCCCGCTCCCCCGGGCCCCCGCCCATGCCCCCCTGCCCCCCGTCTCCCCTCCCCCACCCCCGCCGCCCGCAGCTCAACAAGGACGAGCCGGAGATTCTGTCGCTGCTCAAGCTGCTGGGGCGGTACCAGATCGGGATCGACACCACCACCTTGTGATGCTCTTAATTTGGGGCTGGAGCTGGAGCTGGATCTGGATCTGGATCTGGCCCCTTGGGGAGACCAACACGTTGTGACCCTGCTTGGGGGCTGGAGCGGGTCCTTACTGCGTGGGATCGGGAGCTGGCCCGATGGTGGCAGGGCCGAGATAGGGCTGCCGCTGGAGCTGGAGCGAAGCGGGAGCTGGCAGTTTGGGGACATCATGCGGTGCAGACCAACTTGCTGGGCAGGATACTGGGGATTTGGCAGCTGGGGAGTCCGAGGACGCACGTGTGGCCTACTTGCGTGCCTGGCCCCCATCCACGTAGGGAGCTGTGCTGGCAAAAGGTTGCCTGGTGAGGGCGCGTCGCCGTAGCCGGGTAGCGCGGGAAGTGGGGCAGGAGCTGGAACCTGTGGGACGGGGGCTGCTCCGGAGGGGGCTCGGCCCTTTGCCCCTGGATAACTGCAAAATGGGTTGCTAGGTTGGCACGCACCTGTTTATTCTATTATTCTAGGCCCCTGTAACTGTTTACGGAGGGGACGGAGGGACGGGACTTGGCATTGTTGCACGGCGGGTAAGGGGTATGGCTGACACCCTGTCATGACGACGTGGGAACATGCAAGCCGGAGGCTGTGTTGGAGCACGCAAGGGCAGGGCAACTGATGAAGCTAGGCTGGGGTAGGAGATGGCTCGTCGACGATCAGGACTGACCGACCGCTGCTTAGGCGTGCGGGGGCATTACAAGTACGGAGCTGGGTCTGCCCATGACGTAAGGCTGCTGACGGTGCGGGTCTACGGGGCCGCTTGGGTCCTCACCTCGCACTTTCAGAGACAGACCTCATGCCCCCAATTTGTAATTCGACGCCAAGTTCAATCTCAACTGAGAACCCTCTCAGTCCACAATCGCCACATGCCCAGCGGAGACCTACGTACCCTTCCCACCAACGCTATTTTGTAAGGACACGCCCCAACAAACGATCCTGGTCCTTGCCCGACCAGGGACCAGCAGCAGGCATTCCAAGTCTACGACAAGCGGGGCCCCCCACAGCAGGGGCGGGAAATGAGGGCTATGTGGACCTGCCTAGGCAAAGTCCACGAGAAGTAAGACTGGTAAAGCTACTCTTATACATCGTGCCGGCCAGATCACATCAAGTAGCGGAACCCCTCGCATAACATTCTCTGGCGGTTCGCTCACGCGCCCCAGGGCGGCCTGCAGCGTCCTAGCCGCAGCTGGGTGATAAAGAAGTACCCCCGCCACACCCACAACTTCGAGCCCCGAGCTAGCACCCACCAAGGTGCCGGAAACCAGTACTCTTCATTACCCCATGCCTTAATATAATAGGTCTTGCATGCATTCAGAGGGTGTCCACCCCCCAACCGACCCTCTGGACCCTCCGCGTGGCTCCAGCCAGATCAACCGCCCCTCGTTTAGAACCCTCCTCACACGCACGACGACCGATGGCGGACCCAGTCGACCCACGGCTGGCTAAACCAGCTCGTCAGTACGCATGGTGGTGATACCGGCAACCCTCATCCCATTAATCCCGCCCGTGCCATGCTTTGTATCAACAAGTCATGTTCGTTCGTCAGTGATCCAGCACCCCGTAAACATACCCAAACCCCCGAGCAGCTAGCACTTTGAAACCGAGGACTGCACTCGCCTTCGTCTCTACCTGCATGCCACCGAGTGACGAAAGTCACACTGCGCCGCCTCAGGTTAGGTGGGGGGTTAGCCTCTCATGCGTCTCTGCGGCTCTGCGGCTCTGAGGGCCCAACCTAGGCCCTTGCCGTCATCGTGCAAACCTCGCTCCAACCACGGCACCACCGCATTTCTTTCTAGACACCCACACCATTCACTCTACCACTGTTGGTGCTTGCAAGGTTATGTCCTTCACGGCAACTCCAGCGCCAGCAGCCAGCTGGCGACGTCAAGGCAAAGACCGGTAAAGCCGGGCACCTCCAGCTCAGTGTTTTGCCCACCCACGTCCAAATCCTGCTAACCTTCACTCCGCTAGAGTGGTACATACAGTGGTACGACCACGGCTCATCTCTGCTCGTCACGTGGAACCCAGCCATCCGCCCCCATCCCAGTAGTCCCGCCTACCCCACCTGCACTACACCCCGTTGCCTCCCACCAGCAAGACTCGACGAACTCTCGCCAACGTCACAACTGAGCACCTTCCGGCGCCTTACTAGTCTTACGAGGCAGGGGCAAGCTGTCCAGCAGCAATGCCCCTGCCGGTCACCACCGGCATGGGGTTTGCTTGCAGGCTTAGGCAGGATCAAGAGTACTACAGCTTTATGTAGGCCTGACTAATCACGCTATTGGGTGACCAGCAGCCAGCACATAGAGACCATTGCGGCACTTCCGTCCGCCCCACTCCATACATCACATTCCTCCAGGCGTGTAGCGTGTCATTAGCTTCAGTACCATGACTAGACATGACAAGATCTGAACGAGGCCCTTGCCGGGAACATGAGTAACTAACCTTACTTGCCTGTGGCCTGGCGTTCTGGGCGTTGCCCATCCGTAAACTGGAGCCCGCGGGTCTTAAACGCCTTGGCCCTGGCCATGTGGGCCAAGCCGCAGGGCAACGCCGCAGTCCCACCTTTCTAGGTGCCTGCAATGGTCTCCACCGATGGCCCCCTTCAGCAGGCCAGCAGCAGCACCGGCGCGGCGGACGCGCAGACGCTAACTCCCATCCACAGCAGGCCTTGGTCGTACGACAGGCGGTTGGTGGCCACGAAGCAAACCTGCACGCGTGCGGGAGGGCGGGCGTCAAAGCGGTCAAACAGGGAGAAGCAGGATAGCATTGAGATGCTACGCAACATGGGCTAAAGCACGCACGCCTTGGAGTGCTAGGGGAATGACTGGCAGTAGTCTCCCGCCCTCGCCACCGCCGGCAGGGCCCGTACCACCCAGCCAGGGCGCTTGTGATCCCGGTGTCATCTCCAAACCCGATGTACCCACTCACCAGCAGTAGAGCCGCCACGGCCAGGGATGCCCAGGTGCGGCCCCGCACCACCGCTGACACGTGCTCGGAGGTGGGGCCCAAGGCGGGGCCCAGGGCGGGGGCCAAGGCGGGGCCCAAGGCGGGGACCACTGCGGGATCCAGGGCGGGGCCCACTGCGGGACCCAATGCGGGGCCCTGAGTCCGGGCCTCCAGCAGGTGCAAGTACGGGGACGCGCCGGCCTGCAGGCACGCGAGGCGCACAAAGGCAGGGAGGTGCCGTGAGAAGCACGGGGATAGCAACTCGCTGTGTACTGAGGGCCCGGCCCCTCCCATACGTCTCGCTCCTCGGAAGCCGTTAGGATAATACGGGTCAGGGTCAGCGCCCCCAAAAGGAAAGGCCCAACCCAGATCGTCTCACCACCAAAGCGGCCAGGCCCAGCAGGAGCAGGAGCACTGCCGAGCCGACGATGCCCGCGGGGCCGTGCTGCGCGCCGCACGCGCCCAGCAGCGCACACGCCACGCCCGCCAGCGCCTGCGCAGCACACAGCACGCCCAGGCGCCCCAGCGGCGTGAGGCGCAGGCGGCGGAGGGCGGCCGCGATCAGGGCGGCCGCGCGGACCGTGAGCGCCGCCAGGAGCAGCGGGATGGCGGCGAGGGCGCCGGATGCGAGGGCTCCGAGGCCGTACTGAGGGTTGGAAGGATAAGCCAGAGATGGGCCGAGGGCGGGGAGGGCATAAGATCCTCATAGGAGGTTAGGAAAGCAGGATAGGCATGGGCATTCCGCAACAAAGCGCCCATCTCACCCGCGCGTGCAGCGTGTACGGCAGGAAGCTGGCCAGCGCCAGCGTCAATCCCATCGTACAAGCGTACGGCACCGTGAACATCAGGCGGAGGCGGAGTACGGCAGCCGCCGCCCACATGCTCCTCAGGCTCCTGCGCTCCTGCCGCGACTGAGCCGACTGCCACTGCCGCCAAGGCAGGAGCGGCGAGGGGCCGCGCGCGGCCTTGCTTGGGGCCTGACGGCCGCTCCCGGTACGGACCAACGCATCTCCAGCCAGGTTCCGGCGGCTGCCACTGGCGGTGACCGAAACCCCTTGCGCCGTGCGTCGCCCAACCGCCACCGCGCCCCCCGACCCCTGGCGCCCCGTGCCGCCGTCCCCGCCCTCGGCCCCACCGCCGCCTAGGTTCTGCAGGCGACGCCCAGCGTGCCGTAGGGACCCGGACTGCAGAGCCGACTCGGAATTCTCGTTCGAGCCTTCCGGAATGCGGTGAACGCTTCGGGAGTTGGCGGAGCGCGCCGCAGCGATCGAAGACACCGACAGGGTAACGGACACTGACCGGACGCTGATGACTTGAGGCGGCGGCGGAGGCAGGGTTGCGCTCTTCCGGGGCCCGGGCGAGGCCAGGAAGAGGGATCCGCTCTTGGGCGCAGGCGAGGGCGGCAACGGCCACAGCACCTGGCTGCCGCTGTGATGGAGCGGGTTCGCTGCCGAGGCGACGCTGATTGGGGAGGCTGCGGAGGCGACATGCCCCACCCCTGCAAAACTGGTGGAGCGGCGCCGGGCCTGCTCGGGCTTTGGCGAGTCAAAGGTTCCGCCGCTGGCGGGAGCTGGCGGCTGCAGAAGGGCGCGAGGCGAGGCCGGCAGCAGCAGCAGGGGCGTGGACTGGGGCCGTCTGAACGGCGAAGCGGGGGCCTCGGTGCCTTCCGCCAGGGGCTGGCCCTTGGAGGCGGCCGCAGCTCCGCCGTCGCTGGGGCCGCCGCCCAGGCCCCAGGACTGGCTCGTGCTGTAGAAGGGCGCGAGCGACTGCTCGTTAGAGCCGATCAGGCCAAGCAGCTGCGGGGTGGCGGCGGCGACTGTGCGCCCGCGGGCCGCGGCGGCGCCGCCAAGGATACCGCTGACGTCAGAGCTGGCGGCGCCGACGCTGTCGGCCGGGCCGAGCCGACAAACCAGAGCGTCGGGTGGCCAGGAAGGGGCGGTGCTGAGTTCGCCGTAAGGGCCAAGCGGCGAAGGCGGCGCCCTCCGCCGTTGGAGGGGCTTGAAGGAGGGGCCACGCGAGGGCGCGGGAGGCTCAAGCATGGCCGGGGCGGGCGAAGGCGGAGGGGAGGAGTCCAGCAGGGGAGGCGAGGGCGCCGGCTGCCACCAGGGGTCGCCCGAGTCGTGGTCTCGCGCCAAGAGGGATATCATCACTGTCGCCGCCGGCGCCAGTGCCTCGACGGCCTCCGCCGACGAAGCCGCTGCCAAAGCGGGTGCGAGCGCAGGCGCAGCGGTCGGCTGTGGCATCTCAGGCGTCGCAGGCGGCGTGACGGTTGGGGGCCAGTCGAGGACGGAAGCTGGCGATGCTGCCATGGGTGCAGCAGACAGCAGAGTCCCCGATCCTGCCCGCCTTGCCGCCGGACGCCCGGCCCTGACGCTTGCGTCCCGGCTCCTCGGCTGCTGCCTCCTGGACGACGGGTCCCCTTGCTCCCGGCGGTCCTCGCCCTTGCGACGCACCCAGCTGCTACTGCGCTGCTCCTCCCCCTGCCGGTCGGTACCTCCTGCTCCGTCCTTCGAGCTCTTGCCCTTTCGAACCGACCGAGTCTGTCCGCCGGCCTTCTTACTCGAGGGCCGCCAGACCTTGGACGAGCCCGTACTTGCGTACGAGCCGTACTTCCAGCGCACCCAGCTCTCGTCCTCGGGGTCCCGCTGTGGGCACACGTAGCCGTCGCCCTTCCCAGGCAGCCAGTCCTCCGCCGGCTCGGGGCCCCGCAGTAGCAGGCTCAGCACGGCCAGCAGGCAGTGCAGCCCGGCCGGGACGTAGAAGGCGCAGCGCCAGGCCGAGCCGGGATCGTTGTCGCCGCGAGCGGAGGCCACGACTTCGTATCTGCACGTATGCGCAGCGGGGTGGATTGTACGTCAGGCCATGCATGAAGGGCTCACAACGTCAGGCAGGGGAGACCGTGCAATGCAGGCTGCTTTGATTGAGCGGCAAGTTAGGACAGCGAGGCGGGGAATGCGGTACACCAAGAACCCACATTATGGGCATGACGAGGAGCGAGAAGCCGCCGCCAGCGCTGGCCCAGGCAGCCACGGCGGCGGTTGTGGCGGCGGCCCGCACGGGCGACCCTGCTAGCTCCGCAAGCCTGCGGGGTGAGGGGCCACACGTACGCCGGTCACCAACCATGCAACGCTTGACCGCCGCACGCCCACACGCCAAACGGCGCGCAGCACGCAGCACGGAGGCCCCGCTCACCGCGCATGCGCGGACGCCAGGAGCCCAAGGGCCGCGCCGATGGCGGCCCAGCTGGCCGTGAAGGCGAGCGCAGAGGCCGCCAGGGCCATGCAGGCAAGCGGGGGAGCTGTGAGCAGGAGGACCATGACCTGAGGGGAGCGAGAGGAGGGGCGGGTCCCTTCGTTCAGATGCGCCGGGGTCTCCGAGTTTGGGTCTACAGGGGTGCTCGATGGAGCGTTCCGGAAGGCAGATGAGGGCTCACGCCCCAGCCCCCAGGCCGGTAGGCGCGTGCGCCCTCCACCCGCCCCGCCGTGTACCGATAACAAGTTTGCTAGCCACGCTGGCAGGCAGGCAGCGCCAGGCAGTTAGCCTCACCTGGCAGTGCCGAGGCTCGTAGCGGCGAGCGAGCAGACCCACCACAAACCTGCAGGCAACGGCATGGCGGTTGAGACGGACCTGGGACGGACGAACTGCCCTGCGCCTCCTAACCCACGCACACGCACGCGCACGCACCTACGAGTCCGCGCCCCTTCGCAGGCCCTCCCTCGGCCCACCGCACACATGTCCATCCCAACTGTTTCCGAACACATACGCACCTGGACAGCAGGCCCGCTAGGAGGGCCGCCGCGGCTGACAGCGCCACCACGGGCTTACTAAGCCCCAGGTCGGGCGCCAGGACGGGGAGCAGGGCGGCGGGCGCGAGGGCGCTGAAGGCCGCCAGAGCCACGCCCAGGCCGGTCAGGAGGGTGGCGCGCCGCACCCGCATGCCGCTGCGCGCCTCGCGCTGCTGCTGAGGGCTCTTGGCGTTCCCGGACTTGGCGCAGGCGCCGACAGCGGCGCTGGGCTGCGGCTCCGGCTTGCCCAGCGGCCCGCTGGTGCTGCTGCGCTCGGCTGAGGAGCGGTTGCCAGCGGCAGCGGCTGAAACTGAGGTGTACGAGGCCCTGTCGTACTGGGCCCGGCGCGGGCCCGGCTGGGCCTGGTCGCCCGCCGGTTCAGCGGCGGGCAGGGACGTGGTCTCGAAGCGCGGGACGGCGGTGCTGCCGCTGGGGTGCGCGCTCACGCTGGTTCGGGGCGAGCGCGTAGCGATAGCCACGGGGCCGACGGGGTTGGTGGAGGCCCGGGGAAGCGGGGGCGGGCCCCCTGGGGCGCCCAGAGCCAAGAGCCAAGGCCCGGCTGCGCCGCCACCGCCGGTGATGCTGTGCGTGCGCTGCGCCAGGAGCGATGTGCGCGGGGCGTCTCTGGCGTTTGGCGACATTGGCAGCCCAGCTGCATCACGGGGGCTTCCGGCCAGCGGGGAAGGGCATGGTGATGGTCGTGCTGTCGTCTGATGGTGCGGGCTCGAGGGGCACGCGTTGCTATCTGTGGTGCCACCTGGGGTCCAAGGGGGGTAGGGCATGGCCTGGATGGCCTGGAGCTGCTGAACGAGCCGGCGGGGCCCTGCCTGCGGCGGCGGGCTGAAGGACCGCGGCGGCTGGGAGGCTTCGCGGCGGAGGCCCGGAAGTGACAGGGGGACGATGTCGCTGTCTTGGGCAAGGCAAGTTTGTAGGGCGATCGGGGGTCGCGGCGCGTTCATGCGCGGATAGAGGGCCAGTTGCCGGGCATTGACCTATGGCGCGCAGAGAGCAATGGGTGGGAGTCAGCGGGGTGCACCATACATGTGGCACCAGCAGGCAAGCATCGGCGGGGCAGACACAGTAACGCGACGGTTTCCGCCCGTAAACCGCACGCGGACCGCACCTCAGGGGCTTCCTCGGTAACAACCGGCAGCAAGCTGCGGACGGTCATCGACTCCACGCGTGTCAGCAAGGTCTCGATGCCTGCGTCCGCCGCTTCGGCGGACCGCCCGGTCGCCCGCCGCTGCCATCCAGCCGGCATCCTCCTGCTAACTCAATTCTAGCCGTTCATGGCCTCGACCGGGTGGTGCCGGGGCCTTGCGGCCAAGCCCGAGCCCAAAATGGCGCTGGCATTTCGTGTGGGGCGTAAGAAAGGCAACTTAAGAGTTGTCTACATGCACATGGAACGCAAAAGCTGTGGTTCATGATGGCATGACAGGGTTAAGCAAAACTGAACGGCAAACTAGGGCGCAATCAACACCCTGCTGACCACTGCTTACCAGGTCTCAGGTGCACGGTAGCGTCCAGGAGCTTGCGTCGGCATCAGCGAGGTTGCCAGGGGAGTAAGGTTGGCGCCTCGCGCAACACGACGGATGACATAGCTCGGGCGTGACGTCCAGATCACTTGCCCATTCGATGCGTCTTGAGGCATTGTTCATTGGGAAGTCAATGAAGCAGCGCGGAAAGGCCCGTGGCACCAAAACTCGCTGGACGACGACCCGAACTGGGCCCGTCAACACGCACGCACGCCAGCCAGCTGAAGCTGGCAAGGTTCAGTCGCCACGTGGTCCCTGTCCTCGCCGTTGTGAGTACGGTGGGGGGCCGTACCCCGTGCCCGGCCGTGCCCCCGTGCCTCGGGCCCTGCTTCTGCCCGCACGCACCAAACTGCATACTGAGGCCCTAGCATCCCAGCGGCTCACGTGGCGCTTTGCCTCCGCTGCGCAGGTGAGCATGCGACGCGTTCGGGGAGCGACGGACGCCTGCACGGACGCGCTGGGGGCCTCGGCACCACAAGGTCGATGGCACAGGAAAGAACAGTGACGTGAGACGTAACGCAAGAGGACTTCAGCTCGGTTACTTCTCCTGTCGCCCTGCGTGTCGCGCACAGCTTGGGTGCGATCCGCTGCATCCCCCATCGGCTTCACCCTGGCTACGGTGCACGGCCCCTGCGACAGCCCTGCAAGTACGACGCCTCCGGGCCCTTTCAGACCCGATGCCGCCCCGAGGTGGCGCTACCACGCAACCCGCCGCATACACGCCTCATCCTATCCCATTACCCTCGCCCACCGTCGGAACTCCTTGGGTTTCTCTTTAGCCGAACCAGGCCTTGATCCCCCTTGTACCACTCGCCGTCTTCTGCCCGATGCCGGGCATACATGCAGCCCCCTAGTCCCTGAGGCCGCCTTACTCATCCCCGCAATGAACCCCACGCCCATCTACGCCAAGCCTATGCCCCAGATGCACATGCCGTAGTTGGACCCTGCGCCCCAATCGATGCCGCTCAGCGCGTGGGGCGTGACTGGGCTGCACGTGCCAGGCCCTGCCTTGCGGCAGAGCTGCGTTCCCACCCGCCAGCCCTGCAGCGGCAGGCGCCACAGTCCCTTGCTCGCCATCTAAGCACCTCGACCGCCTCCTGTAGCTAGCTCAGGTACGGCCCTGTACGAGCCCTGCGGCGGAGCCGCGATCCCAGCCGACGCTGTTGCAGCGCCACAGCCCACTCGCAACACCGGCCCGGCCTCCACATAATCTATCGGCCTCCACATCGTCTACAGGCCTCCACAGCGTCTACCGGCCACCGCCCCGCGGCGTGATGCGGAGCACGGCCGCCTCTGGCCGCAGCGTGATCAGCGGCTTGGGCTTGGGGAAGCCGCGATCGGCGCCCGCGCCCGCGCCCGCAGCTGCCGGCAGCTCCAGGCTGTAGCGCTGCAGTACGGCAGCCAGGACGAGCATGGCCTCCATCATGGCGAAGCCCGCGCCGATGCAGTTGCGGGGCCCGCCGCCGAAGGGCAGGTAGGCCCCGTTGGGCCCAAGGTTGGCCATCAGGCTCATGGCGCCCTGGTAGCCCTCCCTGCGGCGGTTGGGCGGCGGTTAAGGCGGCAGGTCCTTGTCAAAAAGAGCTAGTCATGCAGCGACTTGAGGCTGGCAGTAAGTATGAGAACAAGTTGGTGGGCGGGCAGGTCCTCGTCACTAAGCGGCCAGCGACTGGCAGTCACTTCCTCGTCCCTTCAGAATCCGCTTGTCGCCCTTTCGCGCCCGCATCCGCACCTGCGCTGCAGGTCGTGCCAGCGGCTGGGCTTGAAGGCCTCGGGCTCCTCCCACACGTCCGGGTCCCGGTGCATCACGTAGGGCGACACGAGCACCGTGGTGCCGGCCGGCAGGCTGCATGGTCAGAACGGGCACGGGGGCAAGGTGTTATCGCTGGTCAGAGCCGGTGGAAAGGATGGGGCAATGGGGCTGTGGGGCCAGCACTGCACGCAAGAAGACTGGCCGGTTTGGTGCCCCTAAAACGGCCCCACAAAAAGGCATCCGCAACCCACGCGGCGGCCACTAAGATTTATCAATAGCCCCCGGCCCGCATGTAGCCCGTCGCCACGTCACTTTTGCCTCGCTCACCTGTACGGCCCAAGCGCCGCGTCCACTCGCGCGCACCGGCCCACCATGTAGGCGGGGCTGTACAGCCGCAGCGTCTCCAGTACGACAGATTCCAGGTACGGCATCTGCCGTACGCTGCACGTTCATGGAGGGACGCATGCAAGGGTTGAGACTGAAGACGGCAATGCCTTGTCACAGCCTTGCAGGACAGCAGAGGCCTCGGCTCGAGCACGCAATAACTACCGCAGCCCGGCAGCCCTCACCTCTGTGCGTCCGGGACATCGGTGCGGCCGCACACCGCCAGGACCTCCTCCACTACCGCCTGCTGCACCTGCGGATGAGGGAGTGGGCCACCAGCGGGGCACGCAAGGGGGTGGAGCGGAGCGAAGAGGAGCATGGCACGAACAGAGGCAACCACCGGGCCGGCTCTTCTGTGGGTAGCCCTAGCGGTTCAGGGAGCAGGCAGCAGGGTCACTGGGAGGCCCGCGCCGAACAGGCACTGTCCAGGCAGCCGTCCGCACCTCTGGGTGTGCCGCCAGCAGCGCCGACGCCCAGCCCAGGAGGATGGCGCTGGTCTCCTGCCCCGCCACCAGCAGCGTCATCAGCTCATCACGTAATGCCCTGTCCGTCATGCCGCTGCCGTCCTCGTCACGTGACAGCAGCAGCCCCGTCAGCAGGTCGGTCGGCACGGGCCGCGCGCAGGAAACCGGGTTTCCTGAAGAGGCCGCCGCCACCGCACACGCCGCCGCCGTCACGCTGCCGTGCACCGAGATGAGCTCGTCACGGCGGCGGTTGATCATGCCGTACACCACCCGGTCTAGCTGCTGTACGGCGGCGGCGAACTCCAGGTTGTCCCACGTGGGCAGCCACTCGGGGATGACGAAGCCAGTGGCGGCCCTGAAGGGGCAAGCAACACAATGCCAAGGCACACGTCATGACACGGGTGAGTACGGCAACCTGGACAGGCTGCAATTCAGGCCGGTACGTCGCAGCCACCTACGTGCAGAGCTGGATTCGCGAGCTGAACTCACAGAGCCAAGCTGCAGCTCCTTGGTGTCAACCTTCGGTATCCCCTGAGCCGGTCCGGTCCCAACCCCCACGCATTCGCTCACCGCTGTGTGAAGAACATGAAAGCCTTCTCCACAGCCGCCACAATCTGCTGCGCATCCTCAGACGAGGCCGACGAGGATGATGTTGATGATGCGGAAGAGGTGGAGGAAGAGGTAGAGGCCGGACCGGGCGTGGTCGCGGACCCTGCGCCCGACCCCGCCCCCTGCTCCCGAGCCGCCGCTCTCCGCTGGCGGCCGTCCGTGTCGGCTCCGAAGCCGAACAGAGCCTCCAACGTCACCTGCGGACCGGGGGGAGGGAGCCGGGGGAGGGCGGAGGTGGGCAAGAGGTGCGTCGAGGCGGGAGGGGAGGCGACGCAGCCGAGCCCAGGTCCGGCACCGCGGCTCGGTGGGGCGGTGTGGCCAGTGCCGGGCACGGAGCCTGCAAGACGTTCCCAGCCCCCGCCTCCTCCACACGTCCGCCCCGCAACCTTTCAGACACACATACACACCGCGTATCTAAGGCCGGCCGGCTAGTCACCGCGCCTACGACTCCCCGGCACACGACACAGGGTCCCCGTGCCCTCCACGCGCCCGCCCCGCTACACTTCAACTCCCCCCCCCACGCCGCCGGCGCACCTGCAGCGTGAGCTCATTGAAGTCCGCGTACACGTCACGCACACCGCCTGGGGTGGGGGGGGATGGGGGGGGGAGCGGGCGAGCGGGGGCGTAAGGAGCGACCACAGCTTACTTTCAGGGTCGGCCACGTATGAAGCGCTTGCGCCCCCCGTTGTACGCCACCAGGCCAGGCCGGCACCCACCCGACACCGCCTGCCGGAACTGGGCCAAGAGGGACTAGCACAGCGCGGCAGCCCATCGCATGCCGCGCTCCGCTCCAGCCCCCCTCCTGCCGCCCTCCTGTGCCCCGCAGCCCAGCCCGCCTCATGCCCACAAACCCCTTCCCAGCAACCCAGCCCGCCGCACCCCCTCCCTCCAGACCCACCTCGCCCCCACGCCCCCTCCAGCATGTCCTCAGTGGCTGCCACCATGGCCCCCGCGTACGCCTCCACGGCCGCCCGCCTGCAGGGGGAAGGCAGCGGAGGCGGGCGCCAGTCGTGGCAGTGCCGCTCCCCTGCCCTTCCCGGCCCTTCCGGTCCCCACGGGTCCCCAAGGGTGGCAATGGCGGGGAGCACCAGTCAAGCCACTCGCCTGCAACCGAAACACCCGGCCCGCTGTCCCCCCTCGTTAAGCTCCCTGACAGGACGGCCCAGCCAAGCCCGGCCCGCTCCCGGCCGGCCCCCTGGCGCATTCCCCGGCCCCCACCCCGAGCCTGCCCCGAGCTCCCACCCCGAGCCCCCCCCCCCGAACCTCCACTCCGAGCCACCAGCCCGCCTCTACGCCCGCTTCCGCCCAGCCTCCACGCAGCTACAGCTACCTGAAGGCCGGGTTGGAGAGCCTCCGCTGGCGCTGCCACACCGCCCCGTCGCTGACCAGCAGCCCGTTGCCCGCCAGGGAGGAGCCGGGGAAGAAGGCGGTGCCCTCCTTGACGTACACGCTGCCCGCCTGCTCCACCAGGACCTGGCAGGGGGCGGGAGGGCGGGGGTTAGGCAGCCGTGAGAAGGCAGCTAGGTGCCACGCAGCCAACACCGGAGCTCCGACTTGCCCTTGCCGGTGGAGGAGCCCGGCCCTCTGCCCCGGGGCACCCGACGCGATGGGGCTCGCGGCGGCACCACAACGGTACCTCCATGGGTACCATACTGGCCTCCTCGGCCACCCGCTTCCTGGTTCTTCGAAGGGTGGACTTGGAGGCTTGAGAGGGCCGCTCCCAGCCCTGACCTTAGCCTGGGCCGCACGCCTGTGGTACCTATGCAGCCCTGGGCCCTCCAGGGCGGCTTAGTCCCCTGCCCCATCTGAATTACCGCTTCCCCGCATTGCACCCTCCGCCCCTGCCTATCCGCCGGGCCTCTTCCCACGGCTCCTAGCGCTTCCACGCAGCGCCCGCACTGCGCCGCGCTTCCTCTCCATTTGAACCCATGCGATCCCACCCCCCTTCACCTGTCGCGGCTCCTCCGTTCCCAGCTATCGCACCCCGTGCCGCCCCCCCTCCACCCCCCGCCCCCCCCTCACCTGCCGCGCCTCCTCCCGCCCCGTCACCAGCACCACCCGCTCCCCGCCCAGCAGCAGCCCCACCAGCGGCCCGTAGCGCCTGGGGGGGGCGGGGGGGGGGGCGGAACGAGGGGTTGCGTGTCACCAGGGCGGACACCGCCACGCTGACATGCTGAGACTCCTCCGCTGGCACCCGAGGCAGCACCGCGCTGACGTGTACGGCTGGCGCCCGTACGACTGGCGCCCGTACGGCTGCCACCCGAGGCTGAGCTATGAGCGACGTGCTATGTGACACGTGCTTCGTGCTCTGCAGTGCGAGCTCATTGCAGCTATTGCAGACTGTCCCCCTACGTGTGACTGCTGAGGTGGCTCACTCGGTGGAGGTTTTGAGGAAGGCGAGGGGGTCGCTGAGAAGCGCGAGGGTCTGCTCTCCGCTGGGGCCCGCCGGGAAGTTGAGCGGCGGCGGTGAGGTCAGGCGCTGGAGCCGCGTGGCGGCGCCGCTGGCGGCGGCGGAGGCGGACGAGGCGGCGGAGGCGAACTGGGTGGCGGAGGCCTGAAGCAGGGAGACCCAGAGATCGAGGCGGAGGTCGGAGGAGGCGGGAGCGGGCGGCGGAAGCGGGCGGGGAGGGAGCGTGGGGGCCCGCGCGACCGGGCTGATGCTGGGGCGAGGGCTGGAGGGTGGGGGAGGAGGCTGGAGGGTGGCTGGGCCGCGGCCGTTGGACTGGGGGGAGCCGCTGACAGAGGGCGGGGGCGCTCCTGCGGGGGCAGTCGCAGCGACTGGCCGCATGCGGCGTGTCGTCGCGCGGCCCTCAGCCGCAGATCCGAGCGCCCAGCCGCTCCGGAGCCTTGTAGCTAGACCTCTAGAGCCATCGGCACCGCTTGGAGCCGTGGCGTGAGGCCCAGCGGCGCTCGACACGCCGCGATGAAGCATGCCGCCTCGGCGACTTGCTCAAATCAGGTCCGGACCAACTTTTTCTTGTACAGTATAGCTGTGTGGTGATCGGATTGTGCTCGGGCGGGGCCTGGCACCTCTTCTGAGGGCACCCCATGCGGCAAGCGGCATGGGGCGCCCCAAAACTATCGTCTCAGAGCTCAGTTGAAGGTGCAAGTGCATCGCGACTTGTAGCTCTTCAGTGCAGAGTTCACAGCTGGCGCAGCGGGTGAGCGGCGACGCATTTTGCTTGCACCCGGCATATGCGGAGCGCATCGTGAGCTTCAAACAACCCGTGCATTGTCGTTTGCACAGGCACTGCTCTGCTGCGCGTCCGAGGTCAAACGGCGCGCGCCGAAAGACTTCGTCCCGTCGCCGAGTCAAGCGTGTCGAGTGGCCTGGTGGCCTGCATACGCGCCGAGCACCTAGGGCTTCAAGTGGACGCTACTTACTCGTGCCTCGGTCCGCCGACTTGCGCCAGCTCCGAGCCAGTGCAAGCATGATCGCAGGTACGCGCCCTCGGCTCGCGACACGGATTGGGCTCGGCGCTCTGCTGCATTCGGCTAGGGCCCCTCTGCACACGGGCGCGCGGGCGGGCTGGGGCAGTCGCGACGGCGTCGCGGCCCTGCCGCTGCCGTCAGCTGAGGCCTCCCTCGGCGCCGTCAGCGCTGCTGCAGTGCCTTGCGCTGCTGAGCCTTGCGCCCCTGCGCTCGGCCCTCCCCCGGACCCGCCCGTCCTAGCTGGCAGCATCCCGTGATGTCCGCAGCATCCGTCCCTTGCCCCTCCTCCTCTGACCTCCCCTTCACCACCCCCTGTCGCCTCCTACCCCTCCCCCTGCCCCTGCCCCTGCGCACCCCCAGGCCGCGTCCTCCACGCCCGGGCCCCCGTGTCCTGCCCGCGGCCCTGCCCGCTCCCCCGCCGCGCCCGCTACCTCCGGACCCGCAGCACCTTCCCCGCAGCCCCCCCTCCCCCCGCCGAGGACAACCCTCCGGTCGACCCCGCCCAATCCACCTGGGATGTCCTACAGGAGCCAACCACATCGGCGCCGCCCATCGGCACGCCCGGCCATGTCAACCCGGGCGCGCCGAAGCGCATCGCTATCTTCGTTGAGCCCTCGCCTTTTACCTACATTTCGGGGTATAAGAACCGGTTCCGGACCATGATCAAGTACCTGGTGGAGGCGGGGTGCGAGGTGCTCGTGGTGACCACGGGTGCGTGCCCCCGGGGCTGGGGTGTGGGGTCCTGAGCTTGGGGGCTAGGGGCGGCTGGGGCGAGGGGCCATGGGTGTGGTGGGTGCTGTAGGGCACGTGGGGTCACGTGGGGGGTGGAGGGTGAGCGGGGTGAGCTGGGATGGCAAGGGTGGGGGCCTCCTGAGGCCTGGGGTACGGAGCAGCGGCGGCAGCTGGGGCGAGGGCACGGGCGAGCAGCGCCCAGCCCAGCCCTTCGCACCGACGTCCTCTCTCCTCCTTCTGCCTTTCCCTCCTCACCCACACCCACGCTGCCCCACTCCCGTCCCCTCCCTCCCCTCCCTCCCTCCACCTCACCCCCTCCCCGCAGGCAAGGGCTTCACGCTCCCCGGCGTGGATGCCGCGGGCTTCTGCGAGCAGCCCGCCACCTTCTGCGGAGCCCGGGTGGTGTCGGCGCTGTCCTTCGGCTGCCCCTGGTACGCCCAGGTGAGGCGGGGGGGCCGCGCCGACGGCGGGAGGAGGGGGGGTAGAGGGGAGGAGGGGTTGGAGGGTCCGACGCCAGGAGGAGGGGTTGGTGGCCAGGGGAGGGGCTGGGTGGTGGGGATGGAGGGGCCGTGGGCCCTGGGCCGTGGGCGCAGGACCGAGGTCAGGGCGCTGCGACGGCGGGAGGCGGGGTAGAGGGGAGGAGGGGTTTGGTGAGCAGGAAGGCGGGTGGGGGTGGGTGGGGGCCGTGGGGGCCGCAGGACGGGATAGTAGGGAGGCGCAGGGGCTGTGGGGGAATGGCGGGGTAGAGGGACGGACGCGGGCGGTACCGGCAGGAGGGGCCGTGGGCGCAGGACCGAGGTCTGGGTCCGGTGCACCATGAGGATGAGGAGGCGCTGAGGCGAACAGGCAGGGAGCCGAGGAGCAGGAGCGCAGGTAGCCAGACTGGCGGATGGGAGTGCGCTCCAGAAGCGAAGGCTTGAGTCGGGCTAGCGGGCCGCTGATGACGTGGTTCCGGCCTGGGCGATGCCCGGCTCCCCCCGACTGCCTCCCCCTGACGGCCTCCCTCTGACGTCTCCCCCCGCTGTCCGCAGGTGCCGCTCAGCTTCGCCCTGAGCCCCCGCATCTGGAGGGAGGTCAGGTGCGTCGAGGGATGGGGGAGGGGAAGGGGGCGGCTGGGAAGGCCGGGCGAGGCCGGAGAGGACAGATTAGGAGAGGGGCGGGGAGGGATGGGTGACCACGCTGGGCGCTAGGGCACCCGGAGGCGCGTCTGATCCGGGAAACATCAACAGGGCAAAGCGTGCGGCCACCAGCCCTCCGTGCTGTGCTCGCCCTTTAATGCCCTGCCCAGCCCTCCTGGTCTCTCCTCCTGCCCCTCCATCCCCCCTCCCCCTCACAACCCTCCCAGGGACTTCAAGCCCGACCTCATCCACTGCTCCTCCCCGGGAGTCATGGTGGTGGCAGCCAAGCTGTACAGGTGCGGGGGGACTAGCGGGGGGAGGGGGAAGGGGTCTGGAAGGAAAGCTGCCTTGGGGAGGGGGGTGCAGGGTTCAGAGGGGGGGAGGAAGGGGCACGGGAAGGAGTCTGCGTGGGCGGCCTGGGACGGAGGTCGCCTTGGCTCCGTGGCGACATGTTGAGTGTGTTCAGGGTTGAGTGTGTACATGCGAGGATGAGGGAACCGGCTGGCACGGGCGCACAAGCGCGTCTGGGGACAGGGTGTTGCCCCGGATGGCGCCCGAAGAAGGGTACCCTCAGGGAATGGCAGCCGGAGGCGCCACGGCTGCCGCCCGTAGGGTCCGTAGCGGGGGTCCGTCAGGGGAACGCGCCCGGAGCTTGGTCGCGAGGTTTCCTATGTGGGGAGGCGCCGCCGTCAAGGGCCCGACGGGTGGCTCGGGGAGCTTTCGCACGTGGGCCCCCCCTCATCCCCACTGCCCTCCCCATGCCCCTGCTGCCCTCCTCAGCTGGCTGCTCAAAGCCGCGCTGGTGCTGTCGTACCACACGCACGTGCCGTCGTACCTGCCGCGGTACGGCATCGAGTTCCTCGTGGCGCCGCTGTGGGCCGTGCTGCGCGTGCTGCACGCCACGGCGCACCTCACGCTCACCGTGAGCCCCGCCATGGTGGACGAGCTGCTGACTAATAAGGCGGTGGACTCGCACGACCAGGTCAAGGTGAGGCGAGAGCATGAGTCATGGTATGGATATAGATATGATGGACCCGGCTTGGATCCAGGGTCGGATTGGAGGGGTGGTGGATCCACGGATGCACCGATGGGGGGCGGCGGTGATTCCAGTGATGGATCAGGGAGGCGTTGGGTTCACCAGAGCAGGTCAGGGTAAGCAGGGGATGAGTCAGCCCTGGATGGTGGGACGGCCTGTGTGGATGGGGCACGAGGGCACAAGCAGGCGCAGAGGGGGGGGCTCAGTCGGGTGGGGGCAGGGCAGTGGGCTTTGGCCGGGGGCACTGCAAGCGCCGGGGTCCCCTCCTGGTAGGGGCAACACCAGCATGCCTCTACAGGGAAGCGGTGGACCCCGCCAGCCTGCCATGACGAAGGCGGGTGGGCCTCAGCCGGGTGGGGGCCTGTGGGGGCATGCGGTGGACCCCCGTGGGCACGCCAGGGGGTGGGTTTGAGGGCAGGGGGCCCAGCACCTAGGAGAGCGCTGGGGCCAGAAGGGGAGTGGAGGTGCGGTGCCTGAGGCTATGGGCGAGGTGAGGGCGGGTGGGCCTCGGTTGGCGTCACGGCGTAGGGACGCTGCTCCTCCGGCGAGTTGGCGAAGACGGCCGAGCCCCCCCGCTCACTCGACATTGCACCCACCAACCCGCCTCACCACCCTCACCCTCCCACCCCACCGCAACCCCACCCCCACCCCCCAACCCCTCCAGGTGTGGAAGAAGGGCGTCGACTCGGAGACCTTCCACCCGCGCTTCCGCTCCGACGCCATGCGCTCGCGCCTGACCGGCGGCCGCCCCGAGCGGCCCGTGCTGCTGTACGTGGGGCGCCTGGGCTTCGAGAAGAACCTGGCCTTCCTCCGCCCCCTGCTGGACGCCAACCCCGGCTGCTCCCTGGCCTTCGTGGGCGACGGCCCCGCGCGCCAGGAGCTGCAGCGCGTGTACGCGGGCACCGAGACCACGTTCCTGGGCACACTGCACGTGGGTATGGGTTTGACAGGGGGGTGGAAGGGCAAGGGAGAGGGAGGGCATGAGGGGGGTTGCGGCGTGGAGACCGCCCTCCTGGGCAACCTGCACGTGAGCAGCAACCAAACCTATGGGATTGTGGGGTAGGGAGGAGGCAGGGAGGAGGTGTGTGGGCGGGGTTCAGGGCATCGAGACCACGTTCCTGGGCACGCTGCACGTGAGTACGAGTCGGAGTGGGGCGGGCGCTCCCGGGCGCCTACACGTGTCAGCAGCGTACACCGGAAAGCGTCACACTCCCAGCGCACGCCCCTCCATCGCACGCCCCTCCACCGCACGCCCCTCCACCGCTCTCCTCTCCATCACCTCTCCCCTCTTCCTTCCCTCCCAGGGCGAGGAGCTGTCGGCCGCCTACGCCTCCGCCGACGTGTTCATGATGCCCTCCGAGAGCGAGACGCTGGGCTTCGTGGTGCTGGAGGCCATGGCCAGCGAGCTGCCCGTGGTGGCGGTGCGGGCGGGGGGCATACCGGACATCATCCGGCCGCAGGACAACGGTGGGGCGTTGGATGGGGGGACGGGGACCGAAACGGGGGGAGAGGGAAGGGGCTGGGGATGGGGGGGGATGGGGATGGAGAAGGGGAGAAGGTTACTAACCGCGGAGAGGGTAGGGGAGGCAATACCAGGTGGAAGGCCCAAGCGCAGGTGTCGCTCCAGCGTGTCGTGCTCAATGGATTCTTCCCCTCCCTTGCTCCGCCTGGCCCGGCCCCTCCACGCCCAGGCGTCACGGGTTTCCTGTACGAGTCGGGTGACGTGGCACGCGCCTCCGAGCTGGTGGCCAGCTTGGCAGCGGACAAGGGGCTCAGGTGCGGTGCGGGGTGTTGGGCGTGTTTGACCAACCGTTCTGGGTCCCATCACCCGAGCTTGGGGTGTGCAGCTTAACTAGTGCCTCAGCCTGTGACTCGGATCGGGGAGCTTGAGCACTCGCTCACACCTCACAGCGTGCAGGATCAAAACCTCTCTGCTGGCCACTAACTGCTTTGCCTCAACGGGTGCTTGCCTCCCCGCTCCCTGCTTGGCTCCCATGGCCTGATCAGGACGCGCGTGGGCACGCGGGCGCGGCAGGAGGTGTCCAAATGGGACTGGCGGGCGGCCACCATGGACCTGCTCAACGTGCTCTATCCGCTCGCGATGGCGGCGGCTGCCGTACGGTACGGCAAGGCGCTCGGCCAGGTGGCGGCGGACGCCATGGGGCGGCAGCAGCAGGAGGGCGCTCAACAGCTCACGCCGCGCGTTGCCTAATCTGGCTTTCAGGTCAGAGGCACGGGTCAGTGCTCGGACTGAGGAGAGCGTGGCGTGGCGTGCTGGGTAGCGCGGATGGGGCCGGTGGCATCGGCGCCGCCCGATGGCGCGTGATATTGTGGGCTGGTGCGTGGGTTTGCTGAACTTGACTTGGCTTGCTTGGGCTGGATTCGGACCGGCGGCGGGATTGCCGCGGCCGATGGGCTCCAGTTGCGGCGGCTTGGCGGCGGTATTGCTTGGTGCGTGGAACTTTTGCGTGGAATGGACGGGGCATAGCAGAGCCTCTGCTGCGGCGGCCGGCCGCTTGGTGTGTGAGTGGGCTTTAAGCCGGGTAAGGTTGCGGCTGCTTGTGGTTACTGATGTGCTAACCGGTGATGTGCTGATGTGACTTTTGACGGTGTGAAGCTCAGGGTAACGGTTCGGCTGCGATGCTTTGCGATGGGTGGGAGCGGGTCCGGGTGCGTGTGCGGGGCGTGGTCTCGGGATTGTGAGCAATACTCTCGCTCGCATCATTTTTGGACCCCATGCGCGGAACACAACAACACAACCGAGCGATGGAGGCAGCTGCCGGGTGTGGCGGTTTATGCGGGGGTGGGTGGTATACTGAGGTGGTGTTGCAGGGTGCCCTCGGCCTCCTGAAGTCATGCGCAGGGGCAGGGCGGCTGGACAGGGGTGATGCTGGTGACTGGCGGTGAGGCTGAGCAGGCGACGACGGCAGCGGCTCCATTGAGAGAAGAACATATTGGAATCTAGGCGAAGACGATGGCCCTAATGCACCTATCCACATTACGGTCGGTACACAGCGGCTGGATAAGAACACGAGCGGGACTGGGCTGCCGGCGCGGGGCTGCAAATGGCTGCATAACATGGAGGCAGCGAGTCGCGGGCACACTGTAAGACGGCATACCAGGTTACATCCGGTACCTGTTCAACCTAGCGAGTTCAGCCCCAGGGTCACCGAACCCCAACCATCAAGGAGCGAGGACCCAGCACTGAGCGGCGCACTTGCGACCGACCGGCAGTCGCACCACCCACACAGCCCCGCTCTGTTTGCCACCGACGTTGCAACAACCCCGCCGTTGTACATAACCCCGCCAACCCTACCGGCTCCGCTCTCCTACCACGGCACCACGAAACCTGCCGTTGCTCGCGTTCACGCTTCCCTTCCCGGCCCGGCCGACGCTGCACTAGACCGCCCCTACCTCACATCTGCACATCTGCCCTTCATTCTGCCCTTCAATCAATTCTTGTCTGGCCCCTGCCTCGGGCTCAAGGCTCGTCGACTCCGCTGTTGCGGCCCTGCACGTCCTCCGCAATGTGCATGGCGGCGTTGCTGGTGGGGAGGGAGGGGGGCAGGGCGGAGCAGGACAGGGGCAATCCGTCGGGGTCGATATTGACGTGCATGCGGGGCCAACCCACTTGCATGGTCAACAAGCCCGGCATGCCCTCCAGCCCAGTCCCTGCGCCTCCGCCGCCCCTCATGCCGCCCCTCATGCCGCCCCTCATGACCTCCAGCCCCGGGCTCGCACATGGCAAGTCGCACTCTTTGCCCGCGCCAGCCTAGCCCCTGCGCCTCCCCCGCCCCTCCACGCACCCGAGCAGCTGCCCAGTGGTCCGCGCCGTGTTGCGCACGTACTTGGCGGCGCCCACCGCCGCCCCCGCCGCCGCCTCGGCCGCGCCCTCGACCCGGTCAACCGCGGCCGCGGCGGCGCCCCTCAGCCCGCCGCTGCTGCTGCCGCTGCCGGGGTCCTGGCCGCTGCCCGGCGCGTCAGCCACGAGCGGGCTCTGCCCCCCACCGCTGCTGGCGCCCGGCTGGCCGCGGGGCAGGCTGATGGCTGCCTCCACGGCACGGACCTGGGCACAGGGTGGCGCGAGTGGCGGCGGTCAAGGCCAAGGCTCAAGGCGGGCTGGTTGGCGGTACCCGAGCGTGGTGGGGCATGGCTCGACAACGGCATCACAGCAACGAAGGGCATGGGCCCCTAGCCCTTGCCCACACCAGAGCTTACGCGCCGATCCCAACCGGCCGGTCTGTAGCAGGCTGGGCGACTGACCCTTTCCGCATTACCGGTATCCGACCCTCCAGCCCAGCGGCCTTGTTCAATGCCCCCCGCCTCACCGCGCTCTGGGAGCCCATCTCCGCCACCTCCCGTGCGTCGGCGGCCAAGTGGCCCCGGTAGCCAGCCCAGCCGCCAGCGGCGCCGCCAGCCCTGCCGCCGCCGCCACCGCCACCGCCGCCGCCCAGACCGTCATTGGCCGCCGCCGTGGCCGTCGGCTCCAGGTGCGACAGGGCGGCGCCTGTGTTGGCGGCGCCGCCACTGATGCACTCCTCCACCTCTCGGACCTGGGGAGCGGGGCGAAGTGCGGGCTCAGACATGGATGAAGGCTTGGATGAGGTAAGCGGCGTACGCCGGAGCCGCCGTAATGTGCACAGGTCAGGCAAGGAAAGCGGCTGTGTCCCCAGCCGGTCCCCAGCGGCTGTGTCTCTGCCGGTCCAGCCCCGACGCCCCCCACTTATGAACAGCGCCAACTACAGCACAATCGGGCCCATACCCTTGCGCCAGGTTGTGGCCGCCTCACCCGGTCCTCCCGGCCCATGGCCTTCACAGGCGCCGACCGGGTCTGGGCGCGGGGACGGGCCCCGGCCCCCGCCCGCGCCTCGGGCGCCCGTGCCTCGAACGCATCCCCCGTGTCCAGAGCCGTCAGAGCCACAGCCTCGCCGCCGCCCAGGCCCCACAGCGCCTCGGCACCCGCGAAGCCGCCGCCGCCGCCGCCACCCTCGCCATCAGCATCCTCGCGGCCGCCCCGGCGGTTGAGGTCATCGCTGCCGCCGGTGGTGGTGGCGGCGTGGAGGGTGGAGGTGGGGGCGTCCGGCTCGGCGCCCGTGGGGCCGCGCGAGCCGTCGCCGGGGTGCGGACGGTCCAGCGGGCCGCCGCCGAAGTCCTCGCCCTGCGGACGGTAAGCCGCTAGCGTGATTCAAGTCGTGTGTGTGTAAAGGGCTGCTCGCATGAGCCGGGGAGTCTTGGGCGCGGCGATTAGCCGGCCGGCCGGTCGTGTGTGTGTGTGCATATGAGGGCAAGACACAGCAGAGCAGCGGACGCAAAGCGGGCTGCAGCTTGCTGGTAAAGATTGTGCTCACACACGCTCGCCGGCCCGTCCCGCGCTTCGCCCCCATACCCGTGCCCACGCTCAAGCACCTCCATCTCTACGACGAGACTTCCTGAGCAGGAACCCCACCTGAACCCCAGGGACTTCCACCTACCCCACGTGCCCTGGCTCCGTATCGAGCCCTTGCGTTCCTGCACCCGCCCCCGCTCCCTTGCCCCCCAACACACGCACCTGCTCTGGCCCCAGCCCCCGCGCCTCGTCCACGTTGGTGACCGGCCGCTCCTCCAGCTGGCGGAGGAGCTGAGGGGGGGAGGGGGGGAGGGGTGTGTGCGTGTTCAGGGTTGGTCACCACCCATGCATGACCTGGAGGGCAGGCCAGCCCCCCATGCCCAAGCGCTGCGGGGGTGAGGGGTGGATGCGTCTTCGGCGGGAGGGGGGCGAGAGAGCCCGGTACGTCCTTACTCTGCCACGGTCCACATGGGACGCCCCGCCACCCCAGCATGGCCTGAAGGACAGGCCGCGGCATGTATGGCACTGTCCGCCGTTCCGCCCCCGGGTCAACGCTCATGCGCAGGTATGAAAACGCACGGAACAAGCCTTCAGCTACCCTTCCCTGCTTGGCCTCACCTCCAGCGCGTCCGGTGGTGCGCCCGGCGGGGCCAGGCTGAGCTCTCCGCCGCCGCCCCCGGCCCCGCCGCCGCCGCCCCGCGCCTCCTCCTCTCCCCCGCTGCCGCCGCTCTGCCCCTGCCGCCCTGGCTCCTCCTGCCCGCCCCGCTGCGCCTGCTCCTGCACCTGCTCCTGGGCGTGCTCGCCGTGCTGCGCTTGCTGCTCCCCGCGCTGCGCCTGCTGCGCTCCGCCCTGCTGCGGGGAGTCCAGGGGCTGGTACATGGGGGCCACGTTGAGGTCCACTCCGGATAGGTCCTTGAGGCGCTGGGAGGAGGGCAGCTGCGGAAGGGGAGGGGAGGCGGAGGCGGAGGCGGGGGGGCGGGCTTCAGCCAAGCTAGGGCACGCCCGCGTGCTGCGGCCGCGGCCTACGATCAGACTGGACAGCCAGGCTCGCACATTCTTGCTCCCGCGGCAGCTCAGCAGGAACAAGCACCGACCCCGCGGGTCAGCGCCTCGAGCGCCCCCCCACACCCAGGGCGCCGCCCTCACCTTCGTAGCCTCGGGCTCGTCAATGCGTCCCTGCGAAGTGGAGAGCGGCGTGGAGGAGAGAGCTCGGGACCGCGCAGCGCTGTGCAGGGTGAGAGCGGGTCGCGCCCGAGGTCGCGGCGCGTCAGAGCCAACCCGCCCGCACGCTCACCAGGCTTTGCTCGCGCAGCTCGCTTAGCTCGTGCGAGCGCGAGGGCGAAGGCGTCTCCCCGTCGGCGGATGCGGCCACGCGGCGCCGGCCCAGAGGGGCCGTGAGCCGTGCGGGAACGGCGCGCCGACCCGGAGCGGTGCCCCCGCAGCCCGTGCTGTTGCGTGATAGTGCTGCTGTCAACCGCATGCTGTAGCTGTGTGAGGTGCGTTGTGGAGTTTGTTGTAAAGCGATTAGGGCCAGGGGCAAAGAGTTGAGCAAAACTGCATCCTTACAGGCCCCCTCATCTCTGAAGAGCGCACGCTCATCCCCTCATCCTGCGGCCTGCCTATGGGCATCACGCCTGCTCGAGCTCCTCATGCCTGCCCCCTCTCCCGCTCGAGAAACACACTCCACTCGTCTCGTTAGCCTGGTATCCCCTAACCAGTGGGAAACCAGTGCGATGCCCCCCGAAGGTCATTCCGAAATCTGTCCTGCCCTAGCCCTCCTCGGAGGGCCGCCGGGAGTGTCAACGTCAGCGTGCGCCCTATCGTCTATTCGACAGCGCGCCCAAGGGCCCCCGGCATCACGCCAAGAGGCCCCTCCCTCATCTCATCTGCTAACCCTGTAGGCTGCTAGTCCAGCAATGCCTGCACCAGCAGCGCTTGCTTTGGCAACGCATGCTTGGGCGAGCCGCTTAGAGCTCGTCGTGGCCATCGTCAGACTCCTCAACGGGAATCTTGACGGTGCCGGTCGACGAGGCCTCCTCCTTGTCCTCGTACTCGTCGTCCTCCTCCTCGGGAGCGGCCTCCTCACCGCCAGCGGCAGCCGGGGGCTCCTCCTTGGGCTTGGAGTCCTCCTCAGCCTTCTTCACCTGGCGGGTCAGAAGGACGGCACACGGGGAGGTGAGCATCAGTCCCAAGTTGTTGCAGCATACCGGTCACCTGGGCCAGACGGCATCCAGCCCCACACGGTCAAGGGCCCCGTGCAACCTTAACACTTCAGCTCCCGAGCGCAACGCCGTATGACCGTTTCCAGCCCTCCCTATCAATTACAATCTCCAGGGGCTGTGCAGCGGCGTGGGGGTTGAACCCCATGCCTTCCGGATTCTTCACCCGGTATGCGGTTGCCCACCCCCCGCCCGGTGCCCTGCTCCGAATCCTGCTGCGCCCACCTTCTCCATCATGGCCTTCTCAGCGTCCTTAAACTTGCCCCAGGTCTCCTCAGCGAAGGCCTTAGCGGTCTCGAAGTCATCGGTGACCATGATGTTGTCAAAGATGGAGCCAGACTTAACCTGTGGGTGACAGCAGCAGGGGCAGGAGAATGGGTCAGCGTCACCATAACAAAACGGATCCGACCCCTCCGCAGCGTGCCGCCAAAACTATGCCATGCACTGCACAGGACAACTGTCCACTCCACCAGCCGCTCAACGCGCCGTGGCCCCTGCCTCTCACCCCATTCGGGCCTAGAGCATCCGCCATGCCCATTTCCTCGCGGGAACACCCGGTCATCAATGATGCGCTCGTCACGCCAAACACGCCGCTTCCGCCGTTTGCATCCGGCTAACACTGCCCCCGATGCTCCACAATCGCCGCTTGCGCGCCTTACCTGCCAGAGCTCGAAGCCGGCGTACTTGAGGTCCTTGAAGTTGTACAGGGTGTCGTCGTGCTTGTACTCGGGGTTGTCGATGTCGGGGGCGACCCAGATGCCCTTGTAAGCGGGGTTCTTGATCATCTTGGGCTTCCACTCGCCCTTGTACTCGGGGTTGGGGATCATGGGGGCCTCCCAGGTGCCGTCCTCCTCATCGTCCCAGTCCTCGGGCTTCTTGGCGTCCTTGTCGGGGATGGTGGCGGGGATGTCGTCCCAGCCGTCGGGCTTCTTCTCCGCGGGGTCAGCGATCTCCTCGCGCTCGTCCCAGTCCTCGGGCTTCTTGGCCTTGGGGTCCTGTGGAGCAGGCGGCAGAGGCCATGGGGGGAGTGTGAGCTGGGCTGAGGAGGAACGCAGCGGCGCTGGCTGTGGACCATCATCGTGCCCGCCGTGTGGCGCGCCGGCAGGCACCGGAGCTCTGCACCACCCGGGCCGCGCTAGCCCCAGGCAGCTGATGGGTAATCTGTGCTTGACCCTGGACAGCCCGACGCTGGCTAGACACGCGTTCCGACAGCCCAAGGACCAGATCATGCTGCCCGCGCCTTCCGCGCTCCCACCTTGATCTGCTTGGGAGGCAGCATGTCCCAGTCCTCGAACAGAGAGCCCGAAGCGATCTCCTTCAGGTCAATGTAGACCTGGGAACAAGGGGGAAAGCCGAAGAGCATCAGCAAGGTGCGTTCGCGTAGCATGCGAGGGGTATTGAGGGGCGGGGGGTTATGGAGACGCTCATGCAGGGCACTCGCAGGCATGCCATGCTCCGACCCCCTTCCCCAAGGCCGCACATGGCCTCCCACAGTCTCCCTTCCCCTCCCCGTACCTGGTAGGTGTTGTCCGGCTTGATCACCAGGGTGTAGACGTGGGTGAGCTGGTCAGACTCAGCCTTCAGGTCCTTCTTGATCAGGTGGTTCTTGCCCTTGTAGGTCAGGATCACGTGCACCTTCTTGGTGGCGTAGCCGCAGATGTCGGGGCCGAACATGATGGAGTAGGGGGTGTCACCGCCGAAGTTGTCCATGTCCTTGGCGCTGCACACATGGCGCGCAATTACCACGGGTGAGTCAGGGTCAAGCGCGTGCTGATCTGGCGCAACCCGAGCGAAGAGTACTCACCTAGAGGCAGGGACCAGCTTGATGTAGCCACCACCGCAGTCGATGTCCTGCTCATGCTTGACGGAGAACTGCGCGGCAATCGGTTGAAGTTCAGCGCGCTGTCGCCAAGCCGCGAAGGGTGCATCAACTCCGTACCTGCAGAACGGTGTCCTTGCCGGTGTTGTCGAAGGTCTTCTCGAGCTCCGCGTAGGTCGAGAAGAACTTGGAGTCGGGGCCGGTCTGGATACCCTTGTCGGCCTCAGCGTCGCCATACCACTTGCCCGCGGTCAGCTTGAACTCGCCAGCCTGGCCATCGCTCTGCTTCCACTTAGACTTGTGCCAGCGGTCGGCCCACGAGTCTGCGCGGCAATGTGCCAGAAGCGTCTAGATCGTGCACGCCGATACGTCCGCAGTAGCGCTCCCCCAGGTGCGATCAGTCTCACCAGTGAAGGTCTCCTTCAGGTAGACCTCCGCGGACACGGCCACCGCGAGGGTGGCCAGAAGCAGAGCCCACTTCATTGGAACGATCAACGCGAAGAATAGACAGGTATTCGCCGGGCTACGGCGACTAGTGCCCTTGTCTTGTGCGCACGAGCTCCGTGGTCGACTAACTGGCTAATGGGCTGCAGCAGGGGCGCTGCGCGGGACAAGAACGCGAAGTTGCCGTACGAGACACCGTGGCCATGGCGATGCAGCGGGCCGAACCGATGCTTCTAGCCTCCCCGTGTGCCGCTGGGTATAGACTCTGCTCACCCAGATGATCGGCACTGGCCCTAGAGTGAACAGTGTCCGGGGTACGCAGTTGATGATCGCAACATACATTTGGCGCCATCCGCGGCCTTCTCGCGACCCAGCAACAGCCGCGGGTGCAATGCCCTGACGCGAGCACCCCCAGCACTGCTCCATCTGTGGAAGCAATAACAGTGGGGTTTGTAGCCGGGGAATACTTCCCGAGCGCTCCTAACACCCGCGGACCTTCGTCCACACGGCCACGCACGTGGGCGAGCGGCCAGCGCGCGCACTGCCTCCCCCGCAGCCCTCTACCGGAGGCGCAGTCCCGGTTGCTGGCTCCTGGACCTGGTGCTATGGCTGGTATCCTGCCGGCGGTTCGCCCTGCTCCCTTTCCCCCCCCCTCCCAGTCGTGTTCGGGCGGGTGGTGGAGGGCATGACTACGGTTAAGCGGATGGAGGTGGTGGGGCAGCGCAGCGGCAAGCCCAGCCGCCGCGTCATCATCACCGACTGCGGACAGGTGGGCGGCAGGCGGGGAAGCTAGAGGTGGTGGCTGGGCGGGCAGGGGCCAGTGGCTGGGGCGCAGTGGGGCCCTACCGTAAGCAGCAAGCAGCGCCAGGGTTGCGGGCTGCGGCCTGCTGGATGACGGGCGAGGCCTGGTGGGCCGGGCGGAGCGCCTGTGGGCGACGGGTTTTGGGCAGGGCGGGGCGGGGCCCGAAGCAGGTCGGGCCAAGCCCTCGGTACAGCGGAGGGTACCCAGGGCGGTCACGTCGCTCGGCCCATGGCCCTGGCGACCCTCACGTGGCCTCCGCTAGGCCTCCGGCCGTCCGGAGTCTCCTATCCCGCTCTGTCGCCTGAACTAGCTCAGCTCGCCCCGCCCTACCCCATCCAGTTCTGGCGATCCCTCAGGAACCGCTCCATCCTTCACCTCCCCTCCTCTCCCCTTCCCTCCCCTCCCCCTCCCCAGCTGCCCAGCAAGCTGCAGGCGGCGCTCCGGGTCAAGGCGGAGAAGGAGGAGGTGGCCAAGCTGCGGGCCGACCCCAACGCCATCAACCCGGACCAGGAGTCCCTGTCGCGGCTCAAGGCGCTGCAGGCCCAGGCCCAGGCCCAGGCCCAGCAGGGGACCAAGAAGCGGCCCGTGGCAGTGGCGGGGTCGCTGGGGGCCGTGGCGGCGCAGCTGGGCTTCCTCGGGGAGGCGGGCGGCAAGGAGGGGAAGAAGGCGCGCAGGGGCAAGGGCAAGGGGAAAGCTGCGGCGGAGGGCGAAGCGGCGGCCGTCCACTACGTCGCCCTCAGCCGCCTGACGTCACCTGAGGGCGGCTACCTTGCTTCCCCTGACAACCTCACGTCCGACAAGATCAAGGTCGACCCCGCCGTTGCGGCGGAGATGGCCCGCCTGAGGTCCCAGGCGCGGGTCTGCCTCTCCGTCCAGCCCCTCTACCCCGCCCCGCCCGGCACCCACACTGATGTCACGCTCAACGTTTGCGGCCTGGCCAGCAAGCTGGATGACGTTCAGCGCGACCCCTGTGCTCCCTGCCTTCCCCTACTTCGCGAGAGCGGATGGCCCTGGACGACGCCATGGGGTCATCGTGTACTGCAAGGTGCCCCTGCAAGAGCTAGGCGCCAGCACGGGGCAGCATGGGCAGATCATCGACGTCCGTGTCGCTACTGCACCTCTCGCCAGTGTGGTGTTGGCCGGTTACCGCCGCCCGAACGGAGCGTCCGCTGCTTTTCTGTCTGCCGTGCTGCGGGCCTGCAGAAGCTGCCGAGCCCAGCGTGCGGCCGCCGCGCATCGTGCTTGCCGGCGACCTGGCTAGCCCAGAACGCCTGCGCCGGCTGTGTGCGGCCCGTGCCTTGGCCGACTGCACGACCACATCTCAACCACATCTGCGCCTCCATTGCCCCTGTGGCGGCTGGTCGCCTATGGTGCTACTACTCTGAACCACGTCCCCGTCTATGCCCTGCGCTGTGTGCTAGACGGAGCGGGGCGGCGGAGCGGGCTCTGGAGTTGCAGGTGCGGCCGGGGGTGTCCCTGGGCTTAGCGCGTCTTGCACATCAGCCCCCAGGTCCCTCGACTTGCCGCCCCTCGCTTGGGTCGAAGCCTCCCTTTCCTCGCGCGTCCGCCTGGCACCTGAGCCCCTTCACCCCGCCCCCTTCGCCTCTACCCGCCCTGCAGAACCGTACCGGCCCTCATGCCAAGCCCCTCCGGCGCTGTGTGCTAGACGGAGCGGGGCGGCTGGGCGGGGTCTGGACTTGCAGGTACGGCCGCGGTGACTGCGCGGAGCTCCTGCTTGACTTGGTTCATTGGTTCAGTTTTGGTCTCCAATGCCCGGCCATATCCTCACGCAGGGGGCAGCGCGGTGACGTGTGGGTTAGGGGCGGCTGGTTGTGGGCAACCATGTGGGGGTCGCGGGGGCGTCCGGTTTGCAGGGAGATTTCGTGTTCATGTGTTTATGGCAAACTGCACTGCCAGCTGAGGACCTGCTGGGCCTGACGCAATGCGCATGGACGCTTAGCTTGACCGGCGCTGGGGCATGTTCGGTCTAGTCCACTCTGATCGGGGTGCCCTCTTATCGCAAAATTGCCATCCCTTCATCCGACTTCACCTGCCCAGTTTACCGCAGCACATCCTACACCCGGCCCTCGTGCCATCGTGCTCTGCGCTGCATTGCGCTTTGCTTTAACCCAGCCCTCGTTACCGCTAGCCGCGATTCTGGTCCGAGCGCTAGCCTTGTGAGGCGTGAGGCGTGGTGACATTGCCAACGAGACGTCCGAGCACGCTGAGTCGTGGATGCTACAAAGGTGTGCGCCATATGAAGGCCGCCCGGGCCTGGTCTAGGTGACTGCAACGGTCACGAGCGTGCTGAACACGCGTGGAGACATCGATGCCGACGATCCGCGAGGCGCTGGTCGGGGTGCCTGGAGAGAACACAGAACCAGTGGCCCCAATCGTCGCTGTCCTTCAGCAATACGGCTTCGATGTGGACGCTGAGCTCGTCAAGAGCCGTGCGTTCCTCCGGTTGCAGCCGGAGGACTCCTGGAAGCAGCTGAACTTCCGGCAGCGCGAAGTCCTTGAGAAGGTCATTGAAGGTGCGTTCAAGTTTCTACCTACTTTAGCCTCAACCGTTTGGCTTGAAGGGTCGCCAATTGGCAATTTGCCAAGCCAGGGTTCTTACTACACAAGGCCATCTGCTTTCCACCTGCTTTCCACCGGCCGCTTGCACGTTGTAGGCACGGCGGCTGGCCTGGGCAAGGAGAGCGCGACAGGACCCGGTGAGGTTTGGGGTGAGGCCTCGGACGCGGAGCGGCATCGGCCAGAGGGGTCAGGGGGATCAGAGGGGTCAGGGTCAGGGGGCTTCACCTCAGCCAGGCCAGTTGGGGTTGGGGGTTGGCAAAGCGAAGCAAAGTTTGGTGAAGTTGTGCACGCTCGAAGGCTGCCATTAGCGGCCTGCGGTCCGGCCTGCTTATGCTTGCGCCATCGAGCTTTGTTCTTGGCCCGTTCCACCGGCCTTTGCTCTGTGCGCAGATTTGCTGCAGCTGCTGGTGGGCACAAAGACTCCCAGGGCCATGTACAATAAGCAGCTGAGGAGCACCGGTTCCAACACGGCCTCCGCGGTGGAGCCGTCCAGTGTGAAGGCATGGGGGTAGGCGGCTGTGGCGTGCGTTGCGCACCGCCCTGTTTGCATTTCCAGAGCTTCCTGACTGTAGTTCCTCTGAGTGACGTTGGCCCCTCTTACCCCTTGCCCCGCTGTTAGAAGCTTCCACGCTGAGGCCTCTAAGTGGGCTGCCACGCTTGCGCCGCAGCTGGCCGGACGTCCCAACCCGCACGAGTTTGAGTCGATGTACCTGGTCCGCGCGTTTGAGGACGAGCTGTATGCGCTTGTGTTCCGGGTCTTGCTGGCGGTGGAGCTCGTGTTCCGGGAGCTGGGGCATGGCGTTAGCTTCGTACGGCACCACGAGCCCGACTTTTTGGGCTCCCAAGCGAGCGGCGAACCGCTGGTGGCAATTGAGGTAAAGCACCGGTATGCCGACGGGCTGCTCGGTGCAAGAGTATGACCAGCTGCGAGACGAGCGGACGGTGGAGCTGGCCAGCGGCAAGACGCGGGGCAAACGGCCGGACATGGTGCACGTCGAGCAGGTGGCTGGCTACCTAAGCAAGTCGGGTGCGTGAGTCCCTGGCTGCACCTGGCTGCACCCTCCCTAGCGCTGGCGTTCCGTGCAGCCCCATGCCCCACCCCTTGCTTGCACCCGTCCGACATCTCAGGTGGCCGGTACGCCGTGCTCTGCTCCGACGAACAGTACTTCCCCATCAAGCTGGAGGGCACCGACCGCCAGGGGCGCCCCACCCTCCAAATTGCAGCGCCCATTCAGGTGGGTGCTGACCCTGGCCTTGCCGTGGCGTCTCACTGGCCTCACCCTTGCTGCATTCCATCGTGCCGCACAGCACAACTCGCTGGACCCGTCCGTGATCACGGCCGTCGCGTTTGTCGTACATCTGGCCCTGCAAAACCCGCCACCGCTACCGCCCGGGAACCCGGCGGTGGCCCCTCCCAGCGGCGGTGGACCATCGACCAGGGGTCAGCGGCGGCCGAAGGCAAAGTCCTCCATCTCACAGCAGCCAGTCGTGTTAAGGTGCGCTTGGGGCTCGCTTCATGGCATCAGCGGTTGCCGGTAGCCCTGGGTCCTGACGTGCCGCCGCCCTTCTGCCAACCCGGTTGTGACGCTGGCAGTGCGGACGAGCTGTCGATGGGGCTCTCCCTGGGCTGGGGCGCTTCGGGCGTCGTGCTCGCCGGCCAGCTTGCGGACGTGCCGCTTGCGATCAAGGTGAGGCGGGCGCTCAACCTTTCACCCCTTCGCACCATCGGCCCTTGACCCTTGACCCCATTGGCATGAGCTGGCGCACGGCCATGCCTGAGTCCCTGTCTGGGCGTCAGTGGGTGCGGCTGCATGTTGACTGCCCGGCGCAGGTGTGGGAGCTGCGCAGCAACGCCCCCGCCCCCCCCGAGGCCTGGGCCGCCGCGCAGAGGGCGGCCATGCAGAGGGAGGCGGCGGTGTACGACCGCCTGGCGCCACTCCAGGGCCGGCACGTGCCGGTTGCCGTGGCATGCGGGTGAGCCCTGGCCCCACCTTACAACCACGCGCGGGCACCTGCAGCCTGGTGCCGCGGCGGCCTGACTTGACGCTGACGCAGCGGGCATTGGCGTTGTGATGCTGCGGATGGGCTGCCCTGCCTGCATGAGTGCCCCTGCCCATGCGCGCAACATGAACACACGCCCCGTCCCGCCCCACCCCCACGCCCCGCAGAACGCTGATCACCCGCGCGGGCGATCCGCTGCCCTTCCTGGCGATGGAGCGGGTGGAGGGCGGCGTGCCAGCCGACCAGGCCGCGGGGTCGCCCGGCTTCACGCACGAGGCCCTTGCCGCAGCCGCGGTCGATGCGGTCGCTGGCCTGCAGGCGCTGCACGCTCTGGGCGTGGCGCACGGTGACATTTGCGGTGACAACGTGCTGCTGACGCCGGACGGCCGGGCGATGTTCATCGACTTCGGGCACGCGCGCCTGGACGCGGACGAGGCCGCGATGCGGGATGAGGACGGACAGCTGGCGGAGCTGCTGATGAGCCCGAGCGGCACGGCGCTCGAGGTGGACGGAGGAGCTGCGGGCTCGGCGCCTGCCGCAGATGGTCGCGGTCAGCTGGAGTTCGTGGAGTCGAGCAGCCGGTCGCTGCTTCTGCGGTCCCTTCCCGCAGACGACAGCGGCTCGGAGCGCTGGGCTGGCGGGCGGGCAGCAGAGGGAGCAGCGGAGGATCCCGAGACTGCAGCTTCGCCTGGGGAGGCTCCCGGCGGCGGCGGCGGCCCCAGTAATGCACGGGGCCGCAACGGCGGCGGCACCACCCGCGCCTCCGCCCTTGGCGACGTGCGCCCGCTGTGCCGGCCTCTAGTGCTGCGGGGGCCGCACATCCCGCTGCTGAGGCGCCTGCCGGCACTGCCAGGCCTCCGCAGAGGGCCGGGCACTGTCGTCCGCGCTGTGCACTGACAGACGGCTGCCGCCCTGCCTGCTTTCGGCCCCCGCCGCGGATTGGAGGTTCGGGGTGGATTCCGGCTCAGCTGAGCCCCCCCTCGGCTACGCCGCGGCACAGCAGCTAGGAGCCCACAGCTTGCCGCCGGCGCGCCGCCCCCATGAGAAAACGTGCGCCGCGCAGGGCGGAGGGCGGACGGGTCGGAGTGAGGTCGCGCTTCTGCACTTTTCCCAGGCCACCAGGCCAATGCAACTCCACCTGCTGCCGTCGGCGAGAAACTCGTAGTCGTGGTGGTGGTGGGGGTGGTGGTGGTAATGATGATGGTGGTAGCGGTGGTGTTGGTGGTAGCGGTGGTAGCGGTGGTGTTGGTGGTAGCGGTGGTGTTGGTGGTGGTGGTTGGGACCTGGGACTGTGGGGCAAAGCCACTGCGGGCCAAGGGCGGGACGCAAGCCGCATCGCACCTCGCACTTGGCAGTCTTTTCGTGTCAGCTGCCTTAAGGCTGGTGAGGCTGATGTGCCTGCTGGCTCGCTTGTACGCTTGGTGCGGGCGTTCCACAATGGGGAGGCGCGTGCCTGATTAACCAACACGGTACGGATGGAACGGATGGATAACTGGATTTTCGTTGCGATTTAGCTGTTGGTGCCAGGCAACGGAAGTAAGCGCTCCTCCCTGCGTGTAGTGCAAGGAGAAGCGGCGGCAGCCGGAGAGGGAGGGTGAGGTGTGCGAGGAAAGGCTGCAGATGGGGCAACAGCCCCGCCTGGCGACGGCTGCCTGGCCGGCCGGTGCAGGCTGGCGGAATGCAGGGGTGCATCTCCCAGTGCACCTTGAGCAAGGGAGCGCAGAGAGTCGCAGAGATGGGGGGCCTCGGCGGATGCGGGGCGGTCTGGGGCCGGGGCGCTGGAGGGGCTCGTACCGGTAACCGGGCGAATGGGCTGCAGCAGGGGCGCTGCGCGGGACAAGAACGCGAAGTTGCCGTACCATGGACACGGTGGCCATGGCGATGCAGTGGGCCGAACCGATGCTTCTAGCCTCCCCGTGTGCCGCTGGGTATAGACTCTGCTCACCCAGATGATCGGCACTGGCCCTAGAGTGAACAGTGTCCGGGGTACGCAGTTGATGATCGCAACATACATTTGGCGCCATTCGCGGCCTTCTCGCGACCCAGCAACAGCCGCGGGTGCAATGCCCTGACGCGAGCACCCCCAGCACCGCTCCATCTGTGGAAGCAATAACAGTGGGGTTTGTAGCCGGGGAATACTTCCCGAGCGCTCCTAACACCCGCGGACCTTCGTCCACACGGCCACGCACGCCCCGTCCCCCGTCCCCCGTCCCCCGTCCCCCGTCCCCCGTCCCCCGTCCCCCGTCCCCCGTCCCCCGTCCCCCGTCCCCCGTCCCCCGTCCCCCGTCCCCCGTCCCCCGTCCCCCGTCCCCTTGCTTTCCCTCATCCCCCTTTCCCTTCCCATGCACCGCAACGGCAGCGACCTCAGTCCTCAGCAAGGTCCACCACCTCCACCAACGTCCCCACCACAGCCTTGGCCGCAGCCGTCTTGGCCGCCCGGCGTCTGGTGGCACTGGCGCGGCCCCTGCACCTCTTGCACTCTCCGCACTGGCACATGCCCTGGCGCCGTTTCAGATGAGCCTTGCGGGCGTAGGCGGACAGCTGGTCGTGGGTGGCGGCGGCCAGGCCGTTGCCGCGCTTCTCCATGGTCTCCCAGCCCTTGGTGGCCTTGGCGGACAGCTGGTCGGGGGTGGCGGCGGCCATGTAGGCGGGCAGGCCGTTGCCGCGCTTCTCGAAGATGTTGAGCTTGGAGGTTGCGGCGGAGTTGCCATACACGGTGGCGCCCTGGTCAGCGAGGAGGTTGTGCACGGAATCGTTGTGCGGGATGCCGCTGATGGTGGTTTGGCCCGTGTGGAGCTGGTGTTGCGACATTTTCATGAACGGGGAAGTGATGTCGTTCGGCACAACTCGGGCTCTACATATACTCATGGTTCCGGGGATAGGACTGCTGCCCCCGCGGGTTCGCCCACTTGCCAACATGACCCTCCCCCAACCCGCACCGCCCGCTCTGCTTGCCCAGAACCCCAGATGCACCGGTCTGGCACTCTGCCGCTCTGGCCAACAGCCCTCACTGGCAGCTCCAGCAGCGCTTCCGCCACGTTCCAGTCCTGAGCCACGACTGGTGGACACGCTGCCAACCTCATCGGGCAGCCAGTTCTTCAGCCACTCTTCAGCTACGAGCCATGAACAGTACACAGAAGCCAGCCACTGAGCCACACACCGCTACTGCTATGGGCAATCACGATGCATGTACGGATATTGAATGCACAGTCGGCTCACGAGGACCGTTGAGGCCCCAGGAATGGGGCTAGTGGGCTCTTCAACTCTCTGGCAGCTAACCAGCAGGCAGTCCCACGGCCCAACATTGGTCGCATGCAAACGCCAACGGGTATCCTCGGATAGTGGTCACACCCCAGTCTCATCACCCATGCTCCACTTGACCGAAAGCACGATTGTTGCATCAACCTAGCCCTCGCCAAAGCTCCTCGCCCCCACATGTGCCTACACCTGGCGCGCCCTCCAGCACCGCAAGAAGCCCAAGACGCCCGGAGACACCCCGAGGCCCCAGCGCCCCCTGCTTGCTCTCTTCGACCTCACACGTGCCCAGGAGTGCAGGAGGTCACGAGCCCCTTACCCCCGCGAACCCCTGCTCACGCGCCTTCACCTGCCCCGGCCTACACCTGCCTCCCCTCCAGCACCGGGCCCTTAAGCACCGCTAGAAGGGCAGGGGCGGCCCACCCCCCATACACAACACGCCTACACCTGCCGCGCCCTCCAGCACCGCGCCGCCTCCTCGTCCGTGGTGGGCAGCACGCGCCGCAGCTGCAGCGGCTTGCCGGGCGGGCCGCTGACGTTAAAGGCAAAGAGGAAGGTGTTGGTCACGAAGCTGTCGCGCTGCTCGGGCTTGGTGACGCGCGCCTCCACCTCCACCACCACGCGACCCTGCGGAGAGCCGGACAAGGGGGGGCGGGGCGCCGGATGCGGTGTGCGTTCGGGTAACCCGGTGCGAAGTAGCATGCCATGGAAATGCTTGCGCCCGGCCGAGCCGCGGGGCACGGGCAGTGCGTGTGTTCAGCAGTACCCGAGGGTGACGGGCGTGTGGGGATCCAACAGCATGGGGCTAGGACAGGGCTCCTCGGGCTAGAGTCAAGTGGGAAGCACCCGCACGGCCTTGGTCTGGGATGTCCGTCGTCGTGGGCTGAGGGCGCTGTGACATCGCTTGTCCCAGTCCTAGTCAGCCGTACCTTGTCGCTGCTCCCAGGCAGGTTCTCCGAGTGCAGCACGCTCGAGCTGAGGCGCAGCAGGTCGCCCACATCCACCGGCCGAGCGAATGTGATCTCGTCCACCTGCGAGAGGGCGTGGGCCCCCGGGTCAGGGAAACCGAGTGAGCACCAGGTGCTGAGGCCCCCGAAGATAAAGATAAAGAGTGGGCCTCAGATGCTGACGAGTGCAGACAAGTGCAGACGAGAGACGAGACGACAGCACAGGCGCAGTGGTGCGAGCCAAGGGCGCGGTGCAGAGGCCAACTGGTGACACGGAAGGGCCGGCCGGGCGGGCCAAGGGGGCGATCCGGCTGATCTGCAACGACGGCCTGCTGTACACGGTGCGCCACGCTACCTTGTGGAAGGACGGCCGGGCGCCGCCGAACATGTACGAGGTGGCGAAGCCTAGCTCAAAGGCGCGCCTGCGGGCGGGCATGCGGGGGATGCGGTCTACTGAGCTGAGGTGTGGGGACAGCAAGTGCTCAGGACGAGGGGCGAGGAGGTGGCCCTGCCTGCTTCCGGCGTGCTAGCTGGGCCCAGGCATGCGCACGGGATGGAGGGTACAGCACCGCACGCTGCGTCAAGGTAAGACCACGGAGTACAACGTGCGTCCCAAGCTCCGGGCCCCACCTCATGAGGAAGCCGCCAAACACGCGCCCGTGCGTGTTCCGATGTTGAGGCTGGCACACGAAGGTGTTCTGCCTGCAGGGAACGGACAGCACCACGCGCAGGGGATCAAATGGCGCACCAGTGGCACAGCTTTGACGTAGCGGACCAATAGCAGACGGGGGCTGCGGCTGCATGTGCGGGGCAGTCCTGGGGCGACGGCGGCCGCCTGCTTCCCCCGATCTTCCAGGACCCTAGTGTGGCCCCGGAGCTCCACACGGATCACCCGTCACGGCCCCAAGACCCACTGGCGCGTGTGGGGGAGCAGTATGGCCCCCGCCTCCGCCAGCGCCGGGAGCTCCTGCATGCGCTGAGCGGCACGCACCCACTCCCGCGCCTCGGCCGGCACTGGGGGCCAACACGGGAGGCAGAAAAGGGGGCGAGGGGCACAGGATACGATGCTTGAGGCGACAGTGGGCTGGCCGCTCATGGGGCGCGGCAGCAAGCCAAACCTCCGTCACCGCCCCCACGTGTCGCGGCCCTACCCCACGCAGGACCCCCCCCCCCAGCTCCCATCGCGCCGCCCCATGGCGGCTGGCTCAGGCTACGGCTATGGCTCGGTACGTGGCAGACATGGGCGAACACGAGCAAGGATGGAGCGAAACCAGCCGACTCACGCGCCGGCGCCCCGCTCGCCCCGCCCTGCTGCCGCGCCAGGCGCCTCGCGTCCGCCACCGCCTGGCGCTGCGCAAAGGCCTCCACGTCCACCGGCAGCTGGGGCACCAGCGGCACCACGGGCGCGGCCCTGCCAGCGGGGGGTGGGGGTGGGGGGGGACGAGCGGGCGACATCGTGGGGCGACATGCCAGGTTCAACAACTGAGGGAGGTGCGCCTCAAGGTCCCGGGCTTAGCTCGGGGCTGGCAGGGGGCGGGGGCCCACGCAGCGGTCTGGTTACAAATTGAGCTGAGGCCAAGCAAGAGGCCTGGGACCGGCGTACTGCGTACTTGCGCGTGGCGGGGTCGAGCTGCACGAAGGAGAAGAGCGCCTCCAGGCTGGGCGCGGGCGCATGCTGCTCCTGCGTGTGGGAGGCGGGGGTTAGCCCGCACACAAGCAGGAGAGGGCATAGTGGCCAGCGGCCTTACTAAGCACCCGTTACCACTGGAGCAGCGGCATTTCAGCACGGGGCGAAGGCGGGGCGGCTCCCCTTTCCACCTGAAGCAGCTGCCTTTCAGCAAGGGAGGTTCCCCTTGCCACCTGCAAGAGCTGCGTCAAGCCCCCACCAAGAACCCGAGCCCCCACTCTCCCAAGAACCCAAGCAGCAAAGCCCCCCGGCCTCCCCCCCCCCACCCCTGCAACTCCCCACCTGGAATAGCTGCATGCGGATGTCGAGCGAGCTCTTGCCCACCCACACCACCTGCCCCCGCACCACCACCTCCCGTTCCAGCTTGAGGGGGTGCTGCAGCGCAATCTCGTCCACAGAGGCAGTCACCAGCAGGGGCTTGGTGCCGCCCGTGTAGCTGGGGGAGGGGGGGGCGGGAAGAGCCAGTGGGCGCCAATGGCCATCAAGATGTGGGGCATACATGCGTCCCAGCTTTTCGGGTCTGCGGTACTCGCTGCGAGCAAGGCCTCGCAGTAAGGATGCAGTCTTGCGGCCTAGCACAGGCCACATGAGGGGACCTTCCTTGCATGCTCGCTCCCCCTTGACGGCCCTCTCAGCGCCCCCACCCCCACCCCCCACCAGTGCTCAAAAGACTGCCACACTACCGGTACCATTGCTTTTCTTCCCTTCCAAAACACACTTATCCTCCGCGTCCCCGGCTAACACGAGCAGCCGTTCACACACACCCTTATCCTCCCCCACCAGTGCTCGAAGGCGACGTTGCCCGCCAGGGAGTCCAGGTCCTCAAGCAGCCGCCCCAGCCGCATGTTGCCCCAGGGGTTGCGGTACTGCAGAGGGAGGCAGGGGCGAGGGAGCGAGGGGCGAGGGCCTGACTGGTGTTGGCAGGTTCTAGCCCAGGCTTAGTGTGGGGCTTGCCACAAGGGGGTGACCCCACCTGTGGTCACCGCTGCCCTGAGAGGAGCATGCGGAGGTAGGAGGCAGAGAGCCAGGCCCGGCTGGCATGGCCAGGTATCTGTGCGTCCCCACCGTGTCCTGCACGGGCTAGGCCTTGCTAGCCTTTTCTTGCGCGGTAATGAGACGCACACACCATGTCCTGCAGGGCCCGGTCCGTTGAGAACTCGTACACCACGGATGTAGGTTTGGGCGGCCGCGCTCCGCTGTCGGGGGGGGCCGGCCGGTAGCCACTGTTGCCCTGGGCGTGACGAGCGCGCCACAGGTTCTTCGTGATTGGCGTGTAGGCCCCGACGTACAACTCATCCTCAGGCCCAGTCGAAGGTGTTGGGAGCGTCACCGAGTAAGGCCGGACGCACAGGCCAGAGGACGCAGCGGCCGGCAGAGCATCGCCGCTGGCGGAAGCGACCGGCGCGCACCAGCTCGCCGTCGCAGTGCTAGCGGAGGCGACGCGAGTCGCTGCTGATGCTGTCTCTAGTGCAGCGCCTACGCCGGAGCGGCAGCGCGCGAGCAGCGTTGGAAGCATCGCGGTTTCGTTCACACCAATGCCGACGCGCTCGGCGCTGATAGCCCTACACAGACATGGCCGGCCTCAGTGCCTGTATCGGCGACTAATGCACAAGTGTCAAGCTCTGGGGGCAGTCGAGCGCGTTGAAAGAGCGCGCGCTCATCTTGCGGTCCCCCACCTCGATGCGGGCCCGCACAAAGCCCTTTTGTGCACTCACCCTGTGTCGTCGTGCTTACACAATAGACCGCGTGGACCTCAGACCAGGACCCCGACCGCCAGCAGAACTGCAGCATTCCACTGAGCGAGACCCCTACCGACACCCGGGCTGTCTCCACAGACCTTGACTGCCTGACTTCCTCACTGTTATTCACCAGAGCCCATAACCGGCCTTGTTGGGTCCTTAGCTGGCGAGGCGGTCGCCATGGAGAACCCACGCGTCTGGTTCGATATACAGATAGGTAGCGAGGCTTCCGGCCGTATCGTGATGGAGCTCTTTGCGGATATCGTGCCGAAGACGGTGGAGAACTTCAGGGCGCTATGCACTGGCGAGAGGGGCGTCGGGCGGTCGGAGAAGCGGCTCCACTTTAAGGGCTGCGTCTTCCACCGCATCATCCCCGAGTTCATGTGTCAGGTGGGCGGCCAGCAGGGACGGCTGGGTGCAGCAGCTGCTTGGCTGCGTGCATGCGCCCACAGGGATCTCGGCCCACCCCGCACAGGGAGGCGACTTCACGGCCGGGGACGGTACAGGCGGCGAGTCCATCTACGGTGGGAAGTTTGACGACGAGCGGCCAGGCCTGGCGGTCAAGCACGACAAGCCGGGCATCCTGTCGATGGCCAACGCCGGCCCCAACACCAACGGGTGCGTCTGGCCCCCGACCAGGACACCCTTCCCCTTGAGCTAGTTGCGCGACATCTGCAGTGCAGCCAGACGGGGCAGAGCCATGCCACCGGGCTGTGGACCTAGGCCAGCGCCGCACGCCCTGGACGCCAGGCCCCAACCCTCAAGTCACCTCTGTTTCCCACCACCCGCAGGTCCCAGTTCTTCATCTGCACTGTGCCCACGCCCTGGCTCAACGGCAAGCACGGTGAGCCCTTCATGCTCCAAACTCAGAGTTCCCCGCAGCCACCCACAACTACACAGGTCCCCAAATTCCACTGCGGAACACTTTGGGCACCTACCCATCGCCCCGAACGCCCTATTCCTTCAACCATCTCCCCCGGTACCCATCACCCCAAAAGAGCTATTTTTTTCACCTCCTCCCCCGCGCACCTCTCGCGCTTGGGCCCGTTCCCTCTTGCCGCTGCACACCTCTCCCCCGCTCTCCTCCACAAGCGTTCCTCCTCGCCCTGCTCCCTATCCCCCCCCCTCCCAGTCGTGTTCGGGCGGGTGGTGGAGGGCATGACTACGGTTAAGCGAATGGAAGCGGTGGGGCAGCGCAGCGGCAAGCCCAGCCGCCGCGTCATCATCACCGACTGCGGACAGGTGGGCGGCAGGCGAGGGGGCTGGAGGTGGTGGCTGGTGGGCAGGGGCCAGTGGCTGGGGCGCAGTGGGGCCCTATCGCAAGCAGCGCGAGGAGTGAGCCGGGCCCGCTGGTGGCCTAGTCTTGCGGGTTGCGGGCTGCGGCCTGCTGGATGACGGGCGAGGCCTGGTGGGCCGGGCGGAGCGCCTGTGGGCGACGGGTTTTGGGCAGGGCGGGGCGGGGCCCGAAGCAGGTCGGGCCAAGCCCTTGGTACAGCGGAGGGTACCCAGGGCGGTCACGTCGCTCGGCCCATGGCCCTGGCGACCCTCACGTGGCCTCCGCAAGGCCTCCGGCCGTCCGGAGTCTCCTATCCCGCTCTGTCGCCTGAACTAGCTCAGCTCGCCCCGCCCTACCCCATCCAGTTCTGGCGATCCCTCAGGAACCGCTCCATCCTTCACCTCCCCTCCTCTCCCCTTCCCTCCCCTCCCCCTCCCCAGCTGCCCAGCAAGCTGCAGGCGGCGCTCCGGGTCAAGGCGGAGAAGGAGGAGGTGGCCAAGCTGCGGGCCGACCCCAACGCCATCAACCCGGACCAGGAGTCCCTGTCGCGGCTCAAGGCGCTGCAGGCCCAGGCCCAGGCCCAGGCCCAGGCCCAGCAGGGGACCAAGAAGCGGCCCGTGGCAGTGGCGGGGTCGCTGGGGGCCGTGGCGGCGCAGCTGGGGTTCCTAGGGGAGGCGGGCGGCAAGGAGGGGAAGAAGGCGCGCAGGGGCAAGGGCAAGGGGAGAGCTGCAGCGGAGGGCGAAGCGGCGGCCGAGCCGGAGTCGGCCGCCAAGGAGGATGCGGCCGCGGCGGAGAAGGGGGAGGGCGGGAAGGATGGGGAGGCGGCGGATGAGGACAAGGAGCGGGCAACGAGCCCTGCCGCGCGGGGGAGAGGAGCGTCGGAGGAGGCGGCGGAGCGGCCGGGGCCAGGGCCTGGCAGCGAGGGCGGCGAGGAGGGCGCGGCGGGCGGGGGCGAGGAGGAGGAGGCCGACCCCTACGCGGGCATGTCGGCCAAGCAGCGCAAGCTGATGGAGCTGCGGTCGCGGCTGCAGCAGTGCCGCAAGCAGAACCAGCACGCCGTGATCGCTGAGAAGAAGCGGGCGCGGGTGAGGAGGGGGAGGGCGCGGCACGTGGGGGGTACTCAGCGGGAAGGGTCTGGGGAGAGACGAGTGTGACTCGGGAAGGGCTGGGCCGTACGGGCAGCAGCTTGTGCGTCGGGGTGTGTGTCGGGGGGCCGTGCTACACCCGTTGACACCCGCCTCCACTGCGCCATTTCCCTCTCCCCCCATCTCCCCCCGCAGAGCCCCGGCGCCGCCCAGGTGCCTGACGACAAGAGCGCAGGCGCGCAGCGCAAGTGGTTCGAGGAGAAGCAGAAGCGCAAGGCGGAGGAGCTGGAGCGGCTGGGGCTGGACCCCACGCAGGCGCACCGGTGGGGAGGGGGGAAGGGAAGGGGAGGTGACAGAAGGGGGGTGGGAGTGGGTCCAGGGGGCCTGCCGTGATGCTTTGGGAGGTTGGATGCGAGGCGTGGGGCACCTGGGCGGGTCATGGCGTGGGCGCGGGCGCGGGCGCGCAGTCGGCTGGGGCGGGCGGGCGGCTGGGTCCCAACTGCGGCGAGGCTGACTTCAACGTCGTCTTTCAGTCTGTCTGTCCCCTTCAAGCCTCTGGCCCCTGCCCGTCCGCCAGCCCTCGGCCTGGTGAACGGCGGGGCCGGCTCCGGCACCTGGCAACGCGGCCAAACGGCCTGGCCCCCGTGTGCTTCCTAGTCCTCTTCCTACGCGACCCCACTCCTTCCCCGCCTCCTGCCTCCCCTTCGCCCGTGCAGCCTGGAGACGGCCGAGGCCGCTGCGCTAAAGTACGAGAAGGCGGAGAAGAAGGGCGGCCCCACGGGCTGGGGCGTGTTCGCCAGCGAGAATCTGTACCAGGCCTACCTCAAGCGCGCGGAGAATGTGCCCTACACGCAGGAGGACTACGAGAAGGCCAAGGCCCAGGATCCCGAGTTCTACCGGTGCGTGCGTGCGTGCGTGCGTGCGTGCGGGGAGCGCTGTAGGGCGGTTGGAATGTGGAGCAGGAACCCGGGGCTTGTGCGTTGGGCCGCTGGAGAGGGCGGCGAAGGGGGCAGCAGAGGGGGTAGCTAACGAGTGCGCAAGGGAGGTCGTTGTTACGTGAGGGCAGCGGACCATGGCTGACTCAGGGAGCGGAAGGAAGGGCTTGGGACGGGGGCCAGGTCTCTCCGTGCTATGCGCGTTCAGCCGGTTCGTGACACCTCACCGCTCCTGTCCCGCACCTCGGTTCCTGCCGTGCAGGGACGCCGACAGCATGCAGTACGGCAAGGATCCCAAGCTGCCGGCCGCCAACGTGGACAAGATGGTGGCCGAGCTGGTGGACCGGTGGGGCCGCGTGGGGTTTGGGGGTGGGACGGTTGGTGGTCTCGGTGCTTGGGGGCGGTTTTCGAGCCCAGGCAGACCACGGTACCACTGCACTCCAACTCGTGCACTCCGCCTGGCCTCGTACCTTTCTTGTGGTGCTGCGCGCTGCGAGCCCCAGCGCACCCCACGCCCTGCACCTGCCCCCTCTCCGGCGCTCACGGCCCTACGCCCCCATCCCGGCCCCACCCCTCCCTACCCACCCCTCCACACAACCACCCCTCCACCGCAGGGACCGCAAGAAGGACGAGTTCTCACGGCGCCGCGCCTACCGCGACGGCGCCGACGTGGACTTCATCAACGACCGCAACGCGCACTTCAACAAGAAGATCGAGCGCGTGTTCGGGAAGCACACGGCGGGTGAGCAGAGGGAAGGAAGGGCAGGGGGACACGGGCCGCGTGTTCGGGAAGCACACGGGGGGTGAGCTTGATTGTTCCTCATGGGGGATAGCAGAAGCGCAGAGGGGCAGGGTGTAGGTGCGCCCGAGCAGGGAAGGCTGCGGCTTCAGTCAGAATGGGGAGTGTGTGTGGGGGGGGTGGGGGCCTGGAACGGAGGGGAAGGCAGGGAGCAAGTACGGAGCGACCCAAGCCGTAAATCCTTACCTGCCGGCCCTGCCCCCGCTCCTGCCCCCGCCCCGGACCCCCTCCGCAGAGATCAAGGCCAACCTGGAGCGCGGCACTGCGCTGCCCGACCGGTAGCGGTACCGGGGGGAGCGGTGGCGGCAGCAGCAGAGGTGGGAGGGGTCGCAAGGGTGGACACGGCGAGCCTTGGGCACGCACAGTGCATGGTTGGCTTACGCCATGCAAGGGCGGCTAGGATCAGGCTCACGGGCACTTGCACCGCACCGCACCGCACCGCAAACTTCGCCGGTGCTCGGCGGGGGACTCGGGATGTTCACTGCTGGCTTGGGCTGGGCTGATTCCAGGCAGAGGGCAAGCCTGCAAGCAAGCATGTACGCGGGCGTTGTTGGCTTCGGGTGGGAGACGGGGAGGGACGGGGAGGGACAGGCTGGAATGGGGCAGGCCCTTGGCGCCTCAGTAGGGGCGACGGGGGCGGGATGCGTGCGGAAGCCGACAGGTGCATGCACGAGCACCGCATATCACAATCCGCCGGTGGCCGAGTCCCTAAGCCGAAAGCACCGGCTGGGGGTGGTAAACGGGAGATAGGTATTATTCCGGCGCTGCTCGCAGCGTCTGGCGGAGATTGAACAGGAGCAACCACGGGGCCTGCCGCCGGGAGCAAACAGGCGCGCTGGCACTGGAACTGCTCCCATATCACACTTCCAGCATACTCACGCACCCGATCCTGCCTCTTACACGCGGGGCGCGCACGTACCGGGCCGGCCGAATGCTCTCGCAGTCAGCAAGCGGCTTGGTTGGGGCTACCCGCAACCGATCCGCCGAGAGGGAGGCGGATGTGTCGGGTCTTCGTGTTCGTGTTATCAACCTCCACCTCAAGACACAACAAGCCCCCGCTGCCCTTGTCCCTTCCCGCTTCCCGGCCTTGCTCGCAGGCGGCAGGGCGTGTGTGCGGAAAGGCCTGGGCACGCTCTGGGGGCTGCTGGCGCTGTGCATAGCGGTGGTGCAGGACAGCAGTGGATGGGTGCTCGGTGCGGACCATGACCGATGCTGGAGGTCGGACCATGAGCATGCAGGGGCGAAGTGGAGATGCACGGGTTGCGCTCGTTGAGGACACTGACCGATTTGAGCAAGCAGAGGCCAACTGTGTGGTGGATGCTCACGAGAGTTGTAACACTTACGAGGTGCTCCTGTCGCCGGTTGCTCCTTGCGCGCCCCGCTCGCAAGGCGAGGGGGTCGCGGGTCTCGAAACCCTGGTTCGTGTCTCTCGGCTGGACTCCGTGAGCAGCAAGCAAGCAAACTGGCACTGCTGACATACTGCTACTGCGCGAGCCAAGGAGCTGCAAACGTCAACTCACAGCCCGCGCGACGCGAATTTAGAGCCCGCTGTCAAGCATTTCTGTCAAGCGTGTCGGGCATTCTCAAGCTTTGCAAACGCAATTGGTGACGGTGACACTAGCTCCTTGGTGCTCGCTTGAGTAGCTGAGCTTCGGCTCCGGGGCGTCGCCGCGTGCCAGCGCTTACAACAAATGGCGAGCATGCTGTTGGCTCTTGGCGACACAACCCTGCCGCCCACGCACACCGAGGTGAGCTGCATGACTATCAACGTTCCTCACAGCTGTAGGCCTGCTGCAGAGCCCCGACTGACCGCCCTATCCACCCCGCCCTGCCCCGGCCTCCTTCTGCCCGCAGCCGATCTCCTCCCTCCCCGCCCTGGTCCTGGAGGCCATATGGTCCCAGCTCTCCTACGCCGCCCGCTGCAGCCTCCGCGCCACCTGCCGCGCGCTGCGGCGCCGGGTGGACGAGCAGCTCCTCCGCTCCGCCGTCGCCCTCACAGCCCCTCCGGCACCCGCTGGACGCAACAGCGGCAGCACCGGCGCGGGCTCTGGTCCGGCATGTGGTTCGAGCAGCGGTGTAGGTGCCGCTCAGAGCTCCCCGGCGCCAGCGCTGGACACCGTAGGCGGCTGCGGCTTGCTATGGCAGCCCGGAGATGATGGGGTGCGGCTGGCGGCTCTGCCCTCTGAGGCGGTCCGCTTGCTGCACCTGCACCCCGCCTCACCCAACGACCAGCACAGAACGGTCCAGCGGGGCCTCTGCAACCCGGCCACACACCCGGACACATCCTGCTCTGACTCCGACTCCCCAGAACGGCCGTTTACGGTCGTGCTGGGCGGTGGGCCCGTCACTGGGACCAACGCAGGCCCCACCGGGCCCAGCCCCCGCTTCTGCGGCCTGGCCTCCCTGGTCCTGGTCCAACGCGCCTCTTCAACTCCACCCGCGTCGCCCACGGGCTGGGCCTCGTACGGAGCATCCGTACGGCATGCCCTGCCGCCGCCGTGCGCTGCCCTGCTGTCGGCCTTCGGGCCCAGCCGGGCCCTCACGCGCCTCGCCCTCGTGGGCCTGACCCCGGGCCCCACGGAGCGGGACGTCGAGGCCATCGCATCCTCCTTCCCCGACCTCGCCTCCCTCGCCATCCTCGCCGCCCCAGCCCCGAACCCCGGCGGCCGGGGGCCCGTGGCCCCACCCCTGACCGCCCTCCGCACCTGCCACCTCCTCCGCTCCCTCAGCTTGGACCTGGGCCGAGGGGGCGTGGTGGGACCCGCGGCCCGGGCCAGCCTGGGCCTTCTCACTCAGCTGTCTAGCTTGACGCTAGGTCTCGGTGGTGGGGACGACGACCCACCACCGTGCAGTGGGGCAGCGGGCGTTGGAATCGGGGGCAGAGGCGCGGCAGCCCCAATGTCGCCAGGCGGCTCGCCGGCCCGCGAGGGCTGTGCCAGTGGCTGCGGCTGCGGGTGCGGCGGGGCGGAGGGACGCGCGGTGCTGACGGGCGGCGGCGTGGCGGGCAGCCTGTACCGCCTGGCGTGGGCGGGGCTGCGGTCGCTGGAGCTGCGCGTGGTGTCGTTCGGGGCGTGCGAGCGGAGGCTGCTGCAGGCGGTGGCGGCGGGGGCCGAGGACGCCGCCGCCTGCGCCGCCGCCTCGGCGGCGGCGGCGGAAGCGGTGGCGGCGGCTGGTGGCGGCCTGGCCGTGGGTTCGCCGGCAAGGAGGAAGAGCAGCGAGAGCAGCGAGGGCAGCGCCAGTGGCGGGTGCAGCTGGGCCAAGACCTCCCTCAGCACTCAGAGTAGCAGCTCCAGCGCTTCTACATGCAATCACTCACCTCCCCCGCGGTCCCCCGCCGCCGCCGCTGCTGCCGACACCAGCACCCCCACCCCTACCGGCCTGGAGCGCCTCGCCCTAAGGCTCATGCCCTCGCCCGCTCACGCCGCCCCTTCCTCCGCCTCCTTCGCCGCCACAGCTCTGGGCGGCAGCGCAGGCCTAGGCGGCGCCTTTGGCGGCGGCGGCCTGGGCGGAGCTGACGTGGCGGCGACGCCGTCGGCGTCGCTGTGCTACGGCCCTCTGGCCCTGGGCGCCGCCACGTCGGGGCAGGGCGGCGGCGTGGGCTGGGCGCAGCCGTCCGAGTCGGAGGGCATGCTGGCGGCGCTGCGGTGGATGCGGGGGCTGAGGTGAGGGGAGTCTGGTGGAGGGTTAGCCGGGAAGAGTGCAGGGGAGTCTGGGGGCTTGGCGGCTCACCTTCTCGAGCGCTGAGCCTGCAAGACCGGCCACCAACCTGGGAGACTTGGTGCTGCATGCGGCTGAGGCATGCTGGTGGCCCTGGGGTGGTTTGGGAATGAACAGGGAAGCTTGAGGGCTTGCCGGCTGGTATCCTCAAGCCACGAGCCTGCTCGAACAGCCACGTACCCGCCCCCGGAGCTTTGCTCCTTGCAGCGCCCGCCCACCCACCCGCCCACCCGCTCTGCCGACCCGGGGACTTTCCGCTTCCCACCTCCGTCCACCCAACCACCCACCCTCCCGCCCCAGGTCCCTGCAGCTGCCCGACCTGCTGCTTACCTCGGCCCAGCAGCTGCGCCCGCTCTCCGTCCTCACCGCCCTCACCGCCCTGCGCATCGGCGGAGTGGTGGCCGCGGGCGTCCCCGCCCCCCCCGCCCCCACCCCCTGCTGCTGCTACCGCTTCCGCTTCCGCTGCTACTGCCTTCACAGCGGCACCGTTCCTGGGGCCAGGGGCACCGGTATCGGTGGGTAGGGCGCGGCAGGCCTCTGGCGGAGTTCGGCCCAGCGCGAATGGGCCGCTGGCGGGCCTGCGGCGGCTGGCCGTGGAGGCCGAGTGCCCTGCGTACGGCGGCGGCGTGCCGTGGTGGAGCGTGCTGTGCCCCTCCCTGGAGCGTCTGACGCTGACGCTGCAGTACGGCAGCAGCGGCGGCCAGCTGGGCGCACGGCACGACGGCGCCGCCGGGGCGGCGGCAGCGGCGGCGGCGGAGCCGCTGGCACGGGCGCTGGCGGCGGTGGCGGAGGTGCGGCTTGTGCTCTGCGCCGTGACGGCCTGGGGGTCAGGGGCGGCGGCAGCAGGGTCAACCACAGCGGCAGCGGGGCGGGGGTCCGGCGACGGGCTCAGCGCTTTGAGACGGGACCTGCCGGTCCTGCTCGGCGCCGCCGCCGGCAGCGTACGGCACCTCGAGCTGTACTTGGACGCGCCGACGGAGGTGGCGTCAGCGCTGCCAGAGGACCTGCTGACGCCGCTGACGCCGCCGCCACTGACGGCTCAGGCCCAAAGGCACCGCGACGGCGGCAGCGGAGGCGACTACAGCCCGGGGCTAAGGTCGCTGCGGGTCCTGACGGTGGGCGGCGTGTGGGGCTTGGTGCTGCCGGCGGCGCCGCCAGCAGCGGCATCTGCAGCAGCAACCTTGGCGGCCTTGGTGTGCCGCCGCCTGGCGGCTGTTCTGCGATCCGCAACGCCGCCGCTGGGGTGCCTGTGCGTAGTCGTGCCGGGGCTGTGGGAGGCGGCGTTGGTGGGGCAGTTGGGGCCGGGCGCGAGCGAGCCGCAGCGGGAGGCGGCGGCTACGGTGGAGGAGCTGGCGCGGGCGGCGGCGGAGGCGGGCACGAGGCTGTGCTTGTGTGGCGTAGGCGGCGGGGTGCGGGCAGCGGTGCTGCGGTGCTGGGATCGGCGGGGTGTGGGTGTGGTGGAGGGGTGGTGCGAGGGGTGTCGACAGGACCCACCCGTGCATGCGCTGCCGTAGTTGGGCAGGGCAGACGCCTATACAAGGCGCCGGGGAGGGCCGGGATGATTGCTGCGGCAAGACGTGTGCATGCGCTGCCGTAACTGGTCAGGCTCAGTCCTAAGTACAAGACGCATATGTTTGCATGGGATGACATCTATCGGGGGCTGGGGGCGGAAGGGTGGTCAGCCAGCTACTCGGCCCAGGGCCAGGTCTCGTCGTTGGTCAAAGCGGTTCGCGTGGCGCGATCTGCGCGACCCCCCAGCTCCTGGTCCATGGACCATACAAACTTACACAGCAGATTATCTTCAGATTGAGCTTAAGAGGGACCACAGCCAATGGCCTCCGCCTTGACGTCTGGTCCGTGCCGCCACCGTCCCTCGTCGCCAGTGGGCTGCGTTCCTGGGCGCCCCCAGCCCCCCACATCCATCAGCTTTTTGGGCTGAGCCGCCGCCGTTAGGCTCTTCGGGCGGCGAAGCCCACCCCTGGCGAAGCCCCCCAGGATTACCCCGTGTCGGCGTTCGTGCGTGCGTGCCTGCGTCACACATAAACATGCGATTCACGCCTGGCCCGCGATGCCACAAGCTTTACTGGAGAACAGACACACCTTGTTGCAAAACTCTTTGCGGACCCGGCGGTCGATGGTGGTCCGCTGCCCTTACGAGTTACGAGGGGTCGTGCAGCGTAGCCGGGGTGACGACGACGGGGCGAGACGGGGGAATGCCGCTTATCGCATTCAAGCTGTGCGACGCGACAGGAAGCAACAGGAGCACGGCGAGGAGCAGCACAAGTAACCCCCGCTTGGCGGGGGTGGGATGGCGGGAGGAGCGGACGTCCACGACGCCCGACTTTGCCAAAACCTTAACATACAACATAGATTAGTCAACGTGTGCAACCATAACTCGCATTGAGGGTGAAGGGGCAAGCGGACAGGCTCCAATGAAGCAGGAACGTGGGGAACGAGGTGGCGAGGGGGGCTGCAAGTGGAGGTGGGGGTGCGATCTGGCACTGGCTTCGACTACTCCGCCCAGGCCTCCACAGGTCCCTAAAGAGAGTATCCTGCTAATTAGGTCAATAGACATTTGGACAATGGCTCACTTTGCAGCAGGCCAGGCCCTCGGCGCCATGCTCACCGACCGCACGCATCTTGCGCTGCTCCTTTCCAAACTAAGCTCCGAGGAGGCAGAAGTGCTGCGCTTAGTCTCCACTGATGTCAGGGCAACGTTTGACCAGCTTGCGCCCAGCCTGCGCATCCGCAGCGAGGCTGACCTGCTGGCGCTTCGCGGGCTGCTTATGCGCGGCTGCCGCCCAGGAAGGGTCGTTCTCGGGAGCCCTGGTGTTCAACCGGAGCTGCAAGCGAGCGCGTGGTGAGCCCAACAAAGAGCTCTGCGACCTGCACCCGACCTGCCTCCCGCCTCTGCTAGCGCCCAACCCGCTCGTTCCCAGCCTGCGCGGGACTCACACGCCCCACGCGCCCCCCATACGCCCCACGCGTCCCGCCGCAGCCTGCGCCTTCTCCGGCCCTTAAGAGACATGTCCGCTCTGGACCGCCTTCCCACCACGGAGCTCTACATGCCGGCGGCCTGCCTTAGCAGAGGCACACCTCAGGTCTTTGCCGTCGCCTTTCCCCAGCTGAGCTCGCTGACCCTCAGCGGCCGCAAGGGCAGCGTCGGGGATGATGCCGCAGAGGCCCTGTCCCTGCTACTCGGCACAGGAGGCGGGGGGATCCCACTAATCCCAAGCCTTCAAGCGCTGAGCCTGGGCTCTGTAACCACACCGCTGCTGGGAGCTCTGCGTAGCGCCAGCCAGCTGCGGAAGCTCGAGGTCGGGTCCTTCCCTGCTGACGCCGCAACGGTACAAGAGCTGTGCAGTCTGACCGGGCTCAGCAGCCTTAAGCTGGATTCTTGCAGTCAGGAGTCCCTTCCGCAGCTGCTCTCGCCCCTGACGTCCCTCACATTCCTCGACTTGGGCTGCACAAGCGGCGCCCTCCCGGGGCCGGCGCTGTCCGGCTTGCCAGCCCTAAAGGAGCTGTCAGTAGTGTGCGCAACCCTGGACCCCCGCGCACTCCAGGGCCTGAGCCGCCTCACGCGGCTCGAGCTGCGGTCCCTGGAGGGCCCTGACGGCGCTGGTGCGACCGCAGCTTGGCAGCTTCCGCCCGACCTGGCGGAGCTCGTCCTGTGGGAACAGGTGCCTGAGGGGCTTTACGGCCTGCAGCCCGCCCCGTCAAGGTCAATGCTGCTCGTGAAATGTGATGTGAACGTACAGCTGGAGCCTGGCACTACGGCTTTGACGACTGCCTGCTGCCCGCTGGGGATGAGGCGCTGTGCGGAGCGGTGGCGGCACTGGCCGGGCGCCTGGACCCGGATACTTTTGATATACATGTCGGCCCTGAATCTTGGAACGAGCCGCTGAAGCCCGTGGGCGGCGAGGCGGGCCCGGGGCGGCGCAACCACACCCGGTGGCTGGAGGCGATCGGGCGGTCCAGTGTGCACAGCGTTGGGCTGATGGGTATCGCGCTCTCCCACCAGGACCTCGATACCATCGCTGCGACGTTCACGGGCCTCCAGGTAAGGCCTACGCTGGGCTCACGGGCGGCACATGGGCGTACACATCGGCTCAACGTTAACGGCTGGTACTCCCTGCGCCCCAGGCCCTCAAGCTCTCAGCGTGCGGACTCCTTCCAATGGGCTCCCTCCCCCAACTCGCACGGCTGCCCCGCCTGGAGAGGCTCACACTCAACGTGGACGCCTGGTGCGGGCCCGATGGGGATGGGCCCTTGACAATCCCCCTGGATGCCCCCGGATCGGTCCTGGCCCTCTGCAGCAGCCGCGGCTTCAGAGGCGTGGTGGCCCTGTGGGGGAGGCTGACACGCCTGCCGCCCGCGGACAGGGCGCGCCTCGAGGACATGGTACGGCAGCTGCAGGACCAGCTGGAGGCCATGGGCCTGGATAGGGGCCGCCTGGCGGTCGAGTAGCTGAGGCCAGAAGGGGCGCGAGAAAGGGCTCGGCAGGGCGTAGGAGTGAAGGAAAGTTTGCCGGCCCGTTGCAAGGCTGGGGAGACAGGACGGGGGCTTTGGACCCAGATTGGTACGAGCGCACCGGTCGGGGGCAAGAGGGGTGGAGTGGAGGGGCGTGCCAGTTCACATGCCAGGTTGGGTTGCGAAGTTGCATGGGTGAAGCCCCTGTTGGTGCTGGCTAGGGGATGCCGGCAACCTGGCTGCTCCGCCATGATTGGTGAGGGAGGTGTGGGACCGCGTGGTGGGACCGGCCAGGGCCTGAGTACCCACGCGGCCGTGAGCGTGCCTGCGTGACGGGGGTTGACAGGGGCCGCCTGGCGGGCTAGCTAGGGCTTCACAGAGCGGACAGTCCTGCGGTTAGGGTTGTGGGCCAAGGAAGGGCCTGGGGCGCCAGGGCGGCCGGCGGGGCTAATAGGAGCGGACCGGTCGACTCGTAAAACGGCCCCGAGTGTGGCCCCGGTGCAAGAAAATGCGACCCAAAAGGACCAGGCGTGCGTTTGCGCTACGCCGCGGGTGGCTGGCTACGCGCCGGTGCCTTGTTGCATTCCAAGCTGGATGTGGGTATCAATGGTCGATACCGAGTCACCCTGGTGCAGATGGAAGGCTCACGCGTGCAGTTGCTACAAAGGGATGTGCGGCGGTCTGCCCGCCACCACTGCCTTGCGGTCATGCCGAGAGCTTTCGGTGCGAGCTGCTGGGGCTAGCTGGGGGCTTCTGTGCTCGCAGGGGCCGTGCAGCGTAGCGAGCTGGGGGCATGGGTGTCTGCGTGCTTCCCAGGGCGACGGACGAGGTTAGTCACCCTTGAACCGTGAGCGTGCATACGTGGCGGGCTTGTGGTTGGGGACTCGGGCCGTCTGTGCGGGGTGAGACTGGCTCTTTCACGGGGACTGGGGCAGACTGGGGTCTGTGCGGCAGGGTGCGGCCTTAAGAGGGCATGGGCCCCTCATGCAGTTATCCTTTCCCATCCCCTCCCCCGTGACTTTTTCTGTGGGCGGCCTCTGGACGGGGGTCAAGAAGAGCGCCGTGGGCTTCATGCCGGGAATTTGGCGCGAAACTGAGATGCGTGGCGGCACTTCGCTCCAGCACGCCCGGCAGCTTTTCTACGCAGTCTACCATTCCAAAAGTATTCAACTTGCAACCATGGCTGGCGTAGCGCCCGCAGGCCAGAGCCTTGCCTCAATGCTCACCGACCGCGACAAACTCGCGATGGTACTTCCCAAACTGGTCCCCGCGGACCAGGACCAGGGCAAGGACTCCCAGAACTTGCGCTTGGTGTGCACCGGTGCAAGGCTGGCTCACGACCAGCTTGCGCGTTGCCTGCGCATCCGCGATGAGGATGACATCCCGGGTGTGAGCCGCCTGCTGCTGCGCGGCTGCCGGCCGGTCAAGGTCACCCTGCAGCCCACCAACGACGACGTTGACACCGACACCGACCGTGACACCAGGCCGTCGCCGAGCGCATGGTGCGTCACACCTCAGCACCCCTCCCTGCGGCTCGTACCTTCCCCGTGTCCCCCCTTGAATAGGCCGACCGTGCAAGTCAGAGACTTGGGTGCAAGGGGTCTGCTGCCCGACCGTGCTAGTCTTAATCTACAGCAATGCAGGGGATCTGCTAGCTGGGCGCCGTCGCGCGTAACCTCGTTAAACCCCGTCAGCCCCACTCCACGTGCCCCCTCGCTGCGCTTGCTAATGCCAGTCCTTAAGCCGCCCACGCCCCGGCACGTCCCTCCCCCGGGCACGCCCCACGCCCCTTTTCGCAGCCTGCGCCTGCTCCGGCCCTTCACTGAGGTCTCCGCTTCGGTGCCCCTTCCCACCACGGAGCTGGGGATGCCGGCGGCCTGCCTCTGCCCGGGCACGGCGCAGGCCGTTGCCGCAGCCTTCCCGCAGCTGAGCTCCCTCACCCTCGACGGTGCTGAGGGCAACGTTGGGGATGAGACAGCGGAGGCCCTGTCCCTGCTGCTCGGTACGGGAGGCGCGGCAGCCCCGCTGTGTCCGAGCCTCCAAGAGCTCAGCATGGGGTCCGCCACCGCTCCGCTGCTGGGAGCTCTGCGGGGCGCCAGCCAGCTACGGAGACTTGAGGCTGGGTCGGTTACTGCCGACACTGCAACGGTGTTGGACTCTCTATTCCACCTCTGCAGCCTCAAGTTGAGCTCCTGTCCCGAGGAGTGCTTGCCTCAGCTGCTCGTGCCCCTCACGGCGCTGACCGCCCTCGACCTGGGCGGCACGTACGGAGCACTGCCGGCGACGGCGCTTTCTGGCCTGTGTGGCCTGAGGGAGCTGTCAGCCTCCTTCGCAACCCTGGACCCCCGCGCACTCCAGGGCCTGAGCCGCCTCACGCGGCTCGAGCTGCGGTCCCTTGAGGCCCCTACCGGCGCTGGCGGAGCCGCCGCCGCTTGGCAGCTTCCACCCGACCTGGCGGAGCTTGACCTCAGCGGCCAGGAGCCCGACGGGCTTTGCGGGCTGCAGCCGGCCCCGTCAAGTTCAAAGCTGCTTCTAAAGTGTGAGATGGCCCTTGAGCTCCAGCCTGGCCGCTTCTACAGCGCCCACAACGGCTTCCTGCTGCCCGCCGGGGAGGAGGCGCTATGCGGGGCAGCGGCGGCGCTGGCTGGGCGTCTGGACCCTGATATGTCCAGCATGCTTGTCCGTCCCAACTCGCTGGTAGAAGCCCTCAGGCCCGTGGGCGGCGAGGCGGGACCGGAGCGGCGCAACCACACCCGGTGGCTGGAGGCGATCGGGCGGACAGGGGTGGGCAGCCTGGAGCTGTCGGGAGTCGCCCTTTCACACCAGGACATCACGACCATCGCCGAGACGTGCACGGCCCTCAAGGTGAGCTTGGGTGGGAGAAATTACTCATGTTCGGCAGCCGATCCGGCGGCCCTGCGTTCAAGCGCTGAAAGCATGTGCATTCTCCCTCCTCCCCTTTCTCAGACGCTCGACCTCTCCATGTGCGGCCCGCTCCCGATAGCCTCTCTCCCCCAACTCGCACGGCTGCCCCGCCTGGAGCGCGTAGACCTTGACGTGGAGGGCTGGTGCGGGCCCGATGACGAGGGGCCCCTGGCCGTGCCCCCTGGTGACCTCGGGTCAATTCTGGCCTTCTGCAGCAGCCCCTGCTTTAGGGGCCGGGTCACTCTTGGGACTCCCCACTTGACGCCCGCTGAGATGGCTCGGCTCGAGGGAATGATCGAGGAGCTTCAACAGCAACTGGAGGCCATGGGGCTGGACAGGGGGCGCCTGGTCATGCCAAGTCGTGGATCCGTGGAGTGAGATAGGGCCTGTGGCGCTGGGGCATCCAGGGGGGCAATAGCAGCAGAGGAGCAGGCGGCGATGGAGGCGAAGTGGAAGGCGTGGGCCGACGAGGCGGCTGCCTTGGGCTTGTGGTAGGGGCCCCTGGCCGTAGCCGCGGGCGACCTGGGCTCAGTCCTGGCCCTCTGCAGCAGCCCGGGCTTCAAGGGCGTGGTGGCCCTCAGTGTGGGCATCAGGCGCCTGCCGCCCGCGGACAAGACTCGGCTCGAGGGGATGATTGAGGAGCTTCGTCAGCAGCTGGAGGCTATGGGGCTGGACTGGGGCCGCCTGGTGGTGGAGTAGGGCCTGCAGGAGCGCAAAGTCGCGGTGTCTGGGGGTATGGGAGGGCCCGAGGCGCGAGGGAATGCAGTGAGGGCAATAGCCGCAGACAGGTGGGGGCTGAGGAGCGAGGGTGAGTGTGGCGGCTGTCAAGGTGTGCGAGGGTCAGCTGCCGCTGCTGGCTGCTTTGGTCTAGGGTACCGGTCGGGGGTAAGAGGAGCGGACTTGACCGGACTGGGCTTCCCTGCCCACAATAATCGCATCCTAGGGTGTGGGACCGTAAGGAGGTGCGGCGGGCTGGCCTTGTGGTGATGGCTGCTGCGTGGTGGGTGGCGAGGGAGGTGGGGCCAGGGCCTTGGGGGGTCGCACCAGCCGCGCAAAGTCATGTAGAGCGCGCAGCGTCAGACCCTGGGTTGGAGGCGTTGAGTTGGGCTGCTGTGGGGGGTACAGACTACAGAGGCTATGGGGCTGGAGCCTGGAGGGACCGGCGGACCGCCTGGCGGCATCTACGTGCTTCCCAGGCTTGCTGAGCTTCTCAGGAGGACAATGGTTGATGTCCGTGTGCCATCTGACGGACTGAGTTGCAGTAGCGGTACTGTACATGGCGTCGTTGTAAGGCACGCAGTCCCCCTCCTCGTTCGCTGCAGCCTCCTTCATTCGCCTGGCGCCGCAAGTCTTATCACGTAAAGCGTCCAGAGCGCTCTCAGAGACTCACATCCCGGCATGCACCCTGCAACCAGCCCCAGCCCCCAGCGCTCACGAGCAACAACCAACCCAGCCTGCATCCGTGAGAGCTCCATGCTACACGCCCCCCAGAACTCCACCCCTGCTTCGGCCCAGTCCCCAGCCCATCACCCGGTCGTACTGCTGTGTGCAGTCCGTCGCGTCCCAGGCTACCGAATGGTCCGCAACTGTGTGCCAGCATCTCTGCCGCCCCATGCACTTCTACTGTACACTTGGCGCCGAGCCCCGACACACGCCGCTCGCTTCGGCGCCCCCGCCTCTCATGCAACGCGCTGTGCAGCGCGCGCCGCCCTCTCCGCGTCGCGGCACGATAAAAAGCACACCTCAAAAGTCCCCCTCCTCCACCACCACCACGGGTGGCGGCCCCACCGCCACGTCCAGACCCCTCAGCGCCGCCGCCGCCACCGCCACCACCCAGCTGGCGCCCGGTCGGGGGTCAGGCATCGGAGCGGCACGAGGACCTGGGGTCAGAGCGGGCGGGGCATGGGCCGTGTTGCGGTCGGCTCACAGAGGCGCATGAAGGCCTGGGGCCCGTTCACAACCGCCGGACGGGAGAAGGCGGGAGCCGGGAGCGGCCAGCGGGGGCTGATGAGGGCTGCGGCAGGCGCGCGCTTGTGTGGCCCGAAGGAGAGGGAGGCCGCCCGGGGAGGGTGAGTGCTTACTTGGAGCCAGGGCAGGTTGCCCAGGGGCTCCCGCGCCCCTGACGGCTGGAGACACGCCATGATCTCCTCGGCATCGCCGCGCCCTCTCCCTCCCGGAAGCCATCCACTCAGGCCAGCCGCATGGATGGCGGGTCCTCCACCTAAGCCTCCCCATGCTCACACGGGGGCTTCGGGATGGGCGGGATGAGTCGGGCTTCGGACTACCCGGGCTTTCGGTTCCGTATCTACGACCGGCAGGCTAATCGCCGCGCCTACGCTTTTCTCGGCCTGTACACGATAACCCCTCAACACACGGGGGCTTCAGGCCCACGGGTGTTTCACTTACGGCCGGCTATTCACCGCGCCCACGCTTCCCAGGCTTTCCCCCCCCTCCCCACCTGCACGCCCTCCTGGATCACCAAGGCTGCCACCTGCCCGCAGCCCGCCGCCGCCTCTCCCGCCCAGGGGTCCAGCGTGGCGAGCAGGCACAGCTCGGCCAGCTTAGGGTGCAGGGCCTGAGGTGGGGGCAGCGGTGGGGCAACGGAAAGGTGGAGCAGTAAGTTGTGGACGCTGAACGCGAACCCAAACGCTGGGTTCTGGGTTGGGGCCAGGGGGCGGGAAGAGAGAGGGGTGGAGGGGGGGGGGGCAGCACCGGTGCACCGGTGCAAGGCTGGCTCACGACCAGCTTGCGCGTTGCCTGCGCATCCGCGATGAGGATGACATCCCGGGTGTGAGCCGCCTGCTGCTGCGCGGCTGCCGGCCGGTCAAGGTCACCCTGCAGCCCACCAACGACGACGTTGACACCGACACCGACCGTGACACCAGGCCGTCGCCGAGCGCATGGTGCGTCACACCTCAGCACCCCTCCCTGCGGCTCGTACCTTCCCCGTGTCCCCCCTTGAATAGGCCGACCGTGCAAGTCAGAGACTTGGGTGCAAGGGGTCTGCTGCCCGACCGTGCTAGTCTTAATCTACAGCAATGCAGGGGATCTGCTAGCTGGGCGCCGTCGCGCGTAACCTCGTTAAACCCCGTCAGCCCCACTCCACGTGCCCCCTCGCTGCGCTTGCTAATGCCAGTCCTTAAGCCGCCCACGCCCCGGCACGTCCCTCCCCCGGGCACGCCCCACGCCCCTTTTCGCAGCCTGCGCCTGCTCCGGCCCTTCACTGAGGTCTCCGCTTCGGTGCCCCTTCCCACCACGGAGCTGGGGATGCCGGCGGCCTGCCTCTGCCCGGGCACGGCGCAGGCCGTTGCCGCAGCCTTCCCGCAGCTGAGCTCCCTCACCCTCGACGGTGCTGAGGGCAACGTTGGGGATGAGACAGCGGAGGCCCTGTCCCTGCTGCTCGGTACGGGAGGCGCGGCAGCCCCGCTGTGTCCGAGCCTCCAAGAGCTCAGCATGGGGTCCGCCACCGCTCCGCTGCTGGGAGCTCTGCGGGGCGCCAGCCAGCTACGGAGACTTGAGGCTGGGTCGGTTACTGCCGACACTGCAACGGTGTTGGACTCTCTATTCCACCTCTGCAGCCTCAAGTTGAGCTCCTGTCCCGAGGAGTGCTTGCCTCAGCTGCTCGTGCCCCTCACGGCGCTGACCGCCCTCGACCTGGGCGGCACGTACGGAGCACTGCCGGCGACGGCGCTTTCTGGCCTGTGTGGCCTGAGGGAGCTGTCAGCCTCCTTCGCAACCCTGGACCCCCGCGCACTCCAGGGCCTGAGCCGCCTCACGCGGCTCGAGCTGCGGTCCCTTGAGGCCCCTACCGGCGCTGGCGGAGCCGCCGCCGCTTGGCAGCTTCCACCCGACCTGGCGGAGCTTGACCTCAGCGGCCAGGAGCCCGACGGGCTTTGCGGGCTGCAGCCGGCCCCGTCAAGTTCAAAGCTGCTTCTAAAGTGTGAGATGGCCCTTGAGCTCCAGCCTGGCCGCTTCTACAGCGCCCACAACGGCTTCCTGCTGCCCGCCGGGGAGGAGGCGCTATGCGGGGCAGCGGCGGCGCTGGCTGGGCGTCTGGACCCTGATATGTCCAGCATGCTTGTCCGTCCCAACTCGCTGGTAGAAGCCCTCAGGCCCGTGGGCGGCGAGGCGGGACCGGAGCGGCGCAACCACACCCGGTGGCTGGAGGCGATCGGGCGGACAGGGGTGGGCAGCCTGGAGCTGTCGGGAGTCGCCCTTTCACACCAGGACATCACGACCATCGCCGAGACGTGCACGGCCCTCAAGGTGAGCTTGGGTGGGAGAAATTACTCATGTTCGGCAGCCGATCCGGCGGCCCTGCGTTCAAGCGCTGAAAGCATGTGCATTCTCCCTCCTCCCCTTTCTCAGACGCTCGACCTCTCCATGTGCGGCCCGCTCCCGATAGCCTCTCTCCCCCAACTCGCACGGCTGCCCCGCCTGGAGCGCGTAGACCTTGACGTGGAGGGCTGGTGCGGGCCCGATGACGAGGGGCCCCTGGCCGTGCCCCCTGGTGACCTCGGGTCAATTCTGGCCTTCTGCAGCAGCCCCTGCTTTAGGGGCCGGGTCACTCTTGGGACTCCCCACTTGACGCCCGCTGAGATGGCTCGGCTCGAGGGAATGATCGAGGAGCTTCAACAGCAACTGGAGGCCATGGGGCTGGACAGGGGGCGCCTGGTCATGCCAAGTCGTGGATCCGTGGAGTGAGATAGGGCCTGTGGCGCTGGGGCATCCAGGGGGGCAATAGCAGCAGAGGAGCAGGCGGCGATGGAGGCGAAGTGGAAGGCGTGGGCCGACGAGGCGGCTGCCTTGGGCTTGTGGTAGGGGCCCCTGGCCGTAGCCGCGGGCGACCTGGGCTCAGTCCTGGCCCTCTGCAGCAGCCCGGGCTTCAAGGGCGTGGTGGCCCTCAGTGTGGGCATCAGGCGCCTGCCGCCCGCGGACAAGACTCGGCTCGAGGGGATGATTGAGGAGCTTCGTCAGCAGCTGGAGGCTATGGGGCTGGACTGGGGCCGCCTGGTGGTGGAGTAGGGCCTGCAGGAGCGCAAAGTCGCGGTGTCTGGGGGTATGGGAGGGCCCGAGGCGCGAGGGAATGCAGTGAGGGCAATAGCCGCAGACAGGTGGGGGCTGAGGAGCGAGGGTGAGTGTGGCGGCTGTCAAGGTGTGCGAGGGTCAGCTGCCGCTGCTGGCTGCTTTGGTCTAGGGTACCGGTCGGGGGTAAGAGGAGCGGACTTGACCGGACTGGGCTTCCCTGCCCACAATAATCGCATCCTAGGGTGTGGGACCGTAAGGAGGTGCGGCGGGCTGGCCTTGTGGTGATGGCTGCTGCGTGGTGGGTGGCGAGGGAGGTGGGGCCAGGGCCTTGGGGGGTCGCACCAGCCGCGCAAAGTCATGTAGAGCGCGCAGCGTCAGACCCTGGGTTGGAGGCGTTGAGTTGGGCTGCTGTGGGGGGGTACAGACTACAGAGGCTATGGGGCTGGAGCCTGGAGGGACCGGCGGACCGCCTGGCGGCATCTACGTGCTTCCCAGGCTTGCTGAGCTTCTCAGGAGGACAATGGTTGATGTCCGTGTGCCATCTGACGGACTGAGTTGCAGTAGCGGTACTGTACATGGCGTCGTTGTAAGGCACGCAGTCCCCCTCCTCGTTCGCTGCAGCCTCCTTCATTCGCCTGGCGCCGCAAGTCTTATCACGTAAAGCGTCCAGAGCGCTCTCAGAGACTCACATCCCGGCATGCACCCTGCAACCAGCCCCAGCCCCCAGCGCTCACGAGCAACAACCAACCCAGCCTGCATCCGTGAGAGCTCCATGCTACACGCCCCCCAGAACTCCACCCCTGCTTCGGCCCAGTCCCCAGCCCATCACCCGGTCGTACTGCTGTGTGCAGTCCGTCGCGTCCCAGGCTACCGAATGGTCCGCAACTGTGTGCCAGCATCTCTGCCGCCCCATGCACTTCTACTGTACACTTGGCGCCGAGCCCCGACACACGCCGCTCGCTTCGGCGCCCCCGCCTCTCATGCAACGCGCTGTGCAGCGCGCGCCGCCCTCTCCGCGTCGCGGCACGATAAAAAGCACACCTCAAAAGTCCCCCTCCTCCACCACCACCACGGGTGGCGGCCCCACCGCCACGTCCAGACCCCTCAGCGCCGCCGCCGCCACCGCCACCACCCAGCTGGCGCCCGGTCGGGGGTCAGGCATCGGAGCGGCACGAGGACCTGGGGTCAGAGCGGGCGGGGCATGGGCCGTGTTGCGGTCGGCTCACAGAGGCGCATGAAGGCCTGGGGCCCGTTCACAACCGCCGGACGGGAGAAGGCGGGAGCCGGGAGCGGCCAGCGGGGGCTGATGAGGGCTGCGGCAGGCGCGCGCTTGTGTGGCCCGAAGGAGAGGGAGGCCGCCCGGGGAGGGTGAGTGCTTACTTGGAGCCAGGGCAGGTTGCCCAGGGGCTCCCGCGCCCCTGACGGCTGGAGACACGCCATGATCTCCTCGGCATCGCCGCGCCCTCTCCCTCCCGGAAGCCATCCACTCAGGCCAGCCGCATGGATGGCGGGTCCTCCACCTAAGCCTCCCCATGCTCACACGGGGGCTTCGGGATGGGCGGGATGAGTCGGGCTTCGGACTACCCGGGCTTTCGGTTCCGTATCTACGACCGGCAGGCTAATCGCCGCGCCTACGCTTTTCTCGGCCTGTACACGATAACCCCTCAACACACGGGGGCTTCAGGCCCACGGGTGTTTCACTTACGGCCGGCTATTCACCGCGCCCACGCTTCCCAGGCTTTCCCCCCCCTCCCCACCTGCACGCCCTCCTGGATCACCAAGGCTGCCACCTGCCCGCAGCCCGCCGCCGCCTCTCCCGCCCAGGGGTCCAGCGTGGCGAGCAGGCACAGCTCGGCCAGCTTAGGGTGCAGGGCCTGAGGTGGGGGCAGAGGTGGGGCAACGGAAAGGTGGAGCAGTAAGTTGTGGACGCTGAACGCGAACCCAAACGCTGGGTTCTGGGTTGGGGCCAGGGGGCGGGAAGAGAGAGGGGTGGAGGGGGGGGGGGGGCAGCGGCAATTTGGAGCGGTCCAGAGGGCGGAGCTGGGCACCCAGGTAGGGAGGAGGTGAAGCGCCCTCAGCGCCACCCGGGTCCGAGCTGACGGCCCGCCACCAACTCCCTCCCCTATCCCCGCCTCCCCTCCCCTCCCCCTGACAGGACCCCACCTGCCGTCTCGCCTCCCCTTTCCCCCCCCCACCCCCTGACAGGACCCCACCTGTCGTACGCCAGCGTCCTCCACCACAAACGTAGCTCCGATCATCTTCCCCGGATCCACTTTGTACTGGGCGCGGGCGGCCCGCAGCGCCCGCACGCAGCCCTCGAACGCATGGGCCGCCGCCGAGGCGACCGCAGGAGGCGAGGCCGCCGGCGGTCGGCGGTGCTGGTGCCCCGCCCTTCTGAGCCAGGAGACGGCGCTGCCGCCTGCGCCCTTCGCCAGCCGCAGCGGCCGGCTATCGCCAGTCGCCAGGCAGCGCCAAGCCCCGCCGGGGCTTGCGGCGCAGCGACCTGGGCCGAGAAATCTCCATAGAGGTCCACGGCAGGACGTGAGACTGCATCCAGTGCGGCACACAGCTTCCGCCAGAGTTCTCCCACTGGGCACATAAGCATTAAGATACCTGTCAGGAGGCGTCCGTAAGGAGCGTCAGGAGGGTCAGGGAGGGTCGTCACGCGGGGACCTAGTCGCGGGGCCGGGCAAGGGCAGGGAGCGTCAGGCGTGGTGTGCAGGGGTGTGCGACGCGAGGGCCAAGGCGGCCAGCAACGACCTGGCAACGACCTCCGGGGGGATCGAATCCCGCACGCAAGCGTGCCCCGCCTGCAGGTGAGGAAAGTGCCGGCGATGAGCACGGTGGCCCAAGTCGGAGATACATATCTCCGCGATTCTTATCATGGCTTCGATCTTAGTAGCCTCGCTGTCTCGCTGAATCTCCGCGATTTTGATGTGCGCGTCGGCCTTTGCTCGGGAGCATGGCGGGCAAACATCTTCTTGCGCCGCTATCCCCCCAAGCTGCGTCAGTAGCAAGCTGAAGACGACGAGCCAGCTACGAGTCCTGCAGCTTAGCCAGTTTTGGGTTTTGCAGCCCATCACCATGCTTAGGGTGCCTCAAACGCATGAGCATAACATTGCTGTGGACGGAGAACGCTCGTGAAGGTAGTATATTGTAAAACATATGGCCCCAGACGCACGGTTGAGGCCATACGTTCCCCAACTGCCATTTGCCGGTTGTTGGGATCTGAGCACTGGGGAGTTGGGGGCGGTGGGAGGGAACTGTGTAGGGTCATGGGTCCTTGGCGCTGAGATGGGAGGGACGGGGAGTGAGGAGGCCGCGACGCAGGGGGGGATAAGGCCAGGCTGGTGATGCTCCGTGATGGGTCATGGGTGCCCAACCTACACGCTCAGATGTGTGTGTGATCGCGGCCAGTTGGGCCAGCCAGGAGGATAGTCTGGCTGAAAGGACTGAGTTACAATACTATACATGGCGTGGGTATAACGCACCCAGTCATTCCTCGGTAACGGTAATTCCTTCACTGACGTGCGGTGCGCAGCCTCAGCAGACCTGGGAGCAGCCCCAGCAGATTCCTCCTACCGCCACCTCACTCCTTCGCCCACACCGCCGAGACCCCAACCCCGGGCATGCACCCTGCAACCAGCCCCAGGCCACCCGCGCGCATGATTAAGTATTGACCCGACTCGCCTCCACGCGGGCTACCTGCCACACACCGACACACGCCCTGAGTCCTCCGCCTTCACGCCTCCCGATGTCGCAGCGCTTCTGCAGCGTGCTCCGGCCTCCGCGCCCAGCCCTTCCCCCTCCCATCACCCTGCGATCACACCCAGCTTCACCCTGGCACCTCATCTATCGTATGCAGTCGGTCACCATCCCCGCCACGCCACAGAACAGTCCACGCCACAGTGGCCCGCCCGCCAGGCCACAGAACGGTCCATAACTGTGGGGTCAGCGCCACTGCCGCCAGCTGCAACGCGGGCCCTCGTGCACCGTTGAGCCCCTACATGTACTCCCCAAGCCCCTCCTCTGCGACCACTCATGGGTATGGGCAAGCCCGTGGCGTCCCGTCGACCTCGGGGCCGGGCCCCTACGTGCGCTCCTCGAGCTCCTCCTCTTCCACCACCACCACAGGGGGCGGCGGCCCCAGCGCCACGTCCTTGCCCCTCAGCGCCGTCACCACCGCCACCACACGGCTGGATCCAGGATCCACCCCGGGGAGGGCCGCCAGCAGCCCCGCCACGAAGCCCTCGTCCGCCAGCAACCGGCACACGGGCAGGGGCGGGTAGCGCCCGCCCAGCACGGCCGGCGGCGGCAGGGAGAGGGCCATGGAGGCGCTGGGAAGGCCCTTGGGCGGCCTGGGGGGAGGGGAGGGCGCAGTAGAGGGACGCAGGTTGGTGCGAGGCGAAGGAAGACGAGGGGTGGAGGAAGGGCGGGAATGGTTGATGGGAGGGTCCGGGGAGGACAAGTGAGGAACCTCGAGGCCTTTTCCAACCGCTCAGCCCTCTTTCATCGGCCCACTCACCTCCTCTTGGGCCCCTATCCCGCTCCCAGAGTCCCTAGACAATCCAGCCCACCCGTCACCATGGTCATACGCCTTTGCCACGTGCTGTGCCCAGCCCTCTTCCCTCGGCCCACTCACTTCTTTTCGGGCACGGCGCTTGGGGGGCGGAAGCAGATGTCGGCGATCTCATGCATGTGCCGCGGCAGCAGCAGCCGCGACGCATGCTGACTCATCCACTCCTGGATCTGCGCGCTGCTCAGCACGCCCGCCAGGCCCACGCCGTCGCCGTACTGCCGTACGGGCGGCATCCCGCTGCCGCTGCCGCCAAGCCCGCCCAGGACGCCGCCGCCGGGCCCGACGCCCGGGCCGTCGAGCGCGCCTAGGGGATGCGAGCGGCGCGTGGCTGACGTCAGCGTACGGCGGCGCTCGTACTGCGACAGCCCGATCCCGGTGGGCGACGTGTCCACGCCGTTGGCGGTGTAGCACGGGACCCCGTTGGGCCCGACCGAGCCCGGCCCGGGCCCGGCCGGGCCCAGGTCCAGCCCTCTCCGGCCCGGGTACCCCAGCTCTGCGCGGTCCAACCGCCCGCCGAGCCCGCGATCTCCGTAACCGTTACTCATGCCGTAACCGTTACTAAGGCCGTTGCCGCCAGCCAGGGGATGGCCTCCTATCCCACCGAAGCCCGCGGCTCCCGTGGGGCTCAGCAGGGCACCCAAGCTCCCAGTGCTACGCGGCGGGTAGCGCTGGGACAGGGACAGGCTAGAGCTCAGGGAGCCGTACGGGCCTTGGCTGGCGGCATGACTGGGGGGGTGCCCGTGGCCGTTGCCGTGACCGTTGGCGGTTGGGTGTGCCCCGTGGGCCATGGGCACGAAGCTGGTCAGCGCCCCTGACGCTAGGCCGCCGATGCGGGAGTCCCAGGAAGCTGCCTCGCGGTGGGTGTGGCCGTGGCTGGGGCCTGCAGGGGGGCGGAAAGAGGGAGGATGCGAGGATTTGGGGAAGGGGGGTTTGTTTAAGGAGGGGTCGCGAGACCGCTGGATGTTATGAGGCAAGGTGCGCAGTTCGGCACCTCCTACGCTGCATCCTCGCAGTCAACCCCGGGAGCTAGTCCCAACGGGTGCCCTTTCCTCCCCGCGCTGAACCAGCCGAGCCACCCTGTGAGCCACGTCCCTCGCGGCTACCCCGGACACACGCCCAGTCCGAACAGGCACCCCTTCACCCCCCGGCCTACCTGCACCAGGACTCCCGCCCGGGCCCGCTCCGCCGCCAGCCGCCGCCGCCGCCCCTCCGCCGCCGCCCCGATGGCCTGCGTGCGTGGCACTGGGCGGCGGCCGCCAGGACCCCTCCCCACCCGCCACCGCCGTCGCGGCCGTAACCGCCGTCGCCGCCGCCAGTACGGCATCTGCTGCCGTATCGAACGACACGCCGCCGACGGCGTTGAGCTCGCGGGCCACCTGCTCGCCCGCCGCCGCCGCCTCGCCCGCCGCCGCCGCCCGCCGCCAGCTGCTGCTACGGCTGCTGGCGGAGCTGCCGCCGCTGCTACTGCCGCTCTGGCTGCTGCGGAGCGTGCGGTCCTCGTCATCGTCGTCACCCTCGTCCATCTCCTCCTGCTCCCGCAGTAAGAGATCCAGATCCAGATCCAGGCCCATGGCCCCCACGCCCAGGCCCAGGCCGTCCAGGCCGCGCCGGCGGCTCGCCGTTATGCCCAAGTCCGCGCTATCCAAGCGGCCAGCCCCGAGCCCCCGGTCCGGATCCGGCCCGCCGTACGTCGGACTACTGTACGGCAGATCTATGCCGTACCGCCGTGCGAGCTCGTTCTGGCGCGGCAGTAGCGCGGGCGCACTGGCGGCGCCCGCTAAGCCCAAGGCCCCGCCGAGGCGCCGAGCTGACAGCGGGCTGCCTTCCCGGCTGTTGGAGGCCGAAGATGACGTGGAGGACGAGCAAGATGATCCACGTGATTGGAGGTTGGAACGGAAGGCCGACCATCCCGTCGTGCCACGTGTCCGAGCCGTTTCCCGCCCGTCACCTCGGTCCAGCCCGCTCCCTCCAGAGTCGTGGGCCTCGATGGGCGGCAGGTGGGCCACGTTGGGCCCGTCGTGGGGCTCCGGGAGCATCCGCGGCTGCGCCTGAGCGGCCCGGTACGACGGCGGATCCAGCGGATCCAGCACGTGGTGCTGCACCGTGATCTGGATCTGGAACTGCATGGGCTGGCGCGCCGCGAAGGGCGGGTGGGGCTGCAGCCCCTGCCCCGGCCCTCCGCCGACCCCTCCCTCCCCGCCTGCGCCCCAGTCCCCCGTGCGCTGTGGCGACAGTCCGTGCGGCGACTGGTGCGAGGGGCTGGGGTGCAGCAACTGGGGTGCACCGCTGAGGGAGGGCGGCGCCGCAGCTTCCCGGCGCGCGGAGCGGCGGTGCGTGAGGCCGCCCGTGCTGGCAGGCGAGCAGGGGGACTCGGGCGGCACAGGGGCCCTCGGGTGCTGCACGCTAAGGCTTCCCGCGCGCCTCATGGGCGGGCCAGCGGCGCCCGAAGAGCCACTGCCGCCGCCTCCGCCGCCGTTGGAAGCGCCGCCGCCCACACTCACGCTGGCCCCTGCGCGCCCAGCGCCCGCGGGCGGCGGCACGGGCACACGCCCTCCCACCCCGCCCGCCCCGCCGCTGCCGCTCGCACCGGCCCCGCCGGCCCCGCCTGGGCGGCGTGGCTGGCTCGGACCCTGGGCCTGGGCCTGGGCCTGAGCCTGGGCCTGAGCCTGGGCCTGGGCCTGGGCGTGGGGCTGCGGCTGGGGCAGCGCTACCCAGGGGTCCCGGCGGAACCGGAATGCGCTGGCGGCGGCGCCGGCGGGCGACGGCGCCGCGGATCCGCCCTGGCTTCCGCTCAGGCTAGCGCCGGGGCTGGCGGCCCGCTGCAGGGCCGAGGGGCTGAGGCGCAGGCCGCCGCCGGTGGCGCCCGGGTCTTCGCCTGCGTCCCCGTAGCCGTACTCCCCCTCGCTGCTGCTCTCGCTGCCAGAGTCCCCGGGCTGCGGAGGAGTGGTGAACAAGGCCGGTCGTGAGCAAAGCGGGGAGGGCGGTGCTAGCGCGAGGGCAGCGCCAGCCCCTATCTGCATGCAGCTGAACGCCACTCTAAAGCTTGCCCGGTCTTAAGCACCCTGACGGATGGGTATGGCCACCCTAGGCGGTCTCGGGCGGACGGCTGTCGTGGCAGGCCGTCAAGGCGGGGGCTGGCCCGCTGGACGCCCTGCCCACCCACCTCCACGATGCCCGGGAGGCCACGCCAGGCTGCGTCGCCACTAAGGCCCCACGGCATGTGCTGAGTCAGTTCGTCCTCTCGATGGTGCAGTCCCTGCGAAGAGCGAAAGCGCTTCATGCCTGCTGACCCGGCGAAGGCTCGCAGCCAGCCCTCAACTCACTGGGAGGGGCAGGTCGCTGCCCTCATCGAATGCGTCTTCGTCATATGAGTCCTCTGCGACCCGGCGGGGCCACCGTTGTAAGGTGTTCGCGAGAGGTGTACATGTCCAGCGGCCATGCGCGCACCTCCGGGGTCGCCTTCCACTGGTGTGTGCTCAACCTCCATACCACAGAGGCACTAAGCCACACTGCTCAACGGTTTGTGGGCGCCCGGTGCACCGCATTGCCTCGACGCCTTCCTTGTTCGCATTCGTCCTGGATTGCAGCACACCTATACTACTGCGGTATGTAAGCTGATAGCTGTGTAGCCCGTAGGCGCTCGAGCCTTCCCAGGAGGCCCATTAACGAGCTCTCATCTCGCAGAAACCCCTTCACCCCCTGCTCACCACTGTATTAGATACCAGTTGTATCCTTCATAGCTCCTGTGCTTAGGAGGTGCCTTGTTGCTTGAGCAGGCTAGCCGGGCAGGCATGGCCACTTGCTCGCCAGCCGTCCTCGCGCACCCGCAGCCGGCGATGCTCCGACCTGTAGCTGGCGCGCTTCGATCAGCGGTCTTCCGGTCCAGCGGCGGGCGGCGGTGCGCCCTTGCCGTGTGTGCACGAGCGGCCAAGAGCAGCGGAAAGGGCTTCGGCACGGCGTCCAAAGCGCTGCAGGAGATTCCCACAAGTGAGAGCGGGGCGATGGAGGGGCAAACAGCGCGTGGGGGCGGGGCCGACCGGTCGGGGCTCGCGAACCCTCCCACACGCCCCGCCCCAAACCAAGCGTGGGACACGGGTCCTCCTGGCCCTTCACACGGCTGCCCCTGCGCGGCCCCTCCTCCGCCTCATCCTCTGCCTCCCCCATGCACGTCTCCCCCCCCCTCCCACCCTCCCTCCGCCCGTCTTTGGCCCCAGTCACCAAGCTGGAATGGACCAGCCCGCTCCAAATCGTCAAGTATCCCGACCCCAAGCTGCGGGCGGTCAACGCACGCATCGGCGTGTTTGACGATTCGCTCAGCAAGCTGGCAAAGGAGATGATCGAAGTCATGTATCAGTGAGCTTGGGTTGTCGCAACTGACAGGAGTTGAACGTTGAGGAGCAGGGCCCCTTGCCCGGGTTGGGGCCGGGACCCTTTGGGACCACCTTGCTGTGTGCTTTGAGTGGTGGGGCCCTGGCTCATCCGTCACACCATAGCCTTCCTAAACAAAACCCGCCCTTGGCCCCAAACTCCTGCCGCCTGCAGAGATGACGGAGTGGGGCTGGCGGCGCCGCAGGTACGGTCAAAGCGCGTGCCGCTCCTGCACGCGGTCGCTCCCTCCAGCATCATACCCTTCCCCGCCCCACTGCCCCCAAGCGCCCTCTCCGCACCCCCCATCCTCCCTCGCCTTCATCCTTCGGCCCACACCGCCCCCGCTGCCCCTGCTACCCCCCCTCCACCCCCCTAGGTGGGCGTTAACGTGCGGCTGATGGTGTTCAATCCCGAGGGCAAGGGGCGGCCGGGCAACGAGTCGGTGCTGGTCAACCCCGAGATCGTGGAGCAGACGGGCGGCAAGGAGCTGGATGAGGAGGGCTGCCTGTCCTTCCCGCGCATCTACGGGGACGTGGAGGTGGGCCCGGGTGGGCCCGGGCTGGGCCTGGGGGTGGGCCTGGGGTGGGCCCCGGAAGTTGGCAGGAGGAGGGGGTGCCGTGTAAGGCCGGGCCGGGGTTGAGGGGGAGCCCGGTCAAGGGTGGGGTGGGCAGGGACGGTGGCGTCGGAGCGCTGGACAGAGCATCGAGGCCTGGCTGCTGTACCCCCTTTGCAGACGGGAGGAGGGGGGCTAACGGATGTAGGGGCCGGGGGAGGCTTGAGGAGGGCTGGGGCAGCATTCCCTACAGAAGGTACCGCCAGGGTTACCGCCACCTTGCTTTCCCCGCCCAAGTCCCTCGCCTCTCTCTTGCCCTTTCCCCCTAATCCTCGACAAACACCCACCCTCTTCTCACTTCTCCTCTTTTCCTACTCCCTCCCACCTTTCATCAGCGCTCCCGCAATGTGGTGGTCAAGGCTCAGGACGCCAAGGGCAACCCCATCAAGCTGACGCTCACCGACCCCTGGATCGCGCGCATCTTCCAGCACGAGTACGACCACCTGCAGGTACGGCAGTACGAACAGTACGGCTCGGCTGGCACAGGGGCAGCGCTTCCTGGCCGCCCATGTGCCCGACGCCGCAGTGGCCGGACTCTTCTTCCAGACCCGGCATTCGGGACTACTGAGTTCAGCGTTCCTTTGACGCCGCCATCCTAGCTAACACAACACGTCCCGCACCCCTCTTTTCTTCCTCGCCCCCCGCCCCCCCAGGGCGTGCTGCGTGCCTCCTGCCACTCACCCCGTTCTTATCCGCTGCTGTTCCTGCCTCCCCTGTCCCTGCCCCCCAGGGCGTGCTGTTCCACGACCGCATGAAGTCCACTGTCCTCGAGACCGTGCGGCCCTCGCTGGTGGCGCTGGAGGAAGAGTTCCTGGCGGCGAACCCGGGGCAGGCGGCGGCGGTGGTGCGGCTCAAGCCGCCCAAGGCCAAGGGCTTCGGGGCGGCCGCGCCTGTAAAGAAGTGAGGGGCCACGGCTCACGCGATGAGAGCAGTCCCCGGTCCCTGGAGTCACGTAATCGTGTGAGGAGGCCCCGGGTCCCTGGGCCTAGGGCTTTAGCCCCCACTCGGCACATGCGCAGGCAACACGGGCAGCACGGGCAGACAGAGCGTCGGAGCAGGGTCAGAGACCGAGAGCAGAGGCGGATGGCGTGAGGATGCCAAGGAGCTGAACAGCTGGCTTCAGTGCGGCGGTGAAGTGCCCAAGTGCAGGGGTGGCCGGCTAAAGGAGTAGTCAGGGGGCATGGCGGAGGGGCATGGACACGTCAGTACTTGCTGCCAAGCCGAGCTTACACGGAATGCGGATTGCCAGCACCCACGGGCGCTTTGGCCATCACAGTTGCGCTCCCAGGGGCATAGGTACATATGTGCACAGCCACCTTCAGAGTTCCCACGCCAAGTATTGCTGCGTCGCTGCACGCCCAGTCCAGCGTCTCAATGCGTTCGTTCGTAAGGTCCAACACGGGACCCGACGGGGCCCCAAGCCAACACACGCGGGCACGACTCAGTTCGGTCGATGCCTTCGGGCCTGTAATACTAATACCCCGTCAGCGGGAGCGAGCATGCGAGAGCATGCCCCAAGGGACATGTGGCCCCCCACACAACCCAGATGCACCCCGTACCTTTGTACCGTATGCGCCCACGTGCATAGCCCCCCACACAAGCTGCCGCTCCAACGCCTGCCGCCTCTTTGCTCCCAACAGCTCCGGGCCACAGTGGCCCAGCGCAGCACGCCGCAGCGCAGGGGGGTGCCCCGCCTACGCTCCAGCCCCTGCCGGCTCCAGCCGCCGCGCCTCTGACCGGTATATGTACAGCCCTCCGCAGCGTCCACCCCAGCGCAGACAGCGGTGTGGATGCGTGGGGGTTGGTCGGCTCCGCCCCGCTGGTCCCGCTGCAGCCTCCCGGCCGCCGGCCTCCCGCCAGGCACCGCGCAGCCTCCTCCCACACCCAATGCCAGCCGCGCCAGCGCATCCGGGGCGCCGCTCCCCAGCCGAAACGGCCGCTGCCGCTGTGGTCCCAACCCCTCGCCCCACCTCGCCGCCCCGCGTCCTCCCCTCCCGCCAGCCGTCAAGCCTCCGCCTGTACCCTCCACGGTCCGAGCTCCAGCCTCCAGTCCGCATGCCGCAGCCTCCTCCTCCTCCTCCTGCTCCTCCGCTTAGTCGAAGTCGCTGTCCTCGTCGCTCTCGGTCTTCTTGTAGCTGGGCTTGCCGCCCTTGCGGATGCCCTTGGGCGCCGCCGCGGCCGCCTTGGGCCCCCAGTCGTAGTCGATCATCTCGCTCTTGGCCAGGCGCTCCGCCAGCACTGAGGTGTCGAAGTCGTCCTTGCCGCCCAGCTGGGGGTGGGGAGGGAGGGGTGGAGGGGGTGGGGAGGGAGGGATGGTTGGGGAGGTGTGTGGGCAAGCAGCGTGTGGGCAGCAGATGTAGGGGTGGCGGGAGAATGGAAGTGGAGGGGGTGCGTTGGGGGGTGGGTGGAGAGCTGCACGGGGCAGAGCAGCGTCTGGGCTCAGGCGCTGATGAGCGGCTGCTGAGCCCACTCATGACAGCCACTGCCACCGCCTGCCTCCGCCCTGTGCTGCATAGGTTGCTCCTTCCCAGTATCTTGCACCCTTGACGCCTCAAACTGCAGCCTCCAGCTCCTCCTGTGTTCCCTTGTTTCCTATCACCGATCTTTACACTAGATCGCTGGCCCCTCCCAGCAGCCACGCGGTACCCCCCACAGAACCAGCTCCACATGGCACCGTCCACGCTCGCCCCAGCACTCCGCCCCAGCTCCCCAGCTCCTCAAGGCCCCAAACCGGTTCAAGCGTGCCCTGCAACTGCTCCAGGCCTCACCAACTCTCCTCATCCCCTCGACCCCATCCCTCGGAGGCCCCCACCTGGACCAGGCCCTACAGCCCAGCAGCCAGGATCCCTCAAGCCCCCTTCGGAAGCCCCCGTCTGGTCGAAGCCCACCCCGCGACGTCCCTTGCCCCCCGAACGCCTCTTCCAGGCCCCTTGCTTGTCCAGGACCCATCGACTCCCTAATTTCCCCCTCCTGACCCTTTTCCCTGCCCATCCCGTCCCCCTCCAGGCCCCCACCCGGTCCAAGGCCATCCCCCAACACATCAATACTGTCTCACCCCCCTTCCCCGCTTTACAGCGCCCTCTGAGCCTCCTCTCAAAGCCCCACCTGCCCGGTCCAGAAAACCCCCTCCCCACCCCCCCAAACCCCCTCCCAGGGGCCCACACGGTCCAGGCCCTCCCCCATGGTTCCCCCCCGAACCTACCCCCCCAAACCCCCCCAAGGCCCCCACCTGGTCGAGGCCCACCACATAGTCCACCGTCTTTTCGTTCTGGACGAGCGCCAGGGTGGGCAGCATCCAGATCTTGAGCCGCTCCGTGAGGAAGGGGCTCTTCTCCGCGTTGATCTGGGGTTGGGGGTTGGGGTTGGGGTTGAGGTGGGGTTGTGGTGGGGTTGCATTGGGGACAGAGGTGGGTTGTGGTGGACAGAGTCATGGAGGTGCGTTGGGAGGTTGGGGGTGAGTGAGCTTGGGCGTGGGAAGGGAAGGCGTTGTTGGGGCAGAGGTCACTGAGGTGTTGCCTCAACTGGTGGCCGGGCTGGCGCCGCTGGTAGAGGCTAGGGGGTAGGGGCACGCCAGGGGCAAGGGGTGTGGGTATGGACGACGGGCGGGCCTCGACAGTGCGCGTGCCCCGGCCTCACCCTGCAGAACTTGGTCTCGAGGTGCTTCTTTGCAAGGATGTCCATGTGCTTGTCCATGACCTGTGACGGGGACCGGAGTACACGCATGGATACAGGGATGCAGGGGAGGTACAAGAAGGGGACGGCGAGGCAGAGGCACAAGGGCGGCAGCGGCACGCGGGTACTTGGGGCCCACCCTTCAGCTCCGCACCTTGCAGGGCCAGTTCTCGCGGTAAAAGTGGCACACCATCCGCTCCTCGCCCTTCATCGCGGCGAAGAACTCCTTCTCGTCCGCGATGTCTTGGTACTCGCCATGTCCTCGCGCCACCCACTCCTTCATTTTCCCTTGACGTATCTTCATCTCCGCCATGCGTTTTTGCCGAATAGCCTCCATGTCGTCCTCCCCTAGGTTGTCGAGCTTCTGTATCTCGCGGTCGACTTGCTGCTCCATTTGGTGCGCGAGCGCGGCGACCGTCTGCTCTATAATGGCTTGTTGAATGTTGCTCGCCATCTTTGCGAGTCGCTCTTGTCGCCGGGTTGGGTGAAAGGGATGCTCTTCTTGTGTTGGGGCTTTGCGGGTGTTGCTTGGGTCGCGGATCTTTGTGCTGTGACCAAGCGTACAGCGCAGCGGAGAGTGTGGCAAAGCAGCGACGGGGCGGGTCCGCGGCCTTCTTGAAATTGCGCGGGATCGACCGCGGCTCAATGCGGGGGGCCGCAGGGTTTCGGGCACCCACGCACCACTTTCCCCGCCGCCCCCGCCTGCAGCCTTCCACGCAGGAGCACCTTCTGTAGGCCTCATTACGCTCTTGCACCTCAGAGCGTCTTGGAAAGTGAAGCAGAGCATGTCCCCTTCAAGGCGGCAGGGAGCTCTGGCCGGCGGCAGTGCTGTTGGCCTAGTGCCGGGATGCGCCCCTGCCCTCCCCTACGCACCCCTGCGCTCTAGGCTCCGAGCCACCCCGAGCAGCTCCCGTTGCCCAACACGCAAGGCACCGTGGACTGAAGTCCTGAGAGCGGGGAGGATGGGACTGGAGGTCTAGGTGGGGGCAGGCGGGACCAGGGCGGGTTCGTGGGGACCACCTCTCTCTATGGACCGTCGTGACCCAACCGCGACCGAACCCGCGAGCCTATGTCACTCCTGTATAGCTCGACTCGATCGACGTACCTGATACACGCTGCTGACGACACACCTGACGCGCTTCTCGCTCTTCGCGCGAGCGGAAGCCGGCATTCTTGCGCAACGCTACCAGCACCAACCACACCGACATAGTGCCACCTTACTGAAGCTGCGCTCTGACACGAAATAACTTGACCAAGAAGTCTCGCGCGAGCGTCGTCGGCAAGGATGGCTGACCTGCGGACACAAATAGAAGCGGGGCCACGAGACTCGCTCTTGGACGTCATCCTAGCGAGAGTAGCCAAGGCGGGGAAGGTCAGCTGGGGACGGCGTTGACGGGGGGAGCGGGCCTCGTTGGTTGCCGAGGGCACCCCCCGCCCCCGTCCCCGCCCGGGCGCCACCACGCCCAGCGCCCCGAGTCTCTGACGTGCGGTTGCCCACACCCTTCCAGAATGTGCTTACCACGCGGATAGTCTACGTGGCGCGGTTAAACCAGCGGCAAAACCAAGTGGACGACATCAAGGGTAAGCGGCCCACCGGACCCCACACGACGTCTCAGCTGCTGGACTTGCAGGCGGGAGCTCCGGGCCCGTGGGGCAAGCTCCAGCGCTCTGCAAACAAGCGGTTATGGCTGCAGCGCCGCGTGCGGTGCTCACTGCTCCTCGGGTGCATCGGGGCTGGCATCACCAGGGGCATGGGGCCTGCTCTGTCGCTGCCTCAGCCTCGGCCAGCCTCGGGCCGGCAACCAGAGCCAGCAAGAGCGCGGCGGAGCCCCAAACGCTGCAACTGCAGGGGCCTGATGTAGCCCTGCAATCAATCGTTACAACTGCAGGGTCCTGGATACAGCGCTGTGACTCCGGGGGCGCGGACAGCACAGGGCAAGGGCACACGCGGCAGCCCAGGGTCGGGTGTGCCGGCCCCGGCCCGGCCGTACTCCCGGGTCGGTGGGGCGCGGAGTAGCGGACCTGCACGCCCCGCCCTGCCCTTCTCAACACCGCCGCCCCTCCTGCCCCCCGCCCCCTGCCCCCCCACCCGTGCTACCCCCCACCCCCTACACCCCGCAGCGCACCTGTCCCGGGCAATAGACAAGCACAGCCAGGACGGGGGCGAGGTCACGGGCTTCCTGCTGGTCTACCCGCTGTGCTACATACACGTGATCGAGGTGGGGGGCGGGAGCGGAGGTGGTGCTGGTAGGCCTAGGGGCTGGGGGGCGTGGATCATCGCGACACGGTCCCGACCCACATGGCGCCCGCTGGTGCCCCCTGCGACCCACATGCCGCCCGCATGGGGTATCACCGACCGAGACCACCACACCGCACCCCTCTCCCACCCACCAGTTTTCTTGACCCTTCCTGGTCCCCCCCCTCCCCCCACCTCAGGGCAAGACCACTCAGCTCATGGGGGTGCTACGGGAGGTGCTGGGGCACGGGGCGGACGTGCGGCTGGGGGAGACGAGGGTGAGCGCCCGTGGAGCGGGAGCGTGCTGGGTTTGGGCGGGAGGCTGGTGCGGCCTGGAATGTGCGGCCGCACGAAAGGCGACCATGTTTGCTGGAGAGTGCAGACATGGGCGGCTCGGAGGGTGCGGCCTGGCTCAGGGCAGGCAAGGGTGGCCTGATGGAGCCGGGTGCAGCCTGGCTCAGAGCCATGGGCGGAGTCCTGTTGGCAATGGGCCGCAACCCCATGCGCCCCCTGCTTTCACGCACCGTCCACCCAGCGCCAGCCCGCCCGCAACCTCCGACCAGCGCACCAGCACCCGCTGAACCCCTTGCCCCGCTACCCTCTCCCGCCCTCCCCTACCTCCCCTACCTGCCACCCCCCCAACCCCCCCAACCCCCAAAAGGTGGTGTCCAGCTGCGAGGACGTGCCCGGGCGCTACTTCAATGCCTGGTACGCCGCCTTCCTGGCCTCCAACTCCACCGCAGAGGCCATGGACCCACTGGACGCCTTCGGGTGGGGAGGCGGGGGCTACGGGGTTGGGCGGTGGGGCGATGGGGAGGAGGGTGAGGGCGGGGGCGTGGTCCCGGATGGGATATGCCGGGATGGCTGGGCGAGATTTGAATGGGTTGGGAATGTGGGGTGCGGGGCAAGGGGTGATTGGGTGAGGGGACGCCCGGATGGAGGGACGCTGCAAACACAGGCCTGCTCAGTTTCTCTGCCCCCTTTCCCTCACCTCCCCAGTGCCGTCAAGACGGCCACCGACATCAACGCCTTCCTGCGTAAGGCGGGGCCGGAGCTGGTCACGCCCAACGACGTGAGGCGGCCGGCGGCGGGGAGAGGGGCTCGCAAGCGGGGAAGAGGGCAGAGGAGGCCAGAATTATGGGCTCCGTTCGCGGGGCTGACGGGGAGCGGGCTTGCAAGCCGGCGGGGCACTGCGTGGGGCGCTTCGAGATCCGAGTGGACCCGCTCCCTGCACTGGTGCTGCTCCCATGTGGGGCCTAGAGAGCCCGACCCATATCGCTGGACTCAGTTCGCTGCTGTGCGTATGCTAGCGATGTGACATGAGTACGCTGCACTGCCCCCCACCCGGCCCCCAGGTGGAGACGCGGCGCAAGCTGGCCTCCGTGGAGTCGTGCCTGGAGTCGGTGCCGGCGCAGGAGCTGGTGCTGTCGCTCACACCCACGGAGGTGGGGGGAGGCGGGCAAGAGGAAAGGAGGAGGCGCGGGCGGAAGGAGTTGGAGACAGCGGGGACGTTGCCGGCTGGCTGTAGCGGGCGGTGTGGCGGAACGGCGCGGGAGGGCAGGGACCGACGCCAGCGCTCGGGACCAGACACCGTGCCGCAGGTCTCCTGTGCAGCCCTCCTGAGTCTCCCAGCTGTCTGCATACCGGTACCTCCCTCGCCCTCCCTTTCCTCAAGCCCCCTCCTCCTCTCCCGCCCATCCTCCGCCCACCCCCGCCCGCCCCCAGGACGCGCCCACCATCTCCGAGTACCTGGACATCTTTGACTCCCCGGTCAACGTGGACCTGGAGAGCGAGCAGGTGTGGCCCATGCCGCCGCCGCTTAAGTACTGAGCAGCAGTGCTGGGCACAGCGTGGGACGAGGGCAGGGTGGATGGGTCCGTTCCGCGGCCTGCCAAGTGCTGAGCACAGCGGGCGGTGAGGGGAGGAGACAAAACGGAAGTGCACAAGTACTGAGCACAAGTGCTGAGCACAGCGGGGTGCGATGGCAGGGTGGATGGGTGGATGGGTCTATTACTGAGCAGCGGGAGGAAGCAGGGGAGGAGGCAAGGGGGTCAGCATGGGGAGGACGGTTGGGGAGGTGCACGGGAAGGCGGAGAGTCTGGACGTGTGTACGCCCCAGTGCTGGTGGATGGGTGGAGTACGAGGCAGGAGGTGCACGGGAAGGCGGAGAGCTCATGCTGCCTTGGTGTAGGCACAGAAGCCAGTGCGAAGGTGTACAGAGGCCTGACGCTTTGTGCGCGCTGGCGATGGCGGGCTGGTGTAGCAGAGTAGCACTGAGGCTAGGGCAGGAATGCTGTGTGATAAGATGAGGCCAGCGGGCCGAGGTCCCGAGTAAAATGCGGTCGTGACGGAGATAGCAAAAGCGGTCTTGCAGGGGTCTTGGGCGACCATGCTCAATCACGACTGACGTGGTTGGTGGTACACGCCAGCAAGCCCAAGCTCGCGCCGAGTCCTTGCGTCCGTGTGTCCAGCTCGACGGCCTTGGGCGTGCTCGTCGGCAGCTCCGCCACACACACGCCATGCCGGAGATCACCCTTCGCCCGCCACACCCCCATGCCTCACCGTCACCAAGGCCCCTGCGCGACACCCCCCGACATTGGACCGGGCCGTTCCACAACCCGCCCCGCTCCCTGCCACCCCCATGTGGCACAGCCTCAAGGACCCACAAGGGCACCCACTCCTCCCAAGCCTCAACCAGGCCACAGCCCATGACGGGGACCTCCGGCACGCCTCAGCCTATGCGTACACATCCGCCTGCGCCCCCGCCCCCACGCCCAGCGCCCGCCGCGCCGCCGCCCTGACGCCGGGCGTGCGCAGCGCCTCCGCCGCCGCCGGCACGCCGCTGCTGCCGCCCAGCGCCGCCGCCAGGGCGCCCGCCAGCGCCTCCGCCGCCGCCGCGCGGCCCTCCATCACCATCTCCACGGTCACCAGCAGCTCGGCGCTCTGGCCCCGGACCTGCGGTTCAGAAAGAGGGGGGTTATGCGCCGTCCCCCAACAGAAGATGTTGTCCTCTTCCACAGTGGTCCGTGCTGTCTGCGGCCGTCAAAAGGCGACTGAAGAGCGGGTCACGCTCGCTGGGCTCACACGCAAGCGCCCCAACGAGAACCACCGTGTCCTGCGCCTGCAATGGTGCCTTCCACTGCGCCTCCTTGCCCGCCGTCACTACTTCACGCCCACCCCATGGCTTGCGCTACTCCCGTGACCCAACCCCCAACCCCTCACCTCGAAGCTCGAACCATCCCTGACCCCACCCGACTCCACCCCACCCCAAACCCTGAACCCCACCCCGCCCTGTGCCCCCACCTGGCAGTGCGAGAGCAGCGCCGCGGGCAGCCCCCCCACCAGGGAGCCGGTGGGCAGCGGCGGCGCCGAGGGAGCCCCGCCCTGCTCCGTGCGCCGCTGCTGCGCGGCCTTCGTTGCGAGGGAGAAGAGGAGGGACTCCTGGGAGGCGTCACCTGCAGGTGGGGGCCGTGGGGCGATCCGTAAGCAACGCAAGGGCAAGGGCAGAGAGCATCGCTTACATACCCTCGTGGCTTGGTGCACCCTGAAGACCCACTAGCTAGGCCCTGAATGTTGGTTTCCTTGTAACGCTTCCCCACGCAGGGCCCTTGTAACGCTTCCCCACGCAGGGCGAGTCATGCGCAGCCACGTACCTTGCCCGCGGAACTGCTCCGCCGCCATCGCCCCCAGGAATACGGCGTGGCCGTACGACATCTGCGACAGTACGGCACGCGCCCACGCGCTGCACCGCTCCCGCGCCACGCCGTACTGGCAGACCACCAGCAGGGCCCCCGCCTCGGGCCCGTCTGGGCCTGGCAGGGAGTAGACGCAGCAGACGCGGTCCGAGGGCAGGGGCCCGCTGCCTGGGGCCGGGAGCGAGGTGCCTGCAAGGCTGACGCCTGGAGCCAGCACCGTGCCAATCAGCTGAGGGGGTATGAGGATTGGGACAGGGTGTGGGGGGACGCGCGTGAGTGCAGGAAGAATAGGGGTGCCGACTGCAGTAGCAGTCCTTGGGGCTATGGGGCTGGACCATGGGTTTGTCGGAACGAGATATTGCACTGACCTGCTTGCCAGGCAGGGCGGCTAGGAGGGCTGCCGAGGTCGGGCAGGTGGCCACAACCTACGAGGCAGGGGAGGAGAGTCGTGAGGGTGAGTAAGCGTCACCGGCAGATGGCGACCCCACCCTTGGCCCCTGCGCGTCCCCGGATGCAGCCCTGCGCTGCGCACCAGCACACGGCAGGATAGTCCCTTGGGGAAGAGCCGCCCCACGAGGCCCTTGTTCCACTGCGAGGGGCGTAAGAAGGGTTGTGAGGCTTTCATGGGCGGCGCAGCGAGGCGGGGCAGCCACGGTTGCCAGGGGCCCTCTGGCCACTGGGGACGCACCACGCACACCGCTGGCCGGAGGAACCCTGAAGCCGACGGAGCCGCTGCCTCCTCCTCCTCTTGCAGGACCGCGCGGCTGGGCGTGAACGCTGCGGAGGCCAAGACGGCGCGCGAGCATCGTGTAAGGCCTACGCGTGCACCGAAGCCAAGTGCTGTACCTTGCAGCCTCACCATCTGCCTGCTCAAATATATCCATAATATCTTCTCAAGAAGATGTGGAAGCCTACGGCGCGAGATGCCACAAAGGGTCGCGGCAGATCTCTTTTTGCTGGTAGCCGGGTATGCCTCTCAGCAGCTGAGGAAATCGTGTGTATGTATGGTGAGTTGGTAACAGCAGACGCAGCTCCCGGGCTCGACACGCGATCCTGGCCAGCCCGCCCGATGGCACGAACCCGGCGCTTCTCCACGGGGGAAAGACCAGGACTTGCATCAGGTTTCTCTCGTTTCCTCCCGTCACAGCTTCAAACGTGTAGCAGACAACACCACGCGTAATCGACCATTCAACCATGGCTGCCGCTCGAGCCCAGAGCCTTGGCGCCATGCTCACCGACCGTTCGCTCCTCGCGCTGCTGCTTCCCAAGTTGGGCCCCGCGGACGCAAGAGGACTGCGCGGGGTCTGCTCTGGGGCGCGGATAGCTTATGACCAGCTCGCGCCCAGCTTGCGCGTGCGCAGCGACGATGACGTTCTGTCGCTGCGCGGCTTGCTTCTGCGCGGCTGCCGCCCAGTCAAGGTCACTCTGGGTGGCAAAAACGGGTGAGTAAACATGGGAAGTGCAACTCCAACAAAGAAGGAGGACTTCGCCTGGGCGAAGCCGCCCACGCCCCGGCACGCCCCTCCCCCGGGCACTCCCCAACGTCCCCCTCCGCAGCCTGCGCCTGCTCCGGCCCTTCACCGAGGTCTCCGCTTCGGCGCCCCTTCCCACCACGGAGCTCGCAATGCCGGCGGCCTGGCTCTGCCTGGGCACGGCCCAGGCCGTCGCTGCCGCCTTCCCGCAGTTGAGCTCGCTGACCCTCACCCGTGTTGAGGGCAGCGTCGGGGCTGATGCCACAGAGGGCCTGTCCCTGATGCTTGGAACGGGAGGCGCGGCAGCCCCGCTGTTGCCGAGCCTTCAAGTGCTGAGCGTCAGCTGTAACACCTCGCCAATACTGAGAGCTCTGCGGGGCGCCAGTCAGCTGCGCAGGTTCGAGGTTGGGGGCTTCCCCGCTAAAACTACAACGTTGCAAGTGCTGGGCTCTCTTCCCGGTCTCCGCAGCGTCAAGCTAGGCTATTGCAGCCAGCAGTTCCTGCCGCAGCTGCTCCCGGCCCTGACGTCGCTCACCGCCCTCGACCTGGGCTCGACGAACGGAGCACTGCCGGCGACGGCGCTTTCTGGCTTGTGTGGCCTGAGGGAGCTATCAGCCAGGCGCGCACGCCTGGACCCCAGCGCTCTCCAGGGCCTGAGCAGCCTCACGCGACTAGAGCTGCGGTCCCTGGAGGCCCCTTACGGCAGTGGCGCGACCGCCGCTTGGCGGCTCCCGCCCGGTCTGGCAGAGCTCTACCTCGGTTTTGTGTGCCCTGAGGTGCTGTCTGCGCTACATGCGCCTCAGGGATGGCGGCTGCAGGGGTGTGACGTAACCGTCGAGCTGGAGCCTGTACGACACTACGAAACCGATGACGGCTGCCTGCTGCCCGCTGGGGAGGAGGCGCTGTGCGGAGCCGCGGCGGTGCTGGCCGGGCGCCTGGGTCTTGAAACGTCAAAGATATGCGTCAGCGCTTATGATGCGGATGAGCTGCTGAAGCCCGTGGGCGGCGAGGCGGGCCCGGGTCGGCGCAACCACGCCCGGTGGCTGGCGGCGATCGGGCGGACCGGGGTGGGCAGCCTACAGCTCAATGCAATCGCACTTTCTCACCAGGACATCACGACCATCGCCGAGACGTGCATCGGCCTCAAGGTGGGCATGGCAGCGTGATCTTAGGGCTTGGGGGCCAGGGGCGGTACCGCGGTACCATGGCCTTAAGTTGAGGCCTTAGCATGGGCAGGGGTGCGTGAGCCAAAAGCCACCAACCTCTCACACTTTTGGGCAGAGGTGCGTGAGCCAAAAGCCACCGACCTCTCACACTTTTGGGCAGGCGTGCGTGAGCCAAAAGCCACCGACATCTCACACTTTTGGGCAGGCGTGCGTGAGCCTTTCCCAAACGACCTCTCACACTTTTGGCCCCCATGCCCCCGTGCCGCAGGCCCTCGAGCTCACCGCGTGCGGACTCTTCCCGGCAGCCTCGCTTCCGCAGCTCGCTCGACTGCCCCGCCTGGAGTGCGTGACGCTTGACGTGGACTCGTGGAGCGGACCCGAAGGGAACCACCGCATGGCCGTACCCGCGGGCGCTTTGGGGTCAGTTCTGGCACTGTGCAGCAGCTCGAGCTTTCGGGGCGTTGTCATCCTCGCTGCTGAACCCGCATTCTATGAGCCTGCGAAGGAGATGCAACTGAAGGCCCTGGTGGAGGAGCTGCAGGGGGACCTGGAGGCCATGGGGCTGGAGCGGGGCCGCCTGGTGGTGGCCTGAGGCTTACCGGCATTTGGGGGCGCAAAGAGTGGGGTTTGGTGGGGTGGGGTTTGGGGTGGGGGCGCGGGCGCACCGGTCGCGGGGAGGTCTGGCGGCGGGGTTGGGGGGCTAGGGCTGGGAAGGTATCCCTGTGTCTCTCGGGGGTTGGTATCCCTGGATGCTGGATGGGGATGAGCCTCGGCTTACGGAGTTGGTGATGGAGTTTCAGGAGCTAGGGGGAAGCCGATGGGGTCGGGCGATGGCGTCCGATGGGGCTGACAGGGGCTTGGGTGTCGGTACGGGGCTTGCAGGGGCTTGGGTAGGTCCATCGAGGGACTCTATGGGCGTTGCGGGGGGCTGGAAGGGTGCGCGTGCTGGCACAGCCTTGGTAGCACCCTTGAGCATGTGGAGTACGTTCGGAGAGCGTTCGGACGGGCGGTGGTAAGCTCAAGCGTCTGGTAGTGGGGACGGCAGTTTCGGGGGTCTCCTGACGGGCTCGCTGCAGCTTAATGAGCTCTGCGCGGTGGCTGCATCCAATGGCGGAGCTGATGCAGTGCTTGTCGTCATTTGGGGCAGTGTTCGTACCTTGCCATCAGTTGGCTGGCGGAGTAGCTAGGAGGCAAGGGCTAGGCTGGAAGGCCTGGGGCTGCGACCGGTCACAGTGCCGAGGAACGTTGACGGTTGGCTGATGACGGTTGGCGGATGACGGTGGAGCCGCGTGGCAGGTTGGAGTGGTCATGGCCCCGTGCCCCCGTCCCCCACGGATGCGGCATGGCATATGTACCAAGTCAGGCGTGCTGAATACCAATCCCTTGACCTGACTGCAGGCAGTGGCCACTTGAGGTTGGCGCTATAGGATCGGAGGGCAGAGCCTCCATGGGGCCCAGGTGGGGCCAGTGTTAGTCCTATCTTAGGCCTATCTTAGTCGGTTAGTCGGCTGGACAGCCGGCTGGCGCCGGCTAATCTATCTGGACTCAAACTTTGGGGCTTCAGAACTTTGCGGATTAATGGCCGGGTGCGAGCCTGCTTGCGGGCTGGTGGTGGAGAGCGTTGACGACTCGAACATTGGGCCCCCTGGGCTGCGAGGGGTGGGAGCCGCGCCACACAATGTCTTGCACCCCCGCAGTGTTGCTATCAAAGCCGGTAGCACATTAACCCAGAGACACTTTTTCGCCCCGTCGTGGGCGTGCAGTGCACACGGCTGGATGGCAGGAGGGTGCAGGGCAAGCGAGTGCGCGAGGGGACGGCCTGAGGGAGGCAGGGGGGAGTCCGGAACCCGGAAAGGCCCGGAAGGGCTGGCAGTAAGGGCCGGGCCAGGGCCTAAAAGTGCCGGCCCTACGCACTTCTGCCAACGGAAGATAGCATCGCTGCACCCCCGGCGCTAGGAGGTGGGGGCCGAGCGGGGGGCCGGTGGTGGGTGGCCACCAAACACACGTAGATGTATCAAAAAGGGCAACCGCGTGTGTCGTGGGCCGCAATCAACGCAAGACCTGGGCTAATGTGCTGGCTCCTGGGTGGGGGAAAGCGTCGTGGGTCAAAGCGTCAAACCGCGGGTCAAAGCGGTTCGCGTGGCGCGATCTGGCGCGACCCCCCAAAAGTTAAGTGCAGTACTGTACTTAACTTTTACTGATACTGCGTTACGGACTGCCACAGACCTAGTACCATGGCTCGCTTCGCAGCAGGCCAGGACCTTGGCGCCATGCTCACGGACTGTTCGCTCCTCGCGCTGCTCCTTTCCAAACTAAGCTCCAAGGAGGCAGAAGTGCTACGCTTAGTCTCCACTGATGTCAGGGCGACCGTTGACCAGCTCGCTCCCAGCCTGCGCATCCGCGGCGAGGATGACCTCCTGGCGCTTCGCGGGCTGCTTATGCGCGGCTGCCGGCCTAAGAAGGTCGTTCTTGGGAGCCTTGGGTTCCTTCAGCAGCTGCAAGCGAGCGCGTGGTGAGTCCGACGAGTTGCGTTCAACCGAACTTTGCGCCCTCCGTGACCCCACCACTGCCAGCTCACGCCCACGCCGTGGGCATGTCCCTCCCCTACGCACACCCCACGGCCCGCTCCGCAGCCTGCGCCTGCTCCGGCCCTTCAAGGACGTGTCCGCTTCTACGCCCCTTCCCACCACGGAGCTCGCAATGCCGGCGGCCTGCCTCTGCCCGGGCACAGCGCAGGCCGTCGCTGCCGCCTTTCCCCTGCTCACCCGCCTCAGCCTCACCGGTGGAGGCAGCAGCACGTCAAACGAAGACGTGGAGGCCCTGTCCCTGATGCTCGGAACGCGGGATGGGGGAGTACCGCTGCTGCCGAGCCTTCGAGAGCTCAGCCTTTGCCCAGCCTTGGGTATTGGCTCATCCGCTGCACCCTACTTGGGCGCTCTGCGGGGGGCCAGCCAGCTACGGACCCTCAAGGCCTCGGGGTTTACCGCCGACACGGCCACAGTGCAGGTTCTGGGCTCTCTCACTGGGCTCAGCAACCTTACGCTGCAGATCTGCCACGAGGAGGTTCTGCCTCAGCTGCTCGCGGTGCTGTCGTCCCTCACTGCCCTCGAGCTGGGCTTCACAAGCAGCGCCCTCCCCGCGACGGCGCTCGCCGGCTTGCCCTGCCTGAGGGAGCTGTCAGCATCCTCCGCAACCCTGGACCCCAGCGCACTCCAGGACCTGAGCCGCCTCACGCGGCTCAAGCTGCGGTCCCTGGAGGGCCCTGACGGGGATGGTGCGACCGCCGCTTGGCAGCCTCCGCCCGACCTGGCGGAGCTCGTCCTCACCAACCAGCATCTCGACGTCCTGCCGACGCTGCAGCCGGCCCCGTCAAGGCCTGAGCTGCCCTTGCGATGGGATGTGACTCTAGAGCTGCAGCCTGGCCGCCACTTCAGCGAGGAAGACGGCTGCCTGCTGCCCGCTGGGGAGGAGGCGCTGTGCAGAGCCGCGGCGGCGCTGACCGGGTGCCTGGACCCTAATACGTCCGAGGTTTCCGTCAACGCGAGTGCATGCAACGCGCCGCTGAGGCCCGTGGGCGGCGAGGCGGGTCCGGGGCGGCGCAACCACGCCCGGTGGCAGGAGGCGGTCGGGCGGACCGGGGTGGCCACTCTTGAGCTGGTGGCAATCGCCCTGTCCCACCAAGATCTCGAGACCATCGTCGAGGCTTGCACGGGCATGGAGGTGAGACCAGCGCTGGGCCAGCAGTACGGGGCCACTGTCTGACGATGAGGATGCGTGGTGAGAGGGACTGGGCGCCAAGGATTGTGTGCTGACACACACACACGTGGCCTTCTGAGGTGACACCCATACACCGCTGTGCCGCAGGCTCTCAAGCTCTCTGGCTGCGGGTCTCACCCGATGGGCTCCTGTCCACAGCTCGCACGGCTGCCCCGCCTGAAAGGGGTAGAGCTCGGTGTGGAGGCCTGGCGGGGGCTTGGAGGGTTCGGGTCCTTGGCGATACCCGTGGGCGCCATGGGTTCTCTCTTGGCGCTCTGCAGCAGCCGCGGCTTCAGGGGCGTGGTGGCCCTCTCCGGGAGGTTCTGGGGCATGTCGGATGCGGACAAGGCCAGCCTCTGTAGCCAGATCGAGGCGCTTCATGAGCAGCTGGAGGCCATGGGGCTGGACAGGGGCCGCCTCATGGTAAGGGCTTGACCAGGGATACACTATGGGGGGTCTTGGGTGTGGGCGGGCGTGAGGCGCATGGGGACGTGGACTCTGACGCGGACATGGCACGGCACGGTGGCACGGATACCGGTCAGACTGCAGGTTGGTATGAGCGTGTTTTATTGAAGGCCGGGACTGCGTTTTATCAATGGTTGTAGGGTAAGGGTGCGCTAGGTACCGAAGGGGCGTGGGGACGTGGACTCGGACACGGACATGGCACGGACATGGCACGGACATAGCACTGTATCGAGAACGGCTCCATGGGCGCTGATACCGGTCGGGGGCAAGAGGAGTGGACGGGTCGAGACTGGGTTTCGCGGCTTGCTAGGTTCGCCGGGTGTGGGCCGAGGGTGTGGGCTGCTGGGTTGCGTTCCAGACTGGACGTGGGCATGAGTGGGTCCAAGTGACGACCCGGGCCTGCACTTGCGCTACGCTGCTGGCTAGGTGATGTTGACTTGTTGCAATCCAAGCTGGATCTGGGTATCATTGATGGTAGGATGAGTGGGCCGTCGCCTAGAAAGGAGGCGCGGCCGGCTGGCTAGGGACACTGATGAGGGTGCAGTCATATTCAAGCGGGGACGGGTCGACTGGACTAGGTTCGCATTCCGGGAAGAGAGCTGGTAGGTTGCATTTCAAACTGCACGTGGGCGTGAGTGTGTTCGACCGAAGACCGGGACTGCATGGCTAGGTGACTTGTTACAACCAGCCGTCGCTTCGGGGGAGACGTAGGGTGGTGTGCAAAGTCGACGCAAAGACGTGGTCGAGCCTTAGCTGCCGTGTGATGCGAGTGAGCAAAGGTCGCGGCGAAACGGGGCGAGGTTGTCAGGGGGATAAGCGTGGGCGGACAGGCAGGGTGACTGTGCGTCGGTGACTGTATGCGGGTGACTGTGTGTGGTTTTGGGCACCTCAAGTCCTGAGGGCCGTTTCCCAGTGTACCCGGCCTTGAACCTAGTGTGTTGTCACGTTACGCTTTATCTGTACTGCGAGAGGTTGAACTGAAGGCATGAGCGCGTGTGCGCCCACCCAGTAGCGCCAGGTGGCGCTGTTACCCCAGAGGCGTCAGTCGTACCGCCAAGCATTCCGCCATAGTGGAGCGCAGGGGCGAAGAGCAGCTGTTCTTGCCTGATCCCGCGTGTCAAGGTTGAGAAGCTGTACACAGGGTCAAGGGCAAGGTCATTGTGTGGCCGGAAGCTTGCACCCACCACCTGCCAACACCGCCCACGGCCCACCTCCATCCGCACAGGCAACGGCCACTAGGATACGCTTGGGACTTCGGGCTCCGCCGCGAAGCAGACTTCGTGCCAGCTCACACATCAGTAGACCCGGGTAGACGCGTAGACCTCTTGCATCCGGGATTCCGGGCTAGCTGCTGCGGGGGCAGAACACTGGCATTGCCCAGGTCAGCGGCCGACCCCAACCAAGAGTCCGCCTCCCGTTTCCCAGCTACAAAGCTACTCCCCTCCTGGCCCGTGGTCCTGGCCTGTGGGTCGAGCGCGTCGGGCCAAGCGTGCACGTAAACACCCATCACACGCACGCCTGAACCAAACCAACAATGTCCAAGAATCCTCCTGCACCCCATCCACTTCAGTACACTGCCAAGCCCCTCCTTGGTGCCTGAGCACGCGGGATGACGTGTCCGTCTTCACCCGCAGACACCACCAGGCCCCAGGAGCCGTTGCCCTTGGCCCCTTGGACAGGGAGCGCGTATCTCAAGCTATGCACTGTGCCAGCCCTAACCTCAGGGCACCACAACGGGCATGCAAGATGGAAGCCAACAGACGGACAAGTGGGGCGCCCCCATGGGGGCGGAAAACGAGGGCTGAGCCAGGTACCCAGCTCCCCACCCATCTGCTACGTTACTACGGGCCGTTGCGGAGCCCGAATCAAGGCAGGCGCAGGCCCGACACGGCACACGCAGCGCTCGTCGCTGGCCTGGCGAGGCGACCTATGACCCTGAATGTACTCCTCCGTAATGCCAGTATGAAAGCAAAGCAAAGGTGTATCCGTATGAAAGCAAAGCAAAGGTGTATCCGTCTACGCATTGGCCCCCGCCTCCCCGCAGCCAGCCATCCCGCACTGCTTCCACCAGGCCCAGAGGCGACAGCCCAGCGCCCCTGCCTTCGTAGCAGATCTCTCCAAAACGCCACCTCCTTTGGAGGCACACAACCGGGCCCAAGCCACAGACGTTTCTGCCAAGCCCATGGGCCAGTGCCCATCCCCCGCCGATGCGTCCGCTCTGTCCCCGACGCCGCTACGCCCCCTCAAACTGCGCTGCAACACCTTGACTCGGTCTACTGAGCCAAGATCCCGCCATTGCCGCCCAAGGCGAACCCTGTCCGGCTGCCACAGCACAAACCAAGCCGGTCTCTGTCCAGCCCATGGCCTCCAGCTGCTCATGCAGCTCTGCCACCATCTCCATGCTTGAGCTGCGCCTGCGCAGCTGATGCTAACCCTTTGCACATACGGCTCACCCGGCCCCTGACGGCCGGGCTGCTGCAAAGGCCCAGGAGCCAGAAGTCATGCCCCAGACAGAACCCTCCTGCACCCCATCCCCTGCACACCACGGCCACGCCCCTCCATGGTGCCCTAGCGCACGGCGAATCGGTCCCGTGACAGGCCCATGGCCTCCAGCTGCTCATGCAGCCGACGCTCCATTATCTTGAGCTGCGCCATGCACTCGGCTCTCGCGCCGATGAGGTACAACCCCCCGCTGAAGCCCAGGCTGCTGCAGAGACCCAGGGCCGAGCCCATGGCCTCAGGGGGCACGGCCAGGGGCCCCTCCCCATCGGGCGCACCCCAGCCGCTCACGTCCAGCGAAACGAGGTTCAGGCGGGGCAGCCGAGCCAACCGCGGGAGAGAGCCCATCGGGAGGGATTGGAAACCGAAGCAAGCCAAGGTCTGCGGTGCAGGGAGGATGCAAAGCGCTCGCTTTCAGCAACGGCGGGAGCGCTCATACGTCACACCGCATATGGAAGCATGCTCTCACCCCGCGCCCACCTGCAGGCCCGTGCACGTCGCAGCGATGGTCTCGAGGTCCTGGTGTGAGAGCGCAATGTCACTGAGGTGCAGGCTGCCCACCCCTGTCCGCCCGATCGCCTCCAGCCACCGGGCGTGGTTGCGCCGCCCCGGGCCCGCCTCGCCGCCCACGGGCCTCAGCGGCAGCACGAGCGAGGCCCCGCCCACGCTTATGTGGGAACGCTCAGGAGCCATGAGGCTGCCTAGTGCTGCCGCAGCGCCGCACAGGGCCTCCTCAGCAGCGGGCAGCAGGCAGCCGTCATCGGAGGTGTAGTGTCGTACAGGCTGCAGTTCCATTAATATACGACAATCTAGAGGCCCTGCTGGCGATTTCTCCATGCCTGCGAGCACCTCGGGGCACTGAGAAGTGAGGACGAGCTTGGCTAGGTCGGGCGGAAGCTGCCAGGCTGTGGCGGAGGTGTTGGGCTCCGTGGGCGCTTCTAGGGACCCCAGCTGGAGCCGCGTGAGGCGGCTCAGGCCCTGGAGAGCGCTGGGGTCCAGGGTTGCATTCCAGGCAGATAGTTCCCTCAGGCCACACAAGCCAGCCAGCGCCGATCCCGACAGTATGCCTTTCGTCCAGCCCAGGTCGAGAGCGGTTAGCGACGTCAGGGGCGGAAGCAGCTGCGGAAGGGAACCTGGGCTCCAGGTTTGCAACTTGAAGCTGCTGAGCCCGCGTAGAGATTCCATCACTTGCACCGACGACGCTTCATCGGGGACCGACTCCGCCTCGAGCCTCCACAGCTGCACTGCGCCCCGCAGGGCCCCCAGCAGCGGACCAGCAGCGGAGCCCAGGCTGAGCTCCTGCAGGCTCGGAGTGAGGGGGGCAGCCGCGTCCCCCGTGCCAAGCAGCAGGGACAGGCCCTCTGCGGCATCATCCCCGCCGTTGCACGCGGCGCCAGTGAGGGTCAGGGAGCTCAGCTGGGGGAAGCCGGCGGCAACGGCCTGCGCCGCGCCCGAGCAGAGGCAGGCCGCCGGCATCGTGAGCTCCATGGTGGGGAGGGGCGCCGCAGCGGACACGTCTTTGAAGGGCCGGAGCAGGCGCAGGCTGCGGAGAGGGTCGTGGGGCGCGGGCGAGGGAGGGGCGGGTCAGGGTGGGCACGGGCGGGTTAGGGACTGGCAGTAGCGGGTGCAGGCGCAACCCAAAGTCGAAGTCGCAGGGAAGGACCCCGCAAAGCTTGTGCGCATCGTCGGACTCACCACGCGCTCGCCTGCAGCTTTTGATCTCCGTAGCGCCCGAGAGCGACCTTCTTAGGCCGGCAGCCGCGCAGCAGCAGGCCACGACGCGCCAGGAGGTCGTCCTCGCCGAGGATGCGCTGGGCGCGAGCTGGTCAAACGTCGCCCTCACATCGATAGAGACTAGGCGCAGCACTCTTCCATCCTCGAGGCTCAGGCTGGGAAGCAGCAGCGCAAGGTTGTTGCGATCGGTAAGCATGGCGCCAAGGTCCTGGCCTACTGCAAAGCGAGCCATAATACAACAGTCTGTAGCAATCCAACTTGCAAGTTAGTTTGTTGTGGTTCCGTGGAGTCCTGGCCAAGGAGCTGGGGGTCGCGCCAGATCGCGCCACGCGAACCGCTTTGACCCACGCACAACACCGGGGGCCTCGACGCCAGGAGCCAGGAGCCAGGAAGTATCATCCCTTCTTCTCCGGATTTGATTCCTAGGACGACGACTCACAAGTGGGGATAAGGCCATAAGGGCCTTGGGGGCTGGGGACACGGCCGGACGACGCTGCACGGCCCCTGCGAGCACAAAACCCCCCAGCACATGAGAACCCCCAGCACATGAGAACCCCCAGCACATGAGCCCAGGAGTTCGCCACCCCCCAAGCACCTATCAAGCATGGCTTGCATGCCCCTGCGGCCGGTCCGACTGATGCTTTATCCTAAGCACACAACCCCCGTACGTCCCCCCCTCGAAATCCCTGTTGTGGTCGTCACTGCCCAGAGCCAAGCCAGGGGCCTAGACCGGTCCGTCGGCACCTACGCGTCCACTGTCACTTCATCATGGCCATGGAATACAACAGTCTAGGACACCGACCCACACCTCGTCCCTGGGTGCCTGCCATGCCAGCCTGTCAAGCGGCTCCCTGACCTCCCTCATCACATCCGCCGCATGCAGTACATCAATCAAACCTGCCAATCCAGGATCACGAGCTGGTTCGCCCGGGCTGCGGCGCATACAGAACAATGACAAGCAACACGGCACCCTGTGCGCTCAAGCCTCCTGGCCCGTGTTTGGAACGTCCAGGCAACCAGGCAACGCAGCGGACAAGTCTGTAGCCGGGATGATGACGTGTCCGTCGTCACCCGCACACACCACCAGGCGGCCAGGCCCCAGGAGCCCTTGCCGACGGGCCCGCCATCACAGCTCAGCTGGAGCTCAGCTGGAGCCCGAATCAAGGCAGGCGCAGGGCCGACACGGCACACGCAACGCTCGAAGCTGGCCTGGCGAGGTGACCCACGACCCTCAATGTACTTATTATGACCGCTCGGCGGCTGCAGGGCGGACGAGAAGTGTTGTCAGTATGAAAGCAAAGCACAGGTAACCAAATGATATACCGTATTCGCATTGGCCCTCGCCTCCCCCCAGCCAGCCATCTCTCACTGCTTCACCTAGGCCCGGCGGGGACAGCCCAGCGACTCACTCAGTATTTGTGGGGGGTCACGCCAGATCGTCCAAGGCACCCCACCATGCACGCACCCCAACCCGCCTCCGCAAGCCACCGCCTTAACCACAAGCTCCCCAGCAATTTGCAGCAGACCGTGGCTAAGGTCAGCCCCTACGTGTCCAGGACAATGGTTGCCCACCGAGCCGCTATCCACCCGCATGCCACACGCGGGCCCCTTCCCTCACCCCACCCGTTCGCGCTCTGACCCCACCCAATCTGCGCTAGCCTGCACACACGTCCACCGTAACCCGAGGCCCTGGCCCACACCCAGGCAGCCCCGCTCCAGCCCCACAGCGTCCAGGTCCCAGTGCAGCCCCCCGGCGGAGGCCCTAGTCCACCACCATCACAAGGCGGCTTCGCTCCAGCCACATGGCCTCGAGCTGATCCTGCAGCTGCCGTACCATCTCCTCGAGCCGCGCCCTGTCCTCGTCCGGTAGGTCGCGACTCACTTTGAGCGTGACCCGGCCCTTGAAGCCCGAACTGGTGCATAGCGCCAGGACTGAGCCTAGGTGGCCTATCGGTACGTTCAGGGGCCCCTCCCCGTCGGGCCCGCACCAGCCCTCCACGTCCAAGTCTACGCGCTCCAGGCGGGGCAGCCGAGCCAGCTGCGGGAGAGAGGCCGCCGGGAGGAGTCCGCACATCCCCAGATCAAGCTCCTGAGGCGCAAGGGGGATGCAAGCATTAAGTGGCTCAAGCCGGGGCTTGTGGGGTTGCCTTCCTAGCAGATTGTGCGTACCGATACTGAGGCACCGAAGACCCAGTGCTGCCCTAGCCTCACCTCGAGGCCGGTGCACGTCTCGGCAATGGTTGTGATGTCGTGGTGCGACAATTGCGTGCTAAGTAGGGTCAGGGTGCCCACCCCGGTCCGCCCCAGCGCCTCCAGCCACCGGGCGTGGTTGCGCTGGCCCGGGCCCGCCTCGCCGCCCACGGGCTTCAGACGGCATCCGCTCACGGCCTCCGGGGCAGTCACGTATATGAGGGATGTGGTAGGCTCCAGGCATGGGGCCAGCGCGGCGACAGCTCCGCAGGTCGGTGTAGTGTCGACCACACTCCAGCTCCAGGGCAATATCGCACTGACGCCGTGGCTCCACCAGGCGCGAGCGCAAACTTGCTAGCGTCTCGGGGCCTTGAGCACACAGGTAAAGTACGGCCAGATTGGGAGGTAGCTGCCAAGCGCTGGTCCCATCGGGGCCCTGAGGGCCCTCCAGGGACCGCAATTCAAGTCGCGTGAGGCGGCTCAGGCCCTGGAGCGCACTGATCTCGAGCGTTAAGTCTCGGGCTGTAAGCTCCTTCAGCGCTGTCAAACCAGACAGCGCGGGCGTAGGCAGTACGCAGTAGCTCGTGTAGCGCAGGTGAAGGGCGGTGAGGGACGTCAGGGGCGCGAGCAGCTGAGGGAGGAACTCCTCGCTGCAAGCCCCAAGTCTCAAGCTGCTGAGCCCAGAAAGAGATTCCATCAATTGCACCGAAGAGGCTTCATCGGGGACCGACTCCGCCTCGAGCCTCCGCAGCTGCACTGCGCCCCGCAGGGCCCCCAGCAGCGGACCAGCAGCGGAGCCCAGGCTGAGCTCCTGCAGGCTCGGACACAGCGGGGCGCTCCCGCCTGCCGTGCCGAGCAGTAGGGACAGGCCCTCTGCGGCATCATCCCCGCCGTTGCACGCGGCGCCAGTGAGGGTCAGGGAGCTCAGCTGGGGGAAGCCGGCGGCGACGGCCTGCGCTGTGCCCGGGCAGAGGCAGGTCGCTGGCATTGTGAGCTCCGTGGTGGGAAGGGGCGCCGAAGAGGAGACCTCGGTGAAGGGCCGGATCATCCGCAGGCTGCGGAGGGGGAAGGAATGCAGCGGTCGCGAGGGATTCAGGTGCGAAGCGTGGGGCTAGGGGCCTTCGGGGGTGTTTGGGTATGCGGGGGCCTGCGTAGGCATGGCTTCGCCCGTTGCAGGCTGGCCCGGAGACTCACCACGGGCCAGGCCCTCAGAGCCCACGGTAACCGTGCGTGGTCGGCAGCCCCGCATCAGCAAGCCACGAAGCGCCAGGAGGTTGTCCTCGCTGGGGACGAGCAGGCTGGGCGCGAGCTGGTCATGCGCCATGCGAGCACCAGTTGAAATAAGGCGCAGATTCCTCGCGTCCGTTGGGCTCAGCTTGAAGAGTATCAGAGCGAGGTTGTTGCGGTCGGTGAGCATGGCGCCAAGGGAGCTGTGGCGGTCGGTAAGCATGGCGCCAAGTTCCTATCTTGGCTCCTGATCTTACTGCAGCGACGCGCGCTATAGTGGAGAGGCCGAGCTATACGAGTCTTTCCTATGATGATGATGATGATCGTTACACAGCTTCAAGGCTGTGAGGTCCAAACGAGCCAAAAGGCTTCATGAACCTCAGCATGAGGTCCTATCGAGGCCAAAAAGACCAGGCCTGCATGCCGCGCCCGGATCGCCTTTTGCCCGCCCACGGCCCACCCCGCCACCTTCGTCATCGTCCGGACTACGCTGCACGGCCCCTGCGAGCACAAAACCCACCCCGCCACCCGAGCCCACCCTCGCTTTAACCCATACCTCCCACGCGCTCCGTCACCTTGCAGCACCGCGAACGCTTTCGACCAAATGAGCCTACGTGTGGATCCTGGTCGGCAAAGGGGGTGCCCCGCCCCGTGCCTCGCCCTATGCTTGGATAGGCCCGACCGCTGAGGCCGATGCCATGGTCTCTTGCATCATGCCGAAGGGGGCTTACAGCAATTCTAAGCTTGCTTACGTACACAGTCATACAGCAGCGTCCCAACCAGGCCCTTGGAGAAGCGCTGGCCTGCAACTACAACTGCGGGCTAGTAACTGGCCGTCCAGCGCCCCACCACCGCGCCACTGGTTCAAGCACGGCGAGGCAACGCCGTCGCCCTGCCCAACAGCCCTACTGTCCTGCATACCAACCGGGCTAAGCAAGGGGAGGCAACGCCGCCGACAGCACGCCGGCTGCCTCCAGCGCAGCCGCTAGTCCTGCCACGTCTGACAACACAGGCCCCATCCTACAGCAACACGAAGGCCCGCCGCCGCATTGTACAATAATTATGTAGGGGCCATCTACTCCTTTTAAAAGGCTAAACGCACGCCAAGCTAACATTGCATCAATAGCCGCGCAGCGGACCGCCAACCGGGGCCGCGGCGCAACCCGAGGCCAGACAGCAGACATACCGGCATGCATTTGCAGAAGTGGGCAGCCCAGCGCCTGCCCGGCCAACTGGGAAGCAGATCACACGCGCGCTCTGTTGCGCCTCGCAGCCGTTGGGCTTGCAGGAGAACGCACTGAAACGCACAGCCCTAATCGACGCTCGTGCGCCTTATGTGCACTATGGCCGCGCGTATACGTGTGCCAACCTGCCATGATTACATCCACACCCTAACCATGAGCATGGTACTTCGAGCGCATATGGGTCCTGGCCCATCACGTGCCACCTTCCTGGCATGGCGGCATCCTCGCCAGCCCAGGCAACCACACGCGGATCTCGAGAGCCCAACGCATAGGATACAGCAAACCTTTATAGCATGCCGAGCACCTGTGACCGACTGCATGCAACCCAAGCACGTGCAGAACGACTATGTCATGGGCCAACGCGAGCGGACTGCAGACAACCCTTCGTGAGGCGCCGACCGCCACACCGGGTTTGGATAGGTCTTGACAACGATTGGGTGATAACGAACACGTGAATCCCTTTCCGGAAGCCCAGGCAGACCGTGCAGGGCCGGCCGTGTCTACCGTATGGCCGTCCTTCCAGCCCGACGCTGCCCCTGGGCCTAAGCACACGTGTGACCGCGCAGCTCCTCCGCTCCCTCAGTTGTCTGGCGGCGGCGGCGGCGGCGGGGCAATTACTGCGAGCGGAGCTTCCTCTGCTCCCAGGACCGCCAGGAGCTGGCGAAGGTTTCCCATGGCCGCTCTGCCCCGTTCGTCGTCCTGCGCCGCGGCCTGCTGTGCGCCCGCAAACATGGCCGCACGCGCCACCGCCGCCGCACGTGCCTCCGCCGCCTTTGCCGCTGCGCGTTCGGCCTTGCGGTCGATCAGCATGACCGCGCCGATGATCCTGCCGATAGATCCGAGGTACGGCTCCCAGGCCGCCAGGGGGTCAGCGGCCGCCAGCACGACCGGCGTGTCCACGAGGGGAAGGGCGTCGGCCTTGACCCTCGCTGCGCCCACAAACATCGGCCGTATCTCGCCGTAGGTATCATAGCCCGCCATCTCCTGATCACCGTCACGCCATCGGTAAGCGACGAGGCGGCCGCCGAAAATGGCCGGAAAGAGCGCGGTGCGTTTCGCCAGGCTGGAGCCGGGGACCTTGTAGGCCTCCGGAGCCCGGCACTCGAGGTATACACTCGCGTTCGGCTTGCCGCGCTGCGCGACCACGCCCGCCTCCCACGCATAGCCGCCCGCCAGGACGTATGGCTGATCGCCGTCGAACGCGGCTGGGACTTTCTTGTTGATGTTTTCGACCTCGCCCGGTGCTCCCTCCTGTGCGAGCTGCTCCAGGGCTGTCCGCAGCGCCGCACGGCTGATGTTCCAGGGAAGGGCAACGCCCCCTAACGGCAGGCCTTGAGCCCGCGGGCCCGCCTTGAGCCACGCAGGCGTGCCGATGGGCGACCTGCCCTCCCGCATGTCTGCTTGGAGCTCCGGAGAGCAGGCGTGGTAGCAGCTCACGAGGGCGGCTTTGGAGCGGGAGATGGGGAACCAGCCCGCTTCGTGCTCCGGGCCCTTCGACTCGAAGTCAGCCGCCAGAGACAGCAGCACGCAGGACGTCACGGAGGGGCTGAGCTGCACAAGACGGACCAGGTCGCACAGCCGCTTGCGGGTGGCGGCGTCCGTGCGGGCCCAGTTGGCCCGCATCCACGTCGCCAGCAGCGTCAGCACGCTGTCCTCGCTGTCCGTCCCCAGGTCATCCGACTCCAGCAGAGCCTCCAGAGCCGCCGCCGGCAGGGCCTCCAGCTGCTGCCTCAGGGAGGGCACGTTGAGGGCTTCAAGGGTGGAGCTGAAGTACCGCACGAGATGGGCCTTGGCAGCCGACATGACCTCCTGAAAGCGTGCATCGCTGCTGGGCCACAGGTCCTCACAGGCGAGCAGCTGCAGCAGCGGCGGGTCGGGTGCTGCGGCCTGGGGCTGTGAAGGCCCGACGTTTGCCACCGGGGCCTCCTGCACCCTGTCCGCCAGCCACTGGCTGCAGGCGGCGGCGCACCCCTCGATGGCCAGGTAGTCCCCGGCCCGCAGCACCTCCAGGGCCTCACGGACGCTGGAGGCGTGGATCTGTGGAGTCCGTTTTGGGGAGAAGCAGGTGCGATGGTAAACAGCCTTGCCTCCATGTGCGGGAGGACGGCGGGCCGGCCTTGCAATGGAAGAGTCCCCAAGAAGACGGGAGTGCAGGACACACAATGAAGGAGGCAGCCCTATCACGGGGAGCTAATAGGGACCCAGTCTTGCAAGCATTTCATGCCAAGCTGACAGCTGACTCCTACATGACCCGTGTACGCAAAGCGGATGGCGAGGTGGGCGGCCGGCAGCTCCGCCTCGCTCCCCAGGGGCACGCGGAGGACGGGGCGGTCGCCAGGGGATGACTCCACCCAGCGGTCCAACTGCGGCAGCAGCGCACAAGGACTGGTGAAGGCCCGCTCAGAACCTCTAGGTCACACGCCAGAGCACAGGAGGCAGAACGAGAGGTACCTGCGTTCCGAAGCGCTCGGGTGCTGCCAGGCTCAGGATCAGGGAGTGCGCAGGCAGGGGTGGGCCCAGCGGCACTTTCCCGCCAGCCTGCTCGTCGCCACGGTCGCCATCCGCAGCGGGCGCCTCCAGGTAGAACTGGATGCTGCAGTCGGACTTTGTCTCCTGGCCGAACAGGTCGGCCAGAGCCGCGACCAGGTGCGAGTTTGCCGCAGCGTCCTTGCCCATGCTTCGCTGCTGCGGTGCTCAAGCCAGGCGACTTCTTGCACCTCCTGTAGGTATGGCCTTATGATAAGCCTATGAGCTGTCGCGGAGCCTCGTGGAGCACTTCTACTGTCGCATGGCGCGCAACCTCGCGCGCCGAACTTGGAGCAAGCGGGGAGACCGCGACAGTAATTGTATATCCAGCAGGATAAGACTTTGCGGGGAGAGATCTTAGGCACAAGTTGGTGCATGGCAACAGCGACATGATCTGCCCCCTGCTTGCCCCACGTCCTTGAGACCTCTCACCTCGCCATCAGACACCCGGTGCTTTGCTGCGGCCCACGTTGTGAGTGCCCTCCGTTGTGCGCAGCGGAAACAGACTCTTGCGGTCTGCCTAGTCATCCGTGTGGGGGTCAAGGGACTGCAGGCCTCGGCAGGCCGCGCAGTGAGGAGTCATTCACACCGGCGACAGCCATGGCCACCGCGTCCTCTCTCCCCGGCCCTCGTCAAGCCTCGTGCATCCAACCTCCAACAGCTTTGAGCCTCGCAGCTGGCGCGGCGCTCTCCCCTCAACGGCACCCCAAGCCGCACAGCCCAAGCGTGCCCAAGAGACAGCCCCTAGTTCGCCCAAGCCCCACACACGCAGCTCCACCACTGCCGCTCCCCAATGCGATGGAGGTCGGCCTAATGTCGTACGCTTGCCGTATATAACATCAAGAACCCATGCAGCAGGGAAGACCGTCCCACTAGGTAAGCATACCGGTACAGGAAACACACGCAGGATGCGTCTGAGGCATGCCTACGCACCAGGCAAGAACCACTACGAGCTATGTGTTCCCCCTTAGGCTTGAAGGACCTCGGTACGCTGTGCACCCTTGCATGGCACCACACCGTATCGAGCCTTCCCAGCGTCCATGCCGGAAGCTACCTCCCTCGCGAACTACGAGACTGCGAGCTGCCGGCCTTCTGAAGTCTACCTGCCCCCTCAGCGGCCTGCCTCCTGAGTGTCTTCATGTACTAGCCAACTTGCATATCTGTACAAGGGACTGACTGACACACGACACAAGTATCCCAGCATCGCGTATGACCGTGGCACAACCCCGCTTGGCGCCTACCCGCCTCCCTTGCGGCGGCGGCCCTCCCGCTCGCCCCAGTGGTGGTGTCGGCCACCTCCCTCGCCGCCCCCGCGCCTGTCCCGCTCACCCGCCGCCTGCCGCTCCCCTGCCCCCTCCCCACGCTTCCGGTCCCCAGGCTCATGGTCCCGGTCCCGGTCCGTCTCCGACGCCGCGCCGCCACGGCGGCCAGAGCCGCCGCCGCCGCCACCGTCCTCCAAGCGCCCGCCGCCAGCGCCGCCGCCCCGGTCGCGGTCCCTGCCGCCGCCGCCGCCACCGCCGCCGCCGAGGGCCTCGACCTTGCCGCTGCCGTGTGCGCCGCCGCCGCCCTGCTGCCCGCCAGCGCTGCTGCCTGCCGTCGCGCCGCCGCCGCCGCCGCCACCGCCGCTGCCGCCAGCGTCGTGGCCCATGGCCGCTGCCACGGCGGACCCCAGGCCGCGGCCGCCGGTCGTGTAGCCTCCGGCCAGGGCCGCCGCCAGGTACCGGGGCGCCTCCTGCAAGAAGGCAAAAGGATAAGTTACAACATGAAGCCAATCTGAGGGACTGTGCGGGCAGCTGACAGGCAAGTCGCTGTGCCTGACAGCAACAGGAGGGATGTGTAAGTGGCAAGTGCACGGGGGAAGTCCTGGCCCCCCGGCGGTCCGCCCACCTGAAGAGACACCACCGCGCTGTCGCCTCGCTTGTCGAGACTCTTAATCTGCGGACATGGCGGGCAGGAAGGGAGAGATGTGAGTCACCACATGGCAAGTTACACCGAACTTATATATGCCAACTCGTCGCCCAGAGCCCAGAGCCCTGAGCCCTCTCACCCCAACGCCTCAGCATCACGGCGGCCCGCCTCAACCATCCCAGGCCCAACCACCTCAATCGCCCCAACCGCCCCAACCGCCCCAACCGACCTTGACGTCGTGCGCCGCCGCCTCCTTGTCGCCCAGGATCACCACAGCACGCACGCCGCGCGCCTGCGCGTACGCAAACTGCTCCGACAGCGAGGGCGAGGGCTTGGGCATGAGCTCCGCGCGCACCCCCGCCGCCCACAGCGCCGCCGTGAGGGCCATGCGCTGCGCCAGGGCGCCGTCGCCGCCGCGGGCGCAGACCAGCACGTCCGCCTGAGGGAGGAGGGAGGTGGGTACCGGAAGACAGACAGAGAATGAGAGCAGAAGTCAGGAGGCGAAGGCAGTGCGGCGTTTGGGGAAGGGACAAGGCAGACGCGGGCGCAGACCAGCACGTCCGCCTAGGGATGGGATGCAAGTCAAGGAAAGGCAGACGGGTAGTTGCCGTGAGGACTGGAGCCACAGTCCCACCGCACCTTGGAAGCCTCCAGGCTCTGGAGCCCCAGCGGCGCGCCGCCGCCAACTGCCGCCGCCGCCGCGGCAGCGGCGCGCTGCTGCGACACGCACGTGATCAACCGCTCGACGTTGAGCGTGGCGCCAACCGCCCCGGGCGGCGGCAAGGCGCCGTACGCGTGGTACGGAGAGGGCGAGTGGTGGGCGCTGTGGCCAGAGGCCCATAGGGCTCGCAACAGGGCGTCGTAACGCCCGCCAACCGCCACCATCCCCGGAGAGAGCGGAGCTGCGGAGGAACAACGGGGGCAAGATTTCAGGGCTGTAATCTACGGCTGACGTATGGTTGCTTCGCAAGGAAGAGGAGGGTGCAGCTGAACACCGATGAGCAAGCTGGAGCCAACTGCCAGGAATGGCTTGCTGTGCGATGGTACGACTGTGGCACAGTCGCATGTCACTAGGAGCATATGTCGTCAAGCGGGACTCACCGTGGGGCTTGGCCGCGTGGAGTCCGCCCGGGCCCGCCGCTGTCCCCGTACCGGCGCCCAATCCGCCTCCTCCCAGCGGCCCGGCAGCGGCTGGCAACCCGAGGAGATGGACCTGGGGACGGAAAGCGCAGGAGCGAGGAAACCAGCATGATTAGAGTGAGCTTTAAGGGCAGGAATATGCAGATTCCAGGCCTTGAAGGCATGCAGGTCAGCAGCATGTAGGCGCACGCCTTGACCCCACGCTTCGACCCACAGACCCGGAAGTAGAATCACGGCCGAAACACGGCCGGCTGGCACCCCACCCGGTTCCAAAGACCCAGATCCCCACCTGAAAGATGACGCCGCTGTAGTACTCAGCCGCCGGGCTCATGAGCGGATCCAGGACCACCTGTGTACGACAACGGAGGGTGTACGGTTTTGCGCTCCGCACCACACTTTGCCACACTTTGGGCCCCAGGCTCTCTCGAGCGTACTCGAGCTCCAAGCGCAGACGTCAGGCATTGAATGCCACACTGTTTCCCTAATGCCTAGTCCCATCCGCCCCCTTAAGGTCCGTTCCCGACAGGGATCACTTGGCGTGCAACACCCCCTTGATCCCCCTTGCTAGTGTGGCGCACCTGGCTCCCCGGGAAGCCCCACAGCTCAAGCAGCCCCATCACCACCGCCAGCTCCTCCAGAGCCGCCACCACCGCCAGAGGCAGCACCGGGGCAGCGCCGCCCGCAGCGCCGCGCGCCGGGCCCGAGGCGGGCCCGCCTGGGCCCGGGCCTGGGCCTGCGCCGAGCGACCCGTGCGATGCCCTGGCAGGCAGACCGTGCGGTGTGTGCGGCGCGTGGCCTGGCCCCGCGCCGCCGCCGGAACCGGCCCCGGCACCGCCGGCGGCTGCGCCCCGGGGCGTCGTCCCGGCGGGGGTGGCGGCGGCTGTGGGAGTGCCGCCACTGGGGAAAGTCGATAACGGCGTGGCAGAGCCGGCCCTGGCCGCAGCCCCCGTCGACGAAGTCGAAGCTGAGACCGAGGCGGCAGCGGAGGCGGAGCCGGTCCCGGACAGGGGCTCAGCGAGGAAGGCGCGCAGGCGCTGGAGCCCGCCCGTGGCGTCGCCGGGTAGCTCGCACACGGCCCGCTTGAGTCGGGCCACTCTGTCGGGCGGGAGGCCCAGTCCGTCCAGTCCCGCCTTGACCGAGGGCCAGGCCTGGTGGGGCGCGGGAGGGAGCAGGAGGGGAGGCGCGGGATAAGGGCAGAAGGATTGGACCCAGGAGAAAGGCTCTGGCGAGGCGGGGGCGAAGCAGAGATCAGGCTCTGGGAGAGAAGGGAAGATGAGTAGAAGGTAGGAGGGTGGCTCTGGTACGATTAGGTGAAAGGAGAATGCAGAGATGAGGTAAACGCGGAGGTGTCGGGAATCGTCCAAAACCAAGTCCAAGTCCGTACGCCCACCGTACCTTGTACCGCAGCTCTCCCCGTACGGCACCCAGCATTGGGCTCGCCCTGAGGGCTGCCGCCACGAGCCGCCGCGCCGCCACCTCCGCCTCCCGTGCGCCGCCGGCCCCCGCCGCCGCGCCGCCGCCGCCACCGCCACCGGCAGCAGAGCCTCCCGGCGCCGCCGCGGCAGCAGACCCGAGTCCGTCGTACAGGACGCGCTCGATCGCCCGATGGCTGATCCGTACTTCGTACCGCCCGAGCTCGGGCAGGAACTGGTCCACGACCTGGAAAGCACACAAATGCGGGAAACGGAAGTTCGGTCACCATCATAGTTAAAGCTTTATAAGATCCCCGGGGGCGAACGGATACGTCCTTGGGGAGATTTGGTCTTCCGTGCTTCCCCCACCTTGCCCCCCATCTTGCCTGCGTGACTGCCTTGATGGCCTCAGCCTCCGCCAGCAGCCTCCCCCGGTCCGTCAGGGAGCCCACGGCGGGGTGCAGCAGATCCAGATCAGCCTGTCGTACACGTGATCACAGTATGACAGCAGATGTTGGGTGTTCAGGGCTGCTCGTGTAAAGGCCAGGAAAAGCGTAGGCGCGGTAATTAGCCGGCCGTTCGTAGATACGGAACCGAAAGCCCCGGGAGTCCGAAGCCCGACCCATCCCGACCCATCCCGAACCCGTTACGTTTGTGTCACCGCTGGAGTCGCGCCGGAACCGTAGTGTAGCTGGTAATAGTGAGGTAGACTAGAGCTGGTGCGGCCCGCCGGCGGCGCAGAAGGGCACAGCAAAGCAAGCAGACATGCGGACCGAGCACCCCGCGAAGCCGAAGCCCGCCCTGAACGAAACAATCCGGTTTCTCACCTAAGACAGAAGGGTCGAAGGTGGCGCCACCACGGAGGCAATGCGGAAAGTGGGGAATGGGCCAAGAGGGGTGTCAATAGCCGAGGAGGCAGCTGAAGCGCAAGAGAGGAGGAGAGGCGGAATACACGAGCGACCGCCGGCGGGCAGAGAGGGAGGGAAGAGGCGGGACCGGGGTGGTGAGGGGCGGGGGCCGGGGTACGGCAGCAGCCCATGGGGAACCCGGGACGCGTGCGTGGGGAGAGTGGTGCCGCGCGGCAAGGGACTCCGAGTGAGTTCCCCACATGCCGCGAAGCCAGGGCCCCGCCCCGATGGGTGGGTGACAGGGTTCCGTGCAGATGTTGGGTGTGTGAGGGACCGGGTCCGCGCAGCGGGCCCAATCTGGCCGCATCCATCCGACGTACCGGCCGCACCCGACCCCTACCAAAGGCACCCTTGCCTTCGTCGTCAATCCCTTAATTGGCCTGACCCGCCTGTGACACACCCCAGCCCTTCAACGACCTCACCTGGCAGAACGACGAGGGAAGGCTGCGCGCCCGTCCGCTGCGCATTACGTAACTGATGTCGTACCGCCGGAGCGTGTCAAGCGCGCCTGGGGAATCCCCGGAGGAGAGGCAAGGAGACAAGGTTGCGGATGCTAGCTTCTGATCGCCCTTGCGCCTGTGTCCCGACTGCAGGTTCCCAAGTCAATGTGCCCCGTCCCCGCCTGCCCCAGCCCCAGCCCACAGCCCCAGCCCACTCGTCCGCCCTCGCCCCAGCCCCAGACCTTCCACGCACCTCCCGCCGGCGCCATCGCCGCCTGCTGCGCCAGCCACAGCGCGAAGGGCAGTCGCATCTCGTGCCTCAGAGCCAGCAGCGACCCGTGGGGCGACAGCAGGCGCACGGCGTCGGGGCCCAGGCCGGGGTGCACGTAGCCGATCTGGGGAGGGGGCGGAGGGGGGTGCGGGCGTGTGTTTGGCGTGTCATGGCCGTGCGTGCCGTGTGGTTGGCGGGCCGCGGCATGGCACGAAGCAGCGGACACGATGCGCTCCACGTCGTCGAGTAGTGTCGTGGTGTACAGTGTTTGAGGACCTGAGGCATGGCACGAAGCAGCAAGCAGGGCAAGGTAAGCAGGGCACGGGACGCACCTGGCTGCTGTAGAAGCTGCGCGCGCCGTGGCACTCGAACACGGTGCGCACCGCCCGGATGACGTCCTCGCGGACCTGCATGGGAGTGGAGAAAGAGGTAGGGGAAGGGCAGGGGCGTCGAACAGCGGGGATTGGGGATTGGGCTTGAGGGGAGGAGCTGCAAAACGGGCCCAAGAACGGAGCCGTACCAATTTACCCGCTATCATACAAAGGCATAAACCCTACCTGCGCGTGCATCACCCGGGGTGCCCCCGGCAGCTCCATGCCGTCCAGTGCCAGCAGCCCCGCCGCCGGGCCCCCGCCGCCGCCGCCGCCGCCGCCGTCCAGGGAGCCGGGTGCGGCGCCGCCGCTGCCGCCGCTGCGGGCGGGCGCGCCTGCGGGGTGGGTGTGGCACGGCACTTCACGGCATGGCACAGCATGGCGCTTACGGTTTGTGATGCAGCAGGCAAGCGGGGCAGACGACGAAGGCGGGCACGAGAAGGCGACGAGGGCCGAAACCACAGGGCTCTGAGGAGGGCACTGACAAGCGAACATAACCAGCCAACTGCACTGGGGCTGTCGCGACATCGCAGGGGCTCACCCGGCGCCATCCAGCCCTGCAGCTCGGCGGCCGTGGAGGCGGCGGAGCCCGCCGCCCCCGCCCCCGCGCCCCCTCCGCCCTGCGCCGCCTGCCGCTCGGCCAGCGCGAACAGCGCCCCCACCACACGCTCCGTGGCGTCGGGGTTGGAGGGCAGGAAGCGGAGCAGGTCCTTGAGCTGTGGGTGGGGGTGGCGGTGAGGTGCAGTAGGGTGGGGTCAGGAATAAGCAGAGTGGTTGCGCCATAGCGGGATAGATGAGGTGAGGAGGCAGAGGGCATTGGAGGGCAGGAAGCGGAGCAGGTCCTTGAGCTGGGGGGCAGAGGCACATGGGAGATGAACAAGGAGAAGGAGTTTAGGTTTAGGAAAGCGGGTGTACTTGGCAACGGACCCTTTCGTCTTCCCATCCGGCCCTCCCCCACCTGCTCGTCCTCCAGGCGGGGCGGCAGCAGGTCCGACGCCAGCACCTCGCGGGCGCCCGGCCGCTCCCCGGGGTTGGGCGCCATGAGCCACCTGGGAGAGCATGGAGGGTGGTGGGGAGCATGAGGCGGGAGGTTCATAGCGTTTCATGGGACGCAGTGCAGTGTACTGCTTGGGGCTTGAAGGGGACTGTGGTAACGTAGTTCCCGTTCAACGGCCTTTGGTGGATCGCAATGCTCGCTGCATCCATCTGCCTCCTCCGCCCCGCCCTCCGTCCGCCGGCGATTTCCATGTGGATGCCCCATGTGATGCCCCAAGGGCCCACCGGATGAGTTTGGCCACGCGAGGGTGCGCCCGCTCCCAGGCCTCGGGCAGCCGCCCGTGATCCCTGCGTCCGGCGGAGCGGAGCACATTTTAGCTTTCAGCACATGATAAAATTGGTGCTCTGCGAGACTCGTACGATGCCGTACGTCTTGCGATGCGTGTGGAGGTGCCACCCAGAGTCTGCGCGCTTTTTGCAATGCCGTACTGTACGGTGCGTGTGCCGTACCTGAGCTCATGCAGCAGCACCGCTCGCTCCATGCCGGTGGCGAAGGGGTGCCAGAGCTCGAACACCACCACGCCCAGGCTCCACAGGTCCACCTTTTCGTCGTACCGCGCCCAGCCCTGTGGGGAGCACAGAAGATCGAGTACAACAGAAGAGGATTGGGTAAGCGGAAACGTAAAACCGGAAGGTCTGCTCCCCAGCGCGTCAGCAGAGGCAGCAAAGCCCTTAGTGCGCGGCTGCTGGCCAACTTCCAACCGCCAACTGCCCGCAGCTGCCAACCGCCAGCTCACGTTCTTGATCTCGGGCGAGATGTAGAAGTATGATCCGCACACGCCCGTGCGCTCGCTAGGGCCGCCCGTGCCGTCACCGGGGCCCCCGGCGGCGCCGCCGCGCCAGCTGTGGCCGCCGGCGCCTGGGCCGCCGGGGCCTGGCGGCATCGCGCCGTTGCCGCCGGGCCCGCCGCCGCCGCCGCCGACACCGGCGCCCAGGGGGCCGCTCGTGGGGCCGCCGCCCGGCTGACCGTCGTCCGGGGGAGCGCTGTGGAACTTGGCCTGCAAGGGAGGGGGAGAGGGATTGGGGTTGCGGTGGAAGGTCGAGCAGGCGATATGGGTGTGCTTGTGGTGCTTGCACGGTAGCTGGGCTGCCCGGGGATGAGAGCGTGAGCTCGAGCGCCCAGAGGGAGGGCGTGCACGAGGCTCAGGGGGGGCACGGTTGCTGGGGCGGGCTTCTTTGGGTGCCTAGCGTCCTCCTGCCTCCTTGTGTGCTGAGAGAACAGCGGCTGTCTGGGGAGCGTGCGTGCGTGCTGAGCAAAAGAGCAGCAGCTGCCCCCTGACGGTGGGGCGCATCGCCTGCCGCCCCCGACCCACCAGTCCGAAGTCTCCCAGCTTGAGCTCCCCGTTGGCTCCGTAGAAGATGTTGGCGGGCTTGAGGTCGCGGTGGATGACGCCTGGGAGGGTTGCAAGGGAGGTTTTGCATTGAGGGGTTGCATGGACAGCCACGGCACGGCACAGCACTGATGCGGCGCGTTGGGCCCCCGGTGGGTGACAGGAAGCGACCTGACAACAGGGGTGCGTACCGCCCGTTGGCTGCAAAGGGAAAGCTGTAACGTGGCTCAAGTGCATGCACGCGCCCCAAATCCCCCACGCCCCCGCCCCCGCCCCCGCCCCCACCGCACCCTGGCTGTGGATGTAGGCAAGGCCTGGGGCAGCGCAGGGGTCAAATGGAGGATCAGCGTCAGAAGAAGTGGAGTCAGCGTCAGGAACTTACTTAGCACGGCAGGGCCGTAGCCACAAGGGCAAGGCTAGCCCAGAAGCAACGTATTACGGATACTGCACTCGGCACGCCATTCCGTCTCGGCTGCTCACCGCCCAGGATGCCGCGCAGCACCTGCCAGGCGTCCTCCTCCTGCAGCGGCCCCTCCGCCAGCACACCCGCCAGGGTGCGGGGGCAGAACTCCATCTGGGTCGGGCGGGGCCGGGGGGCAAGGCGTGTGTTTGTGAGGGGACAACCCCATGGCACGACCGCTCGCAACCTTCACATGCAGCCCCCGTTCGCGCCCCACATGCACATGCGCATAGTGCTTGCGGCCCCCGCACCCCTTCCCAACCCGCATGCGGTTCACACACCTGTATGTACAGGTGCGTCAGCATCTGCGCCGGCGCGCCCCCGCCGCTGCCGCGGTCGGTGCCCCCCGTGCGCCGCCGCCCACCCGCGCCCAGGCGCCGCCGGGTCTGCATGCGGGAGAAGGGTCGGAGGAGCAGAGGAGGGGAAGCGGTGTCAAGATCGAGTACAATGGACAGGTTGGGTGAAAGGCCCGGCTGTGCATCCCCTTTGGGGGACGGTAGCGCGCTCAACAAGGGCGGCTCTGCGTTCCCCCTCGAGCAAGCTCGAGCCCCTCGTGATTCCACACCGGCCTGCGAAGTGTGACTTGCATGGCTGTTGGCTCGGCATCCTAGCACAGCCAAGTAACAACAAGGTCTGGACACTAAGCATCCCTGACGCCTCAAACCCCAGACTCGCCTGCGTGCCAGTCCCGGTGCCGGTGGTGGTTGTGGCGGTTGTGGTGGTTGCGGCGGTTGTCGACGTTGCGTTGGTGGTTGACGTTGCGGCGCTGCTGTCGCCGTCACCGCCCGCCAGAAGGTTGAAGCGGTTGCCCTCACGCCTGCCGAACGGCCCGCCGGACCCCGCCCGAGCCATGCCGTACGACTCCGACCCTTCGCCTTCCCCCTCGCCTTCGCCCTCGTCCTCGCCGAACGTTATCCCGCTCGCCAGGCTTTCGGATCGAGCGGTTGACGCGGGCCCAAACATAACCCCGCCTTCACTACTGCTCTCAGGGCCCACGGCAGTCCCGCCCGAGCTGGTACGGTTGGCGGTTGAGGCGGTTGCCTGAGAGCCCGTGCTTTCCAACCGCCCGCGCATGTGGAGGTTGAAACGCAGCGGGTCGTTGCTGGGGCTGGACCCGAGCGCTGACTCAGCCGCCTCTTCCCGGACGGGGGCCAGGGGGCGGGGCGGCGGGGCCCGGTGTGGGTGGGCATGGGCCTGAGGGTGGTGGTGGTGGTGGGCCCCGAGGCCGAGGCCGTGGGGGGCGCCGGGGGTTGGCGGATGGCTGGGCCCGTGGTGGGCCCCGTAGGCGGCGCCAGGGGAGCCCGAGTCACTGGGCGTGACTGCGGAGGGGCATGAGGGGCACAGCGTAGGGTCAGAGCAGGAGCATTCGTACATGGTGGGAGAGACACGCTACCACGAGTCCACGTATTTCCTGCCGAGCCCGACGGTAACCCCCCAAGGCCCAGCCGGGCTCAACAATAACCGACGCACGTTATACGGGGCTATCCTGATGTGACTCGCGGCCGGGCCCACGCACCGGCACCGGCCACCACCCAAGCCCAAGGCCTCCTGCCCGCACTCACGTGTCCGCAGGGAGTCGTCCCGGGCCCCGAAGCCCCAGGCGCTGTCCCCCTCCTCGCCCTCGTCCTCGCCCTCCCCGAACTCGTCCTCATCCTCCTCGCTCAGACCGTCGCCCAGGCCCGCGGAGCCGGCGGGGAGCGTCTCGTACCAGGCCTGCAGGGAGCAGAAGGCAGGGCAAAGGCCAGCGGTGTTGTGCTTCCAGAGGGGGATCATGCCAAAGGGGGACGAGCAACAGCTGAAGTGCTGGCGAAACGACTCGAAGGGCCCGAAGGGAGCATAAGCGCTGCTTTCGCAGGACATAATGTGGGCAAGCCGTGTCCGTGATATGAAGACTGCATCGAAGAGTAGTAGTGTCTGGTTTGGGCGGCTAAAGCCATGGGTCGCACCTGGAAGTACCGCACCACGTTGGGGTGCTGCAGGCGGCTGAGTGTGGCCACCTCCCGCGTGATCCGCGCGTACGACGTGGGCGACCCCGCGTCCAGCTTGATCTTCTTGACCGCGTACTGCCGCCCGTCCAGCCTGCCGTACAGCACGTGCATGGGGGGGATGGGTGGGGTACCGGTAAGCTAGGGTAGCGAGGCATCAAGTGTACGACGCATCTGCTTCTTGGTGCATCTGTTAGGCCCTTGGCTGCTTCGACACGAAGGGATCCGGCGGATCCCGGGGCCGTCCCCTCCTCAATCCCGCCTCTCCGCCAAGATCCAGATCCCAACCGCCGCACCGGTTAACCGCCGCCACCACCACTCCGAACCCGCCCTTGCCCAGGCGGTAGAGCTCCTGGAAGTCAGACAGGTAGCGCGACGGTACGGCAGGCGGGCCGCCGCCGCCGGGGCCCGCGCCGCCGCCGCTCGCGGAGCCCACTCGACCGCCTGGTGCCCCGCCGGGGCGGAGCGAGCCGCTGCGGCCCGCTCCGGGCCCAGATAGGCCCAGCGCAGGCGTTATGGCCTGTGGAGGGCAGGGCAGGAGGCGAAAGGTTCAGGCTGGCAGAGAGAGAGACCAAAAGGCCCAGGGGCAAGAGAGGCAGGGCAGGGGCCACAGCGCTTATCTACATGCTTCTCCTTTCCTTCCCGCTCCTCTCTGTTGGGCGCAAGGAACCCGAAGCAGCTCCCAACTGAAGGGGTCCCCACCTGCCGGTTCCAGAAGCGGCTGAGCACTCGCGAGGCCGCCGCCGGCTCCGCCGCGCCGCCAGCCTCCGCCGCCGCCGCGGCCGCCATGCGCATGTCCTGTACGACAGGGGTGTACGGCAGGGGTGCACGTTGCGGGAGGATCAGTAAGCCACCCGTTCATAAAGAGCCTGCAGCTCGCGGAGGCCTTTTCAAAGACACAAGGCCACACCGCCCCTCAGAAGAAAGGACACAAGGAAACAGCCCTTGGACGTCCTTGCACTACACGCGACCTCTGGCCTTTACTGTGCCCGTTGGGTGTTTCCGCTTTACAACGACCGCACCTGCCCAAACACGCGCGAGAAGGCCTGGTCGAAGAGGTGCGGCTGCCGAGTCACGAGCCACGTGACCCACTGCGGCAGCAGGCCCCGCCGCCGCAGGTGCGCGCACAGCGCCTCCAGGGAGCCGCCGCGAGCATCCAGGCCCTGGCCTGTGGTGTGGGAGGGGGGTCCGTACCGTAACGGGTGTGGAGGAGAGACGCGCGTGTCGGCGGGCGGGCAGGAGCACGGGGGCCGAGGCGTGACCCCATGCCACAGCACCGTAGGCAGGGGGTATGGGTGGGCGGCGTCATGCATGGGGGTGGGCCGGCGGCAGCATGGGGGCAGGGATTAACCCAACGCCAAAGCACCGGTTTAGACACGAGCACTCACCCGCAGCCGCCAGCGTCAGCAGATGCCCCAACAGGAGCTGCGTCTTGACCTCCCGTCGGTCGGCAGCCTCGGAGCCAGGGCTGCCGTCGCCGCGCCGCCGGCCGCTGCGGCCGCCCGCGGCCTCGCTGCTGCCCTCCGCGTCAGACTCGGAGCCGCCGCCGCTGCCGCTGCCCGAGGTTGACTCGGATCCAGATCCAGATCCGGATTCGGACCCGGATTCGGATCCCGAGGATCCAGTGGTGCTGCTGCTCCCGCCGACGCCGTGAGCCCACAGCCGGCCAGGTGCGCCCGCGGTTTTCTGGCGGGGCTTGGCGGGGCCCTTGCGGACCCCGCCCTTGCCGCCACGCCCTTCCCCACGACCACTCGTGCTCTCCTCTGACTCTTCCTCCTCCTCGTCCTCCTCCTCCGACGACGAGACATCCGACTCCTTGCCCTTCCCAGCGCCCTTCGCCGCCCGCGCCATGTGCCCCTGGACTCCGCCGCCGCCGCCACTGCGACCCCGGCTGCCACCACGCCGCTTGGAGTGCCGCGGCTTTGAGGCGGCGGCGGCGGCGGCGGCGGCGGCGGCGCCCGACGGCGGCGGCACAGCGGCGGCGGCGGCGGCGGCGCTGTCCACAGACTGGATGGTGCTGGTGCTGGCGGAGCCGCCGCTGGTTATGAGCGCCCGCATGGCCCTGTACGGCAGCCATACACACGGTAGTTGAACGGCGGTTACGTAATTGAGGTTACGTATTGTTGCGCGTGTCGAGATGACGTGCATATCATGGAGTGAGTGCGTGTTTGGGCCATGGGCGCAGGGAAGGGCGCGGGCAGGCAGCCGCCGCAAAGCCCGTGTGGGTCTGCCCGCCCCTCGCGGAGCATGATTCCAGGCGGCAGCAATAACAGGGCATCCTTCAGCGGTCAATCAAGGTAGCCTGGCCCCACAGTGAGTTGGCCCTGCTTGACACCGCCCCAAGCCCACGGCCCTGATCCGAAGCGGTCGAGCTGCCCCTGCTCAGCCCCACTCGGCTCCTCTGCCGTCATGTGGGTCGGCCCTGCTTGATACCACTACAAGTGCCTGCCTTTCCAGCAGACTTGATACCTGCCTGACCAAACCAAAGCTCGGTTCAACACGCCCCCTCTTCACACCGACCTGGGCAGCCGCTTGGCCACAGACGATGAAGACAGGCGGTGTAACACGTGCGGCCGAGCCGCCGCCGTGGGCCCCGGCCGCCGCTGCGGCGGCGCGGCGCCCCTCCCCCGCCCTGGCTGCGGGGACTGGCCCCGCCGCGCCGCCGCCGCCGTCGCCGCCGCCGCCCTCGCGAGTCGCTGGTCCTCGCTTTCGGTCGTACCGTCGCCGTCCTCCTCGCCCTCCTCACTGGCCGTTTTGCTGGCCTTACTAAAGGGTGAGTCACGCACCGGCGTGGGTGCACGTGCGCCGCCGGGGCTCGCGGGCGCTGGGGCCTGCCCCAGCGGCCCCTGCCCCGGCCCCTGCCCTGTGGGTGAGCCCAAGGCTGCCGGCGGCACGGCAGCCGCCGCCGGCGACGGCCGCACGGGTGATGGCAGTTCGCTGCTGCTCGCCGCCGCCGCCGCGCCGCCAGAGCTGCCGCCGCTGCCCGGCGCCGCCGGCTGCAGCGCCGGCTGCGGCGGGGCCACCTGCGGCGGCGGCGGTGGCGCCGTGTCGTACAGCGCCGGGTCCAGGTCGCCGTCATCCATGTCGTACAAGCCGCCGCCGTCATATACCCAGCCGCCGCCGCCGGCGCCGCCCAGGCCGCCCACCAGGCCGAACGACGGCATGTCCTCCGTGAAGCTCATATCCGTGAATGACACACCGGCGCTGGCCAGCTGCATCGAGCTCTGCTGCTCCAGCCCGCCGCCACCAGCCGCCGCCAGCCGACCCACATCGCCCCCGTCGCGTATCCGCCGCTGCATCGAGTGCCAGAGCGAGTGGGGCGGCTCCAGCGCGGCCGCGGAGCCGCCGCCCGAGCCCCCCCCGCCCCCTGCAGTGCCGCCGCCGGCCCCTGCGCCCGACCCAGATGGCCCGCCGTCGGCCGCTGTGTCCGCGGCGTGGGCTACGGCCTCCGCCTCGGCCCGCTCGTTGGCCTCCCGCAGCACCTCCTGCACCTGGTCCACCAGGTTGAACACGCACACCTGCGGGAGAGGCCGGAGGGAGGGGTGGTTTGGTGCCTGGCGGAGCGGGCCTCACACGGACGGAGTGCAGTGAATCGCATGCGGAGGAGGTCAGAGACGGTAGCTCGACTCGCTGCAACCAAGCTGCCAAGCCGGGGGCCACAGGGACCGACTTGAGATACAGCCACACGGGCAACCGCCCCACACGAGTACCGTTCCCCCGCCATCCGCTGGCCCGCCCACCTCCCCCGCTTCCGCGTGCTGCTCCGCCATCTCATGGAGCCGCTCCAGTAGCTCCCGGCAGGCGAGGGGCGACAGGCCCTCGGGGTTTTTCAGCTTGAGCGAGAGCGGCTGCGTGGGGTACTCGTGGGGGTACCTGGCGGGGCCAGGAGAATGGTGCGAGGAGGGCAGGGGCTCGGGGCAGGGACCTTACCGGTACCACCCGTCACCGCCTGCTTCTGCCAATCCTTGCATCCGTGTGTCAAGGTGGGAGTGCGTTCGCTGCCTGCGGACTGGAGGCAGGCACTCGCACGGGACCCCGGCGAGCGGCTGTAGCGTCTGGCCGCACCTGACTGACAGCTCCACGCTGCACAGGTTCTCGTCGGCCATGCCGGGGTGCGGCACAACGAGCAGGTCAAAGCCGGCGCCATCGTAATGGACATCCAAGTCCTCCCCGTAGATAGCGGCGAGGGCAAGCAACTCCTCCTCGGTCTCCTGCGGCAGAGAGGGTGGAATGGCGCTAGTGGCTGCGGTAGCCAAACCGGCACAGCTAGGGCCATGTCGCTGGGCCCCGCTGGGCCCCGCCACCGTCAGCGGAGCAGGGGGCGGGGGGGCCAAGGAGCGGGGAAAAGCGCGCCCCCCCGACGGTGCCAAGTGTCCAGCGCAGACCGGCGTGTCGAGACCACTTTGCCGCCATGCCGCCAGCGCCCTTTGCGTGCAGCTTCTTAGGCCTAGGGAGATACTGAGAGCTGCGCGTACCTGGTGTGCAAAGGTATGTTGCTTTGTTCGGCCACCTGCTCCTCCCTCCTTCTTCGGCCGCTTCTTCTTCATGGTTTCATATTCATATATGCGCAGGAGCTGCTTCAGTGTGTGGTTGGGACTTTCTTCGCGGAGAGCTTTTGGAATGGCAACGTCATCGGAGCCGGTCGCCCTTTTAGGGTCGGCCCTCTCCTTCCCTCCGCTCTAAACATACTTGCCCACGCAGCGCCGCAGTCACCATAGGTCCTACATTGAGCACGTATCGCGGGAAAGGTCACGACCGTTTCGATCCACCCGCCAATCAATCAACTATGGACCCCGTGGAGCTTGCCGCGTCTTGCGCTATGCCGCCTGTGATTAGCAAGTCGGCTGTGGCCGAGTCAACCGTGAAGCGCTCTCAGCATATCAAGACGGAGACTTTCAACGTCGCTGCGGTCGCGCCTTACCAGGCGATGCCCGTCGCGGGCCCCGTCATCACGCACCACAAGTCTACCGCGCTGCCTGTGCTGGAGCCGCAGCAGGAGCTCACGGAGGAGGTAGGCGGCGCTTGAATCCTCAATCGCGGACTGGGCGCGTCCTCATTCCCCGTGCCGATGCCACAGGAGCGTGAGGCACGCATCGCCGAGCTGATTAGCAGCTACACCAAGAAGCTCGCCGAGCGGACCCACCACCACATGGGGTGAGCGCGCGCTGTCTGCGGTCACCTTCTCCGTCACCCCGACGGCTCACCCGACGCGACGGGGCTGCCGACTTGCAGGTACCCCTACAACCTGGACTTCGACTTCGGGCTCCTGGAGGGTCTGACCAAGTACAGCATCAACAACCTGGGGGACCCGTTCATCGAGTCCAACTACGGCGTGCACTCTCGCGAGTTCGAGGTGAGGCACCCTGGGCTGCTGCCGCCAGCTCTCGGGGGACTGTTGCGGCCAGGTGACGGAGATACCGTCGGCAGATACCAAGGGTGCGCTGTCGCCGCTGGTGCCGTCGCTGGCCGCCGTCGAGCCACGTCGCTTACCGCGCTTTCGCTGCGCAGGTTGGTGTGCTGAACTGGTTTGCGCGCCTGTGGGAGATCGACGAGGACGAGTACTGGGGCTACATCACCACCTGCGGAACGGAGGGCAACCTGCACGGTATCCTGGTCGGGCGGGAGAACTTCCCTGACGGCATCCTGTACGCCTCTGCGGAGTCTCACTACTCGGTCTTCAAGGCCGGGCGCATGTACCGTATGCAGGCCGAAAAGGTGAGGGCCGCGGGAAGTTGACTAAGACCCGCCCCGTGCCAGCGGAACAGCACTGCCGCCAGCCGACGCACGGCTACTTTGCTTTTTGCACCTTAACGGACGGCGTTTCGGGCAGTGGCTTCGTGTCGGGGCACCTGTTCTGGTGCTCGCGCAGCAAGCACAGAATATGCCCTTCTAGGCTGAGCCCGCACGCTGGGCCCCAACCCGCGCCCTCCGTGCCCTTGCCCGCACCCGGCACCCCGCACCTCCCCGCCTCACCTTCCACCCTCCGTTCCCCCGCCAGATCTCCACCCTGGAGACGGGCGAGATCAACTACGACGAGCTGAAGGAGGCGCTGGTTAAGAACCGCGGCAAGCCGGCCGTGCTCAACCTCAACATCGGCACCACCGTGCGCGGCGCCGTGGACGACCTGGACCGCGTGCTGGCCGTGCTCACGGTGGGGTGGGGGCGAGGGAGGCGGGAGAGGGCCGGGCAGCGTTGGTGCGGGCACGGCCGAAGGCAAAGGCCCCACCCAGTCTACTGGATTTGGGTCAGGCAGTGCGGGCGCGGGCAAGGGCCCAGGCTTCCAGGGCGCTTGTGAATGAGGCCTTACTGCCCCCGCCAGCGCCAGCCTGGCCGTTGGTTGGGGCGTAAGATGGGCAGGTCCTTTCTATACACGTCTGCCTGGTTTCTTTGCGCATGCTGACGATGACCTGGCCGCCGCCGCCAATCTGCTGTGACCCCTGCAGGAGGCGGGCTACACGGAGGACCAGTTCTTCATTCACTGCGACGGCGCGCTGTTCGGCATGATGATGCCCTTCCTCAACCGCGACGCGCCCATGGTCACCTTCCGCAAGCCCATCGGCTCTGTGTCCGTATCGGGCCACAAGTTCGTGGGCGCGCCCGTGCCCTGCGGCGTGGTCATCACGCGGTGAGCCGGGCCGCTGGGGCCGGGGCAGGGGCTGGGTTGCGCGCTGGGGCCCTCTCGCGTGCCAGGGCCCGAGCAAGGGGCACGCTGGCCTAGGCCCGTGTCCTGCCCGCTTTTGCCCCGACACTGCCAAGCTATGCGGCTACCGCAGGAATTCTGCTCGTGACGCGTTGTGCATCTGCCTCACCGTTCCCCGCCCTGCGTCTCTTTCCCCCCAGGTTCAAGTCAGTCATGGCGCTGTCGTCCGACGTGGAGTACCTCAACAGCCGCGACGCCACCATCATGGGCAGCCGCAACGGCCACGCGCCCATCTACCTGTGGTACACTCTCACGCGCAAGGGCTACGAGGGCATGCGCCGCGACGTGGAGAAGTGCATGCGCAACGCGCACGTGCTCAAGACCATGCTGGAGAGCGCGGGCATCAAGACCATGCTCAACGAGCTGTCGAACACGGTGGTGTTCGAGCGGCCCAAGGAGGAGGCGTTCGTGCGCAAGTGGCAGCTCGCGTGCGAGGGCGACATTGCGCACGTGGTCGTGATGCCCAACATCACGGTCGCCAAGCTGGAGGACTTTGTGTCGGACTACATCCAGAGCCGCGCGCGCGTCGCCATGGCCGCCGCCAAGCGCGTGGCGTGCGAGGCCCGCGCGGTGGACGAGGACCTGGCGGCGCACGGCATTGCGTAAGCGCCCGTGCGGCATCTGGATCTGGTATGGAACTGGAACTTTGATTACGGAATACGGATTCGGGACCGGGAGCTCGCCAGCGGAGGCGCGGTATAGCTTGCGCCTGAGCAGCCGGGCCGGATGCAGCGGACATGTGGAGGCAGCGCCGGGGCGCACCTGCTCTTTCGTTGTTGGAACCGCGGACCGCGAAGACGTGTGCATATGGGCGGGGGCTATGCAGGAGGACGCGGGGAGATTGGCCAGCAGCTCCAGCTGACTGGGTGTAAGTTTGTGATGACTAGGCTAGAGTTGACACGCTTTGACGTTTGACCGCACTGTTGGAATGAGGGAGGGAGGGCCCTGGCCATGCCGCCCGCGTGACGGGGGTGGCGCAGCTTGGGGCCGGAGAGAGAGCCTGCTTGTTGTGGGATTTATGGTGACGTTGGCTCGGACCTGTTGCGTGATGCTCTGCATGGCGCAACCTAGATTGGCGGGGGCACGCGAATTGGCGGTCCTCGCCCAGCGATGGCAAGCGCTGATAGTAGCTTTGGCCTGCGGAAGAGCGCCCTTGAGGGGCCAGTGCTCTGCCGTGAGGACCAAGGTGCCTGCACTGGGCAGGGCGCTGCGGCACTCCCGGTCCACGTTTGGTGTGCGTGGGCCGGGGCCGTCCGTATGTAAGTTGTATCCGACGTGGCCCTGGCGACTGTTCCGTGCGCCTGCGCGCTCTGCACAGAGCGTTCAGGTGCCTTCGGACCTCTCTGGAGTTCGTCCTTGCACTGCTGCGCGGCGTGCCAAGTGCCAAGGCGTGGAACTCTTGATTATGCCTGCATTATCGTGCGGAGCCGTTGTTACCAGCGTGACAGCGCCGCAGCTGTCGTCCCTAGGGGCCAGGGGAGGTGAGTATGGCTCACGGGCGTTACGGCACACCCTTCGAGAACCTATCGCGCAAACCCTTGCCGAGTGAGGGGTGGCCCTGATTGCTGAACGGCCGTTTTGCGAGATGCGCTTGCTACAACGTCTGTTTAAACGGAAGCTCGGTGCTTCTGCGGCCATAGCTCCACTGCAAGACGGGCCATGCACCTAATCACTCGCGCTTTGCCGCTCGAGCAACCTCTCTAGCCTTCATCCGCATGTGCACCTCCTAGGAGTCTAGGGGACAGGGTCACTTTAAGTCAGTCCGCTAGCTGCAACCGCGGTGGCAAGCATCTGGGCAAGCATGCCGGGCAGCCACGCCAACGCGCACCTGGTCGCGGCTCTGGCCGACCTGTTCGGCCAGGAGACAAAGTCCGACTGCAGCATCCAGTTCTACCTGGAGGCGCCCGCTCCGGATGGCGACCGTGGCGACGAGCAGGCTGGCGGGAAAGTGCCGCTGGGCCCGCCCCTGCCCGCGCACTCCTGGTCCTGAGCCTGGCAGCACCCGAGCGCTTCGGGACGCAGGTACCTCTCGTTATGCCTCTTGTGCTTTGAAACATGCCCTTGGAATGCTGAGTGGGCCTTCACCAGTCCTTGTGCGCTGCTGCCGCAGTTGGACCGCTGGGTGGAGTCGTCCCCCGGCGACCGCCCCGTCCTCCGCGTGCCCCTGGGGAGCGAGGCGGAGCTGCCGGCCGCCCACCTCGCCATCCGCTTTGCGTACACGGGGCAGGTAGGAGTCAGCTGTCAGCTTGGCATGCAATCCCTTCATGACTGGGACCCTAGCTCCCCGTGATAGGGCTGCCTCGTTTGTTGTGTGTCCTGCGCTCCCGTCTCCTTGGGGACTCTTCCATTGCAAGGCCGGCCCGCCGTCCTCCCGCACATGGAGGCAAGGCTGTTGACCATAACCTGCTTCTCCCCAAAACGGCCTCCACAGATCCACGCCTCCAGCGTCCGTGAGGCCTTAGAGGTGCTGCGGGCCGGGGACTACCTGGCCATCGAGGGATGCGCCGCCGCCTGCAGTCAATGGCTGGCGGACAAGGTGCAGGAGGCCCCAGTGGCAAACGTCGGGCCTCCGCAGCCCCAGGCCGCAGCATCCGAGCCGCCGCTCCTGCAGCTCCTCGCCTGTGAGGACCTGTGGCCCAGCAGCGATGCACGCTTCCAGGCCGTCCTGTCGGCCGCCAAGGCCCACCTGGTGAGGCACTTCGTCTCCACCCTCGCAGCCCTCAACAGGCCCTCCCTGAGACAGCAGCTGGAGGCCCTGCTGGCGGCGGCTCTGGAGGCTCTGCTGGAGTCGAATGACCTGGCGACGGACAGCGAGGACAGCGTGCTGTTGATGCTGGCGACGTGGATGCGGGCCAACTGGGCTCACACGGACGCCGCCGACCGCAAGCGGCTGTGCGACCTGATCCGTCTCGCGCAGCTCAGCCCCTCCGTGACGTCCTGCGTGCTGCTGTCTCTGGCGGCCGACTTCGAGTCGAAGGGCCCGGAGCACGAGGCGGGCTGGTTCCCAATCCCCCACTCCAAAGCCGCCCTCGTGAGCTGCTACCACGCCTGCTCTCCGGAGCTCCAAGCAGACATGCGGGAGGGCCGGACGCCCATCGGCACGCCTGCGTGGCTCAAGGCGGGCAAGCGGGCGGGGTACAATCTGATGTGGGGCACAGAGTTCCCCTGGAGCATCAGCCGGGCGGTGCTGCGGGCAGCCCTGGAGCAGCTGGCAGAGGCGGGGGAGGCGGAGCAAGGGGTCCACCTGGGCCTGAAGGTCCCCGCCATCCTGTATAACGGGGAGCCCTGCTTGATGGCGGGTGGCTACGCCTGGACGGTGGGCGTCATCGCGGAACGCGGCAAGCCGAACGCGAGTGTATACCTCGAGTGCCGGGCTCCGGAGGCCTTCAAGGTCCCCGGCTCGAGTCTGGCCGGACGGACCGAGGTCTTCCCCGCCTCCTTCTGCGGCCACCTCGCCGTGTACCGGTGGCGGGACGGCCAGCAGGAGGCGGCTGTGAGCGAGCGGATCGAACCGCATCATCCCGTGTATGTGGGCGCGGCGCGGCGCCTTTCGCAGACCCTGCCCCTGGTCGATGCGCCGGCCGTGCTGGCCGCCGCTGACCCCCTGGCGGCCTGGGAGCCATACCTTGGTCCCAACGGCAAGATCACGGGCGTCCTCACCCACATGGACCCTGTAATGGAGTCTCTGGCGGCGGCGGTGGGGCCGGAGCGGGCCCTGCGTGCGATGCCGGCCCAAGCAGCTGCAATGCTTGCGGGGCCTCGGGCGGCCCGCCTGCAGGTTGGGCAGGCGGTCAATGCGCCGGGCGGCCCGGGTGCTGTGGCCGGGGGCCGCGGCGGCGGCAGGGGCGCCTTCGCAGCGGCAATGAGGGCCCAGCTGGGGGCTCAGCTCATGCCCCCGCCGCCAGGCAACTGAGCGATGGCTCTGCGGGGCCTGTGCAAGTGGTTGGGGTTGGGGTTTGGCGTGTCACCCGTCAGGGTTTGGCGCTCCACAGCCAACCCGTCAAGACCTGAATGAGGTCTCCTGCTGGCGGGTGTGTGGTAATGCACGCCCTTCTGAGGACGGCTTGTGGTCACTTGGCGTTAGGGTTCGTACCGAGGCACGTAACGGGGCAGGGCCTACTGTGGGCGTGTGGGGCGTTCTGTCCTTTCTCCATGTGCAGTTTTACATAGGTGCATCAGCGTACAGCCGTACACACTGTGTGAATGGGCAAGGTTTGAGGGGCTGTACAGATTGGCATTCCCTGTGCGCGGTGATGGGTGTGATGCAGCGTGTACAGTGTATTGAGCTTGAGTTGTAGCTGCTCGTGCGCCGGCATTTCAAGCATGTCGTACGATAGTATTGCGCGCAGGCAAGCAACTGCAGGGCTCTTGTGGCCTGCTGTCATCATTCTATGCATGTGGAGGGGCCTCTTGTGGCAAGAGGGATGCATAGGCAGCACTTCCCTCTGCGAACTGGCTCGTCGTTGCGCTCCCATGCTGGCTATGGGGCGTGAGAGGGTACACAGCACCCTGGTGATAATGATACAGCAGTTAGGACGTTGCGTGCGTGGACCACATATGTTGCTGTATCCACTTACAGTCGATCAGGTCGGCCCTGCTGTCGAGGCCTCGACTGTGTACCAAGTGTGCGTGCCATCAAAGGGCGAAGGGAGCAGCGGAATGTTTGCTGAGCATTGATGACCGGTGGGTGGCGTTCTTACTGACTCAGCAGAGGTGGCGGCGGGGCCATCAGGGCGTGCCGTGGGGCGGGTGTAGAAGACATCAACGATGCGAAGCGTGCCGTGGGGCGGGTGCATTGGGGATTCAAGTACGCTGGGCGGGTGGTGCGAGGACTGCAGCACCACAGCAGCTGACTTGGTTGAGGCGCATACCCGCATGGCGCCCATCTGAGCGCGGGATGGGAGGGTGGGTACTGGTGGGGACAACGCGAGCCTGTCAGGCACGCGTCTGCAACGTTGATGAGTCGTGGCCTCCCATGGCAGGGGTGATCCTGTCCCATGGTGGCAGTACTGCCGTGCAGACGAGGCAGGAGGGACGGAGTGAGGCGGCCCAAGCCCTTGGAAGGCAAGGTGACACGATCAGGAGTGCCGCGTTACAGAGTTGCGGCCAGCGGGCAGACGAGCTGCCGGCCCATTAGGAGGTGGCAGTCCGTGTTGTGGCGTCAGGGCGTCCAATACCAAGAGTCTCTTGGAGTGCGCTGGGGGCACTGAACTCGCTGGGGCCGTGCAGCGTGGCCAGGGTGAAAGGCGCTGCGCTGGGGGGTGCAGAGAGTGCAATGCGGAGTACCCTGCCTGTGCCTGTGCCTGAGCGATGGGGTCTGGTCGTACCGGGCTAGCGGGCTAGTACTGAGGCGGGGATCGGGCTGCCCGGCAGGGGCTTCACGGCGGCGTCAAAGCAACGTGCAGCTAGCCGGGTCTGGCCCACCAGCCGGTACACGAAAGCGCCAGAGGAGTGTACCTGCAGTGAAGGTGAACTGGAAGCAGCATCTGCGGTGAATGTGGCGCGGGGTTGACGCAGGTGCCGGAGGGCCCGGGCCCGGTGGGGGCCTGGGACACGCACAGCGATCGAGCGGGCCGAGCGGGCACCGGGAAGCTGCGGGGGCGGAGGCGGAGGCTGAGGGCGGGCGGCGGCCACGTAGTCCCCAAGGAAACCCTGGGCCGGCTCGCCAAGCGCGTCGCGACGAGCCGCGCATCGCATTGGACTCAATTGAACCTGCCGAACACATCGCGCTGGCCTTGGCGGGGTAAGCGGCGCCCGCGCAACGCCCATCCACTTTACCGACGCCCATCGTGCGGTGCCACAAGGCTGGACCAACACACTTTGTGTACAAGACGCCATCGCAGAGACGCGTGTCAAGTATTGTGCTGACGCCTTGTAGGTCCTCCGTGCGTGTGTTGAAGACCGCCGTTCTACCCCCATAAGGTCGGACCCTCACCTTCTTTCAGCTCAGTCGCCGGGCGGACGCGCACGCCTATCACGACTCTTCTTGATTACCCTAGTACGCCATAAGCTCTACGGCGCCTCGCCCCAGCGCAACCTTCCATCTGCGAGGACGTTTAGGCCGCCAGCTGGCGCGGGGGATAGCCGAGCTGCTTCTGGCTGATACAGGAGCTCTGGAGCGGCCAAGCAGTAGCAGCGGGCTGTAGAGCCCTCGACCTGGTGAACAGGCGAAATGCAGTGCAGGGGTCTCGGCACGGGGCTCCTCCCGCGCACCCTCGCCAGGCCAGTTCGACGTGCAACACCGTGTGTCGTAGCCAGCTTGGGCCAGACCACGCTCGGATGGCTGCGGTCGCGGTCGGCACCGCCTGCGTCTGCGCCTGCTGCACCGAAGTCGCGCCGTCGTGAGCTCACAGTCCAAGTCGCAGCAGAGTCTCCTATCATCGAGCGCATCGAAGCCGACACGCTCACAGGGCCTCGCAAGTCGCGACTGGCGGTGCCGGTCTTCAACCGGTAGGCCCGGGGGATTCGGGGGTGTGGATGGCGTTATGGCCACTCGGCCATGGTTGCGGCCCGCGCCTCACGAGTCGCGCCTGCCCCCACAGCACGCGGTGGCGATGGCACCAGAACACGGACCGCTACGCGCGGCACATGGTCTCCATCTTCCGGTGAGGACGGGCGGGTGGTGGCGGGGGAAAGGGTGGCTGTTGCGGCAGGGGGGGGGGGGGGGCGCACGCCTACGTCTGCGGTCTGCGGTCTCTCAACACGCGACCCAATTGGTTTCACACCCGCTGCCCCCTGTCAACGTATTCATATTTACCGTCCCCAATCCAACCCACATGCTCCATCGTCCCAAGGCGACCCTCCCCCCAACCCACCCACCCACGCACCCACCCATCCTCCCTCCCCCCTTCCCCTCCGCCCCCCTTCCCCCCCAAGCTCCGACACCTTCCGCAACCTCCAGGGCCCCCTCTCCCTCATCTCCCTAGTCGCATCCCTGGTGGTCCTATACCGGGAGGCGGTGTCATGGGAGGCCATCCCGGACCTCCTCGAGGTGGGGGGCTGGGCGGGATGGGGTGCGGGTTGGGATAGGGGTGGGGGTGCTGCACGCTTACAGGCAGTCAGAGCCGTGGGTCAGCTGATGTGAGGGGCCGGTGCCGGGGCGGCAAAGGGGCGCGCAGGGGGCGTTTTATGCCAGGGTGGCTGAGTCCCTCCCTCCTCGGCCCCTATCAAACCCCTCCATAACTTCCGCCCTCTCCCCATCCTCCCCCCCCACCTCCACCTACCCCTCCAGGGCTTCACCTTCACTGACGCCCCCTTCCAGCTCACCTCCTTCGCCCTCTCCCTGCTCCTGGTGTTCCGTACGGACGCGTCGTACGCGCGCTGGTGGGCGGGGCGGGCCGGCAGGGGCGGGCGCGTTGTGGGTTTGCAACCCCGGCGGCTTATGCTGAGGCGGATTCGCTGAGGAGAGGACAACTCTGGGGAATGCCTGGGGGAATGCCTGGGAGCTTTCTCCTGTCTCCTGTGCATTCTGCGGAAGTTGCCCCTTCAGGCCTCCCATTCTCCTACACCCCCCCTCCCCCAGGTGCACGGCCCAGGACGCCTGGGGCGACCTGCGGACAGCGGCCGGTGACCTCATGCGCAAGGTGCGTGTGTGGGGGGGGGGAGTCCTGGGGGGGGGGCAGGGGTCAGGGCCTTGCATGGAGCAGTGAGGACTGGCTCCGGTGGGGTGGGGCTGAATCAGCTCGGGACTCGTGTACCGGATAGGCAAGGTATAGGTTCATAGGGGCCTGGCTGGCGGAGGGCAGGCGTCAGTGTCCTGCAGGGCGTGGTCCTGGATGGGCTGGCTACGGCGGGGCTGGACTGGATAAGCTCGGGACTCGTGTACCGGGCTGGCTACGGCGGGGCCGAGGCGGATGGGGCCACGAGCTTGAGGGGGTACTGGGCTAAGGGGCTGGGTGTTGTTGGCGTTTCGGGGGGCTGCGTGCAGATTAGAAGCCGGCCGGCCGGCCTTCTACACCCTCCCGCGTCGCGCACTCCCGCCTTTCTGCCTTCCCTCAACCACGCCCGCCTCAACCCCCCGCCCCCCTCCCGGCACCCGCGCAGGCGGCCGCCTGGGTGGACGACACCGCCCACCTGCGGCGGTTGGTTCGTTGGACGAGCGCCTTCTCGCGGTGCCTCATGGTGGAGCTGCGGTACGACCTGGGCAGTACGGCAATGGAGGAGGCCATGCGGGGGGAGCTCAAGGGCATCATGCGCCCGCACGAGCTGGAGCAGGTGGGGGGGGGGCGGAGGGGGGAGAGGGGGGAAACGTGTGTTCGGGGGGGTGGAGGCGCCGGAGGCAGGGGACTGTGCGTTGAGTTCTGGGTACTAGAAAGGACAGGCAGCAGCGATGGCGGAGGCTCATCCCCCTCCCGCTCCCCCCTAACCCTCCCCCACCCCCCCACAGCTCATGGGCGCGGGCCCCTACTACCACCAGTTCGCGCAGTCGGTCCTCACGGCGCTGGTGGAGACGGCGCAGCTGAGCGAGAGCCGCGAGGGCGCGCTGCTGTCGGACCTGGAGCGGCTCAACAGGGCGGCGGGCGAGTGCGAGAAGGTGCGCTTGCCGCAGGCTTGCCGTCTATCGAAGCGTGTGCTTTGCACTAGCAACGGAAACATTACCGCGCCGGCTGTGTTGTTGTTGGGGATTCGGCGGGCTTACGTAGGTGTCGTGGTGTGTGTTTTCGCGCGGGGCTGACCGAATGGTGGGATGGTGGGCGCGCTGGCGCGCTGCGGGAGGAGGGCTGGCTCCGAGGTCTGTCGTGTTTGCCGTCCTCTGACGCTGTCCTCGCCTCCCACGCCACCACGCCCCCCGCCCCCCCAGGTCCTGCGCTTCCCCATCCCGCTCACCTACACCCGCCACACCTCCCGCTTCATGCTCATCTAGTGAGCGGGGGTGCTTTGGGAGGAGGGAGGTGTTGGGGAGAGACGGGTTTCGACTGGGGCCCCTGTCCTATGTGAAGACGCGGGACCGGCGCTGAAGCCTGGTCGCACCCTGTAGAATACATGCCCCATTTTATCAAGCCACCGCCCCCGCACCCTCCACGCCCCACCCCCACCCCACCCCCAGCCTCACGGCGCTGCCCCTGGCCCTGTACGACGCCTGCAACATCTGGGTCATCCCCGTGACCGCCACCATCGCGTACCTGCTGCTGGGCATTGAGGTACGGCAGCCGTACGACAGCCGTACAGTCTGGGTCACGGCCGCGGTCGGGCGCGTGGAAATCCCGTTTTCCCCGCCTTTCGCCCTCTGGACACCCTCGTTCCGGGCCTTGACACCGCCCCCCATCCTATGATATTCCACCCCCTCAGGACATCGGGGTGCAGATCGAGGAGCCCTTCTCCATCCTGCCCCTGCCCGAGATATGCCAGGTGGGCCCGGATGCGAATCAGGGTGGGGGGGCGAGCAGCTGCTCGAAGCGTTACGGGTCCGGTGTGGAGGGTTGAATCCAGGCCTAGGCAGCTGCGCGGCAGCTGGACGGCAGCAGCGTTGACCTCCCTTCCGTACAGCTCGCATGTACGGCTTCGATCCTATGTACTATCTGCGAAACGCTCACCTCATTTGTCTAACCGTCACGCCAACGCCCACTCCAACGACACCCCCCACCCGCGAGGACCCGCACGTCAACACCCAGCGCACCATAACTCAGTGACCGCGCTGCTTGCTAACCACCAAGCAAACTGACCTGACTACGCTCCCTCCCTCCGCCCTCCGCTCCCCCCACCCCCCACCCCAGGACCTACACATCACGGCCCAGCGCACCATGGCCCAGCGCGCGGCCGTGCGCTGCCTGGCGGACCCGGACCAGTGCAGGTGCGCCCCGTGACCTCGTTCGTAGCTTATCAATATTACTAGCACCTAGTCATGACACTGCACAATACATGTGTTCGCACCTCAGCACACGACTGGGCGTGCTGCGCATGTTATGCCCCGATTTGCTCCCGCGGCCACTCCACCGCGCACATCCGCGCCACAGTACGGCGCAGCACGAGAGACGAGACCGACTTGTGCTTTGCGTGCTGTGCTACCCCACCCCAACCAAAGCAGGTTCGACCCCGACGAGGAGCGCGGGTCTTCAGAGCTGGAGGAGCTCAACGACCGAGCCACGGAGGCGGCGGCGGCGGCCGCGGCGGCGGCAGCGACGGCGGCGCAGGCGGCGGCGGTGGCGGCCGCCACGGCGGCGGCGCTCGAGGCGGCGCGGCAGACCATGGACTGCGACGGCGCCGCCGTCACGGCCGCCGCCGCCGCCGCCTCCTCAACCGCGGCAACCGCAGCCACTAACGGCCGCCACAGGGCGGGCGACGCGATTGCGGTGGGCGCCAAGATGAACCCGCTGGCGTTCCCGCAGGGCGACCCGTACGGGTCCGGGTCGGGCCCCGTCGCGGCGGTGCCGGAGCCCAACGGTAACGGTAACGGTCGCGCCAACGTTCCCAGCGGTCCGGGCGTGCTGGTGGGCAGCTCGGCTGCGTCGACGCGCCAGGCCCACCGCTAGCCGCCCTCGGTGAGCCTCACATCCCGCATGTACGGCATGTGCGAGGCGCGGCACGACGCACATGCCCTGCGTGCTGCGCTGGCAGCAGGTCGGCCGCCAGGCTGCAGCGCCGGCAGGCTGGGCCCCGCACGGCCCATGCGGTGCGTGCCGTGACGCGTGAAGCGCGTGCTGCGCTCGCTGCCCGGCGTCGTATCGGAATTCGTCCGTCGGTTGCGGCGCGCGACGGCGGTGACGGTGCTGTGGCTTGCCTGCCGTCCGGCTGTGGTCGAGGCCTTCGGGCCGCGGCGCGGGCGTTGGTCGGGGATCCGGCCGTCGCCGTCGCCGGTGTGACGGCTGCGGTGCTGATTTGGGCCCACGGCCGTTACGGTGAGCTGTGCTGGGGGCCTGGCCTGATCGTGGAGTCCAGTGCGCCTGGCGCCTGTCAGGGCTGCGGTGCCAACTGGCCTAGGCCCACGGCCGTTACCGTGAGCTGCAGCGTCACGCCTGTCGGGGCTGAGGTGCCGGGCGGGAGGTGTTGCTGGGGTCATGGGGCCATGAGAGAGTTGGGAGAGATCAAGCGAGGCTGTTACTCGGCTCCAGCCGGTTTGGGGCCCGTCGTACTGCTAGGTGTTAGGCTAGGTGTAGTCGAGAGGGAGACAGACTGCAGGCTGATTGGGGATCGGGGTGTGCCCCTGCGACGAGAGCAGGTCTGAAGCGAAGGGGTATATCCAGTGAGATGCAATAGAGGGTAGAGCAGTTCATCGAGGGCGTTCTTTCTTACCTAGGCAGTATCGACATAGATCGGCGGCTCCTGGCCTCGTCTGAGTGCTCGCTGGCTCCTAATGCGCGGTCCGACGCGGTACTGCCGGTTGCAAAAGTGCGGTTTTCAGTTGACGGTTGTCTTTCGTCGTGCTGTGTGCGGGCCACATGCCCGCTTGGCTCGCAATGCTGGTCCCCAACAAAATTGAGGCGGAGGGATCGCAGGAAGATACCGTGAGGGAGCGGAGAAGGAGAGATGTTTCCAGGCTGTTGCGGGTGTGGTCGTTTGCCTTGTTTACCGGGCCTTGGCGCGCCAAAAGCGATAACGGGCGGCGAGCAGGATGGTTGGTGCGTTTTGTGAGGATACGAGAGAGGCGTGAGGCGCTGTGCCTTTGGGGAGGCCCCTGCGTCTGAGGGCGCTCCCCGGTTCGGAAGTTTGGAGGAGGGGCTCGCATTGCATGCGTGTACAGTGGTCAGAAACTATTTTGCGTTGTGGTGAGGTTTTGCCCTCGGGCCACCGCCGTCAAGGGGAGGGCCTAGGGCTGCTGTTGCTGAAAGCCTTTCATCGATACACACGCGCGGTGCATACGGCTGTTGTGGTTTCCGCTGGGGGCGAAGAGATGTGGGCGCTTCCAAGCCAAAGCTAGGCTCGCGAGTCATAACCGTTATGCGGCATTCAAAGCGTGGGCCTAACAATCAAAGGAGCGCTGGCCCACCTGCCAAACGCGCTGTGGCAGGCGGTGAGGCGTCCAAGTCAGGCGTGGTTGAGCTGACACGTGTGATGACGATCTGCGAGTTTCCGTAGGAGAGAGAGCGTTGTGTGAGCGCGGTTGGCAGTTATTATGGCTCAGGCAGAGTTGACATTCATTCAGCTGCTGGTAGCGTTAACGTGTTGCCGTGGTGGTGTTAGCAGGGTAGGGCGTTGGCGGGGAGATGACATGATGGCCTGTAAGCACCGGCAAAGGGCATCTGGGCTCAGATGTCTTGCGTGCGTGGTCTCCTGTGTGGCCATTGGGGCGCACCCGACCGTCCCCTCGGTACCTCTTGAGCCAGCGAGTCTGGGGCTAAGTACAGAATCCGGACGGCTTCCTTGAGGACCTACTCCTCAACCGAAGACTCGCTCCTCCTGGCCTGCCTGCAGCTGTCGCCCTCCCAGCTACGTTGCCTGCAACAATGTCAAGGGCGTCTGGTCTGAACGTCCGCAGACCTCCAAACCCAGGCCGGTCTTCCGACGGGGCCCTGTCCCGCTGCCATGATCCCACCGATGCCGTGACCTGCTGTCGTGTGCACCGAATCGACACTCTCGAGGCCCTGTGAGCCGGCCCCGCTCCAGCCTTCATGACCTACAGCTGCCCCTGCCCCACACAACCACACCGCCTGCACCTGCTGTGCACAAGCCACGCCGTCGTGAGCTCACAGTCCAAGTCGCAGCAGAGTCTCCTATCATCGAGCGCATCGAAGCCGACACGCTCAGGTTGCGGCCAGCGCCTCACGAGTCGCGCCTGCTCCCATAGCACGCGGTGGCGATGGCACCAGAACACGGGTCACTACGCTGGGCCCATCACCTCCAGCTGCCCGTGCCCCACAGAAACGCTCTCGCCCGGCCTCTGCATACACAGTGCCTAGCCTCACTCCAGCCACAGTCACGATGGAGCCTTGTGCACCCAACATACCGGCAGGCCCCGCTCCAGCCCCACCACGTCACACGGAGGCGGCCTCTGTCCAGTCCCATGGCCTCCAGCTGCTGATGAAGCTCCGCCACCATGTCCCTGAGTTGCGCCTTCTCGTCTTCCGGCAAGCAGGCAGTCCCCACGGTCAACCCCCCTGAAGCCCGGGCTGCAGCAGCACGCAAGGATTGACCCGGGGGCGTCGAGGGGTATTGCCATGGCCGCGTTCCGTCCGGGCCCGAGCCACGTGCCTGTGCGGCGTGTGCGACAAATGTAAGACCAGGGCCAAGGTGGCCAGGCACAGGAGAGGAGAACTGTAATGCCACGCGAGCCATGTAACAAGTTTGCGAGGCTCTTCCTTATGGTGTTTGTGGTTGGTGCAAAAAGCGGCATTGACCAGTAGTCACGGGTTCGTGCCTTGGCCGGGATCAAGCCCGAGGCTTGCCACGGCTTGCCTCGCGGGGCAATCTGCTATATGTTACATCGGGACAGGAAGGGCATACCCATCGCTAGCCCTTCGTTTGACGGCCAGCAACCAGCAACCACTTGCCAACCCAGCAACCCAGCAACCCAGAACATGACAGTGAAACCCGCCTGTCTACAGAGCAGCAGACTGCAGCACTCAAGTCCCCAGCCGGTCCTCACACCTACCTCTCAACCCGAAACCACTGCCCAGAACACAGTCAGCCAGCTAGCCAGCCTGTCAAACGCGCAACCTCCATGAGCCCTCCTGCAGCCCCCACGACCCTAAAATCTTGCTGGCCTGGGCTGAGAACAGAGAACATGACGTGGAAACAGAGCCCCGCCCGTACAACCGCTGGCGCGCTACAAAGCACCACCGACTTCCCCAGCCAGCTCCAATCTCAAGCAAACAGTGCCAACAGCATGACCATGCCCCATGCTCTACGCAGCCACGCCAGTGGTACACCCCGGCCCTAACCCGTGCCTTCTCTTATCCCCACAAACCCCATGACCCCGCCTGCCGCGCCCACTGCAAGTTCTACCCCACCAGCACCAGGCGGCCTCCGTCCAGCCCCATGGCCTCCAGCTGCTGACGCAGCTTCGCCACCAGCCCCCGAAGCGGCGCCAAGTCCGGGGGTGGAGTGCCGATGGCAGCCACGAGCCTCACACGGCCCTTGAAGCTCGGGCTGCTGCACAGGGCCAGGACCGACCCAGGGGCCTCCGGGGCCTCGATTAGGGAGCCCGCTCCTCCGGCCCCGAGCCAGGCGCGAACGTCAAGCTTGACTCGCTCCAGGCGGGGCAGCCGAGCCAGGCCCGGGAGAGAGGCCGCCGGGAGGGGTCCGCACCTGTACAGGTCGAGGGCCTGAGGCACGGGAGGACGGGGGCGCGCAGGCCGTCAGGGCTTAACGGCAGAGTCCTGAGAAGACGCTGCCGCAGAGAAGGGGGCTCAATTCAGGGCAGCCACAGGTGCCCATCGCGGTTGCGCCCACGCTCACCTTGAGGCCCGTGCACGTCGCAGCGATGGTCTCGAGGTCTTGGTGAGAAAGCGCGATGCCGCTAAGGCTCAAGCCGGAGCCCCCAGCCCGCCCCAGCGCCTCCAGCCACCGGGCGTGGTTGCGCGGCCCCGGGCCCGCCTCGCCACCCACGGGCCTCAACGCGGTTTGCCGTAAGCGATGGACAACGCCGATGTGGGACGCATCAGGGGTCAAGAGCCCGGCCAGCGCCGCCGCAGCTCCGCACAGCGCCTCCTCCCCAGCGGGCAGCAGGCGGCTGTGTTGGTAGCTGTAGTGACGGTCTCGATCCAGATAGAGTGTTACCTCACAGTATCGCAGTGGCCCCTGCACGGGTGCTTGCAGCCCGAAAAGCCCCTCGGGCAGCTGGCCGTTGAGGACAAGCTCTGCGAGATTGGGCGGAAGCTGCCAGGAGGCTGCGGCCTTCGCAGAAACGGGGGTGTCCGCGGCATTCAGGGACCGCAGCTCGAGCCGCGTGAGGCGGCTCAGGCCCTGGAGAGCCTTGCGGTCCAGGCTTGCATTCCTGGCTGAAAGCTCCCGAAAGCCTGGCAAGCCACTTATCGCCAGCGCCGGCAGTACGCCGTACGTGCTGCCAAGCTTGAGGGCGGTGAGGGACGTCAGGAGCGCGAGCAGCTGCGGCAGGAGCTCCCCGCCGCAGTGCTCCAGCGTCAGGCTGCTGAGCCCCGTTAGCGAGCTCAGCGCTTGCACCGCTGAAGCGTCAGCTCTGAAGGACTGCGCCTCGAGCGTCCGCAGCTGGCTAGCGCCCCGCAAACCGGCAAGGAGGGGTGCAGCGCATGAGCTCAGGCCCAAGGCCGGGGCCAGGCTGAGATGTTGAAGGCTTGGCATTAGCGGGGCTGCCGCGCCCTCCGTGCAGAGCAGCAGGGACAGGGCCTCCGCGGCTTCGCTGATTGTGCTGCCCTCCACACCAGTGAGCGTCAGGGAGCTCAGTTGGGGGAAGGCGGCCGCAACGGCCTGCGCCGTGCCCGGGCAGAGGCAGGTCGCCGAAATTGCAAGCGCCGTGGTGGGAAGGGGCGCCGAAGCGGAGACCTCGGTGAAGGGCCGAAGCAGGCGCAGGCTGCGGAGGGGTGCGTGGGGTGCGTGCGAGGGCGTGGGAGGGCAAGTTACGGGAGTTGCGGGAGCGTGGGCGTGGGCCTGGGCCCTGGGTTGACTCGAGGTTCCCAGGACTCACCAGGCTCTCGTCAGCAGCTCCGCACCGCCATCGTTGATCGACAGCACAACGCTGTGCGGGAGACAGCCGCGCGACAGCAAGCCGCGGAGCGCCCGGAGGTCATGCTCGCCGCGGACGCACAAGCGGGGCGCAAGCTGGTCATGCGACACCCTCGCGCTTGTGCAGACTAGACGCAGCGTCTGCGAGTCCTCGCGGCTCAGGTGGGTTTGCAGGAGCGCGAGCATGTTTCGGTCCGTGAGCATGGCGCTCAGGCTCTGGTTCCCTAAAGCTGTGCCAGCCATGGTTGGAGGTTTGGCAACGACAAAGGTATCAGGTGACTGAGGATGGCGCAGGGGCCGGAGGGCCAAAGTCACGTGCAGACCGGGTTCGTGCCGCGCCTCCGCTCCCCAGCTCTCCCTCTGGTGCGGCTCACGTGGCGCTTTCCATCCGCTTCGCAGGTGAGCTTGCGCCACGTTCTGGGACCCGCGGACGCCTGCACGCACACGCTGGGGGCCTCGGCACCACAAGATGGCATAGGAAAGATAAGTGACGTGTCCAAATGCGTTGCGTGGTGCGGCCCTTAGGATCACCCGTGCGGCTGCTTGCTCCTGCCTGTCGCTCTGCCTCTCCCTCTTTCTGTTGCGTTGCGCACAGCCTAGCACAGCCTACTTGCGTTCAGCTGCATCCCCCTTCGTCGTCGTCCGGACTACGCTGCACGGCCCCTGCGAGCACAGAAGAACCTCCCTCTGGTGCGCAGTTACCCTACTCTGCACCGCAATGACAAGACCGAGGCATCCATATCTAGGCCTAACACACCGCTGTGAGTTGAACTCTAGAACGATGCAAGAGACCACAGTGAGACCATGCCGCAGGGGCAGATTCGCAGAAGTGTGAACGGGTGAAAGGGTCATCTACGTCTCAGCCCCTCCGGGCTCCGGAGTACCCGAGGACTGCTGGTCTAGTGCTCGCCGCGGCCACATCACAACAGCGGCATCTTGACTTCAAAGGGCGCTCAGCCCTCGGCTCTTCGGCTGTCCCCGCCGGATGACGCTCAGGTGCCGCCAGGCGGCCCTGCTCGAGCCTCACATGGGTTATGGCACCCGAACTTCAGACGTCAGCACGGACAGCAAGACAGAGAGCCCTTGCTCGCAACAACTCAAAGCTACCATCAGCCAGATGGCACACTCCGACACCACAGACTGACTCGGTCTTGGCACGGCGACGGGCGTATGCACACGGGCGCCGCTGGTACGCCGCCAGCCCGCCACACCACGGCCCCAGCCCGATACAACAACGCCGCTCTCACCCCTACGCTCCCATTTCCCTTCCATGAGTCCCCAGCCCATAAGCCACGCCATGGCGCCCGGTCCGCACTCTTATGGCCCTCAGGTGCATGTCCGTTGGCATTGGCCAAAGCCTCAATGACCGTCCTTGATGCGTTGAGATGCGGGGGTGCCGAATGCACACCACGGAGCACACCGGGGCCCCAGTCCAGTCCGACAGCCCTTCTCTGATGCCCTTTTACACCACCCTCCCAGCCACATGGTCGCCCTCTGCGCCTCCCCTACTTTATCCCTTCATCAGCCCTTGCAGCGCAAGTCCACCACCAGGCGGCCCCTGTCCAGCCCCATGGCCTCCAGCTGATCCTGCAGCTGCCGTACCATCTCCTCGAGCCGAGCCTGCTCGGCGGGCGGCATCGAGGCAGCACTGAAGGCCACTCCCCCCCTGAAGCTCGGGTCGCTGCAGAGGGCCAGGATCGCCTCAGGGGCATTCAGGGGTGCAGCCAAGGGGCCGTGCTCCCCAATGTCCGTGAAGCAGGCCCTGACGTCGAGCTCTACGCGCTCCAGGCGGGGCAGCCGAGCCAGCTGCGGGAGAGAGGCCGCCGGGAGGGATCCGCACCCGTACAGGTCGAGGGCCTGTGGCACGCGGGCGTGCAGGGCGTCAGGGCATGAGGGCGTTGGCTCGAGCTCGAGATTACTCCGCCATCTGCTTCAGAGGGGGTCTCAACGCAGGGCACCCACAGGTGCCTACCGCTGCACCGCAGGTGAGTCCACGCCCACTTTCACACTTCGGTCCTGCACAGGCCCGCCCACCGAAGCCCCACCTTGAGGCCCGTGCACGTCTCGGCGATGGTCGTGATGTCCTCGTGCGAGAGCGCGATGCCGGTCACCCGAAGGCTGCCCACCCCGGTCCGCCCAATCGCCTCCAGCCACAGGGCGTGGTTGCGCCGCCCCGGGCCCGCCTCGCCGCCCACGGGCCTCAGGTGCCCACGGGGCAAGCCGCATCGTACGTTGATCCTAGATGCGTGTGGAGTGCTGGGGTCCAGGCGCCCGGTCAGCGCCACCGCGGCTCCGCACAGCGCCACCTCCCCAGTGGGCAGCAGGCAGCCATCATCGGTGTCGTAGTGTTGGCTTTGAAGATGAATTTGTACATAACAGTACCGCAGTGGCCCCTGCCCGGGTGCTTGCAGCCCAATAAGCCCTTCGGGCTGTTGACTGATCAGCACAAGCTCTGCCAAATCGGGCGGAAGCTGCCAGGAGGCTGCGGCCCTACCAGAAACGGGGGCTTCAGGGACCCCGAGGGACCCCAGATTGAGCCGCGTAAGGCGGCTCAGGCCCTGGAGAGCGCTGGGGTCCAGAGTTGCGTGTCTTGCTGACAGCTCCCTCAAGCAGGGCAAGCCGGCGAGCGCCGTCGCCGGCAGTAACCCAAGTGTGCTGCCCAGGCCGAGGGATGTGAGCGACGTCAGGGGCGTGAGCAGCTGCGGGAGGAGCTCCCCGCTGCATTGCCCCAGTCTCAGGCAGCTCAGCCCGGATAGAGAGCCCAGAGCTTGCACCGCTGAAGCGTCGGCTCTGAAGGACTGTGCATCGAGCGTCCGCAGCTGGCTAGCGCCCCGCAAACCGGCAAGGAGGGGTGCAGCGCATGAGCTCAGGCCCAAGGCCGGGGCCAGGCTGAGATGTTGAAGGCTTGGCATTAGCGGGGCTGCCGCGCCCTCCGTGCAGAGCAGCAGGGACAGGGCCTCCGCGGCTTCGCTGATTGTGCTGCCCTCCACACCAGTGAGCGTCAGGGAGCTCAGTTGGGGGAAGGCGGCCGCAACGGCCTGCGCCGTGCCCGGGCAGAGGCAGGTCGCCGAAATTGCAAGCGCCGTGGTGGGAAGGGGCGCCGAAGAGGAGACCTCGGTGAAGGGCCGAAGCAGGCGCAGGCTGCGGAGGGGTGCGTGGGGTGCGTGCGAGGGCGTGGGAGGGCAAGTTACGGGAGTTGCGGGAGCGTGGGCGTGGGCCTGGGCCCTGGGTTGACTCGAGGTTCCCAGGACTCACCAGGCTCTCGTCAGCAGCTCCGCACCGCCATCGTTGATCGACAGCACAACGCTGTGCGGGAGACAGCCGCGCGACAGCAAGCCGCGGAGCGCCCGGAGGTCATGCTCGCCGCGGACGCACAAGCGGGGCGCAAGCTGGTCATGCGACACCCTCGCGCTTGTGCAGACTAGACGCAGCGTCTGCGAGTCCTCGCGGCTCAGGTGGGTTTGCAGGAGCGCGAGCATGTTTCGGTCCGTGAGCATGGCGCTCAGGCTCTGGTTCCCTAAAGCTGTGCCAGCCATGGTTGGAGGTTTGGCAACGACAAAGGTATCAGGTGACTGAGGATGGCGCAGGGGCCGGAGGGCCAAAGTCACGTGCAGACCGGGTTCGTGCCGCGCCTCCGCTCCCCAGCTCTCCCTCTGGTGCGGCTCACGTGGCGCTTTCCATCCGCTTCGCAGGTGAGCTTGCGCCACGTTCTGGGACCCGCGGACGCCTGCACGCACACGCTGGGGGCCTCGGCACCACAAGATGGCATAGGAAAGATAAGTGACGTGTCCAAATGCGTTGCGTGGTGCGGCCCTTAGGATCACCCGTGCGGCTGCTTGCTCCTGCCTGTCGCTCTGCCTCTCCCTCTTTCTGTTGCGTTGCGCACAGCCTAGCACAGCCTACTTGCGTTCAGCTGCATCCCCCTTCGTCGTCGTCCGGACTACGCTGCACGGCCCCTGCGAGCACAGAAGAACCTCCCTCTGGTGCGCAGTTACCCTACTCTGCACCGCAATGACAAGACCGAGGCATCCATATCTAGGCCTAACACACCGCTGTGAGTTGAACTCTAGAACGATGCAAGAGACCACAGTGAGACCATGCCGCAGGGGCAGATTCGCAGAAGTGTGAACGGGTGAAAGGGTCATCTACGTCTCAGCCCCTCCGGGCTCCGGAGTACCCGAGGACTGCTGGTCTAGTGCTCGCCGCGGCCACATCACAACAGCGGCATCTTGACTTCAAAGGGCGCTCAGCCCTCGGCTCTTCGGCTGTCCCCGCCGGATGACGCTCAGGTGCCGCCAGGCGGCCCTGCTCGAGCCTCACATGGGTTATGGCACCCGAACTTCAGACGTCAGCACGGACAGCAAGACAGAGAGCCCTTGCTCGCAACAACTCAAAGCTACCATCAGCCAGATGGCACACTCCGACACCACAGACTGACTCGGTCTTGGCACGGCGACGGGCGTATGCACACGGGCGCCGCTGGTACGCCGCCAGCCCGCCACACCACGGCCCCAGCCCGATACAACAACGCCGCTCTCACCCCTACGCTCCCATTTCCCTTCCATGAGTCCCCAGCCCATAAGCCACGCCATGGCGCCCGGTCCGCACTCTTATGGCCCTCAGGTGCATGTCCGTTGGCATTGGCCAAAGCCTCAATGACCGTCCTTGATGCGTTGAGATGCGGGGGTGCCGAATGCACACCACGGAGCACACCGGGGCCCCAGTCCAGTCCGACAGCCCTTCTCTGATGCCCTTTTACACCACCCTCCCAGCCACATGGTCGCCCTCTGCGCCTCCCCTACTTTATCCCTTCATCAGCCCTTGCAGCGCAAGTCCACCACCAGGCGGCCCCTGTCCAGCCCCATGGCCTCCAGCTGATCCTGCAGCTGCCGTACCATCTCCTCGAGCCGAGCCTGCTCGGCGGGCGGCATCGAGGCAGCACTGAAGGCCACTCCCCCCCTGAAGCTCGGGTCGCTGCAGAGGGCCAGGATCGCCTCAGGGGCATTCAGGGGTGCAGCCAAGGGGCCGTGCTCCCCAATGTCCGTGAAGCAGGCCCTGACGTCGAGCTCTACGCGCTCCAGGCGGGGCAGCCGAGCCAGCTGCGGGAGAGAGGCCGCCGGGAGGGATCCGCACCCGTACAGGTCGAGGGCCTGTGGCACGCGGGCGTGCAGGGCGTCAGGGCATGAGGGCGTTGGCTCGAGCTCGAGATTACTCCGCCATCTGCTTCAGAGGGGGTCTCAACGCAGGGCACCCACAGGTGCCTACCGCTGCACCGCAGGTGAGTCCACGCCCACTTTCACACTTCGGTCCTGCACAGGCCCGCCCACCGAAGCCCCACCTTGAGGCCCGTGCACGTCTCGGCGATGGTCGTGATGTCCTCGTGCGAGAGCGCGATGCCGGTCACCCGAAGGCTGCCCACCCCGGTCCGCCCAATCGCCTCCAGCCACAGGGCGTGGTTGCGCCGCCCCGGGCCCGCCTCGCCGCCCACGGGCCTCAGGTGCCCACGGGGCAAGCCGCATCGTACGTTGATCCTAGATGCGTGTGGAGTGCTGGGGTCCAGGCGCCCGGTCAGCGCCACCGCGGCTCCGCACAGCGCCACCTCCCCAGTGGGCAGCAGGCAGCCATCATCGGTGTCGTAGTGTTGGCTTTGAAGATGAATTTGTACATAACAGTACCGCAGTGGCCCCTGCCCGGGTGCTTGCAGCCCAATAAGCCCTTCGGGCTGTTGACTGATCAGCACAAGCTCTGCCAAATCGGGCGGAAGCTGCCAGGAGGCTGCGGCCCTACCAGAAACGGGGGCTTCAGGGACCCCGAGGGACCCCAGATTGAGCCGCGTAAGGCGGCTCAGGCCCTGGAGAGCGCTGGGGTCCAGAGTTGCGTGTCTTGCTGACAGCTCCCTCAAGCAGGGCAAGCCGGCGAGCGCCGTCGCCGGCAGTAACCCAAGTGTGCTGCCCAGGCCGAGGGATGTGAGCGACGTCAGGGGCGTGAGCAGCTGCGGGAGGAGCTCCCCGCTGCATTGCCCCAGTCTCAGGCAGCTCAGCCCGGATAGAGAGCCCAGAGCTTGCACCGCTGAAGCGTCGGCTCTGAAGGACTGTGCATCGAGCGTCCGCAGCTGGCTAGCGCCCCGCAAACCGGCAAGGAGGGGTGCAGCGCATGAGCTCAGGCCCAAGGCCGGGGCCAGGCTGAGATGTTGAAGGCTTGGCATTAGCGGGGCTGCCGCGCCCTCCGTGCAGAGCAGCAGGGACAGGGCCTCCGCGGCTTCGCTGATTGTGCTGCCCTCCACACCAGTGAGCGTCAGGGAGCTCAGTTGGGGGAAGGCGGCCGCAACGGCCTGCGCCGTGCCCGGGCAGAGGCAGGTCGCCGAAATTGCAAGCGCCGTGGTGGGAAGGGGCGCCGAAGAGGAGACCTCGGTGAAGGGCCGAAGCAGGCGCAGGCTGCGGAGGGGTGCGTGGGGTGCGTGCGAGGGCGTGGGAGGGCAAGTTACGGGAGTTGCGGGAGCGTGGGCGTGGGCCTGGGCCCTGGGTTGACTCGAGGTTCCCAGGACTCACCAGGCTCTCGTCAGCAGCTCCGCACCGCCATCGTTGATCGACAGCACAACGCTGTGCGGGAGACAGCCGCGCGACAGCAAGCCGCGGAGCGCCCGGAGGTCATGCTCGCCGCGGACGCACAAGCGGGGCGCAAGCTGGTCATGCGACACCCTCGCGCTTGTGCAGACTAGACGCAGCGTCTGCGAGTCCTCGCGGCTCAGGTGGGTTTGCAGGAGCGCGAGCATGTTTCGGTCCGTGAGCATGGCGCTCAGGCTCTGGTTCCCTAAAGCTGTGCCAGCCATGGTTGGAGGTTTGGCAACGACAAAGGTATCAGGTGACTGAGGATGGCGCAGGGGCCGGAGGGCCAAAGTCACGTGCAGACCGGGTTCGTGCCGCGCCTCCGCTCCCCAGCTCTCCCTCTGGTGCGGCTCACGTGGCGCTTTCCATCCGCTTCGCAGGTGAGCTTGCGCCACGTTCTGGGACCCGCGGACGCCTGCACGCACACGCTGGGGGCCTCGGCACCACAAGATGGCATAGGAAAGATAAGTGACGTGTCCAAATGCGTTGCGTGGTGCGGCCCTTAGGATCACCCGTGCGGCTGCTTGCTCCTGCCTGTCGCTCTGCCTCTCCCTCTTTCTGTTGCGTTGCGCACAGCCTAGCACAGCCTACTTGCGTTCAGCTGCATCCCCCTTCGTCGTCGTCCGGACTACGCTGCACGGCCCCTGCGAGCACAGAAGAACCTCCCTCTGGTGCGCAGTTACCCTACTCTGCACCGCAATGACAAGACCGAGGCATCCATATCTAGGCCTAACACACCGCTGTGAGTTGAACTCTAGAACGATGCAAGAGACCACAGTGAGACCATGCCGCAGGGGCAGATTCGCAGAAGTGTGAACGGGTGAAAGGGTCATCTACGTCTCAGCCCCTCCGGGCTCCGGAGTACCCGAGGACTGCTGGTCTAGTGCTCGCCGCGGCCACATCACAACAGCGGCATCTTGACTTCAAAGGGCGCTCAGCCCTCGGCTCTTCGGCTGTCCCCGCCGGATGACGCTCAGGTGCCGCCAGGCGGCCCTGCTCGAGCCTCACATGGGTTATGGCACCCGAACTTCAGACGTCAGCACGGACAGCAAGACAGAGAGCCCTTGCTCGCAACAACTCAAAGCTACCATCAGCCAGATGGCACACTCCGACACCACAGACTGACTCGGTCTTGGCACGGCGACGGGCGTATGCACACGGGCGCCGCTGGTACGCCGCCAGCCCGCCACACCACGGCCCCAGCCCGATACAACAACGCCGCTCTCACCCCTACGCTCCCATTTCCCTTCCATGAGTCCCCAGCCCATAAGCCACGCCATGGCGCCCGGTCCGCACTCTTATGGCCCTCAGGTGCATGTCCGTTGGCATTGGCCAAAGCCTCAATGACCGTCCTTGATGCGTTGAGATGCGGGGGTGCCGAATGCACACCACGGAGCACACCGGGGCCCCAGTCCAGTCCGACAGCCCTTCTCTGATGCCCTTTTACACCACCCTCCCAGCCACATGGTCGCCCTCTGCGCCTCCCCTACTTTATCCCTTCATCAGCCCTTGCAGCGCAAGTCCACCACCAGGCGGCCCCTGTCCAGCCCCATGGCCTCCAGCTGATCCTGCAGCTGCCGTACCATCTCCTCGAGCCGAGCCTGCTCGGCGGGCGGCATCGAGGCAGCACTGAAGGCCACTCCCCCCCTGAAGCTCGGGTCGCTGCAGAGGGCCAGGATCGCCTCAGGGGCATTCAGGGGTGCAGCCAAGGGGCCGTGCTCCCCAATGTCCGTGAAGCAGGCCCTGACGTCGAGCTCTACGCGCTCCAGGCGGGGCAGCCGAGCCAGCTGCGGGAGAGAGGCCGCCGGGAGGGATCCGCACCCGTACAGGTCGAGGGCCTGTGGCACGCGGGCGTGCAGGGCGTCAGGGCATGAGGGCGTTGGCTCGAGCTCGAGATTACTCCGCCATCTGCTTCAGAGGGGGTCTCAACGCAGGGCACCCACAGGTGCCTACCGCTGCACCGCAGGTGAGTCCACGCCCACTTTCACACTTCGGTCCTGCACAGGCCCGCCCACCGAAGCCCCACCTTGAGGCCCGTGCACGTCTCGGCGATGGTCGTGATGTCCTCGTGCGAGAGCGCGATGCCGGTCACCCGAAGGCTGCCCACCCCGGTCCGCCCAATCGCCTCCAGCCACAGGGCGTGGTTGCGCCGCCCCGGGCCCGCCTCGCCGCCCACGGGCCTCAGGTGCCCACGGGGCAAGCCGCATCGTACGTTGATCCTAGATGCGTGTGGAGTGCTGGGGTCCAGGCGCCCGGTCAGCGCCACCGCGGCTCCGCACAGCGCCACCTCCCCAGTGGGCAGCAGGCAGCCATCATCGGTGTCGTAGTGTTGGCTTTGAAGATGAATTTGTACATAACAGTACCGCAGTGGCCCCTGCCCGGGTGCTTGCAGCCCAATAAGCCCTTCGGGCTGTTGACTGATCAGCACAAGCTCTGCCAAATCGGGCGGAAGCTGCCAGGAGGCTGCGGCCCTACCAGAAACGGGGGCTTCAGGGACCCCGAGGGACCCCAGATTGAGCCGCGTAAGGCGGCTCAGGCCCTGGAGAGCGCTGGGGTCCAGAGTTGCGTGTCTTGCTGACAGCTCCCTCAAGCAGGGCAAGCCGGCGAGCGCCGTCGCCGGCAGTAACCCAAGTGTGCTGCCCAGGCCGAGGGATGTGAGCGACGTCAGGGGCGTGAGCAGCTGCGGGAGGAGCTCCCCGCTGCATTGCCCCAGTCTCAGGCAGCTCAGCCCGGATAGAGAGCCCAGAGCTTGCACCGCTGAAGCGTCGGCTCTGAAGGACTGTGCATCGAGCGTCCGCAGCTGGCTAGCGCCCCGCAAACCGGCAAGGAGGGGTGCAGCGCATGAGCTCAGGCCCAAGGCCGGGGCCAGGCTGAGATGTTGAAGGCTTGGCATTAGCGGGGCTGCCGCGCCCTCCGTGCAGAGCAGCAGGGACAGGGCCTCCGCGGCTTGGCTTGTTGTGCTGTTGCCCGTGCCGGTGAGTGTCAGGGAGCTCAGCCGGGGGAAGGCGGCCGCGACGGCCCGTGCTGTGCCCGGGCAGAGCCCTGCCGCCGGCATTGAGAGCTCCGTGGTGGGAAGGGGCGCCGAAGCGGAGACCTCGGTGAAGGGCCGGAGCAGGCGCAGGCTGCGGAGGGGTGCGTGGGGTGCGTGCGAGGGCGTGGGAGGACAATTTACGTGAGTTGCGGGAGCGTAGGCATGGGCCTGGGCCAGTCCTTGAGGTTACCAGGACTCACCATGCTCTCGTCAGCAGCTCCTCATCGCCATCGTTGATCGACAGCACAACTCTGTGCGGGAGACAGCCGCGCGACAGCAAGCCGCGAAGCGCCGGGAGGTCATGCTCGCCGCGGGTGCACAAGCGGGGCGCAAGCTGATCGTGAGCCCCCCTCGCGCTTGTGCAGACTAGGCGCAGCGTCTGCGAGTCTTTCCGACGCAGGTGGGCTTGCAGGAGCACGAGCATGTTTCGGTCCGTGAGCATGGCGCTCAGGCTCTGGTTCGCTAAAGCTGTGCCAGCCATGGTATGAGAGTCGGAAATGTCTCATGTAACAGATGCCTGAGTATGGCGCAAGGGGCTGGACAGACATGTCTTGCACCAACGTCGCGCTAACAGAATTCGTGCCGTCGTGCGCGACACCCCCGACCTAGCTCACGCGTCCCCCGGGCCCAAGCAGCCCTTTTCCACCCCCATGGGGGTGCCCCGCTTGTCGCATCTGTAGACTCTACAGCACCGTACACACGGAGAGTCCACGACGAGTCCTGTCTAGTACCGTGTGACGACAAGCCCCAGTCGAAGAGTCTGCAGCGTCCACGACAAGGCTCGTCCACTCAGCAACACACTTCCCACATTTACCCGCAGGATCAGCAGCAGCGCCCACGACCCTGATAACCGCAATCGCCGCAACGAATCACAGGAGCCGCCCTCCCGTCCGCGCCCCGACCCGTCTGCTGCTCGCGCCACCGCCGATGCGTGCCTCAGTCATCGACCACCAGCCGGCCCCTGCCCAGCCCCATAGCCTCCAGGTCCCGGTGCAGCTGCTCCACCATACCCCGGAGCCACCCCCTCAGGATTTGCGGGCAATGACAGAGGGTCACGACCACCGGGATGTCGGGGTTGCTGCAGAGGGCCAGGACCGACCCCATGGCGTTCGCGGGTACCGCCATGGGCCCCATCCCATCGGGTCCACTCCAGCCGCTCAGGCCCAGCACCAGACGCTCCAGGCGCGTCAGCCGAGCCAGGCGCGGGAGGGAGCCCATGGGCAGCGGGCCACATCTGTAGAGCTGTAGGGCCTGAGGCTCGGGGGCATGGGGGCAGGCAGTTCGTCAGGGCTTGAGGGCGGGGCAGGGGGAGATGCGGGCTGACTATGGGGGACGGGCGTTGCGGGTACGGGCACGGGAGGCACGAGTACGGAGGCACGGGTACGGCACGGCACGGAGGCACGGGTACTGGTACCAAACCCGAGGCCCCAGACCACTCTATGCCACTTGAGGCCCCCGGTCCTATCGCGGTTGCGCCCACGCTCACCTTGAGGCCAGTGCACGTCTCGGCGATGGTCGTGATGTCCTGGTGCGAGAGCGCGACTTCAGACAACCCCAAGCTGCGCACCCCTGTTCGCCCGATCGCCGCCAGCCACCGGCCGTGGTTGCGCCGCCCCGGACCCGCCTCGCCGCCCACGGGCATCAGAAGCCCTGATACCGAGGCTAGGAGCACACCTATGTGCAGTATGCTGGGGTCCAGGCGCCCGGCCAGCGCCAGCGCCGCCGCAGCGCCGCACAGTGCCTCCTCGGCAGCGGGCAGCAGGCAGCCGTCATCGGGGCTGTAGTGTTGGTCACTCCGCAACGCGAAAGAGACACCGAACTCCCTCAGCGGCCCTGGCAAGGGCTCTTGCAGCGCACGGAGCTCCTCTGGCGGCTGTGAATGCAAGCTCAGCACCGCAAGCTGGGGCGGCAGATGCCAGGCGGGTACCGGTATGGCCGGAGCATGAGCAGATTGTAGTGACCCCAGCTCGAGCCGCGTGAGGCGGCTCAGGCCCTGGAGAGCGCTGAGGTCGAGGGCTATGTCTCTGGCCGAGAAATCCCTCAGGGCTGACAGTCCGGCGAGCGCCGGTGCCGGCAGTGTGCCGCGTGTTGTGCCCAGGTCGAGGGTGATGAGCGACGTCAGGGGCGCGAGCAGCTGAGGCAGGAGCTCCCCGCCGCAGTACCCCAGCGTTAGGCTGGTGAGGCCCGTTAGCGATCCCAGCACTTGCACCGTTGGAGCGTCAGCGGCCATCGAGTCTGCCTCGAGCGTCCGCAGTTGGCTGGCGCCCTGCAGGGCTCCCAGCAGCTCTGGGTTGTAACCCAGATCGATCTCTTGCAGGCTCGCGATCAGCGGGGCTGTCGCGCCTCCCGTGCCCAGCAGCAGGGAAAGGGCCTCAGCGGCTTCTGCTGTGCTGACCGGATAGTCGAGGGTGAGGGAGGTGAGCTGGGGGAAGGCGGCAGCAATGGCCTGCGCCGTGCCCGGGCAGAGGGCAGGCGTTGGAAGAATGAGCTCGGCTGTGGTAAGGGGTGCCGACGCGGAGATCTTGATGAACTGGCCGAGCAGACGCAGGCTGCGGGTTGGGGGCGAGGGCGAGGGCGTGGGCGCGCAAAGGCGTGGGCGTGGGTGTGCGGGAACCCATGTGTCAGGTGACCGTCCGCCGGACTCACCAGGCTCTCGGCATGTCCTGATCGATCTCGTCGGATAGCAGAACGACGCTGTGCGGACGGCAGCCGCGCCGCAGAAAGCCGCGAAGCGCCCGGAGGTCATGCTCGCTGCGGATGCACAAGTGGGGCGCGAGTTGGTCGTGCGCCACCCTCGCGCTTGTGCAGACTAGGCGCAGCGTCTGCGGTTCCTCGGGGCTCAGGTGGGTTTGCAGGAGCGCGAGCATGTTTCGGTCCGTGAGCATGGCGCTCAGGCTCTGGCCTGCTGAAGCTGTGCCAGCCATGGTCGGAGGTTTGGCAACGACAAAGGTATCAGGTGACTGAGTATGGCGCAAGGGGCCGCAGAGACATAACTGCGCGATTCCGGGTTAGTGTCGTCGGCACGTGCGCAACCCCCCAGCCCCTCCCCTCTGATGCTCGCCTGGTCCTTGGCGTTCTGCGTGCTCGCTGGCAGGGGTCCCCTGATCCTGGGGCAGCCGGCGTGGCACATGCCACCGCACAGGGTTATCTGGGGAGCCGCAAGCCCTGGCTGCTCAGTAGTGGCGATCCTCCATTCGCCGGCGCAGATGGCCGGGGAGAGTGCGTCCTCGTTGCTATTGCATACTAGGGCCGCAAGCTGCCACTGCGCATTGCACATAGACATCAATACATCCGGCGCCGAGTCTCTGCTCGCACAACCGCACCGCGCGTGCCGTGCTTTACACGCGGGCAACAGCTCAACGCCCCCGGTGCAGAGCCCCCGGTGGCCCAGCGCACGACAACCAGGCGCAGCAGCACGCCGCGACCACTAGGCGCTCCACACATCTCCGTACAGGTCCAGGCCCCAACAGGGGGATGCAGGAAACCACTGCTGACCACAGTACAGGGCCGCAGTGCCGGAGGGCCAGAGGTCAGCCTACCAGAGCCTACCTTCCACTGGATCGGGGACTGCTGCACTATGCTACGGGCTTGGCCTACCAAAGCCAACGTCCCGAGTCAGAGAAATCCTGCAACGCTCTGGTGGCGCCAGGCGGCCCCACTCCAGCCTCTCTTTGGGTCATGGAACTCAAGCTCCGGCTCAGCACGGACAGCTTAACAGGCCTAGGCCGCTCTCAACCCCAACTCCCCATGTCCCCAAGCCTCCACGCCCCTTCCATAAGTCCCTAAGCAAGCGCATGATAAGCTAGGCGCCCCATCCACAACCTAATGGCCCGCAGGCGCATGTCCGCTGGCATTGACCCCAGGTCTCGATGACCATTCTTGACGCGACAGGAGTACCGTGTGCACAACCCTTGGTCACCACAAGACCGGACCAGATTCTATCCAACAGCGCCTTCCCGCACGCCACGTGTCCTTCGGCGCCAGCCTTCAGCCTCCCTTTCTTCGCGCCTCCCTTTCTTTGCGCCTCAGTAAGAACTTCAGTCCACCTCCAGTTGTTCCCTGTCCCGCCCCATGGCCTCCAGCTGATCCTGCAGCTGCCGTACCCCGCCTGCTGCTCAGCACAACACAATCCACGTCACACGGCCGACCTATGTCCACCGCAGTTCTGAGCCTAAAGGCAAGCATGTACGCAACCTCTACCGAGCACGAAGCACCAGGCGGCCCCTGTCCAGCCCCATGGCCTCCAGCTGCTGCTGAAGCTCCTCCACCATGCCCTCGAGCTGCACCCTCTGCACGGGCGGCAAACCGCCAACGAGGCATACCACCCCCCGGAAGCCCGGGCTGCTGCACAGTCCTAGGACCGAGCCCAGGGCACCCACGGGTGCGTCCAGGGGACCGTTGGCATCGGGCCCACGCCAGCGGTTCACGTCAAGCCATACGCGCTCTAGGCAGGCCAGCCGACTCAGGTGCGGGAGAGATCCAATTGGCAGGGAGTCCCACATGAGGAGATCGAGGGCCTGAGGTTCAGGGGGCATGAGGACGAGCGTGTCATCCGCGTGTACGATGGGGAGTATCTGGGATGGCAAGTACGGCAAGATGCTCGCTGGTGGGTAAGAACACGCTGCCACGCTCACCTTGAGGCCGGTGCACGTCTCGGCGATGGTCCTGATGTCCTGGTGAGAGAGCGCGATTCCACTCAGCTTAAGGCTGCCCACCCCCGTCCGCCCCAGCGCCTCCAGCCACCGGGCGTGGTTGCGCCGACCCGGGCCCGCCTCGCCGCCCACGGGCTTCATGGGCGGTCGGCCCCTGAGTGGGAAGGTTGATATCCAGATGCGTGAGGTCATAAGATCGAGACGCCCGGCAAGCGCCGACACAGCTCCGCCCAAGGCCTCCTCAGCGGCGGGTAGTAGGCAGCTATCCTCGGGGCTAAAGTGTTGTCCTCTTTGCAACGCGACAGAGATGTCACACTCCTTGAGCGCCGCCGGCAGAGGTGCTTGCAGCGCACACAGCGCCTCCGGGGGCTGTGAATGCAGGATTAGTACCGCGAGATGGGGCGGCAGATGCCAGGCGGGTATGGCCGGAGCATGAGCAGATTGTAGGGACCCCAGCTCGAGGCGCGTGAGGTGGCTCAGGCCCTGGAGAGCGCTGGGGTCGAGGTTTGCGCCTAAGATCCTGCATTGTTTGAGAGCTGGCAAGCCGGCAAGCGCCGCTGCCGGCAGCGCGCCCTTCGTGCAGCCCAGATTGAGAGCCGTAAGGGACGTCAAGGGCGCGAGTAGCTGCGGCAAGAGCTCCGTACTGCAAGTACTTATGTCCACGCTGCCAAGCCCGACCAGCGAGGTCAAGACCTGGGCCGTGGCTGTGTCTACTAGTTCATCTACGTGAAGCCTCCGCAGCTGGATTGCGCCCCGCAGAGCTCCCACAAGGGGACCAGCAGCGGATTCCAGGCTGAGATCTTGAAGGCTCGGGATTCGCGGGGCTGCCGCGCCTCCCGTGCCGAGCAGCAGGGACAGGGCCTCTGCGGCATCATCCTCGCCACTGCCCTCAGTACCGCTGAGGGTGAGGGAGCTCAGCTGGGGGAAGGCGGCCGCAGCGGCCCGTGCTGTGCCCGGACAGAGGCAGGCCGTCGGCATTATGAGCGTCTTGGTGGGGAGGGGCGCTGAAGCGGAGACCTCGGTGAAGGGCCGCAGCAGGCGCAGGCTGCACAGCGGGGAGCGGGGAGGGGTTGAGCGCAGCGGCAGGATGGGCGTGGAGGCCTCAGTGCGCAAGCCCGGGGTCGACTCACCAAGCAGCCCCGCGAAGCTCCAGGTCATACTCAGGCATCCATGGAAAGCGATCCGTGCCCATAATGACCGTGTCTGGCCGGCAGCCACGCAGCAGCAGGCCGCGAAGGCCCGTGAGATTGTCCTCGCTGCGAACGCGCAGGCGCGCCGTGAGCTGGTCTTGAGCCACCCTGGCATCGGCACAGACCAAGCGCAGCTGTCGCGCTTCTGAGGGGCTCAGCTTGGGAAGGAGCAGCGCGAGCATCTCGCGGTCGGTGAGCATGTCGCTCAGGGTCTGGCCTGCGTGAGCCATGGCTACGAGGCTCTACCGTGTGTTGTGTTTGGTGAAGGCTTTGTGCGTATAAAAGCGAAGTCGGGGGTGAGCTGACCATAGATCGCTGCTTCGCGCCAAATCGCAGTCGACCAGCGTCAACGCCTCGCCTCGCGGTTTTGGTGAAGCTGGAGACCTTTGCGGGATGGGCACGGAGTGAGGGGGCAGGGGGTCACCTGGGCGTGCGTCCCGAGACCCAAGCCCAGCTCCCCCATTGCTGTCGCTCCCGCCAAGCTCCCCCCCTCAGTCTCCCCAGCACCCTTTGTTAAGTGCATGCCGCATGCGTCCCAGGCTGGGCTGTGTGTCCGTGTAGGCTCACGTTCCTCCTCCTCTCCACGGGTACCGCGGTCTCCCAAAGGTTCGGCGCCGTGGGGCGTGGGGGCTTCGGCGTAGGCCACACAGCGCGATCGTGCACCTTCACGCACTCACGGCTTTGTGTGCAAGAGAGCTGACGGTAGATCGCGGCCTCGGTGACCCTGTGCGACATTCGTAGGGAGCTCTGCGGAATGGGCACGGAGCGAGCTGGAGGCGAAACGTTACGCACACTTCATCTTACATTTTACTCTCTACCCCGTGCCCTGCCGGCCTCTTCCCTCCCCTCACCGCTCCTGAAGTGGGCGCGTGTGGGTGCGGGCACATGCAGCATGCGTCTACCGGTTCTCAGGGTCGAACACCTACACGCGCGCTGCCCATGTTGCGAGGGGACCAGAGGCGACCCACACGCCCCGTGCAGCATCCCAACGACGCCCTCGTCCGCACCAGACCCAGCAGAATATCAACCCGAGCTTCTTCCCAGAGCGTGCGTCTTCAGTCAAAGAGCAAGCTTTCCAAAGTCCATGCCACACCCATACCCCCGACGTCGTCAGGCAAAATCACGCATATGTATTCTTCTGAGGGTCCTGCGGGTGCCCCCAGCTCCCAAATGCGGCCCCTTAGACAAATCTTACTCTACCCCCTGCCGGCCCCTCCCTTCCCCTCGTGGCTCCCGACGTGGGTGCGCGTGGGTGCGAGCCCACACCCATATGAATGCGTCTACTCAACGGACGTCCACAAGGGTCCACACCGCAGTCCTTACTGCTACCGCAACCCCTACTGCTGCCTGCCCCTCCCAACGCATCGTCTGCCCCGCATCTAACCAACCCACTACGCCTGCCGCTTGTCGTCGTCTCCTCCCCCCCGCTTGAGTCCGTCCTTGATCTTATCCACCAGCTTGCCCACCATGGCCGCTGGCCGCAGCGGGGAGGGCCCCGACACGCCGTTCACGCCGCCGCCATTGGCCGAGGAACCCGCGCCGCCGGCCGCACTGCCGCCTCCGCCTCCGCTGGCTCCGCCGCCCGCGGCCCGCTCCGGGTCTGTCGGCTCGTCCCGCTTGATCTTGATCTGCTCCTGGTGCTTGCCCACGGGCGCCACGATGATGGTGTAGAACTGGGGGAGATCCGTGTGTGGAATGAGCAAGCACGACATGAGTACGGCACACACACGGTGTGAGACACGTCCGCTAAGTTGTATACATACGTCCGGCGTGCCCGCAGGTACCCCACTGGCCACGTGCAGCAGGCCCGCCCACCTGGTACGCCACGTTTGCCAGGATGGCCATGCCCCCCACGATGGTGAAGAACAGCACAAACACGGTCCCGTAGTAGCGGGGGGAGTCGAAGAAGTTCTGGGGGGCAAGGGGAACGGCGTGGTTGGGGAGTCAACGAGGGGGGAGGCCTGCTGTCACAACGCAAGGAGAGTAGCCTTGCGGGCGTCCCGACCCACATGAGGGAAAGGGGTCCCGCCCGACCCACATGAGACATGACGAGAGGGTCCGGCCCGACCCACATGGCCACGGCAACCTGCCCCAACGCGCGGCCACGCCCCCTGCAGCCGCGGCAGGCCCACCCCGGGCCCAGCCCTGCCCAGCACGTGCCTGGGCCTGCACGGTCACGATGACGTCATTGTCCTTGTTGTTGTTGATGATCACGAGGCAAGCGGGGTCGGGGAACACCAGCCCGAACACGCGGACGTTGCAGGTCCGCCGGCCGCTGCAGGAGGATTCTGCGGGAGGATAACGAGAGAAACCGGAGAGGGCACAGATGATGGTGCGGGTGAGTGACCAAGAGCTTGGTATGAGTGACGACCCTTGAGCGGCAGGGCCCTTAGGGCGACCCCGAGAGGCAGGCCGCAGACTGCTGCCCAGGATTTGTGCGCGACGGGGCCCTGTCCTCACGCCACTGTGTCTCAACACTCGTTTGCGGTGCGCAGTTCCTAATGGGGAGCCAGGACGATAGCTAGCGCAGGTAAGGAGGCGTGCGTGCACAAACGTGCTCGTCCAACTGCCGTACAGCGAGGCCAGAGAGTTTGGCCTGGGCGTGCTGGAGGCGACTTTGCAACCTTGCGCTGTTCCTATCGCCACCAGCACTCGGCGCGACATCAGGTTAACGAGGCTAACTCAAACGACGAACCACCCTTGCGCCTATGATGCGCAACAAGTTGGCAATGGTCACGGCTGCCCCAAACTGACCTCGCACACTCCAAGCGCCCCGATGCCTACCTGGAATTGATAGGCAGCGATCTGATATCCAGCTCACATTGGGAAGCGCGCAGCTCTGCGAGAGGCACATAGGAGCAGGGATGCCAGCACTCGGACTCCGGCAGCAGCCCCAGACCCACAGCCCAGCCTTGTTATGTCTTGCTTTGACACATCTCCAGACCGTGGCCCGCCGTTGCCTGGTACCGCGTTCTTTCCCCCGCCACCGCCGCACGGTGCCTTCCCAGCGGTGCCCGGGGATGGGAGGAGCCCCAGAGCCTGCAACCCACCTCCAGTTCGTTTTGGCGCATGAGGAATTGTGCCGTGAGATTGACCTGGTGAGCACGAGGGCCGGGAGGGGTGAACACTAGGGCAGCGGGCCCAACACGGTCCTTGAAACCCTGCCACTCCGCATCTCACAGCGGTTAGCGTAGCTACGAGGCTCGGGGTTGCGCGGCGTCACAGCGTTAGTATGAGTCATCGTTTACCTTGGGGTTGTTGGACGTGATGGTGTAGATGGTCCGATGCGTGGTCCAGAAGCCGCACCAGTACCAGAGCGTCCGAGCGGGCACGGTCTGGTTGACGGGCGTGCAGACTCCCGCAACTGCCGGGGGTAAGAGTAGTGGGCGGTGGCTAAATCAAGAGTAGTGTGGGGCTGGGGAGGTGCTGGGGGCTGGGAGCGGCGCAGGAGGGGGGCCCGCGTGGCGGACGAGGGATGTGGATGTCACGCCCACGCCGCGTGCGCAGGCTTCATCATGCGCCCCTTGGAGCGACGCCAGGTCAAGTCCCTCTCCCGGCAGGCGTAATCCGCTACAGGACTTGGTCGCCTCCACGCCACTGGAGGGCTGTGGCAGGGCACGAACCCCGTGCACGTCGGCCCCGCCCTCCCCTGTCCCCCGACACCCCTCCCACTCGACTCGACTTGCCGTCGCAGTCGTCGCCCGGGCTGTTGTGTGTTTGTACCAGTGGAGATTGTATGTACCCCAACAGGTTGTACTTTTGCGCGGTGCAGCGTTGCCTGCGTGCACGTAAGCCGCCAAGTGTCATTGCCCGGAGCTGTGCGTGGCTCCCTCCAAGCAGGCCAAGATCGGCTCGGAGCTGCAGGAACTCTCGAGCAGCTCACCCAGCTAAAAGCAGCGACGCCGCGAGCAACAGCAAATGTATTGAGGGATGCATCGTGTCACGCACGCAAGAGTGGACCACACGCGCGTACAGGTTGTGATGTGCAGGTGTTGAGTTCAGGCAGCGCCGAGAAACGGAAGCGGGGGGTCTGGCTCAGCGCGCGTGCCCCCGCCCCATGGAAAACACAGATGACCGCCCTCAAGCACGAAACTTGCCGCAGCTGTCTTCGACTCGTATAACAGCTTCTCTCGACATCTGGACACCTTTCGACCGCCTATCGAGCTGTTTGCCGTGCACGTTTTGGAATTGCTTTGCTGCAATGCCAGCCTTATAGTTGACGGCGTGCCCGGTGCTCACTAAGGGCGGAGGAAACCAATGGTGTCGACGCGTGGACACCCTGGGGAGGAGGAGCGGGCCAAGGCAAGTGCAGCACAGCATTCTCGGCAGCCGGCGCTGCCAGGCGCGCCGTGCAAGCTGCCATATGCTGCAGCACAGTGAACGACCAGTATGAACGGCCAGGGCTAGGCAGAACGGCGAGGGGTCGCTCATCTCGGAGCTCGCGCCAAATTTCGTTTGCTCCCAACGGACAGCCAAACTTGCGGCGAAGGCCAGCTGAAGCGAGACACTTGCAGCATGGCAGCTTTGACGGCCGAGTAGCCGCCGCTTTGCACGGACCGGGTTTGGGGGCCGCTCTGACATGCCCCCGTCTCCCGCCTCCCTACGCCCATCTCCAGAGCCCGCTCGGCGAGGTGGACCGCAACCGGCGGCCCTCTCGCCTCGCTGCGGTCACATACGCCAAGTTCTTCGAGGACGAAACGGACGTCTTTGACGAGTCCGATGAGGAGGAGGACCGGAGCCACCGGCGGAAGGGCCGCCAGGTGGGGGCCCCGCTGGCCTGCTAGGGTTTGCTGGCACCCTGCCGACGGCTGAGCACGTCCTGCCATCACCATGCTGATGCCGTACAGCCCTGTACGGCGCCTGACACACGTGCCCGTTGACCCCTTTCTCCAGCCCGACCGCCGGGCCCAGCCGGCGTCTCGAGGCGGTGCCAGCGGCTCTAGGGCCGCCCACGCCAACGCGGGTGGCAAGAAGGTCAGCTCCCGGACTGCATCCCGCCTTGATGCATCCCACATGGCCAGAGCTGCTCGCTTTGTCTTTCCTTGCTCGGGCTTGCATGCTTGCATGCCGCAGGGCTGCGAGCTCGTGCCCCTGCTCACGCCCGCATCCTCCCCTGTAAACACCCCACCTGTAAACCCGCCCAATCCCCGCAGAGCTCCGGCGCCCCCGGGCAGCGGCGGAGCACGCGCCTCTCCGCGCCGGCGTCGCTGCCCTCTCGGCGGGGCCGGGGCCGGGGCGAGCACGAGGACGGTGACGATGACGAGGAGGGGGAGGAGGGGGAGGGGCACACGGAGGACCACAGTGGCGAGGGGGAGGAGCACAGCGGCGACGACGATGCCGGGGAGGGCGAGGAGGACGGCCACCGGGGCCGGAACCGGAACCAGACTGGTCGGACTGGCGGCCACGGCCGGAGCGAGGACGAGCATGACGACACGGACCAGGGGGACCACGGGGGCCCGGGCGGCACGCAGACGGGGACTGAGGACGGAGGCGGCGACACGCCGCCGGCTGGCGTGCGCCAAACCCGCGTCCGGCAGCACCAGCAGGAACGGGAGGAGGAGCAGCGCCAGAAGCAGCAACACAAGGGGGAGCGGGACCGGAACGGGGGCAAGGGCGCCTCGGGCGCAAACGGCGCCAAGGCGGGGGCGGGCGCGGGGGCCGGCGCGGGCGGCTCTCAGCAGCGTCGCTCCAGCGCGCGGCTGCTGCGGTCGAGCCAGGCGCAGGAGGGGGAGGAGGGGGAGGAGGGGGAGGAGGGGGAGGAGGGGGAGGGCACGGGCAGCGGCAGCGACTCGGACGACGAGGAGCGGCGGGGGGAGGGCGAGGATGAGGAGGAGGAGGAGGGGGGCGAGGACGAGGAGGGCGAGGAGGGGCAGGAGGACGGCGAGGGCGAGGGCGAGGAGGGCGTCGTCAAGGGCCGCTACCACCTCCGCGGTGCCGCGGTCAACGCTCTGCGGCTGCCCCCCGCCAAGCGGGCCCGGTTCGGCGAGGGGCCGGCGGGCGAGGGCGCCAACGCCCGGCGGCGCTCAGGTGGGTTCGGGACGGCGACGGGTTGGTGGGGGCAGCGGGTTGTCCGTCGTCCGGTTGGCGACCCAGTCTCCTCAGTCTTCCGTAACGCGCGACTCCTGACATCTGCCCCCGCAAAGCTTGCCTTGCCCAAGCCCTTTCAACGCCTGTCACCGCCACCTGCCTGGACGCATCCCTCACAGAACGCGGGGGCGACGATGACGAGGAGGAGGAGGAGGAGGAGGAAGAAGAGGAGGAGGAAGAGGAGGAGGGGCCCGGCCGGGACCGCAAGGCTGGGCGGGACCGCGCGCGCGAGCGGGGCCGCGACGGCTCCGGCAAGGGCGGCGCTGGCGGGCGCTACACGCTGCGCGACCGCTCCCGCATGGTCCCCATCTCGGTCCAGGAGCAGCAGCGGCAGCGGGAGGAGCTGCGGCAACAGAGCCTGTGAGGGGGGGGGAGAGGGGGGGCCGGGAGGAGGGGGCGGGAGCAGAGGGATGAGGGAACGGGAGGGTGGGCAGGGGTGTGTGTGCAGGGGGATGGGGGCAGGGGTGGGAAGGGGTTGGGGACGCGAGGAATGAGGGCCGGGCAGAGGGCTGGGAAGGGGAGACGGGCCTGTGAGCCCCGGGCGCCCGGGAAGGTGCCGGAAGAGGGGACAGAGGGAAAGGGGGATGGCGAAGGGAAAGGGAGCTGAGGATGCAGTAAGGGAGCATTGCTAACACCTTCTCGATCCCGCATCCGCACCCGCAGGAACCGCAAGCGCATCCAGGACCAGAAACGTGCCCACGGCCACGCGCACGGCGGCAGCAAGCACGGCGGCGGCGGTGGGGGTGGCGGCGGCGGGGGGCGCACCCACGGCGGCGGGGGGGGCGGCGGCGGCGGCGAACGGCGGCGGCACGGCAGCAGCAGCGGCTGGGCGGGCTGGGGCGGCGGCGCGTCTGACGAGGACGTGCCTGACGTGGATGGGACGAGCGCCGGCAACCCTTGGCGCAACGTGCAGCAGGCCATGGCGCAGAGTGGGTGCCCGGGGGGCTGCCGGGGTGGGGGCAGGGGTGGCGGGCTTGGGTTCGTGGCCTTCGAAGGGTCGGGGTGGCTGGTGGCGGAAGGGGTGGGAGTCCTGGCGACACGCCACAGCGCGCCGGTACGTGACACGGTCAAAGGACCGCACCCGGTACGCTACAGCAGGGAGGAGCATAGGCCTGGCGCCGCAGCGGAAGGTTGGGGCCCCAGCTTGTGCAGTGGTGTTCCCTTCCCGCCCCGCCTCCGCCCTGCCTTCCTCTCAACCCTGCCGTGCCCCGTGCCCCCCCCCTCCGCAGTCCCCCCCTGGCAGCTGGGCGGGTTCGTGCAGGTGCCCTCCACGCCTCTGCCCGGAGCCTTACCTGGGGCACACGCCGGCACGCAGGTGGGGGCGCGCTGGAGGGAGGGACTGGAGGGAGGAGGCGCTGGGACCAAGGGGCAGGGAAGGACAGGGGAGGTGTGGTCGGCAGAAAGGTGTGAGGACTGCATGTTTGGTTGTGAGGATCGGGGCTGAACCGCCCCTTCCCATGGCCCTGATCCACCTGCCCGCCCCGGTGTTGTAATGCCCGCAGATGGTCCCCAGCTCGGCCGTACACCCGGGCGCGGCCGCCGCCTTGGGCTTCCCTGGGCCCGGCGCGGGCCCGTCTGGGCCCGGCGGGGGCCTGCCCCTGGCCCCCTGGGAGCAATCCCTCCTGGCGGACGCCGCGGGCCTGGCGGGCGGGGCGGCGGGCGGCGGCAAGGAGAAGGCGGGCAATGCCGAAATCAACCCCGTGGCGGTGAGGGTGGTTGGTGGTTGGTGGTTAGCAGTTGGTAGTAGGGTCTTGGGTCTTGGGTGGCTGCCGAGGGGAAGGGCCGTCCCCCAACTTTCAACAGAACGCAAAGCCAGCCCCCGCAGCCCTCCTTCCAACCCTCTCTCTCCCCCCTTCTCAACCCCCCTCAGGTGGACCCCACCGTGGGCTTTGACCAGGTGAGCTGCCGGGGCCGTGGACGGCCTTAATGCCTGGACGATAGCCAGTGACGCAGACGCTAGCAATTTTCGTCGAGCATGGACATCGAGTCATGGCGAGGGACATGCAGCCGCACGGGCCGACGTCGCGAAGTGTCTTGGGCCGCAGTGGCCTGATATTGGGCCTTGGATTGCTCTATCCTGCCGAACAGATATGCCATGCAGGGTCTCTGGCGTCAGGCCAGCATGTCCCGGCCCGTGGGGTGATTACCTCTTCGCCTCCCCCTCTCTCCCACCCCCCTGGCGGTTGGCGGTTGGCGGTTGTGCACCCCCGTGATCCCCCCTCCCCCTCTCCCCCACCTGCACCTTCCCAAGGTTGGCGGCCTGGACGCCTACGTGGATGCGCTCAAGGAGATGGTGTTCCTGCCCCTGGTCTACCCGGAGCTATTCACACGGTGGGCGGGGGATGGGGAAGGGGATCAACGCGGGGAGCGGCGTGCGTCCGGTGGGGCACCCTCTCAGCATCTGGCTTGACGGCTCTTGGCGGGATGTGCTTCCATTCTCCCTCGACACCGGCATGCGCCCACCCACCCGCCCACCCGCCCGCCCACCAGGTTCGCGGTGCAGCCCCCTCGAGGGGTGCTCTTCTACGGCCCCCCGGGCACAGGTGCGGGGCACGGGCGATAGCGGGGGGAGGGGGGGTCAGGGGGGCCTCGCCTGGGACCCCCGCAGGAGGCCGGGCAGCTACCACGTAGAGAGGCCCTGGGCCCGGCCACGCTAGTTCGGACCCCCTGAACACGCCCTTCCCATTCCCTCCGTCCCCGCCCCCCGCCTCCCATTCCCCCCAGGCAAGACGCTGGTGGCCCGGGCGCTCGCCTCCCACGCGTCCCGCTACGCCCGGTCCCCACGTGCCTGCACGTGTCCCCTAAAACACACACGCTTTCCCCCCTCCCCCGCCCCCCGCCCCCCCCAGGCAAGACGCTGGTGGCCCGCGCGCTCGCCTCCCACGCCTCCCGCTACGGCGGGCGGCGCGTGTCCTTCTACATGCGCAAGGGGGCGGACGTGCTGAGCAAGTGGGTGGGCGAGGCGGAGCGGCAGGTGAGGCGGGAAGGGGGTGGTGGTTGGGGGTGGGAGGGAGGGCACGAAGGCAGGGAGGTTTTTGGCTGGCTTGAAAGAGGGTTTTGTGTGGCTGTACGCTTCCCGTCACCCCACCCCCCCTCTTCACTACCATGAGTGCTTCATCCTCCCCTCCTTCACCCCATCCCCCTCCTGACACCACCTCACCCCCAACCCCCAACCCCCGTCTTCCCCCTCAGTTGCGGCTCCTGTTCGAGGAAGCCTGCCGCAACGCGCCTTCCATCATCTTCTTCGACGAGATTGACGGCCTGGCGCCGGTGGGAGAGGCTTGGGGAAGGGCGAGGAGGGGGGGAGGGGAAAGGCGAGACCGCGATGGCTAGGTTCGAAGGCCTGGCGCCGGTGAGGCAGCCTGGGGCCAGCTGCTGCTGCAGGAGCAGTAGGGCTCGTGGAATGCTCATGCTCGTCAGTCTCCGCGGCCTTCGGGATCGTGGGCGGAGAGGCCTTGTCCTCCGTCAGCTTGCTGCAACCCTTACAACCCTCCATTGCCGTCCTTGCTCGTCCCCCTCTCCCCCCTGTCAGGTCCGCTCCAGCCGCCAGGACCAGATCCACAACTCCATCGTGTCCACCCTGCTCGCCCTCATGGACGGACTGGACAGCCGGGGGCAGGTGGGAGCAAGTTTAGATTTGGCCCAGGCAGGCCCAGGCCCCGGAGACCCCGCTTCCGTCGCACTGGTCCCTCGCCTTAGGTTTAGACAAGCGGGGCCCCCACGGGGGCGGAAAATGAGGGCTCAGCCCCCCACCCATCTGCTATGCGACCCATTCCCCGTGGTAACCGTGGGCGCACTATAATCCAACCGAGCTTTAACGCGTGGGAGCGTGTGGCATCGCGGGCTAGGCGTGAATCGCAGGTTTAGATAAAAAAAACACGCACCTGAAACCTCCTCTGCTCCCTCCTGCCCCCCCCTCCCTCCCTCCCTCCCCCCAGGTGGTTGTCATTGGCGCCACCAACCGCCCCGACGCCCTGGACGGAGCGCTGCGGCGGCCGGGGCGCTTCGACCGGGAGCTGCTGTTCCCCCTCCCTGGGCTGGCGGTGAGGGGGCGGCGGGGGCTGGGAGGGGAGGCGTGTGTATGTTACGACACGGCACGGGCAGGGGGAACGCGGCGCTTCGACCGGGAGCTGCTGTTCCCCCTCCCCGGGCTGGCGGTGAGGGGGCGGCGGGGGCTGGGAGGGGAGGCGTGTGTATGTTACGACACGGCACGGGCAGGGGGAACGCGGCGCTTCGACCGGGAGCTGCTGTTCCCCCTCCCCGGGCTGGCGGTGAGGGGGCGGCGGGGAAGGCCCGGGGACCGCAACCTTTCTGCACCTTGGCCCCCGGGGCCCAGCGCTTCATCCTCGAGATGCACCAGCACCAGCTCCTGCCCCCCTTGCTTCCACGCGTTGCCAAACACACGCTCCTGCCCCCCAGCTCCTGCCCCGATTCCTCCAACGCACACGCTCCTCCCCCTCCCCACCTCCCCCGCCCCCAGGCCCGGCGCTCCATCCTGGAGATCCACACGCGCAAGTGGGCGCAACGGCCCACGCCCGAGCTGCTGCAGGTGGGGGGCCAGGCCAGCCGACGGTTGAAGGGCAGTTCTGCGCTTGGCTCCCCGGGGCTAGCGTCACCAGGTTACGGATACCCCTCCCCGCGGCTAGGGCTGCTGCTCGAGGACCTGGTGGGGCTGGCTAGCTCCTCGATCACCGCACGTCACAGAACACACACACTCTCCACACTCCCCCCTCCAACCCCCTCCACCCCGTCGCCTCCCGCCCCTCCACCCCGCCCCCACCCCCCAGGACCTGGCGGGCCTGGCCGTGGGGTACTGCGGGGCGGACCTCAAGGCGCTGTGCGCAGAGGCGGCGCTGCACGCAGTGCGGAGGAGGTGGGGTTGGGAGTGTGGGTGGACACCCCTGTGGGTTTCTGGCGTCGGGACAGCCTGGGACAGCCTGGGGCAGGCGGGGTGCAGGGCATGGTGCAGGGCATGGTGGCGTTGAGTTTTAAAGGGAGGGCGAGGCGCCGTTGGCCACCCAACCACCAACCGCTAACCGTACGCATGCTTGCTGTCCCGCCGGCATGCCGTCATACCGTACGTGCGCAGGTACCCACAGATCTATTCATCGGAGGACAAGCTGCTGGTCGAGCCAACCACTGTGACGGTTGAGCGGCAGGACTTCCTGGCGGCGCTAACCGCCATAACGCCCGCCTCCAACCGCTCCGCCGCCGCCATCGCCCGGCCGCTCTCCGGCGCCGCCGCCGCCGCCGTACTGGCTCCCCGCCTGGCGGCGGCGCTGGGCCGCCTCCGCCGCACCTTCCCGCCGGCGGCGGCCTGCCTCGAAGCCGGCGCCGCCAGGGAGGGCCTGGCCGGGCCCGGCCCGGGCCCGGGCCCCGGCACCTCCGCCGCCGCCGCCGCCGGAACCGCGGCCCAGACCACCGCGCTCATCCTCCCGCCCGGCCGGGCCGCCGCCACCTCCGCCGCCGCCTCCACCAACCACCTCTCCGCCTCCGCCAACCACCTCGCCGCCGCCAACCTCTCCGGCGCGCTCGGCTCCCTCCTCGCCCGCCTGCCCTCCTTCCTGCTCAGCCGCCCGCGCCTGCTGCTGTGCGGCCCCCCCGGCTGCGGCCAGGGGGCCCTGGCGGCGGCCCTCCTCCACGCGCTCGAGGGCCTCCCGGCCCACGCCCTGGGGCTCCCAGCGCTGCTGGCCAACCCGGGGGCGCGGTCGCCCGAGGAGGCGCTGGTGGCGGCTTTCGTGGAGGCGCGGAGGTGGGTGGGGCTTGGGGTGGGGTGGGTGAGGATCCCGGGGTAGATGGGGTGGGCCTTGTTGGCCCAATAGGGGGGGCCAGGTCTCCCGAGGAGGCCCAAGTGGCGTCTTTTGTCGAGGCGCGGAGGTGGGTGGGCTTGGGTGGTGGGGAAGGGGTGAGGCTGGGTCCGGATGTTTTTGGCCCTGACTCGCGCGCCGGCCTCACACCCGCCCTCATCGTCCCGCCGTACGCCTCTCCGCCATGCTGTACAGGTCAGCGCCGGCGGTGCTGTACCTGCCGCACCTGCACCTGTGGTGGCAGACGGCGCCGCCGCAGCTGCGCGCCACATTAGTCATGCTGCTGCGCGACCTCCCGCCCGACCTGCCGCTGCTGCTGCTGGCAACCGCCGAGGTGCCGTACGCCGGCCTGCATCGGGAGCTGAAGGGCCTCGGCGTGTTTGGCGGCGTGGGCCCGGCGGCGGCGGCGGGGGCGGGAGCAGCGGGGGCGGCGGGGGCCCCGGTGGGGGAGGATGTGGTGGAACTGGCACCGCCGACGGAATCTCACCGGCGGGAAGTCCTCCGGGTGAGTCGTCTTGGTGTTCAAATTCAATGAACTAGGAACCGGGGGTCGAGGTGGAGCGGGTGGCCAGGGCTCCTAGCCTTAACCCGTGCCTTGAACCCTCCGACCCTCCTCAGTCCAAAACACGAACCTAAACCATCTTTTCAACCTGGGTCGCCCTGATCCTCCTGCCCGCCCCTGACCTTCCCCAGGAGCCACTGCTGGCAGCCGCAGAGCCCGTGGACCCCGCCCTGCTTGCCGGCGCCTCGGAAGCCGGCGCCGACGGCACATGTGCCGACGGCGCCGTCACGCCCTCCGCCACCGCCGCGCCGCCGCTGCCGCGGGACCCCTCTGTGGCGTCGGCGCGCGAGGCCGAGGCGGAGGCCGCCAAGGCGCTCGCCGCACGCAGGTACGGCAGCATGGCACGCGCCGCACGCGAGACGCACGCCGAACCTTGCTAGCTAGCTAGCAGCACATGCCCATCGCCCCATCGCTGCAGGCCCGAAATCTAGCTACCTAGCAGCACGTGCCCACCGCCAATGCGGAGTGGTTGTCCCCGCAGCCTGTCCTTACTCATCATCCACCGCACGCGCGCTGCGCCACACCACACAACACAACACCATAGCAACTGCTCACAACTGCACTTATACGTATCACGCGCCCACCCTACGCATCCTAAACACCATAGCACGCCTCTCACGCGCCGCACGCCACGCGCCGCACGCAGGGCGTACGAGGAGGAGCAGGCCGCGCTTCGCGCGCTGCGCATGGGCCTGCGGGGTGTGACGGTGGCTCTGCTGAACGACCGGCGCTGGCGCATGTTCGCAGCGCCCGTGGAGCCGGGGGACGACCCGGACTACTGGAGGCTGGTGGGGCAAGGGGGCGAGGAGGCAAGGGGAAGGGAGGGAGAGGGGGGAGGGCAAGGTAGGGGGAGGGGGAGAGAGGGGGGACAGGGAGCACGGGGTCGACCCGGGCTACTCTAGGCTGGTGCGTGGGGAACGGGGGCTTTGCTTGCTTTACTGTGGCACTTAGTCTTTCGCGCCCCCCTTCCCCCCCCTGACAGGTGTCCGTGCCCATGGACCTTGCAAGCGTCCTCGCCCGCGTGGACGGCCGCCAGTACGGCACCATCGCGGCCTTCCTGGCTGACGTGGCGCTCATCGTACAGGTGCGTACGGCACCACCCGACCCCCGACGCCGCTTCCCAGACCGCCCTCACGGTACCCTCCTCCCAACCCCCCTCATCCCCTGACCCTCCACACCCCAGAGCGACAAGGAGTACCCTTCTGCGACTCAGCCGCGAGCACCCTCCTCTCACTGCCCCTACACCTAGCTCTGACCCCTTCTCATCCCCTCCACTCCATCCCCATCCCCATCCCCCCATTCCCATCCCCAACCTCAGGGCGCCAAGGAGTATTTCGGCGACTCAGCCGCCGGCGCGCGCAACGTCAGCCGCGCCTCGGCCCTCGCCGACGAGGCCGAACACCTGGTGCGTGCGCGTGTGCCCCTGGACCTGGCCAAGCGCTGCGAAGACATCGCCGCCCGCGGCGGGCCCCTGCCGCCGCCGCCGGGGCTCGAGCTGCCGGAGGACCTGGCGGCAGCGCGGGCCAAGGCCGCAGCCGCAGCCGCGGCGGCGGCGGCGGCGGCGAGGGGTGCAGGGGCTGGGGCAGGGGGAGGAGGGGGAGCGGGAGGTGCTGGCGGGAGCGCGAGCGGGGACCGGGTGGTGACGAGAAGGGCGGGGCAGGCGGGTGTGATGCTGGATGACCCCGAGGCTCTGCTCCGGCGGTTGGCGCGGCAGCAGCAGCAGCAGCAGCGGGAGCGCGAGCGGGAACAGCAGGGCTCGGCGGCCGCTAGCGGCGCCGCCGGGCCGTCGGCAGCGGCAGCGGGGACGGGGACGGCGGCGCCGGCGCCGGCGCCACAGGCGCCGGGACGCGGTTCGCAGCAATCCCACGGCGCCGCTGGGCCTGCTGGCGCCGGCGGCGGCGGCGGGTCGGCGGCGGCGATGGACGTTGATGCGGCGGCGGTGGTGGCGGCGGGCGACGACGCCAAGGAGGCCACGTCACCCGAGAAGTTGGACGGTCGGCTCTCGGCGGTGGCGGCGCCGCCGCCGCATCTCCATCTACACCCAATCGCCGCGCCGCACGCCAACGGACACGCCGTACATCGGGACCACAGCCCGACGGAGGCAGCGTCGCCGACGTCACGGCAGCTCGCCATGGCGGCGGCGCTGGCGGCGGCTGCCGCCGCCGCCTCCGCCGCCAACCACACGTCCTCACCGTCGGCGGCGGCGCCGCAGTCGCCGCCCAAGCAGCCTCAAAAGGCGACTCGGGTTTCCGGAACCGACGGAGTGGACGCAGCGGACGCCATGGACGTTGACGGTACTGGGACTCCGGACAGCCCCCGCGCCGTAACGCTCACGGCGGCGCTGGCGGCGGCGCAGGAGGCGTCGACGGCGGCAGCGGTGCCGACAGCGACGACGACGACCGCCACCGGGTCGCCGCTGCGGGCGGCGCCGCCAGTACATGCCGCCGCTGACGACGGCGGCGCTGGGGAGGCGGCGGCGGAGGCTGGGCCTAGCGCGGCGGAGGCAGAAGTAGAGATGGCGGCGGCGGACCCCTTGGCGGAGGCGGTGGTGTGCACGCTTGCGGCGGCGGAGGAGGCGGATACCGGGGGCGCCGCTGCCTTCGAGCCGGTGCCTCTGCCCGAGCGGGACCCCGTGGACGAGCAGGCCGTGCAGCAGGCCGAGCAACTGCTGGAGCGGTTGGTGGTTGGGACCGACGGTTGGTCGTTGGACGACATGGAGCTGCTGTACGCGCGGGTGGCGGGCGTGGTGGTCGAGCGGGCGCGGGAGCGGGACCGGCTGGCGGTGGTGGCGGCGGTGGCGGAGGCCGCGGAGGGGTTGCTGACGGGGCGGCAGGGTGTGACGGCTGCGCGCTGACACGATCGGTGATGGGCGCGGTGCTAGTGTGGGCCTGGCCACCGCATGTGGTAGCACAAAAGGTAGCACATAGGCTCTGTAATACAGTGGACTGCGTGTGTGTGTGCTGAGCACGATTGAGTGTTGAGATGGTGACTGCCGTGGTGGTGGTGGTGGTGGGTGGTGGCCTCTGAAGCTGGGGGTCCTTGGCAACTGCTGTGCACTGGGTTGAAGGAAATGGGGCGTGCGTGACAGCTGGCGGTCAGTGTGCGTGGGTGGGGGTGTTCGGCTGGAGGGAAGATTGCAAGGGGGCAGGACTGATGGAAAGGGAGGCGGCGTGAGGCCGGGAACCGACATCTCCCGGTGGATTGCGCTGGTGGATTCTCTTGGCAGACTGTCCAGGACGCAGATGTCAACCCGGACTCTACGAAGTGCCCCAGCTAGCGCACCCGCGGGTTTCGCCCAGCATCTAGGGGTTCGCTTGCCCCGATCCCGGCCTTGAAGAGACAACGGGGCGTAGTGCCCCATATAGGCGCGGCTGTCGGTTCCCACGACTACGGATGCTGTGTAGCATAACTTTAATCCGGTGCGCCTCCTCAGCAAATCCAAAGCGGCGACGACTCCCATCTGGCGAGGGCGGCCAGCCCTCTCACCAGCTCCTTCTCGGCGGGCGTGAACAGGTCGCAGGCGGGGTCGGAGGGCATAGCCTCCATGCAGTGGACTAGCAACAGGGCTATCTAGCACAAAACCGAGCGGTATGCGCAGCAGATGTAGTCGGTGATGCGGCTGAGAACGGCTACGCTGTAGTAAACGGCATGCTGTTGCTGTCGACGACGTAAAGCTGTGCCGGTTACGTCTAGCAGGCTGATACAGGTCCCGGGGTCGTACGTACGGCAGTGCGAGCCGTCCTTGCCAGGAGAGCGCTTCCACAGGTAGAAGGGGAAGGCGAACAGAGCCCAGGGGGCCGACAGGCGGCCGACCTTGCCCCAGAAGTCCATCTTGTCGTACAGGGTCTTGGTCACGGGGTGCCAGGACTCGTCGTTCTCGACGTGGCCATGGTTGGCGTGGGGTGCGGTGGCTGCGGGGGGAGTGCAAGGGGCCAGACGCAACTGCACTCCCCCCCGGCCACGGTGATCAACGCGGAGGCCCTGGCGGCGGGCCCCTGGGTGCGCCACGCGCCCCTGTGGGGCAACCCGGCCCTGCCCGCACGGGCGGCATCAGACGTGAGTACAGGAATTGAGGCAGAGTTTAGGGACCTGTTTGCAGTACGGGGCTTGACGACCGTGGGCATGGCAGTCACGTGTGCAGATGCCCTAGGCAGTATTATCGTCGAGAGTGGGGTCGGGGGTGTGGCTGGGAGGGCCCACGCTCGGGCGCGCGCTGCGTGCAATAGGGAGTATGGCCAGAGGAATTTGCGTGACATTCTTAGGACAGAAACACAGGACTTGCCCCTGGCACTGAGAAACGGGACAGAAATGGCCAGGCGGCTGCAGGACCTGCTGGGACGTCTGCCCGAGGGGTGGGTGGCCGCGGCGCGCGCTGCAGGCGGCCCTGCGGGGTCTGAGCTCGAGGCGTGGGGCAGAATAGCAGATAGTGTGGGGTGGGGGGACGTCGCTCTGAGCAAATTGTCGGTCCAGATTGCAACCCAGCTGCAGCTGGGCCCAGCGCGCACCCGACTGGCGCACAAGCATACAGAGTTTATTCGGGAGGCTTTGGGGACGGGGGAGGCCGCGGAGGCTGAAGTTACGCGGCTGAAGGCTGTCTGGCCCCGTTTGTGGAAGTTGAAGTGGGAAGCAAGCAACAAGGAGCCCCTGTGGCGACTTGCCATGGACGGATATCCAGGGTTTGGCATGCATCGAGCCCAGCTGGGCACGAGTGAGGTAGCCAGGTGCCCGTGTGGGCAGGCGATGAACCAAGGTGACCGGCTCCACCATTTCTGGTCGTGTGCGGCAACGATGGCAGTGCGCACAAGATTTAGCGATGCGATTGGTCGGGCAGTCAAGAGGCATGAGGTTTGGTTGGTGCAGGCCCCCGCGGGCATTCAGCAGCAAGTTTGGGATGTGGTGTGCTTGGCCGCCGTTGGGGCCATGGAGCAAGCACGACGCTACAAGTACGCGCATCGGGGTGCACAGGGTCTGATCATGCAGGCAAGGGCGCTGGCGAGGGGAGAGCTTGAAGCGCGCCTTCAGTGCTTTGCCGGGGTGGGGTCAGCCCCGTCAGATTGGGACACGGTGCCTGAGGACCACCCCTTTTTGGCCGTGACTGAGGAGGGAGATGTGCGTTACACGCCCCACGTTGAGGTGATGGATGGTCTTCACTAGATCTCTTTTGGAGCCCGGGTAGGGGCCCTGCCGTTCAAGCTAGGGGGCGGCGTGCTGGCTTGCAGGGGGTAAGCCCGTGAGGTTGGCTGTCAAGCCACGGCGTTCAGCTGCCGTGTACCCCGCTGGGGTCCCTCATTGTAACCACCGAGGACTGAACTCAGCCCACAGTCCAGGCCATGCGTGCTGGCACTACTGTGTGATTGCCCATGCTCTCATCCAAACGCATCGCCTGATCGCGTTCCCATGAGCACGTACCTGATGCGCCAGCCGTGGTACGGCACCAGGATGGACGAGTGGGGACGCTTTGATGCTGAGAGCAGGATCGGGAGAGCCGGTTGTTGAGGGGTGGCGGCCTGGCGTAGCCCTGCAACGACGACGCCATGTCCGGCAGAGAGCAGAGGCTGTGCTGTTGCGCGGACTGGTCCGTTGGCTGATGCACTAAGCGTAGCGATGAGCAGGTGGGGCGCTGGGCGCCCAGCTCCATACAGAGCGGGTCGGGCGGGCGAGGGATTCAAAAATGCAGTGCAAGTGACGAGGGCACCTGAGGGCACGCGCGGCTCCGGGCCACCCGTCACGCCGAGGGGTCAAAACAACGTGCAGCTAGGTGGAATGCCAATATGGGAACCGGGGACGAGGTTACGCGAAGCTAGGGGGGCCGAGGGATGGCTCGTCGACAGCGGGAAGCTTAGAGAAGGGCTCAGTAACTGGCCGCTCAGTCTCTGCGGGGGAAGGGGGGCCAAGGGGTTGGTCCGCTGGTTGACGAATTTCTGGCTTATCCAACAGCCCAGCAGCGGAGGTGGCCCGGGTCGGCCATCCCTGCGCCGCATCGCCCCGCGGGCTCAAGAGCCCCCCAGCTGTTTCCTCCCGCCCCGCCGAGTCCCGGCGACTGCGGGATTTCTCTCTTCGACTGCAGTCGAACCCTGTTAGGTGCCACACCGCCGGCGGAGAGGGGGCATCCCGACTGCTCCGTTGCTCCGTGGCTTTGAATTGAAGACTGGGTCAACGTCGCGCTTTGAGCCATGAATTCTTCAAAATTACAGCATCCTGCCTGCAGCAGTACCGCTCTCCGCGGCCTGGCCGTTCAGCTTGGCCCACGGTCCGGCGAGGCCCGGGCGGGCAGCGCCCGTCCCTACAACCCCCCAGCAAGAATTAACCGTGCACCTCACTCCAGCCATGCTTCCTGCGTCATGTCTGTCCGCCGTCCGGCTCGGCCACGGCACGGACACCTCTGCACCTCTCTACCATCGCTCATCATCCAAAACTGCGACAGGCTCACTGAACACACGACCACAACGTCAGGGACACCCGGGGCGGTCCTGGGCCAACCCCGGCAAACGGAAATGGGAAACCGACACATTCAAACACCGCCGATCCCCACGGGCAGCCCGCCCCACGCTCTCATTAACACACAGGTCGCTCTTTCACGTCAATCGTAGGTCCGTGGTCAAAAGGGAAAGAAAGGCGACAGGAGGACACATTGGGCCCCGGGCTGCGCTCGCGCGCTGCCTCGTGGCTTGGGCTTTCGAGAGATTGGGTTGGCTCTTCCACAACGGAATAAATGAGCTCTAGGGAGCATTCTTCCGCATATCGCCGAGCTAGGAAATCCCACCTTTCTGCCCACAGCCCACGCGTTCATTCCTTGACGCCCACCCTCCGCAAGTGGAACCGGTGATGAACCGGCCGGCAACCGCCGATGCTAGATGTATCTACCAGCCTAGGTGCAACCCAAGGGCCCACGCCAGCCAGCCCGACCGCCGCGCGAGAAACCGCAGCCGGACCCGCGCGCCCAGCATCCCATACCACCGGGATCGCCCGCCAGCTCCAAGGCAGCCGCTGCATTCGCCGCTGCCGCCTCTCGGCCGCATCCGCTAACGAGACGCCCGCTCCAGAAAGTGATCCGCTTAAGCGGTGCGCTTGCCGAAGTTGGGGTCGGTCTATGGAGGGCAAACGGGCGAGGCATACGTCACATCACGAGGATGACACGCAACCTCCTTCCTGCATCGTCCTGACTGACGCTTCCAAGCAATTCTGTTTTGCCAATGCAGTCGAGATCCCAAGATCTGGCCAGGATCTCACCTCGTAGTAGACAATCTCGCCGCTGTCCGCCACGTAGTGGTCGTTCTTGAACGAGCGGATCAGGGGGTCCACCAGGTGGGTGGGGATGGGGCCGGGGCTCTTCACGGGCTCGCGGTAGTAGGGGCCCATCACGGGCTTGACGGCCTCGGTCGCCTCCTCCAGGTTGTAGTGGGGGATCTGGGTCGGGCGTAGCAGGGATAGCAAGAGCGGGGTAACACAAAACGTAAGCGGCGGGGCCGACCCACATCACCCGAAACGCACAGAAGGTCACTTCGTGATGCAGAGCCCATGCACGCACAGCAAAGTTCATTTGAAGGTGCCCACCTGGGGGAACAGATGGTGCACCACGTGCGTGCCGATGTCGTGGTGGATCTTGTTGAAGATGCCGTAGTCACGGTCAATGGTGGTCAGGCCACCGCGCAGGTAGCTCCATTGCTGCATGCGCAGAGGGTGACCGACACGGCAGATCAGCTCTTCTGACCATCGAAGTCACCCAGCTCACCGCCATCGCGTTCAGTCGCAGCCGAGCTCTCCACCCCACCCCCGCTGCCGGAGCCCTTCCCCTCCATGCCGCGGCTGCCCCCGGCCCCACCTCGCCGCGGTACCAGGGCATCTTCTCGTTCTCGTCGTGCGAGCCGTGGTGGTGCAGGTAGGTCACGATGTCCAGCCAGACCACGTTGATCCAGTAGGGGATCAGGTACAGGTTAAACATCATGAGCGGGCCCAGCTTGATGGTGCAGGCGGCCAGCACGGCCAGCATACCCAGCATGTAGGCGTTGGTGGTCTCCACCTGGGGTCGGTTATCAAATAGCAAAATAGTCAGACTTGCATATCCATTTTCCCCATCCAGATCGAGTACACCCGGTGCGCCTCCTTTGCAAGCCCGCCCAGACCGTTGCAGCGAAGGGCAATTCCGAAGTGGAATGCCCCATGCAGAGTGCCCTCTCACCAGCTCCTTCTCGGCGGGCGTGAACAGGTCGCAAGCAGGGTCGTAGTGCGAGCCGTCCTTGCCGGGAGAGCGCTTCCACAGGTAGAAGGGGAAGGCGAACAGAGCCCAGGGGGCCGACAGGCGGCCGACCTTGCCCCAGAAGTCCATCTTGTCGTACAGAGTCTTGGTCACGGGGTGCCAGGACTCGTCGTTCTCGACGTGGCCATGGTTGGCGTGGTGGGTGCGGTGGCTGCGGGGGGAGTGCAAGGGGCCAGACGCAACTGCACTCAGCCCACAGTCCAGGCCATGCGTGCTGGCACTACTGTGTGATTGCCCATGCTCTCACCCAAACGCATCGCCTGATCGCGTTCCCATGAGCACGTACCTGATGCGCCAGCCGTGGTACGGCACCAGGATGGACGAGTGGCACAGGTGCCCAACGAAGTCGTTCAGGGCCTTGTTGTTGCTGAAAGACTGGTGGCCGCAGTCGTGACCGACCACGAACAGGGCCCAGAACATGGTGCCCTGAGCGACCCAGTAGGCGGGCCACGCCCACCTGCATACATGGGTGGTGCGGGAGGCAGGAACAGGGGGTGAGCGAGGAGCACGCTGCCACGGAAAGACTAGGGAGTATGTGGAGGGTTAAGCACCGGCGAGCAATGTAGGCGCAGAGCGTGCCGTTGTGGGAGCGGGGTAGGAAGACGTCGAGGACAGTCGGTGGGGCAGGAACGCATGCCGTAACGCACCAGGCGTTGACGGAGAAGGCGGCGTAGGCCAGGCCGGCGACGATGCCAACGTCCAGGGCCAGGTGGGCCATGCTGCGGAAGGTGTTCTGCGAGGGCAAGGGAAACACGAAGGTGAGCAGCAGCTTTCCGCGTAGAGGGCTACAACATCCTGCCGAAGGGGGTACATCCATCAGCCAGGTCCTGGTGCTAGCGTTTGATAAGCGCACGTGTGAAGAATGACCGACTGGATCTAAGCGGCTCGCTCCGGAACGCTTAATGATGCTATGAGGTTGAGCGACTGGAAAGTCGAGCGCGGGCTCGCGCGGGTCGGGGCCTGCCACGTCGCCGCGCGCGCAGCCTACCTTCTCCCAGCAGTGAGCCGGGATGGCGTTGCGCAGGTCTTGAAGCGAGAACGGAGGCGGAGCAGACAGGTCATACTCGCCATTCTGCAAGAGGGGATGGGCGCCACAGGATGCGTTGAGGTGTAAATCGACGAGCCAGCAACATCCACAGCATCAAGGCAGGTGATGATCTAGCTGTGAGCAAACAACTCGATGCCAAGCAGCCGCGGGATCAGCAAGCGCCAGCCCGAGCTTGGCCCTCCAACAACATCACCCCGACCGCGCGTTGCAATCCGCCATCGACCTCGCCGCGACTGGTAGGCTACACGCAGCGAAGGCGCTATGCAGGGTCCCCCCAAGGACTGTGGCCACGGTGAGCGAGCTGACTGGCCACCCCAATCAGAACCCATCCGCTGCTACCGCCCGGCTCAGCTGCTCACCGGCTTGCGGGCGAAGCGCTCGGTGCCGGTCTCGACAGGCGCAGCGACGTTCAGAACGCGGACCGCAGAGCGGCGACCCAGCGCCGGCGCGCGACGAGCGCGCGGGGCAAGGGTAGACGCCCGCAGGCCGGAGTTGGCAAGGACCTGCATCCTGACTGTGTGGAGTGATACTGTGAGGGCAGGCGACTGGCCTACTCTAACTTGGCCACAGGTCTGCGGTCGCTCATATCCTGCGGTCACCCCGCATTGTGTTGCCGTATCACAGTACGGCTTCCTCCTCCGGCGCTCTCAGGGCCTGTGCACTACGCTGCAAATGATCAAGTTGCAATGCTGCGCCTCTGGGCGGCCTGGGACCAGAATGGCGGCTCGGCGCGAAAACCCTGGAAATAGCGACCCGCGCGGCAAGCCCCCCATGGTTACTTAGGGACTGCGTTGTGGTGCCCATAACCGCACAAAGCCGCGACGGCAGCCGGGGGGCCTTCCAGCGCTGGCGCGGCAATCAGGCAAACGGTTTTTTTTGCGTATCAGGCCCAAAGCGGAGCGCCATAGCCTATGACGCCTGAGACGGGTCCTGAGGTGTCATAATCACTCGACGGCGTGGGGTCGTTGAGGCGTGGATGCCGGATGCCTTACACACCAGTCGCGGTCGCAGCTGCCGCGGCGACGGATGTGATGGATGTTGCCAGTGTAGGCACAGGCAACAGAAGCATTCGCTGGGGCACCACGGTGCCCGCGGGTACGCGGACGGACCGGCGGTCGTGCGTGGCGACACGGCGACCGCTGTTCGCGCGGGTTCGCGCTCGCGAACCCGGCCGACTCCCCACGTCGCCAGGGCAACCCGGGTAGCACACTTAGCCAAGTAGGGGGCCTCCCGCACTCCGGGCCTCAGCCACCCTTCGCACTGGCGTGGATGCCCACGTTCGGACGTTGTCAGGTCTGCCCTCCCAGACCACAGGCAGCCATACCGTAGGGGCGGCGTGCACGTATCCACGCCACACGGGCCTCACATACCGACACGACACACGAGGACTCGATTCGCCCTCCCACCATGGTCTGTGTCTTCACGGCCCCAGCTCCTTCTCGGAGCACTCCCCTTACCGCAAGCTCAGTGCTCCTCAGGCGCTCAGGGCAGCCGTGGAAGGAGGACTGGAGAGACTGGCGGCCTCCCTGTCGCCCTCATCTTTTAGGAGCGCACCGCCCGCTAGCCGTGTTCTGTTGTTCCCCTCCCTGCACGCTGCACCCCTTCCCCTGGACCTTCCGCACATATAGAACATGGATGGGGGGGCCGGCGTCAGCTGGGCTCAGACAGGGCAGGAAGGGGTGGGGACGTTGGCGCAGTGGCGAGCGAAGGGGTGATGAAAAGGATGAGGAGGGCCGACCCCGGGGTGGGACGCGTTTCTGGCCGTGGCACGCGTGGCACAAGGACTCGTAGCGGGGTCAGCTTTGCCCCAGGCACTCAGGCCTGCTATCAGCCTATCACGTCAATCCTGCAGAGTCGCTGCTGCTAGCTCTGCACGTATCGTGCAACCCTGGCACACCCCGGCCACGCATCGCCTCCCAACCCCTGCGGTCCTCCTGACGGCCTGCCTTCTGGAGGGCCTGGCGAGGCCGGCGGCTCTCAATCGCGCTCTCGTGCGCGCTGCGGGGGGCGCGGGCGGGGCTGCAGCTGCGGGTGGAGGCGGAGGCGGAGGTGTTGCAGGATGAGGAGGGCGGAGGTTCCCGTAGCCGTAGCTGCGGGTGGGTCCGGCCGGCTTATGTCCAGGCCGAGGCGAGTAGACGCCTGACGAGCGCACCACCTCATGTAGTGCGGGGTTCAAACGGATTAACGGCCGGGTGCGAGCCCGCGTGCCGTGGTGCGGGCTGGTGGTGGAGAGGGGTTGAGGGCTGCACGGAGCCAGACTCGAACATTGGGCCCCCTGGGGGGGAACACGGGGCTCAGCCCTTTTCCTGCCTTCAGGCAGCCACCCTTGTCGCTCCTGGTAACAATTGATCAATTGTTTGCTCGTAGTCCTGTTAACCCACGCGACCAACTCCTATCACCCAGCGAAGCTGCATAGGGTCTCTTCGTCCCTTGCCAGCATCTTCGCATCTGCACGAAGATTTCAACGGCAGAGGCGCAATCCACCACCAACCCTGCACCTCGTCTCCTGCACCTCCGTGCTGCCTGCCCCCGTTCATCCAACCGCCTACCTGCCCAACCACCCCACGTTCTTGGGTTCCTGCCCCAAGCCCTGAGTGGCCTCACGTGCCCGAGCGCCTCACCGCCCAACCGCCCAACCACCGCGCCAACCGCCCCTCCAACCGCCTCACGCGAACATCTCCTCCACCCGCACCGGTAGCTCTTGCACGGGCGCCGCCGCGAAGCCCTCGAGCGCCCGGAACGCCGCCAGCGCCCCCGCCTCTGCGAGGTCCACCACAACGCAGCGCTGCGAGCGGCGGTCCTTGCCGCCGCCGAACAGCGACAGCCGCCGGGTGTACAGGTCCTGTGGGGTGGTGGGGTGGTGGGGTGGTGGGGTGGTGGGGTGGTGGGGTGGTGGGGTGGTGGGGTGGTGGGGTGGTGGGGTGGTGGGGTGGTGGGGTGGTGGGGTGGTGGGGTGGTGGGGTGGTGGGGTGGTGGGGTGGTGGGGTGGTGGGGTGGGGTGGGGGTGGTGGGGTGGTGAGGGAGGCGGTGGACGGAGGTGGTAAGGTATGGGGGCGGGAAGGGCGGCTTGGCGCGGGACCGTCATGGTGTACCGCCGTACCGTGCCGTGCCGTGCCGTACCTTGGAGGGCGGTAGGTCGTACTCAACCAGCAGAGATATACCCAGCGGCAGCAGCTCCTTGGGGAGGACCTGGCGGTTGGGGTGGTTGAGTTGGTTGGTAGGTTGGTTGGTGGTTGGTTGGCTGTCAGGTTGGATGGGGACGCGGAAGGGCGAAGGCCGGCCTGAGCTGCTCAACACTACGTGGCCGCGCCAAGGCGTGGGTTTGACGTGCGAACCCCGACTCCGGCGCGGTCGACGGCGTGACACCGCCTGACCGCATTCTCCTGCACCCATCCCATCCCATCCCCGTGGCCCCCCCCGTCCCCACCTTGGTACACACGTCCGTCAGGACCAGTACACACGGCAGCAGCGACTCCTCCGCCGCCGCCCCCCGGCCGCCGCCGCCCGCTGCCTCTCCCGCACGGCTCCGGGTCCCCGCCTCGCAGCCGCCCGCAGCGGGGCCCTCCCGACCCGCGCCCTCCTGGCCCTGCCCCGGCTCCTCTGGCCCCGCTGCTGCTGGCGAAGGGCCGGGTCCAGGAGCGGGGGACGGGGCGGTGGCGGGGGCTCGCGGCGGCCCCGCGGCGCCCCGCTTGAAGGCGGTGAGGGCCATTTCGCGCTCCTTCTCCGTCAGGTCACTGTGCTGTGGGGTGTAGGTGTGTGTGTGGGTGTGGGGTCAGCAGCAGAGGGGGAGGGAGGGAAAAGGGCAGGGAAGGCATGAGAGGCACAACGGCAGTGAAAGGCTGAGATGCACAGCCCACCGCCACGGGTAACGTAGCGCCTCCCCAGGGCCCCCCATCCGACTCGCGTGCACCCGCTCAGGCCCGCCTCGTCCCCGCCCCTCGCGTGGCCCCGTCTCCACCTTCGCCTCCCACCCCTCCGCCCTCTCCCTCCCCCTCAGCCCCCCTCCCCACCCTCTCCCACCCCTCCGCCCGCTCCCTCCCCCTCAGCCCCCCTCCCCACCCTCTCCCACCCCTCCGCCCTCTCCCTCCTCCCCTCAGCCCCCCTCCCCACCCTCTCCCACCCCTCCGCCCTCTCCCTCCCCCTCTGCCCCCCTCCCCACCCTCTCCCACCCCTCCGCCCTCTCCCTCCCCCTCTGCCCCCCTCCCCACCCTCTCCCACCCCTCCGCCCTCTCCCTCCCCCCCTCTGCCCCCCTCCCCACCCTCTCCCACCCCTCCGCCCTCTCCCTCCCCCTCTGCCCCCCTCCCCACCCTCGCCCACCCCTCCGCCCTCTCCCTCCCCCTCTGCCCCCCTCCCCACCCTCTCCCACCCCTCCGCCCTCTCCCTCCCCCTCTGCCCCCCTCCCCACCCTCTCCCACCCCACCCCACCAGTGCGGTCACCGCGAAGCCCCCGCTCTGCAGCAGCGCATACACCAGGGCGTCCAGCGTGTCCCGGGAGCTGCGGGGTGAGTGGGGGGAAATCGATGGGGACGGAGAGCGCCGTTAGCCCGGGCTTCGAGTCAGACTGGGTCAATCAGGGTGCACAACGGACCGTCGAGCGTGTGCCGGGAGGTGCGGGGGTGGAAGGGTGGAAGGGCGAGGCGTGAAAGGGCGGGCATGGGTAGGCATATCGTCAGTTTGGATTCAGTTTAAATTCTATCAAGGAGCTTCAGGGGCTTGTCGGCGTGCTCCAGACTGGTCAGATGGCGTGATCACGCTGCTAAGAAAGACAGTGTTGCTGGAGAAGGAGGCGCCAGTACCGGCAGAGGAAAGCAGCGCTGCAGACAGGGACCATCCCCTGCCATTCCTGCCACCCTCCTGCTCTCGCAAGCGCCGGGGATTGCGCCGCAGAGCTCGCACCGCGGCCCTATCCAGGCCTCCCGCCCTCCTCCGGCCATAGCCTCGACACTTAGCAGTAACACGGCTACGCTCTATGCGGCTAGTCTGGTCGCTCACCCTCAACCCGTGTTCACCTCATCTTGCCGGGGCCCAGGGACCCCCGCTGGAGCTGCCCTTTCCGCTTGCAACCACCTTCGTCACGAGCACCCAGACCCAGGCCCCCTGTCGCACGTGTACCGATCCCTAGGTGCCCAAACTGCGAGGCAATCACCCAGCTATCCCACCTCACCCAACCGCCCAACCGCCAACTAACCCATCGCGCTCGCCTGCAGCAGATGGCCAGGGAGCGGCGCCCGCTGGACTGCAGAGTCTGCAGCAGCTCCATCAGAGTGGCCTGCGGAGCGGGGCGGAGCTCAGCTTGGTGTTGAGGTAGCTCCTTCGGACTCAGTTTTGACCAAAGCGAGTTCAGCAGAGTTATGGTCAGAGAGGAGGCGTAGCAGGCCGGGCAGGGCATGGCCGGGTCACGGGCACCATGTGAGGCCAGGGGCGTCTGGGGAGCAGGCGCTGGGACAGGGCCGCAGGTTCCTAGGGCCGCCAGCCCCAATACCAGCCCCATTCCCGGGCTGGCCCCCCATCCCCGTTCTTTGTTTGGATTCTCCCAGTGGGGTTGGCGACATGGCTTGGCTTCTTCAGACCCCCTCTTTCCCCACGGGCCCCGGGGTTTCCCGAGGGGGCTTTCCCCCGAGGGGCTTCCCTCCCCCGCGCGCCTCACCAGCTTGGCCTCCTTGTTGCCCACCGCTGCGTAGTAGTGCCGCAGCCCCACGGGCCCCTCGGTGGCCATTGTTGTGGGGAGGCTGGCGCCTCAGCGCCCTAGGTTGCAGCACCCTCGGCGTGTCGGGGGGTGGGTATGCGTTCTGCACGTCCCGCCCAAACCCCTTCCCAGTCCTCTGCAGTCCTCTGTAATGATGCACGTGTCTACCCAACGGCTGCCTACGGCGTCTAAGTAGAATAGGGACTGGTTAAGAGCAACACGGTGGTATTCCAAGCGGGCGTGATGGCTCGGATGGGTTGTGGTCGGATGGCGCGGGCAGTGCAGGCGTCTGGAGCAAGCGCTCAATTGAGCTTCGTCAAGGTGATCTGGTTAGAGAGGCAGCGGGATATGCAGGGTGCGAAGCTCCTTTGCGCGGATGGCTCATCCCGCATGCGCCAGCTTTCTCAACGCTCACATGCCACTCCCCTGCGTGCACGCTCGCACGTTCGGCCACTCTAGCTAGTCGGTTTACCTCCTTCCGCACCGTGCCCCACTCCTGAACCATGATGCTCACTCGCACGGTCGCGCCGCAGCGGTCTGGCGTTGCCGCTTCGCGCGCGGGCTTCCGCGCCCAGCGCCCGGCCCCCATTGCCCGCCTGCCGGCTGTGAAGGCCTCGGCGACCGAGGTGAAGGAGAAGAAGGAGAAGAAGAAGGCTGACGCGGCGGGTACGGTTGGCATTTGGGTCATTTTGGCTTGCGCGGCTAGGGTGGATCAGCGCGCTCACGAGCCGTGGCTCTGACCGCCGCAGAGGAGGAGTACGATGGCCCGGACGTGACCCCCACCACCCAGCAGGTGAGGCTCGAAGCCGTCAGCAAGCAAGCGGCGGCAAGTGCTCACGCCCAGCCTTCAATTGCCCGCAGGTTGCCTCGTTCATCAACACGCTGTGCACGGAGACCGAGATCGCGGAGATGCACCTCAAGGTGCGCACGCGCCGCTGAGAATCCCGAGGATGTGAGCGTTTCGCCGACGCGACAAACGAAACCCCTGCTCTCTGCTCGCGCCCGCTCCCCCCCAACAGATGGGCAACTTCGAGCTTAAAGTGAAGCGCAGCGTCGCGGGCAGCGCCGTGCACCACTTTGCGCACGCTGCCCCCGCGGCTGCCCCGGTCGCCGCGGTGTCGGCCGCGCCTGCCGAGGTCGCCCCCCCGGCCCCCACCGCTGAGGACACCGTGGACGAGAGCCTGGTGTACGTCAACGCCCCCAAGGTACGGCACGCACGGTGTACGGCGCACGGTGCCGTGCCGCGCCAAGCCGACGGCGGGGGGCGGTAGTAGGGACTGAACGCGGCAGGGCTGGGACCCAGCCCGGGGTGGAGTCAGAGACAGAGGCGTGAAGGGGCGAGGCAAGCCTCAGGGACGATGTACTAGACACAGCACGACAGCGGCGGCCGCTGCGAGGCAGGCTGCGCGCCCGTCCTCCCGCCTGGTCACCCTCCCGCCCGCGCCCTGCCTGCCCCTCCCTCTGTGACCCCTCCGCCCCCCCTCCCCCCTCTAGGTCGGCGTCTTCCGCCGCGGCAAGTACGCGGGCGGCAAGCGCGTGGGCAAGGGCAACCTGGTGGAGGTGGTGAGTCAGCACCCGGGGGAAGGGGAAGGGGAAGGGGGAGGGGGAGGGGGAGGGGGAGGGGGAGGGGAAGGGGGGGGAAGGGGGAGGGGAAGGGGGGAGGGGAAGGGGAGGGGGGGAGGGGAAGGGGGAGGGGAAGGGGGAGGGGAAGGGGGAGGGGAAGGGGGAGGGGAAGGGGGAGGGGAAGGGGGAGGGGAAGGGGGAGGGGAAGGGGGAGGGGGGGTGGAGGGGGGCGAGGGGAAAGGGAAGGGGAAGACGGGTTGGGGGGAAGGCGAAACCGGTCAAGGAGGGGCAGGGGTAAGGGGGCTGAGCAACCTGCGGCCTAAGGTGCCTCGTCAGTGCCTGGGGGGGATGGGGGAAGCACTCAACGGGCGAGTCAGCACCGGGTGGTGGTCGGTAGGTCGGTGGCCAACTGTGGTAAGGAGTCAGTACCTGCGGAGGGAAGGGGAGGCGGAAAGTGGTCGGGCGGAACAGCGGGGGTGAGGGCACGCAGCCGGCAGCATGCAGCCAGCATGCAGCCAGCTTGGGCGAACCCGTGGTCTAGGGAGAGGGCACGCAGGCTTCTAGGGGAAGGGGGCAACAGCGGACAAGGGCTGGGGCTGGTGCTGGGCAAAGGCATGGGCGAGGGGATGCCCTCTGGCGCGCCTGCTGACGTGGACTGGGCATGGGCTGAGCATTTAGCAGGGAACAGCTAACCGACGAAGCCGGACACGGGAACGCACGGAGGCAGCGCTCGCTGGACAGGGGGACGAAGAAGAGGAGCACAGGCGTGGGACTGCTAGGAGGCGTGCGCCTTCGGGCGCGGCTGTGGGAGTCATGCCGCGCTACCATCATGCAACCCCGTGTCTTTACCTTGTCCCCTCTCGTCGTCCCCCCCTCCCGCCGGCCCCCACCCCCAGGGCGCCCAGCTCAAGAAGGGCCAGCCCCTCGGGTACGTGGAGCAGCTGGGCACCTTCGTGGAGATCAAGGTGGGCGCTTTGGGAGGTGCCTTGGGGGGGGGCGGGGCATGGCCCCCGTGCGGCACACAATTAGCCAGGAGGGTTTGCGAGGGCGTGTTTTGGGGAGGGGATGTTTGTTGCTGAGCGGGATGGGGGGGGCGTGGGGGTGCGCTGGGAATTGTGCCGGGTGTCGTGCTGGGTGGACGGGTGGCCCTCTACAGCCGGGGGTGGAGGGCGGGCGTCCTCATTGCGACACAGGGACAAGCGCACGCCTTGCAGGGCCTGGGGATGGTATGCGTGGGGGGAAGGGCCGTAGGTTCCGAGCGGGTCCTGGACACCCAAGGCCAGCGAATGCATGGAGGTGTGAAGCCGGGGTTATTGGCTTTGTTGGAGGGGCGAGGGCTGTAGAGGCGGCATGGACCGCAGGGAAGTGTAGGGCGGTCCGGACCGGGGGGCCACCCTTTGCCAAGGCCGTGCGTGGTACCCGGCGCCCTGACGGTGGGGTGCTGCGAGAGACGGACGATGGCCAGCCTGAGGAGGGACAGCTGCAAGAGGTCGGAAGGGGGCCTCTGCGCTGAGCGTGCGTCTTACCACTCCCATCGAGATTACTGTCGAGGATTGTTTATGGAACCAGGGCAGAGGCTGGGCGCGCCCACGTTCCCCCTGCCTCTGAGCCGCAGCGTCGCCCCAAAGGCCACCCCGAAGCCCGAACGCCCCCTCCCCCTCTTGCCTCCCTCCCTCGCCCCCAGACCCCCATTGCCGGCGAGCTGGTCAAGATGCACCTCGAGGACGGCAAGCCGGTCGAGTACGGGCAGATGGTGGCCGAGGTTGCTCCCTTCTTCGGAGGCCACATCATCGGCGACTCCAAGTACGCCTAAGCGAGCGGCCGGCTTAGTCATGCAGTACAGTGCAGTGCAGTACAGCGGCCCCTCCAGGAAGACGAAGCGCCGCGGCCGGTCGTCGCCGCGGTTGCGAGGAGCCTGGAGGAGGTCGAGCGCGCACGCGGGGAGAGCGCTTCTTTTGGTGCGAGTCGACTTGACAGGGACAGGCCAACCTGTCGTGCGGGCGAGACCTTCGGCAGAGGAAAGTGTGGTTCGGGGGCTAACGGAGCAGGGGCTTCTGTCCCGCTCCGCCGCGCGCAGCAGCTACGACATGTGAAGCGTACGGCGGCGCTAGGAGCCGCTGGCGCCTGTACGGCACCTGTACGGCTGGTGCTGCATGGGCAGCGGTGTGCGGGCCGGCTCGTTTGCTGGAACTGGCGCGGATCTGGATCTGAATCTGGCACTGCCAGGATCCGATGGACGTGGCTGGCGGCTTGGCGAGGAGGAGGCTTTCTGCTGGGTTCGGAGAGCTTGGAGGCAGAAGCTACGGTGGTGATTGCGGACGATTGGCGGCCACTATCCACAGGGTTGAGTGGGGCCGGGATGGGGATGTGACGGGGCTATGCGAGGGGTTGAATGCGGGGGACTCAGAACACGTCTGGACCGCAGAGTGGAGCCTGTGTGCCGCCGTCCGTTTGACGGGTTGCATGGGCTGAGAAGGCTCGTGCGCGGCGTTTTGGGCGCATGGCTAACCTGCAGACGGCAGACAGGAAGACGACTGCTGTGTGGCACTTATGGTATTGGGCATCGACTGTGACTTGTGAGCCCGCCAAATGCCCCGCAATGGAGTAAGGACTCCTTACCAGAACTCAGCAGACAGGATTCAGGTGGACCGGGCCACTCGGTCTCCCTCAGCCAAAGGCACACAAGCTTGCCCTGCGCTCAAACACACGGCAGGCTGACAAGGCAGCACACAGCAAGAGCGGCAAGGCAACTACCTGTGCGTCTTCATGCGGGTGCGTCGTGTGCCGACTAAGAGCAGGCTGGTGCACATGTGAACGGCTACGAGGGGAGAAGGGGATGGCCACCTGTCCTGGCGGGAGAGGCCCGGGAGCGCACCTGCTGCGGGTGCCTCCAACCTGTGATCGTGCTGCGGCGCCCTGAGGCAAGCAGTGAAGCCTCACCAGCTCCAGCTACCGCTGGGTCCCATGCGCAGGCGAAGGTGTGTCGTGGGCACGGTACCGCACGATGTGCACGGTTGGGGGCTGGGGGCGCGCAAGGGCAAACCCTCATATGGCTTGCGGAGCCAAGGCTTGTGCCACGAGCCGAGAACTGCACGGAGCCTGTATGTATGCGCATTACACATGGAGCAACATGGTTGACGGGTGCACACACGGGGCCTGTCCAGGCAGTATGTAGAGCGTCCGCCTGCGGATGGGGCTTCGGGGCACTGAGTCGCCCACGTGTCCATGGGTGTACTGTCAGTCCGTCCGCTGCCGGCCTGCCTCGTAGTAACAGTATCTTAACGCAGGCCCGTGTGGCTGCTCGGTGCACGTCCTGGCCCCCTGTGCCCTGGCAAAGTTGCTTCCCGCATGTCGCGGTGAAGTGCAGGGGGGCACACTCATCAAACCCACCCGAGCAACCCGGCCCAGCCCCACGAGCAATGAATCCCTCCCCTCAACCACGAAACCTAGCCGTTAGCATCTGAAGGGAGGCCTCCCAGCCGCCCGCAGTGACACGTGCTGCTGCTGATATCTATTAGACTTTGAGAGCTGCGCATTGCCTGGCCATGGAAGCTGTGCACTGAGCGGTGCTCCCACCACCCGCCCATGGAGTTTGCGCGTGCCTCGCCTTAGACCCCCCCATAAGCCCCGCCCTTCCCAACGGCATGCCCGTGCATGACACCATCCCCAGAACCACTGCCCACCGCCGGAGGGGTGCTCATGTGACCACTCGGGTGTTGTCATCAGGCCTGCACCGGTTGGGGCTCGAGGCAAATGAGGCAGGCGGAACCTCCGGGCCTTTATCCATCGCCATCTCCCACTCGGCAGGCAATTCGCGTCGACCCGAAACCTGAAAGCCCCGGCGAGTCCGTGCCCCCGGCTTTGTGCTTGAAGAGAAGTCCCATTATCAGTATCGTTCCCGCGAGGCCCCAGGCGCACTGAACCGGCATGCAGCGTGCATGCTTGATCTTCTCGCCCGACGTCTTGCGAAGCCCCCTTCCTGCCTCCCGCCCGTGCAGCGTGGATGCTTCTCGCCTGCCTTGCAAAGCTTGCCCCCCGTGCAATGCGGGTCAACCGGATCCTCCAGTGTGTATAGTTATCCCAGAAGGGCCCAACCTGAGGATGCACACTCCCATCCCCGTTCCGCGTGCAGTGCCTCCCCTGGCAGGTGTGTGCTCCCCCCCCGCCCCGCCCTGCCCCGGGGCAAGCACGACCAGCCATGACGTCAGCAGCCTCTCAGCACCCGCCTCACCCCTACCGGTGACCGGCGAGGCCGCCGACAGAGCCGCGGCATCACCCAGGGGCGCAGCGATGACGGTCCTGCGGAGAGGGGCTGTCAGCGGCTGAGGGTGCCGTGGCGCTACAGAGCGCAGCGGAGACACGAAGGACTTGGCGTAATTGCCCTCCGCCAGGGCTGACAGAGCCAGAGCCCTCCATTGCGTTGGCGAATGTCCCAGACCCACACAACCCCGGGCCCTGTGACCCCATGCAATTGCTGCGGCCCCGTGTGCTGGCGAGAGTCGCCGTCCACCCCAGGGCTGTCCGCGTCCCCACGCGTCCATCATCCCATGAGGTGCCCAAACCCTGTCTTCGTCGACCTGCGCCCAATGCCGCCCTCTGTCCCGTGAGCCCCCGCCCCCGTGCCCTCTGCCTTACTGGTGATCGCTGCGGGTCCCGAAGCCACCCGCGGGGTGGGCTGTGCGCCTGGAGGCTGCGTCCGGCCGGCGCCCGAGCCCGCCCTTGTCGGACGGGCGTGGTTAGCGGGAGCGGGGGATGTTAGCGTGACGGCAGGGGGGCAGGACAAGGTCGTAAGGTTATTAGGATTATCGAGAGATAGCATAACAGCATGGTATGGAATGCGCGGTGTCGTTTTGGGGGTTTTGTGTTCGTGCCAAGATGGGTCCTTTGGGGTTTTCTGATGCGTGCAGTGCGTGGCTCGGTGCTCCATCCCTCCCACCCAGCCCGGACCCTGGACTGACGGTTTGCCCTCGTAAATTTGCATGGCCCATCGTCAAACATCCACGGACCCTTTTCCCCATCCCTTCCATTGCGTGCTGCAACTCATGTCCATTCCCGCTCAGGCCATCGTGTCCCGGCAACTACTCACACCGCTTCTGGCCCCGTTAAACCAGCCTATCAGCAAAGGCAACACCAGCCCTCACGTCTCGCAAAGGTCGCCCAGCAAGCGAATTCCCGCTCCTCAGCCCGGGTCCCGTCAAAACCGGCCCACTTGCCGTAATCCCGTCTAACTTGCCACATCCTCGCCCGCCCGCCCGCAGATCAAGCTAGGACAGCGCAGGGAGCGGGTGCACTCATCAGCACCCTAGCATCGCAGCTCGCACCGCTATCGGAGCACCAGGGGCAGGGCGGCCGGCTGCCTCGCACGGCAAAGCCACGACCTCCTAAACGCTCCACACGCGTAGCACACACCGCCTTTCGGGCGCCGCCGTCGCGCGTGGCCGCGTGGTGCCGCGACCAACTCTAGGACGGCGGCTTGGCAGGGCAGGGGCGGTTTTCGGACGTCCCGTTTCGGGACGTCTCCGCCTAGTAGCGCGGGCGCTTGTTGAAGTCAGCGGCCCCGTAACCGGCTCCGTAGCCTCCCATCCCGCTGGCGTCCCCCTCGCGCTTCTGCCCCACCATGCCCTGCCCGTAGCCGCCCGCCGCGCCGTAGCCGCCCGCCGCCTGCTGGCCGTACCCGCCGTACCCCTGCTGCTGCCCCGCCTGTTGCTGGCCGTACCCGGCGGCGGCGCCGTAGCCGCCAGCTTGCTGACCCGTGGCGCCGTAGCCCTGCGGCAGACACGGACAGAAACACAGGCCACGTCAGCATCACCGCGGGCACACGCAAGCGGCAGGAGCAAAGCATTATTAATGCTCAGTTGCAATTTGCAAGGCCGCATGCCAGCTACTGCTCACCTGCTGTTGTTGCTGGCCGTACCCGGTAGCTCCGTAGCCGGCAGTAGCCGCGGTGCCGTACCCCTGCTGGGCGCCGTACCCGCCCGCCTGCTGCGTCGCCGCCTGCTGCTGCCCGTAGCCGCCGGCCGCCGCCGCCTGAGCGCCCTGCCCGTACCCGCCCGCCACAGCGCCGCCAGCCGCCGCGCCGCCGGCGCCGTACGTCTGCGCGGGTGCAGAGTACGACGCCTGGCCGTAGCCCGTGGCAGCGGTCTGTTGCGCGCCGTAGCCGGTCGTGGCCTGCTGGGTGCCAAAGCCGGTGGCCGTCGTGGCACCGCCTTGGGCGCCGAAGCCGGTGCCCTGCGCCGTGGCGGCCTGCTGCCCGTAGCCCCCGGAGGCGCCGTAGGTCTGTGGGCGCGAGAGTGCGAGCGGGGGCGGTGTAAGGTGACGGGAGCAGGGGGTTGGTATGGTTGGTAGCGGCGGTAGCAAGCGGAGGGCATAGAAGAGCAGATGCAGCGGGAAGCAGGCGCGTCAGCAAGGCACAACCCAGAGCCGCAAAATTCAGCAGACCGCAGGAGCAGTGCACGCGTTGAGGAAGCCTTCAACGTCAGGATAGGCCTGAGGCCAGCACCCACCCACCTGTGCGGGTGCCGAGTAGGAGGTGGGGTAGCTGGTCGCAGCCGCCTGCTGGGCCCCGAACCCGGTCGCCTGTTGCTGAGCGCCGTAGCCCGTGCCCTGCTGGCTGCCGTACCCGCCAGCCGCCTGCTGACCGTACCCGCCGGCGGCGGCCTGCCCAGTGCCGTAACCCTGGCTGCCGTACCCGCCAGCGCCGCCCTGCGCGCCGTACTGGCCCTGTGCGCCGTACCCGGCGCCGCCCTGAGCGCCGAAGCCGGCGGCGGCGGTGGCACCACCGGCGGCTTGCTGGCCGTAGCCCTGAGCGCCGTATCCCGTAGCCCCGGCGCCGCCCGCAGCGGCGGCGCCGTACCCAGCCTGGGCGCCGCCAGCCTGCTGGCCGTACCCCTGCTGCCCGTATCCGCCCTGTCCGTAGCCGCCGTACCCGCCCTGCCCGTAGCCGCCGCGGCCGCCCATCATGCCGCCGCCGTAGCCGCCGCCATACCCGCCCTGCCCGTAGCCGCCGCGGCCGCCCATCATGCCGCCGCCGTAGCCCCCGCCATAGCCGCCGCCACCGTAACCCCCGCCGCCGCCGTAGCCGCCACCTCCGTAACCCCCTCCGTAACCACCACCGCCGTAGCCCATGCCGCCACCATAGCCGCCGCCGCCGCGGCCGCCGCCGCCATAACCACCGCCGCCGTAGCCACCGCCCCCACGGCCACCGCCGCCGCCGCCGTACGGCGATCCGCCGTACCCGCCGCCGCGGCTCTGGTTAGAGTAGTACGGCGCGTTGCGGCCGCCGCGGACGCCGCCGGGGCCCATCATGCCGGGCGGGCCGCCCGACATGCTGCGGCCGTAACGGTCACCACGGCCGCCGCGGCCGCCGGGGCCCTGGTTCCGGTCGCCCCGGGAGTTCTTCTGGGGGTTGACGAACGAGATGGCCAGCTTGCCCAGCTGCGGCAGGTCCTTGCCGTCTAGCGCCTGGCGGGCACTGCAGGGAGAAAGATGGTGCGAGGGAAGGAGGGTGGTACGGTAAGCGGGGCCAGGCTAGCTCACAAAACGCACCCCACCCCACCCCACCCCATCACGCAGCCCAGCACAGCACGCAACCCGGCGCACAGCACGCAGCACGGCGCGCAGCACGACACTCACGCCGTGGCGTGGTCGGAGCGCAGGAACTCGACGAAGGCCGAGCCCTTGACGTAGCCCTGGGGGCCGCGCGTGATGGCGGCGATGACGATGGGCCCAAACTCGCGGAACACCTTGCGCAGGTGGGGCTCGTCGGAGAAGGCCTGCGGGGCGACGGGTGAATGGTGGCAGCGGGCAGCGGGTTGCATTCAAGACCCAGCGAGACATGTGCAGCGGCACAGCGCCCGGCCGTAAGGAGATTCCCCACGCGCTGACTCTGGAAATCCACACCCGCCCATTCCCCTCCCCGTTTCCGCTTCTGGCCCCGCCGCCCAAGCGCTTCCGTGTCCGTTGGCCTGGCCCCGCCACCCACCATCGGCAGGCCGGCCAGGTAGAGGTTGCGCGAGAAGAGGTCGGGCACGCGCTTGGTGTGGGAGAACTCGGCGCGCATGACCTTGGAGGCGGCGGCAGCGGCCGCCTGGGCGTCGCGCCGCTCCTCCTTGCCCTCGCCCTCGCCGCCCTCCTCCTTCTTCGCCTCCTCGCCCTCGGCCTCCTTGGCCTTGGCGCCCTCGCCCTCGCCCTCCTTGCCCGCGCCCTCCTCCGCCTTGGCCTCCTCGCCCTCGCCCGCCGGCTTGGCCTCCTCGGCCTTGGCCTCCTCCGCCTTAGGCTCCGCGGCCTCGGCCTCGGGCTTGGGCTCGTCAGCGCCCGTGCCCGGGGCCGCCTCGGCCTCGCCCTCCGTCACGCCCGGCGGCTTGACGTCATCGGTGTCCTTCATGTCCGTGTCGGCCTTGCTGGGCTCGGGCTTGGCGGGGGCGGCGCGAGGCGCGCGGGGGCCGCCCTTGGGGCCCATGATCTCCTGCGGCCGGGGGCAATTGGGCGTGGGGGGGGACGCTGGGGAGTGAGCGGAGGGCCGAGGACACGCAGCTGCGGTGCAGGGCCCCAGCCGTGCACGTGCAAACATTCCCCTCCAGATCAGCCCCAGCTGACGCATGTCCGCACTAGTCCACGTTCGACGACACCCTCCAGGCGTCGGCCCATCCCCCGCGAATAAACCCCTGCCGGCCCCAGTCCCCACCAGTGCCCCCGCCTCCCCCCCCCTCCTCCGCCCCCCCACCTGGTACTGCTGGCGGCTCTGCGCCTCGAGCGCCTCCTTGGCCTTGAGCGCCTCAGCGGGGGTGGCGTACTCCACGAAGCCGTAGCCCTGGGGGGGCGAGCAGGAGAGAGGCGTCAGCGAGTGGCTTTGTGAGAGGGTCAGAGCTCAGAGGGAAGGAAGCGCGAGGTCGGGGGGCGAGCACGCGAGTCCAGTCTTGGTCGGTCCAGAGCGTCACTTCCCCGCAGCGCGCCGCCCCTCATATGCACCGCACCACCACTCTCCCCACCCCATCCGCCCCTGCCCTTGCTCCCCACCCAACCCGCCCCATCCCATCCCCCACGCGCCGCACCCCCACAGCCCACCTTGGACGTGCCGTCCCCGCTGCGCATCACGAAGCACCTCGCCACGCGGCCCAGCTTCTCCATCTCCTCCTTGAGGACCGCGTCCTCGTCCGTGCCCACGTTGCCCAGGTACAGCGTGCACTGCAGCGTGGGCGCGTCGATCATGAGCCGGTCCCCCAGCAGTGTCAGGGGGTACTGCATGGCGTTGAGGCGCATGGCGGCGTAGCGGGCGGCCTTGAGAATGTCGCCGTCGGAGCGGCCGTCGTCCACGTGCAGGAAGGAGCCGGGGCGGCCGGCGCCGGGCTCGGGGCTCTTGGGGCCCTGCGAGCCGCCGCGCTCGGAGCGCTCGGCCGAGGGCTTGTCGGCGCCGTCGGCGGCGGCGGGGGCAGCGGCAGCGTCGTTGGCGGGCTTGTCGGCGCCGTCAGCGGCAGCGTCGGGCTTGGCCTCCTCTGGCTTGGCCTCCGCCGCCGCTGGCTCCGCCGCCGGCTCGGCGGCGGCGGGCTCGGGGGCCTTCTCAGCCTCCGCGGCCTCCGGCTTGGCCTCCGCGCCCTCACCCTCTGGCTTGGCCTCCGCGCCCTCGCCCTCTGGCTTGGCCTCCTCGCCGCCCTCCTCCTTCTTCTCCTCCTCGCCCTCGCCCGCCGCCGCCTTGGCCTCCGCCTCCGCCGCCTTGGCCTCCGCCTCCTCGGCGGCCTTGGCCGCCTCCGCCGCGGCCCGCGCCTCCCTCGCCTCCTCGACCTTCACCTCGCAGTACCTCTTGATCGCCTCATCCAGCGGGTTGGAGGCCAGGTCCTCGGGCGTCAGCTTCCAGGGCAGCGGCATGGGCGCCAGGCGAAGCAGCGCCACGTTCTTGTTGCGCTCGATGTTGTCAAAGAAGACCGAGTGCACAGCGATGCCGGCGTCCTCGAAGACCTGCTTCACGTCCTCCGGCTTGGCCTCCTGCTTGATGTTGCGCACCTGGCGGCAGTGAGCAGGGGGTGGGGAGGGGAAGCGGGAGGGAGCGCTTGAGGATGGGGGGCAGGGTACGGTGGTAGGGGCTGGAGGATGGGACGAGGACGCGGGGCAGGGTGCGGCGCGGCAGGGGAGGGCGAGCGAGGGTGCTCGCGCAAGGCCAACAAGTCGGCACGCGAGCTTGCGCGTATCCCAGCCCCCGAGCCCAAGCCCGAGCCTGGGCGCCGCACGGCACGGCCGCCTCAGCCGCAACGGAGGAGCCCCGCCGCACCCCTTCCCGCCCCTGGACACCCGGGTACGGGTACACGCGCTCGGCTGGGCCTCACCCGCAGCAGGGGCAGGGGCTTGATGTCATCGGGTACGTCCATGACCTCCCACTCCTCAGGGCCATAGTCCTTATCCAGCTCATCGGGCTCCGGGTCGTCCGACTGCTGCACGTAAGCGCCGTGAGGCCGGGTTGCCTGGTCCCCACCCTGCTGGGTGTCGGGCTTGTCAGAGCCGTCCTCGGCCTTAGGCTCATCGCCCTCAGCCTTCGGCTCCTCGGCCCCGCCCTCCTGCTTGACCTCCGACTTGGCGTCGGCCATCTCGGCATCGGCCGCGGGAGCCGCGGCGTCGGCCTCCGCCGGCTTCTCCTCCTTCACGGCCGCCTCGCTAGCCGGCGCCATCTCCGCATCGGCAGATGCCTGCACGTCAGAGCGCGTCGCCAGGGCACGCGCGAACGACTTGTCAACGAGCTGGAAGTGCGTGCGACCGATGTTGATCGATTGCAGCTCCGACCCGGTCCCCACTCGCCTGGGCCTCAGAAGCTGGCTCCTCTTTCACAGCGGCGTCCTCTGCTGGTGCGGAAGCGTCGGCAGCTGCGGCCTCTTCGGCCGGGGCCGCCTCCTCCTTTGGCTGATCCTCAGCTTGAGACCCACCATTCGCCATAGCCTCTTGCAAGCGAGCAATCAGGTCTGCCTTGACACCCTGCAGGTCGCAGTTCGCTGCTGGTCAAGGCCCTGGACGGGAATGGCCGCCGCGCAGCGCGTCCCGTCGCACCTTGTCTGAGAGTCCACGCGCCTTGAGCTCAACCTTGAGCTCTGCTACGGTCCATTTCTCTAGGGGCTTTGGGGAGTCCATGTTTGCAGCGACTGGCTAGAAGAGCTCGCACGGCTCCTGAGCGTGTGGAAAGCGATAAAGGTGCTGAGTGCACCCCGGGGCAGGTTGCTGAGGCCCCTGAAAAGTGAACAGAGCGTGTGAGTCGCTGCAGGGCAAAACCCACCTGGTCGGACCTCATGCAACCTGAAAGCGTGCCCGGGATGCAGCGTGTGCACCGCCCTTCGGCAAGCACTTTGCGCGGCTGCAGTGCCATGCATACTGGCATTGCTGGCTTGACTAGAATAAGCTGAGTGCCGCCAGCATTCGGTCTGGTTGACCACCCTTCCAACCCGTGCTAGGGCGGACCGGCGTGTGCCCCCGTATTCAGCTGCCTTGCCTAGCTGCGTAGCTGCAGACTGTTGAACCATGGGGGGTCCCCCACAGGCTCCGCCCAAAGTTGAGTATTCTCTAGCCTATCACGCCTTCGGGGACTTCACAGCAACCCTGCTATGGACGATGGCATCAAGCGTCTTCGGCGAGGTAGGAGCGAGGAGACGCGACCGGAATTGCGCGCGCTGGAATGGCGTGCTGAGCAACCGATATGGTTACCTGCGGCGTAAGCTGCAACAGCTGGATGATCCAGGGCCCATGTGGCTCGCCCGTGCGGTCGCGGGGGGTATCGAGCTGTTGCGCGGGGGTGCGGAAACCGGACGTGTCCCGCACCTCGGCGGTCGGCGCTCGGATGGCAGCCCCGCAGAGGGCCCCAGGCCGGGGACTGCCGAGGCGGCCGCTAGGACCATCTCCCAGGCACCCTACGCGGCCCTAGCCTGAGGCTATGGCCTGCCGGTATTGTAGTGCTAGGGCAGGGTTCGACGGGGCTTTGCTGTCCTTGCGCAGGCGGCCGAGTTCCTAGCGGACCAGACGGGCATTGACGAGCTGGTGCTGGGCATCTTTGTCCTCGTCTCTGCCCTCACGATCTTCGGGTGAGTCAGCACCAGTTTCTGCCGTGCTTTCACGTGGCCGTGGCATGCGGCATCCGCCCCCGCACCACCCACCCAACCCCCCTGCCACTCCCCGCTGCGCGTACCTCGCGCCCTCTCCCTCCCTCGCCCCGACCCACATCGCCCGCCTCATGCCACCCTCCCCACCCCAATACCAGGCCCCTGTGCGGTGCTCTGGGCGGTGCGCTCTTCAACCCTATCAACTCCATCGCCATGATCTCCAGCGGCCGCGGCACGGCCCTGGGGCACGTGATCCGCATGCTGGGGCAGATGGCGGGGGCCCTGGCGGGCACGGTGGCGGCAAAGCGATACCTCCCCGAGTTCCTGCACGGGTGGGTGGTGGCAGGGGTGGGGCGGGGCTGGGGTGGGGCTGGGGCTGGGGCAGGGCTGGGGCACGGAGGGAAGAGCGGGGGAAGCTGGCGTCTTGAGTGACAGGGGGCAAGGAGAGCGGCTGGGTGGTTGGCGGCGGGGGTTGCGGGAGGGCGGGCGGGAGGCGTTTGCAGAAATTGGTCTCGCCAATGCGAGTCAAGGGCACGTGGTTGGTGGGCGGGAGGGCTGCTGCAGGGGTGGTCGCGTGGGCTGTGAGCGGGAGTGGTGCTGATGCGGGCAGCGCAGACAACGGCCGTAGGGCATGGGGCCCACGGGGCGGAGGAGGTAGGGGCTCTAAATGACGGCCCGACCGTCACGGTCCTACGGTGCGGCTTAACGAGGCAATGGCAACAGCAGCGCGCACTCATGGCCTGGCCATGTGCCTGCCGGGACTCGCCTGACTCGCCTCCGGCCTGAGCGCCTGGCCCTCCCCCGCGTCCGCCTCCCCCGTACCACTTCGCCCCTCGCCTCCCGCTCCGCTGCGGCCCCCCTCCCCTTCCTTGGCGTAGGCGACGCGATCCCCTTCAGTTTCCGAGTCCCCCGCCCCCCGCTCCCCCCAGCTTCAAACACCTCCACCCCGCCCCCCCCCGCCCCGCAGCAAGTTCCACATGCTGTCTGGGGGCATCAAGGAGGGCGTGGCCTTCGAGCTGGGCTTCGCGTGCGAGGGCACCATGTCCTTCGTGCTCAACTACGTCTTCCTCATATCGCAAGGTGCGAGGACACGCGGCAAGCAAGTGCTGTTGCTGCGGTGGCAAGGGGCGGGGGCAGGGCCGGGGCCCCTCCCAGAGCTGGGCCCCAGGCGCCCTGGGCCTGGGCCTGGGCCTGGGCAGCTGCTGTGCACGGCTTGGGCCGGCGCCTCACTGACACCCACGCCCCCCCATGTGTGCCCCCAGAGGCCGACAGCCGGCTCATGACGCTGTGGACGCCCATGCTGTCGACCGTCGTGCTGGTGCTTGGGGGCGCGGGGGCGCGAGGAACAAGGCGGGGTGGACGCCCGGGGCCGCTGGACCCAGGGGCAACCACAGGCGCCGCGTGTGGTTGGGACAGCGGGCTGCTCGTAGCTGCCAGGGCGGGGGCGGGGTGCGTTGAGAAGAACACAGACCGAGGGGCAGGGCCAGTGACCGGTGACCGCCCTCTCTGACGCCCTGGACTCGGGCACCCTGGACACCGTCCTCCCTCAGCGCCTTGAGGGCTTGGCGGGCCACACGCTACGTGCCCCTCTCTGAGCCCCTTCCTCCCACCCGCCTCCCCGCCCCTGTCCACAGAGCTGGGTGGGCTACTACTTCACGGGCCCCTCCCTCAACCCCTTCGTCTCCTTCGCCTGGCACATGCACCACAAGCGCCAGAACGACCTGGAGCACTACCTGGTCTTCTGGTCCGCCCCCATCCTGGGCGCCCTCGTAGCCGGGCTGGTCTACGCCAGCGGACACCGCGCGCCCGGCGCGCCCAGCCGCAAGGTCCGCAAGCCCAGCAAGTCGGCGATCGCGGCGCGCAAGGCCGAGACGCAGCTGATCCTGGAGCGGGAGGCGGCGGCGCGGGAGTCGCACGGGCACGGGCACGGGACGAGCCACGGGCACGTGGCCGAGGATGACGAGGCGTCGCACGGGCGCGGGCACGGGCAAGCGCAGGAGCGGCCCGGCCGGCGCGAGCGGGAGCAGCAGGGAAAGGGGGCGGCGCACCACCAGGGGAGGGAGCGCGAGGCTGGGCAGGGCAAGGCGCGACGGTGAGCCTGCAGAACCTTTCCATGCTGCGCGCTGCGTCCGCCGGCTTGGACGGCGGCGGCGGCGGTGCGAGCACGGACGGGTTCGTGGGCGTCCTCATGCCTCTGTCTTCTGACCAGCTCTCGGCCTCGTGAGTCGGCGGGGTGGGGTGGTGCGAGCGGCGGGGCGGTGCCTGCAGCAAGGCTTGCGCTGTGTGGGGGTAGGCGTAGGACAGGGAATGGGGGTTTGGGGGGAAGCAACCTTTGTGTACGGGGAAGGGGTTCTCGTAGGCGGGCCTGGGGTGTACGAGATTACGGTCGTGTACCTTTCGGTGATGAGCTAGGCTGGGTAGGTTTTGAGGTCTCGGGCAGCTCAGCCCGAGTACCGGTACCTTGCGTTTGGTCTGTGCGGGCAATTACGATGGGGCGGTGGGTAGTGGGTAGTAGCGAAGTGTTGCCGAGCTTACGGATTGTTCGGGTCTTGCAGCAAGGTTGCCGCCTTGCCAGGACAGCCCGGCACAAGACCTGTGGGTGCTCAGGCGTACGGATACCAGTAGTGGGTAGCCGTAACCGCAGCGTGGTAATCATCATGACATGACACACGGGCGGGCGTTTCGGGGCCCTGTCTGCTGCGAGCGGTGCGGCCGCATCCGGTGGTGATTGCGGAGTGCGAGCCGGATGAGGGGGGATTCGTGACCTGCCAGGAATGGCCCTTCGTCTGTCGAGGGCGGCACGCGCGCTTTGCGGGGGCCGCAATCGCCCGGCGCGGGGCACGGTTGTGTTTTGGGGTCCCTCAGGGATGAATGAGTGCCGGTTCCAGCCCGGCCTTGTCCCGTTTGGGCCGACGGCGGTATCTTGGATCGGGGTGTCGAGGCGGTGATCATGTCGATTTGTGTCTGATGGTCGAGCACTGGCGGTGCCTGGAGTTCGTGAACTGTCTCTTGCTTCCTCCTTGGTGTTCGGGTTTGGAGCGGAGGTGTGGGCGCCTTTGGTAGATTGCCAGAGGCAGGAGGACTGGTCTTAAGCATTTGGGGTCAGGTAGCTGGGCAGGATCCTAGAACTCCGAGCCTCGGGCGGTGGCCATCAGAGGCCGGGGTCGGTCTGGTGAGCGGGATCGGCAGAGCACGCGGGGACGTGTATGGCGGGGCGTGCACTGATGCCGGCGTTACGAGGCCATGTCCAGGTCAGGGTATGCTGGCTGGGGAGGTGGTTGCTCGTCGGGTGGAAGAAGTGCGCGCGTGGGCGAGGTCGCACGCGCCCTTCAGCGCTAGTTGTCGGCGCATGGCGGGGGGCCAGACGAGGAGGGGACGCTCCGAGGGTAACTGGTGCAGGCCGTCCTTCGGCGAAGCGCGCCATCGCTCGCGTGGCCATTCCTGGCCGCTACCGGTGAAGCTTGCTGACTGCACGCCGCCGTTGTCTTCCTGCCTCGTGTGCTCCCGACCTAGAGCCCGTCATTGGCAGCCGCAATGTTGCCGGCCGTACTGCGCGTACGGTGCGGCAGTCGTGAAGTCTGGAGTCGCAGTGGTTGTGCGACAACACAGTTGCCACAGTGTTTCCCCTCCGTTGTGTAGTGAGTGCGCTTAACGACACGTCACTAAACTCCAGCGCGCCGTAGCTGAGGCGTACTGTCCTGGCGACGCACGTCCTCTTACTGTATAAGTACGCTTGCAGGGCTTCCGAAGACACTTCCGAAACATGTGCAAGGCATTAGGCTCCATTTTGCTTTTAGCGGTCACTCTGGCCCGCTTTGGCCTGCCGGTGGCCTATGCGGACACGGTGAGGAGCATCGCGACCGCGGAGGAGCTTGCGGCCGCCCTTCTGGACAACAGCGTCTCTGTGGCGCGTATAGATGCCCGGCATGTGAGTCGTGGAAGCCGGGGCGGGTGGGCTGTCGCGCTTCATCTTGCTTGCAATTGCAGTAAGGCTCACCCACGAGGCACGCCGCCCCACACACGTGTACATCTAGCTGGTGTGACACCAACCTTAAGGCCGGTGGGCTCTACGTCGTGCGTGCGCTCGACGGTTCGAGCTGGTACGACACGCAGCTGTGTCCCCTCAGCCGCCTCAGCCCCTCTTGGCCTGTACCCCGCCCAGCCTCGGCCCCTCTCCGCCTGTACCCCGCGGTCCCCGCCCCGTCGCCCCGCCAGCCTGTGCAAGTTCCGTCCCCTTGAGCTAGGATGACATCCCACCACGCACCCCTGCCAGCATCCCAGCTTCCCTTCTTCCCGCCAACCGCCTTTCTCTTTAAGCGCTTCGTGCACCCAAGCTGCATCCCGTCAACACGAGTCACGATACACCCAGCTCGCCTCGCCCCGCCGCCCCAGCCCCAGACCTGCCTCATGCCCAGCCAGGTCCCCAGCTTTTGAAGCCCCATGTCTTGCACCCAGCCCAGCTCACACCCCCGCACCACTCCCGCAGATTGACCTCAGTGACGCCGCCTTCCTCGCGTGGGACAACAGCACCTTCCCCTTCCTCCGCACCGCCAACATCACCATCCTGGGGAACACCGACCTGCCCGAGTGGCCGCTGCTGCAGCTCCGGGCAAAGAAGAAGGTACGGGGGGGTGGGCGGGGGGTAGGTAGGGGCGAGGGGGGGGCCGAGGGGGGACGGAGGCCAAAGTGGAAGCGGGGATGCGCACGTGCGTCCGCTGCCGTACCGCGTGCCTACCCACGCAAAACGTCTATCATCTGAACCCCCGCAATACCCCGCCCGTGACGCCGCTTGCTATTTCCGTCCCCCCATGTAACTGCCACATGCTCATTCGCAGCTTATGCTGGCCGATCACGTGCACTTCACGCTGCGCTGGCTGTACATTTACCGCTGGCGAAATGACAACTTTGTGCGGGTGCGGGAGCAGGGAGAGGGGCGGCGGGGATCATGAAGTCAATGCTCCGAACCCTGGGGCGGTGCCGCGGTGATGCTGGTCAGGGATTCTCCCTGGGAAGTAACAACTGATGAGCGGCCCCGCCGACCCCTGCGTGTCCGCCCGCCCCGCAGCTGCCCGGATGGGACACGCTGGCGCCCAGCAAGCCAGGTGCGCAGCGGGGCCCAGCCAGGCTCCCGCCGCCGCCTACCGTGGGGCCCGGCAGCATGGGACCGGGCAAGAGATGTTTAGGGATTTGTGCTGTATGGCCTGTGGGAACGGTCGCACGCCCGGCTAGGTGCTGGTGTACGCACCTGCCGTACGCGGGGGTTGGGGGTGGCCGGGCTGCAGAGGGCCTTGAATGCGCGGGCACTGTCAGGCCAGGTCTGGGCAAGCAGTCACACTTCTGCGCATTCCGCACCCCCGTGCTCGTCCTCGCTGCGCGTGCAGGCAGTGTAGGCGTTTGGGTTACGGCAGACCAAGTGGGCTGCGTAACAGGTGCGCATGTGACTCGAGTCATCACCGCTCGCGCACCACGCCGTACATACATTGCGTCATGCTGCTCCGGTAGTTTGAACGTCTAGCGATGCTGCCGCCCCTTTCCCCTTGCCGCCACGCAGACGTGTGCTACCCCCTGGTGAGCTTTGGGCAGCTGGACCCCATGCAATAGCACGGCCGGAGGGTGCGGCCAAGAGGATTGGCCGGTGGTGGCTGGGGCGTTGATTCTGCCCCGCCCCCTTATCCCCCAAGCGGGGTACGCACGAGTTCGCCCGTCGCGTAGCTATTACTACTATACTAGCACGGCCGGTGGCTGGTAGCGGCTCGGGAAATGTATGAGGGGTGTGCCCGCTGCATGCGTGGAGTAGTTGGTTGGTGGACCTACCTGAGGAAAACGCTCTGCGAGGCCCCGCCGTTCCATCCGGCAGGCGGAGGCCCTTCGCAAACGGAGCATCCACAAGACCACAACCCATGCTGCTGACCTGGTATCCACCTCGTCGCTACCACCGCCCCGGTACCCCCACGCAGCCTATCATGGGTGCCAACTATGGAGCCGTGGAGCGACCCGCCTCGGTCCCGGGGGTGCAGACCTACACCCTGGGGCTGCCGCAGACCGGCTGCGTCAACGACTCATCCGTGTGAGTGGCACGCAGGTTCAGCATGCATGGGTCCGGGTCGATAGGATGTGTGCTGCAAATGCGGGGGCCGTGGCAGCACGCAGCCGGTAGGCACATGTGCCATATGCCATGTGGCATGTGCTTGATCTCTCCGTTGCAGTCTCAAGAATCGATGCTGGTCAGACTTTAGCATGATTAATGACGTCATCTTTGTTGGGTACGACAACGACCTCGCGGGTGGGTCAGGCGTGGGGACTTGGGCTGCCGCGGGTTTGGGGCTGGCGGGGGGCCATCGGCGCGACTACTAAGAGGCAAGGGGGCAAGCAGGCGTGAGGGCTGTCTCGACCACAAGTGTAAGCGGTCAATCACTGGCGCTGGCGCTCTAGAGCTAGCGACATGGCGACATGGTCGCGCTCAGCGGGGGCGGTACCGCTGCCAGGCGCAGCTTAAACCCGCCCCCGCCCGCCCCTCTTCCGGCGCTGCATGAGCAATGTCCTGTGACAAGCGCTGCTGTCACTGCCCTTCTCCCGTGCGCCTTCCAGGAAAGCCCGTGCCCAACAACTACCTCCTCAACATCTCGCACACCCAGCAGGTGAGGGGGTCCAGCAGGCAGGCGAAACACAGGGGCAAACACGCACGGCGCGTAGACACTTTGCAACACCCGTGTTTTCTTCGTCGTACCGTCTGCGCAGCTGTGCCGCAGCATGCTGGACGCCGAGTGCCTCAAGGTCAACCAACCCATCGGTGAGTTGGCGCATGACGTCCGTCCGGACTCCTAGATCGGATCCGAATCGGGAAAGGGGTCCCGTCCGTCCACCCAATGCCTTCAACTACCTCAACCCCCTAGCTATTTCCTACCTGCCCCCACTCCCTGGCGCCCCCCGGCGGCCCCCCGCCCACACGCTCCCTGGCCTCACACTTCCCCCCACCCACGCTGCAGCGTGCATGCTGGTGGCGATGCGGGGCGCAATCCTGTCAGCCCCTGTGACGAGCTGGCTCGCGCCGTCCCCGGCTGCCAACGCCACGTTATCGGCTCCAACCGCCAGCCCCGCCGCCCTAACGGGGCCATCGGGCGCTGCACCTCAGACCGACACCGAGGGAGGCGGCGGCGGTGAAGATAACACCACGGCTATCATTGTTGGGAGCGTCGTGGGAGGTGCGTTGGGGTGGTTGTGGGGCCGCATGTTCGGCCACGCACTCCAGGACCCAGCGCTCCCCGCGCTTTTCCGTCCGCAGGCGTCGCCTTCCTGGCGATCGTGGCTGGCGTGGCGGCGTGGGCGCTGCACCGGCGGAAGCGAGGGCCGTCGCAGGACGCGGCTGCCTCCAAGTCCGCCGCCGAGGCGAAGGGCACGGACCGGAGCCAGAGCGGCGCTGCCAAATGCGGGTGGGAGGCGCGGGAGGAGGGCACGAGGGGCAGGGTCACCGGTGAGGGAAGCGGGCGCAAAACCCAAAAGCCACCCCGAGACAGGGTACCCCGCACAGCCCCGCTAGTTCTTATGCACCTGCAAGCCTGTGCGCCCTCGCCCGCTCGTCGCCCCTCGCAGCAAGCCGTGGGCGCAACCCGGCAGCGAAGCCACAGGCAGCGGCAGCGGCGACAGCGACGGCGGCGGGGCCCGTGCACTCACCGCCGAACACGTGAGCGTGCGCGTGGCGCCCGCCGCATCGTGCGTGTACGCTGCCGCGGCGCCAACGATCATGAACATCCCGACCTCTGTCATTACGGGCACCACTCCTTTCCGTTCTGACCTGCAGTTCTGCTCACCGGTAGGTATCGCCTGGCCTGGGGTGTGCTGGCGGCGGATGGGGTTGGGATGAGCGCACGGCAGCCGGGCGGCCGGCTCCAGATCAGGGCTGCACGAGACAGCCCGCTGGGGGTGAGGTACCAACCTCGAAGTCCCTCCCGCTTTCGACCCCCTTTCCCGCTCCCGCATCCCCCCCACGCATGCTTAGGCCGATGGGGACACCCCGACGGCCCTCTCCAGCCCCAAGCACGCGGTCCCCGACCACTCTTCGGAGGCTCTCCATAAACTAGCCACCTCCACGCGCCTCCTGGAGGCAGCGCCCCTTGTCACGCTGCTGCCCAGAATCCTCGGAAAGGGCGCGTTCGGTGAGCTCCTAGTCAATCACAATGCCCCCGCCCCGAACTCGGCTCATGTTGCTCGTTATGATACTTCTTTGTCTCTGCTACTCTCGCCGCCTTGCCCGCACCGCATACACGCCAGCCGGACGGTGCCCAGTGGTCTTGCGGGCAGGCCCCCGTCTGGCACGCCTGGCCCGAACCCCTGCCGTCCCTGCCTCGTGTGCGCCCCAACCCGCGAAACCCCAGGCCGCGTACAGGAGGGGGAGTACATGGGCCAGCGTGTGGCAGTGAAGCTTATTGTTTCAGGAGACGATGAGATCAGGGCGGGTGACACGCTCCAGGCGACGTCCTCCCTGGTGCAGGTGAGCGAGGAGGGCACCTCCCTCGCCACCCTCAGTTAGCCGAACAAACAAGCAGTGTGGTGTTCGTGGGGGCAGGACGATCCCCCACTCCTTGCCTCTTCCCTGGCCATCCGCCGGTGCCTACCCACAGGAGCTGGAGGTCTTGGGGCGCTGTGAGGTAGGCTCTCACAACGGGGTGCCACGACCCTAGGCTTTTAGGGTGCTCCCTCCTGGTCTCGATGCAACCATGCATGGTCCACTTCCCATCCTCCACCATGACGAAGTGCTGCCAACTCGAGCGTGGCTCTGCTGTGCGTTCGCCTGACTGCCTCTCTCCACCCTCTTCCGCCGTGCGTCCCCTGCCGTACACTCACCCCCTGCCCGCTTCCATCCCGGCATGCATGCGCCCTCAGCACCCCAACATCGTGCGGGTCCTGGCCGCGTGCCTGGCGCCCCCCCGGCCATGCCTCGTGCTGGAGCTGTGCGAGACCTCCCTGGACAAACTGCTGTACGGCAAGATCCAGGGACCGGGGGGGAGCGGCCCGCTGCCACTGCCACTGGTGGGTGCCGGGCGGCGGGAGGGTCAGCCAGGGGATACCAAGGGCTTTGTTGGGGCAGGTTGGGATTCGGGGCAGCATGCCAAGCACGTGTCGCGTTTTGCTCACCACTTTGCTGCTGTGATTCGCCAGGTCCTGCACATTGCCGGCGAGGTGGCCAAGGGTCTTGACTACCTGGTAAGCGAGGCCAGAAGCCGGGAGCGTAGGCCCCCACGCGCCTGTCCCCCCCCGTCCCGCCACGCCACGCGCTGCCCCGCCCCGTCCCAACCCGCCCTGCCCCCTCAGCACCCAACCGTAATTCACCGAGACCTCAAGCCCGCCAACGTCCTCCTCAATGAGCCCTTCAGCGCCAGGCCCGTGGTCAAGCTGTCGGACTTTGTGAGTTCCGCACCATTTCAAGGGGCAGGATCTAGGGTGGGAAGATGACTGACGTTGAATCCCACTATCCCAGAGCCTCCCGTCCAACCCATTCAACGTCGATGCCTGATGCCCATTCCTGGACACAGGGGGTGTCCCGAATCCGAGCATCAGTGCTGGTTACCGAGACCCCGGAGGCAGGCACGGTGAGCGTGTAGGGTGTCATCAATATCGTTAGCATGTGCCGTACGCCGTACTGCGAGCTCAGTAGTTTCTGCATGCAACCCAGATCTCAACCAAGGATCCTCACCCCGGCTGCCCCCTTTGCTACCTCAGGCCGCCTATCTCGCGCCGGTGAGTGATAATATTGAGCGACCCAAACGATCAGAAACGTTTCGGGGTCACCGCAGCCCCTGGTCGGGCATGTTCTGCTTGGGGAGGGCCCGTGTCACAGGGACAGAACTCCACGCACGGAGGCGCAATCAAGGCCCCAACCTGGGCGTGCGGGGCATGCTACTGACTTGCAAGGAATATGGCCCGGCTCCGACCAAACTGCCACCGCTAGGCCTCTCTCAATCATCACACTGCCGCCCCCTACCCCTCAGCCTAAGCATACATTTGCCGACGCCCGGGGCCCGCAGGAGTGTTTTGACATCAACAACGTGGTGCTCACCCACCAGGTGCGCGGGGTGGTGCAACGGGCATAATACCTGTTGTTATCACAGGCGGGGAGGGCACCTAACGGTTGTCTATGATAACCCACCAGTGGCATGGCATAGAACTCTAGGGCCAGTCAAGCGGGTACCATAGGTGGGGATTGCTTGCCCATCATTTATGGTGGGCGGGGCGGCGGGGCGGGCACCCACCGGCATGGCTTGGAGCTCAGGGCCAGTCGAGCGAGCGGAGGAGGACTCCAAGCCCACATCGCAGCCAGTTTCCTGCATTATCGCGTTACGCACTCCATCCCGCCGCTGGCGCAATGGTCTAACCCGCATGCAGGCGGACATGTACTCGTTCGGCGTCCTGCTGTGGGAGATGCTTGCGGGATCAACCCCCTGGCCTGGCCTTAACCCCGTGAGTGCCGCAAAATTGCACGACCCACGTGCGGCCCGCCGCTACCAGATGCCGTACTGAGCTGCCGCGCGGCCAAGAGCGCAGCTGGCATAGGCTGACACAGGAGTGTTCGATGAGTACGCTCAGGGGAGAGCGGGCGGATTGTGAGGCTCGGCTGTGGGGTGGCTACTCGCCCAGACGCCGACGGCGGAGCTTCCCCGGTGGCGGCCGACCCCGCTTCTATATCCTTCCACATCGACCTCCATGCCGTACCTCATGCAGGTGGCCATTGCCGTACACGTGACCATGAACGGATCGCGCCTGCCGATGCCCCCGCCCTCGGGCGCCCTGAACGCCGAGGCCGAGGCCGCCGCGCGCTGGCCTCCCAAGCTCACAAGACTCATCAGAGCGTGCTGGGAGAAGGTCAGTGCGGGGACGGACGTGCGCGGTGGGCATGGAGAGCGTCGGGAAAGACAAGAAGGGGGGCGGACGTGTGGTTGAGCTAAGCCCGTTGCGTGTGTACAACAGCGTCCCGGCACAATCTAGACCTACCGCTTCAGACGTCGATTCCGACGTAGCCCTGACCCGTGTATATTTGGCCCCGCTTTGAACCTGTTCCTCCAGGACCCCCGGCGCCGGCCCGCAGCGGCTGAGGTGGTCAAGCAGCTGGCCCTGGCCGCGGAGGTGAGGAGCGGGGTGGGGGGGTGGGGCAACACAGAGCGGGTGCCTCAAACCTCATCTCCCCTTGCAACAACACTCCTTCCGTCAGCACCGCGGTCCTGCCCGCCGCTCACTCTGCCCGTGCCTCATGCCCCAGGCCCTGGAGTCTGGGGCGCTGGTGACGGCGAACCTCACCAGCGGCGACTTCAGAAGCCCCTGATGAGTTCCCCATCATGTTGGTGCACGAACAGGAGGTGCTCGAAGCGACTCTGCAAGATCGGACGCCATATTGTCGTACCTTGGCGTGAGAGGCGCGTACCAAGCTCGAGCTCGTCAGACGCGGTGCACTTGAAGCCCTCTCCGGATGCGGCTCCAGCAAATCAAACTTAACTTGCGCATGGGCCTTTCAGGTCCTCAGGTGTTTCAAACCAATCTAGGCTGGCCATGTTGGCTGGCAACTGCGCAAGGCTCAGAGCAATTCGTAGCATTCACGGGTCAAGTAGTGGCCCTCGTGGGCTGTACAACTGGTGAGTTGTGTATGGGCAGGTAGCGGGTGTGCAGCCCCGTAATCTCGATGCTTGCATGGGCCGTGACGCTTGGGGAGGTAGGCCTGTGTGCCAATAACCTTTTGCATTACTATGACGAACGAATATAATTCTCAACATGCATGAAGCCCAAACCCTTCTGCCTAACATATGCGCGCATGCCAGAGTAGCCATCAGAGGCTTCATTCAATTCTCACAATAATGGGATCTGGGGATGCAGAGCGCGTGCGTGTGTTCTGGCCCGCCTGCATGCCTTGATCTTTGCTGCTTCGGATGTGGGGTCGATCGATGGACCGTGCCGCCGCACCTGGGCGTGCTGAGGACATTACCGTAAAGGTTGCTGCAGGGGCACTCTTGAGATGGGATGGCAAGATGAGAAGCGTAGGCAGCGCCGCCGTGGGTGGGCAGAAGAGCTGAAGAGGGCGGGCGGGTGGAGGAAGTGGGGCCAGGCCGAAGGTGTAACATGCAGTCAGGGGTACGCCCATGAACGGGTATGGAGAGGCAGCATTACCCTGAACATGTGGGACAATGGGACTCGGAAGGTTGGCGTCGGGCCCAGTCCACCATGAGGGTACGGCAGCGCAAGCGACCCCAGCGGCAGCACACAAGCGAGCCTTGAGACTCTCCGACGTGGCACACTGATGACACTTTAGCCTTTGGAACGGCACCGTTCGCTCGCGTGGCCATTCCTGGCCGCTACCGGTGAAGCTTGCTGACTGCACGCCGCCGTTGTCTTCCTGCCTCGTGTGCTCCCGACCTAGAGCCCGTCATTGGCGCAATGTTGCCGGCCGTACTGCGCGTACGGTGCGGCAGTCGTGAAGTCTGGAGTCGCAGTGGTTGCGCGACAACACAGTTGCCACAGTGTTTCCCCTCCGTTGTGTAGTGAGTGCGCTTAACGACACGTCACTAAACTCCAGCGCGCCGTAGCTGAGGCGTACTGTCCTGGCGACGCACGTCCTCTTACTGTATAAGTACGCTTGCAGGGCTTCCGAAGACACTTCCGAAACATGTGCAAGGCATTAGGCTCCATTTTGCTTTTAGCGGTCACTCTGGCCCGCTTTGGCCTGCCGGTGGCCTATGCGGACACGGTGAGGAGCATCGCGACCGCGGAGGAGCTTGCGGCCGCCCTTCTGGACAACAGCGTCTCTGTGGCGCGTATAGATGCCCGGCATGTGAGTCGTGGAAGCCGGGGCGGGTGGGCTGTCGCGCTTCATCTTGCTTGCAATTGCAGTAAGGCTCACCCACGAGGCACGCCGCCCCACACACGTGTACATCTAGCTGGTGTGACACCAACCTTAAGGCCGGTGGGCTCTACGTCGTGCGTGCGCTCGACGGTTCGAGCTGGTACGACACGCAGCTGTGTCCCCTCAGCCGCCTCAGCCCCTCTTGGCCTGTACCCCGCCCAGCCTCGGCCCCTCTCCGCCTGTACCCCGCGGTCCCCGCCCCGTCGCCCCGCCAGCCTGTGCAAGTTCCGTCCCCTTGAGCTAGGATGACATCCCACCACGCACCCCTGCCAGCATCCCAGCTTCCCTTCTTCCCGCCAACCGCCTTTCTCTTTAAGCGCTTCGTGCACCCAAGCTGCATCCCGTCAACACGAGTCACGATACACCCAGCTCGCCTCGCCCCGCCGCCCCAGCCCCAGACCTGCCTCATGCCCAGCCAGGTCCCCAGCTTTTGAAGCCCCATGTCTTGCACCCAGCCCAGCTCACACCCCCGCACCACTCCCGCAGATTGACCTCAGTGACGCCGCCTTCCTCGCGTGGGACAACAGCACCTTCCCCTTCCTCCGCACCGCCAACATCACCATCCTGGGGAACACCGACCTGCCCGAGTGGCCGCTGCTGCAGCTCCGGGCAAAGAAGAAGGTACGGGGGGGTGGGCGGGGGGTAGGTAGGGGCGAGGGGGGGGCCGAGGGGGGACGGAGGCCAAAGTGGAAGCGGGGATGCGCACGTGCGTCCGCTGCCGTACCGCGTGCCTACCCACGCAAAACGTCTATCATCTGAACCCCCGCAATACCCCGCCCGTGACGCCGCTTGCTATTTCCGTCCCCCCATGTAACTGCCACATGCTCATTCGCAGCTTATGCTGGCCGATCACGTGCACTTCACGCTGCGCTGGCTGTACATTTACCGCTGGCGAAATGACAACTTTGTGCGGGTGCGGGAGCAGGGAGAGGGGCGGCGGGGATCATGAAGTCAATGCTCCGAACCCTGGGGCGGTGCCGCGGTGATGCTGGTCAGGGATTCTCCCTGGGAAGTAACAACTGATGAGCGGCCCCGCCGACCCCTGCGTGTCCGCCCGCCCCGCAGCTGCCCGGATGGGACACGCTGGCGCCCAGCAAGCCAGGTGCGCAGCGGGGCCCAGCCAGGCTCCCGCCGCCGCCTACCGTGGGGCCCGGCAGCATGGGACCGGGCAAGAGATGTTTAGGGATTTGTGCTGTATGGCCTGTGGGAACGGTCGCACGCCCGGCTAGGTGCTGGTGTACGCACCTGCCGTACGCGGGGGTTGTGTTGTGCTGCTGCAGAAAACTGGTATCCTCGGATGTCAGAACCAGTGCGGTAGGTGCTGGTGTACGCACCTGCCGTACGCGGGGGTTGTGTTGTGCTGCTGCAGAAAACTGGTATCCTCGAATGTCAGAACCAGTGCGGACGTCGCACAACATACGCACCCCTCTAGGAGCAAACGTCCTCGGTCGCCAGATGACCGTAAGGGATCGTTAAATCGCTTCGTCGATGGCCGCATTGTGTCGCAGGGCCCGCCACCTCCCGCCATAAACACCAGCATGCTGCGATCGGATCTGCGACTACCGTCCCGCTACCATTTGTTGTGCTGCTGCAGAAAACTGGTATCCTCGGATATCAGAACCAGTGCGGACGTCGCACAACAGTTGGGGGTGGCCGGGCTGCAGAGGGCCTTGAATGCGCGGGCACTGTCAGGCCAGGTCTGGGCAAGCAGTCACACTTCTGCGCATTCCGCACCCCCGTGCTCGTCCTCGCTGCGCGTGCAGGCAGTGTAGGCGTTTGGGTTACGGCAGACCAAGTGGGCTGCGTAACAGGTGCGCATGTGACTCGAGTCATCACCGCTCGCGCACCACGCCGTACATACATTGCGTCATGCTGCTCCGGTAGTTTGAACGTCTAGCGATGCTGCCGCCCCTTTCCCCTTGCCGCCACGCAGACGTGTGCTACCCCCTGGTGAGCTTTGGGCAGCTGGACCCCATGCAATAGCACGGCCGGAGGGTGCGGCCAAGAGGATTGGCCGGTGGTGGCTGGGGCGTTGATTCTGCCCCGCCCCCTTATCCCCCAAGCGGGGTACGCACGAGTTCGCCCGTCGCGTAGCTATTACTACTATACTAGCACGGCCGGTGGCTGGTAGCGGCTCGGGAAATGTATGAGGGGTGTGCCCGCTGCATGCGTGGAGTAGTTGGTTGGTGGACCTACCTGAGGAAAACGCTCTGCGAGGCCCCGCCGTTCCATCCGGCAGGCGGAGGCCCTTCGCAAACGGAGCATCCACAAGACCACAACCCATGCTGCTGACCTGGTATCCACCTCGTCGCTACCACCGCCCCGGTACCCCCACGCAGCCTATCATGGGTGCCAACTATGGAGCCGTGGAGCGACCCGCCTCGGTCCCGGGGGTGCAGACCTACACCCTGGGGCTGCCGCAGACCGGCTGCGTCAACGACTCATCCGTGTGAGTGGCACGCAGGTTCAGCATGCATGGGTCCGGGTCGATAGGATGTGTGCTGCAAATGCGGGGGCCGTGGCAGCACGCAGCCGGTAGGCACATGTGCCATATGCCATGTGGCATGTGCTTGATCTCTCCGTTGCAGTCTCAAGAATCGATGCTGGTCAGACTTTAGCATGATTAATGACGTCATCTTTGTTGGGTACGACAACGACCTCGCGGGTGGGTCAGGCGTGGGGACTTGGGCTGCCGCGGGTTTGGGGCTGGCGGGGGGCCATCGGCGCGACTACTAAGAGGCAAGGGGGCAAGCAGGCGTGAGGGCTGTCTCGACCACAAGTGTAAGCGGTCAATCACTGGCGCTGGCGCTCTAGAGCTAGCGACATGGCGACATGGTCGCGCTCAGCGGGGGCGGTACCGCTGCCAGGCGCAGCTTAAACCCGCCCCCGCCCGCCCCTCTTCCGGCGCTGCATGAGCAATGTCCTGTGACAAGCGCTGCTGTCACTGCCCTTCTCCCGTGCGCCTTCCAGGAAAGCCCGTGCCCAACAACTACCTCCTCAACATCTCGCACACCCAGCAGGTGAGGGGGTCCAGCAGGCAGGCGAAACACAGGGGCAAACACGCACGGCGCGTAGACACTTTGCAACACCCGTGTTTTCTTCGTCGTACCGTCTGCGCAGCTGTGCCGCAGCATGCTGGACGCCGAGTGCCTCAAGGTCAACCAACCCATCGGTGAGTTGGCGCATGACGTCCGTCCGGACTCCTAGATCGGATCCGAATCGGGAAAGGGGTCCCGTCCGTCCACCCAATGCCTTCAACTACCTCAACCCCCTAGCTATTTCCTACCTGCCCCCACTCCCTGGCGCCCCCCGGCGGCCCCCCGCCCACACGCTCCCTGGCCTCACACTTCCCCCCACCCACGCTGCAGCGTGCATGCTGGTGGCGATGCGGGGCGCAATCCTGTCAGCCCCTGTGACGAGCTGGCTCGCGCCGTCCCCGGCTGCCAACGCCACGTTATCGGCTCCAACCGCCAGCCCCGCCGCCCTAACGGGGCCATCGGGCGCTGCACCTCAGACCGACACCGAGGGAGGCGGCGGCGGTGAAGATAACACCACAGCTATCATTGTTGGGAGCGTCGTGGGAGGTGCGTTGGGGTGGTTGTGGGGCCGCATGTTCGGCCACGCACTCCAGGACCCAGCGCTCCCCGCGCTTTTCCGTCCGCAGGCGTCGCCTTCCTGGCGATCGTGGCTGGCGTGGCGGCGTGGGCGCTGCACCGGCGGAAGCGAGGGCCGTCGCAGGACGCGGCTGCCTCCAAGTCCGCCGCCGAGGCGAAGGGCACGGACCGGAGCCAGAGCGGCGCTGCCAAATGCGGGTGGGAGGCGCGGGAGGAGGGCACGAGGGGCAGGGTCACCGGTGAGGGAAGCGGGCGCAAAACCCAAAAGCCACCCCGAGACAGGGTACCCCGCACAGCCCCGCTAGTTCTTATGCACCTGCAAGCCTGTGCGCCCTCGCCCGCTCGTCGCCCCTCGCAGCAAGCCGTGGGCGCAACCCGGCAGCGAAGCCACAGGCAGCGGCAGCGGCGACAGCGACGGCGGCGGGGCCCGTGCACTCACCGCCGAACACGTGAGCGTGCGCGTGGCGCCCGCCGCATCGTGCGTGTACGCTGCCGCGGCGCCAACGATCATGAACATCCCGACCTCTGTCATTACGGGCACCACTCCTTTCCGTTCTGACCTGCAGTTCTGCTCACCGGTAGGTATCGCCTGGCCTGGGGTGTGCTGGCGGCGGATGGGGTTGGGATGAGCGCACGGCAGCCGGGCGGCCGGCTCCAGATCAGGGCTGCACGAGACAGCCCGCTGGGGGTGAGGTACCAACCTCGAAGTCCCTCCCGCTTTCGACCCCCTTTCCCGCTCCCGCATCCCCCCCACGCATGCTTAGGCCGATGGGGACACCCCGACGGCCCTCTCCAGCCCCAAGCACGCGGTCCCCGACCACTCTTCGGAGGCTCTCCATAAACTAGCCACCTCCACGCGCCTCCTGGAGGCAGCGCCCCTTGTCACGCTGCTGCCCAGAATCCTCGGAAAGGGCGCGTTCGGTGAGCTCCTAGTCAATCACAATGCCCCGCCCCGAACTCGGCTCATGTTGCTCGTTATGATACTTCTTTGTCTCTGCTACTCTCGCCGCCTTGCCCGCACCGCATACACGCCAGCCGGACGGTGCCCAGTGGTCTTGCGGGCAGGCCCCCGTCTGGCACGCCTGGCCCGAACCCCTGCCGTCCCTGCCTCGTGTGCGCCCCAACCCGCGAAACCCCAGGCCGCGTACAGGAGGGGGAGTACATGGGCCAGCGTGTGGCAGTGAAGCTTATTGTTTCAGGAGACGATGAGATCAGGGCGGGTGACACGCTCCAGGCGACGTCCTCCCTGGTGCAGGTGAGCGAGGAGGGCACCTCCCTCGCCACCCTCAGTTAGCCGAACAAACAAGCAGTGTGGTGTTCGTGGGGGCAGGACGATCCCCCACTCCTTGCCTCTTCCCTGGCCATCCGCCGGTGCCTACCCACAGGAGCTGGAGGTCTTGGGGCGCTGTGAGGTAGGCTCTCACAACGGGGTGCCACGACCCTAGGCTTTTAGGGTGCTCCCTCCTGGTCTCGATGCAACCATGCATGGTCCACTTCCCATCCTCCACCATGACGAAGTGCTGCCAACTCGAGCGTGGCTCTGCTGTGCGTTCGCCTGACTGCCTCTCTCCACCCTCTTCCGCCGTGCGTCCCCTGCCGTACACTCACCCCCTGCCCGCTTCCATCCCGGCATGCATGCGCCCTCAGCACCCCAACATCGTGCGGGTCCTGGCCGCATGCCTGGCGCCCCCCCGGCCATGCCTCGTGCTGGAGCTGTGCGAGACCTCCCTGGACAAACTGCTGTACGGCAAGATCCAGGGACCGGGGGGGAGCGGCCCGCTGCCACTGCCACTGGTGGGTGCCGGGCGGCGGGAGGGTCAGCCAGGGGATACCAAGGGCTTTGTTGGGGCAGGTTGGGATTCGGGGCAGCATGCCAAGCACGTGTCGCGTTTTGCTCACCACTTTGCTGCTGTGATTCGCCAGGTCCTGCACATTGCCGGCGAGGTGGCCAAGGGTCTTGACTACCTGGTAAGCGAGGCCAGAAGCCGGGAGCGTAGGCCCCCACGCGCCTGTCCCCCCCGTCCCGCCACGCCACGCGCTGCCCCGCCCCGTCCCAACCCGCCCTGCCCCCTCAGCACCCAACCGTAATTCACCGAGACCTCAAGCCCGCCAACGTCCTCCTCAATGAGCCCTTCAGCGCCAGGCCCGTGGTCAAGCTGTCGGACTTTGTGAGTTCCGCACCATTTCAAGGGGCAGGATCTAGGGTGGGAAGATGACTGACGTTGAATCCCACTATCCCAGAGCCTCCCGTCCAACCCATTCAACGTCGATGCCTGATGCCCATTCCTGGACACAGGGGGTGTCCCGAATCCGAGCATCAGTGCTGGTTACCGAGACCCCGGAGGCAGGCACGGTGAGCGTGTAGGGTGTCATCAATATCGTTAGCATGTGCCGTACGCCGTACTGCGAGCTCAGTAGTTTCTGCATGCAACCCAGATCTCAACCAAGGATCCTCACCCCGGCTGCCCCCTTTGCTACCTCAGGCCGCCTATCTCGCGCCGGTGAGTGATAATATTGAGCGACCCAAACGATCAGAAACGTTTCGGGGTCACCGCAGCCCCTGGTCGGGCATGTTCTGCTTGGGGAGGGCCCGTGTCACAGGGACAGAACTCCACGCACGGAGGCGCAATCAAGGCCCCAACCTGGGCGTGCGGGGCATGCTACTGACTTGCAAGGAATATGGCCCGGCTCCGACCAAACTGCCACCGCTAGGCCTCTCTCAATCATCACACTGCCGCCCCCTACCCCTCAGCCTAAGCATACATTTGCCGACGCCCGGGGCCCGCAGGAGTGTTTTGACATCAACAACGTGGTGCTCACCCACCAGGTGCGCGGGGTGGTGCAACGGGCATAATACCTGTTGTTATCACAGGCGGGGAGGGCACCTAACGGTTGTCTATGATAACCCACCAGTGGCATGGCATAGAACTCTAGGGCCAGTCAAGCGGGTACCATAGGTGGGGATTGCTTGCCCATCATTTATGGTGGGCGGGGCGGCGGGGCGGGCACCCACCGGCATGGCTTGGAGCTCAGGGCCAGTCGAGCGAGCGGAGGAGGACTCCAAGCCCACATCGCAGCCAGTTTCCTGCATTATCGCGTTACGCACTCCATCCCGCCGCTGGCGCAATGGTCTAACCCGCATGCAGGCGGACATGTACTCGTTCGGCGTCCTGCTGTGGGAGATGCTTGCGGGATCAACCCCCTGGCCTGGCCTTAACCCCGTGAGTGCCGCAAAATTGCACGACCCACGTGCGGCCCGCCGCTACCAGATGCCGTACTGAGCTGCCGCGCGGCCAAGAGCGCAGCTGGCATAGGCTGACACAGGAGTGTTCGATGAGTACGCTCAGGGGAGAGCGGGCGGATTGTGAGGCTCGGCTGTGGGGTGGCTACTCGCCCAGACGCCGACGGCGGAGCTTCCCCGGTGGCGGCCGACCCCGCTTCTATATCCTTCCACATCGACCTCCATGCCGTACCTCATGCAGGTGGCCATTGCCGTACACGTGACCATGAACGGATCGCGCCTGCCGATGCCCCCGCCCTCGGGCGCCCTGAACGCCGAGGCCGAGGCCGCCGCGCGCTGGCCTCCCAAGCTCACAAGACTCATCAGAGCGTGCTGGGAGAAGGTCAGTGCGGGGACGGACGTGCGCGGTGGGCATGGAGAGCGTCGGGAAAGACAAGAAGGGGGGCGGACGTGTGGTTGAGCTAAGCCCGTTGCGTGTGTACAACAGCGTCCCGGCACAATCTAGACCTACCGCTTCAGACGTCGATTCCGACGTAGCCCTGACCCGTGTATATTTGGCCCCGCTTTGAACCTGTTCCTCCAGGACCCCCGGCGCCGGCCCGCAGCGGCTGAGGTGGTCAAGCAGCTGGCCCTGGCCGCGGAGGTGAGGAGCGGGGTGGGGGGGTGGGGCAACACAGAGCGGGTGCCTCAAACCTCATCTCCCCTTGCAACAACACTCCTTCCGTCAGCACCGCGGTCCTGCCCGCCGCTCACTCTGCCCGTGCCTCATGCCCCAGGCCCTGGAGTCTGGGGCGCTGGTGACGGCGAACCTCACCAGCGGCGACTTCAGAAGCCCCTGATGAGTTCCCCATCATGTTGGTGCACGAACAGGAGGTGCTCGAAGCGACTCTGCAAGATCGGACGCCATATTGTCGTACCGTGGCGTGAGAGGCGCGTACCAAGCTCGAGCTCGTCAGACGCGGTGCACTTGAAGCCCTCTCCGGATGCGGCTCCAGCAAATCAAACTTAACTTGCGCATGGGCCTTTCAGGTCCTCAGGTGTTTCAAACCAATCTAGGCTGGCCATGTTGGCTGGCAACTGCGCAAGGCTCAGAGCAATTCGTAGCATTCACGGGTCAAGTAGTGGCCCTCGTGGGCTGTACAACTGGTGAGTTGTGTATGGGCAGGTAGCGGGTGTGCAGCCCCGTAATCTCGATGCTTGCATGGGCCGTGACGCTTGGGGAGGTAGGCCTGTGTGCCAATAACCTTTTGCATTACTATGACGAACGAATATAATTCTCAACATGCATGAAGCCCAAACCCTTCTGCCTAACATATGCGCGCATGCCAGAGTAGCCATCAGAGGCTTCATTCAATTCTCACAATAGTGGGATCTGGGGATGCAGAGCGCGTGCGTGTGTTCTGGCCCGCCTGCATGCCTTGATCTTTGCTGCTTCGGATGTGGGGTCGATCGATGGACCGTGCCGCCGCACCTGGGCGTGCTGAGGACATTACCGTAAAGGTTGCTGCAGGGGCACTCTTGAGATGGGATGGCAAGATGAGAAGCGTAGGCAGCGCCGCCGTGGGTGGGCAGAAGAGCTGAAGAGGGCGGGCGGGTGGAGGAAGTGGGGCCAGGCCGAAGGTGTAACATGCAGTCAGGGGTACGCCCATGAACGGGTATGGAGAGGCAGCATTACCCTGAACATGTGGGACAATGGGACTCGGAAGGTTGGCGTCGGGCCCAGTCCACCATGAGGGTACGGCAGCGCAAGCGACCCCAGCGGCAGCACACAAGCGAGCCTTGAGACTCTCCGACGTGGCACACTGATGACACTTTAGCCTTTGGAACGGCACCGTTCGCTCGCGTGGCCATTCCTGGCCGCTACCGGTGAAGCTTGCTGACTGCACGCCGCCGTTGTCTTCCTGCCTCGTGTGCTCCCGACCTAGAGCCCGTCATTGGCGCAATGTTGCCGGCCGTACTGCGCGTACGGTGCGGCAGTCGTGAAGTCTGGAGTCGCAGTGGTTGCGCGACAACACAGTTGCCACAGTGTTTCCCCTCCGTTGTGTAGTGAGTGCGCTTAACGACACGTCACTAAACTCCAGCGCGCCGTAGCTGAGGCGTACTGTCCTGGCGACGCACGTCCTCTTACTGTATAAGTACGCTTGCAGGGCTTCCGAAGACACTTCCGAAACATGTGCAAGGCATTAGGCTCCATTTTGCTTTTAGCGGTCACTCTGGCCCGCTTTGGCCTGCCGGTGGCCTATGCGGACACGGTGAGGAGCATCGCGACCGCGGAGGAGCTTGCGGCCGCCCTTCTGGACAACAGCGTCTCTGTGGCGCGTATAGATGCCCGGCATGTGAGTCGTGGAAGCCGGGGCGGGTGGGCTGTCGCGCTTCATCTTGCTTGCAATTGCAGTAAGGCTCACCCACGAGGCACGCCGCCCCACACACGTGTACATCTAGCTGGTGTGACACCAACCTTAAGGCCGGTGGGCTCTACGTCGTGCGTGCGCTCGACGGTTCGAGCTGGTACGACACGCAGCTGTGTCCCCTCAGCCGCCTCAGCCCCTCTTGGCCTGTACCCCGCCCAGCCTCGGCCCCTCTCCGCCTGTACCCCGCGGTCCCCGCCCCGTCGCCCCGCCAGCCTGTGCAAGTTCCGTCCCCTTGAGCTAGGATGACATCCCACCACGCACCCCTGCCAGCATCCCAGCTTCCCTTCTTCCCGCCAACCGCCTTTCTCTTTAAGCGCTTCGTGCACCCAAGCTGCATCCCGTCAACACGAGTCACGATACACCCAGCTCGCCTCGCCCCGCCGCCCCAGCCCCAGACCTGCCTCATGCCCAGCCAGGTCCCCAGCTTTTGAAGCCCCATGTCTTGCACCCAGCCCAGCTCACACCCCCGCACCACTCCCGCAGATTGACCTCAGTGACGCCGCCTTCCTCGCGTGGGACAACAGCACCTTCCCCTTCCTCCGCACCGCCAACATCACCATCCTGGGGAACACCGACCTGCCCGAGTGGCCGCTGCTGCAGCTCCGGGCAAAGAAGAAGGTACGGGGGGGTGGGCGGGGGGTAGGTAGGGGCGAGGGGGGGGGCCGAGGGGGGACGGAGGCCAAAGTGGAAGCGGGGATGCGCACGTGCGTCCGCTGCCGTACCGCGTGCCTACCCACGCAAAACGTCTATCATCTGAACCCCCGCAATACCCCGCCCGTGACGCCGCTTGCTATTTCCGTCCCCCCATGTAACTGCCACATGCTCATTCGCAGCTTATGCTGGCCGATCACGTGCACTTCACGCTGCGCTGGCTGTACATTTACCGCTGGCGAAATGACAACTTTGTGCGGGTGCGGGAGCAGGGAGAGGGGCGGCGGGGATCATGAAGTCAATGCTCCGAACCCTGGGGCGGTGCCGCGGTGATGCTGGTCAGGGATTCTCCCTGGGAAGTAACAACTGATGAGCGGCCCCGCCGACCCCTGCGTGTCCGCCCGCCCCGCAGCTGCCCGGATGGGACACGCTGGCGCCCAGCAAGCCAGGTGCGCAGCGGGGCCCAGCCAGGCTCCCGCCGCCGCCTACCGTGGGGCCCGGCAGCATGGGACCGGGCAAGAGATGTTTAGGGATTTGTGCTGTATGGCCTGTGGGAACGGTCGCACGCCCGGCTAGGTGCTGGTGTACGCACCTGCCGTACGCGGGGGTTGTGTTGTGCTGCTGCAGAAAACTGGTATCCTCGGATGTCAGAACCAGTGCGGTAGGTGCTGGTGTACGCACCTGCCGTACGCGGGGGTTGTGTTGTGCTGCTGCAGAAAACTGGTATCCTCGAATGTCAGAACCAGTGCGGACGTCGCACAACATACGCACCCCTCTAGGAGCAAACGTCCTCGGTCGCCAGATGACCGTAAGGGATCGTTAAATCGCTTCGTCGATGGCCGCATTGTGTCGCAGGGCCCGCCACCTCCCGCCATAAACACCAGCATGCTGCGATCGGATCTGCGACTACCGTCCCGCTACCATTTGTTGTGCTGCTGCAGAAAACTGGTATCCTCGGATATCAGAACCAGTGCGGACGTCGCACAACAGTTGGGGGTGGCCGGGCTGCAGAGGGCCTTGAATGCGCGGGCACTGTCAGGCCAGGTCTGGGCAAGCAGTCACACTTCTGCGCATTCCGCACCCCCGTGCTCGTCCTCGCTGCGCGTGCAGGCAGTGTAGGCGTTTGGGTTACGGCAGACCAAGTGGGCTGCGTAACAGGTGCGCATGTGACTCGAGTCATCACCGCTCGCGCACCACGCCGTACATACATTGCGTCATGCTGCTCCGGTAGTTTGAACGTCTAGCGATGCTGCCGCCCCTTTCCCCTTGCCGCCACGCAGACGTGTGCTACCCCCTGGTGAGCTTTGGGCAGCTGGACCCCATGCAATAGCACGGCCGGAGGGTGCGGCCAAGAGGATTGGCCGGTGGTGGCTGGGGCGTTGATTCTGCCCCGCCCCCTTATCCCCCAAGCGGGGTACGCACGAGTTCGCCCGTCGCGTAGCTATTACTACTATACTAGCACGGCCGGTGGCTGGTAGCGGCTCGGGAAATGTATGAGGGGTGTGCCCGCTGCATGCGTGGAGTAGTTGGTTGGTGGACCTACCTGAGGAAAACGCTCTGCGAGGCCCCGCCGTTCCATCCGGCAGGCGGAGGCCCTTCGCAAACGGAGCATCCACAAGACCACAACCCATGCTGCTGACCTGGTATCCACCTCGTCGCTACCACCGCCCCGGTACCCCCACGCAGCCTATCATGGGTGCCAACTATGGAGCCGTGGAGCGACCCGCCTCGGTCCCGGGGGTGCAGACCTACACCCTGGGGCTGCCGCAGACCGGCTGCGTCAACGACTCATCCGTGTGAGTGGCACGCAGGTTCAGCATGCATGGGTCCGGGTCGATAGGATGTGTGCTGCAAATGCGGGGGCCGTGGCAGCACGCAGCCGGTAGGCACATGTGCCATATGCCATGTGGCATGTGCTTGATCTCTCCGTTGCAGTCTCAAGAATCGATGCTGGTCAGACTTTAGCATGATTAATGACGTCATCTTTGTTGGGTACGACAACGACCTCGCGGGTGGGTCAGGCGTGGGGACTTGGGCTGCCGCGGGTTTGGGGCTGGCGGGGGGCCATCGGCGCGACTACTAAGAGGCAAGGGGGCAAGCAGGCGTGAGGGCTGTCTCGACCACAAGTGTAAGCGGTCAATCACTGGCGCTGGCGCTCTAGAGCTAGCGACATGGCGACATGGTCGCGCTCAGCGGGGGCGGTACCGCTGCCAGGCGCAGCTTAAACCCGCCCCCGCCCGCCCCTCTTCCGGCGCTGCATGAGCAATGTCCTGTGACAAGCGCTGCTGTCACTGCCCTTCTCCCGTGCGCCTTCCAGGAAAGCCCGTGCCGAACAACTACCTCCTCAACATCTCGCACACCCAGCAGGTGAGGGGGTCCAGCAGGCAGGCGAAACACAGGGGCAAACACGCACGGCGCGTAGACACTTTGCAACACCCGTGTTTTCTTCGTCGTACCGTCTGCGCAGCTGTGCCGCAGCATGCTGGACGCCGAGTGCCTCAAGGTCAACCAACCCATCGGTGAGTTGGCGCATGACGTCCGTCCGGACTCCTAGATCGGATCCGAATCGGGAAAGGGGTCCCGTCCGTCCACCCAATGCCTTCAACTACCTCAACCCCCTAGCTATTTCCTACCTGCCCCCACTCCCTGGCGCCCCCCGGCGGCCCCCCGCCCACACGCTCCCTGGCCTCACACTTCCCCCCACCCACGCTGCAGCGTGCATGCTGGTGGCGATGCGGGGCGCAATCCTGTCAGCCCCTGTGACGAGCTGGCTCGCGCCGTCCCCGGCTGCCAACGCCACGTTATCGGCTCCAACCGCCAGCCCCGCCGCCCTAACGGGGCCGTCGGGCGCTGCACCTCAGACCGACACCGAGGGAGGCGGCGGCGGTGAAGATAACACCACGGCTATCATTGTTGGGAGCGTCGTGGGAGGTGCGTTGGGGTGGTTGTGGGGCCGCATGTTCGGCCACGCACTCCAGGACCCAGCGCTCCCCGCGCTTTTCCGTCCGCAGGCGTCGCCTTCCTGGCGATCGTGGCTGGCGTGGCGGCGTGGGCGCTGCACCGGCGGAAGCGAGGGCCGTCGCAGGACGCGGCTGCATGCGCCCTCAGCACCCCAACATCGTGCGGGTCCTGGCCGCGTGCCTGGCGCCCCCCCGGCCATGCCTCGTGCTGGAGCTGTGCGAGACCTCCCTGGACAAACTGCTGTACGGCAAGATCCAGGGACCGGGGGGGAGCGGCCCGCTGCCACTGCCACTGGTGGGTGCCGGGCGGCGGGAGGGTCAGCCAGGGGATACCAAGGGCTTTGTTGGGGCAGGTTGGGATTCGGGGCAGCATGCCAAGCACGTGTCGCGTTTTGCTCACCACTTTGCTGCTGTGATTCGCCAGGTCCTGCACATTGCCGGCGAGGTGGCCAAGGGTCTTGACTACCTGGTAAGCGAGGCCAGAAGCCGGGAGCGTAGGCCCCCACGCGCCTGTCCCCCCCGTCCCGCCACGCCACGCGCTGCCCCGCCCCGTCCCAACCCGCCCTGCCCCCTCAGCACCCAACCGTAATTCACCGAGACCTCAAGCCCGCCAACGTCCTCCTCAATGAGCCCTTCAGCGCCAGGCCCGTGGTCAAGCTGTCGGACTTTGTGAGTTCCGCACCATTTCAAGGGGCAGGATCTAGGGTGGGAAGATGACTGACGTTGAATCCCACTATCCCAGAGCCTCCCGTCCAACCCATTCAACGTCGATGCCTGATGCCCATTCCTGGACACAGGGGGTGTCCCGAATCCGAGCATCAGTGCTGGTTACCGAGACCCCGGAGGCAGGCACGGTGAGCGTGTAGGGTGTCATCAATATCGTTAGCATGTGCCGTACGCCGTACTGCGAGCTCAGTAGTTTCTGCATGCAACCCAGATCTCAACCAAGGATCCTCACCCCGGCTGCCCCCTTTGCTACCTCAGGCCGCCTATCTCGCGCCGGTGAGTGATAATATTGAGCGACCCAAACGATCAGAAACGTTTCGGGGTCACCGCAGCCCCTGGTCGGGCATGTTCTGCTTGGGGAGGGCCCGTGTCACAGGGACAGAACTCCACGCACGGAGGCGAAATCAAGGCCCCAACCTGGGCGTGCGGGGCATGCTACTGACTTGCAAGGAATATGGCCCGGCTCCGACCAAACTGCCACCGCTAGGCCTCTCTCAATCATCACACTGCCGCCCCCTACCCCTCAGCCTAAGCATACATTTGCCGACGCCCGGGGCCCGCAGGAGTGTTTTGACATCAACAACGTGGTGCTCACCCACCAGGTGCGCGGGGTGGTGCAACGGGCATAATACCTGTTGTTATCACAGGCGGGGAGGGCACCTAACGGTTGTCTATGATAACCCACCAGTGGCATGGCATAGAACTCTAGGGCCAGTCAAGCGGGTACCATAGGTGGGGATTGCTTGCCCATCATTTATGGTGGGCGGGGCGGCGGGGCGGGCACCCACCGGCATGGCTTGGAGCTCAGGGCCAGTCGAGCGAGCGGAGGAGGACTCCAAGCCCACATCGCAGCCAGTTTCCTGCATTATCGCGTTACGCACTCCATCCCGCCGCTGGCGCAATGGTCTAACCCGCATGCAGGCGGACATGTACTCGTTCGGCGTCCTGCTGTGGGAGATGCTTGCGGGATCAACCCCCTGGCCTGGCCTTAACCCCGTGAGTGCCGCAAAATTGCACGACCCACGTGCGGCCCGCCGCTACCAGATGCCGTACTGAGCTGCCGCGCGGCCAAGAGCGCAGCTGGCATAGGCTGACACAGGAGTGTTCGATGAGTACGCTCAGGGGAGAGCGGGCGGATTGTGAGGCTCGGCTGTGGGGTGGCTACTCGCCCAGACGCCGACGGCGGAGCTTCCCCGGTGGCGGCCGACCCCGCTTCTATATCCTTCCACATCGACCTCCATGCCGTACCTCATGCAGGTGGCCATTGCCGTACACGTGACCATGAACGGATCGCGCCTGCCGATGCCCCCGCCCTCGGGTGCCCTGAACGCCGAGGCCGAGGCCGCCGCGCGCTGGCCTCCCAAGCTCACAAGACTCATCAGAGCGTGCTGGGAGAAGGTCAGTGCGGGGACGGACGTGCGCGGTGGGCATGGAGAGCGTCGGGAAAGACAAGAAGGGGGGCGGACGTGTGGTTGAGCTAAGCCCGTTGCGTGTGTACAACAGCGTCCCGGCACAATCTAGACCTACCGCTTCAGACGTCGATTCCGACGTAGCCCTGACCCGTGTATATTTGGCCCCGCTTTGAACCTGTTCCTCCAGGACCCCCGGCGCCGGCCCGCAGCGGCTGAGGTGGTCAAGCAGCTGGCCCTGGCCGCGGAGGTGAGGAGCGGGGTGGGGGGGTGGGGCAACACAGAGCGGGTGCCTCAAACCTCATCTCCCCTTGCAACAACACTCCTTCCGTCAGCACCGCGGTCCTGCCCGCCGCTCACTCTGCCCGTGCCTCATGCCCCAGGCCCTGGAGTCTGGGGCGCTGGTGACTGCGAACCTCACCAGCGGCGACTTCAGAAGCCCCTGATGAGTTCCCCATCATGTTGGTGCACGAACAGGAGGTGCTCGAAGCGACTCTGCAAGATCGGACGCCATATTGTCGTACCGTGGCGTGAGAGGCGCGTACCAAGCTCGAGCTCGTCAGACGCGGTGCACTTGAAGCCCTCTCCGGATGCGGCTCCAGCAAATCAAACTTAACTTGCGCATGGGCCTTTCAGGTCCTCAGGTGTTTCAAACCAATCTAGGCTGGCCATGTTGGCTGGCAACTGCGCAAGGCTCAGAGCAATTCGTAGCATTCACGGGTCAAGTAGTGGCCCTCGTGGGCTGTACAACTGGTGAGTTGTGTATGGGCAGGTAGCGGGTGTGCAGCCCCGTAATCTCGATGCTTGCATGGGCCGTGACGCTTGGGGAGGTAGGCCTGTGTGCCAATAACCTTTTGCATTACTATGACGAACGAATATAATTCTCAACATGCATGAAGCCCAAACCCTTCTGCCTAACATATGCGCGCATGCCAGAGTAGCCATCAGAGGCTTCATTCAATTCTCACAATAATGGGATCTGGGGATGCAGAGCGCGTGCGTGTGTTCTGGCCCGCCTGCATGCCTTGATCTTTGCTGCTTCGGATGTGGGGTCGATCGATGGACCGTGCCGCCGCACCTGGGCGTGCTGAGGACATTACCGTAAAGGTTGCTGCAGGGGCACTCTTGAGATGGGATGGCAAGATGAGAAGCGTAGGCAGCGCCGCCGTGGGTGGGCAGAAGAGCTGAAGAGGGCGGGCGGGTGGAGGAAGTGGGGCCAGGCCGAAGGTGTAACATGCAGTCAGGGGTACGCCCATGAACGGGTATGGAGAGGCAGCATTACCCTGAACATGTGGGACAATGGGACTCGGAAGGTTGGCGTCGGGCCCAGTCCACCATGAGGGTACGGCAGCGCAAGCGACCCCAGCGGCAGCACACAAGCGAGCCTTGAGACTCTCCGACGTGGCACACTGATGACACTTTAGCCTTTGGAACGGCACCGTTCGCTCGCGTGGCCATTCCTGGCCGCTACCGGTGAAGCTTGCTGACTGCACGCCGCCGTTGTCTTCCTGCCTCGTGTGCTCCCGACCTAGAGCCCGTCATTGGCGCAATGTTGCCGGCCGTACTGCGCGTACGGTGCGGCAGTCGTGAAGTCTGGAGTCGCAGTGGTTGCGCGACAACACAGTTGCCACAGTGTTTCCCCTCCGTTGTGTAGTGAGTGCGCTTAACGACACGTCACTAAACTCCAGCGCGCCGTAGCTGAGGCGTACTGTCCTGGCGACGCACGTCCTCTTACTGTATAAGTACGCTTGCAGGGCTTCCGAAGACACTTCCGAAACATGTGCAAGGCATTAGGCTCCATTTTGCTTTTAGCGGTCACTCTGGCCCGCTTTGGCCTGCCGGTGGCCTATGCGGACACGGTGAGGAGCATCGCGACCGCGGAGGAGCTTGCGGCCGCCCTTCTGGACAACAGCGTCTCTGTGGCGCGTATAGATGCCCGGCATGTGAGTCGTGGAAGCCGGGGCGGGTGGGCTGTCGCGCTTCATCTTGCTTGCAATTGCAGTAAGGCTCACCCACGAGGCACGCCGCCCCACACACGTGTACATCTAGCTGGTGTGACACCAACCTTAAGGCCGGTGGGCTCTACGTCGTGCGTGCGCTCGACGGTTCGAGCTGGTACGACACGCAGCTGTGTCCCCTCAGCCGCCTCAGCCCCTCTTGGCCTGTACCCCGCCCAGCCTCGGCCCCTCTCCGCCTGTACCCCGCGGTCCCCGCCCCGTCGCCCCGCCAGCCTGTGCAAGTTCCGTCCCCTTGAGCTAGGATGACATCCCACCACGCACCCCTGCCAGCATCCCAGCTTCCCTTCTTCCCGCCAACCGCCTTTCTCTTTAAGCGCTTCGTGCACCCAAGCTGCATCCCGTCAACACGAGTCACGATACACCCAGCTCGCCTCGCCCCGCCGCCCCAGCCCCAGACCTGCCTCATGCCCAGCCAGGTCCCCAGCTTTTGAAGCCCCATGTCTTGCACCCAGCCCAGCTCACACCCCCGCACCACTCCCGCAGATTGACCTCAGTGACGCCGCCTTCCTCGCGTGGGACAACAGCACCTTCCCCTTCCTCCGCACCGCCAACATCACCATCCTGGGGAACACCGACCTGCCCGAGTGGCCGCTGCTGCAGCTCCGGGCAAAGAAGAAGGTACGGGGGGGTGGGCGGGGGGTAGGTAGGGGCGAGGGGGGGGGCCGAGGGGGGACGGAGGCCAAAGTGGAAGCGGGGATGCGCACGTGCGTCCGCTGCCGTACCGCGTGCCTACCCACGCAAAACGTCTATCATCTGAACCCCCGCAATACCCCGCCCGTGACGCCGCTTGCTATTTCCGTCCCCCCATGTAACTGCCACATGCTCATTCGCAGCTTATGCTGGCCGATCACGTGCACTTCACGCTGCGCTGGCTGTACATTTACCGCTGGCGAAATGACAACTTTGTGCGGGTGCGGGAGCAGGGAGAGGGGCGGCGGGGATCATGAAGTCAATGCTCCGAACCCTGGGGCGGTGCCGCGGTGATGCTGGTCAGGGATTCTCCCTGGGAAGTAACAACTGATGAGCGGCCCCGCCGACCCCTGCGTGTCCGCCCGCCCCGCAGCTGCCCGGATGGGACACGCTGGCGCCCAGCAAGCCAGGTGCGCAGCGGGGCCCAGCCAGGCTCCCGCCGCCGCCTACCGTGGGGCCCGGCAGCATGGGACCGGGCAAGAGATGTTTAGGGATTTGTGCTGTATGGCCTGTGGGAACGGTCGCACGCCCGGCTAGGTGCTGGTGTACGCACCTGCCGTACGCGGGGGTTGTGTTGTGCTGCTGCAGAAAACTGGTATCCTCGGATGTCAGAACCAGTGCGGTAGGTGCTGGTGTACGCACCTGCCGTACGCGGGGGTTGTGTTGTGCTGCTGCAGAAAACTGGTATCCTCGAATGTCAGAACCAGTGCGGACGTCGCACAACATACGCACCCCTCTAGGAGCAAACGTCCTCGGTCGCCAGATGACCGTAAGGGATCGTTAAATCGCTTCGTCGATGGCCGCATTGTGTCGCAGGGCCCGCCACCTCCCGCCATAAACACCAGCATGCTGCGATCGGATCTGCGACTACCGTCCCGCTACCATTTGTTGTGCTGCTGCAGAAAACTGGTATCCTCGGATATCAGAACCAGTGCGGACGTCGCACAACAGTTGGGGGTGGCCGGGCTGCAGAGGGCCTTGAATGCGCGGGCACTGTCAGGCCAGGTCTGGGCAAGCAGTCACACTTCTGCGCATTCCGCACCCCCGTGCTCGTCCTCGCTGCGCGTGCAGGCAGTGTAGGCGTTTGGGTTACGGCAGACCAAGTGGGCTGCGTAACAGGTGCGCATGTGACTCGAGTCATCACCGCTCGCGCACCACGCCGTACATACATTGCGTCATGCTGCTCCGGTAGTTTGAACGTCTAGCGATGCTGCCGCCCCTTTCCCCTTGCCGCCACGCAGACGTGTGCTACCCCCTGGTGAGCTTTGGGCAGCTGGACCCCATGCAATAGCACGGCCGGAGGGTGCGGCCAAGAGGATTGGCCGGTGGTGGCTGGGGCGTTGATTCTGCCCCGCCCCCTTATCCCCCAAGCGGGGTACGCACGAGTTCGCCCGTCGCGTAGCTATTACTACTATACTAGCACGGCCGGTGGCTGGTAGCGGCTCGGGAAATGTATGAGGGGTGTGCCCGCTGCATGCGTGGAGTAGTTGGTTGGTGGACCTACCTGAGGAAAACGCTCTGCGAGGCCCCGCCGTTCCATCCGGCAGGCGGAGGCCCTTCGCAAACGGAGCATCCACAAGACCACAACCCATGCTGCTGACCTGGCATCCACCTCGTCGCTACCACCGCCCCGGTACCCCCACGCAGCCTATCATGGGTGCCAACTATGGAGCCGTGGAGCGACCCGCCTCGGTCCCGGGGGTGCAGACCTACACCCTGGGGCTGCCGCAGACCGGCTGCGTCAACGACTCATCCGTGTGAGTGGCACGCAGGTTCAGCATGCATGGGTCCGGGTCGATAGGATGTGTGCTGCAAATGCGAGGGCCGTGGCAGCACGCAGCCGGTAGGCACATGTGCCATATGCCATGTGGCATGTGCTTGATCTCTCCGTTGCAGTCTCAAGAATCGATGCTGGTCAGACTTTAGCATGATTAATGACGTCATCTTTGTTGGGTACGACAACGACCTCGCGGGTGGGTCAGGCGTGGGGACTTGGGCTGCCGCGGGTTTGGGGCTGGCGGGGGGCCATCGGCGCGACTACTAAGAGGCAAGGGGGCAAGCAGGCGTGAGGGCTGTCTCGACCACAAGTGTAAGCGGTCAATCACTGGCGCTGGCGCTCTAGAGCTAGCGACATGGCGACATGGTCGCGCTCAGCGGGGGCGGTACCGCTGCCAGGCGCAGCTTAAACCCGCCCCCGCCCGCCCCTCTTCCGGCGCTGCATGAGCAATGTCCTGTGACAAGCGCTGCTGTCACTGCCCTTCTCCCGTGCGCCTTCCAGGAAAGCCCGTGCCCAACAACTACCTCCTCAACATCTCGCACACCCAGCAGGTGAGGGGGTCCAGCAGGCAGGCGAAACACAGGGGCAAACACGCGCGCACGGTGCGTTGGCGCGGCTCAACGCCCGTGTTGTTTTCTTGTCGTACCGTCTGCGCAGCTGTGCCGCAGCATGCTCGACGCCGAGTGCCTCAAGGTCAACCAACCCATCGGTGAGTTGGCGCATGACGTCTGGACTCGTAGATCGGATTCAACTCAGGAAGTGGGGTCCCGTACCTCCACCCAACGTTCGCAACCCCCTAGCTATTTCCTACCTGCCCCCACTCCCTTGCGCCCCCCGGCGGCCCCCCGCCCACACGCTCCCTGGTTTCACACTTCCCCCTACCTACGCCTGCAGCGTGCATGCTGGTGGCGATGCGGGGCGCTATCCTGTCAGCCCCTGTGACGAGCTGGCTCGCGCCGTCCCCGGCCGCCAACGCCACGTCATCGGCTCCAACCGCCAGCCCCGCCGCCCTCACGGGGCCGTCGGGCGCTGCACCTCAGACCGACACCGGGGGAGGCGGCGGCGGTGTAGGAGAGAACACCAAGGCTGTCATTGTTGGGAGCGTCATGGGAGGTGCGTTGGGGTGGTTGTGGGGCCGCGTGTTCGGTCACGCACTCAGCGCTGCCCACGCTTTTCCGTCCGCAGGCGTCGCCTTCCTGGCGATCGTGGCTGGCGTGGCGGCATGGGCGCTGCACCGGCGGAAGCGAGGGCCGTCACAGGACGCGGCTGCCGCCAATTCCGCCGCCGAGTCCAAGGGCACAGACCGGAGCCAGAGCGGCGCTGCCAAATGCGGGTGGGAGGCGCGAGGAGGAGGGCACGAGGGGCAGCGTCATCGGCGAGGGAAGCGGGCGCAAAAACCAAAAAACACCCCGAGACAGGGTACCCCGCGCAGCCCCGCTAGTCCTTACTCACCTGTAAGCCTGTGCGCCCTCGCCCGCTCGTCGCCCCTCGCAGCAAGCCGTGGGCGCAACCCGGCAGCGAAGCCACAGGCAGCGGCAGCGGCGACAGCGACGGCGGCGGGCCACATGCCCTCGCCGCCGATCACGTGAGCGTGCGCGTGGCGCCCGCCGCATCCTGCGTGTACGCTGCCGCGGCGCCATCGATCATGACCATCCCGACCTCTGTCATTACGGGCACCACGCCTCTCCGCGCGGACCTGCAGTTCTGCTCACCGGTAGGTATCGCCTGGCCTGAAAGTTAGCTGCCCGGCGCGAAAATAGCATGTTGGGAACGCGGTCGCACCCCCTCGCCCCCTGAGCCTGAGGAGCAGATATCCTTTTCAACTTACACTGTTGAGCCTAAATCGAGGAATTTACGTCAAGTTTGCGCGCACCTCTTTATGCAGATGCCTGCGGTGCCGCCGACTTCGGTCAAACCCCGCCGCTCAAACCCGGACCGAGCGCAGTGTGGGTGAGTAATTCCTAAGAGCTCATAACCTTTATGAGGAAATATAGTTGCTGCACTTGGCCGCGGGCGGGTTGGCGTGGACATCTGTATCACACCGCGTCCATCCTCCGCCCATGCCCATGTCACATCGTAGTGCCGTAGGCCTGCGACATTGCCCAGCATTCCAGGGATCAGCCCATTTCCAGCTTCGAGGAAGCTGACATGCCCGAAGGTGTTAACGCTCGCTCGGGGCCTGGACCACTCGTCATCACTTGGCACGTGTCATAGCCCGCTCTGATGTATGGGGACCGAGCGGCAGCGTCAGAAGCCGACCTAGATAAACACGCATGTTCTGCATCGTACGCGAACAACCCCGCCAGCAGGCCCTGCCGGGACCGGGTCCACACACCCACAACCCCACGCGCCCACGCACGTCGCATCCTACCTCGCAGGCACAGTCGTCTGCGCCTAAAGAAGTCCGCTAGGTCCTACCATCGCAATACTATGTAAAGCTGGCACCTCCTGCTGCTCGGCCTACACCAGCCGGCGCCAACCGATCCCCGCATTTGGGGCAACGGCCCCCAAATGGCAATGCCATCCTCCTCTTGCCCTAGTGCCAGTCCATGCTGCGCTCAAACTTCATGCGTGGCCCGGTCTGCATGGCATTGCAATCTTCAGGGCCCCGCCTGCCCACTCCGCGCCTCTCCACTCCTGACCAGCACCTAGAGTCCCACCCACGTCTGCCGTCCAGCCTCTCACCCCGCCAGCCCCGCCGCTTCCTCCCGCCCCAGCCCCAGCTCTCAATCCATGCCAGGCACACGGGTGTCATGCCACGGCACCTTCGATCCGAATTCAGATCCAGATCTATGTACAAGCCCCGCCGCCAGCAGCGCCGCCGCGCGCCCGGCCGCCGCAGTCCACCGCCAGGCCGCCGGCGGTCACGGGCCAGCGCTGCACGCGCGACGACGCGGAATACGAAGCGACGAAGCGAGGGGCGGGGCCGCAAAGTGCGCGCTCCGGGCAGTGGGGGCAGTATGGCGCTGAAGGGCGGGAAGCCCGGGCCCGGCGGGAGCAGGCGGCGGGGGTCTGACGGCACTGGGGCGGGGGCGGCCCCTGACGCCGACACACGCGCCGCGGGGTCGCCGTCCGAGTCGGACGGCGCTGGGGCATTCTCGGACGGGCCCCACGCGGCGGGCTGGAGGTGGAAAATCGGCAGGAGCTGTGTTGTACGACGTTGGCCACGCACGGCCTGCAGGGCCCATGTAGCCCATGTGGAAGGGCAGCGCAGCCTTCAAGGGTGGGAGAAGATGACGGGGCCAGAATGAGGTCAAGATCAGCGCAGCAGCAAACAGGTGGTAAGGCTGACGATAGGGAAAGAGTGTGGCAGGGCCGTGCCGCTTGGCCCGAAGGTCTATCTAGCTATAGCTGTTAGCCAACAGGCCGGCCTGCAGACTTTGAACGAGGCCATGATTACTGGAGATTGTCAAGGGGGCGGCTTGCATTGATTGGGGGTTGCGGAAGCACCCTGTTGTCATTGCCTCAAGGCTTTGCGTCTCGGCGCCGGCTTCGGCCGAGGCTGGGGCTTCGGTGGCGGCGGTGAGAGCGGGCGCTTGCGTGGCTTGCCTGCTGGGGGTAGGGTAAGGTGTGGGGGTGGAGGGGCCAAGGGACATTGTTGCCACCTGCTGATGCCGATGCGTGGGTGGCTTGACTCGTGGGCGCGTCAGCCGGCGCGCCGAGAGCTTATTACCTGCTGCTGGGGGCCATCGTGGTCGGTCTGGGACGGCGGTCCTCTCAGGTGGCGGCGCAGTGATGTTGCGGCTGACTTTAATAATCCCAATATGAACCTCTGGCAATTCCACTAGGGGCAGGTTCGCCACGGGATTGATGCAGTCCTGGTCGAGCGCATTGGACACGATGCATAGCCGCACGGAGGCCGTCGTCCCGTCCTCTGCTGCTGGGGTCGTGCCGTCGAACCAGACCTTGAGGTAGGGGCCTGATGGGGCAGGGCAGAAGCAGACATTACCATGCCGCCGCAACCCCAATGGCTCGCCCCCACCCTGGCCCCTCCCCGCGTCCCCACCCACCCCGGCCACTCCTCGCGCCGCCACCCACCCAATCACCTGCCCACCCACCCACCCATGTCCCCCAATGCCGCGGCGACCCCTGCGTTTGGCTGAGTAGCTGCGCCCCAGTACGCGGGTTGCGGCATGGTATTAAGGACCTGTCCGCGCACTCCGCTCATCTCATAGAGAGCCAGCTCCCCGCCGCCAGGCTGATCCATGAGCAATGCGCTGACAGCGCCAGGCTCGGCGGTCCTGGCAGGATTCATCGGGGCGCGACAAGGCAAGATAAGTTGCAAATTTGAGTAAGGCCACACCCGTCACTCGCCTTCTCGCTCAGGCAAGGATCCCACACGGGTTGGGCCGCCGATCCCCCCTGCTTGCCTGTACGCAACCCAAAACACACGCCAGGTTTTGCTGACCCCTCCACCGAGAGGTGATGCCTCGAAGTTTGTGACGTTGATGCGGAGAAGATGATCCGTTCCTGCCGTACCCAGAGCCCGCAGTGTCCTGTGAGGGCGTCGGGGGTACAGCGCTTCTGCTATGGTCCTTTCCTGCTTCCAATCAGCCCGCACCAAGCTGCGTGGACGGTACGTACATACCTCCTTACGGGAAGCCGAGTTGCCGGGTGTGTGGCATTCAGTGTCACATCCAGGTCCCCAGTTGGGGTGTCCAGCCAGTCCAGGAGCCAGAGCTGGGGCGCATTGTAGCAGAGGTCACCGGTCTGTGCGCGCATAGGGTCGTGAAAGGACATGGGTGTCGTTAGCAAGGACTGGACCCATGAGCACATGGGGGATCTCATTCCCTGCTTATGCAAGCGAGATTGGGCTTACACTGGTGGGAACGACAGCATCCATGGCTGTGACCACAGCAGGCCCCAGGTAAGGTGCAGTGCTTCGTGGGACCATGTCAACCAACCCAAAGTTGCGCCCCAGACCACGGATCAGCACCTGTACGACAAGGTATCCACGCAAGCACATGGTAACGGAAGGGACCTTCGTGCGTGCGTGCTGAAAAATGCAAGACCAACCGTTCTCAGCTGAGAGTCTGCGCTGGCACCGGCAATGATCACTCTGCGGCGTGAGTGGAGGGGGGATGGAAGTGGGCACGTGCTCTGCTATCAATCCGATTATGGCTGTAGCAGTTTGTGGTAAGACACTTCAAGTGTCAAGTTGCCCCAGCGGCGCTTCAACGCACCCGCATGTCCCCAACATGCCGCGAAGAGAGTTTCCCCGGCAGTTTAGTTCAGCATACTGGTAGAAGGAGTCTCCAGCCGCACCCGCTGCTTGGAACTCAGCGCAATGGGTGGTGATTGCGCTGAACACGCTCCGTGGCAACAGGAAGACTATGAAGGTGGTCGTCACAAGAAAGGTGCGAAGGCCAACCTGGGAACAATCCCGACAGGACAGGAGAGGGCAGGACGCGAAAGGAAATGCCCTGACCATGCATGAGGGTCAAACACTCATGCATGCCGCTGGGGACACTGTCACTTGGGTACGGGCGGCCTCATGGGTTTGCAAGGGTCCGCTTGATTCGTGTGGGCTTAACCCAACTTACCTCAGACTCGACGAGCGCCTCGAGACTGGCAAGGGTCTGCCCAACGCAGGCGCCCCACGACCCACTCGGGCGCACTTCGCTTGCCACGCCGCGCACCATCTCATCCAGATCCAGGGACAGAGCTGCCTGGAATGGCCATGCACGGCGGAGCATTCAAACTGCTGAAAGAAAGTATCCCAGCAGCTTGAGCCAGCTCGCTCGCCTGCTGTGTGCGGAGCGCAGGCGCCCCCCCTTCGTAGTCAGCCTCCTCCTCCACGTCCAACTGTGTGCGGCCCCTTGAGCAGGTCTGGAAGAATGCCTGCAGCCCATCAGAGGCGTAGCGCCTCCACTGCGCGGCGGGCAGGCGCATGGGGACATATGGTGATGAGCGGAGCGTATGCAAGCACCGGGACAGGGGGAGGGGAGGGGACGGCTTGGTTCCAACCCTCCCCCAGCCCCCCAGCCATGCCCCCCCGCCGCCCGCCCACCTGCTCCTCGTTCACTCCGGGTTCCTCCCCATTTACGGAAACGAACAAAGCCCCCAGCTTGAGGGTTCTCCCGCTGAGCGTGGGGACCACTTCGTTGATCTGGCCCCACACCGGGGTCCAAGGGACGTCCCCGAAGCTCGGCGGCCTGACGACGATGGGAATCACGGCGGCATCCTGCAGCACTGCTGCCTGGCAGGTAACATGGCAGCCTCCTTCAGCAAATGGTGTCGTCGTCAATCTTAGCCTTGCACCTCCGTACACTTCCCGGCGCACCTGGATCAGTATAGGCCTCAGCACTGTGGCATTCTCTCTCGTGTAACCGACAGGAACATAACCCACTGCTGTGACCAAGGCGCCCGCGCGCAGGAAGCCCAAGGACTTGCTGTCGAGGACCCGCAGGTCCAACAACACCAGACCCGCAGCGGTCAGCCGACCTGGGACCCTGATCGGGTCAACCTTCAGGTAAGCGACGGGCGGCACAGTGCCAGAGGCCGGCGTGTCGACCTGCTGAATGCGGCCTGGGGCGGGGGAGGCGAGGGGCGAGCTGGGAGCGAGGGGCCGAACCCACGCGGGAACACGCGCACTCCCGGATTAATGCCTTCTTGTCGCAAGCGCATTTCTCACCAGTGAGGGACACGAGAGCGGTCGCGAAGGCGGGAGGCGACGGTGGACGGCGCTGCAGCGGGGATGGCGGAGCTCCCAACGCAGAGCTTCCTTGCAGCAAGGCGCATAAGCACAGTGTCAAGAATAAGACATTGCGCTGCTGTAGGCGTGTGCTGGCGCTCATGTGGCTGCTTTCTGGGTGAGCAGGGCGTGCGTCGCGTCCGGTATGCTGCGGGGCCCCGCGCAAAGCAGGTTGCTTGCTGCAAGCACTGCTTCTGTACACCGTGCTATCAGTTCATATTTGCTTTATATTTGTTTGTGTTGTCCACCTTGGCTCGACGGCCTTCTATGGGTTTCGGCGCGTGGACTAACTGGGCCCAACCGATAACACCCTTCGATCGCTGTTATCGCTGATATCATTAAGCCGGCCGGCCGGCCTTCCCACTCAGGAGACCTGCGGCGTGCATGTGCGTTCGACTCCTTCGACTGTGGAATGTGTACGGCACAGTCCCCTGCAGTCTGGACCGCGCTAGAATTTTTACCCCGAGCAAGGTTTTCCATGGCAAATGCCCAGCTCCTGCGCTGGGTGCCCAGCGACGCCAGCGTTGCAGGCGGTCCAAACTGAGTCACTGGATCACGCAGGGATCTGCTAATCCGCAAGTATCGTGGACTTGACCACAGATGACCCAGTGGCAATGCCATCCTCCTCTCGCCCTAGTGCCAGTCCATTCAGCTCCTGCTCCATCCAGAACCTTCACGCGTGGCCCGGTCTGCATGGCATGGCAATCGTCAAGGCTCTGCCTGTCCACTCCGCGCCCCTCCACTCCTGTCCCGCACCTAGAGTTCCACCCGCGTCTTCCAGCCTCTCGCTCACCCCGCCAGCCCCGCCGCTTCCTCCCGCCCCAGCCCCAGCTCCCAATCCATGCCAGGCACACGGGTGTCGTGCCAGGGCACCTTCGATCCAGAGTTGGATCCAGATCCAGGTACGAGCCCAGATCCAAGCCCCGCCGCCAGCAGCGCCGCCGCCCGGCCGCCGCAGTCCACCGCCAGGCCGGCGGTCACGGGCCAGCGCTGCGCGCGCGACGCCGCGGAAGACGAAGTGCCGCCGGAAGACGAAGCGGCGCGAGGAGGGCCGCCAGGTGCACCCGGCAGTGGGGGCAGGATGGCGCCGAGGGGCGTGAAACCCGGGCCCGGCGGGAGCAGACGGCGGGGGTCTGACGGCACTGGGGCGGGGGCGGCCGCTGACGCCGACACACGCCCCGTGGTAGAGGCCGGGCCGCCCTCGGCGGGCGCCGACGGGAGGTGTACGGCAGCAGGAGCGTTGTACGTCGTGTCGTACAGCATCAGCCACACGGCGTCTGGGTCCAGGGAGGCCACGGCCTGCAGGGCCCGGGTGGCGGCCTCCGACAGAGCGGGTGGGTGGGAGGCCCCCAGGAAGGGCAGCGCGGCCTGTGGGCGGGCAACAGGACAGTCACAGGAATGAGCGCGGTCCCAGGTGACAGGTTACAGGGAAACAGGGGTTAGATGAGACTGAAGACAAGCCAAGTGCGATCCCCCGCCCCATGCCCCTCACCTGCGCCAGCATCCACGTGAGCGCCCGTACCGCCATCGGCGCCCCCTTGCACCCACACGCCGCCTCCACGCACGCCAGCGCCGCCACCCGCACCCGCGCCACCGCCGCCGGCGCCAGCGCCCCCGCTACGTCCTCGCCGCCCACCACCGCCACCGCGCCGCCGCCGCCGCCGGCCTCTTCCCCGGGCGCCGCCAGGCGCAGCCGCTGGCGCATGCCGGGGCCCCCGGCGGCGGCGGCGGCGGCATCGTCGGTGCCCAGGGACAACAGGCCGGGGGTGTAGGCCGTCCCTGCCGCCAGCAGGCGCTGGAGCACGGGCCAGGCCTCCTGCTGGAAGCGACGCGCTAGGAACGCGCCGCCTGCGTGCGGGGAGGAAGGAAAGGGGCGGACCGGGACCGGGACCGGCGGTGACGCGGCCGGAGGGAGATTGACCCCACCTGCCCCCCTTCCCGTGTCCGAAGCCCCACAATCCCGCATCCCCATAACCAACAGCGCTCGCCTCCGGCCCTCCTCGCAAACAACCCTTGCCAGATGGCAAGACCTGACCCCCACAGGCCCACGCCTCCATACCAAAATACTTGCAATCCTACTGGCCCTGCCCACTGTCAACGCCCCCCTGCCCGCAGCCCCCCAACCTCGTGGCCCACGACATGCGCATCCGCCGCCGCCATCACGTTCGTTACCCCCTAACAGGCCTGTGCCGTCCCCCGCTGAAACCTTTCGGATATCCCTGTCCAAGGTCCCCCACCCGTCACACTCACCGGCCGCCGCCATCACATCCGCCACCGCCGCCAGACCTCGCTCGACGACCGGCGTCCGGGCGTCCCTCAAAGTCGCCATGAGCGGGCCCCACGCCGCCGCCACCGCCGGCAGCAGCTTGGGCGTCTCGGGCCGTACCGGCCGCATACGGCCCTCCAGTCCGCCGTACTCCTCCAGTACGGCAGCCTCCGCCTCAACTGCCGGCGTGGTTTCCGCCAGCGCCGCCAGCGCCGACCGTAGGACTTCCGCCGCCGAAATGGCGGCGCGGAGGTCGGAGGACAGCAGCAGCGGCGTGGCGGCGTCGGCGGCGGCGCCCGCCACGACGGCGGCGGCGTGCAGGCGGCGGAAGCGCCGCTCGGCTTCGTCGAGCTGCGCTGACGTCAGCGTCAGCAGCGGCCGGGCCGCCGCCGCCGCCGAGTCCTTATCCTTGCCGTCGGCGCCGCCGCCAGAGGCGAGGTTCTCGAAGTACCTTCGGACCTCGTCATGACCAGGCTTGCTGCCGCTAGGACTGGTGGACGTGGCATCGTCGACGGCGGCTGCCGCCGCCGCCAGCTCGGCGGCGTCCTCGCGGTCCCGGGCCGCCGCCGCCAGCGCGTTCAGCGCGCCGACGGCGGCGGTGGTGTCGGCGGCGGCGGCGGCGGCCTCGGCGGCGGCGCCCGCTGCCAGCTCCCGCAGCGATGCCAGGTAGGGGTGGGCGTGGTGGGGCGCCCAGTGCCGAGCGAGGATGGTGAGGCCCTGCGAGGCGCAATGGCATGGCAAGAGCGTTCGCTCAGGTGACTTCAAAGAAAGGGCTCGTGTGCCCGTATCCGCTACGACACGTTCCCCTCTCTTGCCCTGCCCTACCCCGCTCCTACCCAGCGCCGGATGCCGCAACTGCGCTTTGACCAACCCCCTCCCCTCCCCTTCCCCTGCCTTGCCTGCGTTCCTTGCCCTGCCCGCCCCAAACCCACCCTCTGCCTACCCCCAGGGCCCGCTGCAGCGGCTCCGCCATGAGCGGCAGCACCCCGATCCCTCCCTCCCCCTCCCCTGCCTAAATGCCCCCTCCATCCCTCCCCCTCCACCCCACCCCCGAAACCCCGCCCCCCTCTCACCCCCAGCGCCCGCTGCAGCGGCTCCGCCATGAGCGGCAGCAGCTGCGGCGCCGCGCCCAGCCCCACGCCGCCCCTCCGCAGCAGCGCCGCCAGCAGCAGGGGCGCCCGCGGGTGGCGGGGCAGGTCCCGCAGCCGCGCGCAGAGGCCGTCCACGACGAAGTCGGCGTTGGCGGAGAGCAGGGCGGGGAGGGAGCCGGCGTAGCCGGCGTGGGCGGCGATCTGGGGGGGGGAAGGGGGGGGAGGGGAAGGTTAGAGCAAAGGAGGGGGGGGAACGGATGGGTTGGTTCGCAAGGGCCGTGTCATTGTGCTGAGGGCAGGGCGGGCAGGGAGCCGGAATAGCCGGCGTGGGCGGCGATCTGGGGGGAGGGGAAGGTGGGGAGGGGTGGGGACGGGAGGGCAGGGATGGGGAGGAGGAGTCAGCGGCCGTGGCATTGGGCAGTGGTTTGCGGAGCATTGACTTGGCTAGCGGTGAGACACGGCTGCCCGGGCTTCACGTGACGGTAGCACATAGACATAGAGCACGCACCGATCTCAACGCGGCGTCCGCCGCCGCCGCCACCGGCGGCGCGGGGTCGCCCAGCATCTCCAGTAGAGGCATCAGCACCGTACGCAGCAGCCGCCCGCGGGAGGCGAACCGTCGCCCGGCGGCCCGAGCCACCGCTCCGATCGCCTCCGCCGCCGACCGCAGCAGCAGTACGTTCTCGCCCAACTGCTGCGCGGTTAGCGGTTGGGCGGAGCGCCGCCGCGCTGCCGCCTCCAGGTCGGGCCGGACGACCTCGTCGTACGACAGCGACGACGGGTGCGAGTGGTGCTGGTGCTGGTGCTGGGGATGGTGGCGGTTGGCGGTTGACGGTTGGGAGGCGGGGTCATTGTGGGTTGGTAACTTGAGGATCTCGGGCCGTACAAGCTCCTCAAGCAGCGTTTGCAGGACCGACTCGAAGGCCGGGTCGGCGGCGGGGAAGGCGGCGGCGGCGGCGGCGGCAGGGCCGGCGGCGGCACCGGCAGAGCCGGTGGCGGCGGGTGTGCCTGCTCCTGGCGTGCCGACCGGAGGGGTACCCGACAGAGTGGAGGCTGGAGAAGCCAGGGTCGCCCCAAGCGGCGGCGTCCAAGCGTTTGACGCGCCAAAGACCACCTCCGCCGCCAGCGTCACCGCCGACGCCGCATCGCACTGCCAGCTCTGGCCGCCAGGCCCCGCCGCCGCCGTTACGTCACCGTCGCCGTCCGCCGCCGCTGCGCCGCCATCACGTAAGCCCCGCTCCGCCACGCGTAGCGCCGCCACCAAATCCTCCACCAGCCGCCGTAACGCATGGCCGCCGCCACCTCCCGTCCCGCCGCCGCCACCGCCACCGCCAGGCCCCGCCGCCGCCGCCGCCGCCGCGGCGGCCGTCACGTCGGCGGCGCGTGCCAGCCAGCCCAGGCTCCTCGCCACTCCCGCCAGCGCGCCGTACGACCGCTGTGACGCCAGGTGCAGCAGCCCCAGCGGCATGCGGGGCAGCTCCGGCGCCGCCAGCGCCGCCGCCGTCGCGTCGGCGGCGCCGCCGCCGCCACCGCCGCCACCGCCGCCACCACCATCACCAACACCAGTGTGACCACCAGAGGCAGCAACGACTGGGGCGTAAGAGCCGGCCTCGTTCCGGAGGTGCAGGATGAGGGGCGCGGCAGTGCGGTCAAAGGCAAAGGCGCGCCGCAGCGCCGCCAACGTCTCCGCCAGTGCCGTCGGGCGCTGCAGCAGCCAGGCAAAGGCCGCCGCTGGCCCCGCCACCAGCAGCGCCGTGGAGAGGCAGCGGCCCGCCAGTACGGCACCGGACTCGCCGGACCGTACAGCGCTCAGCAGCGCCGGCGCCGACGCCATCTCGCCGACCAACTGCTCCAGGCCCGGAATGGTTGGTTGCGACAGCTGGGACGGCAGCTGGGGCGGCGGTTGGGACGGCGGTTGGGGTGCTGGCGAGGGCGCAGCGCCGGCGGCGGCGAGGGTTGGTGACGGCGCCGGCATCGCTGGCGGCGACGGGCTGACGGCGACGGCGACGCCCTGGTCCCGGCCGCCCGCGCCGCCGTCGTCACCGCCATCAACATGACTCACGCCGTTGCCGTACATTTCGTGCTCGTTCAGATCGAGGGCGGGCGGATCCAGCAGTACTGCGTCCGACTGGAGGCCCGCCATGAAGGACTCGAAGTCGGCCTCGAGTGCCGCCAGCGCCGCGGACTTGGCCCCGCCGGCCCCTGCCCCACCATCCCCCGTTCCGGCGGGGACCAACTGCCCCGGCGCCTCGGCTGTGGCGGCCGTAGGTGTGGGCACGGGGGGCGGTGGGGCTGCGGCCAGGGCGGCGTGTTCCGCCAGCCATTGCCTGAGGGGACGCGGGAGGGGCAGCGGGTTGGGCTGCCTGAGCGCCAGACTAAGCACCGCGCCACATGCACCCGACGGAGCATTCGCACGCCCAGACGCCCACCGCAAGGCGGTGACAGGGCTCCACTCGTGTCATCCAAACAGGGCCAACACACGCGACTCACAGATTCAGCCCACCAAACGCACACAGCGCCGCCGCACCTGCAAGGCTCCGACACCGCCGGCCACTCGTCCTGCGCCAACGTCAGCAGCAGCCGCAGCAGCAGCGGCGCGCAGGCGCCCAGCGCCGCCCCGCAGCGGTCCAGCAGCGCAGCCGCGGTGGCGCCAAGGGCGGCGCGTACCGCGGGCCTGGGGTGCGCCGCCAGCGGCGGCAGCGCGCGCGTCAGCAGACCGCAGACGCGGCCCGAGGTTTCTTGAAGCCAGGCGGAGGTACGGTCGATGCGGAGACGCCGGGGCCCGCCGGGGACGCGGGATGGGAAGGAAGGAGCGGAAGAGGAAGGGGAAGGGACGGGAGCGGAGGAGGCGGCGGCTGCGCCGCCGCTGGCGGCGGCGGCGGAGAGGCTGAGCGCCCTGAGCGCGGACAGCGCGTCCTCGGCCCGCGTGATGCCGCCGCCGCCGCCGCCGCCGCCGGCGTCGCTGGTGCCAGCGGCGTGCGTGCTGCCGCCGCCGCCGCCGCCACTGCTGGCGTCGGCGGAGGCGCGGATGTCGGCGGTCGCCTGGTCGGACAGGACCACTGCCAGGGCCTCACGGAGGCAGGCCAGGGCCTCCGAGGTGGCGGCGGCGCCGGGGGGCAGGCTGGGGCCGCTGGCCGAGGCGGCGGTGCCTGGGGACCGCGGGGCACACACACGATGCAACGGCACGGTTTCAGCCCCGAGCACAGGCAAGCTCCATGCTCACCCTGCACCCTGCAGCCACACGAAGAGGCACGGCATGGTCCGGTACGGCATGCCGTACTGGTGCCGTACCTGCCGCCGCCAGCAGCTTGGCCAGGCCCGACAGCAGCCCCGGCAGGAAGAAGGCGGCGGTGGCTGGGTCGGGCAGGGCCGCCAGCAGCAGGCGCAGGGAGCGGACGCAGGCGGCGGTGAGCGCCTTGTTGCCTGGAAGGGGGGGGAGGGGGGGGAGGGGGGGCGTTGGGGGCAGGCAACGGACAGAGGAAGGGGGCAGCGAAGGGATCCGGTAGCCAAGAGGCAACGGGGCGAAGGAGGGGTCGGCGGGTGCAGGCGGGTTGTGCGACAGCGCGGCAAGTGCAAGGGGGCACACCGACGGCCCTGCGCGTTTCTGCCATCCGGAGGGGAAGAGCTTCAACCCTGAGGCCCATGTGGCCATGGGGGGGAGCGTTCCAGCAAACACACCCTCTCCCCCCACCCCCCTGATGCAGGCACTCACCCCTGCGCCCCGCCAGCACCTCGGCCTCGGCCCGCTCCAGGCAGCAGTGCAGCAGGTACCCTGCCAGGGTCGCCCCCGCCTCCCCCACCAGCCCTCCGCCCAGCCCCGACCCCGGCCCCTGCCCCGCCACAGCCTCCGAGTCCGCCCCAAACGCCAGTTGGTACGCTGGCCAGGCCGCCAGCGCGGGCTCATCCGCCGCCGCCGGTCCGGCGGCGGCAGCAGCGGCGGATCCCGGCGCCGCCAGGTGCGTCAGGGCCGCCGCCAGGCAGGCCTGCAGCCCCAGGGCCACCTCCTCTGACGCCGCCAGCGCCGCTGACCCGCCGCCGCCACCTCCGCCGCCGCCGCCGCCGCCGCCAGCCTGACCCTCGCCCTCCGCTGGGGGCTGCTGAGGGCCCGTGTGCTGGGGTCCCAGCTGCGCCAGGGGGGCCAGGCGCTGCAGAATGGAGAGCAGAGCGTCGGGGCCGGTGGAGGGGGACGGGGAGGTGGCGGCGGCGGAGGCGGCGGAGGGGGCGGAGGTGGGGGCGGGCCATTGCTGGAGGAGCCCGCGCAGCGCGGCTGCGGGGCGGCAGCGCGAGGGGAGCGTAAGGGTATGGACCAGGGGAGTTGAGCTGGAGGTTGCAGGACGGCCCAAGGGCACTCCCAAGGACTGTCTGTGTGGCGAGAGGTGAGAGCCCTGTCCCCCCAGAAACGGCGTCCCTTCGCCAAAGCCCGTTCCGGCGCCTGGCCTTGCCCCAGCCCACCCACTAACTTCCTCTCCGTGCTCGCCCCCCAGCCCCCTCCCCCCCTCCCCCCTCCTCCCTACCCTCTCCCCCATGGCCCCACCTACCCATCAGAGCCTCAACCACGCGGTCGCTTCGGCAGGCGGGCGCCACTGGCGGCCCCCCAGCCCCGCCCGCCACCCCTGCTTCCGCCCCCGCTGCAGCTGCCATCTGCGCCTGCTGCGTTGCTTGTGGTTGCGGCTGTGGCTGCGGCTGCGGCTGCGGCTGCCGGCTGGGGAGGACCGAGTCCAGAAGCACGAAGAGAGGGAAGGCCGCATAGTCCCAACACGCCGCCACGCCCGCGGCCGGCAGCTCCGGACTGGGCGCCGCCGCCAGGGCCTCTGCCAGGAGCGTCAGGGCCGGGGCCAAGCGATCTGGCTGGTCCCGTAGGGGCAAGAGTGCTGTTGTTAGGGGTTTGAGGGTGCTGAACGCGATCTGGCGATCGCGCTGTTGCTTCAGGGCCTGTGCGGCGGGATCGGGGCCCAGGCTGGGACCGATGGGGCCCGGCGTGGCGGCGGCGCTGAAGGCATCTGGGTCGGCGGCCGGCAGGGCCGGCGGGCGCTGGGGTTGAGGTGTGGTTGAGGAGGAGGGGGTTGCAGGCCGCGAGCGGCCAGAGGGGTTGAGGAAGCCGCGAGGCGCCCAGCCGTCGGCGCCTTTCCCTGAGGAGGGCATGGCCCCGCCCGCAGAAGGCTCGAGAGTAGCCCGGGGCTCCGCAGCAGAAGTCCAGGCCTCACGCGGGCGTGCCGCAGAGGTATACGCCGATAGCCACGAGTGTGCTGCCCAGCAGCAGCTGGGGAACCGCGAGGTGCTCGCCGAGCGCCAAGTCCATCAGCGCGTTAAACACCAGGCTGCACGCGTTCGCCGCTGGCACAACCACGGAGATGTCACTGGCTCCCAGGAGATATATGAACAGGCCGCTGCCAACCTGGTTGAGCAGCTGCGGAACGATGAAGCTCGGTGTCGCAGCCCAGCAGCCTAGAGCTCTCAGCTTGCTATATTTGCCTGGTTTGAGCTTGTCGATTTTAGCTTGCGCCTTCTTGCTGCCTCTCGCGACGAAAGGGTTGGTCGCGCCCCACAGAACGCCCACCAGCAGTGCTGCGCCAGCGGTGCTCATGACGCGCTAAGTGGCATTGTTATACTTTCGTGGGCTTGCGGTATAGTGCTAGCGCCGCGGGCTGTGGAGACTGGCCCGCATGAGCGATGCAGCGCGCAGATGGCGGGAGAGCCCTCCCCGGCCTGTGCAGTGTGCGTTCTGCCCCCTCCAGCTTCCTCGACGCTTCTGATCGCCTGGCTGAGTCATGATCGTTGAGGGGTGCTTCGGACGCCTTTCGTCGGGTTCCCCGCGGCACTCGTGCCGGCACGTACCCTCAGCGTGGGCGGTGTATCACCTAATGATAGTTGCGCATTACAGACCTCTCGCATAGCATTCCGCCGGCCATAACTCAACCCAACTCTGCTCAACTCAACCCAACGCGCAGTCCCCGAGGCAAGTCGCACGTCCGCCAGATCACCCCAAGCCACCAAAACCACCCGCCCCCACCCTCCGCCTGTTGACATGCTAGCTATTTGTATACAAGCCATATCATGCCATATCTTCCGGAGAGTCACGAACCTACAGCCCAAGGCAGAGACGCATCCGGGGGTGCACCGCGAACTCAATGCAACCGGAAGTTTCACCTTACAATGGCCGCCCCAGGCGCGGTCACTGCAGTTATCATCAGCACAGCATAATGCGATGCGCATGGCAAGCGCCAATCACGGCAACATGCAAACCCGCCAGCCGCCACCCTGCCCCCGCAGCAAGGCACGCTGTATCGGCACGGCCCTTAACACGCCCACAAATGCACGGCCCCTACAGACGATATCTATCCACCCGGTACGTCCATCCTGCCGTACACATGTGTGTACCGGTGCGTCACAGCTCGTGCGCCACGGGGTGCAGTACGACGGCGGGGGCGCTGAAGTTGTCGTTGAGTTCCGCCACCGCCAGTGCCACTGCATCCATCATGGGCTCGGGTCCTGGGGACCACAGGCGGAGGGGTAGGAGTATGAAGACACCAACGAAGCCAAGGTGGCTTGTGGCGTAGGGCGTGGGCCGCATACTACGCCCTACGGGCCCTACAGGCCGCTAAGGTAGGAGTAGGTGCACGGTGTGGTGCGACGGGGAACTGGGGGCTTCCCGACAATGTGTAGGCAATCAGGACCGTGGGCCCGCTCGGGGTGGGGTTGAGGATTGCGGGGTCAGGTTGATGCCGGGACGCATGTATGCATGAATGGGGCCCGTCGCACATCCGCCGAAGCGAGTTGGGGCTCCTGGGATCCTCGTGGGATGGGGCCACGGAGTTCCGAGACAGCTCTACAGCCAGGTAATCCCTCCAGGCCCTCGAGACACTTGGTTGGGTTACGGCACACCTGCACGCACCTCCCGACACCACGGCCGTGCGTCCGCCCGCCGCCCGGACCTCCGCCACGAACCCCCGCACCGCCGCCGCCACGTCCGGGCGGCCGCGGGTGACCGGCACGGCGGTGCCGCTCTCCAGAGCCACCACCTGGCCCCCAGCCACCTGCATGAATGCGAAGCCGGGTGGGCGTTATTTAGTTAGGGTGGATGTGAAGGCGCAGGGATCACGCCAGGAGAACGATGTGCACGCAATGGTGCGGTACAGACACGTGCACGCGGGTGATACAAGCGAGTGTGTGGGCGTGCGAGTGTGGTGAAGGCGCCACGCGCGTCACGTAGGGATCACGCCAGGAGGCTGGAAGTGAAGCGCAAGCGTACGGTGTGCGGTTGGTACGGTACGCGGTACGGAGAGCGTGGGGCGCGGCACGTGCCGGGAAGGCCGCGCAGCGGACGGCGGCCTCGTGCGTGCAACTGGCTTGTGCAGTACACGTGACGACTCACGTAGGCCACAACGGGGAACGCAGAGGCGCCCAGGAAGTCGGGGTTGAAGGGGGCCCGCTTGAAGCGACGCCACAGCCTACAGGCAAAGGATAGATGGACGTAGGGGTGTTCGGGCGGGGCGATACGGTAAACTGTCGAGGGCATGGGCGCAAGAGCGCATGTCAACACTCACAGCAGCGTGGGTTCTGGCGCCTCGGCTCTGCCATGGGGCCCCATCCCCCAAGTGCACTCGCTCGCTTGCACGCAGCTGGTGAAGCCGTGACCTGTTACCTCACGCGCCCCAGGCTAGCTGCGACCCTTTCGATACCCGTGAGACCATGACCCCCTAACCGACGAACGTATGGTCACGATCTGTAGATCTGTAGCTCACCGGGTCAGGTAGGCGGGCCCCAGTACGAACAGCGCGGGCAGCCCCAGGGACTGTACGGACATGACAGACACAGCCACCAGTCCGACCTGCGAGCGGGTGTGGGGTTGGGGTGGGGGTGGGGGGCGTGGGCGGGATGGCGGTAGTTGGGTGTTGGTCGGGGCACCCCATGCGTGACGGACTCCGCCACCAGTCCTAGCTCGGTATCCCGCCCGCGTGTAGAAGCTTGCGGCGCGCCCCAGTTGCATTACCGAAACACGGGCGGACGGGTTCTCTGCACTTGCTGCTCACATAGAGTCAGCACACAGGGGGGGCTGTCGCCAAGCACACGTTCTCGCTCCCCATCCACCCTTGGCTTCCCCTTCCCCCAAGCCTCCCACCCACCCGCCCCGACCTACCCGCCAGTAGCCGTCATGGTAGTAGTTGTTAGTGGACAGGATCTCCACCGCAGCAGCCTGAGAGGTTGGGAAAGGACCGGCAAAGAAGCTATGAGTACGGTATCACATCAAACTTGATAGCAGCAAGTCACACTAGGGTGCCGCCGCGTGCACACCGGCCTCTGGAGGGTGCGTGAGGCGCACGAGGGAAGAGGGGACAGGTAAGCCAAAATAGGCCACAAGGCCACACGATCAGGTAATTGTACGACGTTCGACCGTACCAGTGCCGTACGTACACACCGCACCAACCTGCGTCATGATGATACCCATGAAGCCGCCGAGGTACGCCAGCAGTACGACCCAGATGTACTGCCGATCCGTCAGGAAGTCGGCGGGGAAGAACCAGCTGCATGGACGAGCGCAGGGGCGGCGGAGGGCGGAATGTCGGGTGTAATTGTAAGAGTGTGCAGGGTGGAGTGGGAGGGGTACCTCCATCGGGGCCAAGCTGAGCGGCAGCCGACACCGCTGAGAGCCCGGGTGTCGGCCCACACCCCATGCTAGATGCCACCCTCCTGGGCACCCTCCTGAGTGCCCGCACCCGGCACCCTTGCCCCGGCGCCACCGGGGCCCCACTACCGAGCCACGCGAGAGACCCAGCAATCGTAGGGCTGGGAGAGGAGAGTACCCCCCACCCACGCACGGAGGCGCACCCAATGAAGGTCCAGAAGGCGGCCGAGACCCGGCCGAACAGGGAGGAGGGGTGCTCGCCCGAACCGAAGGAGGCGGAGGGGCTCGGGTGGGCGCCTGCAAAGAGGGGTTGTCCCTCAGTGAGGACAATCAACACGGCAAGCGAAGAATGCGAGGGGGCTGAGGCGAGCGCACCCGTGGCGAAAGCCCCGCGTCCCTAGGGCCCTTGCTATCACCCTTGTGCTCAAGCATCAATCAAGTTGGGTTTGTGGCATTGTGCGGAGTTCGTTGCTCACCGCCCTTGATCGCGATCCCGCTCATCACGCTGCCGGGATCCGCAAAGGGAGGCGCCTTGCCGCCGCCGGCGGCTCCCTCCACGGTCGCGGTGGCGCCCCCCCGGGCGGCGCCCTTCTCGTGCTCCAGGCAGCCGGTGTAGTAGGCACGCACCTCGAGCCACCTGCGGGACGATCCGGGCATGGTAAGTAGTTGGTGGTGGTGGTGGTGGTGGGCACCTCGAGCCAGCTGCGTGCGGCCCCAGGCAGGGGCGCAAAGGAGGGAGAGCGGTAGAGAGCAAGGTGGTGTAGGGGCTGTTCTCGCAAGGGGTCGACGGTGGAAGACTCGCTCGCAGCTCGAGCCACCGGGGGGCAGAACGTCAGGGGCGGGGGCCGCGGGGACGGTCACGAGGAGACGGGCGGGACGCCATAACCCATCCACCCGTCCACCCATCCGGCATCCGCCCGCCCAGCGCCCGCCCAGGTAGGGTACCCACCCGCCGGCCGCCGCCTCCCTCAGCACGGGCTCCTCCAGGGCGCAGAAGTCGGCGGCGTTGCGCGCCGCGAAGAGCAGCAGCACGCGCTGGGGCCCGGCGGGCGGCGGCGGCTGCGAGTCGCTGCCGCTGCTCGAGTCGTGGTCGGCGGCGCCGCCGGTTGGCGGTTGGCGGTTGGCGGCTGCGTTGCGGCGGGCCATGAGGTCGTTTATGATGGCCGTTACGGGGGTGACCTGTGGGCGTGGGGCGCGGCGCGAAGGGACGCCATGTATGGAGGGAGAGGGACTGCAACCTACCTACCTATGAGAGCGCTGCTGCCCTCCCTCGCTCCCTGGTACTACGACCCATGCACGCACGGCAAGCCCTCCCTCCCTGACCCCTCCAACCATGGCTCACCGCGACGCCGCCCGCGACCGCCACGATGCCTCCGAACTGCTCCCAGTGCTGTGCGGGGGGCAGCTCGTCGAACGGCCGCCACACGCGCACGCGCAGGGACTGGCGGGTGTGGGGCAGCATCGCCAGGAGGTCCTGGGGGCGGGGCGGGGTGCGTGGGCCGGGGCAGGGGGGGGAGAGCTGATCCGGCAATTGTCTCGGCTGGTGACCGGTAGAGCGCGGATGTCCTGAGGCAGGCACCCTTCAGTTTGATTGCTCCGCACCCGCCCGCCAGTGGCACGTAGACAAAGACGGCACGCCGACAGACCCGCGCGCATACAACGCATGCACACGTGCGCCGTACACACCTTGGTCCATCTGCCGTACTGCTTGATCGCGACGGTCAGGCGCGTGGCGCGGGTCACGGGGTCGGGCTCGGCGCGCGTGACGGTGAAGGGGTGATAGTCGAGACGCGACACGGCGGGGACCTTGAGGAAGATGTGGGCGCCGGCCAGCTTGTGAGGCTCCTGACAAGGTTTCGGTATGTAGACACGGACGGGGGCAGCAAGGGGCGTTGGGCGGAGGGCGGGAGCACCTCATCCCCATGGTACAGGGAGGGCATGGTACACATGTCGTTAGATAGGGGGGGCGGCGGCCGGCGTTAGTTGGACGGGGGCTGGTAGCACCTAGACCCTTGCCTTCTGCTGGGCACACAGCCACCTTCGCCAGCCAGCATTGAACGGTGACCGGTACACCCCCAAAGTACCAGGCCAGGCCAGGCCAGGCCCAGGACCGGCATCAGACAGATGCCGTACGGATTCCTAGATCAACGTCCCTGACGTACAGTGCGGACGGACCTGGAACACGTGCGGCTCCACGGTGACGGTGATCTCGGCCAGCCGCCCGTCTTCGCTGATACGGAAGGACCTGCGGCCATGTAGGCAAGGACGAGCGAGTAGTGTACGAATCGACGTAGCATGGGGGGCAGAGCCGTCCAAACTGTGGGGTCAGAATCGGTAGTGTGGGGGCAGAACCGGTAGGCAGGGCCCCCGACTGCGTAACCAAGTGAAACCCAGTCCGTACGGTACGAGCGGCGGTACCCACGTGATGTGCGCTCCCTTCTGGGCGTAGTACGACCGTACAACCAAGTCTGCGGCCAGCAGGCACAGCGAGGAGTAGAGGTACCTGCACGCGGCGAGAGAGAACGGGGCGCGCGGTAGGTGCCGGGAAGTAGTGTGCTTGCTCGGGGCAACGGGGCTGATTGATGGGCATGGGCATGGGCATGGGCATGGGCGTGAGGAGTCGAGAGCGGTGCGGCGGGTGTGGTGGTGATGGGGGAGGCAGGCCAAGAATGAGGGCGGGGGCGCGGAGGGCGGGAAGCAGGGGTGCGCCAAGCAGACACCCCCGGCCTCACCAGCCCCAGTAGTAGTGGATGAGCGCAAACACGAGGTAGCCCAGGAAGCAGACGATGTGGGACCAGTAGAAGAGCTGGGGCCGAGGGGGCGGGGCACGGGTGGGGGCGGGGCATGGGTGGGGTCGGGGCCGAGGGGGCGGGGCGCGGGTGGGGGTGGGGCACGGGTGGGCGGGTGGGTAGGGTACGTAACCAGCGGGTGCGAACGTGAGGGGCCACCGCCGGGGTACGTACGATGGATACAGCACGGCGATCTGGCGGGAAGCGCGCATCGCATACGTGCAGCAGGTCACACACAGCACGGGTCGATGGGAGGGACGGGGGCGGGGCACGGGTGGGCGGGAGCACATTCCGTAGGGCACGAGCAGCGAGCGATGGGGTGCTAACGTGCGTGCAGTGCGTTGCATGCATGCAGCAGGTCACGCACAGCACGCTGTCCATGGCACGCAAGTCACCTTGTAGAAGTTGCGCCGCACGAACTTTATGGAAGTGGCCCACAGCCCCAGCGCGAAAACCAGCGCGATGGTACCGGCCAGCGACACGATGCCGTACTCCTTGCCCCAGTCGAAGAACATGGTCCAGAAGCTGCGGGCGGGAGGGCGTACGGCAAGGGCGTACCGGTACGGCAAGCATGTGGTCGCGCACCATCTTTCGTACCATCGCCGCTCGCCGTAAAGCGCTTGTGGGGTCCGTGGCCCTCCGCCGGCTCACCCCAGACCCCCCAAGCCCCCCAACCCCCCAAGCCCCTGCCCAGTGACGCGCTCAGCGGCGGGCTGTGGTCCCCCCCACCCTCCTCACTTGACGGTGGGGTCGCACATCCAGAAGGCGTAGTAGAAGACGCCGTGGCCGAGCGTGAGCCAGATGGCGAAGTGGCCCACCCACCTGCATGCGCGGGTCAGCGAGGGAGGCGGGGGAAGGGGGGTTGACGGGCATGCAGGAGGATGCGCGCGCGCGATGAGGGCTAACCCCTCGCTCAGCAAAAGCTCTCGGTGACACCTCGACATCATAAGGGAACAGCTGGAATTATAACGGTAGCCCAAGTGTCCACGCACCGATGGAATCGCACGAGAGCGGCGTACGGGATGCCCAGCATGCGGTTGAGGAAGGAGTTGTGGGCGACGGGGAAGAACAGGATGGCAGTATCAATGTAGATGATCCAGGCCATGGCGATTGAGATCGCCTCCAGCTTGAGTACGGATTGCCTGCATGGAGGTGCGGCGTACGGCATGCATGAGTCAGCACCAGATAGAGTGGCACGGCATGCAGCGTAAGGGGCAACGTGGGTTGGGGCGAGGAAGCAAGGCACGGGACGCACGTGTGGTACGGCAAGTGACCGGAGCGATGGAGGTGCCGTACACGCTGTGCGCTGCAAGACACGACGGACGGTACTCACGGGACGTAGAACGTCATGCCGACTTGCTTGACTGCGCACAGCGCATAAATAGGCGGCAGCAATCAAACGAGGGGCGAAGAGTAGTGAGCAGTTCAGTCAATCGATCCTTGGCGAGGTGCCCCAGCCGGAGAGCGCGATTGACTTCACACAGGAGCGCGGACGGACGTCCTCAGCCCCGATGCTCGCTCGCTCAGCCGCCCGCCGCCCCGACTCACATCCCTCAAGTCGGTAGCTGCTCTGGTAGTTGACCTGGTCCCATATGCCCACCACGTGCACCACCACCCATGCGGCCCACAGCAGCGCCTCGGCCAGCGACAGGCCGCCGCACCACCAGAGCCAGGTGCTGGAGGGGGCGGCGGACAGGGGGGAAACGGGGGGGAAAGGGGGGTTATTTTCTGACAAACTGGCACGGGGGTCCAAGGGTCATCACCTCGCCCTTGGTCCAAGGGCCCCGGGGGGCTTTGGTGAGGGTTGTTAGAGGGAGAAAAGGGGGCGAGGGTGGAGGGAGGGCACGTTGGGGCAGGGGCCATGGGGGCAGGGCACGTGGGCAGGACATCCGTAGGTTCAGGACACGGGGGGGCCGCACCGTGCCGAGGGGGAGGACACGTGGGGGCAAGGGCACGTGAGGGTGACTGCAGGTGCTGAGAGGGGGCAGGACACGTGGAGGCAGGGGCAGGGGCCAAGGGCCGGGGGTAGGGGGTCAGGGGCAGGGTTTGGGTAAGGCACAGGGGTTTGGGCACTTGGGGGAATGCGATTTGCCCCTGCAGCCTCCCAGGACGACATCCCAGACAAGGAGTGCCGCCCCTCTCACGCACCGGCGGAACGGAAGCTGCCAGGTGAGGCAGCGGTGAAGCTGCGGGCGGCAGAGAAGGGGCAAGCAGACAACGGGCGGGCGGGATCAGCCCACAGCACGCAGGCGTCCTGCTCGTCTGCCCTTCTCCCTGCACGCGTGCTTCCCTCAACCCACCCACCCACCCGCCCACCGGTCACCAAAAGTCAGCCAGACCGCAAGCAGCACTCATGCCAAGGAATGCACTGGGTACGTACTGGTACGGTACGGTAACTCCCTCGTCTCTGTCACCCTGCCAACCAGCGGACTCCCGCCGTCCAGCCCCATGGGCCAAGCCACCCACTCAAAAGCTCTGGAGATGCCGTGAACCAAGGTCCCTAGGCCCGTGTTACACCCCCCCCCTCTAGCCCCAAGCCACCCACCGGGCGCCAGGCCGCCGCCAGCAGCGTCGCGACCCGGGCGTGGAGGCCCGACTTGGCGGTGGCGGGCAGGCACATGGCGTAGACGGAGTAGCAGAAGGCGACGACGACGGGGCAGAAGAAGTAGAAGATCTGGGGGCGGAGTTGCGGGAGAGGGCGGGGGCGGGGAGGGAGGGATGGAGCGAGGGTGCGAGAGGGGCGCGGGCGGGTTCGAGGGGCAGGGCGAGCTAGGCGAGCGAGCCTGGTCGCGGGGTCACTCAGGTCGGCACGGCAGCGCCGCTGCTGTCGCGGCACGATAGGGGGTGCGCCCCCCGCCCTCCATCCGCCCCGCCCTCGATTGCCCACCAGGTTGAGGTTGTCCCAACCGTACAGCACCGTCTCGCCCTCGCGCATCTTGTACCTGCAAGGCCGACGACGCACGCGTGCATGGGCAGGAAAGAACTGCACCCCATATGGAACGGAGATGGAACGAAAGTCCGACGCGGCCGCGTGCGTGTACGCCAGGCCGGATCAAAGAAGGACGCATGCATGACCTATCTAGGTGATGACCGCAGTCCGACGGGGCGGGCTGGCGGCGGGGGCGGGGACGACGAGAGGGCACGCACAGTAGTGCGGCTTGTGCGGTCGAGCCGACTTACGGAATGGAGAGCTTCATGCGGAACTTCTCCCACAGGTCGTGCTCGCCGTAGCGCCAGGTCCAGGTGGCGATGATGGAAGCCACCTGCCAGCCCTGCGAGCGAGGCAGGCATCATCGCAAGACAGGTGGCGGGACGGGCGGGCAGTCAGGACGTGAACGCCCGAGTACACGGCAGACCCGGCAGACCCGGCGCCTTGAGTACCGATGAAGGTACCGAGCGATGAGATTGACAAGCGCGAGCGAGATAGAGTTACTTGCGACCGCCAGAGTAGCCAGAGCAGGCTTGCAGTGGACGGGAGCATTGCCACGCAGACATCTTTGACCGCCAGGCGCTTGCTTGCCTGGTACATGGCGAGAGCGGCCCAGGCGCTGAGCAAGAAGAAGGCTTGAAGGAGCAACATTGCGGCGTAAAAGACCGGCCCGCGCCATCCGCTGCGCGGCGGGCTTGGCATGGTGGCGTCGGCAGCCATGGCCGGCGCGTGGCGTGAGTCAGGCGAGTTGTTCCCGTCGCCGTGCCTGAGGAGAATGGACATGCGCAATGGTAAGACGTGTGTATAATTGTCGGCCTAGTTTGCATGGGTGCACGGCGAAAGGACTGGCGTACGCGCCGCGGGCGGGTGACACGCGCTTACGAAGTCGTCCATGACAGTTGGCCGTCCCGGGTCTGACCCCCGGCCGGTCTCGGGCCCCCCGGTAACACGAATACTAGGCAATTTCACCCTTTGTTTCAGGATGAGCTGCAATGGTGTTGATATGGTGAAGCACGCACGTAACCTAATGTAACTGCCGTTCGATTTGGAGACGAAGGGCCGCTGTGGCGCGTGTCTCCTTCGATTGGGCACACGCGCCCCGGCCTTAGGGCGCCCAAGTCAAGAGAAGCAGCACTTACACTTGTTGAATTCACTGACTTACATTACCGACTTCTGCACGGAGGAAGCATGTTGCCGAGGTCAATGGCAGTAAACATGTCAACCCTCGCGGCGTGCACAGCGCTCGTCATCGCCAGCACGGCTTTATTCGTGAGATGCGAGCCGCATCACGCGACGACACCAGTGACTAGCGGCGTGGCGGAGAAGACGGTCACCTGGAAGCCGGGCGATGTGCTCGCGCCTCCGGCCGACACCGCCGCGCACTGCTACAAGACCACCTTCTCCGAGTTCACTCACCGATACCCAATCTGTGCCAAGATAATGTGGAGAGGAGAGGACCCGGGTAAGGAGCAAGTCGCGAAATTCTACTTGCCCGCAACCACTACACATGCACGCACCTCGCACCCGCCCCCCCCCCCACCCTCCGCGGCGGTCCGACCGTCCGCGGTAACCCTCGCTTGCCGTACGGCAAGGCTCAGTCTTGGCCCTCCTGCCTGACATCCCTGTATACCCTCACCTGGAAGCGTCTGGAGGTGAACCCTACCCCATGCCCTCTCCGCCGCCGCTCCCTCTCGCCCGCCGCGCCCGCAGACCACGAGTGCTGCCGCGGCCTGGAGGAGTTCTACGGCCCCGCCAGCATCAAGCCCTCGCGCAACTGCTGGTGCGACAAGGACGTGTGGGACTGGTTCGCGGCGTTCAGCGACCTGCACTATTACGACCTCTCCGTGGCCATGCTGGTGTGCAGGTGCGTGCTGTGCGTGCTCTGCGCTCGTGGGGCTACAGACTGACGGGCTTCCGCCTTCGTAAGGCGGCGCGAGATGGAGGCCTTGGAGGCGCGTATTAGGCTAGGGAGGGGTGAGGCCGGAAGCAGGGGCGCAAGGGCGGATGCGCGATGGCCTACTGCCCGGCCCTTGTGGCCTGAGGGATGAGTTCCGCAGTCCGTTTCTATCTACCGCCTGCCGCCGGACGTGCGTCCCCCCACACGCGCGCACCCAGCTACTCGTACGCCCATCCACGCGTGCCCTCGTCGCACTCTGCCTTGAACCCGCCCACGCCCACGTGCCACGCAGCCACCTGGGCCACCCCGTGGGCTTCCACCAAGAGGACGGCAGCGGCTACTGCAACGGCACCGCCCCAGACCCTGAAGTGGTGGGTGGGCGCCGAGGTATGCCGTAGATGGCTAGCCTAGCTAGCTGGTCACGGCCGGGGCTTGAGGGTTTGCTTGAGGGTTTGCTTGAGGGTTTGCTTGAGGGTTCATCAGTTGTATGTCGAAAGCACCGGACAACGGAAGTCTTGGCTGCTGGGGAGCGAGCGAGCTGAAGGGTTGCCGACGCGGTACTGGGCTCCCCAGCCACAGCACGCCGTTTTACTTCTACCCGCCGTGCTCTATCTGTCCGCTCACATCCTCCAACCTTGCTCCCCCCCTACCTCCATGTGTCCATGTGCGCTCGCTTGGTGACTGACAGGCGGCCGCCGCCACCACGGGCTCGCACGACAAGATCCAGGCCTCGCCCAAGCTGTCCGCCTGGCTGAACGAGATCAAGTCTGACCCCCTGGTCCGCGCCTCCGTCGCCACCGGCATCATGTCGGGTACGTGGTCGTTTGGTTGGTTGGTTGGTTGGTCGGTTGGTTGGTGAGATGGTTGGTGAGTTGGACTGGACACGCGAGGGGGGGGGGGGGAAACAGCAGGGAATGGGCGGGGCGGCAAGTCAGAACGGGTCAGTGCATGGGGGCCCCGTGCCTCACTACCCACGCTGCTCAGCCTTGTCATGTCCTCCACGTCCTCCCCACGTCCTCCTGCCGCCCTACCTGCCCACCCACCCGTACGTGCAGCCGTGGGCCTGTCCCTCATGGTGTGGCCCATCGTCTTCGAGGCGGCCTTCGCGCGGCGGGACGCCTGCTCCCGCCGCCGCAAGTAGCGCCCCGGTGCAGCGACGCACGTCCGGTGTGCGTGCGCGGTGGCCCGAGGGGCGCCCTGCTGGGCGCGGGGCAGTTGCGCGGGATTGCTTGGCGCTGGTAGCATGTGTGTAAGGAGGAAAGCACCGGTGCGGGACTGGGCTCCTCCTCTGCACACGTCCAGCAAGACTGGCTTTGGCAGGTGTGTGACGGGGTGGGCGCGTACAGGCCGGCGGGCTGGGCTCCTCCTCCTTGAGTTGGGCTGCCATGGCCACGGCGGTTCCTCAATGTAAACCCATCGGGACTGGGCTCTCCTTTCGAGGCTGCTGGTTGCTTGCATCGACCAGGCCAAGTCCGGCAGGATTGGGGGCAGACAGCGCGGACACACGCTGCTTGAGAAGACACGTGCGTGAAGGAGAGGAACGCCGGCAGCCCGCCATGGAGCCATGGACGTGTCGGTCTCTCGAATCGCATGTAGCGCCCTGCTGCTGCCCTCAGTATTGCGGTCAGCAGCTGCGGCGTTGACGCCCCAGAAAGGAGCGAACAGGGCCGGCGCTAGGCCGCTGCGCCTGCTGGGCCGCCGGCGCTACGTTCCCGCCCCCACTGACAAGAGGCTCAGGGAACAGGGGGGCCTCCGCCAGCTCTTGAAGGGCGCCAGGCTAGAGGGTTGGTCCCGTGATGGCGAGATGGCCATCGTCGGGGGTAGAGGGTGCTGCAAGAGAGCCGGCGGCCGCTGCCGGAGCTCCCACGGGAAGGTAGGATGCGGGCCCCAGGTGGGCCCGCTGGGGCCCGAGATGCCACCAGCAAAGAAGGCTTTCGAGTGGAGTCTGGCGTAGGCTGGCCCTGACGAAGAGGGGTGCCCACGAGCAAGTGGGGAACCGCGAGGCGCTCGCCGAGCGCCAAGTCCATCAGCGCGTTAAACACCAGGCTGCACGCGTTCGCCGCTGGCACGACGACGGAGGTGTCACTGCTCCCAGGAGATACATGAGCAGACCGCTGCCAACCTGGTTGAGCAGCTGCGGAACGATGAAGCTCGGTGTCGCAGCCCAGCAGCCTAGAGCTCTCAGCTTGCTATGGTTGCCTGGTGTAAGCCTGTTGGCTGTGGCTTGCACGTTCTTGCTGCCTCTCGCGACGAAAGGGTTGGTCGCGCCCCACAGAACGCCCACCAGCAGTGCTGCGCCAGCGGTGCTCATGACGCGCTATGTGGCATTGTTGTACTTTCGTGGGCTTGCGGGCATAGCGCTAGCGCCGCGGGCTGTGGAGACTGGCCCGCATGAGCGATGCAGCGCGCAGATGGCGGGAGAACCCTCTCCGCTGGAGCAGCGGGCTTTGTGTGCTTTCCTCTTCCTGACCGCTTCTAAATGTTTTCCACCGTCCATCGTTACGGGCCATACGGTCTCTTGGCGCTTCCGCGCGCTGAAGTCCACGCCACAGCCTCGAGCTTCCTGCCTGTTACGAGGGTCTAGCGACCTTGCAGACATCAAATGACCTCAAGGATAGCTTAAGATAGTTTAAAGCGGTTCGCTTGCGTGGTCAGGATGGACGCCGAGGATGGGGACGCCCCGAAGTGGACGCAGCTTTCCGCCCAGCCGGGAGCAACAAAGGAGCTGCTGCTGCTAAGACGTCGCAGACTGGAATTTACATACTTGGTGCGCAGCTGTCCGCTTCTGCCCGACCCCCGTGCTGCGCGTGCCCTGATAGGATGCCACTCTTCAGCCACGCCCACGCGTGCCCGCCCTTTCCCTGATGCAACGCAGGCATACAAGCAGCGCATCGCGCAGCCCACCAGCTTCCTGCCGCCACCTCCGGCCGCCCAGCTCGCTCGTGGCCCCGTGCCGCTGCCGCTTCCCCTCGACAGCGTCGGGGGCGCCCTGCTGGCCTCCCAGCCCGGCCTTCCGCCGCAACCTCCCACGCCCGGGCCGCGCTCCAGCAACCGCACCAGCGTTGACCAGCCCCAAGCCCGTGACACGCCCGGGCTGCTACAGCCCGCGCAACAGCCCCTGCAGGCGGACCGGGACCCGGAGCTGGGCCCAAGCCCCAGGGCGTGGGATGGCCTGGACTCGCCCGGCCACGACGCCAAGGCCCACGTCAGCCTCCGCATCTCAGCCGGAGTCGCCGGGGCGGTCAAGGGCGCCCCAGGTGACCCTGGCCCCGACCCACATGGCCAGGCGCACCCGCAGCCCCACCCCCTCGCCCACCCCCACGCCCATACCCATGCCCAAACCCACGCCCACCCTCTGGGCATCGGCACCTGGTGCCAGTCCGAAGGCGACGAGTGCACCGGCGCTGCGCCGGCCGCTGCCTGGACGAACGAGCCTGCCGCCAACGCGGCGTGGGAGGTCGCTGGAGCTGGGCTCAACGGACAGGACCAGACCGGGCAGCAGCCGGGGCTGCACCAGCGGGCGGGGCGTCCGATCCAGCAGCTGCTGCTGGCGCTCTCCCAGTCCCACCCCACGCACCGGCATCTCGGCCCAGGGCCGGGACCACCACCGGGGCTGGAGGATGACGAGCCGGGGGATGCAGGGGCGGAGGAACCGGGCGCAGGCCAGGGCGAGATGGCCTGGGTGCCTGACAGCGCCGCAGCGGCTGCTGCTGCCGACAACGCGCACGGCGACAGCAACGGCGGCGGCCATATCGGCATGGGCACGGCGGCAGGAGGGCTAAAGCGGGCCCAGGAGGAGGCAGAGGAGGTGGAGGACGATGAGGATGACGACGTTGTGTTCGTGGGATGCACCCCGGCGCCGGCGCCCTCTCCGCAAAACGGCGGCGACGCTGCCGCCGGCTTCGGAGCCCGTGGCGGTGGCGGTGGTGCCGGCGGCGGCTTCGGCTCCTGGGCCGCCGGCACGGGGCAGCGCAGCTCGCAGCGGGGCTCACAGGGCGGCGCCGCGCGCAGCGCCGGCAAGCAGCGGAGCATCCTTGTCTTCCTACGTGGCGGCAGCGCGGGGCCCGCTGTGGTGGCAGGAGGAGGAAAGGGCAGCCAGCGGCAGCGTGGAAACAGCAACAGCAACGGCAACGGTAGCAGCCTGTTCAACGCGCAGCGGCCGCCGCAGGCGCCCTGGCAGCCCCCCAGCGGCCCGGTCCTGGCCCAGACGGCCGCGCCGGGTGCAGTGGCAGGCCACGCCGCCGACCCACATCGATCCGCCGCGCCTCTCGGAGCGGGGGCGGCAACGGGTGCGGCAGCGGCTGCGTCGGACCCGGCCGAGATCCCCAACGGCCAGGATCAAGTGCCCGCACCGCAACCCACATCGCAGCCGGGCCCAGGCCAGGCCCAGGTCTCAACGCAGGCCCAGACCCAGACGCAGACACAGCAGGGGTCAGCCGCGTCCGCGGGCGCTGACGGGGCCGCGCCGCGACGCATGGGGGGCAGCCTCTTCGGCCGCGCCGGCAGCGGCAGCCTGCGACTGGCGGCCGGGAGGGTGTCTAGCTCCGTTGCCGCCGGTGGAGCAGGCGAGACGACGGGTGACGCGGGGGCGGTCGCAATGGAGGTCGACGGTGAGGAGGACGAGGATGAGGAGGTTGTCGTGGTGGGGATGGGGCGGAGCAACTCGCAGCGGTCGCAGCGGCGCGGGCGGCACGGCGCGTCTCGAGCCGGCCGGCTGGTGCCGGCGGCGGTGGCGGCAGTTGGCCTGCCGCCGCTGCCGCCAGGGTCGCACGCCGCCGGTATTGAAAACAACGGCGCTGACGGGGGCGGAAGCGGAGGCGGGGGTGGCGGCCTTGGGCCCGATCCCATGGGTGTTCAAGTAGGCTCAGCAGCTGGTTGCGGCGTGGGCAGCGTATCTCTGGCGGGCCTGCTACCGGCGGTGGAGCCGCCGCGGCCTGTCGGGCGGGTGGGGTCAGCAGCACATGGAACGTTGGGGGCTGGCGGGGAGGTGGACTGGGTCCCTGCTAGCGTGAGCTGCTCCGCTGGTACCCGGGACCAGACGGGCCCACAGCAGGACCAGGCGCAGCAGGCGCCGGGTCCAACACAGGACCAAGCCAGGACCGGAGCAGGACCGGAGCTGGGGCCCGGCCCGGACCCGGAAGGGCCTACTCTGGGCGGCAGCGGGGAGCCCGGTAGCTTGGGGTTCGTGCCGGATTCCATGGAGGGCCTGGCGGCGGCGCCAAGCCTCGCCGCTGCTGGCGGCGCCGTCTCTGACGGCGCCCCTGACGGCGCCGCAGACGCTGGCGGCTGTGACGGCGGCGACGCCGACGACAGCGGCGACCGCATGGACGCCGGTGCTGCGGGGGCCCGTGACGGCGGCGGCTCTGGCGGCGGCAGCCCAGCCGCTGAGCAGTTCGTGGTGCCCGAGACGCCGCTGTCCGCGACGCAGGCGGAGGCGCCGCCGCTTGCCAGCGCGGGGCACCGGCCCGCGGTGGCGCCTCGTCCGCGGGAGGGCGATGCCCCAGAGGCTACGCCCCTCCCAACCCGCAGGCCAGTCGGGCTGCTCCCCGGGGCCCTCATGGTGGCAGCGACGCCGACCCCTGGGCCCGCTGGTGGCAGAGCTGGCGTGCGCGGAGCGGTTTGCGGCGCCGACACGACACCGCTGGGGTCCGACCTCGGCCGTAGCGGCGGTGGCGGCGGGCCCCTGTCAGCGCCTTGCTCGGCAGCGCTGGGGAGCGCAGCAGCCGGCGGCAGCGGCGGCGGCTCGGTGCTGCCATGTGCCGCCGCCAGCCCTGGCACCGCCGCCGCCACCGCCGATAAGCCCGTCGTTGTGCACCACGAGCCGCCGGCGCGACACTGGGCCGACGCTGACGGCGCCATTGCGGCGGGCGGCGGCGGCGGCGGCAGCTCCGAGCTGTTGCACCCGGGGAGGGTCCTGGAGGTGCAGCTCGCGACGGCAGCGGCGGCGCCTGGCGGCCAGGAGAGCATCGGCGACGGCGATGGCGGCGGCGGTGTGACGTACCTGGCATGCCTTGTGGAGGACGCTGCCCCCGCCGCCGCCACCGCAGCCGCAGCCCCTGCCGAGGGTGACCGCACGCCGCTGCACCATAGCGCCGGCAGCGCCTCGGCGGCGGCGGCGACGGTCGTCCCCGACAGCACTCTCAAGCCCAGCCTCCGCTGGCGCTCGCCTCAGTCCTCGACGGCGCCGCCGCCGGCGGCTCAGCGGCGGCGCGGCCTCACGCTCTGCACCTGGGCGCTGCCCCGTGACGGCCGCCAGCCGCCCTTCCTGCACTCCACGCTGCGCCTTTCCGCCGCCGCCGCTACCAGCGGCGACGGCAGCCTCAGCCCCAGCCCCGCGCCCGGCGCTAGGCTCAGCCCGGCGTTTTCTCGAGGCGGCGCCGCCGGCCCTAGCAGCGCTGCTGGTGGCGGCGGCTGTCTAGGGCAGGCCCTGAGGCTGCTGGTGCACCCCACGGATCGCGAGCCGGTCCTGCTGCTCGCGAGTAGCCTTCTGGACCTAGCCCTTCCTGGCGAGGGAGCCGGGAACGGCACCTCAGCAAGCCCCAATGCGACGACGGGAGGAGCATTCGCGGCGCCGCCGCGGCCAGCGTCGGTAGCGGAGGCAGGTCTCAGCGGGCGGTGCAGCGACGCTGGCGCTGGCGGGGCCGGTGGCTTCCTGCTGCACGGAGGGATCCCGCCCAAGACACGGGAATCCGTCAGCCCGCCGGCCACAGCCGCCACCGCTGCCGCCACTGCTGTTGCCACCGCTGGCGGCGGCGGCGCGGGCGTGCGGCTGCTGCGGTTCCGAGACGGGGCCTGGGAGCTGGCGGGCACGTTGGCGCCACCGGAGGGCCCTCCAGGTGCTAGCCCGCCTGCGCTCTCCTGCCTCTCCTGCGTGCCTTGCCCAGTGTTGTCGCCGAGGCGGAGACGCGAAGGCGCCGCCGCTGGCCTCAGCAATGACGCCGACGGCGGCGGCAGGGGCAGCGGCGGCGCGGCAGGGGGGGCGGCGGCGGGCTGGTGCTGGCAGGTGGCGGCGGCGGGCGACGCGGGGCACGGCTGCGTTTGGCGGCTGAGGCCGGACTTGAGCGGAGCGACGCACTCTGCAGTGGCGCTGCCTCAGGTGGGACGGGCTCGGGTTGGACGTGCTGGGCCCTGATGTCCCCGCCCACCCGCAGTACTGGAATGCACGTACGTCAACTTGCCTCCCACTCCTTGCACACGTGCCCTTCCTCCTCCCGTCCCTCAACTTGCCTCTGCTTAAGCTCACTCCGCAACTGTGCCTTCCGCCCCCCGTCCCCAGGCCCGCTACAAGACCCGCTCCCTCAACAACGTTGTGGAGCTGGCGGCGCTGCCGTACAATCCGCGCCTGCTGCTGGGGGCCTCCTCCGACGGCTGCGTGGTCCTGTGGGATGTGGGCACAGCCCGCGCCCCCCACCCTGCCGCTGGTGCCGGGGCTGGGGCCGGGGTTGCGGCTGCGGCAAGCGCGGCAGGCTGGGGCAAGAACGGGCTTGGCGCGGGGTGGCCGGCGGCCGACGAAGCGGCGGCGGCGCTGGCGGCGCCGCCAGCGGTGGCGCTGCTGACCGTTGCGGCGCCGCCGGGCTGCGTGCTGCGCGGCATCCAACCGCTGGCGACGGCGCCGCCGCCAGACGGCAGCGGGCCGGTGGGACTGTACGACAGCGACGGCGAGGAAGAGGACTGCGCAGCGGAGGCGGGCCCGGGCCTGGGCCTGGGCCCAGGGGCGGTTGCGGGTCCTCACCAGCGGGCCGCCTTTGAGGCCGTGACCCGGGGCCACCCGGTGGCATTCCTGGCCCGACTAGAGGACAGGAGGCGGGCGGCTGCAATGCCGCACGTCGGGTTCCGCGGATTCAGCAACGGCGACGGCGGTAGCGGAGGGGGTGACGGAAAAGGCGGCGACAGGGCGGTGGGAGTGGTGGTCCCCGCGATCCTGCGGTCGGAGGGGCTGGTGGTTGTGGGTCAGCCGATTGGGGTGGAGGGCGTCGCGAGCCTCGGCGTGGGGCCCGGGGGCGTGCTGGGCGTGGTGGGGACGGAGGAGGGGCTGGTGGCGGCGTGGGATTGTGTGCGTGGGGGCGTGGAGGCGGGTTGGCGGATGCCGGTTCGGGTGGAGGCGGTAGCGCTGGCCGAGGAGCGTGGCGGCAGGCTACGCGTGGTGGCAGCGGCGGGGCGGCGCGTGCTCTTGGCGCAGGCGTGAGGGCCATGGGCGATGGAGGAAACGATTGTGCAGGTGCAGGTGCAACGCTGCATCTAAATGTGGAAGTGATCCTGGGTGATGGGCGGGCGGATGAAACGGTGTGTTTTGTGTCGAGTACGGCGGCACGCTGGGACGGTCCCTGCGTTGACCACAGCGAGCTTGTTCGAGGCAAGGCTGTTATTCACCTTAGTCGCTGCATATCGGAAGCGTAACATAGAGAATGAGGGGCACTGCGCTGCAACAGCGAGGGGCGAGGTGCCTGGGCGCAAGTCCGCGGGCACTCGTGCGGTCGCGGACGGCCCTCACACGACCCGCCTCGGCTGCCGCGTCTTATGCCCCGGCCGACCAGGCCTCGACCTCTGACCGTAACGATGCCAAGCACAACCTGCTAGACCTTGTCGCAAACGTCAATCGAGGGCTCCGGGCCGGAACGTACCAGCGCGGCCTCATCGAGGAGGCGCAGGTAAGCGAGCGTGTCAAGTGGTCCAAGGAGTACTGCTTGGGATGCGTGCGAGGGCTAGCGCGCGAGTGGGATGATGGCATCAAGCATCGCCCCAACGCTCCTGCAGGTTGCCGTGGAGGGCTTTCAAGGCAAAGAACTGGACTATTCGAAGCTTGCGGGGAAGTGGCGACTCATCTACACGACGGCAAACGTGCGTGTTCGGGTCGCGAGGCCGGGGTTGCGCCACGCTCCACGCGACGCCCGTCCTCCCCCCGGCCCCGTTCGGCACCACAGTGCCAGCCAGCGTCTCGCTCGCGCCTTCCTCATGTCTATGACGTTTATTCCATTCCACCTTGGTCCCACTGCACGAACAGGACGTGCTGCCTATCCTCGAGGCGGAGTTCCGGCTAGGGTTCGGCCCGCTGCAGAGCTTGTTCAACCTCCCCCGAGCCCTGGAGGTGGGCCTGCCTGGGCCTGGGGTCCTCACCCACATGCGCTGTATAAGCTTTACTTCTGTGGGCCTGAGCAGTCACGTCATGCGCGGTATGCACGGGGCCCAACACTGCAGCGGCAGACGTGGGCCGTCCACACCAAAAGCCTGCAGCCCCATTTCCGCCAACGCCACACGCCCACGCTCACCCTGATGCTCGCCCCAGGTCGGCGGCATCTTCCAGAGCTTCAGCTCCCCAGAGGAGGGAGTGGTGGAGAACATCATTGAGTTCAGCACGCCGGCGGGGTCGTGCGTGTTCACAGTGGGGGCCAGGTGGGCTGGTGTCGAACGATTGATGCCTGTGTGGCTTGGGCGTGTTGGAGTGGGACAGGCCTGCCTGGGGCGGGTGTGGGGCGTCGGTGGGTAACCTAGATGTCTTGGGGGAGCACACACAGCGGGTGGGAGTGTTCCGGAGAGACAGCACGCAGGGAATCGGGCAGGAGGGAGGATACCGCGTGCTTTCTCACCCCTTTTGCCGTGCCGCTGCTCGGGGCCCAACCCACATCAGCCTTCTCCGTTCCGACCTGCCCATGCAACGCCCCTCCCCACCCCACCCCACCCCCCAGGTACGAGGTGCTCTCTGGCAAGCGCATCTCCCTAGTGTTTGAGGAGGCCCGGGTGGGCGACCTCAACCCCTCGGACGCCGCCGAGGCCCTGCTAGCGCCCGCCCTGCTGCCCCGCGGCTCCCTGCAGCATCGACTGCTGCTCGGGATCCGCGAATGGAACGCGCGGTTCCAGTTCCGTACGGCAGCCCAGCTGGCGTCGCAGATCGCGACGGCGCGGACCAGCGCCGCCGCCGGGTATCTGCTGTCATACCTAGACGAGGATATGCTGATCGGGCGCGCGGTGGGGCTGGGCGGGTCGTTCGTGTTCACGCGGGAGCCGGAGCATAGCTCGGCGCATGAGCACTAGTTGGGTGTGCGTGGGGATGAGGCGTGGGTTTCAGGGTGTGACAGAGAACGCGTGGAGACGGGCATGGGTGAGAGTGTGAGCGCTGAGGGTTTTCGCGGGTTGGCGCATGAGGGCCTCCCTTAATGTACATGAGAACGCTTTTGTGCTGGGGGTTTGCTGGGGGTTTGATTTGTGACCGGAGGTTTGGCGGTGCCGGAGTGCTGATGAGTGCTGCTGGGGTAATAAATTGACGCGGCGCCGTGACCTTCCGTTGTGCCCGTGTGCGGACTGCGGATGCTGCTGGCCGTGCAGGGCCGTGTCGTGGGCTTGGGTTGATCGAAGTGGAGTAGGGTGCTGCTGTCGTCAGGCGTCAGGCGGCCATTGACGTGCGATGGGGTTGAGGGGTGAGAGCGGCGTGGTGGCGAGGTGGCGTGAGGTGGCATGTTGACATGCCGGCATGTTGTGCCGACACAAGATACAATTCGATGAAAACCGGTGCACTTCTACGTTCCTTGTTCGCTTCCTTGTGCTCAGTCGTCAGCAGCAAGTGCGTGCGGAGGAAGCTGGGAATGCGTGCGCCCCGGCACTGCATCATGCGCGGGTTACGCCGTGATGGCCATGCGCCTGCGCCTTATGCCAGCCCATTTCGCCGCGCAAGTGAAACGCACGTCCCATACTGAACGTTGCTGGCCAGCAGCGACCGCGACACGCTTCAGGAAGAGTTTTTCCTACTTATTCCGCAACCTTCTTCGCGGTTAAGCTTCTTCCTCTAGGGTGAGCGCACTGTGCACAGCTTTGAGGCCGAGTTGTATAGAGTGCCGGCACTGCAGGGCATGGTTGCATAGACCTTGTGTCGATCGGCAGCATGAACCCAGCGCTCGCGTTTCAAGCGCCAGCGCTGCGCAGTCAGCTTACCTGGCCTCCGTAGCTTGAGCTCGGCGTTCCGGCACCGGTGTCGGGGGCCCCGCGGCGCCACGCACCCGCCCGCACCCCTCCCCCTTCCCTCCCACACCATCCCCCCTACCTCCTCTCCCCCTTCCCCTCCTCCATATCTCGCCCAGTTGCTAAGAAGCTTCCAGTCGCGATGGCGGCGAAGAAGCTGCTGGTCGTGAATGCGGGCAGCTCGTCGCTCAAGTTCAAGCTGTTTGGGCTGGAGCCCTTCGCCCCCACCATGAGCGGAATGTTTGACCGCATTGGTGACAAGGTGGGGCAGAGCTTTGGGGCTAGGGAGTCAAGGGGTAAGGGTAGCAGAACAACCCTGGGAACTTGATTGTGAGGTGGGTGGTAGGTGGGTGGTAGGCAGGCGGGACGGCCCCTGAGGTGTCGCTGCAGTACGGGGCAGGCATGGGTTTGGTTCGCAGGGCGAAGGCAGGGTGGAGACAAGTTTCAGAATAAGGCTGAGCGGGGCGACCAGGCTTGCTTGGAGCAGCGAATGGGGGGGGGCGTGTCAAGCCAGACATGCGACATGAGGCCTGCAGCTGAGGGCATCGCGCATTCGAGGCTTGCTCGCATACCGGTAACTGCGATCGGTGTCTCTCCTTAAAGGCGGAGAGGGGGGAAAGGGGTCACTCGGACTGCCCATCCTGTCAGCGCTTCCATGCTCCAACCCCACCCAATCTACCACTTCTCCTCCACTCCACCCCGCCTTTCACAACCCCATGCACCCCTTCGAATCCCCCCCACCCCCACTCGCCACCCCTCCCTCCCCCCTCAGGCCAACTGTGTCCTCAAGGCCTCGGCCCCCTCCCCCGACGGAGCCGCCAAGCCCCGCAAGTGGGAGATCAAGATGCAGGCCGCCAACCACGTGGAGGCCATGACGGGCATGCTGGGATTCTTCCGGGAGCAGTACGACAAGGCCTTCTCCAGCCAGGCGAGTCCGCGGATCCAGAGATCCGAATCTGGATCCCGAGACCTCGTCGCAGCCCCTCCTCCCCAGGTCTCCCGCTCCCCTCCCCTTTCCCGACGAGGCGATGCAGCCCCACTCTGCTCCTCCCCTTCCCTCCCCTGATCCCCTCCCTCCCCTGATCCCCTCCCCTCTCTCTCCCCTCCCCCTCCCCCCCTTCTCCCCCTGACAGGTCATGGCTGTGGGGCACCGGATCGTGCACGGCATGGACATCTCCCAGCCCGTGCTGCTTAACACTGACGTGATGGCCAAGATCAAGGCGGCGGCGGTGCTGGCGCCACTGCACAACCCGCCCGGGCTGCAGGTATGGGGCCGAGTGGGGCGACTGGAGCCCGCTTAGGCAAGCGTGTGGCCAAGCGGGCTCGTGGGGCCCAGGCCAAGGGAAATTGGGGGAGTAAGCGCAGGGGACGTAGCTGGGCGGTAGGGGGGGGTGGCTCCAGGCTGGCTCCAGCACTGACCCGAGGCACACACCTCCTCCCCCCTCCCCCCCCTTCTTCCCCCCTCCCCCGCAGGGCATCGAGGCGGCGCAGCGGGTGTTCCAAGGAGTGCCACAGGTGGGGGTGGAGGGGGGCGGAGGGGGGGCGGAGGGGGGGCGTGGGGGATGAGCCAGAGGAAGGCGGGAGGCACGGAAGGACACGAACAGGGAGGGGCCAGCACAGGGCGGGAGCACTGGAGCCGCTCGGGTCTGGGCACGGAGGAGGCCTACGAGGTGCAGCTCCGCCAGTTCGTACCCGAACTACTGCGCCTGTTATTTCCTATAGCTGCCTTCCCTCACTGCCGTTGTCCCTTGCACCCGACCGAGCATCCTCCCTACCTCGCGTTGACCCGCCCCCCGGCAGGTGGCCGTTTTCGACACGGCCTTCCACCAGACCATGCCCCCACACGCCTACATGTACGCACTGCCGTACGACCTGTACGAGAAGCACAAGATCCGTCGGTACGGCTTCCATGGGACGAGCCACAAGTATCTGGCGGAGCAGGCGGCGGGTGAGAAACGATCGGCTCCCGGCCACTGGGCTCCGGGTGATTTAGGGTTCCGCAGGCAGAAGGTTGGCATGGCTCCTCTTAGCATGCTTACCCCACCTTTCCTTACCCCTACCTACGACGGACAGGCCCCCGGTTAGTCGTGACGCTCCCCCGGGCCCCCCCGGCAACAAACACCTCCCTCTTCGCCCCCCTCCCCCTCTAAGTCATGCTCAACAAGCCCGTGGGCCAGACCAACGTCATCACATGCCACCTGGGTGGGTGGGCGGTTGGGCGTGACGAGGGCTGAGGGCAGCTCTGTGGCTTCATAAGCTCAAAGGGCAAAAGGGCAGGCACCAAAAACAGCTCGCTCTCGGGGCGGAGAGCTGTACAAGGCCGAGAGCTGTACAAAAGCATGTTGTGGCGGAATGCTTGACACAGGGGACGCGTTTACATTGTGCGCCTGTGAGACGGTTTGAGTGTTCATTCGCAAAGGTGCAGGCGCCTCCCAGGAGCCTCGCACGACCCTGTGGCTTCCTCCTGCACGGCCCCACTTCTTCCCCTCCCCCAGGCTCCGGCTCCTCCATTGCCGCCATCAAGGGGGGGCACTGCGTGGACACGACCATGGGCATGACGCCCCTGGAGGGGTGAGGGGGAGAGAGCAGGGAAAGTCATAAGAGAGGAAGGAAACACGTCTTGTTCCTCTCCTGCAAACATATGCTGACTTGTTACCAACACATGCTCTCCCATGCGCTGCCCCCTCCCATGCTTTCCCATGCGCTTCCCCTGTGCGCTCTCAAGTCTCTAACTCGTCAAAGATGCCCCCCCAGCAACAAACACCCCCTCTCCCCCCCCAGGCTCATGATGGGCACCCGCTGCGGCGACCTGGACCCGGCGGTGGTGCTGCACATCCAGAACCAGATGGGGCTGAGCACCAAGGACACAGACACGCTGCTCAACAAGAAGTCGGGTGGGAGCGGTTGGCGGTTTGGACGAGCGGCTGAGGATGGTTACCGTGCAGCCGTACGGCTGCGTGGCGCTGTGCACAGAGCGGGACACGGGAACACGCGACCGCCGGAGACCGCGGAGTCTGGCGCCCCGACGTTCTCACCCCTTCCCCTCCCTCCTCCCCCCTCCCCCAGGCCTGCTGGGCGTGTGCGGCCACAACGACCTGCGCGCCGTGATCGAGGGACGCCTTGACGCGTCGGCAAAACACACACGCTCCCCCCCCTCACCCCTCACCCCTCACGCCCCCGCCCCCAGGCCTGCTGGGCGTGTGCGGCCACAACGACCTGCGCGCCGTGATCGAGGGGGCGCAGGGCGGCAAGCCACGTGACGCCCTGGGCCTGGCCATGTTCGTGTACCGCGTGCAGAAGTACATCGGGGCGTATACGGCAGCGCTGGGGGGCCACGTGAGTCGTACAGGGATTGGGGAGCCGAGCGGTTGCCTTTGGGACGGGCTACACGGGGTCAGGGCTTGCTCGGGTTCCGTTCCCTCGCTAGAGGTGGACGCCGTGGTGTTTTCTGCGGGCATTGGCACCGACACGCATGAACGCATACACACACACGGTTTCGCCCTCCGCCCCCTTCCCCCGCCTCCCTCCCTCCCAGGTGGACGCCGTGGTGTTCTCAGCGGGCATTGGCGAGAACTCCTCCATCATCCGCCAGCTCATCCTGGCGCCACTCAAGGTCCGGACTCAGGGGGGAGGCATGTGAAGGGCTGCTGGCACAAGCCAGGGAAACGTTGGCTCGGCAGAGAAGCCAGCCAGCTGGGACTAGGGCGCCCGGCACGTGTGCATCGGTCTGGAGCCCCCTGCAGCGGCGAGGGGGAGTTCTCGGACCGGCGCGGGAGGCTGGGCATACCGTTGGTCCATGCCATGTGCGGATTCGCGGGGGCCGTCACACTACAAAGCGTATGTGTCTGCCAAGGGCTTTGCGCACACTGGCGAAGTGATCGCCTTCCTTGGCCTCCCCACCCCCTCTCAGGGCGTGGGTCTGAGCGTGGACCGGGCGGCCAACGACGCCACGGTGGACGGCAAGCAGGGCGAGATCTCGGATTCCGGATCCAAGACCAAGATCCTGGTCATCCCCACGGACGAGGAGCTGTCCATTGCCACGCAGACGCTCGAGGCAAGAGGGGGGGGAGCTGGGTGCAGGGCAAGAGGCAGAGGCTTAGTTGGGAACGTGAAAGGAACCGAGCTGGTGGTCAGGGTCCAGGACCAGACCCTCGGTATTTCTTCGAACGTTAGTTCCATGCCTCTGTTCCCCCGGCGCCCAATCCTCCATGCTCGGATGGTCAAAGTGTGGGGACTGTGAGCAAGCGGGGAGTCTGCATCTCCGAGTTCAAGCCAAGCCGATCCTCATCCGATCCTCATCCCCTGCCTGTGCCCCCACGCCCAACCAGGTGGTCCGGGGCGAGACGGCCATGGCCAATGAGCCCGCGGCAGCGGCATAGGGGCCCCTAGTGCCCCACTCCACTCGACCCCTGGGCCCCAGCGCCTCTGGCCCAGAGAAGCTCACGTGGGGTGGGTGGCCTGAGGGCGTTCGTGGCAGCTGGCTGGTCTGCCGTCGTCGTCGGAGGGGGGGGGAAGGGGAAGGGCGGGACGCCCATGGCCCAAAATGCAAAGAGTGGGGAGAGTCGGCCAATGTGACGCTGCCGTACAAGGGAGAGGGGGGCAAGGAGCAGGTGTGGGGGTGGGGGCAGCAGGAGCTCCGCGGCGTGTCGATGGGTGCACCCCTGCTAGGGTTTCGCTCGGCCTGCGAGGCGGGTGTAGGGGTTGGGGTGCTCACACCATGGAGCAGGACAAGACATGTCCCCCCAGCGAGTTGGCGTATGCTACACGGCTTACCAACACTTATAGCATGCATGCGGCGGGGGCGAGTTGAGGCGTATCGAATGGGGTTGAATCAGGTGAAAGGACAGCAGTTTGCCACAATGCTTACTTATTTTGTGGCGGGGGAGTGGGCGTCTTGGGGTCGTCAGATGACAGATGAGGCGCTGTGGGCGCGGGGGCTGATTTGATTGCCTTTTGGTTGCAACAGGGTTGCGGGACCACAGCGTCTCAGGCAGACTCGTCAGGTGCCAGTGAACGTCTTTGACGTCATTCGTACGCGCGGAGGTCCAAGATGGATCCCGCATTCATCTGTCCATTCCAAATGGCCTGTCCCACCCGAATGTGTCCTGTCCATCAGATCCGTCCCCGCCTGTCCACACGCGCCCCCCACTCCTGCTCGCGGCTGCTGCCCGCCAGCCCAGGGTTGCCGATACGTATCAGTCCCCGTATTAATACGGAAACGGATACGTGTTCATACGGATGCGGCATCTCGCTGCAACGGCAAGCTAGTCACTCCCCGCGAAGCACGCGGCCAGCCGGGGGTCGGGGGGCATAGCCTCCATACAGTGCACTAGCAACAGGGCTATCTAGCACTACACGGAGCGGTATGCGCAGCAGATGTAGTCGGGGGTGCGGCTGAGAACGGCTACGCTAGAGTAACCGGCTTGCTGTTGCTGTTGACGGTGTAGAGCTGTGCCGGATACGTCTAGCAGGCTGATACAGGTCCTATGGGAGACAGGCGCGAATAGCACTTTCCTGAGCCGCTTGAAGAAGCCCCCAGCCGTGAAGCGTGCCAGTCTTCTATGGTCATCAGGCGCGAGCGCGCACCTGCATGCAGGTGGCGTAGACGAAGACGACGAGTCAGCTACAGGGGCTAGTCGAGCGTTAAAGTGCGGTGTGTGCAAATGCGAGCTGGGGGAAAGAAGCCGGCTGCGGAATGCTGCTTGAAGACTGAGCTCCATACTGACGTACGAGGCGGAAGATGCCACCAGGAAGATACCCGTTCCCAAAACCCGTGCGTCTAGGAGTGAAGCGGCAGGAGAAAGGTAGTTTTGGGACCTAGGGCAATACGAGGCCCGGGAGGAAACCAGCGGGAGCGGGGAGCCGGCGGCTGGGAGACGAAGAGCGTCACGTGGGTGGGAAGTGGGAAGTAGCGTAGTCTGAGGCAGCTGCGCTCGTAGACGCTGGCCGCACCGACCGGTCGATACTGCGTTCACGGAGCTGCGGAGGGCTGGACGCGCTGGCCTTGCGGCTGGAGCTGGTGGCTGGCGACGGTGAAGAAGCCGTGCGAGCGTGCCACGCGACAGGGACGTGCGAGGCGTGTGCCGCTGAGGGTGGGACCTGAGGCGTTGGCTGAGCGCGTCGGTCGGGGGAGGGCGGCAGAGCCGCAGGCACAGGCACGGGAGGGCGGGAGGGCTGGGGCCCGAGGGATGGCCGGGTGGGGACGACGGGCTGGGCGCCAGGCACGGAGGCAAGGGCCGGGCTGTCGGTGATGGGGCAGCGGCGGCGAGGCTTCGTCCTGTTTGCTGCGTATCCGGGCTCCGCTGAGCTCCCCAGTGATGACAGCCGTCCCATTGGTGATGCGTCGATAAACCGGAACATAAAACTGCCCTGCATCCAACACAAGAGGACAGCAAACGTAAGGGCCAGCAACAAGAGAACAAGGACAAGGCGGGCTGTGGGCGACGGAGCCCTGCTGTACCCGCTGATCCCCGGCTGCCCGCAACACCGCCAGCCGGGGGTGGCAAGGTGCTGCGCCAGCGGATACCCCGGCCACAGGCCCACGGGTGCATGTCTTTGCAAGGTCGCTATTGTGTCTAGCAGTGAAGCATTTACGGTCTGGGCGAGTCTGGGCTGCCAACCCAATGTGGAACTCCGTACGGGGCGTGCGCCTCATTGCTTGGCTTCAGCCTCGTTCACGAGGCTACTCATAATATACACATGTAGCACAGACTCACGTTGCACCTTCAATCCGCGCACGGCGCTGACCGGGCGCGCTCAAGTAACTCCGGAGTTACTTCCACATCACAGCATTATACCGTCCGCCACATCATACTACTGACTCCAATCTATAAGATCCAATGAGCACGCTCGACGACGGCGGCGATCTGTTTGAGCCGCGCCCAGTCGAGGATGGGCATGTCGCGCTTCAGGCCTGCTACGAGTCCCTCAACGAGTGCCTGAGCGACAATGAGACTGCCAGCTTCCGGTTTGTCAACAAGAGCTCAGCAGTGCTCTTCAAGGACCGCGCAATTGTGCACATGTCGAAGCCCGTGTCCCATGACATCTTTGCCGCTCGGTGGGCGGCCCCCGGCTCCTGCAACAACCTGAGGCCACAGCAGCGCCGCAAGCTGGTCAGACTTACTGCCAAGAGCGGGGACGCGACGAACCTGGAGGTGGCGCTCGAGGCGTCAGGAGTTTCCCCCTGCGAGGAAGATTTGGAGGCTGCTGTCCGTGGGGGCTCCATGCGGTGCTTCCTCTCCCTCGCCCGGCGGCTGAGGGACCAAACGTCATGGATGCACATCCTGCACATTGCTGCCACTGCCGGCCAGGCCATCTGCCAATGGGTCCTCCGGCGCTGTTCTTGGATGGGGTATCCCATCTGTTCTGCAGAAATAGTTGAAGCTGCAGAGAAGGCTGCCCAGTCAGGCGGTGGCGAGCTAGCGGAGTGGCTGCTGGCGGCGGCAGAAGCGTTCGACAAGGACCCACAGAAACTGGAAGAGGGCCTGGACGAGCAATTGGGAGCAGCCGGAGCTCATTGGGTGGGAGGTCAAGTTCCTCAGTTTCAACCTTGACATTGCGAGCATTGGCATTGCAGGACCTGTCCTCAAGTCCAAGATCATGGACCTGTGCATTGCCGCCCTAGAGGGCTGCGACCTGGCGACCGTGCAGCGCCTAGCAAGCAAGGCCGGGGGCCTGCTGGAGCTGTGGGCGCAGGACGACTACCTCTCCCGCGGCCTGCACGCCGCTCTCCGCAGCCGCACCCATGACTGGGCGGCCAAGCTCGCCTGGCTGCGCTCGATGGGGGCTGCCGCGTTGGCCTCTAGGGCCATGCTCATCCCTAGCTCAACATTGTTGGGCAGCGGAGGGTACCCGTTGTCCTTGAGCCAGGCAAAGCGCTCGACGGCCAGGGCACTAGGCAGGTGTGCAGCATGCCAGTAGGCGGTCTTGGGCTCAAGCTCTGCGGTAATTGGTATTGAATTTTTCGGTAATATCAATATTGTTTTCATGACTGTCATCATCTTCATCATCATCGGGGATATTACTAAGAAGGTTTTTAACATCATCAGTAGCAACACTTTCAGTATCTTCATTATCTTCATGAATTTCTAATTTACAAGACGGTTGAGATTGAGATACAGTTACAGTAGGTTGTGGTGTAACAAAAATGCTTTGTTGTCCAGCAGATTTAGTTTTTTTTAATTCAGAAAGTTCTTTAGTTAATGTAGCCATATTATTAGCTAAACTAATAAGATCTTGTGAATTTTTCTTAGTTTCAATAGCAATTTTTTTGATATCAGTGATAGTATAATCAAGATAAACACAAATAAAGATAATAGCAAAAACAGTTAGAATATCACGCAAGGTAATTGCGCGTTGAGCTTGGTGACGAAGTCGACCATCTCGTGCCACGAGGGGGCGGTGGTGCCGTTGAAGTAGCCGGCATACTTGACCAGCTCGCGCCCGCCGGGCGTGTCCGTCTGGCGCTGCGGCTTGGACAGCATGAAGACATCTTGCACGGAGAGGTACTTGGCCTGGGTCCTGGCGGAGGGCGTGCGGGCGGATGTGGAGGTACTGCAGAAGGGCCCTGGCGGACTGGAGGCTGCCTGCAAGTGTGGCCACACAACCGATGCGGACATCCTGGCAACTGTGCAGGTATGCCAGCAGCGGTCCACAGGGTGATGACACTGCCCAACCGAGGGCAAATTTGGTTGGCAGAGGGCTGCTTGCCTGTGTTGCCTTGTAATTGCTCTTGATGACACTGTCTGCATGCCCTTACCCACCAACTCTGCCCTGGCCCGCCAAACTCTTGCCGCCAGGTGCTGCAGACGGCTGGTGGTGTCATTGACTGGAAGGCGCTCGCCCTCTCGGCTGCTGTCAAGGGCAGGGTGGAGGTGCTCAGGAGGGCCCTCGAGGAGGCCGAGGCCGAGTGGCTGACCCAGGAGCTCTTCACGGCTGTGGCGAGCTCCGGCAGTGTGGAGGGGATGTGCATGCTTCACCTGAGGGGCTGCGCCGTGTCCTCGGACGCCTGGGGCACAGCTGCGGCGTCTGGCTGCGTGGCCGCCGTCCAGCTGCTGGCGAGTTGGGACTGCCCCAAGCCGGTGAGCTGCTACTGGGGCCAGGGCTGGGGTGCAGCGCAATTGCTTGGGATTCCCGTTGCCTCCAAACAACACACTCCTACCGTCCGCCCTCCTACCCTCGTGCTACCCTCACAGGATGACGGACTTCCTGGACACAGCCTCCAAGCTGCACCTCGTGCAGTGGATGGCCACAGAGGTCTGCCCACGACTGGCGCTGGCTGGAGGTCTGGGTGCAGCATTGGCACGCAGAGGACGGCTGGTGGCGTGGGTGCAGCTGGTAGCGCAGGTGCAGGAGCAGCAGCGGCTGCGGGACCAGGCCTAGGCAGGGCACTTTATAGGAAAGTGGATTATGCTTGGAATTGCGCTGTGAGTTTGGGTAAGGGTGATATCAGGAGAGGCGTTGAAAGAGAACTAACATGGAGGGGCCAGATCCTAGGAGGGGCCCTGGAGGGTTGCCGGGCGGCCAGGGTAGTGCAAGGGGCCTTGCAAGGGGCGGTAGGGCGTCAAGACCATGCATACCACACTGAGTGCTAGCACAGGCAGAAGAGGCAGGTTATCATGAACCAGCACGTCACCCAGCACAGCGTGTCCCAACCGACTTGACCGTTGGATTACGCCCAGCTTCCTTGTTTGTGTTCGTGTGCGATCTCTTCTTCTGAGGCAACTAGACACTACATTATTATCGTCGGGGTGTGTACGTACGCTAGATAGCACAGCAAGGCATAGCGACTGGGCGGTGGATCTGCGGAAGGGTGTAGAGCTGTACGGCAGAACAGGCGGTGAAGAGCGGCTGCGTGCCGGGAGCTGGCTGTTCGTTCACGCTGGAAAGACAGCGTGCTCGCGTAGCACTAGCTCATTCGGTTACAGAATGTGGTTCGCTCAAATGACTGGCGCACCGGCAGGCCGTGTTGCCCATTTGTCTAGCCCTGCCTGCGCGAGCGCCAGGTCCATGCGTCTCTGGAACGCGGCGCTAGAATTACGTAAGCCGTACGGCATCCTGGTGTATGCGATCAGGCGGTTACCACACCAGAAAGCGGTCTTGCCTTGGTCATCAGGGTGGATGGGGATTTGGAGGAACCCCTGACGCATGTCGAGCTTCGAAAACACCCTTGCCTTCCCAACCTTCTGGAAGATGTCCTCAGGCCGGTGCAAGCCGTACTTGTCAGGTGCCGTACAGCTGTTGGTAACCCTGTAATCTTGAGCCATCCGAGCTGAGATCCACAGCCCTGTGTGCTCACAGCGCTTAGGGGCTATGACAGGGTTAACCGCCACCTGGGTGGGTCCGGTCCACTCCTTGCATATGCCAGCCTTCAGCAGCTCCTCTGTCTTCTCCTTTATGACCTCCATCTCCTTGGGACTGTAGCGCCTGGGCGCTTGTACTAGGGGCTTGTCGGTTGTTAAGGTGAGACAGAAGGGCCCCAGGTCACCTGAGTAACCCGGCAGCTCCTCCATGCTGTAGGCGAAGGCTGAACCCTTGCGGGCCCGCACCACAGCTTTCATTGATGACGTCTGTGTGGCCACGGAAACGCCTGAGGAGCACGTGAGAGTGGTGGCGGCGGTGCTGGATTGCCTCTCGGCCAATGGCCTGAGGGCCCATCCCGACAAGTCCATCTTTGGGGCTGACGTGGTGGAGTACCTGGGGCACAACCTGTCCACCTTCGGCATCTCCCCGCACCAGGCCAAGGTTGCCGCCATCATGGCCTTGCCTCCTCCCAAGAACGTGGCAGAGCTGCGCACGCAGCTGGGCTTCATCAACTACTACAGGTGCTACATCCCAAGGATGAGCGAGATTGCGGCACCCCTTAACGCGCTGCTCAAGAACGGCGTGGCGTGGAGGTGGGGCCCAGAGCAGCAGCACGCGCATGACACGCTCAAGGCGGCGTTCACTCAGCCTGATCTTGTGTTAAAGCGTGTAGATTACAAGCGACAGATGATCCTGCATACTGACTTTTCGAACAAGGGCATAGCAGCGGTGCTGGGGCAAGTTGGGGACGATGGGCGGGAGTACATGTGCGCCTGCATCAGCCGCTCCTTGAACAAGCACGAGGCCAACTACGCCTCATATAAAGGGGAGATGCTTGCCGTGGTGTGGGCGTGCAAGATGTTCAGACATCACCTGATAGGCTCCGACATCCCCTTCCGCCTGGTCACTGACCACCAGCCCCTGCTGTACCTGATGAGCTCAGAAGGCCTGACAGGCAGGGCAGTACGCACGCTTCGCCTTGATGCTTCAAGAGTACAACTTCCAAGTGGAGCATCGGGCGGGAGTCAAGCATCAGAACGCTGATGGTTTGTCACGCAATCCGCTGCCAACGACGGAGGATGGGACTGGCGCACGCCAGGACGAGGACCCACCAATGGCTGACCCCCTGCCCAGGCAGGGGGTGACGGCGGCAGCGCTTGCCGCAAGCGCCAAGGCATGCGAGGTGCTCCAAGTGGCCATGACCCTGGCGGCTCCGGCCGCCCCATTCTCCGAGGCAGTGCTGCCCTCGCCGGATGAGCTGGCGTTTGGCTGGAACGGATGGTCATACGAGAACACCTGTCCGCCTCCTGATGACCCGCCTCCGGGCGCTAAGCTGGCACGCGACAAAATGAGGAGCAATGCCCTTGAGTGGAGGGCGGCGCGCAAGCGCGCCCTGCCGGCAACTACCAGTGGGGCGCAGGCGCCTGAGCCCTCACAGCAAGCTGTCCAGGCAGCACGATGGTTCGACAGGGCGCTGCGCCAAGGCATCATTCTCTATGAGCCGTTGGGAGGCCTAGCCTCAGGGCTAGAGGCGTGTCTGCGGAGCGGCATCCCGGTGCACCGGTACCTCTACTCTGATACAGATGCGGATGCGCGCCGGGCCGCCATGCGGCACCTATCTCGCCTCACAGATCAAGATCCTGAGCTCTTCCCCGCCTCGGCCTGGGCCTCATCCTGCATCGAGCTGGCCCAGGACGTTTCCAAGGTCACCTTGCCGCTACTCAAGGCGGCATGCGAGGGGGAGGCGCGCCTCAGCATCAGCGCAGGAAGCGCAGTGACAGACAACTCTGCCTGGAGTGGCGATGGGGGCGCATTCCTGCTCTCGGGCAGTGTCCTGTCGGGTTTGCATCTCGTGGACTCCAGTGTCAGCGGCAACTCCGCCCCTGCGGGCTATGGAGGCGCCCTGTACGCAGCCTGTGCTCATCATGGCGCAATGGGAGCAAGCTGATGCGCACGCTCAGGCGGCGCTGCTCTCGCTGGTAGCCACGGCCCGAAAGGCCTGGGGCGAAGAAAGAGTCATGTTCTGCTGCGGGAGCACGGTGGCTCAGGCCGCGACCGCGCCGCCGGAGCAACAGGCGGGCGAGAGTGCCGTACGTGAGGCGTGGGGGTCACCCCTGGTCACCGACTCGGCACGCTTCGGGTCGGGTGTCCACCAGCTGAACAGGGCGTGGACCTCCCTCGCTGAACCCGCTGCGCTGAAGCAAATTGCGGCGGCTGCTACTCGCCCAGGCGGGTGTGAGCTAAAGGATTGGCTGGGAGTGGGCAGGCGCCCACCCATGGCGGCGCGCGCTCTCAAGCCGCCCTTCTACCCCTGTGACGTGGAAGGCCAGCCGGCCAGGGCGCTCATGCCCGCTGCAATCAAGCTAGTGCTGACGCACGAGCAGCAATCCTCCGTCTGCCCAATTTACGATGAAGGCTGCAAGAACTTCTCAAGCCCCACGGCGGATGAGTGCGAGAGGCTGCTGGGCTTCACGCCAGGCGTGACCTCTGTTGCCCAGTGGTCTGATGAGCAGCGCAAGTCACTGTTGGCCCAGGCCACAGACGTGAGCTATCTCGCAAGCCTCCTGGCAATGTGTCGGGCGCTTGCCGATGACATCCCCTCAGTGTTGGACGGCGCCGCCCCGGCGGCGTGCGTGTCCGCATGCGCCTCCGATTCAGGCCTTGCGGGCACGCTGGCGGCGGGTGCAACTGTCGTTGATCCCCCGCCGCTCTGCGCCCTCGCTGCGGGAGAGGTGGAGCCCGAGACTGCCGTGAGGGGAATGGTGGGGTCAGACCCCTGGATCGACGATGCGCTGGTCGAGTACCTGAAGAACGGAAGCCTTCCGACCGGCCTCAACGACACAGAGGCGGCGCGCGTGCGCAAGCGAGCGCGGCGGTACCGCTGGAAGGCAGACCAGCTCATCTCATCTGCGCTGACGGACGCTCGCGCATAGTCCCGCGGCCTGCTGACCGTGGAGCGTTGGTGCGGTCGACTCATGAGCAAACAGGGCACTGGGGCGTCAGACGCACCCTAGCCTTGCTTCTACACACCTATTGGTGGCGGGGCATCAAGGATGACGTGGCGGCCGCAGTCAAGCACTGCGAGGCCTGCGACAGGCTCAAGGCAACCTTTACCACACGCCAGGACGTGTTGAACCCACTGCCCATCGGCGGCCTGTTCTACCGCTGGGGAGTTGATCTGTGCGGACCGTTCCCGCAGACCGAGAGGGGCAGCCGATACGTCATGGTGTGCATTGAGCACTTCAGCAAGTACCTGATTCTGATTCCGATCAAATCCAAGCATGCCTCCGAGACCTCTCACGCCTTCGCCCAACACGTGCTGGGGCGCTACGGCGCATGCGCGGAGGTGTGCACAGATCAAGGCGGAGAGTGGAAGGCCGAGTTTGGGGCACTGCTCATGCAGTCCCTCATTGACCACCGACAAACCTCAGCCGACCACCCGCAAGCCAACGGCCTGAGTGAGCGTGCGGTGCAGAGCTGCAAGGCCGCGCTCAGCAAGCTAGCCCACGCCAGCGTGGGAGCAGGGGAGTGGGATACACAGCTCCCGTTCATCATGCTGGGCTACAACTGCTCAGCGCAGGCGTCCACCAAGCTGTGCCCTTACACGCTCATGCACGCTGTGGATCCTGTCGTACCTCCAGCTGTAAAGCCCAGGCTTGAGGCCGATATTGACTTTGACGACGCTGAAGCTGCGGGCCGTGATCTGCTGGTGCGGGCCATGGCCATGCGGCGCAACATGGCAATTGCTGGAGGCAACCTGGCCATAGCGCAACACCGTGACAGGCTGCGCTACGCCTCCCTCAGGGGGGGCGGTGCCGATGTGAAGTTGAGAAAGTTTGAAGTCGGAGACTACGTGTACTACCGCAACACCACCGCGAAAACTAGTCTGGACGCACAGGCCAGACCTGAGATACTGCGTGTGGCGGAGGTGAGGCGCTCAGGCGTCCTGGAGCTGGAGGGCAAGTGCGGATCACGCATGACCGTACATGTGACGCACGTGGCTCCGTGCCACCTGCCGATCGAGGATCACGAGGTCGACCCTCGGCTCGCAAGGCCTCCCCTGACTCACTCCTGCGAGGTGTGCATGATGCCTGACGGCGAGGAGTGGATGCTGCTGTGTGACGGGTGCGGTGCGGGATGGCACACCTACTGCCTGAAGCCCCCGCTGGAGAAAATCCCCGAGGGTACCTGGGTCTGCCCCGCCTGCACCAAGAAGGGCGTGACTGCTCAGACAGTCGAGGCACGCAAGCCTCACAAGCCCGGCACACGCCAACCACCGCCCAAGCTTCAGAAGCTGCAAGGAGCACTGGCCATGCGCGAGGTCAAGGGCAAGAGGGCGCGTGGCAAGGCAAACGTTGGCGTGGTGACATATGCAGGGATGCGTCAGCGCACCCATCACTTCACCATTGAATACCCAAACGGTGACTCAGAGCTCGTCACACTGGCCCAGCTCAGGCCGAGGCTGGTGGATAGTAAGAGGCAGGCGGCGCCACATGCGGCGGCCGCAACGGCCCAAACCAAGGCAAAAGGAGTCACCTGCTCGCAGCCCCTGGCTTCCAAGTCAGTCACGTTGCGTGGGTGTCGGTGTGCAGGTGGCACACCCAGTAGGTGGCGCTCTCGCTCAACCCCTCCCCTTCTGGAGGCGGTTCCTGCTGTAACCATCGCATCCTTCCAAGGACGAGTGCGACGCTCTGGCGGCGGCAATCGAGCTGGGCGAAGTGCTCTCCGTTTTCGCACCCGCAGGGGCCAGCCCCGAAGCGCTCAACCTCATGCGCGCGCAAGGGTGCCAGGTTCGACGCGGATCATCCCAAGGGGCATCAACCAAGGTTACGGTGGAGACGGTGCAAGCAGCCAAGCAGAGAGGTGTGGACGTTGGGGTGTTGTGGATTGAAGCAGCTGATCTTGAGGGTGGAGCTGGGATTGAGGCGTTGGCGGAGCAAGCACGAGAGGCAGTGGTCGTGAGGCTGCCGGCGCAGTTCATCAAGGTGACGGGGGCAGACACCCGGCGCTGGGTCAGCATGCAGTCGATGAAGGGCAAAGCGTTCTTAGTTCCGTGTGCAACGTGCGTGTGGCTGGTGTGCATGGCGGGAGGCAAGCGCCGACAAGGCTTTCTGCGCTCCCTGGTGTTTGGTACGATGATGGTTTGAAGGTTGAAGTAGGTCGGATGTGCGTGAGGGCCCTGGCCTGGCGAGAATTCTTTAGCCGACTTGAGTAGGTGCAAAGGGCTGGTGCCTGCCGCCCAGACCCTCCTTTTCCTTTACGTGTCATTTTCGTGTTGCAATCTCTCATCCTCTAGTCTTCGAGCTTGGGGGGGGACTCTGAAGCAAGGACATCACAGGAGCGTCTGGACGTTACAGCTCGTGACAGCTGTCATGAACCAGCACGTCACCCAGCACAGCGTGTCCCAACCGACTTCACCGTTGGATTACGCCCAGCTTCCTTGTTTGTGTTCGTGTGCGATCTCTTCTTCTGAGGCAACTAGACACTACATTATTATCGTCGGGGTGTGTACGTACGCTAGATAGCACAGCAAGGCATAGCGACTGGGCGGTGGATCTGCGGAAGGGTGTAGAGCTGTACGGCAGAACAGGCGGTGAAGAGCGGCTGCGTGCCGGGAGCTGGCTGTTCGTTCACGCTCTCCGGCACGGCCTGCCGGTGCGCCAGTCATTTGAGCGAACCACATTCTGTAACCGAATGAGCTAGTGCTACGCGAGCACGCTGTCTTTCCACTCTGAAGCAAGGACATCACAGGAGCGTCTGGACGTTACAGCTCGTGACACATTGGCAGCCAGCGACCGCTGCAATCTGGCTCGGCTGCAACATGCATGCCAGTGGGCAAGGTTGGCGAAGGGCCCTTGGCAGCGGCGAAGGGTTGGCGACATGGCGAGGGTTGGAGCCCCCGTCCAGGCGAGGGCCCCTTGGGGGCGGGGAAGTTGGCAGGGGCCTGCAGGGGTTGGCACGGTGTCCGGATGGATGCGGTATCGTGATGGATGCGGTACCGGTTCAGAGGACGCCGGTTTGGCACGCTTGGCCGCTCCACCTGCCTGTGGTCGCCACACCATACTCCCATTCTACGTGGTCTGGGACGGTAGAAGAAAACAACGAAGCGAAGCGCTTGGGTTGTGGCGTAGGGCGTGTCGGATTGGGGGGTCTCGGGACGGGGACAGGTTGACACGGGACGTCGACGCAATGGCACGCTTGGCGTTCTTCAGGGTCAGGCCCACGCTTGACGGATTATTCCCATGCTGCGTAGCTGCTACATTTACAAAACGGCATTTATAGAAGCGTCCTCGCAAGCTCGCGAGTCTAGAAGCATGCGGCTATCCGCTCTGCTGCTTACTCTACTAGCCGTGTGCGGCACGGCTCTAGCAGCACAAGAGAAGAAGGAGTTGAGCTGCGATGAGCTGGGGTGAGAGAGGAGCAACACTTGCGTAGCGATCGGCATGGCGCTCGCGAGAACGGGAGCTTGCCCGCACTCCCGCCCTGGCTAGGTTCACGGCGGAGGCGAGCTGCAGCGACTGCGACACTCTAGAGGAATTCGTCAAGGTGCGCGTCGCGGACGTCCCGGGCGGGCTGGGGGCTGGGGGCAAACGGCCGACGCTACATTAGGCCCCAAGCCGGAGGGGGCTGAGAGGGGGAGGGGTGGCCGTGTGTGGCCCCGGGGAGGGTCGCCCAGGGGTGAGACGTTCTTCCGGGGAGGAGTCAGGGGTTGGGTGGGGGAAGGGCGGGAGGACCCGGTTGGCTTGCTGTGCCTGATTGGGGGAAGGGCCGCCGCGGTCCGTAGCTCCGTAAGGAGCGCAGGAGCACTGCAGACAGGGGTCCAGCCATTCGCGCACCGGGTTCCGCACCCAAGGCCAATCGGCTTGCTAGCGCCTACGCCTCCCCAGCTTACACGAGGAGGGAGCCCTTCAGACACAGGGTCGCTGCGTCTGGCATGGGTGCAGAGCCACAGAGCGTGGGCCGGGGTGTGGGGGGGGGTGCGAGGGCAGGGGTGCGTGGGCTGAGAGCGAGAGGGGGAGCGAGGGCAGGGGTGTGCTGACATGCGAGAGGGAAGAGCGAGGGCGGGGAAAATGGGTGGGGGTTACAGGGGCAAAAGCCGAAGGGTGGGATGCGATCGTACTCACTGATATCCCCCGCCCCGCTGACGTGTCCCCCCTCCCCTCCTTACACCCCACGCCGACGAGCTGGGTCGACTGCCACAAATGCGCAAATACCTTGACAACCCCTTGTACTCCCCTTCACGCTCAATGATTTCAGCCCCCTTCTGCCCACTCGCCTCCCAACGGCACCCTCCCGCCCTCCCCTCTAGGATGAGGAGCTGGTGGCTGACTGCCACAAGTGCTGCACCCGCGAAACCACGGACGTGAAGAAATACAGCAGGGCAGAGCTGATCATCGACCAGTGGCGCTACAAGTGAGGTCGGGAGGAGAGGGGCAGGGCAGGGGCAGGGGCGCGGATCCTGGCAGGCGTCGGGCAGGTGCTGATGACTGATCGACCAGTGGCGCTACAAGTGAGGTCGGGAGGAGAGGGGCAGGGCAGGGGCAGGGGCGCGGATCCTGGCAGGCGTCGGGCAGGTGCTGATGACTGATCGACCAGTGGCGCTACAAGTGAGGTCGGGAGGAGAGGGCAGGGCAGGGGCAGGGGCGCGGATCCTGGCAGGCGTCGGGCAGGTGCTGATGACTGATCGACCAGTGGCGCTGCAAGTGAGCGCGGAAGGGGCAGGGGCCTGGGGAAGGGGGGTGCATTGGGAGGGGTGGGAGGGGGCTGGCAGCGGAGGGTTATAAGACTTACAACGGCAACCGTTGTGCGGGTAGCAGCGAGTTCCCGGTGAGTATTCAGCCATCTGCGAGGAGTGCGCCTGCAGGGATCAACGCAACGTGCAGCTATCCAGGTCTGGGCCCCCAGCCGGTGGGGGTGGTTGCATAGCTCGCCGTAGCCTATCCATGCCCGAGGGCTGGGCTCGGGCGTGGCACGGAGTGTTGAGTGCAGGACGTTAATGGCGGCTTCTTCAGCCCCCTCACCCTTTCCCTCCCCCACGCCAGTCCCAGGATTCGTTGGCACCCCGACCACACGCCTTTGACCTCGGCCGGACCCTCCCGCCCCTTCCCCTCCTCCTCTCCCGCTCCCCCCCCCCTCGCAGCTCCCTGCCCCAGATCAAGGACTTTGTGGAGAAGCGAGCCAAGGCCTACGAGCCAGCGCTCAAGGTGGGAAGATGGGCAGGGCACGCACACAGGCGACAGCGTACCGGTTTCCTAGCAAGGGGTTTTTTGTGGGTCGAGGATCTGGGGCGTCGAGTCAACCTGACAGGGGTGTTGTCTACGTGACTTTGTGTCGTGTGCGGGACACGAGCCAGCGCTAAGGTGGGCACGGGCCGTGTAATGACGTCGGGCGAGGGTGTCGTCATACCGGTAGATCACTTGAGAGGCAAGAGCAGCTGCTCAAGGTTGGCCGTGACAGACGGGACAGGAGGTACCGATAGCGGTGCACCTAGACCCACCACCCGTCACCTCCCCGGCCCCCGCCCCGCACCCCTCGCTAGGTCACGTTTGCCCACGGCGCCTCGCCCAAGCTACGGCTGTCCGGGTCCGCCGGCTCTGAGGCGGTGCGCATTGACAATTGGAAGGTGGGGGGGAGGGGCGGAGGAGAGGGGGGAGCGTTGGCGGGGGAGGAGGATGGGGAAAGGCAGGGGTGAGGGAGGAGGGCGGCTCGAGGAGGGGAGTCGGTGAGTAGCGGAATGGAGGGAGGATGGGCGGAGCAGGGCGGACACAAGCCAGGAGGGGAGCGAAAGCAGAGGGGGGCGAAAGCAGGGTGCGCAGGGCTGAAATCTGTCGTCATGGCGAGCGCTGGGGTCGTGAGCATCGGTCAACCTTCAGTGGCCCGGCCCCTCAACTACCGGTAAACCAACCCCTCCTACCCGCCCCCCACCCCCAACACAGGCGGCCAACATCGCCGAGTTCCTGGACGAGCGCCTGGATCTGAACGCCAAGGATGAGCCCAAGAAGTACAAGGCCAAGGACGTCACGTACGTCATGAAGAACAAGCAGAAGTGAACATGGCCCCGTGTCGGGTGGCTCTAGGGCGGTAGGGGGGCTCTCCTAGGGTTGCAGGGCATAGCATCCATGCAGCGCACAAGCAGCAAGCCTGTGTAGCGCCACAGCGGAGCGGGCCGCTCCTGGCGTGTGTGGAGGAGCGAGGGAGGGAGAAGTGAACATGGCCCCGTGTCACTATGAAGGGTGAGAAGTGAACGAACATGGATCCGTGTCGGGTGTTTGAAGGAGGCCCTGGTTGTGGCACATGTGGACATGGAGTGTGGGCTGGCGGCGTGTGCGGCCTGCGGGGGTCTCCTGCTGCGGGCCTGCGGCAGGTGGAGAAGCTGGGGGGCCGAAGATCCAGTCCTCAGCAAGCCAGGAGCATTAGCATGTGGCGCTCCAGAGTCTCGTTGTGCTACGGTCTTGGCGCGCTTGTAACACGTACGATACCCTTGCTTGTGTGGACCCTCGCTTGCGGCGGGACGTTGGTCGCTTGGTCCTCGCTCTGATGCTGCCCTGGCCTCTATAGGGGAGGTTGGACAACGAATCTTGACACCTGGTGTGTACGCTAGCATATCATACTTCGCCGCTTACTCGCCGCACATTCAGGCGCATACCACTGACACATACCACCCGCCACCATGAGCGGCACGAGGATGAGCAAGGATGCATCTCTTGGGACCCGCAAGACGAGCCAGCGGGGAGGGCGGGTGGCAGCATCGGCATCGGTAGCGACAGCACCAGGACTCAAATCAGCTTACAACATCAGGCATGACCGCAGCCGCCTTGACACAGAAGAGACCCTGCCTCCGCCAGCGCGCAACATGCAACCACCGACCAGGGCACACTCCGTGTCAACCACCACACCGCCACTGCACCAGCCGACGATGCGTCGCTGCCGATGAGCCCAACCCTGCCCCACTGCGACTGCCGTCATCACCTCTCCGCAACAGCCAACTGCTCCTCGTCACGTCCTCCCTTACTCCCCTCTAGGTCCCTGGGCACGCTACAACCCCCACCACGGCTGCATCCCCAGATGACCGCCTCATCGGCCTCCTGCTCCTGCCACCGTCAGCCCGTGCTGCGGCCCCGGCCGTCTTCCGAGTCCTACGCTCGCTCAAGCAACGCAGCCTTGCAGGTTCTCACGCCGAGATGTCATCCTCAGTGCTAGGAAACACGGCCCGGTCAAAGCTGCGCTCACCGCGCCATTCGAGCGGCGCCCCCGCCACCTAGGCGTGGGGACTTCACCCAGGGGGGGGGGTCACGCCGCGTACTCCCTTGTGCTTCACACGACGTACCCCAGGACCAGGACCCCCCAGCCCGGAAGGACGAGGCCCTCCTCGGCTCAGAAAGACCACCACTCAACCCGCACAAGACGACCCTCCTGGCTCTCCGCGCGCGCAGGCGGCCAGGGCAGGCGGGCTCGCCTCTCCAGACGGGATGCCACCATGCGTCCGCTGTTAAGTCCGCCTGTTCGCTGCCGGCCCATACCCGTAGGGGACCCCTGTATGCCGCCAGCAGGCTCCACCGGGCCGCCACGCCCCTCACGCATCTGCCAGAGGGGGCGCCGGGCCAACGCCGCGCCCAGGCATAGCGGACGGACGACTCCGCCCGGGCCTCCCTGCTGCCTGCCTCCGTGCCGCGTGTCCGTGCCTCCACGCCGGCCAACGCACGGCCCCGTGCAGGCCTTCGCCGGCCTGCAGCCTGTCAGCTGGGCAGTGGGCTCAGCCCATGCCTGCCTCGCCGCCGCCTGCTTCCACGCCGCCTTCCATCCAGGGCCGCCTCCCGTCCTCCGGCCGCCTCATGTCCCCCCCCCCCTGCCTCCTGAGTCCGCCTCTATCGGACCTGAGCGTCCGCAGCGTCGGAGATGAAGGGCAGCCGGGCGTACTGCCCCAGGAAGCTGCACACGATGCCGTACAGTACGGTGGCGGCGATGAACACCCAGATGAAGCTCTGCGACTGGATGTACACCTGCGGACGCGAACGGGGCGGGGGGGCCACGTGTCAACCGTCGGGCAGCCCTGACGTCCCCTTCCCTTTTGGCTCGCTTCCAGCCCCACAATGAAATCAGCACCACAGCACGAACAGCTGCGTTAGCCTCGCATCCCGTCACACAACACCAGCAACCATTGAGTAGCCTCCCAGCACGAGCAACTGCAGATCAGCCCCACAGCACGAGCAACCACCGAGCCGCCCCAGAGCACTGGCAACCGCACCGAGCCGCCCCACAGCACGAGCAACCACCGAGGAGCCTCACAGCACGAGCCACCGCGGACAAGCCCCACAGCACGAGCAGCCGCACCGAGCCGCCCCACGCACCTGCGCGCCCCAGCCCGAGGTGGGCGGCGTGAAGACGGTCTCCACGAGGCGGGGCAGCACCAGCAGGATGTCGAGCAGGATGGCCTGCACGGCGTTGAAGCGCACGAAGCGGCTGAGGCTCTGGTTGTTGACGACGCCCAGGTAGAGGCCGAAGAAGACCAGGAAGGAGCCCATGGGCAGAGAGTGGTACAGGCTCATGGCCGGCAGCAGAGGCGTCACGGCGGTCTTCACCCAGGGGTACCTGTGGGCAAGGCAAGGGATGCGTGGAGCGGGGGTTGGCGTGAGGTGAGCGCGGGGAGTGCGGGTGATGGCCCGGGCTGAGGTCGGGGGCGAGCTGGAGGGAGAGGCACTCGAGGCAAGCGTTATGGCGAGATCCATCCATCCCAGCAGCTGACTCCCCTCCCCGTTGGCTCCCACCCAGCCCCGGGCTCCCCTCTGCTGCCTTACATGTAGAAGAGGTAGCGCCCGTACATGACGGCGTCAAAGTAGGGCAGGATGTAGGGCAGCGCCGCGAGCACACGGTCGACCACGTTGGGCGAGCTGCTGCGGAAGCCCCCGCTGGCTGCGCGCGCGTTTACTGCAACCGTCGATTGACGAGCTGGGCGGCGGGCTAGGCATGGGAGCGCAGGTTTGCACTGCGTGCGAGCGCCGAGTGCACATCGCCGCAGCTGGGTGCCGCTCTTGAGGGCCTGCATTGTGGCACGGACTATGCAACGTGATCGGGCAGAAGCACACAATGAATTGACTGGGGCTCTTGTCCCCTTCCTCGGCAAACCCCATGCAGCTGCTTTCATTCCCCCACCTTCGACGGCACGCAAACTGCTTCCGCACCTGCTCACCAAGTAGACCGACACCAGTAGACCGTAGAAGCACACGCAAACATGGCTGAGACGACAATGAAAATAGCAGTTGTCGGGCCTTGCAGAACAGGCAAGACGCTGCTCTGCAGAGCGCTAGCAGAACAGCCGATATTCCTGGGCGAGATGTCCTACCAGCCCACGGCCGCGGTCAGGTCAGCGCGTCCCGCATGTCAAGCGCCATTCCTGTAGACCGCGAGGAGAGCTCCCGCGTGACCTCTGCACGTGCAAAAATGATGCAGGATTCAAGAGATCAGCAGAGTACTAGGCATCGACCGCGTCAAAGTGCAGTTCTGGGACTGCTCGGGGAGCCCGCAGTTCCAGTCCTACTGGCCCGTGCTAGCCAAGGCGAGCCCGGAGAGACTAGCAGGCTGCTGGGGGCTTCCTGGTGCATGCCGGGGTGGCTCTCTGACACGGCGGGGTTGTGGATGGCACGCAGGAGCTTGACGGGCTGCTCATGGTCGTGGACCCCTCGCGGCCCGACCAAGAGCGGGACCTGGAGACCTTCTACCGCAACTTTGCGGAGCCCAACAACCTCTACACGCGGCAGTGCATGGTCATGGCCATCCAAGTGCAGAAGGAGGGGGGCGGCCTGGGCGGGTGGCAAGGTAGGGAGGGTGCAGTGGGTCAGGGGGCTGGCTGGGACGGGTCACGAGTGCGAGGCTGAGGTCACGGCGGGGCGTGACCCGTCATCATGTAGCATCTACTTCCAATTAGCTCCTGCCACTTTGATCCCTTAGGGCTACACTGCCGACGACTTGCGCAATCTCTCACCTGTCCTTGCCCCTCCCTGCTGCAGGCTTGCAAGGGGGGCTGAAGAAGCTCGCCCAGTCCTACGTGTCCATCAACCCCACCAACCCGGCAGCGGGCGTGCAGGTGCGCTTGGGGCCACGCCTCACCACCAAAATAAGTGTTGCACACTAGAAGGCCAGCGGTGGCAAGAGGATGATATGCCACAGTCTGCCGCCGTGCACGCCCTTCTGCCCTGCCTACTCCGCATGGCCCGGGCCCCCTTGCTCCGCAGCTTTGCTCTCTCCTCAGCGTTAGCGCTCTGCAGCATCCTCTCCCACTTGCATACCCCTCGGTCACTCCTATCCCCATGGCCACTCCCACCATCGAGGGGTCCCCCGTTGCCTGCTCGTATCAAGGCTCTGCCCTCACCCCCGCGAAAGCCAGCCTCAGCGCCGTCTCCTTAGCCGCGTGTCCCATCCCCATGTCGCGAGCCCCCCCCCCCCGCCGCCTGGTTGCGTTTGCGCTCCTCCCGCCCCAGGAGGCCTACCAGCACCTGGACGTGCTGTTCTCGGGTGCGCTCCAAAGCAAGAAGGAGGCGCTCGAGAGCTCCTACATGCAGCAGGAGGAGTGACGCGCCAGCACGGACCACCAGGAGGAGGGCTGGCACGAATAGGAGGACAGGAGGAGGAGGAGGCGCCCACGGGGATGGGGCAGGGACGGATCGGGGACGGGCGTATCAGGGGTGTCGGGCCAGTGTATATATACGAGACGGGTGAGGGGTGGAGAGGACAGGGAGCGGTCTCGGTGATCAGAGGGAGCCTGTACCGAAAGGCGTTGGTCAAGACGCGGCCTGTGGCTGGCTGGCTGGGGCCGGCTGGGCGCGGAAGGACAGTCAAAGGGGTGCAGCCGAGGAGCTGGCTGTGGGGTGTGTCCCGGACTGCGTGCATGGGTCAGTGGTAACAGTGATATGTACCGTATGGCCTACGGGAGTCCCGGACAAAGGCCGCCAGATGTAAAGTCTGCTCAGAGAGTCTGCCTTGACAAGTTCATCAGCAGCGTCGGTAACAAGCGTAGCCGCAGCCGTTCCGAACTCGCCGGAGTTTACCGATTTCCTCGCTAAGCCCAGCCTGGGCGAGGCCAAGGCCGAGCAGTACTCGTACTAAATGTGCTCATCAGGCCTGGAAGCCCAACTTTTCGAGCGGCTTGCTGCGGGGAGCATAGCAGGGTTGCTGGGGGGCCAGGTGCAAAGGGGAGGTGACCATGTCGCCGAGACGGAGCCAGGCACCCGCACGCGCCCTGCCTTAGCCGCTAGGAGCCCATGGCACAGACGGACCACCTGTGTAAGCGCTCTTTGGTGTGCTGCTGCGTGTCGAGTGCCTCTCGTCTGGCCCCTACTGCGTGTCGCTCGACTTGGTGGGCCAGGGGCTGGCCAGCGCCTCCGTTGCCCTTCAGCTCCATGCGGTTGCCCTCCGTTGCCCCCCGTTGCCCCCCGTTGCCCTCGGGTGTGCCTCTACCCGCCGTTCTCCTGTTGCCCCCAACCTGCCCCTAATTGCACTGGATAAACCCTTGACGGTACTCTACGAGCATTGCCCTTCAATGCCCTCGGTTGCCTTTCTTACATCCCGCTTGTCTTCGCAGGTAGGAATCCTCCTGGCAGCCGGATGCTTCAGGGCCTACAGGGGGCAACGAGGGCAACGGGGGGAACCGGTAAGCAGGGCACTGGGGTAGCATAGGGGGAAGGTTTCTTGCAGGGCTACAGGGCTACGGAATCGTAGTGCGGCGCCCTGAGCAACGAGGACGCTAGGGCAATGTGAGGAGCGGGTTAGGACCAAGGTGGCGCGCACAAAGTTGCCCAGGGTCTTGGTGGAGCCGCGCGAGCAGGTGTAGCAGTCCTCGATGCCGGCCATCTGCAGCACCTTCTTGGGGGTGCGCGCAGCCACAATACCGGCACCACGGGGGGCGGGGGTGAGGCGGATGGTGACGGAGCCGCACTTGCCGGTGACCTTGCGGGGTATAGCGGGGCGACGGGGGGCAAGTCCGATAACGGCAAGGGGCAAGGGCAAGGGGCAAGCGGGCAACGGCAAGGGGCAACGGTGGGCAACCGCGCGGGGCAACGGAGGGCAACGGAGGGGGGTAGCAGGGCAAAGCAGGGCAACGGAGAGGGGTAGCGGGGCAAAGGAGGGAAACGGCACGGGGCAACGGAGGGCAACGGAGAGTCGAGGGGTAGCGGGGCAACGGAGGGTAAAGCGAGCAATGGAGGGCAACGGCACGGGTCACCGGGGGACAACGGCGGGGGGGTGGCAGGGCAACGGAGGGCAAACTCGGCAAAGGAGGGCAACGGAGGGCAACCGCACGGGTCACCAGAGGCAACGGAGGGGGGTAGCAGGGCAATGGAGGGCAACGGAGAGGGGTAGTGGGGAAACGGAGGGCAACGGAGGGCAACGGCACGGGTCATTGGAGGGCAACGCAGGGGGGCGGCAGGGCCACGGAGGCAACGCAAGGCAATGGAGGGTAACGGAGGGCAACGGAGGGCAACGGAGGGTAACGGAGGGCAGCGGAGGGCAACGGAGGGCAACGGAGGGCAACGGGGGGCAACAGCACGGGTCACCAGAGGCCAGAGCGCAACGGAGGGGGTAGCAGAGCAATGGAGGGCAAAGGAGGGCACAGGAGGGCACCGGTGGGCGATGGCGGGGGGTAGCAGGGAAAGGGGGGGCAACCAAGCAAGGGGCAATGGCGATTTGGCGTGGAAGCATGCCGGGCAGCGGGGCACGAAAGGTGCTGAGGGCGGAGACGGGAATGCCCCCATCTAACACGGCTGCACTACGTCCCACGTCCTCATCCTGCCCGTGACCTGACGGCAATGCTCATTGTAACCCTCGCGGATGGCCACGGCTTCGCGGGGTCCGAAGCACAGGGACGCGACTGCACTACAGGTGCGCATGTCGCGGGGCGGAGGATGGCGCGGGGCCGGGGAGCCACAAGCTTGTTCTCCCGCAAGACCGAGTTCTACATATTTAATATGATGAATTCTATAGCTGGGAGATGCGAGTTTAGTGCGGGAGCTGGTCCGCGAGGCACGACCCCCATGCCGGCCCTTTGCGCGACCAAAGCGGCGGTCGGCGCGCACGCTCGCCCTCTTTCGCAACCCACCCTCCGCCGTTAACACATCGAGGTGATTATCTTGACGTTATCCGTAGCTTCCTTGTCACTGTTAGTGGAGCGAGCACCATCAGAGACGCCATTTGCTCCCTTCGCTTGCAGAACAATGGGTGACCGCGGCGGTGGTGAGCGTGGCGCTTTCGGCCGTGGCTTCGGTGGCCGCGGCGACCGCGGCCGTGGCCGCGGTGCTCGCCGCGCCCGCGGCAAGAAGGAGGACGAGGAGAAGTGGGTGCCCTGCACCAAGCTGGGCCGCCTCGTCCAGCAGGTCAGCTATCGTTATGGAGCATAAGTGGAGCTGCTTTGCATACGTGGTTGGCGAGGTTCTTCCTGAGCCGCCGCCGCAATCGCTCTTCTCCACTGCTGGCGCACTCAGTCTGGCCATGCCAAGCCCTACAAACTTACAGAAAGCTTACCGGTTGCTCTGGGATGCGCAGGGCAAGATCAAGTCCCTGGAGCAGATCTACCTGTTCTCCATGCCCGTCAAGGAGTACCAGATTGTTGAGTCCTTCCTGGGCTCTGCCCTGAAGGACGAGGTGATGAAGATCATGCCCGTCCAGAAGCAGACCCGCGCCGGTCAGCGCACCCGCTTCAAGGTCGGTGGGGATGGGCGAGGGGTTCGTGCCGTGCCTGCGGGGCACGGCAGTGCCAGAAAGACTCTCCCGTGCCCCCTCCTGCTCGAACGCTGCCCGTACTCAAAGGACTAATGTGTATCCCTTTTCTGATCTACAGGCCTTCGTGGTCGTCGGCGACTACAACGGCCACATCGGCCTGGGCGTCAAGTGCGCCAAGGAGGTGGGTTTGTCAGTGGCGATGTGGGGTCCGCGGGGCAGCAGGGGCCGCTTCCTGTTGCGTTCTGCGCTTCCTAGGGCGCTCTTTGGGAGCTATGCCTGTATGGGGCGGAGTGAGCGCTTGGCGGAGGCGGCCCAGCCAAAAGCGGCCAGAGCCAGCGGCTGCCCACCGGAGTCCATGGGTTCGGGGCCCACCAAAGCAGCATTAAGAGCAGGTGCCTTGTACTTGCTGTGGAGCTGGCTGGCCTCTGGAGCTGGCGGAAAGCTGCTTCAGAGCTAGCGAGCCACAGCCGGAACGGAGCGGACGGGCACTGGCGCTGGCGGAGCCCACCCGCTCTTGGGGGTGGAGAATCCTGTATACAGCGTCTCTTCAGCCAGTCCTTGCCCCGCCGTTCTAGCAGCACCTGACCTCTCTGCTCCCTGTCATGTTGCCGCGCAGGTTGCCACCGCCATCCGCGGTGCCATCATCCAGGCCAAGATGTCCGTGGTGCCCGTCCGCCGTGGATACTGGGGTAACAAGATCGGCAAGGTCCACACCGTGCCCACCAAGGTCACCGGCAAGTGCGGCTCCGTCACCATCCGCCTCACCCCCGCCCCCCGTGGTGCCGGTATCGTGGCTGCGCGCACCCCCAAGAAGGTGCTGCAGATGGCCGGTATCGAGGACTGCTACACCTGCTCGCGCGGCTCCACCAAGACCCTGGGCAACTTCGTGCGCGCCACCTTCCACGCGCTGTCGAAGACCTACGGCTTCCTGACGCCCGAGCTGTGGCGCGAGAGCAAGTACACCAAGGCGCCCTTCCAGGAGTTTACCGATTTCCTCGCTAAGCCCAGCCTGGGCGAGGCCAAGGCCGAGCAGTACTCGTACTAAATGTGCTAATCAAGCCTGGAAGCCGGGCTTTTCGAGCGGCTTGCTGCGGGGAGCATAGCAGGGTTGCTGGGGGGCCAGGTGCAAAGGGGAGGTGACCATGTCGCCGAGACGGAGCCAGGCACCCGCACGCACCCTGCCTTGGCCGCTAGGAGCCCATGGCACAGAACCTGTGTAAGCGGTCTTTGGTGTGCTGCTGCGTGTTGAGTGCCTCTCGTCTGGCCCCTACTGCGTGTCGCTCGACTTGGAAAGCAAGGGGCGTTGCCTGTGCAGCATGTTGGGGAGGTGTCGTGTCGAGGCACGCCCCACCCCTGGGCTGCCTGTGTTTTGCGCAGCACCGTGTCCCACCCTCGTGGCGCAGCTATCCCTCGCCATGTGCTGGGGCCGATGCCAGAGCTCCTTTGATGCTGCCGACAGCCTGGTGCTCAGCTTGCTATGTATCTGCCCTCGCAGCGGACAGCAATGGGGCGGGCAGGCGGGGTGGGCTTGACCTTTCAAGGCTCCGTCGTCTGGCACCCCTGGGGCCCTAGTGCCTTGACGCGCGACTTCTATCGCCAGTATGAGCTCCTGTAGCGCAGCAGTCCTCGGACCTCTGCGGTCTGACCGCGCAAGCGAGCGATGCAATTGTTGACCGAGCGCTTGCACGGTCCACCCCAGCAGCGAGCGCGCTCTGAGCTAGCAGGGCGGAGGTCGAGACGGTTTGCAGCAGGGCGGGGCGGAACGCTGCACGCCGAGCACAGCGCGACTATGTACTGCACTTCTGCCCCCGTCTTGGGACGCTCGCGGGCCCCCGCTTCCCCCCTTTCCGGCGGCATAGCCTATCCCACCACACCGTGGCAGGTCCTCATGGTGTCGGCGTAAAAGAGGGCCCCAAGCCTCAACAAAGAAAAGCCGCGAGGCACAAAATCCGGGCAAGTCCCACCAAAAAAACCACAAAAGTCGGCCTAGCCGGCACAAAAGCCTATTCTAGCCTCCTTCCCCTACCCCAAACCTCTTTCGACGCCGCCTTTGGGCCGCGCGTCTGAGAAAGAAGAAGAATGGCGACCACCGAAGCTCCGGCCGCTCCGGCCGCGACTCCGCTGGCCAACTCCTCGCTCTACGTGGGCGACCTGGAGAAGGATGTGACTGAGGCGCAGTTGTTCGAGCTGTTCTCCTCGGTGAGGCGGAGACAGACAAGGGCGGCGCAATCAGTCTCCGGCCCCGGAGCTGGCGTCAAACCTCGGCCCTTGCTTCCTTCCTGCTCGCAGGTCGGCCCTGTGGCCTCCATCCGTGTCTGCCGCGATGCCGTGACGCGCCGCTCGCTGGGCTATGCCTATGTGAACTACAACAGCGCTCTGGACCCCCAGGCCGGTGAGCGAGGAGCAGCACGAATGACAAGCAGCCCCGCTGTAGCGGCTAGAGGACAATTGGGCAGCAGGAGGCATCGCTCGCTCGTCGCTGGGGTCTGAGTGCCCCAAAACTCTAGGCGGGTCCATCGCTGACCGCTTCGCACTTTGACAATTGGTCGCAGCTGACCGCGCCATGGAGACGCTGAACTACCACGTCCTGAACGGCAAGCCGATGCGCATCATGTGGTCCCACCGCGACCCCTCGGCCCGCAAGTCGGGCCTGGGCAACATCTTCATCAAGGTGGGGGCTGCACGGGGAGGGCCGGCGCCGGGCGGGTGGAGCTCTGTGCCTCGAGGGCGGGCTTACCGGGGCCGGGGGGGTGCGACTGGGACGCGCTGGTGCGCAAGGCTTCGGCAGGCCCTGGAGCCAGCTGCTGCTTTATTGCACCCCGTGGAGCCGGAGCTGTGGAGCCAAGCTTGCAGCAGCACCAGCCTCGGCAGGAGCAGGCGCAGGCGCAGCGGCTGCAGTCCGAAGCTGGAGGCAGGCGGTGCGCGTTGGCCGAGCGTTGGCCGTCCCGACAAGAGGAGGGCGAGGCGCGGTGGACGGGAGCGCGGCCAAGCCAGCTGCCGTGCATGGAGCCACACGTACACCGGAGGCCTGCTGCTTGCCTCGAGGCAGCAGCACGCGTTGGGGCGTCACGGGCGGCTGCCTGCTGGGCGGCAGCCCGGGCCCTGATTGGGCAGGCCCGTGGGGTTCCCGTGGCGTCCCCTGGAGAAGGTGCCTGTCGCATGGGCCGATGGCCGCCTCTTGAAGCTGCCGGCTTGCCTACTTCGTCTGGAAAGCAGCAGCAGCAGGCTCAGCTTCGCTGGAGGCTCTCGGACAGGCGGCGGGCGAGCACTGGATTAGGAGCAGCTTTCTCGGGACCCGTGGCTGGAGCCACGAACGGCCCTCGTGCCGGCGTTGCCCGGGCAGCGCTTCCTGAACCTGGGCGCGTCTGCCATCCGGGTCCCGATGCAGCAGCCGCGGAATGCAGTTGCTGCACCAGCACGGGCACGCGTGGTGGCGATGCCGGGGCAGCGCTTCCCTAGCCTCGGCAAGTCTGCAGTCCCTGGTCCCGATGCAGTAGCCGTGGCATCCGGTTGCTGCAAGAGCAAGGTGCCTCGGAGGCGCGCCACGGACACGCCGGGGCACCTGCACCTCATGGCTTTCCCAGCGGAGAAGCGCTCGGGTGGCAGGCGCAGCCCTGGTTGCAGGCCAGGCAGGAGGCCTAGTTGCAGCTGAAGGTCCGGCGCCCAGCTCTCTCTGCTCGAGAGACCGGGGCTATGATGGCAACGGGGCCCTTTCTAGGCCTTTCTAGGGACCCACTTTGTCTTAATGCTCAGCGCAACAGGAGCACAACCATCGCCCTGGCCCATCCTCCCGCAGAACCTGGAGAAGACCATCGACGCCAAGGCCCTGCACGACACCTTCTCGGCCTTCGGCAGGATCCTGTCCTGCAAGGTCGCCACCGACGCCAACGGCGTCTCGAAGGTGGGTCCCCAGGCCGCAGCTTGATCCCGCCCCCTGTCAACTTCACCCGGCAGCAGCGCTCTCACCTCACACTGCTCACCGCTCCCAAAGCTCCGCACTGCCAAAGCCGCCTCCTCCCGCCTCTCCCTCACCTCGCTTTCCGCCTCAGGGCTACGGCTTCGTGCACTTCGAGGACCAGGCCGCGGCCGACCGCGCCATTGCCACGGTCAACCAGAAGGAGATCGAGGGCAAGATCGTGTACGTGGGCCCCTTCCAGAAGCGCGGCGAGCGCCCCCAGGTGCGCCCATGCACTCAGCAGCTGGAGCGGTGGAGCGGGGCAGGAGCAGAGTCGTGCGGAGCGGGCGCGGCTACGGCTGGTGCCCTGCCGTCCGCCGCTGGGATGGTGTCGCAGCGGGTAGTCTGCAGGCGGGGGATTCGGTATGCTTAGTGCATGCCACTGATCCCGGTCTGGGCCGACGCAGGGCAAGGACGTGTACACCAACGTGTTCGTCAAGAACCTGCCGGCGGAGATCGGCGACAACGAGCTGATGAAGATGGCGGCCGAGCACGGCGATGTCACCAGCGCTGTGGTCATGAAGGTGGGTGCGTGGCCCTGCTGCGGGTTCAGGGCAAGGGAACAGGGGGAGGCCAAGGAGGGGGAGGATTGCATGATTGAGGGCGGGGTCTGGAAGCCGATTACAAGCTGGCGTAAAGAGAGCTGGCGATGGCGAGCTGCTCGGCGCCGCGAAGCTGCCTGGAGGAGCAGCGGACAGCAGCAGCCCAGGAGCTCGGAGCGGACAGCAGCGGCGATGGAGCACTGTTTGGGAGCACGGAGCTGGACGGAGTGCCGGGAGCACGGCGGGAGCCCCTCGGGTCTGCAGGCAGGCCAAGAGCTGGAGCCGGCTCAGGAGCAGAGGCGGTTCGCGTCAGCGCAGCAGCGGCCGCGGTTGGCGGCGAAGGCGGAGGGGAAGGCGTGGCGTGGGGTGCTCAAGCGCATCGGCAGCCGGGGGCGCCTGGGAAGTCGGCGCTGGCGTGGGGGCCCGGGGCGGCGTGGAGCCCAGGCAGGCCTGGGGCTGGCAGGGAAGGCGCGCCGCGCTGGCCCCGTGGCTGCCCGCTTCGAGCATCGCCGCCACGGGTCGAGGCTCAGCTGCACCCCCGGGGACGGCCATGCCCAGGCTCTCGCTGGGTGCCCGGAGCTGGAGCCCAGCAGCAGCAGCCGGGGGGAGCTGGCGGCGGGGCGGAGCGGCGAAAGCTGCCCGGAGCAAGCGGGGGACGCTTCTGGCAGTCAACTGATGCCTCACTTGGCGCAGCTCTGGGCTTGCAGGGCACTGGAGCGGTGATGCGGGGCAGCGGTCAATGGGTTGCGCACCACCCGCCCGGCAGCTCAGGCGGGCAGGGAGTTGAACCTGTCGGGTAGGGCAGCGCTCGATGGGCCGCGCGCCACCGGACCGGAGGCCATGCGGCGCCGGGGCCAGCAGGCAGAGCCGCCGGCAGGGGAGGTGCACGGCACTATCGGCGGAAGGTGCCGGCGGCTGAGGCAGGGCAAGGCTCCATCCGCTGCTGCTGCCAGTGCCGGATGCTCCGCCCACCCTGGCCGCTTGAGAGCAGGGCAGGGCAGGGCCGGCGGCCATGCGGCGCCAGCGCCAGCAGGCAGAGGCGCCGGCAGGGAAAGCACACGACGGGTCGGGCGGCTGAGGCAGGGTGGGACTCCGGCCGCTGCTGCAGCCAGTGCCGGAGCGCTGGAGGCGTGGGGAGGGCTCCCCCAGGCCCGAACGCTGCCTGCTTGAGCAGCGACAGCCCAACCGCCGCCGCCGGATGCCGGAGGGCAGGCAGGCATTTGGGATTGTCCTCTCAGCCACGGAGCCCGCTGGGGGCACGGGTCCAGCCTGCGCCAACAGGGCAAACGGCAGGGCCCCGGTCTCGGCCGCGGCGTGGCATCCCTGGGGGTAACCAGCACCCCCGGTATGCAGCGCACGAGCCGCTGTCAGGATTCCTAACCTCAGCACCTGCACAACCAGCCCTCGAGCGGGGCCCTTCGCTCCTGTGCCGACTGCACACCAATTTGTAGAAATCCGTTCCCTCGGTCTCCTCGTATTCTCACCCCGACCTTCTGCCCGCAGGACGACAAGGGCGGCAGCAAGGGCTTCGGCTTCATCAACTTCAAGGACGCTGAGGCCGCCGCCAAGTGCGTGGAGGCGCTCAACGACAAGGAGATGGGCGGCAAGACCGTCTACGCCGGCCGTGCCCAGAAGAAGACCGAGCGCGAGGCCATGCTGCGCCAGAAGTGAGCACCCCGTCCCGTTGTACCGTCTCTTGCCAGAGTCACCGGCTCCTGTCGTCGTCCGCGGGCCGTGCCCGTGCCCTGTGCCTCTGCCGCTTCCCATGCGCCGCCCTGGTTTGGCAGGAACCGACCAGGGACCGAGCAGCCTGAGCTCAGCGTCGGGGTTGCTCTGGCTGACCCGGGTCCCTTCCCTGCCGCCTGCCCGCCTTCCCCCCCTGTCAGGGCCGAGGAGTCCAAGCAGGAGCGCTACCTCAAGTACCAGGGCATGAACCTGTACGTGAAGAACCTGAGCGACGAGGTGGACGACGAGGGCCTGCGCGAGCTCTTCTCCACCTGCGGCACCATCACCAGCTGCAAGGTGGGGAAGCCTGCGCTGCGTGCGGGGCTGGGAAGGCGGGGGTTACTAGGGAACGTCGGGGCGGAGCGAGCTGGGGGCACGGCCATGGGTGGCTGTGCCGGGGAGCGGGGCTGGCAAGGGCGGCAACATCTCTAGCTGCAAGGTGCAGAGGGCTCGAGGCGGTATGCAAGGCTGCAAAGGTGCATGCAGCAAGAGCGCTGACCGTGGTTGGCTGCCCTTGCGGACGCAGGTCATGAAGGACTCGACCGGCAAGGCCAAGGGCTTCGGCTTCGTGTGCTTCACCAGCCACGACGAGGCCACCCGCGCCGTGACCGAGATGAACGGCAAGATGGTCAAGGGCAAGCCCCTGTACGTCGCCCTGGCGCAGCGCAAGGACGTGCGCCGCGCGCAGCTGGAGGCCAACATGCAGGTCAGCACGCACCGCACGCGCAGCATGGCGGGGCATTGTGGCCAGGGCGCCCGAACGCACGGCCGTCCGGCTGCCTAGCCGCTCGGGGTGGACGGTACAGCTCTGGCCATGGTCTGAAGGACATCCCATGCCTTCTTTCCCCGCAGGCCCGCCACGGCATGGGCGTCATGAGCCGCCCGCCGAACCCGATGGCCGGTGCGTGGTTCTCGTGTCGTTCGGCTACAGCTCAAGCCCACGGAACGGGACGAGAAGCAAACTCGGGGAGCATAAGAAGCAAACTATAGAGCGACGAGTCATGGGGCAGGGCAGAGGAGCGAGCTGCAGCAAGGCTTGCTTACCCCCGTGTCCCTTTGCTTTTACCTGCCCCTCCCCGCCAGGCATGAGCCCCTACGGCCCTGCTGGCGGCATGCCCTTCTTCGCCGCCGGCCCCGGCGGCATGCCGGGCGGCCCCCGCGGCCCGGGCATGATGTACCCCGGCCCCATGATGCCGCCTCGCGGCATGCCCGGCCCGGGCCGCGGCCCTCGCGGCCCCATGATGCCGCCCCAGGCCGCCGGCTTCGCCCCCATGATGGCCCCGCCCATGGGCCCCGCCCGCGGCGGCCGTGGCGGCCGCGGCCGTGGCCCCATGATGCCCATGGCTTACCCCGGCCCGGGCCCCGTGGACTTCGGCCCTGGCGGTGGCTTCCAGGGCCGCGGCCGTGGCGGCCGCGGCGGCCCCGGCGGCCGTGGCCCGCCCCCCGGCCGTGGCCCCGCTGGCGCCGGCGGCCGTGGCCCCAACGGCCCCAAGCCCACTGGTGACGCCGCCGTCCCGGCTGCCGCCGCTGCTGCCGCTGCCGCCGCCCCCGCCGCGGCCCCCGCGGCCGAGCCGGAGGCGCCCGCCGCCCAGCAGCCGCTGACCGCCGCCGCCCTGGCCGCCGCCGCCCCCGAGCAGCAGAAGATGATGATCGGCGAGCGCCTGTACCCCCAGGTGGGCATCCAGGACAGGAACAAACACAGTCCTGGCAGCATGCTTCCCGGGCGTATGCGAGCAGCCGCTCAGAGTATGGATAGGGATGAGCAGCGCTGCATGCTGGGGCAGTGCTCGCCACAAGCAGTGCACGCGGCGCATGGGCAGGGCAGAGCTAGCGATCAAGTAGCGCGCGGTCCGCCATGCGGTCCCCGCACGCCATGTGGTCACGGCATGCCGTCCTTGCCCCATCAACCATCCAACTACCCCAACCGCCCCAACCTCCAACCGCAGGTGGCCGACCTGCAGCCCGAGCTGGCCGGCAAGATCACCGGCATGCTGCTGGAGATGGACAACGCCGAGCTGCTGATGCTTCTGGAGTCGCAGGAGGCGCTGCTGGCCAAGGTGGACGAGGCCATCGCCGTGCTCAAGCAGCACAACGTCATCCCCGAGGAGGCCAAGGCCTAAGCGGCTGCGGGTGAGGCGGGGTCGGGTTTCGGGCGGAGGCCAAGGCCTAAGCGGCTGGTGAGCAGCGGCCCTGGCTGTTCGTGCAGTGGGGGTGCAGGTGCGAAGAGTTGGGTCGTGGCTGTGGCTAGCCTCATCGATGACGACTTTGGCCCGGCGTGTCCCCGGTCTGCTTGATCTTTGTAGCACAATGCCCTGCCTGACATTGCCCTGCCTGACATTGAACACGGACGTCCTGTTGCCCCAACCTGCGTAGGCTCTCGGAGAGGCGGGTTGTGGACGCCGCAGCGGCCGGTTGGAGGAGAGCACTTGGGCCTAAAAACGGGCCGCGGTGGGCCGTGTGGCGCCCTTGTCGTGGCGGACGGAATTGGAGGTGGCCGCGAAGGCGCGTGGCGCTTCCGGCAGTGGCGTGCTGGCATGCCGGCGCCCAGGCCTCGCCGCTCCCCAACCCGTTCAAGCGTGCAGCTTCAATAATCTGGTGTTCAAAAGTACGGGCACCGAGGCTGCTGCTGGGCTAGGCGGAAGTGCAGGACTGGGCGCCGGTTTGCGGCGCGCCACCTGCCGGGGGCAGGCATGCGTCGCAAGCGATGCTTTCAGAGGGCGGTGTTTGGGACGGATGATTCAGGTGGCGGCTTGGACGGGTCGTGTGGCGCAACCGTAACGTCTTACCTAGCGGCGGGGGCACGCGCGATGCTTTCAGGGTGGTGGACGCATGTCGGCGGAGGGGAGCTTCTAGCGAACGGGCGAGCGGGGACCGCGCCTGGCCTGGGCGGCCCCGAAGCGGAGGCGCTGGATCGTTGCGGCAGGCCGTGTGAGAGCTCGGACTAGGTCGAAGGGACGGCTAGGGCGCGGCTGCTGGCGCAAGGGCTCGAGCGGATGCCGGCGGGTGTCTTTGGGGCAGCCTGGGGAGACGGCATTCTCAGGGCAACGGCGCCGCCCCGGGCTGCTACCGAGGCGTTGCGGTCGGAAGGCTTGGGCAGGCGTGCTGGCGGTCCTCCTTGCTGCCGGACTGGGACACTGACTGACGAGATCGCGCTGCACTGTGTGAAGACCCTTCGACAGGATTTCCTTTCCTGGCCTCCCCTCTCGCCCCTGGCCTACACAGTCCAGATGGGTTGAGTTGATGCACTTCTCAAAGCGCTTGCCCCTCAGCTTACATTCCCTTGCGGCTGTGACTTCGGGCCGGAATGCAGGTCGGGGGGAGCGGGCCCAGCGCGCCGCGCCCGGCCAGCCGGCGCGCTGCCGCAGCGCTCGACCGCTTCAGCAGCACAGTGCAGGAGCACCTGGGTCCCGACCATGCCGCGAGTCCCGCGACCGGCGCGACCGCGGACTCGGGCCCCCCGGGCGATCGGGGCTTCGCGGCCCCGTGCCGGCGCCCTCGACGTAGCCTCAGCGCTGCTTGAAGCCCTCGTGGGGGTGGACGATGCATTGGACGCGGAGTGGGGGGAGGAAGAGGGGAGGGATGAGGGGGACGACGGGGAGGAGGCGGAGCGGTACACCAGGCTGCGGGCGGCAGCGGCGCGACTCGCGCTGGAGCACCCCGGCTTCCCGGGCGCTCTGCTCCGGGCGATGGCTGAGGCGCTGCGCTGGCCGGTGCCGCCGCCCGACCCAGATCCAGATCCAGGTCCGCAGCGGCAGCCCGCAGGGGCTGAGGCGGGCGACACCGCCCTAGTCCAAGCGGAGGTGCGGGCCCAGTGCCTGCGCCTGTGCTCGCGGCTGCTGAGGGCGGCGCTCGGGGGCCCGCTCCGCGGGCCCACGCTGGGCCGGCTGGGGCCCGGCCTGGACCTGGGCCGGCGGCTGCTGCGGAGCCAGGCACTGCAAGCCCTGGCGGCGAGGCTGGCGGAGGTGGCGGCGCTGGCGCGGTGGCAGCACGGCAAGCTGGCGGCGCCGCTGCCAGACATGTCTTGCCGCCGCCAGGAGTGCTGCAACGCCGCCGGCGTTTCGCGAGTCATAGCGGAGCTGCTGGGGCCGGCGGCGGATCTGGTCTGGAACTGCCTGGAGGTGGCAGCGGAAGCGTCAGATGTGGCGGAAGCGGCGGCCACGGCGGCGGCGGCGGCGGCGGCGGCGGCAGCCGCTGTTCGCCCCGTCGGTAGTGGCCGCGGGACCGCTGCTGGACCTACGGCACCCGGGGCAACGGCACCTGCCTATGTGGCCCCCGCTGCGGCCGCGCAGCAAACCGCCGTCGCGAACGACGAGGCCAAGGCCACGGCAGCGGCGGCGGCGGCGGCGGCGGCGGCGGCGGCGGCGGCGGCTTGCTTGGATCAGGACCTGGCGGCGGCGCTGCGGGCCAGCGGCGTCGTGGAGCACTGCGCCCGCGCATACATGCACCTCGCCCAGCTCTGGGGCCGCCGCTGCCTGCTCATGTAAGAGCTCGCCGGGGCCTGCGGCGCAGCCCACCCCGCCGACATCGAGCCCGACCCCGTCTTCGCCGCCGCCGCCCAGCACAGCGTCACAACCGCCCTGGCGTGCGTAGGCAACCTCCTCGAGCGCGCCTCCGCCGCCTCCACGCGCGCCGCCGCCAGCCCAGCAGACGCCCGCCTCGCGGCCCCGGCCGCGCTGGGCCTGGGCTCCTGCGGCCGCTTCGCCGCCGTCGCGCAGGGCGTGGCGGTGCTGAGCGCCGTTGACGGCGGCGGCACGCCCGGCCTGGCGCCGGCCCTGACGGCCCCGCTGCTGCAGTCGGTGCTGTGCGGCTGCGCCGACCTGGCGGAGGCGGCCGAGGGGCCCCTGGAGACGCTGCTGGAGATGCTGGAGGAAGCCGCGGAGACCGCTGTCGTCTCCGCTACCGCCGCCAGCACCGCCGGCCCCGTCCGTGACGGGCCGGCAAGCCCCGGCGCCGTTGCTTGCGCCTCTGCCCTAGCCTCCGCAGCCGCAGCCGCAGCCTCCACCGCCGCCGCCGCCGCCACCAGCCACACTGCTGCCCCCGTCCCATCCGCCAGTGCACCTGCTCGCGGGTTGGCGCGGCTGCCGGGCCGCAGGTGCGGCCGGCTGCTCGCCGTGCGCCTAGCTGGTGCGGGAGCTCAGTCCCTGGTGCAGGCACCGGCCCCACCTGCCTCTGCCGCTGCCTCCACGTCAGCGGCTGCCGGCAGGGGCCAGCGCTCGTCGCTTCTGAGCCGCGTGTTCGCCCAGTGGCTCACTTTCCGGGCTGACTGATGCCGGCGCTGGTGCCGCCGTCAGCACGGGTAGCGCCAGCAGGGATGGCAGTACCGGTAGCAGCGGTAGTGCCAGCGGCAGCGGTGGTGCTTGCGGTGGCGGTGGTGGGGTGTGGGTCGCTCCGCCCTGCGCCGGCCGGGACCAGGCGCTGGCGGAGGAGTGGTGGCGGCTGCTGGGGGGGGCGCTGCCTCACGCCCCGGCGGAGGCGGCGGCGGCGGCGGCGCGGCTGCTCGTCCACGCCCTCCCAGGTGTGTGACTGTGTGCGGCCGGGTGTGTCGTGTGCCCGTGCCCGGAGCGGCACCATGCCTTCAACAGTCGGTTGTGCCTTGTGCTGATCAGTTCTCGATTCCCAAGATAAGCGCTTACGTAATCTACCAATGCCGTGTCCTTACTGGACCAGCGTTTAGCGTCCAGCGTCCAGCAGCTCGTGGGGTCACAGCCCTTTTTGCCTCTTGGTGTGTTGGTGTGCCCATGCCTCTCGTTTGCCCCACGCACTGCAGATCTGCCGCCTTCCTCTCTGAGGATCGCAACGCAACCGACCTCCGCCGCCGCCGCCGCGCTGGCGGGCGGCGCACTGCCCACCCTGGAGCGCGTCATTCGCAACGGCGTCGTACAACTATACGGCACGAGTGGCGCCGTGCTTCGAGTCTCCCTCGACGGGCTAAAGGCCTTTGGCGCATTCGCACAGCTGGCGCCGCTGCTGTCGTACGGCGACGTACGGCAGGCGGGTGCGCTGGTGGTGACGGTGGCCAAGGCCCTGCGTTTCGCCGGTGCAGGCGGCAGCAGTGGCAGCGACAGCGGCGGCGGCAGCGGCGGCGGCAGCGGCAGTGATGTATCAGGCGGCAGTGGTGTACCGGGCGCCGCAACGGGCGGCGGGGCGAGCCACCGCGCCGGCGGCGGCAGGGTGGCGGCGGATGACCCGCTGGCCGACAGCCTGCTCCGTGTGGCGGTTGGATTCTTGTGGCACGGCGGGATCTGGATCCAGCGGCTGGTGGAAGCCGGGCTCGGCCGCCTCCAGCTGACCGCTCCCGAGCGGCAGATGGCGGCGGTGCTGGCAGCGGCGGCGGCGGCGTGGCTGCCGCCGCTGACGCTCCTGGGAGCACAGCTCGACCATGACGCCTGCTGGGATGCCACCCTCGCTGCCGCCCTGTGGGTACCCGTCGCCGCCGCCGCCGCTGCTGCCGCCACCGCCACCCCTCCCGCCGCCGCCGGCTGGCAGCAGTGGCTTCTGACAGAGCTGGGGGCTGTGCCGATGCTCGGGTGGATGCTTGAGAGGCTGGGGGCGCGTGAGGTCATCTCGCAGCTGGAGCCGGGGCTGGGGCCTGGGCCGAGTGGGCCCTGCATTGGCTCGGAGACCGTGCTGAGGGCCTGCGCGGCCCTGGCGGCAGGCTGTCTCGGGGAGGCGGCAGCAGGCGGCGGCGGCATTGCCGGAGGAGGGGTCATCGGCGCTGAGGGGGCGGCTGGAGGAGGAGGAGGAGGAGGAGGAGGAGGTGGCGGTGGAGAAGGGGGAGGGCGTGGAGGCGCGGCATGGCCCGTCGCCTCGCTCGTGAGTGTTGCGCTTGAGCTGCGGAGGAGGGGGCAAGAGCAGCAGGCAGTGGCTGCTGAAGCGCTACGCACGCTGCTGCTGCAGAGCGGTGGGCGCGAAGACGGCACTAGTGGTGGCAGTGTTGGGTTCAGTGGGCGAGGCGACGGTGGCTGCGGCGGCGCGTCCGCGGCCGTGCTGGCCGTGTGGGCGGCCCAGGCGCAGGCAGTCGCGGGTCTGCTCCCGCCCTTTCCGCAGTCCGAGGCGCAGCGGTCGCTGGGGCTCAAGTGCTGCGTCAATCCCACGTGCACCAACCTGGAGGGCGACAGCGAGGCGGGGCTGCAGCTGCAGCGGTGCGGGCGCTGCAGGGCGGTGAGGTACTGCTGCCGAGAGTGCCAGGCCGCGCACTGGCGGTCGGGGCACCAGGAGGAGCGTGGCGGCGGCGGCGGGGCCGGGGTGGGCAGGCAGGGCTGAGGCGGGCGGCGGGGCTTTGTGTATAGTAGGTGTAGCAGTGACAGTACGCAAGTGTAGCACGAGAGCAAAGGAACAGACGGTCTCCACCAGGGCAGGACATTGAATACTGGATCTGAGGGAGGGGCGCAGCGGAGCCGTTGTTGCCTCTGCTCTACATCCGTTGTCACGTCCCGTGCCAGGCCTGGCATGTGTCCGCTTATGCCAGGTCTAAAGCAACACGGCTGCCCCGAAGCCTCCTGCATGTATGGTTCCCCAATCCACTCACACCGCTTGGTGCCCAGGCCTCTCGCCTGGCCGCAAGCCTCATTCGAGGGACAGTGTGCATCGGCCGTTACAGCAACCTAGTGGGGCAATTCATGAGGGGACCCCCGCTCACCCCTGGCTGGACATGCTCAGTCGATGATCCAGCCCCAGCCTCCATGTGGCCGCTCCATCAATACCATTGCTGCCCGCTAGATCCCGGTCCTAAGCCGCGCCTGGCTCATGCCCAGTCGGGCCAGCCCATAAGCAACGCAGCAGCCCCAAAGCCTCAGCTACGTCGCAGATCTGACTGAGCCTCCTCATACCGACGAATCGCGAAGAGTAGGAAGACGACTCTTGCGGTAACATAACAACTTTACGGGCATTCCTTGGCCGTTCTGCCCTCTCCCCACAGTCACACGCAAAAGCTCTGCAATTGTTGCTAAGCCACTCCTCTCAAAGCTGCGCCCCACGCCGTACTACCGTCACGCGCTCTGCCCCAGCGCCCCCTGCTCCGACGCTCAGCACCCACGCCTCGCACCCTACGCCCTCAGTTTCACGCCTGCTTACCGCAAGTTGCCGCTCCCCCCAGGCTTGGCTCGCAGCACAACAAAACCTCTACCCCCCTCGCCCCCACTGCCCCTGCTGCGCCCTCCTTCGCACCTCTACTCCTTCGCCTCTACGGTCAGCCTGCTGATGTGAGTGGCGGCACCCCAGACCCCCGCCCGCCGCTGCGGGCCCAGACCGCAGCAGCGCTACCCCGGGCCTCCCTCCCTCCAAGCGGCTGCTTTACCAGACGTCGCGCTGGTACCGGCCGGAGTCCGTCAGCTCCTTGACGAAGCCCTCTGCCTCCGTGCCGCTGCAGCCGCGCCCCGCCTGCACCAGCGCGATGATGGCCCTGCGAGCGGGGATTGGGGTTGGGGTTTGAGGTGGGTGAGAAGAATTGGAGCGGCCTTGACCTTCCAGACCTTCCCCGACAGATGATGCATGCCCATATGCTAAGCTCTCACATCCGACAGCCGACACATGCCGGCGGCCCTGCGCCAGAGGACGGCACGCACGACCCCGAACCCAGATCGCCTAAGAATCCCCGAAGCCCTGGCGACCCCCGAATCCCCACCTGTGCACGTCCTTGGCCATGTGCTTGGCGTCTCCGCACACGTACAGGTGCGCCCCCCGCTCGAGTAGCGCCCACAGGTCCGCCCCGCGCCGCTCGATGTGGTGCTGCACGTAGTCCTTGGCGCTGGCCTCGCGCGAGAAGGCCAGGTGCAGGTCCGACAACACGCCCCCCGCCAGGAAGCCCTCCAGCTCGGCCTGGTAGATGTAGTCGTGCGCGCGGGAGCGGCAGCCGAAGAACAGGTGCGCGGGGCCCAGCTTGGCGCCTGGGGGGAAGGGGGTGGGGAAGAGGTGTGGGTGTGGCGTGAGGACGGTGGAGACCGGTGCCCCGCGTGCAACACGGCAATGCTGCGCCCAGTGCTGCCGCCCTGCCCATCAGCCCCGCACAGCCCTGCTCCAGCTAGCCCCTCCTCCCGCCCGAGAAGGGGTTGATAGTGGGATTGCTGACCATGTCCTGCCCCTTCCTAACCCCCGGATTGAACGGCGGCGTTGGCCCAGATGGTAAGGAGCACGGCAAGTCGCCCGCGTCCGCTGCGCCCTTCACCTTGGCCCATGCCAACCAGCCCTAGCCTACCAAACAGGCTCCCCGCTCCTCCCGCACTCCCCCGCGCCGCACCCTCCCCACCTCCCCAAGCCCCTCCCGGCGCCCAGGCTCACCCGACGCCGACAGCGCCGCCCGCTCCTGCAGGAACCCGCGGAAGGGCGCCAGACCGGTGCCCGGGCCCACCATGACCACGGGCGTCTCCGCGGCCTTGGGCAGCCGGAAGTGGGAGTGGCGCACGAACACGGGCACCGTCGTGCCGGCGCCGTGCCGCGCGAGCCACGTGGACGCCACGCCCTCATGGATCCGCCCCGTGGGCATCTCGTCCCGTACGACGGCGCACGTGATGTGTACGGACGTCGGGTGCGGCTTGGGCGAGGAGGAGATGGAGTAGAAGCGGGGCTGCAGGCGGGGGGCGATGCAGCCGAAGAAGGCGCCGATGGTGGGCTTGGCAGAGGGGAAGGCCTGGAGCACCTCCAGAAGGCTGCGCTTGGTGGTGCCGATGTACTTGGAGAATTCGGCCTTGCCGGCGGGAGAGGTGGAGCCCATGAGCGCCAGCTTGGCGGCCTCCTCGCGGTCGGCCGCAAAGGTGGAGAGCGCGGCCAGGGCGTCGCGGTGGGGGGTGGAGAGGACATCGGCAAAGTAGGCGAGCGCGGTCTTGACGGAGAGGGGCCCCGGGAAGGGCGGCGGCAGGTCGTTGGCACTCGCCGTGTTGGCGGGCAGCGAGACGCGGATGAGGGCGTTCAGGTCGAAGCCCAGGAGTTCTGCCACCTTGGCGACAATGTCGTCACCGTTTTGGGCAAACACGGCAATGTGGTCGCCTGCCTCGTAGCTGATCCCCGACCCCGACACGTCTACCTCGACGTGCACGCAGCTGCGGTCCGACTGGCTGGTGTGCAGCTCCTTCACGGTCGTGATCTTGGCCCAGAAGGGGCTGTGCACGTCCTTGCCCGTGCCCGACGGGAAGGGCTGCGCCGCGGATGCGGACCCCGCCGGCAGCACATCCACCGCGTAGGTCGGCACCGACACGGTGTGCACGCCGCCGTTCTGGTCAATGCGCTTGCCGACCAGGTCATCGCTCTTGTCCAGAGCGTCCAGGAACTCCGCAGTCCACTTCTCAAAGTCGTCGTCGATCACCCCGTCGTCATCGCCATCCCCACGCCGGCAGACGGGAGTCGCCCCCAGCGTCTTCAGCGACTTGAACACCTTCTTCCCCACGGCGTTGAAGTGCTCATACTGCTTGTTGCCAAGCCCGAAGACGGCGTAAGAGACGCCCTGCAACCGGCACGAAGACGATCAGACGCGAGCCGCAGGTGTCAAAAACGGATCACAAAAGAGTCCAAGAAAGCACGGCCACAGCGTCTCGTCATCACAGGGGAGCCAGGGTTTTGAACTTGAGCTGCACAAGTCACGGAGGCCCGCTCAAGCTTGGCGTCGTGTCCCCATCCCCGCCCACTCGCCCGTGCTGGCAGCCACTACCCCCGTGCGTCCCCTTTGCTGCTGCTAGGCTCGCCCCCCTTGCTCTATACCGCTTGCTGGGCTGACCGACTGTCGCTTGGCGTAGGACGGTCGCGACCATCAGCCAGTGCTGCACCAAACGGACCCGCTATCCCCGAGCGTTATCGATGCCGTCATCGACGGCGACTCGTGTAATTGACGCAGCTGCCGAACCTACCGTCAGAGACGCCTCCTTCTCGCCAGCATCGACTGCTTCCGCCTCCTTCAACAGCCAGTTGTAGAACACCGCTGCGTTGTCGGTGGGCTCGCCATCGCCATACGTGGCCATACAGAGGACCACGCACTTCTCGCTGGCGAGCCGCTCCGACTTGTAGGTCTCCACGTCGCGCACGTCCACAGACGTGCTCTCCCCATAACGACTCCGCAGCTCGTTGCCAAGCTGCTTGGAGAAGCGCTCGGCGGTGCCGGTTTGCGTGCCGAAGAGGATCCTCACGATTGGGCGGGAGGTGTCCTCGATTGACTCCCTCCGCGCCACGGGCGGCGTTGCTGATAGCTGCTGCTGCCTCCCTAGCTTAGAACGGATCGACAGCAGAGCTAGGGCGGCGATCACTACAGCCGCCGCGACGAGGAGAAGCGTAAGTGTGGCCATCGCGAGCGGCGCAAGTCAACAAGGGCAGCGCCCCGGCCCCGTCGCCCAGTGTGACTGCGCTAATCTATTGTTGCCTGCCTACGTATACGTGTAAGATTGCGGGCGTGTCCGCTAAGGCTGGGCCCGAGCGGCACCGGGATGAAGGCGACGCCGGGCCGCGCGATGCCAACCTTCGGACAGTGCCAACCGTGCATACTTGCTGCCGACACCTAGCGCTACCTCTGCACACTATCCCGTACCAAGCTTTGCAGCCCCTACCTGGTCAAGCGCTGCATAACTCGGGCGTCAAACATCATTACGTTTGTTTCCTTGACGCGCCGGCGCCCCGGGGGCTGTGCGTCGCCCTCACCACCGAAGACATTGCCATATTACTGCACTTGGAGCGATGACATAGCGGAGGCCGGCAGGCGGCGAGGACGCTGATCGGCGAGCGCGGGCCCGGAGCGCTTGAGCCTCGGCAATGGCACAGAAGAAGAAGTACATCAACTACAAGGTGAGCGCGTCAGAGGCATTGGGTGACCGCTTCGTTGGCACCGACAGGGTGACATCCTTTCTGAATTGTATTTCGCAGTCGGTCGACACCTACCTTCGTGACCGCTTTCTTAGCCGGCCGAAGCCAAAGCCGCGCGAGCTATGCGGAAATGGAGAAACGTTGCTTCGTTGCTTCAACACGCTCAAATTTGCGGTTGTTTGCTGCGTCTCCCTCTCCCAAGCGGTGGTGAGTCCTCGCTTGCATCGTTTTGCGTCCGTTATTGCTTGCCGCCCCCAAGTACGGCTGGGGAGGACGTATAGCGTAACTCGGGCACCGGCGCGGCCCCGCATGCCCCCGGCATGGCGTCGGCGGCACGCGCCGTAGCGCTGCTACGGCACACGGCAGGCACTTGCGGTGCTGCAGTGATGTTTGGGGTCTTCGGCGTGTCGGAGCTTGAGCCGAGCCCAGCCACGGAGCGCAAGTCCGGGGGGTCCCCTGCGTCCCCAGTGCCACCTCCGGGCCGGCGTGCAGGAAGCAGCTGCCGCCAACGCCGCCCTGCCACGGCCCCTCCCCCCACACAGCACCTCAACGCACGCAGACGACTGCACACCCCGCATCCCTCTCCCGCGCCCCTCCACGCAGGCACCCTGGGCGCTGTGCGCCGCTGAGGTCACCTCGGTCGTCCTCATCTACTGCCTCGCCACCAACCGCAGCACGGTCCTTCACAAACACCACTTCTCATTCACTCGCAGCCTCGAAGACATAGTCGGGATAACCTGCACTCGCGCCGGGATACTGAGCTTGGCGTACGCTATCGGACAGCGCTTGCTGCACAGGTAGAGCGGGAGGGGGCTTCTGCTGTAGGTGCCGGCGGTGGTGGCCCGGCAGTTAGCGTATCCTTAAGAGGATGCCGGTTCCGCTGCTGCCAGCACAAACCAGCTGGGCACAATCGCTGCCGGAGCCGTCACCAGGGGTGCTGGGGAAGGTTCCTGGGGACGACCAGGACGGGGCTGTGCCGGATTGCCCCGCCCGGCGCGCCGGGCGCAACGTTAGCCTGGCTCTTACGCCCGCCGTTCCACAACCTGCGCGAACGCTCTCCCCGCAGGCCGTACCTGTATGCGTCGTACATGCAAGTGGTGCTGTGCCTGCCGTACATCGTCGTGAAGACGATCCTGTTCCGGTACGGATCAGACGGCGTGGCGGCGGCCGCGATCCTGTCCCTTGCCGGGCTATGCAGCGCGGCGCACGTGCTGGCAGCCAGGTACGGGCGGGGCCTGGGCGGGGCCTACCTGGGCCCCATGTGGGTTGGCCGCTCGGCCCCAGCAGCAGGGTTAGGGTTACTTATGGGGCTTTCCTGCGGCGCCGGGACCTCCTGGTAGCGCGTCGTGACTCAGCATGGTCACTGATGTGTGACGGCCCGTAGCGCTCGGGCCCCGGTCCGCGCCGCGCCCTGCCCCTCGGCCCTGCCCCTCGGCTCCTCCCCTCGGCTCCTCCCCTCCCCGCTCCCCGCCCTCTCCTTCCTGTCACGGGGCCCCTCACACTCCAGCCCCCCACAACCCGCTTCCCCCCCTTCCCTACCGGCGCGATGCATTTCCGCTCAGCAACAAACGCCCCCCTCCCCTACCCCTACCTCTACCCCTGCCCCACCCCAGGCGGACGGTGGACTGGGCCCGGCGGCGCTACGCCATGGGTCTGGCGGGGTTCGGCATGCCCTGGGAGGAGGGCGAGGACGCGTGGATGATCCTGCGCCGGCCCGACCTGGAGGACATGACGAAGACCAGCGACGGCGGCGGGCCCGACGCGGTCGAGGATGTGCCCCCTGAGATGCTGGCGGACGATGACAGCAAGTTTGTGGAGCTGGGGCCGGGGCTCAAGGTGGGGGGAGGGGAGGGGTGCCTAAGGCTCCAGCTGGAGTGGGCTGGGGCCGGGGCTCAAGGTGGGGGGAGGGGAGGGGTGCTTAAGGCTCCAGCTGGAGTGGGCTGGGGCCGGGGCTCAAGGTGGGGGGAGGGGAGGGGTGCTTAAGGCTCCAGCTGGAGTGGGCTGGGGCCGGGGCTCAAGGAGTCAAGGTGGGGTGGGCGGGGTCTCGTGTTATTGAGATGGGTTTGTGGAGCTGGGGCCGGGGCTCAAGGTGGGGGGAGGGGAGGGGCCGGGGCCCAAGGTGGGGGGGAGGGGCGGGGCTCAAGGTAGCGGCCAGGGGCATATCGTGGCGTGTGCGTCGAAGCAAGGACGAGGGGCACGGAAGTGTGCATATGTGTGTGCGGTCGGGTCTGGAGGTCAGGGGCTCCGCCCCCTGTCCCCACCACCCTTTCCCTCCACCACCACCGCCGCCGCCCCCTGCCCATCAGGTTCACTACAAGGAGGTCGTACCCCCCACGGTCCACGCACTGGCCGGCTGCAGCGGCGGGGCCGGCGGGCCGGGCGGGCAGGCGTCGGGCTGCGGCGCGGGGTCTGCCGCGGCAGCAGGCTTTGGCGGCTGCGACAGCGCATCAACGGGCATTGTGCTGGTGCGTATCTGCTGGGAGGGGGGGCTTGGGTCCAACTACGCCGAGGGGTTCAGGGCGGGCGGCTGCGTGGGCGGGGGGTTGGTGAGTGGTGCTGAGTGGTATGTCAGGGCCTTGGGCCTCGGGCACCCCTAAGCCTGCGGCTTGTTGCGGGGGGTCACCCAGCAGCTCCTGGCCTCACCCCTCCTCTCCTCCTGTGCAGGTGCATGGGTTCGGCGGGGGCGTGTTTGCGTGGCGGCACGTGATGGAGGCTCTGGCGCTGCAGTGCCACTGCCGAGTGGTGGCCTTCGACCGGCCCGCGTTCGGTGAGCGCGCCTGGGGGGCTGTAGGGGTTGGGTGGGGGGCTGACGGGTGACTGATTGATGAGGGAGGCGTCGGTGAGGGGACGGAGGCGTGCTGTGGACCGCCGGGTTCCATGGTCCCAGCAAGAAGCGTTTGCGGGGTCGCCGGGTCTCCATGTGGTGACTGCCTTTCCTGCTTCAATCGCCCCTTCCCTGGGCCCGCTTCCCCCTCCTCCTCCCAGGCCTCACCTCGCGGCCGCGTGTCACGGACCAGTGCAATCCGTACACCGTGGCCGCCCAGTCCGACCTGGTGCTGGCGCTGTGTACGGCACTGGGGCTGCGGCGCGTGGTGCTCGTGGCGCACGCGGACGGCTGCTTAGTCACGCTGCGGGCGGCGGCCACGTCAGCCAGGTACGGCCGGAGGCCGAGCGACCGTTGGTGGCCGTTGAGGGCGTTAGTTCAGGGTTTGCGGACATGGCCTTTCACATGGGTTGCGGTCATTACTCATCCGCGTCCTCTGTCGCACATCCCTTCATGCAGCCACTACCAGCAGACGGGCCTCTACACGAGCCCGCAGCCCCCGCCGGTCAGCTCCGCCGCCTCGGCAACGGCAGGGTGGGCGGCGGACCACGCACGCACCGCCCCCGTCTCGGCTGAGGCCAGCCCCACCCTCGTCTCCGGCACGCCGCCCTCCCCCACGCTCGAGCTCTACCATCCCTCCGCATCCCAACACGCCGTCCTCGCCCGCTCCACGTCGGCCGGGTCGGCTGCCGGCAGCGTCGCAAGCCGCGGCGAGCACTCCTCCTCCGGGGCGGCCGGGGCCCCGGACGTTGGGCCCGTCCTTTCAACGCCGCAGCTGGCGGGGCCCAGCTCGGGCCCGGGCGGCGGCGCGGGGCCCAGTGGCGGCAGCGGCGTGGCGGCGCTGGAGTGGGAGGGCGGTCGGGTGGTGATCTCGGCGGAGGAGGTGCTGCGGTCGGGCGGCAGTGGGTTCCACGGCGGCAGCGCGGCGGCGGGTGAGGACTTGACGGGGGATGGGAGCTGAAGCCTTGGGTTGGTAGTAGCTGGGCGGGGCTCTGGAGGTGGGACTTGACGGGGGAACGGGTTCGGTTGCGTGGAGACGGGGGCTTGTGCGCTGCAGCAGCAGGAGAGATGCCAGGTCTGTCCGCCCTGCCTGCGTCGACCTGCCGGTACCATGACTAACCACCCTCCCCTGTCCGCCGTTTTCCCCGTCCCCGCCTGTCCTCCCCTCCAGTGGTCTCCACGTCGGCCTCTCGCGCGGCAGGCGGTGGCGGCGGCTGCCACGGGTGCGCCGCGTCCACCCACCCCTCCGGCGCCTCTGGGGCGGCCTCCGGCTCCGGCGGCGGCGGCGCCGCATCGGATCGGGACCTCGAGGCCGGGCCCACCCCAGGCCCCGGGGCCCCGGTGGGCCTGGCCTGCATGGGGATGGAGCTGGACCGGGCTTCCGCCACGAGCTCCGCGCTGGCGCCGGGGCTGACGTCAGCGGCGCACCACCGCAGGGCGCAGTCGGTGCCTGGGCCCGTGGGCATGGGCGGATTCTGGTGGGTGCCAGAGGACTCCGGGGGCGAGGGGATAAGATCTTGCAGGGCGGATGCCGGGCGTGGATTCCTAAACCCTGGATCTCGGGAAGCTGGCGTGGTTTAAAACCTCTAGGGCGGTGTTGGAGCGGACGGCCGCCGAGGCTTGCCAGGCTGGGCTGGTCGCCGCACCCTCCCCAACTCCCCCAACCGCCAACCGCCAACCCCCAACTTCCCAACTCCCAACCGCAGCGGCTCCACCCGCTCCTCGGACGGCTGGGAGGCGCCCGGCGGCTGCCCCTCCTCGGCGCTACCCGCGCACTGCCTGCACCACCCCGTGCCCCACGTGCTGGGCCTGGCCCTGCTGCACCCCAACCTGTCGGGCGCCCTAGGCCCCGCGCTCTCGCGCATCCTCGCCACCTCCCACCTGGGCCGCTCCATCCTGCGGCCGCTGCTGCGCACCGAGGTGGGCGAGGTGGCCAACCGCCGCGCCTGGCACAACACGGACAAGCTCACCAGCGAGGTGGGTTTGACGGTTGGCGGTTGGGTGGTTGGCGGTTGTTGGGTGTGTGGTGACGTCGAGGCAACGGGGTCGCGGTCGGGGTTAAGCGGTCGGGGACAACAGCCAATAGCCACAGGGAGGAGGCTTAGGCAACAGGGGCCCGTTGTTCACCCGCAACCCGCGCCGCCCGCCCGCCCCCAGGTGCTGGAGCTGTACAAGACGCCCCTCCGCGTGGAGGGCTGGGACGCTGCGTTGATCGAGACCACGCGGCAGCGGCGCGAGGCCTGCCAGGGGGACCTTGCGGCCTACTGCACGGCCGTGCAGGCAGTGCCCGCACTCATCGTCACAGGTGAGGCCGCTTCCCGTACCGTGGGCACCCCCACGTTCGGCTTCGCTCTCGTCAGGCCCCGCGGTGCTCGGCCTCCCCTGCGTTCGCCTGCGCATGCCCCCGGGAACTGCTGACGCTATGCATCCTAGTCATTGCCTAGCCCCCATCCCACCCCAACGCGCCCGACTTAACCCACGCCTCCTCATCCCCGCACCCTCTTGCAGGCGAGCACGACCGCATCGTGTCCCCCGGCAAGACCGAGGCCCTGGCGGGGGACCTGCCCGCGGCCCGCCTGGCTCTGCTGCACGACTGCGGCCACCTGAGCCACGAGGAGGCGCCCTCTGCGCTGCTGGGCCGCCTGGTGCCCTTCTGCGGGGAGCTGCTCTCGCGCCTGGCGCCGCCCTACGCCTCGGCCGGGCCGCAGCAGGCATTCCTGCGGGGCTGAGGAGGCCTGCAGGGCCAAGGCGGGCGATGGGGCTGCGGACCTGCCAGCGGGGCCGAGGCCTGCAGGGCGGCGGCGGATGCTGAGGCGGAGGCGGGGGCTGTGGAGGCAGCGAGCACTCCCTGCGGGGCGGAGGCTCGCAGCGCGGGAGGAATGAAAGCGGGGCAGATTCCGGGGGCGCACCCGGAAGGGGCTGCTCCGGTGCAAAGCCAAGGCGGAGCTGCGCTGAGCCTCAGGAGGCCAGGCAACAGTGAGACGGCGCGTCACGCTTGGGCGGTGGGAGGCCGGATGCCCATCACGGCGAGGCGACTCTTAGTGGACGTCGGTGCACTCCGCAGCCAGGCGCGCGGAGCCAGGCGCGCGGAATGCCGCGCGCAGGGTTGCTGGGGCTGGGTGGTGTGGGCCGCAGGAGGTCGGACTGGGGTGCATGGCAGTGGTACACGCGTGGGTGCTGGTAAGGCTGTCGACGCGCCTGCTCGCCACGCGTCCATGCAGAATGCGGTCGTTTTGGGGCCAGACCGCGGCGGGCTCAAGCCAAGCTGGACCGGCTTCGGGCCCTGATGCCCATGGGGGCCGAAACCGCGAAACGGGGTTGGACATGCCGTCTGTCGCTCCATGCGTGCTGACGGCTGCAGTTGATATACACTTATGGCTTTGGGTAAGCTTTGAATGCCCATGGCAGCGGGCCTCTAGGGCACGCTTGGGTAGCGAGGCATGGGCTGGGGGTTGCATGGCTGTTGCGGTTGAAGGGGGGGCTGGGCAGTTGATAAAGGGAGGCCGTTGGGCTTCCCAGGACTCGTCAATTGACGGCAGCAATGCCCCGACTTTATCTCCTCACTACGAGGGCAGATTGGCCCTCCTGGGATTCATAGCGTGTGGGACAGGCGTCATGAGGTCGCGACACAAAGGCGGCCAGGGGTCAGGGGTTAGCGTTGGGTGGCGGCTGGGTGTTGTAGTCGTTTGGACCGGACCGGACGGGACTGAAACCCGGAACGAAGCCACTTGTTGGGGACAGGGGGACTTCTTTCACCGCCTGATTGTTTCCGAGCCTAAGCGGATTCGGCTGAGGCTCTGGACCGAATGACAAGCATATCTTGGCCGAGCATCACTTCGCGGCACTAGCGTGTTTCTGTGCTGCCGTGCTGTGGTGGGGACGGAAGCGCGTGAACTGACCGACGTCTCGTCTATGTTTCGGTATGATGCTACAATTCTGTTACCTGACACTTGGCTTCGATAGCTGTGAGAGTCTATACTGCTTGAACGACGGTGGTTGACTCGGCCACGGTGCGGCTGCGATACGGCGTTGCGGCGGGGCGAATGAGTGTGCGTGGGGGGCTCGAGAGCGTGTGTGTACAGAGGGAACGGGATGGGGGGGCCGTTGCCGACGGGCACGGGAGGGCACAGGCCACTACTGCGACGTGTTATTGCTACCGACGATGTCTCTTCTGATCGCCCTTCCTGAGGAGCACCCAGCGCTGAGGCTCGCTAGTTGATGACTCGTCGCTTCCACGTCAGCACTCACGGACTGAGCAAGGCACCCAGTTACCCAAGGAGGCTTACAAGTCATCTGTCTTACCCGACGTGCCATCCCTGCAGTGCTGGTACTGCTGTTCTAATCCCTGCAGTGCTCCACACGGTCCACGGCCTACGGTCCACCCCACCACGCACAAGCCTGCACCTCCTACGCTGATAAGCTCCTACCAATGTACCGGTACATAATGAGACCAGAGGTCTGGTATCGGCAGCAGCGCTACCTTATTCGCGCCCATGAGCCAAGACCGGTCCAGCGGTCACGGCCATACCGCCCATACGCAACCGCTCCGTCTCAGCAGCCGCTGCCCGCCCACAGCCAGAGTCCTAAGGACTAGCGCCTTCTTATTCAGGGCCACCGCAGTCGCCGAACAGAAATAGCCACTCGCACGCTCAGTCCTCAAGCCGTCCCCAGCCCTACGTCTACCGGTACCTACGGACTACGGTCCTTGCCTTCCCGTCGCCCGCCGCCCCAGTGTCATGCGCGCACGCATTCGGCTGGCCACGCACACCTGTGGCCGCCCTTCTGCGGTGCGCTCTCGGCAGACCTGGCCGTGTCTCCCAAGCACCTACCTACCTCACCTGCCCCCTTCCTGTTCACAGCTCCCTACCCCGGGCTGACCCTCGGGGTTGACCCCCAGCCCTCCTGCACGCACACGCACGCGCACGCAGGTTGCCTCCCAACCGTCCCCCCCGGGCCACTGGCCGGATAGCTCGTGTGCGGCCTGAGGCTGTCCGCCAAGTTGTCTTCTCCACGTGACCTCGGGCCACTGGCGCCGTCACGCGTTGTGCGCCACAGCGCCGCTGCCCGCGGCCCAACGCGCCGCGCGCCTCGTCTTCCAGTCACCCGTCCTGGGCGGCGCCTGCCTCAGCGGGCCTGCGTGCGGGCCCGCGCTGCCTCCTCCTCCTTGCGCCGCTGCTCCGCCGCCGCCGCCAGCCCCGCCTCCGTGACCGTGTAGCCAAAGGGGTCGCAGCGGAAGCCCCGGCCCGAGCGCTCCACGTGGCCCCGCTCCCACAGCCTGCGGTGCGGAGGGGCGGCACAGAGGGTCACGAAGACATCAACGCAGCGAAGGGGGTTTGCAGGGGTCGAGCATGCAGTGTGGAGAGAACATGAGCACGTCAGGGCACCAGCAAGTGGCGGCTCTCGAGGAGCCCCAGCGTCTTCCCCAGGAACATGTCCAGAGTACCGGTAAGCCACCAGACTGTTACCCTCAGGCGCAGCGCCTTGCTGGTGTCAAGGTCCGCCCCTTCACTCCCCCCAGCCCCATACACTCTGGGGCCTCTCCGCGCCCCCACCCTCATTCCACCCCCAGACTTACAGTCGCAGCGCCTTGCTGGTGTCGGGGTTGTTGCCCAGCTGCGCGCGGAAGTTCTTCTCGAAGGCCGCCACGCCGGGCTGCAGCTGCAGCAGGATGGTGGCGGCGGCGCGGACGACGTTGGGGATCTGTGGGCGTGTGGGGGATGGGCCGTGCAGGGGCAGGGTAAAAGGGATCGCGGGTTGAGGGAGGCAAGCGGGGTGAGCATTGAGGGCGAGTACGGCTGATCTGGGGGCGGGGGCAAAGTGGCAGGGATCGCGGGAAGCGAGCGGCGGGGGGTAGGGATTTGGGTAGGACCAATTGGATAGGGGGCAGTTGCGCTGCCGAGGCAAGGCGGGGAACGGCTGACGCGACAGGGGTGACGGCTGGGTCAATCAAGTACCCCATCGCCAGCGCGCTTGCGTGCCATACCTGGCTGGGGTGCCTCATCCCCGGCTTCTTCTTGTAGCCGGGCGGCAGCGGAGCCGCCGCCGCTTCCGCCTCGGCAACGCTCACGGCCGCCACCGACCGCGGCGGCGCGGGCGCCGTGCGCAGGTGCGGCGCCACCGCGGCTTGGCTGCCGGAGCCGCTGGGGCCGGCGCCGCCGCCGCGTGACGGCCCCGCCGCCGCCGCCGTGGAGCCGCCACGGCTGGAGCCGGCCGCTCCGCCGCTGCCACTGGGCTTGGTTGCCTGAGGAACGGGGAAAGGAAGGGTCGAGGTTAGCGGAACGTCCCTCCTGGACACAGGCTTAGGAAAGGGCCCCACTTGTGCGCCTACTGAACCTGGCATCCGGTAGTGCAACTGCCACGCTCATTTCGCAGCCCGGCCACCGGTAGCTGCTCACCGGCTTCTTCTTGGCAACACCGCCCTTGTTCTTGACCGGCTGCGTACTCGGCCGAGCTGCCGCCGCCGCCGCCGCCTTGGGCCCGCCCCTGCCGCTGCCAGCGCCGCTGCCGCTGGCTCCGCCGCCCGAGGCGCCGGCCCGGCCGCCCAGCATCCGCAGCGCTGCCGCCGCGGCGGCGGTATTGGGCGAGGCAGGGGGCGGGCGGCTGCCGTCGGCTGCGCCGGAGCCAGCCCTGCGTAACATCCTGCGTGGTCGCGCCTCCTCCTCATCGTCGTCACTCTCCTCCTCAGAGCTTTCCTCCTCATCATCACTGTCCTCCTGGGCCTTGCGTCCGCCGCCGCTGCCGCCAGCGGACACCGAGGATCGGCGCCGCCGCTTCGCCCCCGCGGCGGCGCTTCCTCGCCCTCTGGCCGCCGGTACCTTCGCACCGGGCCCGGGCTTGCCCTCCGAGCCACCGCCAGCCGCACCCGCGCCGGCGGCGGCGGCAGCACCGCCGCCGCCGCGGCCCTGGGCGGAGATGGCGGCGGCGGCCTTGACGGCGGCGGCACGGGGCTGTACCACCAGGAGGGAGGGGCTGTGGTCGGGGCTGGCGGAGGCGGGGCTGTCACCGGGGGCGCTGGGCTGCGGCGCTGGCGTCGACGCACCGCCAGCGGCAGCGGCAGCGCCGGCGGCAGCAGCGGCGCCGCCGGCAGCGGAGCCCTTGCCGCCAGCGCTGCCGCTCGCGCCTGCCGCTGGGTGCTGTGACGCAGGGGCAGCGGCCGAAAGCGCCGCTGCCTTGGATCCAGATCCGGCCGGCGCCGCAGCCTTGGTGGTGGCCGGCGCATTGGCGGCGGGGGCTGAGGTAGCGGCGGCTGCAGCGCCGGCGGGGCCGGCGTCAGGGCGGCCGCGTTTGCGGCCGGTGGGCGCGGTCGTCGCGGATGAGGGCGGTAGCGGCGGCTTGCCCGCTGGTCCCGGAGCCCGTGTGGTGGCAGCGGCGGGAGCTGCGGCAGCCTTGGCTAGCGGCGGCTTGGCGGCGGCGGCAGAAGCCGACGGGGCTTTGGCTGGCGGAGGCTTTGCCGCCTTAGCGGCGGCAGGCTTGGCAGCTGACGCTGACGGTGCTGCTGACGCCGTCTCCTTGACGCCCGCGACTGCCGTTGCGGCGGGGCCTGTTTGCTGGGCGCTGATGGAAAGCGCGACGGCGGCTGTGGTGGGTGGCGGCGGCGCCTCGCCCGAGGCGGCGGAGCCGGAGGCCGCCGCCGCGCTGACGGCGCCGCTGCCACCGCTGCCGGTGTTGCCGCTGCCGCCGCCGGTGCCGCGGCTGGCGTCCTGGCGCCAGGCCTGCGCGCGCTTCTTGGGCGGCAGAGGCTGCGCTGGCCGAGGGGCGGGCGCAGAGGCCGCCACCGGCACCGGCGCCGGCACGACCTTGGGCGCAGCAGCTGGCGCCGCGGCGGCCTTCGCCGCTGCCGCTGATGCTGTTGGCGCCGCCGCTGACACAGGTGCCGCCGCGGCAGCCTTTGGCGCCGCAGAGGCTGGTGGAGGGGGAGGGCACGGCGGTGGCAGGGGTGGTGGCGCCGGGGCAGCGGCGTGCTTGGCGCCAGCGGCAGGCGCCACGGCGGACGTCCTTGCGCCTGCCGCCCCGGCGGCCGGTGCTGGCGGCGCCGCCACCACCGCGCCCGCAGCTACAGGGGCGACTGGCGTGCGCTTGGGCTCGGCGGCAGCTGGCGGTTGCGAAGGCGCCGGGGGAGCTGCTGGCGCCGAGGCCGGACCCGCAGCGGCCACGCGCGTCGGGGCGGCGGCGGAATCGGCGGCGGAGGCGGACTCAACGGCGGCTGCGGACGTCGCCGTTGCGCCGCCAGGGCTGCTGGCAGCGGAGCGTGTCGGCCGCTGGCGGCGGCGCCGCGCCTGTGACGGCTGCTGCTGCTGCTGCTGCTGTGGCGGCGGCGGCGGCGGCGGGGCTGCCATGGCCGAGTCAAGGTCAGCCGTTGGGACCGCTTGTGGGACGGCCAGCGGTGACGCCTCCTCCGACTGGGCCTGCGCCCCTGCGGGCAGTGCCTCACGCGTGTGTACGGAGGGGCTGGACCCAGCCGGCGGCGCCGCCGGCTTGACCGGCGGCGGCGGTGGCGGCGGCGGCGGGGCAGCGGGCGGCGTCTCAGGGGAGCGCGAGCGCTTGCGCAAATTCTGGGTCTGGCTGGGCTTGCTGCTGGGGCTGTCATCCTTGACGCTGGAGAGCTCTGGCGTGGCTTCAGCTGCGGGTGCCGTCTGGGACGCGGGGGCCACTGACGGCGGCGGAGCGAGCTGCGCCTGGGCCTGAGGTTGCGCCGTCAGAGCAGTAAGGCCAATGTTGATCTCATCTTGCGGCTTGAGTGGCTGCTCGGGCGCCGGCGCCGCCGCGCCTGGCGGCGCCGGCGCTGCGACAGGCGCCGAGACGGGCGGCTGCGTCACCAGCTTGCCGCCGCCCTCTGCCGCCTCCGCCACCTGCGCCGCCGCCGCCTCGACCTGCATCATCACTCGCGGCAGAGGCGCCGCTTGCGACGCTTGGCCCTGCGCGGGCTCGTTCGCCGACGCTTGAGGCTCGGCCCTCGCCTGCGCCGCGGCCTGGGCCGCCGCCGTCGCTGCGGCGGTGGCGGCCGCCGCTGAGTCAAGCTCGCCCTGGAGGCAGCGGGGGCGCCGCCGGGAGGCGCCGCCGCGGTCGGGCTCGGACAAGTTGGCGGCGGCGGTGTCCCCGCTGCCGTCAGGCCCTGGGGCGTCGCTGGTTGCGGCCGCCGCCGCAGCCTTGGCGGCGTGGGCGGCGGTGGCTACGGCCTGAGCCGCGGCGGCCTCAGCCGCGACAGCTCGAGCCACGGGATGAGAGGTGGCGGCGGCGGCGGCGGCGCCGTCAAACGCATGTGCCGTCTGGAACACGGTGGACAGGTCATAGATGCGGAATCCGGGTGAGTACGGCAGACCCTCGGGCCCGCTCGATGCGGCTGCCGTACTGCCGGTCCGCAGTCCGCTGGCGCCGGCGAGGGTGCTGATGAGCTTCGGGCTCTCCATCTCAGCGCAGGCGCCGACGGAGGCAGCCGCCGCCGCCACCGCCGTCGAACTGCCGCCGCCGCCGCCGCCACTGGCTGGCGTTGATGATGCCGTGCCGCGGCTGCCGTCGGCGTTGGAGCGGCCCCCCGTCGCCGGCGGCTGCGCAGCCTCGGCGGCGCCGCTGGCGGCAGCACTGCCCCGACGTGCACGCGTGCTGCTGCGGGTGTTGGGCCCATGAGAGCGATTGGTGCTGGCAGTGACACGGCCGCCGCTGCCGCCGCCGCCAGTGGTCGCGCCAGAGGCAGCACGGGAGGCCTTGCGTCGCTTTGGGGCAGGCTGCTCGGCCGTCTCGGCCCCAGTACCGCCCGCATCCGCCGCACCGGGGCCCCTAGCGTCAGCGGCGCCCAAGCCAGGCGGCGGCGGCTGGCTATGGCGGACGCCAGCGGCGCCGCCAGCCGTGCCCGACGCCACCGCAGCGGCGGCGATCGCCTCCGCCAGCGCCGGGCTGCCGATCCAGCCGCGCGGCGGCGACGCCAGGCCTGTGAGGCCGAGGCTACCGGCGCTGGCGGCGCCGCCGCCGCGCGCGGGCGCGGGGGAAGGCTCGCACTGGAGCTGCAGAGGGCCCAGCGACGCCTGCGGGCTGGCCAGCAGCGCTATGTCCAGGCCCAGTAACGCCAGCATGCCGTCGTCTACCAGCACGGCGCTGGGGCCCGCCCGTGGCAGCGAGCTCATGCCGCCGGCGCCGCCGTCAGCGTCACCTCCGCAGCCGTCTGTGCCGGCGGCGGAGGGTGCAGGGGCGGTGGCGTTTGCGGTGGCGGCCGCGGGAGCCGGAGGGTCAGCAGCGGGACGGACGGAGGCGCTGACATTAGCGTTGGCGGCGGCAGCGGCGGCGGCAGCGGCCGAGGCTGAGCCTGGAGTGAGGGCCGGGATGGTGGCGCGGCGAGGTGTGCTAGCAGTGGTACCAGCGCCCATACAGGCAGCCGCCGCGCCGGCGGCCTGCAGCGCTGCCGCCTGCATCGCCCCGCCATTTCCAAAGACCGCAGCGAAGCCCGCCTGGGCATCGCCCATCGCCCCCGCCGCCTCCATCAGCGCCGTCTGGAAGGCGACGGCGCTGGCACGACGCGTGGGCGTGGCTCCAACCGCTGACGCCATGCGCTCGACGGTTGAGCGGTTGAGGCCCAGGCCCAGGCCCAGGCCCTCGCCCGCACCAGTACCCGTGCTTGGGGCGGGAGTGCCGAACCAGCCCGCCAGGCCGCCGCCGCCGTCGTCGTCCTGCAGGCTGCGCAGCAGCGCGGGGCTGAAGATGCAGGGCACGGGGCTGCCGGGTCCGCCGCCGCTGAGCGTGAGGCCGGGGGAGCCGAGCTGGTCGAAGAGGTTGGGGTCTAGCATGAAGTGACCCGCGACCGCCGACGGAGGCACGGACGCGGACCCAGGCCCGGCGCCGGCGGTCCTGGCGGCGACGGGAGTGGCGCTGCCGTCGAGGTTGTTGCCGCCGCCGGTGGCGGCGGCGGTGGCGTCGCCACCGCCGGTGGAGAGGGCCTGCGACGGCTGGCTTCCGACCATGAGCGGTACGACGAGGGCGTAGAAGTCGCTCTGGAACTCGGCGGCGTCGGCAGTTGAGGCGGCGCGTACGACACACGGGGCGCTGGGTGCCGTACCGGCGGCGGCGGCGGAGTGGGCGGTGGCCTTGGCGGCGGTGGCAGCGGCGGAGGCGAAAGCCGACGGCGGGAACGGCCGGACGCCGCCGCGCGGGGCGTAAGGGTTGGCGCCGCCGACGGCGGCCATGTCGGGGGCATGAGCGGCGGCGACGTTGGCGGTAGCGGCACGGGCGTGGGCGACGGCGGCGGCGGCGACAGCGTCGCCCAGCGGCGACCAGACCAGCTGCGGCGGGCGCTGCCTTGACTGCTGAGCCTGCGACGCCAGCTGTTGTGGGTCCTGTTGCGGCGGCGGCGGTGCCTGCATCTGGGTCGGCGGAGGCTGCGGCTGTGGGGGCGGGGGCTGCTGGCGGAACGACGGCGGGAGCGGTGGGGCGGCGGTCCGCGGGTAGTGGTCCCGCTGGCGGCGGTTAGGCGGGTCGTAGAAGTAGTGGGGAACGTCGTCATCGTCCAGATCGTCCATGACGGCTGCCGTACTGCCGCTGAAGAGGTTGCCGCTGGCGGACAGGTGGTGTACGGCAGCGATGTGGGTCGCGCTGACGTGGCCGGACAGGGCGTGCCCGAGCGAGCCCTGCCGGCTCAGCGGCGCCTGCTGCTGCATCGAGACCGGCACCGGAGGCGGGGCTTGAGGGCGCGGCGGGAGCGGGGCGGACTCGAACGAGCCCAGGCCTGCCTCGGGCTGGGGTTGCATTGGCATGTCGCTTGGCTGGCCCATGATGGCCATGTACTGCCTCGCGGCCGGTGCGGCGCCGCCGGGGCCGCTGGCTTGAGCCATGAGGCTCCGTAGGCCGGCGGCGTAGTAGTCCGGGATCTGGGCGAAGGCGCCTTGCGGTTGGGCCATGGCGACGTTGGCGTTGGAGTTAGTCATGCCGCCGCCATTACTCATGCGCGGCTCGGGGCCGTCTGCAGGGCGTGTGCCGCCGGGACCGCTGCCGGGGGCTTGGGTGAAGGAGGGCAGGCCCGCGGGTGCGCCGTAAGGGGCCGGGGCTCCCGGCGGCGGCGGTCGAGGGCAGCTGTTGACTGCACCCCCGCCGCCGCCGCCGCCGCCAAAGGGCAGGAAGGCGAGGAGCCCGCTCGGTCCACGGCCTGCGCTGCCGACAGCGCCCAGCGCCTGCTGGGTGCTGAACGGCGGCGTCGACATCGCCATCGGCAGCGAGCCCTTGAGGTTGATCATCCCCACAAGGGGCCAGGCGTCGGCGGACCTGCCGCCGCCGCTGCCCGGGCCGCCGCTGCCGCAGGCGGGCAGCGGCGGCCGCCCATGCGAGCCGGGGCGCTCTGGACCCGAGCCAGGCCCAGAGCCGGGCTGCTGAGGCAGGGGCTGGCTGTATTGCGGCATGAGCCCGCCACCATCCAGGGGCCCGCCAGCGTACGACTGCCGCTGCAGCTGTGGCGGCTCTGGGAGCGGCGTCGGGCGATGTGGGTCGGGCCCTCCGCGGCAGTGCGTGCTCTCAATCCACCCCTCGACGCCATGGCTGGACGTCATGTGCGGCGGTGGCGCCTGCTGCATGCCGGATGACCCGCTGTGGTGACCCACATCACAGCCGCCAGGCATGGTGTGGTAGCAGTGGTGGGGCTGGACGTGCTGCTGAGGCTGACATGATGCGGGGTGGGGCTGGCACGAGGGGTGGGGTTGCAGCTGGGCCACAGCCGGATGGTGGTGGAAGAAGGAGGGGTAGCTGGTCGGTTGGCCGGTTGCGCCCGCGGCGCCGGGGGAGGGGCCGTGGTGCGTGTAGGGCTGCATGGGCGGTCGCGGGCGCCAGGGCAGCCGCACGCCGCAGCGGAGGTTCCTGCGGCAGAAGCGTCGAGGAGCAGGGTGAGCACACGGGCGAGGGTTCAGCGACGGATCGCGGAGGGCAAGGCTGCTGCTCGGGGGGGTTGGGAGGTCGGGGGAGTGCTACAGCCCGGAGGCCGGAGCCCCAGGTTTTGCCCCGAGTGAAGCTTCTCGGGGCACAGCGTGCTTGTGAGTATCAGCCAGCATCATAGCAGTAGGAGCGCCAAGCGCAGGCAGCGCCGCTTGCTCGGGGGCATGCGGAAGCCCGCAGGCCCGAGAGCGAAGCCCGATTTCCCTGCGGCTTGCTTACCGCGCGTCAACTTGGGGGCTCTCGGCTTTGCTAGATCTGGGTGGCGGTCGAGCTGGAAGCCGCTCTGCGCAGCAGGCCTGCGCGTTCTCCTGCTCAAGGAGCGTCTGGGATCGCTGTTGCCCCGCCGCGACGCTCTAGCCTACGCGCAGCGGGGCGGGGCCTTGGGTGCCGTTGAGATCTGCTGTCTACTTAGCTATGCGGCTGGGTGCAAGGGCGCTGGGCTCACGGAGTTTGGCAGCGGGCTTTGCAGCCGCGAGGCGAGGGCGCGGGAAAGGGCGCGCATGCGGCGACCCTGGATCCAGGATTGAGGCGCGCGCCAAAACTTCGAGCGCGATGTTTCCCCCTCCGAGCTTGTTTGCTAGGCCGGACCACACCTCGCGAAGCCTCAGCTAGGCATTCAGCTAGCGCTGGGGCAGCACCAACGCAAGAATGGGCATGTTTGACGACGGTGAGCCGCAGCGTTGACCGCTGCGCTTCTCCGCGGGCCACGCGCCTTCCCTCGGCGCCGCTCACCCGCGCTTTGCTGCTGCTGCAGATAACGATGACTCGAGTCTATTTGGCTCCAAAGGCGGGGGCGGGAGCTCGGGCGCGGGCGCCAAGCCCAGCGCCAAGTGGGTCGCCCGAAATCCCCCCCAGCCTTCATTTCGCGGCGCTGTTCCCTCGGCTGCTTGCGCCCCTCCGCTTGTGCCTGCGTGCTGCTGCTACCGTGCTCCTTGTGACCCAGCCTCACCTCTCGCTCGCCCTGCGCTGCTGCTCCCGCGCAGGCCCGCCGGTGGCTCCTCGCTGTTTGCGTCCAAGTCCGCGGCTCCCAAGTTCAAGCCCTCGCGCATCCTAGACGACGACGATGATGACGACTTCTTCAAGGAGTTCGCGGTCACCGAGGACGCAGCGCCGTCCGCAGCGGCCGAGCCCGCAAAGGCTGCGGCCGCAGCGCCTCCTGCTGCCCCGGCCCCCGCTTCTGCAGCCGCTGTTCCCGAGCCAGCCAAAGCAGCCGCTGCCGCGGGCGCTAGCGAGGCCACAGCGGCGCCGACGCAGGTGACCATTGGAACCGTGCTCATGGACGACGGTGCGTGGGGGCAGGGCCTGGGGAGGGGTTACGCAGGCTTGGCGGCTCAAGAGGCCTGGGCTGGGGTGCCCCTACGGCGGTTGCGGGGGGAATGACGGCGTGCACGAGGTGGCATCTGGGTCGGTCGCCGCCAGCAGCTCCGCACCTTGCCATGGTCCTCTTGCCTGCCCGCCGTGCACGAGCACTGCAGCTCAAGCGATGAAGTGACCTTGCCCTCGCCTGTCCGCTCCTGCAGGCGACGACGACATCGACGCGCTGCTCAGGGAGGACGCCGACAGCGAGCTGCACGCTGACGGCGGCGGCGGCGGCGGCGCTGCCATGGCCGTGCAGGAGGCCGGCGGCGGCGGGGCCGGCGACGGCGGCAGCGGCGGCGCAGAGCCGTCCCTGGCGCCGGAGCCGTCGTTTCAGGCGCTGCCAGAGGGCGCTGCGGCCGACCCCGGGGCCCAGGAGGTGGAGCAGCACGTGCTACTGCTGCCGGCGGAGGCGGCCATGGCGCCGGCGGAGGCGGAGGCCCTGCCGGTGGAGGCGCCAGCCCATGAGCTGCACTTCCAGCCGGGACCGCCGGTAGCGCAAGAAGCGACGGCGGCGGCCGCAGTGGCGGCGACCGAAGCGGCGGCGGCGCAGGAGAGCATGCAGCACCTGCGCATCCCTGACGTGGCAGCGGAGGTAGCGGCGGCGGCAGCGCCGCTCGCGGAGCTGGCGGCGCACGCCGTCGTGGCGGCGGAGCCGGCGAGAACGCCGCCCAATGCCTACGTTGCCGCCGCCGATGGCAGCGGCGGCCTGGGGCTGGCGCCGACGCCGCTGCCGCAGGCTGCGCTGGCGCCTGTGGTCGCGGCGGCGCAGGAGGAGGTGCCCGCCAGCGCCGTGTCCACCTCTGCTCCGCTTCCTGCCCCGCCGCCAGCACCCGTGCAGGCGGAGGCCCCGGTGGCGGCGCCTGCCCCTTCACCGACTACAGCGGCAGCGCCTCCACCGCCGCCGCCACCGGCACATGCCCTGGCGCCGCCGCCGACGGCCCCGGCGGCGGCCTCAGCTGTGCCGTCAGGTGCCTCTAGCCTGATGCGGCCGCCGCCGCCCCGCCTGGGGATGGGTGGCCTGCGGCCACAGCCGGGCCCTGGGCCCGCACCCCAGATGCCGCCGGCGCTGGCGCCAGCGCCAGCGCCCATGCCTCCGCCATCGGGGCAGCCGGAGCCTTCGGTGGCGGTGCCGCCACCACCCGCGCCACAGCCCCTGCCGCCGCCGCCGCCCCCGGCTCAGCAGATGCAGCCGGCGCCCGGTCTCGGAAGCCGCCTGGGCGCACCCAAGCCGCCGTCAGTTCCTGCTCCGTCGCTGCTGGCGCCGCCGCCGGCTCCAGGTCCGGCGGCACTCCTGACGGCGCCGCCACCCCTGCCGCAGCGCGTGCCGCTCGGTGCTGCGCCGCTGGGCGGCGGGATGAAGCCAGGCGGCGGGCTGCTGGGGGTCAGCGTCGGGTCCGTGGCTGCTGGCGGCGGCGGCCCTCAGTCGCTGGGAAGCAGCCGCCGCCCGCCGCTGCCGCCGCCGCCGCCGCCCATGCAGCAGGCCCAGCGCATGATGCTCGCCAGCGGCCCGCAGAGCGCGTCGCTCCCGTCTGTACTAACGGCAGTGTCTTCGGCGCCCCAAGCATCGGCCAGGCCGCTCGCTAACACGCCGCCGCTGCCACCACCGTTGCCGCCGCCGCCGCAGCAGCCACAGCCCCAACCGGTGGGGGAGGGGGTTTCGAATTCGGCGCCCCTGCTAGCGCCCAGGTCGGCCCCGCAGAGCGCAGCAGCGCCCATGCTCCAGCCGCTTCCACCGCAGTCCCTGGCCCCGGCACCGGTCGAGGCACAGGAGCTCACACAGCCGGCGTTTCAACAGCCCGCGGCTCCGCCTCCGCCGCCGGCTCAGCCGCCGCCGCTGCCGCAGCAGCGCGCCACGGCCCCTCCACCGCCGCCTGCTGCTGAGCCGCCGGCGCCGCCATCCTTCACGCCGCCGCCGCCCCGCCCGGCCCCCGCCGCCGTCGCCAGCTCAAGCCACGCTGACGGCCCCAAGGCGTCGCCTGCCGTCACCCCCGAACCTGCCGCCGCCGCCGGCCCCGGCAGCCGGGCGGCCGCAGCCTCGGCGGCCGCTAACGGGCTGCTCAGCGGCGGCGGCATCACGCTCCAGCCCGTCCGTCCGCCAGCCAGCGACGCCGGCGGCGGCGGTGGCTCCAGCTCCAGTGCCAGCGTGACGCCCGTCCACACGCCGGCGCCGTCGCTGCTGGGGCCCTCCACCACGCCGGCGCTGCCCTTTGCGCTGCGGCAGCCCAACTCGGGCTTTGCCGGCTCAGGTTTCGGCACGGTCGGGATGGGAGCGCCGGACAGCGCTCTGCCGTCGGCGCCTGGAAGCGCCGCTGGTGAGACCCATATCTTAGTCAGGACTCGGAAAGCGCCGCACACTGGAGGCCCGAGCTATCGTAGAAGCGGGGCTTTCATATCTCGATTGCGTCTTGCCGTTAACCGTTGCCCTCTCGTCGCCTCCTCTTGCCCCGCAGCCCCCACGCCCGTCGCGTTCGGGGGCGACTTTGGACTCCTGGGCAGCCGCGGCGCGCCCGCCTCCGCCTCCTCCGAGGTGACGCCGCCGCTGAGCCTGCGGCCGCCGGGCATGGTCCTGCGCGGCGCCTCTGCTGGCAGTGGCGGCGGCGGCGGCGGCATGCAGGGCGGCGGCGGCAGCGGTGGCGGCCTGCCCGCGGCGGCGGCCGGCATGGCCTCGCTGGAGCCCTCGCCGCTGGCGGCGCCCGGGGGCCCGCAAGCCAGCCTGGCGTCGCGCCTGGCGGACCCCATTCGCGCCCTGGAGATGGTGGGGCGGGGGAGGGTTACCATGGGGTTGCCATGGGATCGCGTTACGAAGGCAGGGAGGTAACCAGAAGCCACGCATCACAGGCACCACCCAAAACTGGTGGCCCTTCCCTTCCCTCGACCGGCTCTCGCCTACTGTCTCTACCCTTGTCCCCTGTACCCTGCCTATCCTATTCATTCGTCCCCGTCCCTCACCTCCCGTTGCTTGCGCAGATGATTCTCGAGGCCCAGTCCATGCGGGAGGAGGTGATGGACCTTCGCGTGGCCTCGGCCCTGGCCTCCACGCGCCTGGTCAGACTGGACAACCCCATGCTGCGGGACCGACTGGCGGCGCTCAAGGCCGAGGCGGCGGAGGCGCTGGCGGCGGGCGACGCGCTGGCGGCGGAGCTGGGGCTGCCGCCGCCGCGCGCCGCCACGCCGGCGGTGGAGGGCGCGTGAGGGCGTGGGCGCGTGTGGAGTTTGGAGAGGAGAGATGTGTGCGGTGCGGTGCAACGAAGACGTGGCCAGTCCGCTAGCCGCTACAGACTTGGGTGCGGTGCGGTGAGGCGAGGGCCCGGTGCCAGCCGACCAGCCAGCCGCTGACCATGGGGCCTGGTAGGGTCCGAGCTTGGAACAAGGCGGGGAGGGGAGGAAAGATGGGATGGTCGGGTGGCAGCCAAGGAGAACGGTTAAAGACAGTGGGGTGTGGGCCGAACTCCCGATGTATTCCATGGCCAAGACGGCAAAAGGCCGGTGTACCACGACCCGGAGCCGACTGCGTTACGCTCACGAGAGCTGCTAGCGCCTACCAGCACAACAATCTTGATAGCACAGCTTGCGTGCGACATGAGTACCTGGAAGAACCGTCCTGGGGTCACGCAGACCTCAGGATTGTAATGCTATGGACCCCAATTCGGTGACTGTGGGTGAGCCGCAAGCGGTTCCCAGCCCATCGTAAAGGTGTTCACGTGGTGTGCAGTCTGGGCACACACCGGTTCCATGCCTGACTTACCGGCATGGAAGACTGGGAGGATAAGTTGGCGACGGGTGAGATGGCAGAGGTGGGGGTGCATGACCATCTGAAGTAAGCCTCGTCGAATTGTCAACTGGTGCTGGTCTCCCTGCCAGGGGTTTCGGGGGTCGAGGAAGGGGGTTAAGCAGCTCAGGGCAGCACCCACTAAGGCGAAGCAGGGAGAGGGGTAAGCACGCACATACACTACAGGTGGAGTGGCGATGGCAAAACGGTTATGGGTGAAGGTACAAGTCTGTTACCGCAGGCCCTGGCGTGACTGCGGAACGTAAGCTTACCGGCGCTGCAACCTCCCACTGTGACTATGAGAAGCCACCGCCTGGTCGTTTATCAGGGAGCAGCAGTGGATCTGGAAGTAGCGTCCCTGTGGATCAAGAGAGAGCGGGGCGAAGCCTCTTATCATCTGGGCCAGGAGATTTGCCTGAGCCCCACCCTGGGATGGTACAACGTTGCTTCACCCTGGCCTGTAAGTGCTCAAAAGGGCACGGGAGGGCTGGGCAGCCGCAGTCCCGCACTGTGCCACCCGGCCTACTATGCCATACCTTGTGAAGGGGGTTGGCTCACCGGGGCTTCAATAGCATGGGAGCAAGCCGAATGGCCGGCAGTGGTGCCCTGAGGCGTGCGGGGCAAATTAAGCGCGAGGTAGCGAACGACACTGAGGCGTCTGCGGGGGCGGCCGGCCGCCGGGGGCCCGGTGCGGGCGGCCGCTCAGCCACGCGGAGATGTTGTGTTCACTGCGAGCCTGGACCGGCTGGTTGCGTGTGACGCATAGCACCAAGCATCTAACCGTAAAACTTGAGCTGCTCTCAGGCGTGCCCTTGGCCTGCCTTGCCGGGCGGTCTCGTGCGAACAGTCGGCCCCGGTGATACAGCAAATCTCGCGTATCCGACCGTGTTCCCCTCTCTGCGGAACTACCCTGCAGCACCTCGCGACAAGCGCTTACTCGATATACACTGCATACCAAAGTGCTGCGCGTCTGTCGAACAGTCGCGCTGAAGGCGATGGGCCAATGGCCCCGCGCGGCCATACTCGCTGCAGCGTTTGCACGATGTAGATATAGACGATTGGAATAAGCAGCATGAGCTGGGACGAGGAACCGCGGCGGCCACGGAGGGTGCTATTTACTTTGGCGCGGTCTTGGCCGCGCAGCTGGCGTGGGAGTGCTTGGGTTCTTGATGTTGCCATCATCCAGTACATCAGGTAGGTCGAGCTGCTAGCGCTCTCTGTCGGCGGGACCTCCGAGAGCTCAGTCCCCACCCTTCTGTCCCGGCAGCTTCGGTACCCTGAGCTATGCGTTCTGGGCGTATCTTCTGTCCCGGTGTACGCCTGGAGATGGAACGCTACCGCAGGTGTGTCGTCTGGGCATGGGGTCCGCACGAGCAGCGCGGTAGCCCGTTGCGTGCGCGATGTGCTGGGGAAGCTAGACTACAACAGGCTGCTGCTTTAGGCGCCCACGCCGGGGCGTTTCCAGCCTCGGGCTGCTGCGTGATGCGCAACACCAGGATACCCCCTCAAGCAGCCTCTGCTGTCTTGCCTGTAACACGTGTCGAAGGCATAGACTACTTGAGGCTGTGCCGCCAAAAAGCGACCTAGTTTTGTAAGGGAGTTTGCGCGTTTCTCTCGCCTGTCGCGACAGTCACCGGCAAGGGCTCGCCGTGTGCCGCTGCGTAATGCGGAACAACCTCCTCTCGCAACCTCCTCTCGCCGCTACTAACCCCCGGTCGCCCCGACACTCGTGCAGGCGGAGGCCGCGGCGGCCGAGTGGACCGTGCAGGCGCAGACGGTGCGCAGTGCGCAGGGGGGCGATGGGGGTTGGGCAAGCCCCGACAGCGGGCCCCGCAAGGCCTGGCTCGGCCCGGCCTCGCGCCGCTCGCTGCGGCACGCACCCCTGCGCACACACCCTCTGCGGCTCTCCCTGTCCACCCCTGTTTCTCCCTCTTCCCCCCACCCCACCTTCCTCCCTCGCCCCGCTCCTCACCTGGCCGCCCCCAGGCCGCCTTCGGCGCCGCCCTGCTCCTCAACCTGCTCAACCTGGCCATGCGCCAGCACCTGCTGCCCTTCAAGGCGAGGGCAGGGGGATGGGGGGGGGGGGGTATTTAGGGGACAGGGGGGGGGGGGCGGGAGCGCTCCGGGAGCGAGGGGCCTTTGAGAGGGCCCGTAGCGGTGACACGGGAGAGGCGTCACCTCACACCCCCTCTCGCTCTCCCTTTCCCACTCCGCCCCAAACTCGATGCCCCACAGTGCAACCTGCTGCTCCTCTTCATCAACGGAGTCGCCTTCGCCACCGATGCGCTGTTGTGGCTCCGCGCCACCCCCGTGCTGGCGGCGGCGGGCAGCGGGCGGCCCTTCGCGCCGCTGCGCTACGTGCAGTGGCTGCACTCCACACCCACCATGGTGAGAGGAGCTGGCGGGGATTTGGGGGGGTTGGGGTGTGGGGCTGGGTAAAGGCGATGGCAGTACACGGCTCTAGGAGTTCGATGGCGAGAGGGGGAGCTGAGGGGGGTTGCGGGGTATCGGCATAGGTGTATCGAGTAGGCGTCGTGGTAAACTGCTGACGGGGGCATGGCGTGTCATGGGCCGAGCTATAGGCCGAGCCCAGCTGAGCTTTGGACACATGTGTATCCATCCCCCTCCCGCATCCCGTATCTTGCCCTCCCCCCGCCCCCCCTCAGATCTACATGGTGGCACTGCTTGCGGACGTGAGGGGCCGCCAGGTGGGGAGGGGCGGGATTTGGGGTGGGTTTGGGTTTGGGGCGTGGGTGTAAAGGGCTGTCGTCCCCAAGCGTGATGCCGCCGCCCAGACCCCACGGGCTGCCGGGCTGCCCTGGCTCATAGTTGGGTGTTGTTGGTGGAGTTACTGTCATAACAAGTAGGTCGCCAGGCGCCCAGACGCCCAGACGCCCAGGTCTCGCCCAGACGCCCCCTCTCCCATCGAACTCCTCCTTCCCCTCCTCCCCCCCCAGCTGACCACCGCGCTGGCTGCTGACGTGACCATGGTGCTGACGGGGCTGGCGGCCTGCTACACCACCGGGGCGGCCAAGCGTGAGTGCTGGGATGCGCGTCCCGTGATGCGGTTCTTGTCTGCATGGGCCGATGTGGTTGCTATTTGGTCCCAGCAGTGCACTCGCGTCAGCCCCGTCCGTGCGAGCGCGGTGCCAATACGCCTACACGCCCCGCTTACCCCCACCCCCCGGCCCCACTTACCCCCGCTTCCCCGCTCTCCCCCCAGTGGCGCTGGCGACTGTGTCGTTCGGGACCTTTGTGGTGGCCGTGCGGGCCATACGGGACATGTTTGAGAAGTGAGTGCACCGCCACCATGACATGGGATGGCTGCTGCCCGGATAGCACACGCCGCCCCCTTCCCTCGCCAAGCACATTGGGCTCTCTGACTGTCGCCTTCAACATGCTCGAAGTGCTGCTGGCTTGCGGTCGCCTTGCTCCCGCCGTGATGACACGCGCCCGCCCCTCCTTCTCCACGCGCATCGGGCTCATATCGGGCAACATATACTTCCCCCTCCCCTCCCCCCTCCCCCCCACAGGACCATCTCCACGGACGGCGTCACGCCCGAGCAGCGCGCCACGCTCCGCACGCTGCTGCGCCTGCTGCTGGGCCTGTGGGGGGCCTTCCCGGCGGTGTGGCTGGCGGCCGAGGCGCAGGCGCTGGGCCCCCAGCAGGAGGCGCTGGCCTGGGGCGTGTGCGACTTCATGGCCAAGGTGGTCTTCAGCAGCCAGCTGTGGTGCGTGCGGGCGTGGAAAGGGGGGAGGGGGGGCGTTGTGTTGGGGTCCATTTGGGGCACTGGGTGGGGGCGGGGTCGGTGCACAGGTAAGGGCGACCTGAGCCGAGGTCGTGCTCAGCAGCCAGCTGTCGTGGGTCGGTCTTGGCAAGGGGGGATGTGAGTGCTGAGCGGGACTGGTGAGATGGGTCTCAGCAACAAGCTGTGGTGCGTCAGGTGGGGTTTCGAGAGGTTGAAAAGATGTGCAGGCGGGAAGCGAGCGAGGCACAGAGGGAGAGGGAGACAAAGCACCCGGGCAATGCCCCCTCAACCGCTAACCGCCCAATGCACCCGGCTCCCTCCCCGCCCGCAGGCAGTCCAACCTCACGTCCGTGCAGTCCCGCCGCGACACCGCCCTGGAGGCCTGGGAGGCCAGCAACAGGGCCGAGGCCGTGGGTCGGCTGACGGCGCTGCTGCGGCAGAGGGACGACCTGCTCAGCACGCTCAGCCACGAGCTGCGCACCCCACTGGCGGGGGTCGTGGGTGGGTCTGGGGGCGGGCGGGCGGGTGGGGTTGGAGGCGGGGTGGGTGGGACGGGTGGGGAGGGTGGGACGGGTGGGGAGGGTGGGACGGGTGGGGAGGGTGAAGCGCATATCTGGGATGCCCCGGCTGGCCGCTTTTCCGCGGGGCTGCATGTGGGAGATGGCGCCTCGCCGGGGCACGGCGCATGTTCAGCGCTCCCTCCCTCACCGTTGTCTGCCCTCTCCTTCTCCCCCCCCCCCCCCAGCGCTTGCCGGCTCCGTTCAGCGGGAGGTGGAGGCGGCGCTGCCCGCATCGGGCCGCACCCTGGGGGCCATGCGGGCCACAGCCATGTGCATGCTCAGGTGCGGCGCCGTACCATGCCGTACAGTGACGTGCCGTGCTGTGCTGGGGCAGTGACATGGCGTGCTACGTGTGCACAGTTGCTGCTCGGGTCTCCGCTCAGCCTCGCGTGCCGCTGCCTTGCGTGAATGTGGCCACACCGGGTCTCCGCCTGGCCAAACTGTGCGCGCGCCCGTTGACTAAACCCCTGCCCGCACACCTGTCGTACATCTGCCGTACAGCATCGTCACGTCCACCCTGGACAACTTCGCGGCGCAGCGGATGGACTCGGACGGCTGCGGCAGCGTGGGCCCGTGTGGGCCCGGCGGCGACCCGTCCGCCTCCCACCCAGCCGCCTCAACCGCCTCAACCTCCGCCGTTGATCTGCGGCCACTGGCCGAGACGGTTACGTCTGTGCTACGGCCGCTGGCGCACGAGGGTGTGGAGGTGGTGGCGGCCCTGCCCGAGGACCTGCCGGCAGTGGCCGTGGACGCAACGCGGCTGAGCCAGGTGCGGGCTGCAAAGGGGTCGGGTCGGGGTTCGAGAGGGTTTGAGGGTCAAGTCAGCAAGGTTTGGGGTCGGAGCGAGGTGGTGGCACAGGCGCTGGGGCTGCCAGCCATAATGGGGGCTGCCTGAGCTCGGCGCGGGCTGCGGTGGGTGTCAGCGTCAAAGTCTGCAAGGGTTTGGGGTCGGTGGCTTTTTCGAGGTGTCGGGTTGGAGGTGGTAGAGGGCTGAGACTACCTGCCACGGCGGGGGCTGCCAGGTGCCATGGGGCCCGCCTTGGGTGCACGAGCGGGCGAGAGCAGTGGGCTCACTGCTGTGTCCTCATCTCTATGTGCCGTACGGCTGCCGTACAGGTGCTGTACAACCTGGTGGGCAACGCCATGCGCTTCACGCACCAGGGTGAGGTGCGCGTGTCGGCCCGCGTGCTGCTGCCCGACGGCACGGAGCCGCGCGACGTCGCCGCCGCCGCCGCCGCCGACGGTGGCGGCGGCGGCAGCCGTGGCGGCGGCGGCGGTGGCAGCTGGACCCGGCGGCGCCCCGCGCGCGTCTCGCTGGGCTCGTCATCTGGGTCGTCGGCGCAGGCCGCCGCCGCGGCGGCGGCGCTGCCGCCGGGCTGTCTGGTGGAGGTACGTGTGGAGGACACGGGCGTCGGGATCCCCGAAGGACAGCTGGACGACCTCTTCCTGCCGTACCGTACGGCAGATCGTACGGCAGGGTCCTCGTCGTCGTCGTCGCGAACGGGCAGCCGGCGGAAGGACGGCGGCGGCGGCGGCAGCAGCAGCAAGGACGGCTCGTCCAAGCGTCGCGGCGGCGGCAGCAGCAACGGCCGCTCGTCCAAGCAGGACCAGGACCGCAGCCTGGCCCCGGGGCTCGCGACGGGCCTGGGGGGGACCGGGCTGGGCCTGTACCTCGTACGGCTCGCGCTGCGGGCCCAGGGGTCCGACATCGAGGCCGAGTCTGCCCCCGGCCTCGGCTCCGTCTTCAAGTTCAAACTACCCGTCGCGCGCGGCTGCGCCCCCTCCGCCTGCCCCGCCCTGCCCCACCCCACCCACGCGACCCCGGCCGCCATCGGTACCGAGCCTGGGCCCGGCGTGGACCCGACGTCACAGGACCTGCCGCCACCGCTTTATCAGGCCCAGGCCCAGGCCCACAGCTTGGCGGGCTGCGGCACGCCCCAGACCTCGTCAGGGCAACTGCGCATGGGCCCGGGCCCGGGCCGACTGTCCATGGGCGAGCGACCCACCCCGACCCAGATCCACTCTGGCGGCGGCCCTGCCTCGGGCCGCCACTCCATGGGCGAGGGGCCCAGCGGCGGCTGGCGGGCGTCGCACGCCGGCGGCGGCGCCCGCCAGGACGGCGGCGGAGCGGCCGCCGCTGGCGGCGCGTCGCTGCTGCAGCAGCTGCTGGGGCCGGAGGCTGCCGCCGCCGCCGTCGTCGGCCCCAGCGGCGAGTGGTTCGACGCTATCCTGGAGGAGCCGCCAGTGTCGCCGTCAGCGACGTCGGCGGCGGCCGCCAACCTGCCGCCGCCGCTGCCGCACCTGGCGTCGCCAGCGTCTCGCCTGGCGGCGGCGGCCGCCGGCCTCCGCCGGCCCGCGTCCGGGCCGGCGGCCCACATGAGCCCCGGCGGCGGCGGCGGTGCCGCCGCCGCCACCCCCGGCGTGTCACGCCTGTACAACCTCACCGGTCCTGGCAACGCTGCCGGCAGGGCTTCCGAGTCCCCGACCCCAGATGCTGCCGCGCAGCGGCCTGGCGGCGCCGGCGGCAGCACTGGCGGCGCCGCCGATGCCTCGAGCCCCGACATCGACGGCCGTCAGGCGTTCTCCCGGGCCTCCTCGGGCCTTGCCAACGCGCCTGGCGGCGCCGCCAGCACGCCGCCAGCGGGCGCCCGCACGACGTCGGTCCTCACCATGACGCCGGTCGACGTCAATTCGCCGGCGGTGGCGGCGGGGCAGGTTCTGCCGCCGCCGCCGCCGCCGCCGACGGCGGCCGTGGAGCCCGAGCGGCCGCTGCCTGGCCTCGGCGCCGGACTGGTGCGGCCCAACCACCGCCACCGCAACAACGGAACGCTCCTGGTGCGTGGTTCTAGGGCTTTCATGTGATCTTTCCAGTATGGAGTCGGGTTGGTTGAGTTGCACTCATGCCTCGGCTGGCAGGCAAAGGGCGCGCGGGAAAGGGGGGCTGGGGTGGGCCCGCATGGGGTGCTGCCAACCGTGTCTAACCGTCACGGATCCCCGAACCGCAGGTCTTGTCGGTTGACGACGACCCGATCAACCAACTCGTGGCCGGCCAGATGCTGGCGAGCCAGAGCTGGAAGGTCGTCAAAGCCATGAACGGCCCCGACGCCCTCCGTCGCCTCGGCATCGATCCCAACGCAGAGCTGCGATCCGACGCCGACGGACCCGGATCTGGATCTGGATCTGGCTTTGGTGCCGATGATCCGGCGCTGCTGCTGCTGCCGGCGGTGCTGCCGGATCTGATCTTGCTGGACGTCATGATGCCGGGCATGAGCGGGTTCGAGGTGTGCCGGCGTGTACGGCAGGTGCTTAGTAACGCTCAGCTGCCCGTGATCATCGTGTCGGCCAAGGGCGACGCGGCGGCAGTCGAAGAGGCGTTCGCGTCGGGCGCCGACGACTACATGACTAAGCCGTACAAGCGTGGCGAGATGGTGGCTAGGATCAAGTCCCAGGTGCGCGTGCGCGATGACCTCATCGGCCCGGCGGCGGCGGCGGCGGCTCCAGCGGCCGTGACGGCAGCGACAGCAGGGTCGACGGCGGCGGCAGCGGCAGCGGCGGGTCTGGCATCGCCGCCGCCAGCGGCCGCTGGCCAAACGGGCAGCATGGTTGTGGCAGGCCGGGCCCTGGCGGCGGCGCAGACTGACCGTCAGGCTTCCGTCGACGTGGCGACGCTTGCGGCGGCGCGGGCTGGCGGCGCCGCCACCACGACCGGCGCCCCGGCGGCCCCCGCTACCGCCCCCGCCGCCAGCGGCAGCAGCGGCGGCCTGACGCCGCTCCCGGCCAGCACCCCCGTTGCCGGCGCCCCTCCCTCCGTCCCGCCCGCCGCCGCTGACGGCGCCGCCACCGCCGCCGCCAGCTCGCCTCCCGCCGCCACCGCCGCTGCCGACGGCGCGCTGCAGGGCTTGGTGCAGGAGGTCCTGGCGGAGGTCCGCAAGAGCCGAGCCCTGGAGGCTGAGGTGGCCAAGCTGAGTGCCAAAGTGGGGTCCCTACAGACCGCCTGCGGCACTCTGGCGGCGGACCGCGACGGCTGGCGGCGGCAGGCTCGCGACCTCCGGGCCATGCTGGCGGCGGGCTACGCCGGCGGCAGCGCTGGCGGCGGCGGCGGTGGCGGCGGCGGCGGCGTCCTGTCGGCGCTCAGCCCGCTGCCGACCTACTCGGGTGCGTGCGCCGGCGGCGGCGGCGGCAGCAACGGTGAAGGCGGCGGCGGTGGTCGGTACTACGCCGCCGGCGGCATCGTCAGCGACGCCACTGACGGGACAGGCGCCAACGCTGGCGACGTTGCTGCCCGCGGACGCCAGCTGGCGGAGGCGCTGGCAGGCCCACCGCCGCCGTCGGCCGTCGGCGCCGCCAGCGGCGGCGACAGCGGCGGCTTCCTGGCGGCGCTACAGGGCTCGGTCGGCGGCGGAGGCGGCGGAGGCGCCTCCGTGGCTCTTCAACTCCAGGATCTGCAGAAGGAGGCTGCCGTGCTACGGCAGCAGTTGGTCAGCGTCGTGACGGGCAGCGGACGGGAGGCCGGCGTCGCCAGCGGCGTCACACTCCCCGGTGATTACGCCTCCGGAAGCCCTGCAGCCGGCGGTGGTTCCGACACCTCCGCCTGCACACGTGCCGTGAGCCTAGGTGCCGGCGCGTCGCCCGGGCTGTACGTACGGCACGCCGTACGGGGCGACAGTCTGACGCGCGGCCTGATTGTCGGCGGTATCGGGGTCGGTGGCGGCGGCGGCTTCGCGGCCGCGATCACTGAGCATGACGCCTGTGGCGGCGGCGGCGGCAGCAGCGCCGCCGGCGGCGGCAGCCGACGGCCCAGCACACTGCAGGACGCCGCGACGCCGCCGGGCGGCGGCGGGTGGGGCGGTCCGCTGGTGGTCGGAAGTGCTGTGTTTACCGCGGCTCAGGAGATGCTCCTCGTGACAGACGCATCGGGCATGTCGGGAAACAGCGGCACTGGCATCCCAAAAGTCGGCGACGACGGCAGCGGCGGCGGCGCAGGCGGCGGCGGCGGCAGCCCCGCCGACGCAGCCGCGCAACCCCTCGCGGCGCGGGACGCATCCATGCCCCGACGGGAACCCACCGCCCGGCTGACCCTGGCGGCAGCGGCGGCGGCAGGCAGCGCGCCGCTGCCGCCTCCGTCAGGGGACGGCAGTGGCGGCGGCGGCGTGACGGACAGCGGCGGCGTCCGCATCCCGACCACCGCTTCATTACCGACGCCGGCGGCGGCAGCGGCAGCAGAGCAGCAGTTGGCTGGCGACACGCCGCCGCCGCCGTCACAGCCACCGTCGCACCTGCGCTCCGTCACGGCCCCCGTCACGCCCCGCTACGCCTCCACACCCGACGTCGACGGCGCCGCGGGCCCAGGGCGGGCACGTGACTCGGACGAGAACCGCAACCTCGCGACCTCGATCTCCTCCGACGGCCCCCACGGTGGGCACCTCTCGGCGCCGCCAACCGCCGCCAACGACCAACCGCCAACCGCCGCCGCCACGACCGCGACAGCAACCGACGCCAGCGCCAGCGCAGCCGCCGACGCGGCCAAAGCTTCACCGCCGCTGCCGCTGCCGTCGCCGCCACAGCGACCGCCGCAGCGTGCAGCCAGCCAGGAGCCGTCCAGTGCGGACCCTAGCCTCGCCACCAGTGGTAGCCTTGTGGGGCTAGGCACGGGGACGGGCACGGGGCTGCCCTCCTCAGCCTCGGTCCAGGGCGGGGGCCGCTTCGGAGGGCTACGGACTCGCTCCCGGTCTAGCGGCCTGTCGGCTGCGGACAAGGGCGGGGATAGGGCCGGGGACAAGGGCGGGGAGCGGGGCGGGGTGCGGAGTGGTGGGGCGGGAGGCGGAGGGGGAGGGCCGTTTGCCTGGCTTCTGTGTGTGGGCTCTCCGCTCAGCGGCAGGCGGCAGCAGGCGCAGGCGCAGGCAGGGGTTGCGGGCAAAGCCACCTGAGACGGCGGTGGGGAGGGTGTGTGTTTGCGTTTGAGCGCCGTGTGGCGAGGACTGAGAGGATTGGGGTGGTTCATTGTCATTGAGGTTTAAGAGCTATCTTCAGGATAGAACGGGAATGGGTTTTGTGTGAGGGTGGTGTGGGTGTCTACAAGGTAGCGGGTGCGGACGCGGGACTGGATCGTCAGCGAACCTTGGCGCATGGTTGCGGTCAGGTGGGGTGCGCGTCCGGTGCATCGTGTGAAGGGCAGGCGTGTGTCCGCTATCCGCTTATTTGTCAAGGAGGAACACCCGGTGTTTCTGGAACCATGCACTGTGTTGATCTGCTTGCTTGCTGTCGGCTGCCGACATGGGATGTTAGCGCGGCGTGGCTCATCCGTGAGGCTCTTTCTGCCATACAATCTCGCGAACTTTTGTGGAGCGGCGCTATTACCAAATCGTATGAACTCTGTTTGGGACCGGGAGTTCTTTGTCTCAGCCCTATTCGCTGGTGGCTGTGAGTTCTGCGGCGGCGCAAGTGCATTTCTCTTACGGCCTGGCAAGCACGCGCGTTCATGATTGTTGGCCGCGCCAGTTTGGTTCGCACACCAGCTGAGCGCGTGCCAGGCAATCCATAAACGGCCTTTACCCGCATGGTCCGGCGAGGGTTGTGTGTTAGGTAGCGCTGTGCTTGTTGTGCGCAGTGGTTGGGCTTGATGGGTGGGGCTTGTACGGCAGTGCCGTACAGGGACCTGGATACATCCACCTGCCGCGTCAGGTGCGCTGGGATGTGTGCCGTACGTCTTGCTGGGTGGCCTCTTCTGGCGGGAGCGTTTTGCCCCTCTGCTGGGTGCTCTGTGGTTTGTGCTTGAGTGACAGGTAGGCTTTGATCGACGCCCAGCACTTTGTTTGCTGGGCGTCGTTCCTTGCAAGTGGGGTTCCTTCCTCAGGTGGAGGGCGGGATTGCACATCATCGACATCCCATCCGGGCGAAGTGCAAGGCAAAGGATGCAATAATTTGGTCGGTTTGTTGGGGCACCGCCCAGCGGTGTGTGTTGGCTGTATGAGGAGACGGCGTCCCACAGTGGCTTTGCGGTTGGCAGTCGGGCAGTCGGGAGGCAGATGTGCTAAGCGTGCTAAGGCTGCAGGCAGTACGGCAGGTGGGGTTCCAGGCTGTGTTGTGTTCGGCGGTGTCTGTCTGCGTCTGGTGGATTGCCAGGTAGGCCGGGGACGTCCGGGTTCGTGGCGTGACGCAATCGTGGTGTACGGAAACATTGTCGGCAGCACGTGACTGTATTCCGTGGCTTAGCTCGGTTGGACGGATTCTGCAAGCGGGCGTGACAGGCAGTGACATCGCCTTGCTGGCAGCGGCGGTTGACGGGAAGGAGGCCACGTCTTGCATCAGAGGCATACGGGTTACGGTGGGTACAGCGACGAGGGGGTGGATGGAGGTGCCGAAGCAGCAGAACTGGATTCGGCCGGCTGCAGCAACTTAGCAGCGTTGTAACCACGTGGCTTGCGCGTCATGAGCGCCCCCACCAGACCTCATGCGACATCCCCCCCTTCGCCAGTCCCCCCCCCCCCCGGTCTCGACCTGGATCCTGGAGCCCAAGTCCACCTCCAAACATCGCTGTAACAAGTTCGCTTGTGCGTCATGAGCGCCCCCACCAGACCTTATGATTCATCATCTTCGCCAGCCCCCCCTGTCTCGACTAGGGATGTTCCGTGGCGAGTATAGACTCACGACTTGTAGCAGGCCAGAGATTCAGGCTGAGAGATGCGGCGGCACGCACGAACGCACCGTACGACTGTGAACTTGAGAGCATGGCTAGGGTCGGTCAACCACTAAGCTGCGCAGCAGTCCGGGCTTGCCCCCCTTTTTTGGGGGAGCGGGACTTTGGGTTGGGTATGCAAGGCCGGTGGGTCGCCGGTGGGTCGCGGGCGGCACAGGGGTTTGACGAGAACAACGTGGCCAGAAGCCGCATCGTATAGGTGAAGGGCGGCGCAGGGAGCCGCAGGGGGAGGGAGGGAGCGGGCCACGAGCGGCACTGACGGCGGAGGCTGGGGCAAGCCAACCTGGCCGCCGCGGTGCACGTGGCGTGCGGCACATGCAATTGTTTCAGATTTACGCTGGTTTGCGCTGGGGACAGCTTCCTGGTGACCGTCTCATTACTTCTGCCGGTCAGGAGCACTCATTGGGGGGCATACACACGCTAGAATTAGGCGGTGGCTGCTGGGAGACCTCACTTGGGGCCCGGCGCGGGGTGGAAGTTGAGGGGCCTCCAAGCGGGGGGCGGCTTCACACGCCAAGTCCAGAGACCGGTCCGCCCGTCCTGTGCGCAGTGGTAGCCTGACCGCCCCAAGCGAGGCTATATAAGTATGTACTACATACTACGCTTAAACTCGTGGGCGCGCGGGTCAGCAAGGTTGATTGAGTCCCCGTCCGATCGTGAATCCGTGTGCGTCGCAGCTCACGGCGCGCACAATACATATAATCAGGACCAGCTAATAGTCAATTCTATTGCTGCTAAGAGGCGCACAGCCAGCACACCATCGACTGCATGTAGCATGTAGCGCGGGTATTACCGCATGTTCGGCCACAGTTCCGGGAGCATGACCTGCACACATGAGAATGTACAGTTAGCTGCTGCGTGGTGAGTGGCGCCCTGAGGCGGCCCATGCCAACATGCCCAAGCCCCGCTTCCGGCCTGAGCCCGCAGGGGGCGGCTTCAGGCTCAGGATAAAACTAGTGGTACGTGCTCCACGCCTTCGCGTCTGCACTGCTCGCTGACACAGAGGCCTTCCACACACCGTCCGGATGCCTTTCGCTTACAGGACCACGACCCGCCAGTGACCATCACCCCGCCACATGTCGAGTGCGCGGGTCAGCAGCTGTCGGGCGACGTGTGGCCGGCATGGACGCGCCAGGCGCTCTTGGTGGTCACGGAGTACTGTGCGGCTTTGGCCCTGGTGAGGCGCGCACCTGCACCAACCCGCCCTGGCGCCCTGCCAGGGGTGGTGCCTGCTGGCCGTTGCCACGGCTGACGGGGCAGAACCCGCGCTTTGCTCCCGCCTGTGCAGTTTGTGGAGTGGACCATCACCCAAGCCCCGGAGGTCGCGTCACTGCTGGGCCCCCACGTGGGCGTCATCGCGGCGGCCGTCCAGTCCTTCATCCGTGGCGAGCAAATGGCGCTCCCAGCTGACGGGTACGCGCGAGCCGCGTACGACGTGTGGGCGGCCTTCACCCACCGCTACTTCAACGGCGTGGAGGTGCGTCAGGCCATGCGGCGCTCAGCGTCGGGCGGTGCTGCAGGCGGTGGAAGCGAGAGGACCGGAGCGGAGCGTAAGTTTGTTTACATCTGCCTGGTCCCAGGTGCCCTGGAGCGCGGAGCCGCGCGCGCCGCCCAAGCCGGAGGAGCTCGCAGACAAGGCCGCCTGGTGGCTGGCGCGCCTGGTAGGCAGCGGCGGCTGGCAGCTCGGCGGCCGCGTTCACACCGCCAACAGCTCCTGGGTGGCGAGCATGCGGCAGCGGCTGGGACTGACTCCAGACCTGACGGCGGCGGGCTGGGCGGCAGCCAACCCCAGATGCGCGGCGCCGGACTGGTGCCTGTCGGACTCACCGGAAACGGACTTCTTGCCAATGTTCCCGTTCCGGTTTACCAACGGCAACGACAACCGCTGCGAGGTGCGAGTGGTGCGACCCCCTGTCCCCTTGCCGTTCCCCTTCTGCTGCCAAGCCGCTTCCGCGTCCACGCTGCCGGTGTTTCCTGCTCCCGCCTCGCCGCAGCTGCCCGAGCACAAGGAGCGCAAGTCTCGGTTTTTCCCCGGCGGCTGCGCGGTGCCGCCAGACTCGACGCGCTACAGGAACTGCGCGCTGGAGCTGCTGGCGTGCAGCGACGCGCTGTGCGCCTTCAAGGCGGTGGGTACTGGGACCACGCACAGGAGTTGCACACGAGTTGCAGTAGCACAGAGCCCTTTGCCGGACAATGCCTCCCCAGCCATGAAGGTACAGGGGGTACAGAAGCTACAGGCGACCCCTGCCCCTGCCCCAAGCGCGGCCGTGACACCAACCCTCCCACCCTCCCACCAACAGGCCGCCAGCAGCCTGCGCCCCGAAGCCAAGGCCGCTGCAGCGAAAGTCTTCTACGACGAAGTCCTCACGGTAGCAGAGGGCGGACCCCTCAGCGACGCGCCCTATCTGCCCCACCTCACCGCCTGCGTCCTGGGCTGGGAGGCGGCGCTGCCGCTGGCGGCACGGTGGGCCGCAACCGCACAGCAGCTCGCGAAGGCGGCTGGTGTGGGCGAATGCGTGGGCCCACTCCCTGGTGACGCGCTGAGCCTTGGACCGCCCCAGCCCATGCCGTACGGGGCACCGGCAGGGGCGGGAGTGATGGCGCCTGGTGCTGCGGCCCCGGGCTTGGGGCCAGCCCAGCCCATGCCGCACGGGGCGCCGGCGGAGGCGGGGGCGGGGGCGCCCGGGGCTGCGCCTCCGGGTCTGGTGCCGCCACTGCCCTTGCCGTACGGTGCACCGGCGGGGACGGGAGTGATGACGCCGGATGCTGGGCCTCCGGGCTTGGGACCAGCCCCGCACATGCTGGGCGAGTCACCGGCCCTCGCGGGGATGGCAGCGGCCGCCGGCTGGGCGCTGCCGGCTGGCGCAGCGCCACCGCTGCCGCTGCGCGGGCTCGAGCTGCAGTGGGCGGGCCAGGGCGCGCTGGAGGCCCAGGGACCGCCGCCGCTGCCCCAGGGCGCACAGCAGCAGGGGGCCGCCATACAGGCAGAGGTAGCTCCGTCTCCGCACGGCGGCTCAGCCGAGGGCTCACAGCCGGACACCAGCCTTGGCAGGCTGTACGATGCGATGTGCTCGTGGGACCCAGACATGCGGCTCGGGCCGCTGCCGTCGCGGGACTTCGAGGATTCCCTGGTGCGGATTCTGCGGGAAGAGCCCTCGGGATCCGCCGGCGTCATGGGCCCCCGCGGCCTGGCGTTTGGGGCTGTGCTGGGGCCCGGCGTTGGCGACGGCGGCGGTGGTCTGCAGGGGGGCAGCCAGGATGCGTCCATGCACGATGCGTCCACGGGCCTTGCACTCCTTTCGCTCAGTGCGGACACCGGGCCGCGGCTGCAGCCTGGCAGCAGCTCTCCTGGGACCAGCACCGCCGCCGCAGCTGGGACCTCGAATGGAGCTCGGTCGTCGGCGGCTGGGACGGCGGCAGCGGCGGCTGGAGCCGCCACCGACGGCGGTGTGGCGGCGTTCGCTCTCCAGGTGGCGGAACTGGCGCGCATGGGGCTGGCGCTGGAGCGTGGGCGGCCGGGCTTGCTAACGCAGGCCCACCCCCGCTTGTGGGCGGTGACCACAGCCGCAAGGGACGCTGCCGCTGAGCCGCTGGCGGCACTGGCGGCTGGCGGCGAGCCGGCGCCTGCAGGGCCGGCTCAGGCGGTGCCGAGTCCCAGCGGCCAGCAGCCTGCCTGCATTGTGCTGCCGCCGCCGCCACGCACCAGCGGCGGAGCCCACGATGCGCACGGGGACTGGCCGGGCCCGGAGCTGCGGCCCAGGGGCGGGGATGCTGGTGAGGGAGCTCCTGTGCCCGAGGCGGCCGCCTCGGCGGGACGCCGCGGCGTCTGGGGATGCGTCGCGGTCACGAAGCCGGAGCCACCAGCCGGAGCAGAGGGCCCTGGGGCGCGGCCGGGAGGAGTGAGGCGGGGCGGCAGCTGACCGGCGCTCAGCGAGCGGTTGAGCTCTGGTGGAAAGCAGACAGCTACTGCTGCCGGCGCGGCAGTGGTGGGGGGCTTGGGCTGGCGAGGGGAGAGCGGGGCGAGCGGCTGAGGCCCTCGGCCTGAGAATGGCACAGGGCAGTGAGCTAGATGATGAGGCTGACGCAGGCGGGTTTGGCCAGGGCTCGACACTGCGTCATGACCCGACTGGCCCGGGTGGGTGCGTAAGGCAGAGGCCAAACTGTGCGCTTAGCTTGCCGCCCATGCCGCTCATCGCTCTTAATGATATTGGCGTTGACGTCGGCCAGGAGGCGGCGTGACCGCCCATCAGGCGACGGCGGCATGCGTCCGAGGGCACTGTGCAGTGCGGCCGCAGCATGAAGCCGAGCCGAGCCGAGCCCTAGAGCCGCCGCCACTGCGCCACCTCGCAGCAAGGCAGAGACACAGGCATAGGGCAGAGGGCACTGCCTGCAGCTTACAGTGTCAAGCGTCGGGCCGTATGCGGCCGCACGACTCCCGCGCATCCAATACAGCATGAACCCCTGCGCGACTTGCGACTCGCCTCTGCGCTACCCATGACCTGCCTCTCGGGCTCCTCCCACGTATACGGCAACCAGCACCTGCCTTTCATGCGTTGCTCAACCACTTCCCCGCATCCTGCATCACGGCACCCACACTAAGGGCCCCGAGACAGCCCAGCCCTACGTCAGTCGTTTGCCTGACTTGCGACTCGCCTACCGGTATGCGCTACCCATGACCCGCCTCTCGGACTCCTCCCACATCTTATACGGCAACCAGCACGCCTGCTTGTCTTTCATCGTCCAATCCCCCGCATCCTGCATCACAGCACCCACACTAAGGGCCCCGAGACAGCCCAGTCTGTGCGCCAACTGGCGCCCGCTGCGGCCCTGGGCCCAACCCCGCATGATGCAACCCCAAGTGCTGATTGGTGGGTTCGCTTGGCCCCCAGCCCAGCCGATGCGGGACCCCAAGGCCCAGCCACAACTTGGAAGCGTGCACCTCTGGGGCCTAGAGTGTCCTGACCCCATCTCCGCAACCGTCATCCGCACTGTCAACGCAGCCACCCTGCGGAAAGCGCCGGCTAGCCGGCTAGCAACCCACACTGGAAGACTGCAGTCAGGATGCCTATGCAAAGGGCCGGCCGCTAAGCAGCGCCGCCGCTGGAGCCGCCGGCCGCCTCCGCAGCGGCAGCCCGCCTCTGCGTCCGCTTGGCCAGGGGCAGGCCCTGGAGTGGCGGCAGGTTGAGAGGCAGCTCACCGGAGGGGGGCCGCGGGCGCTTGGTGGCAACGGTCCGCCGGATCTGGATTGGCGCAGGCGCTCCAACGCCCAGCGCCTGACCGGCGGCCAGCGGCTGAGGCCGCCCCTCGCCGGCGTTTGTGCCCGCGGCGGCCTGGCCCCAGTCCGCAGCCCTGGCGCCGAAGCGGGCAGCAGCGGCACCGAAGTCCGGCGTGGAAGACTGGAGGGCGTCGGGCCGGCGCTTGGGAGTTGACTGCTTGCGGCGGTGGCGGTAAGGCGAGGGGGTGCAGGTCGCCGCAACCTCCCCTGGCGTTGCGGCAGCCGAGGGGGGCGGCGTCGCCAGCTGCTCGCCCCGCGCCTCAGCAGCCGGCGGGGGGTCCGAGGGCTCCGCATGCGCGCTGGATCCGTGCAGCGAAGCGTGCACCGAGCCGGGAGCCTGCGTGCGGGGTCGGGCGCAGCGAGTTGGAGCGCGGGGCCACACAACGGGCGGAGGCAGGCCAGCACGCGATGACACCCCCTCGCAGCGCACCTGCTGCGGCCCCTCAGCAGCTCGCGGCTCCGAGCCAGACGCCGCCGCGACGTCGCCGGTTGGGGGCTGTGCGGGGGTCTGCTGCTGCGCCTGCTGTGCCTGCTGCGCGTGCTGCGCCTCGACCAGCCATTGCGCCCGCATCTCCTGCTCCACCCGCAGCATGTGGGCGCATTGCTCGCCCGCCTGCCGCCAGATGTCGCACAGCACGATGCGTTCCTGAAGCAGCTGGGCTTGGAGGTCCAGGAGGGAGCGGTGGCCGCCGGAAGCCGTAACGTGGGCAGCGCTGGCCATGGGGGCGGTCCGGGTCAGGAGGGAAGCGGGGTTCGAACGGCCCTGTGGAGGGCACGTGGAGGGGGTGTTTGAAGCTGATAAGCGGGAGAGCGTCGAATGGTTAGTGGGATTGCCGGAGAAGGTACATACCGCCACAGTGTCCATGATAGGTTCGGGTGTCCGCGGAAGAGGCGTGCGCTGAGGCTGGAGGGGGTGGGGGCAAGCACAATGCTAGGGGTAAGACGGGCGAGGCTTGTAGATGCCTGCAGGCAGAGCAAAGGTGCCGGAGCTCTGACATGTGAGCTCCCAAGGCGTCAGCCGGCCAGACTACCGTACTCACCCGAAGGCTGGCTGGGCGTGGAGGCAGGGGCGCTTGACCTCAGCGGGCCGACTCCTATGGCTGAGATAATTTGGGTTGAGGCTGGCTGGGGTATTTGTGTCGAGGAGGTGTGAGCTCAGTGGCGGTGCTGGGGGCTATGTAGGTAGCCCCACGGCCGTACGCGGGGGACCCCGGGGAACCTGGCGGGGGGACCTCCGGGGGACCCGGCGGGGACCCCGCAAGGGCGGCTCCGGGGACCTCCGGCGAGCGCAGTCGACTGGCTGGGCATCTGCAAGCGCTCTTTCTGGGCTGTGACTCGCGGCATTTGCAGCGCAGCGCAGCGGCGTGTGCGCATGCTGCTCGTCCGGCATGCTTGGGCGACTCCGTCGCGGTTTGAAGCTTTGCAGCGCACATAACGCCTGGTAGAAGCGCCATTGAGCGAGTAGTATCCCGAAGGGGCTCGTGGAACTCTTATGATGAGGCATGCATGCCATCAACACCACGACTCGCCCCTTGCTCGGGTAGTCTATCCTACCCTGTCCCAAGTACACACGTCTCAGACTACGTCGCAATACTCTGCGCGCTGCCCCTCCAACCTCACTCCCGCGATGCGCGCCATGCCGCTGCGCTGTGCTGCTAAAGCCGCTCGCCGCATCCCGGCAGAGCGCTTGAAGATGCCCAGCAGTCGACGACTGCGCTCGCCGGAGGTCCCCGGAGCCGCCCCCGCGGGGTCCCCGCCGGGTCCCCCGGAGGTCCCCCCGCCAGGTTCCCCGGGGTCCCCCGCGTACGGCCGTGGGGCTACCTACATAGCCCCAGCACCCCGCGTTAAGTCGTGGGGCAACTACATAGCCCCTAGCACCGCCACGTGGCTCATACCTCCTCGACACAACCGCTCTAGCCAGCCTCAACCCAAACACTCTCAGCCATACGAGTCAACCCGCTGACAACAAGCGCCCCTGCCTCCACGCCTTCGGGTGAGTCTGGCCGGCTGACGGCTTGGGAGCTCACGTGTCAGAGCTCCAACACCTGTGCTCTGCCTGCGGGATAGCCTAGCAGGCGCTTTTGAGGCGCGCCTTGCATGAAGCGTCTGGCAGCCAGCTCTGCACCGTCCTCTGCCTGCGGTGTCCCTCACGGGTCTTGCCCCAGCATCTCACCCCGTGCCCCCTGCGTGCCCTCCCCCTCCCTTCCAGCCAGCGAGCCGCGAGAGCTATGGGTGACTTCGTTTGTGAGTGGATCGCCTCCGCCTTCCCTGGCGACTGGTCTGCACCGCATGGCGACCTGCCGGCCCTGCGGAACTCCATCGCAACGTGGCTCGCCGCGAGCCCCGATCCCAGCCTTGGGGCGTACACCGCCTACATGTACCGCGCGGAGTGGAGCTACCAGCAGCTGCAGCAGCGAGCGGGTAGGGGCGGTGGCAGGGTGCGATCAAGAGGGCTGGATGGGGACTGGTGTGGGGGGCTAGCGCGTGTGCTAGTGTGCTGCAGGCTTGCGCCCTCTGCAAGCGATCGGGCGCCACACCGCCTGCCGCGTGTCGCCACCCAGGCACATATACCCAGGCACACATACTTCCAAGCCCGCCTTTCGGCCATGGCCCTCCGTCCCCGCAGGCTCTGCCCCTGCATCGGGCTTCTGGCCCCAGCTCCGGCCCTTCCTGCTTGCGCCCGAGAGCGCAGGCGTCTTCGTGCTCGACTCCGACCCTCAGGGCTACGAGCTCGTTCGGCTCGAGCTCAGGGCCCTGCGACTGGCGGCGGAGGCGGCCGCCGCCGCCAGCCCGCACGCCCACCAGCAGCTGGCGCCTGGCGTGGTGCCGGTGGTCGCCGCGGCCTTCCCGGACACGCACGCGCCCGGGGAGCTGCCAGAGGGCGCCCTGCGCCGCATCATCGCCTCCTACCTCCTAGCCAGCCCCGACCCCCGCCTCGGGCCCCTGGCCGCCAGCCTCACCCAGACCAGCAAGGTGCTGAGGCAGGACCACGCGGGTGAGTGGGCGTGCCGTCTGGGGGCGGGGAGGGTGCTCGGAGGCGCTGGTTACCTGGCCTTTGCTCCCGTTCGTAAGCTTCTGCCCTCGAGGGGAAGGCGTGTGTGCCTCCTTGCGGCCTGCCTGGGGATCTGGCTTGGCGGCTGTCCACTTGCCCCTGTCACCCGCACCCGCCTCGTTCAAGCGCTCTCTAACCACACACCTGGCCCGCTCCCTCTTGCGCCAGAGCTGTGGCTACACCCGGCCTACGCCCGGCCCAAGCTCAAGCCCTTCCTGCTGGCGGGGGAGAGCCGGGGCGTGTTCAGCGTGGAGAGCGACGCCGCGGGGCACGAGTGGGCGCGTCTTGACCTGGACGCCCTGCATCGGGCGGCGGCGGCGCCGGCTGCGGTGGCGCCGACCTCGGGGCCGGCGACTGCCTCGGCCTCCTGCTCCTCCGCCTCCGCCTCCCCCGCCGCCTCCACCCGCCCCTCCTCCCCCGCCTCCTCCTGCTCCTCGTCTTTCCACGAGGCGTCGGGACTGCTCGCGGCGGGGCTGCAGGGAGCATGCGCCGCCCGCCGCCCGCCTGCCGCAGCGGCGGTGGCCGCTCGCTCCCCGGCCGGCGCTGCCGCTGCCGCCAGCGCTGACGGCGGCGTTCCGACCAAGGCACACGCTCTGCGCTCGCTGCTCTCCAAAGCGCTCCTCCGCCGCTTCCGGCCGCCGGGGGGCCGCGCAAGGGCCGACACGCCCGAGCGCCGCCGTGCTCGCCTCTGCGCCATGATCAAGCGGGCCGTCGGCCGCATTCTGGTGCGCTTTGCGGCCCGGCACCAGCTGAACCTGGCGGAGGTGGGCAAGTGGCTGCCGAGCTTCACCTGGCGCGCCCGGCCGCCGGTGTCGCTGCGGGCGCTGTGCGAGGAGGAGCCGGACGTGTTCCGGGTGACTGAGCAGGTGGGCGGGGCGGCGCGGGCGGGTCCGGACGGGGTGGGAAAGGAGCGCCAGCCTGCCCTGCCCTGCCTTGTGGGGAGGTGCGAGGGCGTGCAGGTAGCGGCTCTACCGCGCATATCGCCGGCCCTGCACCGGCACGGATCTCTCCAGCATGGACCTCACAGTCCTCCCCTGCCCCTCCCCTGCCCCTCCCCTGCCCCTCGCGCTCCCCAGCTCCTGCCGTCCGGCGGCACGTGCAGCTCGGTGCGGCTGGTGTGCCCCGCGCTCCTGGCCCTGGCGGCGGAGCTCGCGCCCGCACGGCCCACCGAGGTCGCCCCCCCGGGCGCCTCCCCGCACGGCGCCCCCGCGCTGCCGGCCCCGCCGCCGGCCGGCCCCAGCGACGCGGTCAAGTCCCTGGTCTCTGCGCGCTTTCCCTCGCCCGGCTCTGGGCCGGCGCTGGAGGCGGAGCGCATCCGCCGCGGCGCCAAGCGCTACGTGGCGCAGGGCCTGGCGGTGGCGTGGGGCCACGAGCGGCGCTTGGAGGACGTCATCGCCAGCCTGTGGCCCCACGCGCTGGGGCCGGAGGCGGGGTCGCTGGAGGAGCGGCTGCGGGCGCTGTGCGGGGAGGAGCCCGACGTGTTCCGGGTGACTGAGCAGGTGGGCGGGGCGGGGCGAGCGGGTCCGGATGGGGTAGGAACTGAGCGGGGCAGGGCAGAGGGGCCCGGAGCCGCTGCGGGCGGCAGTGCTGTACCGCAAGCCAGCCTGAGAGGGGGGTCCAGGGCTGGTCTGTGCGACCCACGTGCCTGCCTGCTGCCCCTTCCAATCCATGCCGTTGCCCGCTCTGCAGCGCCCCGGCACCCTGATGGTACGGCTGGTGTGGGACGAGCTCATTCGGCTGGCGGAGGCGGAGGCGGAGGAGCGGGCGCGGGCAGCCGATGCGGCCAAAGCCCTGGAGGCCTGCTGGGACTACGCTTGATGGGTCGCGGAGGCGGAGTCGCAGGCGGAGGCCCCTCACGGCCCGTCACGGCCCGGGCTGTGCTCAGGCTCTGCATGGGGAGAAGCTGGCTGCTGGCTCTGCTGGCGCTGGGCCTCTGCACCCTACCGTTTCGTCGCCGTACGCTCTCCATGTTAGGGCTGAGGCGTGGGTTGCGCAGGCGGTGTGCATGCAGAGGAGGTGCTTGTGACCTGCAGCGGGCAGCGGGCTCGCCAACACTAAAGCAGGAAAAGAAGAGGCGGCGGAGGCAGGCAGCGCTGAGGCTGGGGCGGATGCTAGTGTGTAGGGAGGGCCTCAAGGCTGCTGGCGGGGAGGGTTAGGTATTTAGTTGGCGGCCACTATGTGTGAGCTTCAACCCACGATTAGCTTTCCTTTCATGCGCCCTGTGTGTCGCCCCTGTCCTTCCATAGTGCGTGTTCCTTCTCATGTGGCTACCTGGCCTGGACGCTGGTGCTTGGGTGTTCCCCGGGACCCCGTGCGAGGGCATGGTCGCTGTGGGTGCAGGCGGTTTTCTTTTTTTGCTTAGGGCCCTGTGGTTGGAGGTTTGCAGTGGCCTAGGTGTCCTTCCGTGAGCCAGCATCGGGTTTGCGGGCTTGGCGTCCTTGGGGCCCGCTTTGCTAGGGGCCGTAGGGGGGTGCATGCCCCCTTGTCCTCACTTACAGAGCAAATGGCTCGGGGTGGAGTCATGTAAGTCTATGTACCGACAGCTTGTAACGTGCCCTTCTGGACGCCCCTGCAACCGTCCCACTGGCACTGCCGGGGCCCTTCTTGGGCTTCGTGGCTCTTTCACCCGGCGCCTCCATGTAACCGAGCGAGGGAGAGGGAGGAGGGCGCAGGCCAGTCGCCTCCTCAGCCTCCGCGCAACGGGTCACACAGACTCACAGGTCTGGCGACGCGCGATCCCGCAGCATGCGCACCGCCACACCATATCATCCTCAGCGGCTCCGGCAGCCACCTCAAGGGCGAACCCATAACGAGCGCAGCCTGGCAGCGCCACGTGACATTACGTACCCCCATCAGCCCTGCACAGCACAGCACTCCGCTTCTCACGCTCCGTCCAGCCGGGGTACTCCGCTCAGGGGGGGGGGGGGTAGAAGAACAGGGGGGGGGGGGGGTAGAAGAACAGGGGGGGGGGGGTAGAAGAACAGGGGGGGGGGGTAGAAGAACAGGGGGGGGGGGGGTAGGGACAAACGTTTCGCACCCCATGCCGCAAAAGTTCCTGACCCCCCTGACCCCCCCACCCAGCCATGCCGTACGACGCACGGCAGCACTGCACATGCCTGAAACGTACGGCAACCTCTTTCATTTCTGCATCTACGGACAGCTCTCCACGTGTGCTTCTGTCCTGCAAGCCGTCCTGGGGCGAAGGCCAGAGTCCGTCCATTGAACATTGCCGCGTCCATTGACCCACAGAGAGGGTCCTGCCGCACCTGCCACCGTAGCTTTTAGTGCTTCTGGCTCCTTGTGTGACCAAGTGGCTGTGTGTCACACAACAGGGGGCAGTGCGAATGGAACTTCACGTGTTCCGCAACGGGTGGCATGCCGACATGGCGGGTCATGTCCGGCCTGGCCCCACCTCCCGACCGCTGTACGTGGTGCTCAGGCGTACCCAGGCTTTAGACCTTCTTGATACACCCCTTTTGCACCCTGGAAGAGCGCAGGAGCCGACGGAAGGGGTCCTGCCCGCCGTGACGAAAGTTTCTAGGGGCCCCTTGACGAAAGTTCCCAGACCCCCCGACCCACCCACCCCTGGACCCACCCACCCACCCTGAACTTTGGGGGCCCAGATCTTTGCATTAAAAGCCTCGATTTCAATTCTGAAAGCGGATTTACGCTCCTTTGGCCAAGCTCTTTCCAACGGAGGCATGGGGTACTTTAACTTCATTACTACCCCCCCCCCCCCTGCTCCGCTCATGGCTTGTCCCCCCAGCACACCAACGCCAACGCCAGCACCAACAACCAGCGGGACTCGCCCGCATACCTCTCGTCCATCTGCCGGACCATGCGTAGCTTCTCCCGGCCCACGTGACTCCCACGGCTTGTGCCGGTGCAGGCGCAGGGCCTGTGTTGGCGCGGCTGTTGCTGTTGTCCCGCGCGGGCGAGAGGAACCGCCCCACGAGCTTCTCGACCCCCGCCCGCCCCTGCTCTCTGCACGGAATCGCCTCTCCCCCACGCCTATCTAGGCACATAGAGAAGCCCTCCGATGCTTGCATTGCTATCTCATAAGCCAGCAATGCACACCCACCGCAAGATTGCGGACCCGCCCCTGCCTGCCGCCGGGCTTCCGCTCCCCTTCTCCCGTTGGCCCCCACCGCACCCGCACCTGAACCCATCACGGCAGGCTGAGGCTCTTGAACACAGACTCCACGTGCTCCTTGAGCTGTGCGGCCTCCTGTCAAGGCGTGAGGAGGGGCAGCCGAAAGCCGCGGCCGGTCGGCCACCTCAATCCACGCAGCAGCCGACCAGGCAGAGAGCCGACACCAAGGAGAGCGTCCCTGCCCGTCCCTGGGCCGCTAACTGCCAAGGGCTTGACCCTGCACGTAACTGGGCGGCGGGGCTCTCAAGATCACTCACGCTTTCCTCATTCTCGTATGCCGCCAGCAGCGTTTTCAGGCCAGGCCCATCCAGGGCCTGTCCGAACCAGCTGTTCTCCATGACCTGCCCCAGGCTCCAGCGCTCCTCGGGATCGTACTTAAGCATCCCGCTCAGCAGCGCCGCCAGCGCCTCCCCCGGCGGGGCTGTGTCGGGCGGTCGCATGGCCAGCGCCTGCCCAGCCCGGATGTTCTGCTCCACGATCTTCTGGTGCTTGGCGTTCTTGTCCGGGTTGAGGGATGTGGTGGGGCTCTCGGGGTCCCGCCAGAAGGGGTGCACGCCGTACAGCATCTGTACGGACACGACCGGGCCAGGGCTCGCCCTGAGCGGCCTCGCAGGCCTGGTGGCGGCAGAACGCAGCTCGAACGCAAGCATGTCATCAGCAGCTTCTGACGTGTGCTCAGCGCCTAGCGGGGAGACGCAAATGCGAGCCAAGAATGTTCCCGCTGTGTGAAGGGCTGCTCGCATGAGCCTGGGAGTCGTGGGCACGGTGATTAGCCGGTCGGCCTTGGAGACGGAACCGAAAGGCCGAGGAAACCGGAATGTGCCCGCTGTGTGTATGCCGGCCGTACCTGATACAGGATCACACCAGCGCTGAAGACTGCACATGTACGGCACATGCATGCATACAGGACGTGTGGGTTGCTTACAAGACACTGGGCCCCGGCTGGTGTGTCAGTGGTTGGCCAGCAGGCAGCCAGGCACTCACCATCCGCCTTGTTGCCGGCGTACTGCTGGTCTGCGCCGGAGTAGGCTTCAGGCGCTGCATAGGCGGACGTGCCGGCCCGCGTGTGTGGCATGCTGAGCGCATCCGACTTGGACCATCCAAAGTCGGCCACCTGCACGCGCGTGAGCAGTACCCAGTTGTGGTTCGGGGCGGTTGAGGCATGCATCCCATGGGCCGCCCCGACGTGCCTTCAGGAATGGGCTCCCGCCGACCTCGTGCAGCAGCAGGTTGCCCGGCTTCAGGTCCCTGCGGAGCGGTCATGTTGCAGTCATCCTTGCTCGTACGTGCAAGAGTAACCACGCACCTGTGCACGACGCCCTTGCCGTGGCAGTGGCTCACTCCCGCCACGAGCTGCTGAAACAGGTACCGTGCGCTGTCTTCGTCGAGCCGCCCTCCGGGCACGCTCTTGAGCCACTTGGCCATGTCGCCCATGTTGGCGTGCTCGAAGCACTGGCCGGACGGCAAGGGCCTCAGTAGGGAGCAGTGACCCTCACGCGGGTGCCAGCGGGCTTACCAGGAACAGGTGGTCGTCCTCGCCCCTCGGAACCACGCCAACCTGCCGTACGAGCCAGGAGGTGCCAGGGTAGCAGTTTCTGCTTTTTGCTCGCCCGGGGAACAAGGCAGGGGGCCCGGTGGTGCCGCCCACCTCGATGAAGCGGCACACGTGCTTGTGCCGCAGCATGCACTGGTTCTCAGCCTCCCGCTGCAAGAAGGCCAGCTCCTCCTCGTGGTATGGGTCCAGCGGCCTCTGGGCGGGCGACAGGAAGCGGCTCGGCCGGGCGGGTGACTTTGTCGTGCCTTGCGCCCCCTACCTTCATGATCTTCACAGCAACCCATTCGTAGTTGGTGTCGCTGGGATCGTGACGACGGCAGCACAAGACCGTCTGCGCGTGTGCATGTTTCGCACATGTTGCAACTTCGCTGTTCGCTGCTCGATCTGTGTCCATCTCACCTCTCCAAATGCGCCACTGCCCAGCATGCAGTGTGGGTCTGCGAACCGCTCAGCCGGCAGGCCGATGGAGTTTACCTCGCCGAACACAACACCGACTTCGGTGTCGCGCAGCCTGACTCGCATCATACACGCTAGTGCCAGCGGGCTGGTGCCGTGGGGCAGGCAGGGGGCCAGGCCGATGGATGGGTTAGGAACCAGTCGAGTTGGTCGCAGTTTTGCAAGCCCGGCCGCACTAGCGCGGAATGCAACAGCATGGACTGCAACAGCATGGACAGGGCCGTACAGCGGGCTGGGTTTTACCCCACCATCGGGGGGATACGGCGCGGCGTTAGCGGACCGGGCCTAGAACAGGACCGGGTGTATCCTGTTGGCAGCTTGGCTTGTCTTGGCGTCGCTCGCAACACCCCACCCTTGGGCAGAAGACATCAACGAAGCGAAGCGCTTGGCGGCGTACGGGGTTTGGGGGTGGGCCGTGGTTCTGGTTCTGGATTGCGAGAACTGGCTTGCGTGCCGGCTCGGGTGGAGGCTGGAGACGGTTTTCGCCTTGTGGCGCCCCCCGGTTCCCCTTTCCCCCCTCCACGGTAGCCCGGGGCCGGCTGTTATTTCTTGGCGGGGAATCCTGGGGGGGGGGGCTCCGGGGCGTTGGGGCTTCGGCTGAGGCACTCAGGGCTGGGCCCAGGCGTGGGCCGTGTCTCGGTCTTGGCTGCTGCAGGGCATCTGTGTTCTGGTGTCAAGTCGCGGCGAGGCCATCGGCCAACGCCATGAATAAACATGTGAGGATTCCCGTACCCTATTCGCATCATTGGGGTTTGGGCGGGCCATCATCCTCGGCCGGCTTCCAGTCTGCCCAGGTCTCTGCCCCAACCAATCAGCCCCGTCTCCTATCTAGCTCACTGCCCTGTACCTCAGACTGGGAGCCATCCACGCTGATAATCGCCGCGACGGCAGGTCGGCAGCAGCCGACAGCAGCAGCTGTCTGCTCTCCACCGCTGATCAACCGCTCGCTGAGCGCCGGTCAGCCGCCGCCCCGCCTCACTCCTCCCGGCCGCGCCCCAGGGCCCTCTGCTCCGGCTGGTGGCTCCGGCTTCGTGACCGCGACGCATCCCCAGACGCCGTCTCGGGCACAGGAGCTCCCTCACCAGCATCCCCGCCCCTGGGCCGCAGCTCCGGCCCCGGCCAGTCCCCGTGCGCATCGTGGGCTCCGCCGCTGGTGCGTGGCGGCGGCGGCAGCACAATGCGCCGCCGTGCGCCACGAGCGGCGGCGGCAGGCTGCTGGCCGCTGGGACTCGGCAACGCCTGAGCCGGCCCTGCAGGCGCCGGCTCGCCGCCAGTGCCGCCAGCGGCTCAGCGGCAGCATCCCTTGCGGCTGTGGTCACCGCCCACAAGCGGGGGTGGGCCTGCGTTAGCAAGCCCGGCCGCCCACGCTCCAGCGCCAGCCCCATGCGCGCCAGTTCCGCCACCTGGAGAGCAAACGCCGCCACACCGCCATTGGCGGCGGCTCCAGCCGCTCCTCTGGCAGCTCTCTCCAACCGTGCTCCCAACCGTGCTCCCGACCGTGCTCCTCGCGGCTGGTGCCCCCCTCCGGCACGGGCAGGGGCGGCCCCAAGCTCGGAGGGCAGCACCGGCCGGCGCGGCCACCACGGCGGCCTGCCTAGCCCTCCGGCTTGGGCAGCACTCTGTCGGCCTGCGGCAGCTCCCTCAGGTCGTCGAGCACGGACCGCTGGGTGGGCCGTTCCTTTGGCTCCTTGGCCAGGCAGCGGAGCAGCAGGTCCCGGATGGGGCCCGCCAGCCCCGCGGAGGGTACGGAGTCCACCAGGTACCTGGGGCAGCTGTCTGGCACCGCCATCAGCGCCTTGCGCAGCTGCCAGGGCATGAGCAGGGGAGAGGCTGGTGAGACGCACACAAGCGGCCGAGGTTGGCATGCAAGCACGGCTTACCCATAGCGGGTCTCCGAGATATTTGGACAGGTCGGTCTGCCACGTGGCAAGTTGGAAGAGGATGACTCCCCAGCTGTACACATCCGCCTGTGGGCGCAAGCAGGGCCTTAAAGCGCTTTCGAGATCCAGGCTATATTTGGAGCATGACTACGGCCAGCATACCGTCTCGTCGTACGGGGCGCCCTTGAAGATCTCCGGAGCGGTCCAGTACGGATTGCCGTACACATCGTCTCCGCCCACAACGACCTGACCGCCACACTGTATCTTGGACAGCCCGAAGTCGACAAGCTGTGAGGGACCGGAACTCAAAACATAAGTTGCTCGCGCAGTTTCGCGTCCTGCTTCCCTCGACTGCCGCTCACCTTGGCGTGCAAGTCGGCTGTCAGCATCACGTTATCTGTGTGGGGCCGGGAACACGGGATAAGCAGGAGTGCGGGGGGAGGGGGGGGCAGCAAGGGAGGTGGCCTCACCTGGCTTGAGGTCACCGTGGATGATTGGGCCCCGCCCTGCGTGGTAATGTCCTTGGAGGAAGCACAGGCCCTGCGCGTGCCGTTTCACACATCAGTGCCGTGCCATTCTGCCAGTCTGCCCTGCCTCTGGCTGGCAGCCCGCTGTGCTGACCTCGAGGATTTCGCACGCAATCTGGAACCGAATGGCGGGCGTCAGAATCTTGGAATCAGCCGCCAGCGCCTGCAGGGCCTCTGCCTCCAGCGCCGCCGCCCGCTCCCGGTGACCATCCTCATCTAAACCCGCCTCCCGGGCGGCTTTCACGGCGACGTGCCGCGCCTTCCGCCGCTCCCGCACGTCGGCCTCCATCGTGTCGAGCGCGGTCTTCGGGTAGCTGGCCACGCGACACACCGGGCCGTGGGGTGGTGGGTTGGAGCGTTGGCCTCATCACCAAGGAGAGAGGCCCGAAGACCCCAGCAAGCTAGCCCGCCCCTGGCCAACTGATCACACAGATGCGTGGCCCCAAGACCTGCCACCCCAACCAAGGCACGCACCGCCTCATGACCAGGAAAGTGGTGCCGCTGGCGTCCTTGCCTGCGCCCACGAGGCTGGCGATGCTGTCGTGGTGCGGGAGGCTCAGCAGCATGTCTGCCTCGGCCTGCAGGTCCCGACGCACCGAGCCGTCGTCGCTGGCCAGGGCGCACTTGACCGCCACCTGCTGGGGCGGGGGAGCAAGGGGGGACGAGCAAGCGGTGTTGTAGAATGAGACGGGATCAGCATGCAACTCATGGCGGGCGTCGAAACCGTTCAGGACGGGCCGCAGTACAGCATGGCGCCGTACAGGAGCACGCGCACAAGCGCCTCTCACCGGCTCCCCCCGGTACGTGCCGGCGTGCACCGCCCCGAAGCTGCCCTGGCCAAGCGGCTCCCCGATCTCCAGGGCCTCAGGCTTGAACACGTGGTTGGCCCAGCGCTCATCGGGCAGAGGCCGGAAGGCGTCCCGCATGGCCGACTCCCGCCCTGGCGGGCAGCTGGGAAGCCCCGACAGCCTGCGCCACTTGTCCTGCCAGTACGGCAAGTCCCGCAGCATCAGGTCGACAGTGGTGCCATCGTAGCTGAGCTCGCCGGCATCGCCAAAGTCCACGTGGATCTGCAGCTCGCGGTACAGCAGCTCCGCCACCTCCACCGCGCCCGCTGCCACTGCGCAATGCACCGGCGTCCAGAACTGAAAGGGCGCGGGCTCGTGTGACCAGACTGTCTCCACTTCGAAACCCGCTTCGCCCAGAGCGCGTATGGCTTCGACGTTGTTGGCAGCCGCCGCCAGGTGCGCGGGGGTCCAGCCGGAACTGTCGTACAGCAGCGACGCATCCTCGGTGCCCTGCTCACTGCTGCTCTCGGAGGATGCCTGGGACGAAGATGCGGGCCCGCTGCGCTCACCACCCGGCGTGGGGCCCTCCTCCCCTCCCGCCGTGCCCTCGGCGGATCCCTCCGATGGCTCCTCCCCTCCCGTGCCCTCCGATCCCTCCGTTTCCTCGTCACTGTCGCAGTCGCCGCTTGAACTGCACAACCGAGTGACGGAGGCCAGCATGAGCAGCAGTGCCCCGTCTCGGGAGTGCAGGCACGCGAGGTGCAGAGGCGTGCTGCGAGCGGGGCGGGCGTGAGGGCGGGCGTGAGCGACGACGCAAGGAAGGCGAACGCTGCCGCAGCCCCGTCACTGCCAATCCCACATCAACTCACCGCCCTGCATCGTCGCAAGCTAGAGGCGACGCGCCGCCTGCCAGCAGCAGAGCAGCAGCGTCTGAGGGGGAGAGGATGGGAGGGCCAGGGAGTGACATGAGGGCCCTCCGTGCGACTGGGGGTGCGGCCCTCACGTCTCAAATGCCCCCGTGCTCACCAGCTGCGTCGCGTTCAGCCGCGTCATGCAGCGCTGTGCGGCCCCGCTGGTCCTTGGCATCCACGTCGTCGGCCATGGTGTTGGGTTCCGCGAGGTAGAGTGTCGCCGGCCGCGGGGCAGTGCCAAGCGAAGTCGCTTGGTGCCGGAGGTAGAGCTATCGATAGCAAAGCTAGGGCCCACGTAACACCGTTGCTGGCTTCCTCAAACGCGCTGCCAGCAGAGCATCGTCGTCCTCATCATCGGCACGCTGTTCCCTCCTCGACTATGTCATGCTAATATTCCAGAAACCTGCTTGGTAGGCCGGTAGGGGTAAGCCGAGGTGACAATGGCAACCGGTAAATACGCGTGAGTCGAACAAGGGCACTACGCGAGCGGAATACATGTACACGAAGGTTATGAGCGCATGCTACGATACAATATGTCACCCGGCCGCCCGACTCTACTTCACACTTCGCAGCCCCGTCACGCCCCTCCGCCGATCCGCGCCTCCGCTCATGGTCTCTTTTCGGGCACATATTGCCCTAGGCCCCTAAACTGCCTTTCTTACGCCGCTTCACGTAGCTCCTAGCACGGGCACCCAGGTTCAGAGTCGGGCATCTTCACGGTGGCATTTTCCGCCCGCCTTGTACGACAGCACGTTTCGGTGCAAGGGGTGAGGGGGCAGCTGGCACGCTCGTGCCGTTCGCTAGGGCAGGCCTCATCGCTAGGGCAGGCCTCGTCCGGGACACGCGGTTGGGCGACAAAGTCTACTCGTTACAATCCAGGGGCACCACCTGCGCCGGCAGGCGGCCGGCCCCCAACGGCAGGTGGGCGAGCTCAGCCGCCTCCCACATAACCGCTCCTGCAGGCCTGCACACGATTACCCAGCGTGAAGCTCTATCCCTCTGTAGCGCTATCAGCCCTGCCGCTACAGGTAATGTCAAGCAACACCCCCCGCGGCTCCGCACTCCGAACCCCCCGCACCATAGCAGCCAGCCTCACACCGCGCTGCTCCAAAGACCCGGCAATCATTTCCCTCCGACACCAAACCCATACCGCCGCCAATCCCACAGCACGCAACCCCACCTCCACATCGCCGTAGCACCCGCGTGCTCTGAGCGCCAGCCCCACGCCCTCGGAGCCCCACGTCCTCCCAGCGGCTGCCAGTGGCGGGGCCCTTGCGGCGACGCCGGGGGCGGGGCCTTGCCCCCTCGCTGGCGTCGCTGGCTCCCGGGTCCCCTCGCCGTGCCCTCAGGTGCGCGGCGGCGGCGGCGGGGACGCAGGGTGCTCCTCGCTGCAAGGGCGGGGGCGGAAGGGGCAGGTTGGAGGGGGTTGAGCGCACGGCGGAATGGCGTGTTTCGCGTAGGCGCCCCGGCCCACCCCGGGCAGCACTCCACCAAGCGCCCCAGCCCCGCACAGCAGCCCTCACCTGGGCACTCCGAAGGCGAGGCTCCGCATGAAGTCAGAGAACCGCAGCAGGTCTTGCGGCCGCCAGCCCGGAGGGGGCTGCAGCGGGGCGGCCGGCGCGGGAGCGGGCGGCGGGCCGGGCGGAGCAGCCGCCGCGCGGGTGGGCACGCCGGCCGGCGCAGCGGCCCCGGCGCCGGCGGTCTGTCCCGAGGGCGCCGGAGTGGCGTCCTTGGGGGCCGCGTCGCCTCCGGACACCGAGGCGGCGGGAACGGGCGTCTGTGGAACACGGGTTGCAGGACAGGGGGGGAGGAGTCAGGTTGGGGCGGACAATGGCAGGGGCAGGGGCGGGCCCTAGACAAATGACGCCCGCAACGCCTGCCGGTCTGACCTTGGTCCCGCGGCCGTTGCTCCGGCGCGTGAGCTTGCGAGCTGGCGTGTCGCCGTGCGGCCCCTCGTCGTCAGCCGCAGCAGCGCTGCGCTTGGGCCTCTGGCGGCTCGGCTGCGGCACAGTGGGGCGAGCTGCTCAGAGAGGCATCGGTCCGGGGTTGTCTGAAGACGTGGGCGAAGGCCCAGCTCCTCACACGAAACACCCACGCCCGCCTCTGCCTCACCTGCCCCGCGCTGCCCCCCGCCGCCTGCGAGCTCGTGGCTCCGGCGTCCGGGGCCTCCGCGGGCGTCACCTGCATCGTCTCCCGGGGCAGCAGCGCAGCGTACCTGCAGGGGAAGGGCAGCCACGCAGCAGCTGAGCCGTGGCGGAGCTAGGCGCAGGGCTGAGCGCAGGAGCGCAGACGCAGACGGAGCCCCCCCTCCCGCCCCGCGGCGCCCGTCCGCCCCGGCCTCACTGCTGGAAGCCCTTGATGTGGAAGACGCCCCGGTCGCGCAGCTCCCCGCTCGTCATGACGCGGTGGAAGACGTCCTCCCACTGCCTGGCCGTCTTGCCGGCAGCGCCGGGGCGCAGCAGCATGGGGTTCTCCATGGCCCAGGCCGCAGCGGCAGCCGGAGACATGGCCACTCCGCGGCCCTGCAGGCAGCCGGTCTGCGCAGGAGGGCGGGCAGGCGGTGGCGAGTGGGGGCGTGCCCGGAGGAGCAACGGGGCAGCGCCGGTCGCAGAGGCCAGCGTGTGCCTCACCTCGAGCACGAGCACGCGGCACTCCTTGGGGATCAGGCGCCCGTTGGTGGACATGCTGTCGCAGACCTCCTGCAAGGCCGGGAGGCGGTCGCCCAGGTGCCTCTGCGGGGGGAGCCAGGGGGCGGCGGGGCCTCAGGAGGGCGGAGGCCCGTGCGTGGGCGGTGTGTGCCAGGCAGGCGGCAACGGCGCTGGCGGTAGTGCCTGGGACAGCCCGCAACGCAGCTGCCGCTCACCCTGATGTAATCGTCATGCTCCTTGCCCGTGACGATCTCAAACCGGGTGGCGGCATCCGGCTGGTGCGAGGCGCTGGGAGAAACCGCGTTCGCCTGCTGCTGCTGCTGCTCCTGCGAGGCAGCCACACGTGCAGCAGTGGGACGGTTAGGTCATTAGGTGAGAAGGCTCTGGAACAAGCCGGCCGGGCTGCTCAGCGGCTGGAGCGCACCATGGTCAGAGCCGGTGGCGCTTGGTGGGAGGCCTGAGGGAGGGCCGAAGAGGGTAAACACGAAGCCGGGGGTAAGGCGGGAGAGGCTGGGAGATGCCTGCAGGCAGAGCACAGGTGCTGGAGCTCTGACACGTGAGCTACCAAGGCGTCAGCCGGCCAGGCTCACCCGAAGGCTGGCTGGGCGTGGAGGCAGGGGCGCTTGACGTTAGCGGGGCAACTTCTAGGGCTGAGAGCACTGAAAGTGTTTGGGTTGAGGCTGGCTAGGGTGTTTGTGTTGAGGAGGTATGAGCTCAGTGGCGGTGCTGGGGGCTATGTAGGTAGCCCCACGGCCGTACGCGGGGGACCCCGGGGACCCCGGGGAACCTGGCGGGGGGACCTCCGGGGGACCCGGCGGGGACCCCGCGGGGGCGGCTCCGGGGACCTCCAGCGAGCGCAGTCGACCGGCTGGGCATCTGCAAGCGCTCTTCTGGGCTGTGACTCGCGGCATTTGCAGCGCAGCGCAGCAGCGTGTGCGCATGCTGCTCGTCCGGCGTAATTGGGCGACTCCTTCGCGGTTTGAAGCTAGCGCGCGTAATGGATGGTTGAAGCGCCGCCGAGAGAAGAGTATCCCGAAAGGCCTAGCAAAACTTATATGAAGAGTGAAGGGGCTGCATGCCATCATCACCACGACTTTTACTTGCTCGGGCACTCCAGCCTAACCTGTCTCAATTACACACGTCTCAGACTACGTCACAGCACTCTGCACGCTGCCCCTCCAACCTCAATCCCGCGATGCGCGCCATGCCGCTGCGCTGCGCTGCAAAATACCGCGAGTCACAGCCCAGAAGAGCGCTTGCAGATGCCCAGCCGGTCGACTGCGCTCGCTGGAGGTCCCCGGAGCCGCCCCCGCGGGGTCCCCGCCGGGTCCCCCGGAGGTCCCCCCGCCAGGTTCCCCGGGGTCCCCGAGGTCCCCCGCGTACGGCCGTGGGGCTACCTACATAGCCCACAGCACCGCCACTGAGCTCATACCTCCTCAACACAAACACCCTAGCCAGCCTCAACCCAAACACTTTCAGTGCTCTCAGCCATAGAAGTTGCCCCGCTAACGTCAAGCGCCCCTGCCTCCACGCCCAGCCGGCCTTCAGGTGAGTCTGGCCGGCTGACGCCTTGGGAGCTCACGTGTCAGCGCTCCAGCCTCGCCCGCCTTACCCCCGGCTTCGTGTTAACCCACATCGGCCCTCCCTCAGGCCTCCCACCAAGCACCACCGGCTCTGACCACGGTGCGCCCCAGCCGCTGAGCAGCCCGGCAGGCTTGTTCCAGAGCCTTCTCACCTAATGACCTAACCGTCCCACTGCTGTACGTGTGGCTGCCTCGCAGGAGCAGCAGCAGCAGCAGGCGAACGCGGTTTCTCCCAGCGCCTCGCACCAGCCGGATGCCGCCACCCGGTTTGAGATCGTCACGGGCAAGGAGCATGACGATTGCATCAGGGTGAGCGGCAGCTGCGTTGCGGGCTGCCCCAGGCACTACCGCCAGCGCCGTTGCCGCCTGCCTGGCACACACCGCCCACGCACGGGCCTCCGCCCTCCTGAGGCCCCGCCGCCCCCTGGCTCCCCCCGCAGAGGCACCTGGGCGACCGCCTCCCGGCCTTGCAGGAGGTCTGCGACAGCATGTCCACCAACGGGCGCCTGATCCCCAAGGAGTGCCGCGTGCTCGTGCTCGAGGTGAGGCACACGCTGGCCTCTGCGACCGGCGCTGCCCCGTTGCGCCTCCGCGCACGCCCCCACTCGCCACCGCCTGCCCGCCCTCCTGCGCAGACCGGCTGCCTGCAGGGCCGCGGAGTGGCCATGTCTCCGGCTGCCGCTGCGGCCTGGGCCATGGAGAACCCCATGCTGCTGCGCCCCGGCGCTGCCGGCAAGACGGCCAGGCAGTGGGAGGACGTCTTCCACCGCGTCATGACGAGCGGGGAGCTGCGCGACCGGGGCGTCTTCCACATCAAGGGCTTCCAGCAGTGAGGCCGGGGCGGACGGGCGCCGCGGGGCGGGAGGGGGGGCTCCGTCTGCGTCTGCGCTCCTGCGCTCAGCCCTGCGCCTAGCTCCGCCACGGCTCAGCTGCTGCGTGGCTGCCCTTCCCCTGCAGGTACGCTGCGCTGCTGCCCCGGGAGACGATGCAGGTGACGCCCGCGGAGGCCCCGGACGCCGGAGCCACGAGCTCGCAGGCGGTGGGGAGCAGCGCGGGGCAGGTGAGGCAGAGGCGGGCGTGGGTGTTTCGTGTGAGGAGCTGGGCCTTGGCCCACGTCTTCAGACAGCCCCGGACCGATGCCTCTCTGAGCACCTCCCCCCCCTTTGTGCCGCAGCCGAGCCGCCAGAGGCCCAAGCGCAGCGCTGCTGCGGCTGACGACGCGGGGCCACACGACCACACGCCAGCTCGCAAGCTCACGCGCCGGCGCAACGGCCGCGGGACCAAGGTCAGGCCGGCGGGCGTTGCGCGTCATTCGGCTAGGGCCCGCCCCTGCCCCTGCCATTGTCCGCCCCAACCTGACTCCTCCACCCCCTGTCCTGCAACCCGTGTTCCACAGACGCCCGTTCCCGCCGCCTCGGTGTCCGGAGGCGACGCGGCCCCCAAGGTCGCCACTCCGGCGCCCTCGGGACAGACCGCCGGCGCCGGGGCCGCTGCACCGGCCGGCGTGCCCATCCCCGCGGCGGCTGCTCCGCCCGGCCCGCCGCCCGCTCCCGCCCCGGCCGCCCCGCTGCAGCCCCCTCCGGGCTGGCGGCCGCAAGACCTGCTGCGGTTCTCTGACTTCATGCGGAGCCTCGCCTTCGGAGCGGCCAGGTGAGGGCTGCTGGGCGGGGCTGTGGCGCTTGGTGGAGTGCTGCCCGGGGTGGGCCGGGGGCGTCTCTGCGAAACACACCATTCCGCCGTGCGCTCACCCCCCTCCAACCTGCCCCTTCCGCCCCCGCCCTCGCAGCGAGGAGCACCCTGCGTCCCCGCCGCCGCCGCCGCGCACCTGAGGGCACGGCGAGGGGACCCGGGAGCCAGCGACGCCAGCGAGGGGGCAAGGCCCCGCCCCTGGCGTCGCCGCAAGGGCCCCGCCACTGGCAGCCGCTGGGAGGGCGTGGGGCTCCGAGGGCGTAGGGCTGGCGCTCAGAGCATCGGGTGCTGCGACGATGAAGAGGTGGGGTTGCGAGCTTTGGGATTGGCGGTGGTATGGGTTCTGTTTTGGAGGGGAGTGGTTGCCGGGTCTTTGGAGCAGCGCGGTGTGAGGCTGGCTGCTGACTGCTAAGTTGCGGGGGGTGCTAGTTGACATCACCTGTAGCGGCAGGGCTGATAGCGCTACAGAGGGATAGAGCTGCACGCTGGGTAATCGTGTGCAGGCCTGCAGGGGCGGTCATGTGGGAGGTGGCTGAGCTCGCCCACCTGCCGTTGGGGGCCGGCCGCCTGCCGGGGCAGGTGGTGCCCCTGGATTGTAACGAGTAGACTTCGTCGCCCAACCGCGTGTCGGTCCCGGCACTCAACCCGCGTGACCACTGCATGGTCATCATGCGCGAGCGCTCACCTGCAGGCGGTGGAGACGAGTCAGCTGCGCAGCTGCAGGCCGAGCGTGCAGCTGAGGGAAACGTGCGGTGTGTGCAAACTGCGAGCGGGGGGAAGGCCGAGGCACCTGAACTCAGTGCGTCTAGAAGCTCTGTGAAGCGGCGGGAGAAAGGTAGTTTTGGGGCCTAGGGCAGTATGTGCCCGGTAAGAGACAGAGAACGCGCTGGAGAACCGCCCGAGACAGCCCCGCCGGGGGAGTCGCTGGCGGCGCTGCTGAGCGGGATGCTTAAGTACGATCCCGAGGAGCGCTGGAGCCTGGGGCAGGTCATGGAGAACAGCTGGTTCGGACAGGCCCTGGATGGGCCTGGCCTGAAAACGCTGCTGGCGGCATACGAGAATGAGGAAAGCTTGAGTGGTTTTGTGGGCCCCGCCGCCCAGTTACTTGCAGGGTCAAGCCCTTGGCAGTTGGCGGCCCAGAGACGGGCAGGGACGCTCTCCTTGGTGTCGGCTCTCTGCCTGGTGGCTGCTGGGTGAATTAAGGTGGCCGACCGGCCGCGGCTTTCGGCTGCCCCTCCTCACGCCTTGACAGGAGGCCGCGCAGCTCAAGGAGCACGTGGAGGCTGTGTTCAAGAGCCTCAGCCTGCAGTGATGGGTTCAGGTGCGGGTGCGGTGGGGGCCAACGGGAGAAGGGGAGCGGAAGCCCGGCAGGCAGGGGTCAATGCAACGTGCAACTAGCCGGGTCTGGCCCACCAGCCGGATGCGACAGGGTATAGAAGCAACGAGCAAAGCAGTCCTGCCCAGGAATACCCCAGCACGTAGAGCGCATGTGACCTTCGATTACCTTCGGGGCCGTGGACAATGGGCGGTTACCGGCCATGACGTTCAGCTCTCCGGCGGCTCGCAAGGTATCCCGACCCGAGTGAACCACACGTATACAGACCTGTAGGTGACGGAAGAACCGCCGGAGCAAGGCGAAAGAGGCGTCAGGAACTTCATCGAAGGCGCATGCCCGCATGGTGAAGCAAGCAGCGGAGCCACTAGCACACCCCAGAGCCGCCGGAGGAGCGTTGAAGACCTATGGATGGGCAAGAGGGGGGGCGAAGCAACAAGCCGGCAAGCGGCGACGAGCAGCCAGTACGGCGCGACGGGGTTTGTCAGTGGGCGATGGTGGGTGCAAGCAGGACGGGGAAGGCAAAGTCCAGGCAGGCAGGGGTGCGTCCACAATCTTGCGGTGGGTGTGCATTGCTGGCTTATGAGATAGCAATGCAAGCATCGGAGGGCTTCGCTATGTGCCTACATAGGCGTGGGGGAGAGGCGATTCCGTGCAGAGAGCTGGGGCGGGCGGGGGTCGAGAAGCTCGTGGGGCGGTTCCTCTTGCCCGCGCGGGACAACAGCAACAGCCGCGCCAACACAGGCCCTGCGCCTGCACCGGCAGAAGCCGTGGGAGTCACGTGGGCCGGGAGTGGATACGCTTGGTCCGGCAGATGGACGAGAGGTATGCGGGCGAGTCCCGCTGGTTGATGGCGCGGGTGCTGGCGTTGGTGTGCTGGGGGGAAGAGGCCATGGGAGTAAACCGGCTGGACGGAGCGTTACAAACAAGTGGAAGGCTGGTGAGTGGAGGCGCTGAGTGCTGTGCTGTGCAGGGCTGATGGGGGTACGTAATGTCACGTGGCGCTGCCAGGCTGCGCTCGTTATGGGTTCGCCCTTGAGGTGGCTGCCGGAGCCGCTGAGGATGATACGGTGTGGCGGTGCGCATGCTGCGGGATCGCGCGTCGCCAGACCTGTGAGTCTGTGACCCATCGCGCTAGATCAGAATTGGCCACAGGCGACTGGCCTGCGCCCTCCTCCCTCTCCCTCGCTCGGCCACATGGAGGCGCCGGGTGAAAGAGCCACTAAGCCCAAGAAGGGAGGCCCCGGCAGTGGCAGTGGGGCGGTTGCAGGGGCGTCCAGAAGGGCACGTTACAAGCTGTAGGCACATAGATGTGCATGACTCCACCCCGAGCCATTTGCTCTATCAGGGAGGACAGGGGGGCACCCCACTAGCAATGCTAGCGGGCCCCAAGGACGCCCCCCAAGCCGCAAACCCGATGCTGGCTCACGGAAGGACGGACACCCAGGCCACTGCAAACCTCCAACCATCAGGGCCCTCAAGCAAAAACAGAAAACCGCCTGCACGCACAGCGACCATGCCCTCGCACGGGGTCCCGGGGAACACCCAAGCACCAGCGTCCAGGCCAGGTAGCCCCTCTGTCATTCATAAGAGAAGGCACACGCACTATGGAAGGACAAGGGCGGCACACAGGGCGCATGCAAGGAAAGCTAGTCGCAGGATAAAGCATACACACAGGTGGTCGCTCGCCAAGCAAACTATATACCTAACCGTCCCCGCCAGCAGCCTTGAGGCCCTCCCTACACACTAGCACCCGCCCCAGCCCCAGCGCTGCCTTCCGCGCCTAGCTCGCCTGCATCCCTTGGGATTCCACGCGCCGCCTCTTCGTGTTCTGCTTTGGTGTTTGCGAGCCCGCTGCCCGCTGTAGGTCGCAAGCACCTCCTCTGCATGCACACCGCCTGCGCAACCCACGCCTCAGCCCTAACATGGAGAGCGTACGGCGCCGAAGCGGTAGGGTGCAGAGGCCCAGCGCCAGCAGAGCCAGCAGCCAGCGTCTGCCCACGCAGAGCCTGAGCACAGCCCGGGCCGTGACGGGCCGTGCGGGGCCTCCGCCTGCGACTCCGGCTCCGCGACCCATCAAGCGTAGCCCCAGCAGGCCTCCAGGGCTTTGTCCGCATCGGCTGCCCGCACCCGCTCCTCCGCCTCCGCCTCCGCCAGCTGAATGAGCTCGTCCCACACCAGCCGTACCATCAGGGTGCCGGGGCGCTGCGGAGCGGGCAACGGCATGGATTGGAAGGGTTAGCAGGCAGGCACGTGGGTCGCACAGACCAGCCCTGGACCCCGTTCTCAGGCTGGCTTGCGGTACAGCACTGCCGCCCGCAGCGGCTCCGGGCCCCTCGGCCCTGCCCCGCTCAGTTCCTACCCCATCCGGACCCGCCCGCCCCGCCCGGCCCACCTCCTCGGTCACCCGGAACACGTCGGGCTCCTCCCCGCACAGCGCCCGCAGCCGCTCCTCCAGCGACCCCGCCTCCGGCCCCAGCGCGTGGGGCCACAGGCTGGCGAGGACGTCCTCCAAGCGCCGCTCGTGGCCCACGCCACCGCCAGGCCCTGCGCCACGTAGCGCTTGGCGCCGCGGCGGATGCGCTCCGCCTCCAGCGCCGGCCCAGAGCCGGGCGAGGGAAAGCGCGATGAGACCAGGGACTTGACCGCGTCGCTGGGGCCTGCCGGCGGCGGGGCCGGCAGCGCGGGGGCGCCGTGCGGGGAGGCGCCCGGGGGGGGGCCACCGTTGGGCCGTGCGGGCGCGAGCTCGGCCGCCAGGGCCAGGAGCGCGGGGCACACCAGCCGCACCAAGCAGCACGTGCCGCCGGACGGCAGGAGCTGGGGGAGCGCGAGGGGCAGGGGAGGGGCAGGGGAGGGGCAGGGGAGGGGCAGGAAAGGATAAGGACCATGCTGGAGAGATCCGTGCCGGTGCAGGGCCGGCGTTGTGGGCAGTAGAGCCGCTACCTGCACGCCCTCGCACCTCCCCGCAAGGCAGGGCAGGGCAGGCTGGCGCTCCTTTCCCACCCCGTCCGGACCCGCCCGCCCCGCCCCGCCCACCTGCTCAGTCACCCGGAACACGTCCGGCTCCTCCTCGCACAGCGCCCGCAGCGACACCGGCGGCCGGGCGCCCCAGGTGAAGCTCGGCAGCCACTTGCCCACCTCCGCCAGGTTCACCTGGTGCCGGGCCGCGAAGAGCACCAGAATGCGGCTGACGGCCCGCTTGATCATGGCGCAGAGGCGAGCACGGCGGCGTTCGGGCGTGTCGGCCCTTGCGCGGCCCGCCGGTGGCGGGAAGCGGCCGTGGAGCGCGTTGGAGAGCGCGGAGCGCCGAGCGTGCGCCTTGAAGCGAGCGGCCGGCGCCGCCGCTGCCGCTTCCGCTGTGCCGGAGGCCGCCGCCGGCGGCCGTCGCTGCGGCGCCACCGCCGCTGCGGCAGGCGGGCGGCGGGCGGGGCATGCTCCCTGAAGCCCCGCCGGGAGCAGTCCCGACGCCTCGTGGAAAGACGAGGAGCAGGAGGAGGCGGGGGAGGAGGGGCGGGTGGAGGCGGCGGGGGAGGCGGAGGCGAAGGAGCAGGAGGTCGAGGCAGCCGCCGGCCCCGAGGTCGCCTCCACCGCAGCCGGCGCCGTCGCCGCCCGATGCAGGGCGTCCAGGTCAAGACGCGCCCACTCGTGCCCCGCGGCGTCGCTCTCCACGCTGAACACGCCCCGGCTCTCCCCCGCCAGCAGGAAGGGCTTGAGCTTGGGCCGGGCGTAGGCCGGGTGTAGCCACAGCTCTGGCGCAAGAGGGAGCGAGCCAGGTGTGTGCTTAGAGAGCGCTTTGACGAGGCGGGTGCGGGTGACAGGGGCAAGTGGACAGCCGCCAAGCCAGGTCCCCAGGCAGGCCGCAAGGAGGCACACACGCCTTCCCCTCGAAGCTTACGCACGGGAGCAAAGGCCAGGTAACCAGCGCCTCCAAGCACCCTCCCCGCCCCCAGACGCCACGCCCACTCACCCGGGTGGTCCTGCCTCAGCGTCGTGCTGATGCAGGTGAGGCTGGCGGCCAGGGGCCCGGGCGGGGGTCGGGGCTGGCTAGGAGGTAGGAGGCGATGATGCGGCGCAGGGCGCCCTCCGGCAGCTCCCCGGGCGCGTGCGTGTCCGGGAAGGCCGCGGCGACCACCGGCACCACGCCCGGCGCCAGCTGCTGGTGGGCGTACGGGCTGGCGGCGGCTGCCGCCTCCGCCGCCAGTCGCAGGGCCCTGAGCTCGAGCCGAACGAACTCGTAGCCCTGAGGGTCGGAGTCGAGCACGAAGACGCCTGCGCTCTCGGGCGCGAGCAGGAAGGGCCGGAGATGGGGCCAGAAGCCCGGTGCAGGGCCAGAGCCTGCGAGGACGAAGGGCCATGGCCGGAAGGCGGGGGTAGGAGATTGTGTCCCTGGGTAGATGTGTAAGGGTGGCGACACGCGGCAGGCGGTGTGGCGCCCGGTCGCTTGCAGAGGGCGCAAGCCTGCAGCACACTAGCACACGCGCTAGCCCCCCACACCAGTCCCCATCCAGCCCTCTCGGTCGCACCCTGCCACCGCCCTTACCCGCTCGCTGCTGCAGCTGCTGGTAGCTCCACTCCGCGCGGTACATGTAGGCGGTGTACGCCCCAAGGCTGGGATCGGGGCTCGCGGCGAGCCACGTCGCGATGGAGTTCCGCAGGGCCGGCAGGTCGCCATGCGGTGCAGACCAGTCGCCAGGGAAGGCGGAGGCGATCCACTCACAAACGAAGTCACCCATAGCTCTTGCGGCTCGCTGGCTGGAAGGGAGGGGGAGGGCACGCAGGGAGTAGGGGGTGAGATGCTGGGTCAAGAACCGTGAGGGACCCGGCAGGCAGCGGACAGTGCATGAGCTGGCTGCTAGACGCTTCATACAAGGCGCGCCTCGAAGGCTGGCTGAGCGTGGCGGCAGGCACGTTGCTTGCTTGATGTCAGCGAGGCAAATTCTTGCGCTACATAGGCTCCTTTTGCGGACCGCCGCTGCTGCCCGAGGCACGCTAGAGTGGCTGCAACGAGGTGAGCGTGCCACGATCGCGTATCGCCTACCAACGAAGTGCGTGTTGCAGTGCTGCAGGGCGCCGTAACGCTCACGCCCATCGGCGACCCACTGGCCATGCCTACCTCAAAGGGGGCAAGCCCGGACCCCTGCTGCGCAGCTCAGTGGTTTGGGTCGAGGCTGGCTAGAGCGGTTGTGTCGAGGAGGTATGAGCTCAGTGGCGGTGCTGGGGGCATTTAGGTAGCCGTACGCGGGGGACCCCGGGGACCCCGGGGAACCTGGCGGGGGGACCTCCGGGGGACCCGGCAGAGACCCCGCGGGGCCGGCTCCGGGGACCTCCGGCGAGCGCAGTCGACCGGCTGGGCATCTGCAAGCGCTCTTCTGGGCTGTAACTCGCGGCATTTGCAGCGCAGCGCAACGGCTTGGCGTGGCATGGCGGAGTGAGGTTGGAGGGACAGCGCGCAGAGTGACGTGTTCTGAGACGTGTGTACTTGAGACAGGCTAGGCTGGAGTATCCGAGCCAGGGAGAGTCGTGGTGTGGATGGCAGGCATGCCTCATCATGAAAGTCTTACAAGCCCTTTCGCGATACTCCTCGCTGGACGGCACTTCTACCAGGCGGTTTGTGCCCTGCTAGCTTTTACCGCGACGGTGTCGCCCATTTATGCCGACGAGCAGCATGCGCGGCATGCCGCTGCGCTGCGCTGCAAAAGCGGCAAGCCACAGCCCAGAAGAGCTCTTGCAGATGCTCAGCCAGTCGACTGCGCTCGCTGGAGGTCCCCGGAGCCGCCCCCGCGGGGTCCCCGCCGGGTCCCCCGGAGGTCCCCCCGCCAGGTTCCCCGGGGTCCCCGGGGTCCCCCGCGTACGGCCGTGGGGCTACCTACATAGCCCCCAGCACCGCCACTAAGCTCATACCTCCTCGACACAACCGCTCTAGCCAGCGTTCATCCAAACACTCTCAGCCATACGAGTCAACCCGCTAACGTCAAGCGCCCCTGCCTCCACGCCCAACCAGCCTCCGGGTGAGTCTGGCCGGCTGACGCCTTGGGAGCTCACGTGTCAGAGCTCCAGCACCTGTGCTCTGCCTGCGGGCATCTACCAGCCTCGCATGTAATACCCCTGGCATTGTGCTTGCCCCCACCCCCTCCACGTTCCCTCCACAGGGCCGTTCAAACCCCACTTCCCTCCTGACCCGGACCGCCCCCATGGCCAGCGCTGCCCACGTCACGGCTTCCGGCGGCCACCGCTCCCTCCTGGACCTCCAAGCCCAGCTGCTTCAGGAACGCATCGTGCTGTGCGACATCTGGCGGCGGGCGGGCGAGCAATGCGCCCACACGCTGCGGGTTGAGCAGGAGATGCGGGCGCAGTGGCTGGTCGAGGCGCAGCACGCGCAACAGACACAGCAGCAGGCGCAGCAGGCGCAGCAGCAGGCGCAGCAGCAGGCGCAGCAGCAGACCCCCGCACAACCCGCAACCGGCGACGTCAAGGCGGCGTCTGGCGCGGAGCCGCGAGCTGCTGAGGGGCCGCAGCAGGTGGGGTGCGAGGGGGTGTCGCCGCGTGCTGGCCTGCCTCCTCCCGTTGTGTGGCCCCGCGCTCCAACTCGCTGCCCCCGACCCCGCACGAAGGCTCCCGGCTCGGTGCACGCTTCGCTGCACGGATCCAGCCCGCATGCGGAGCCCTCGGATCCCCCGCCGGCTGCTGTGGCGCGGGGCGAGCAGCTGGCGACGCCGCCCCCATCGGCTGCCGCAACGCCAGGGGAGGTTGCGGCGACCTGCACCCCCTCGCCTTACCGCCACCGCCGCAAGCAGTCAACTCCCAAGCGCCGGCCCGACGCCCTCCAGTCTCCCACGCCGGACTTCGGTGCCGCTGCTGCCCGCTTCGGCGCCAGGGCTGCGGACTGGGGCCGGGCCGCCGCGGGCACGAACGCCGGCGAGGGTCGGCCTCAGCCGCTGGCCGCCGGTCCGGTGCTGGGCGCTGGAGCGCCTGCGGCAATCCAGATTCGGCGGACCGTTGCCACCAAGCGCCCGCGGCCCCCCTCCGGTGAGCTGCCTCTCAACCTGCCGCCGCTCTAGGGCCTGCCCCTGGCCAAGCGGACGCAGAGGCGGGCTGCCGCTGCGGTGGCGGCCGGCGGCTCCAGCGGCGGCGCTAGCTGCTTAGCGGCCGGCCCTGTGAATAGACATCCTGACTGCAGTCTTCCAGTGTGGGTCGCTAGCCGGCTAGCCGGCGCTTTCCGCAGGGTGGCTGCGTTGACAGTGCGGACGACGGTTGCGGACATGGGGTCAGGACACTCTAGGCCCCAGAGGTGCACGCTTCCATGTTGTGGCTGGGCCTTGGGGTCCCGCATTGGCTGGGCTGGGGGCCAAGCGAACGCACCAATTAGCACTTGGGGTTGCATCATGCGGGGTTGGGCCCAGGGTCGCAGCGGGCGCCCATTATTTGCGCAGAGACTGGGCTGTCTCGGGGCCCTTAGTGTGGGTGCTGTGATGCAGGATGCGGGGAAGTGGTTGAGCAACGAATGAAAGGCAGGTGCTGGTTGCCGTATAAGATGTGGGAGGAGTCCGAGAGGCGGGTCATGGGTAGCGCATACGGTAGGCGAGTCGCAAGTCGCGCAGGTGGCGGTGGCTACGTACGGCGCCGCTGCCGCCTCCGTCGCCTTCGTCAGGCGCCCAAGTCCACCTTTGAACAAATGTGTTCGACAGTGTATGGCGCAGGCGTTGTGACGGCCGCAATGGCGGGTGATATGCCAGACAACCATTGTTCCGACCCTGGGATTGCGCCACTCCCAGACTCGGCTCCACCGGGCTTTTCCTCGGTGGACGCTGAGCTGCTCAACGTTTCAGAAGGTCCAGAGTTGGCAGCCGGCAGTGATATGCCGTTGCCGTCACCAGGGATAGGGGAGGCTTTGGGAGGGTGGGTGCAAAGGGTTCGTCACCTCGGCCCAGAGTAGCCCGTGGCATCATCCCACACGCGTGTAGTACCAGGAGTAGTGGTGGGCTGGTGGCGGTGTGGGGCTTTCTGTGTGGGACCTCTCGTACCACATAAAGATACCGTGGGCGCTTCGTTAGGGCCAGAGCATAGCGGAAACGGTTCCCACGGCGGCGGCGGGGAAGAGGTCGGGGGCAAGGATGGCAACTTAGCTCTCCACCCGGACCGGTATGTGCAGACGACAGTAGGCCGGGGATGCAGGCAAACGGCGGCTGAGCAGTGAGCAGTGTTGCTATCTTCCGTGGCGAAGGTTTCTGAAATGCCAGAACTTTCCTGGCCGGCTGGGCAAGAAAGTTACGTGGTGGACAGAACTTTCTCACCGCTAGGGGTCAAAATGTTACGGCCAGCTGGTTCTGCAGAACACCTTCCTGCGGACCCCCTGAGAGTTTCGATGCGGCGGTGGTGGGGCCCTGGTCACACCTGCCCCTCCCGCCCGCGCCCCCCCTTGCGCCCCGTCACCTCAGCTGCCCACCCCTGGCAGGCCCTGGCTTGGCCTCCAACAGCCCGCATAGCATCCCACACTTCCAAGTTACGGGCCCTGGTCCAGAAAATTGGGGCCTTGCGGAGGCAAAACGTTCCATAGCGGGTTGAACTTTTGCGTCATTTGGGGCGGAAATGTTACATTCTGCCAGAACTTTTCGGCCATAACGGCCGTGAATGTTCCAGCGTCCGTGACATTTCTGTAACTTTGTAACTATCATAGCAACACTGCCACCGCAAGATTGCGGACCACCCCTGCCTGCCTGTGAGTGAGTGAGTGAGTGAGTGAGTGAGTGAGTAGGTGCGTTCGCATTGCTAGATACAAAGGTACGCACCGTAGGGTTCCGCACGTGAGAGCGTGGCGGGGTGCAGGTAGGGGTCCGTCCACTTTTCAAGGGGTGCCTATAAGCGCTGTTGCAGTGGCCAGGGCGAGGAACCTGGGGAGTCCTCCAGACAACAGGGCATACCGTAGTGCCGCGGTGTGTTGGCGCGGTCGTTGGCGCGGACCTGGAGGGCGGACCCGGAGGGCGGACCCGGAGGGCCAGGCCGAACTACACTAGGGGAAGGGTTAAGATCAGAGGTGCCAGGCAAGCGAGTGCGCAAGGGCACGGCCCGGGGAAGGGGAAGGGGAAGGGGAAGGGGAAGGGGAAGGGGAAGGGGAAGGGGAAGGGGAAGGGGAAGGGAAGGGGAAGGGGAAGGGAAGGGGAAGGGGAAGGGGAAGGGGAAGGGGAAGGGGAAGGGGAAGGGGAAGGGGAAGGGGAAGGGGAAGGGGAAGGGGAAGGGGAAGGGGAAGGGAAGGGGAAGGGGAAGGGGAAGGGGAAGGGGAAGGGGAAGGGGAAGGGGAAGGGGAAGGGGAAGGGGAAGGGGAAGGGGAAGGGGAAGGGGAAGGGGAAGGGGAAGGGGAAGGGGAAGGGAAGGGGAAGGGGAAGGGGAAGGGGAAGGGGAAGGGGAAGGGGAAGGGGAAGGGGAAGGGGAAGGGGAAGGGGAAGGGGAAGGGGAAGGGGAAGGGGAAGGGGAAGGGGAAGGGGAAGGGGAAGGGGAAGGGGAAGGGGAAGGGGAAGGGGAAGGGGAAGGGGAAGGGGAAGGGGAAGGGGAAGGGGAAGGGGAAGGGGAAGGGGAAGGGGCTAGGGGAAGGGTGGGTTGGGGTTCCGTCACGTTCCGTCCGTACCTCCAGTAGGCCTCCAGGCTAGACTGATACATGAAGGCCCCAAAGCAAGGTGCGACCTGTCCAGAGAGCGTGGGCCTGTGGCTCGTGTGGGCGCGTTCGAACCCGCGCGTCCCGAGGCAGTACGAAACGCTGGGATCGCAGGTTCTACGTCGGCTAAGGTCCCTCGGCACACAAGGTCAGACCGACTGCTTCTGAGACGCGTTTGACAACACCGGCTGCAGAAATTGATGCACTGCAGCCTATAAACTCGACAAAGACCCGCGAATTGACGCTCACTCAGACATTGCAACGCCCTGAGGGCCCTCACGTCGGACTGATCGAGCCAAAATGGGAGCTGGATGCTGTAAGGGCATCGAGCTTAACCCGGATGGCTCGCCCAAGGCAAGACAGAACGCGCATCGTGGTCGCTCAACGCTGAGGGGCGCACCTAGGGGCCGCGGCAGTGTTGACATAGCCACGACAAAATGCTGGCCTCAATGGCAGTAACAAGCGCGCCCGCCTGGCCCCATGTGTCGCGCGAGATGGCCTCGGTTCCCCGTCCGTCTTTGAGCTCACGTGGTCCGAAGCTTATGCCCGCAATGCTCGTCTGTAATGCAGGAGCCACAAGATAAGAACCAGATGAAAGAGGTGAGCGTGAGAGAGGCCCCCTTTTCGCAGTCTGTCGCGTTACTTCGTGGCACTGCGTGCGCATCAACTTACGAATAATGCAGCCTAGTGCATACGTGGCGCAACGGTGGCCGACACGTCTGCGAAAACTGGAGTTCCTTCCGCCCGCCTTGAGGTTACCCTTGAGGTTCTCGTTCCCCGCACTTGCAAATCCTGCTCTCAAAACTACAAAGCCGAGCGGCTCGCGTGTCTCGGGGTAGCGGGGTTAAGGTCGTGCGTGTTAGGAAGCATCCATGGACCACGGCAGTGTGCGCACTCCTCGTGCAAGCCTGCATCTGCCTTGTATATGCCAGGAACGCACACGGCGCCCAGGCCGCGGCGGCGGCGTATGACGGTTTGCCTTGTATGTGGTGCGCTTAGGCAGCGTGAAGGCAGTCGTTGGCACTACGGACAGTAGATTCAAACCCGGCCCAGTATGCATGCGACACTTCATCATAAGAACTACCACATAGCGGTGGTGACGATTTTGTCTCGGCACATCGACGAGCGACCGACCGGGCATGCGCATGTCCGTCAGCCTTCGAGTCGGGTCGCGCTGTAGGCTACGCACGGTAGGTTTCACACAGTGACCGCGTTGCATTTGCGCTGGCTCCGGTGCAATGTTCAATCTGAGGTGTATCGAAGCCGCACCGAACTCAAGCGCACTGCTTGTCGAAGCCACTGCCTGGTGCCTGAGGACACTGGGACACGCGTTTGGCGACAGAAGAGCTGCCGGTTTCGTTGTCTGGTGCCTAGTTGGGGGCGTCTACGTTTGAGATCCCAGCGATCCCAGTGCGAAGCACGGCCTGGGCCAGTCTGGGACGGAACCCTGTACGTCAGGACCCTGCTACCCTTGGCCTGCTCCTCTGGGCTTGGCCTCTTGCATCCCCGCCGTTCCAGACTCGCTGACCTGCGTACCTGCCTTCCCTCAACGCACGCCAGCCCACTGTCCCCCCTCTGCCGCCCCCCCCCCCGACACGCCTACCCCCCTACCTCCCCCTTCCCTCCCCACCCGCACCCTCAGGACCCCGGCGAGCTGCGCCGCTCCGCCCGCGCCGCTGACTGGCAGCAGATGCGCATGCTGCTCCGGCGCATGCCGCTCAGACAGGCGAGTGGGGGGATTGGAGTTTGGGGGAGGGTGAGGGGGGGTGAGGGGATTGGGGCAGGGGGCAGGGAGTACGGCTAGAACGGAGCCACGTATGGAACTGCTGGTGGCAGGCGTCCAAGGACGTCGACGGTCCGGGCTCCAGGGGTCCAACGAAGCGTAGCTGTGAAACTGGATGGGGCGGGGGGCAGCTGGGATGTGGCTGAGTATGCAAGCAGGCATTGGCGGTCAAGGCGCTCCGGTGGCCGCTCCGTGGCTCCATGGGTCAGAGTGTCTAAGCTGTTGAGTTCTCGGTGCGCAGATCATGAGCGGGGCCTCCAAGAATGAGGGCGACGAGGACGAGGCGGGCAACACGGCCCTGCACTTCTCCGTCTCCATCAACCAGTGAGGGGGCAGGGGGCTGTGCGTTTCTGCGGGGGGGGGAGGGCGGTCCAGCTAGCAGGGCCCGGTGCGTGGGATGGACGGGGGCCTGCAGGCGAGGCGGAGGCTTGGGGGCTGGTGCAAACCCCCCTTGTCCCCAACTCCTCAAACGGTGTCCGACCCCGCTCCCACCCGCCATTCCTTCCCCAGCCTCCGTGGCGTACGGAAGCTGATGCGGTACGGCACACCGCCCAGCGTGAGTCATGTGGGGGGCGCGCAGGGGGCGTGTGAGAGGGAGGTCCAAGGTGACACCCCGACCTGGCTCATCGCCGGGACTGTAGATCGAAAGGAAGGGTAGTGACAGATTGATGCCCCAGTCTGGCTAATCACGGCCCCCAAGGCTTCACCCCCCCTGCCTCTCCTCCCCCCTCTCCCCCCCTTCTCCCCCCCTCCCCCCCCCGCCCACCCCCCCCCCAGGTCCGCAACGCCGCCGGCCGCACGCCCCTGCACCTGGCCCTGGAGGGGGGCCGCCTCAAGGCCGCACGCATCCTGCTGGAGAAGGGGGTGGCGCTGAGCAAGGGTGAGCGGGGAGCCGCATCGTGGCCGGTTAGGCGTCACCGGGGAGTGAGGGTCTGGGTGCCGTGAGGTGTCTTGATGGGAGGGCGTGGCGCTGAGCAAGGGTGCGCGAGGCGGCATTGGTGCTTTGCTAATGAGGGACTCGCTTGGGGCGGCTTGGCGGTCAGTCGCAAGGAGGCGCACGGCGGGGCTACTCATCCCGCGCGCCAACTTCTGTCTTGGTTAAGCTCTGTCCCCGCCCTCGTTCGCAGCCGCCAAGAAGCCGCTGCCGGAGCTCATCAACATCCCGGTGAGGGGGTGGTCACTGGCAGGCGGTTGACCGTTGACCGGAGGCTGTGGCAAACAGCCGGCGGCCGGGGATCTGCTGCGTCAGCCGCTCGCGCAAACCCGTTACACATGCTCGCTTGGAGCTGCTCTTCTCACGCCGCCTCTAACACCCTGGCTCGCCTCATCCTGGACCGCAGGACTCCAAGGGCGTGAACCCGCTTCTGTCCGTGGTGGCCGCGGGGCGGCTGCGGCTGTGCAAGGAGGTGCTCAAAATGTGCAAGGAGCTTGGGGTCAGGTGCGCCGACCTGAGGGTGGGGGGCTTGAGGATGGCAGGGGGGTCGGGGGTTGCCAAGGAGCTGGGGGTCAGGTGCGATCAGGGAAGGGGCCAGGGGCCAGGGAGTAGCTGACCGGATCAAGCCGGGCAGATGTATGGCAGCAGGGAAGGGGAAAGCATGGGTACAGCATGTTAGGCGGGCTGAATGAAGCGGGGGCTGGTAGGTGGCCTGCGGCCGCGTCGACTCCCTCGGCGGCCCTTCTTAGCCCTCCCACACCTGACCTGTCCCCCTTTCATACCCCCTTTCAATCCCCAGTGTGGACTATGACGCTAAGGACTCACAGGTGTGCACCTGTGGGGGTGATATCTGGGGAATATAGCGGAGGCGAAGTGATAAGAGGGCTCAAAATAGGGGTTTTGATCGGCCGGGGCCCTCACGTTTGCCCGAAAGTGGGGGCGAGGAGATGGGGAGATGGTGGGTGCGGGCTTTTGAGTCGAGCAAAGGGGGTGCGTTGGCTTGGCCTGGCTGCGGACCTTTCTCCCGTACTCACCCGCGCCCCCCCCCCCCCAGGGCAACACGCTGCTCCACTACGCCGCCAAGTGGGGGTGGCTGGACGAGCTGGCCGAGTGGATGAACCGCACCACCCGCCCCAACAAGCTCCTCAACTGCCAGAACAAGGAGGTGGGTGGGGGCAAGCGGGATCTGCAAGGGTTCTGCGAAATGCAGCAAACAGGGTTTGGGTTGGGTTGCAGGTCCAAAGAGCCTCACCCCCTCCCTCTTGCCTCCTCCCCCCCTGTCAGGGCGAGACCCCCATGGGCCACGTGCTCCGCATGTCTGCCTCCGGGGTGCCCTCCGCCAAGGCCAAGGCCCCCTCCCTGGTGTCGCGCATGTTGGAGCTGGGGGCACTGGCCAAGCTGCCGGCGTTCAAGGAGAAGGTGGGGGAGGGGGAGCGGGGGGAATGGGGGGAATGGGGGGAATGGGGGGAATGCGGGGATACCGGGGCAACAGGGGACGGTTGAGACGGGTGAGGCGCGAGGCTCCCTTCCATGCATCATTACATGCCTCGTGCTCCCCCCCCCCTCCCCCCAAGGTTCCGCCCATCTGCCTGGCGGCCGCCACCAACGACAAGGGGCTGTACGACATGCTCATCGCTCAGGTGGGTACGGACTTGTACGGCACGCATCACAGGCGATAGTTGGTACAGAACATCACCGCACCCCTTCCCCGTACGTCCTCATTCCGTACAGGGTGCCAAGGCGGTCGGCGCCAAGGACGCTCTGGGGCGCACGGCCCTGCACTACGCAGCCAGCAAGGTGGGGGGGGGGGCGCGGGAGTGGAACGTGTCATCCTGCAAGCAGCGGCTGTACGACTGAGGGAACATCATGACTAATGCGATCTCTGCCGTACGTACTGCAGGGCTGCAAGTCCATCGGCGAGGACCTCATCAGCCTGGGGCTCAAGGTGCGTTGAGTGCCGTACGTACAGGCATGTGATACTTGTACTCCGCCCACAGGACTCCTGCTGTGCGCTGCATGTCGAGCTGCCTTCCCCCCCCCCCCCCTCTCCCCCCCCAGGCCTACGCGCTCGACTCCCAGAAGAACACGCCCCTGCACCTGGCCGCGTCCAAGGGCCAGGTGCGTGTCTGATGGGTATATTTTTGCCGGGCCATTGATGCTCCCATCGTGCTATCATATGCTATTTCACTCTCGTCCTTCACCTGTCTCACCCCCCCCCACCCTTGCTCCCCCCCCCACCCTGGCCCCCTCCTTTCCCTCCCCCCCCACCCCCAGGAGGAGATGGTGGCCATGCTGCTGGACAAGGCGGACGACAAGTTCAAGGTGGGGAGAGGAATGGGGGTGGGGGTGCACTGGGGTGCATGTGGAAAAGGGGCAAAGGAAGGAAGGGGCGCGTACCATATGGCGAGAGCGGTTGGGTGGGCCACCGTACGTTGAGGGGTTTGTTGCCGCCGGGGAAGGCGGGGAGCACTACCATTGTCACCACGAGCATCCCTGAACCTTGTGCCTGCCTTCTGTCCCACCCGTCTCCTCCTCCCCCCCAGGCCCTGCTGACCCCCAACCGCCAGGGCCTGGGCGCATACCACCTGGCGCTCAAGGCCGGGCCGGGGGACAAGGCGCAGGTGCGTGTGGGTGGGGAGGCTCGGACGTCCGCAGGGTGTTGCGCGGCGACAGGCTTAGAGCGCCTGCCCCACCTCCTTCAGACTGCCACAGTCCTCTATCGGCCCCTTCTCAACCTCCTTCCCCCCCCCCCCCCAGGCCTCCTCCCTTGCGCTCATCCAGCTCCTGGGCCCCCGGGCAACGGAGCCCATCCTGGGCAAGAAGAAGGCCGGTGAGCGCGAGAAGCCAGGAGCCTGCTAATGTTACCTGCCGAGGCATGGGAGGGCACACGCGATAAGAAGGCCACATTAGCCACCGTTTCCTGGAGTTCTTGGTTGACTGGCCGCTCAAACATCCTTCTCCCTTGCCCCCTCCCCCCCAGTTGTGGATACCCCCCTGATGCTGGCCATCCAGGGCCACCAGGAGAAGGTGGTGCGGACGCTGATGGGCGAGATGGTGAGGAGGGGGGGGGAGATGGGGGAGGGGGAGATGGGGGGAAGCTGACAGGGTGGGCTTCGGGGAGTAGCTAGGGGAGAACCGTCAGGGAGGCGTAGGTCGCAAGGGCCCCGCCATGCTCCACCCCGTCCTCCTTCACCCCCCCACCCAGGCCATGTCCCCCAACGACGGCAACGTCAAGGGCGAGCTGCCCCTGGCCCGGGTGCTGTCCTGCGCCACAGCGGTCACGTACGACAACGGTGTGTACGGCAGATGGGGGGGGCCGGGGGGCGGGGGCGAGGGAATGGGCGGAGTGTTCTCTAGAGGCAACCGTTGAGAGCGGTGAGTCCCCAACAGCGCGAAACACACGCCTCCCCCCTCCCTTCCCCCCCCCCCCCCAGACTCGTCCATCTTCGACCAGCTGGTGGCTGCGGGGGCGGACATGGACCGGGCGGGGCCCACGCAGCACCCGCTGCTGGCCATCTGCAAGGTGGGGCCGAGGCGCCGAGCGAGTGGGGAGTTTCCGGGCTTAGCGCAAAGGCTACTGAAGGCTACTGATCAAACTCCGTGCATCGACTGCAGAACAACCTGTCCAAGTTCGCGGAGAAGGCCGTGGGTGTGCTCACGGAGCGCTGCGGCCCCCTGTCCTGGGACCGCCGTGACGACAAGGGCTACACGCCCCTGGCGCTGGCGGCGTTCTTCGACAACGCATGGCTCATCCGGCACCTGATTGACGACGTGGGCGTTGACCCCAACGCCGACGCCCAGCGCTCCCAGCCCACGGAGCCTGAGGTGGTGGGGACCACCGGGGCGCTGTGCTGCACCAAGGTGCTCACCGCCCCCGGCACGGTGGCGGGGCAGACGCCCCTCATGTGCGCCGCCAAGGGAGCCTCCATCGCCGCACTGCAGGTGGGGGCGGGGTGGTGGGGGAGTGAAACTCGGGCTGCAACCCCGCCTTGAGCCCTTGTGCCTATTTACTGTGGGGCCAAACCAATCTGTTATCCATCCCCGCCTCTCCCCCCCCCCCAGCTGCTGCTCAACCGCGGCGCCGACGTGAACGCGGTGGACTCGCAGGGCCGCTCCGCCCTGCAGCACGCCATGCACCTGGACAGGGCGGCCAGCATCAAGGTGGCGGCCAGCCTGCTGCAGGTGGGGGGGGTTGTCCTTTTGGGTGTTGGGTTGGTGGGGTTGGATACTGCCTCGACGTCTCTGATCCTTCCTTACTCTTGCCTCTCCCCCACCCCCGGCCCCCCAAAGGCCGGTGCCCGGCCCGAGCGCGGTATCAAGTCCGAGACCGGGGCGTGGAAGCAGTGCTTTGACCTGGTGGGGGAGAGCTGGCCGCACAGGGCGGTGCGATACGGTGAGGGTGGGGGGTGGGCGGGGCTGGGGCCGGGGAGTGGAAAGGCTTGGGCTTGTAATGCCGCTGCAACCATGCATGGCCATCTGCCTGCTGTGCCTCAGTACGCAATGCGTCCTCTAATCCCCCCCCCACAGGCGCCTCCAAGTTCCTGGAGCTGTGGGCGGGGTGCGGGGGCTCCCTGGAGCTGCTGGCCTCCACCGCCGACGACGCCGACGACATGCCGGGGGCGGAGCTCAAGGTGTGTGTGTGGGGGGAAGTGGGGGGAAACGGCTGGGAAGGAGAGCCAAGGGCCCCTGGTTGCACAGCCGGTGACCCCAGAGTCAACACAGCTAGTACTGCATTCACTGTCTGGCCAACGTCGGCACCCTTACGCTATGTCTGCCTCCCCTCCCTCCACCTCTGTCAGGTGGACGAGAAGGGCGACTTCCTGGACTTTGCCCCCACCCGGCGTGTGGACAACATCCTGGAGGAGGAGGACGAGGAGCTGCTGGACGACGCTAACGAGGACAGCGAGGTGGGGGGCCAAAGCGATGGACACGATGGACTCGCAATGAGCTTGCAATGAGCTCGTACGGGATTGTTGCACAAATGTGTACCGATACAGCATTGGCCGTGGCGATAGCCCAATGAGGACGCGAGGTGGTGTTGGGTGGTGGTCGAGCCACCATGCGCTGGCCTTTGCAGTTGGCGGCCGCTGCAATGCTCAGTCGCGATCCCTGCTTACCGTGCCATCCGTGCTTTGTTGCAGAAAGCCGCCGACGAGGAGGACAAGGAGGGCGATGGAGCGGGCGGCAACGCCAGGTGCGGACACTGGCATAGTGTTAGGGACAAGGGCAGGGCTCATGTGAGGGGTGTGTGAGCCCGGTGTAGGCTGCGGAGAAGGCCTGTACCTGGTAGCTTTGTTACGGTATGCTACTGGATGCATTTCTGGGCGTTACGCTGCATTTCTGGGCCTTACATTTGTTACGGTAACTTGCTTGTTGACATGGCTGTTGCTCCCTGCTCCTCTTCATTCCCCAGTGGTCCCGCCGGTGCGGTGGCCGAGGGCCGCGAGGACGGCGCCGGTGCTGACTCGGACGATGACTGCGGCAGTGACGTGGACGCCGAGGTGGCGGCGCTGGTGGCGGCGGGGGAGGTGGAGAGCCACTACCCCGGGCCCACGCCCACGCAGCTGCTAAGGTGGAGGCGGCGGGGCGCGCAGTGGTGAGCGCAGGGGGTGGTGGGGGAGGGGGGGGATGGCGGGTAAAGGGATGCGGGCATCCACATGGCTGCAAACCCGTGCTGCGCCCACTGTCGTACACATACATTGCCGTACCGATGTGCGCAGGTGGGACGAGTTCTGGGTGGAGGACGACTCCCTGCCCGACTCGGACGTGGAGGGAGATCCGGACTGGGCCGACCGGTACGACATCTGCGACGAGGTGCGTATGGACAGATCGATGCGTGGATTTGGGTGTGGCCAACTACGGGGCTGACCGACCCTGGTCCCTGGTCCCCTCCCCGATCCCTTTCCTCTACCCCCCAACCCACCCCAACCCCCAGGGTGATCACTGGATCGATGAGGAGGACGTGGAGGATGAGATCTGGGCCGCCCTGCGTGATGAGCAGCGCAAGGCCGGTGGGTGGAACGGGGGCCCTCCCAGTCCACGGTGCAGACGCAGACATCCCTTGTGGTCCTCGCCGCTAACCACTCTGCCATCACTTTCGTGCCTCGCCTTCCTTGCAGCCGCCGCTGTGCGCGCCGACCCCGCGGCCTTCGCGGGTATGGGCGAGGGCCCCGCCTTCGCTCCCTACGGCTCGCAGTCGCCCGCGAGGGGCGCTGCCGGCGCCTCCACGGACTCCCCCGACGCCGCGCCCCCCTCCCCCTCCATGATCCACCGCGTGTCCAGCGGCCTGGCGCACAGACTGGTGGGGAGGGGGGAGGGGCAAGGGGGGGAGGGGTTGAGGAGGGAGGAGGGCGCACGTGAGCGAGTGGCAACACCTTTGTCTCTGCAATGACCTCTTCCCCCCTTCCCCCCTGCCTCCCCCCCCCCCCCCCAGTTCAAGCACCGCCTGCCCAACGCCATGGTGCCCCCCGAGGAGCCCCAGGACGCAGACGCCAAGTGAGGGAAGGGGGGGTTGGGAGGGGGGAGGGGGGGGGGGAGACCAGACGCAGCCTGTGCAATTCCAGGCCCCTCTCACCTACCGCCCCATCCACACTCCCTTTGCGCCTTTCCCTTGTCCTTCCTAACCCCCGCAGCACCTTTGCCGCCGGCAGCCCCAGCAAGTGGCTCCGCCGCAAGTCCACGGGCTCCGTGCCGGGCTCACCCTCGGCCTCGGCGCGCGCCCTGGCGCCCCCCGGCCCCTTCGGCTCCTCCTCCGCCCTCGCCGCCGCGGGCGCCGCCGCCGAGAGCCTTGCCGCCGCCGAGGGCGGCGCGCAGTCGCCGCGCCCTCCCGCCTCCCCCGCTGCCGGCAGCGGCGGCCCCGGCCTGATGGCTCGCCTGTCGCTCCGCGCGCGCGGCAGTCTCCGCAGCGGCGGGGGCTCGGGCGGCGTGGAGGAGGGGGGTCTGCCCCCCACGCCCCCCCGGGGTAACCTGGTGCGCGCGGCGGGCCCCATGGCGGAGGCCATCGAGGTGCGTGGTGGTGGTGGGGGGGGGGGGGCGGCATTGTGAGAGGAAAGAAGGAGAGGGGGCAAGTGCAGTAGTGAGGGGGGGGGGGGGGAGAAGGCCAGGAGTGGTGAACGATATGCCCTTCTGCCTTGGCCCTCTTCCCTGACTTGTTCTCCTACCCCTCCTTGATTCCAACTGCAGGACGACGAGGACGGTGACGCCATGACGGACCTGGCGCGCAACCGCCCCCCCAGCGGCGGATCCGGTGCGGGATCCGCCCGCGGCGGCAGTGGCGGCATGCGCGCGGTCAGTGCGGGCAGCAACGGCTCCCGGGACCTGAGGACGGGAGACAGCCGGGACCAGGTGTGGGGGCCGGGGAGGCCGGGGCGCGGGGGAGGGAGGGAAACGTGGCGAGGTTGAGAAGGGCGGGCCTTGGGGTGGAGCAGGAGGTTTTACGGTGACATCGCCGACGCAAAGCATGGTGGTGTGAAGGAAGTCAGGGAACGAGCTATGAGCTATGGGTTGCTCTCGTGCTGGCCTCGTGCGTGCAGAGGCTTGCACAGAGGCTTTCATCGCGGTTACGCGGCTCGGATCGCTGGCCGCGACTCATTCCGGAAGAAGCAGGGGCAGTTCCGGGTCTCTCTGCCTCTGCGAGAAGGGTATGCGAGTGTCGTGGAACTCCCTTCCTCCATCCTAGGGCGCGTAGCGTTGTGCTGTGGCATTGTGCTGTGGTGTACCGTGATGATAAGTCTAATTGCTGGAGTTCAGTTTGTCGTCGCTGCGGTCGTGGATGGGGCGTTCCATGTGTTGGTGGCGGGCCAGTGGTGAACCGGGTGCGTGGATGGTGCGACAATGATGCAGCTTGGCTTACCCCTCCCTCTCACCTCTTCACGCCCCCCCCCCCCCCCCAGCTCCAGGCCGAGACCGCCGCTCTGCTCCAGGATGTGGATGAGGCCGACAGTGAGCGGGAGGGGGGGGGGGTTCCAAGGGGCATCAACGCATGGGTGGGGGGCTGGAGTGCGTCCGTCGCTGCGCGCTCTCCATGCAAGCCAACCCACCTACGCCATCCATGCACCCTTACCCGCTCCCGCGCCCCTGCTTCCCCTCGCCACCCTCCCCCCTCCCCCCCACCAGGCGCGCCCGCCTACCAGCCCCAGGCCTCCATGGGCGGCCGCTCCTCCGGCTCCGGGGCCTCCCGCGCGGACGACCGCAACAGCGACCAGCGCGGCAGCGGCGTGCCCCCGCCGGAGCAGGTGCAGGTGTGTGGTGATGACCGTGTCGTCATTTGGGGTTACTGTTCTCCCGCCTGCAGTTCTTGAGTGATGCAGGCCCAAACACTGCTGTCGGTACGGTACGGTACAGCAATAGGGGGCGCCTCCAGGTTCGTAACGCTTCATACACACGGACACGTTCCATTCCCCCTCCTTCCTCTCCCCCGGCCCCCTTCCTCCTCCCCCTCCCCCCGCCCCCCAGACGGTCATGATTGGCGCCTCCAAGTCCGCCCGCATGGCGCCCGCCCCCGGCACCGCCGCCGCCTCCGCCTCGTCCATGGCGCTGCGCGGCGGCAAGTCGGCGCGCATGAGCCTGGGGGACGCCATGCTGCAGGCAAGGAGGGGGGTGGGACCAAAAGGGGGGGGGGCAACGGGGTTTGTGAGATGGGAGAGCCCTGCCGGTTAAGGGCAGAGTTGTGGGCTTCGGGGAGAACCAGGACGCGGTCTATCCACGTCTGTGTCACACGTCCTGTGATGCTGCCTACCTCCCCCCTTCCTTTCCCCCTCTACCCCCCAGGAGAAGCAGGCGCTGGAGGGCCGCTCCAAGAGCTTCATGGCCTCACGCGTGGCGTCCCGGACGTCCATGGTGTGTGTGTGTGGGGGGGGAGATTGTGGGGGGGGCAGGGGCGGGGGGCCGTGTTAGGGCGGGAGGGGACGGGGGGGAAGAGAGAGTTGAGGACGTCCATGGTGGGGAAGGGGGGGGGCAGAGGGGGAGGGGGAAGGGGAAGAGGGAAGGGCGGGAGGGCAAGGGGGATGAAGGAGCCTAAACCCTAAGGCCTGTCACCGCGCGATGAACAATTCATCTCCGCGCGACCAGCTCCCATCCTATGCTAGGGGAGGGCAGGGGCAAGGAAGGTTGTTGAGGTGTCTCGTCTACCACTAACCTGCACTAACCGCCAACCACCAACGGTCCCCAGGCTGCGTCCAAGAGCTTCAAATCGATGAGCGCGTCGGCCGGAGCGCTCATCTCCGGGACCAAGGGTGAGTCAGGACGGGGCAGGATGCTAGTCGGAATGGACCTGGCAAGCAGAGCGCACTTGGACTGAGAGGTGCTTCCTCTCTCCCAAGGGTGTTCAATCCCTCCCCATTCGCGCCCCCCCCCCTCCCCACAGGCGAGAAGCTGTGGGCCAACGAGCCCTACTACCAGCCCGCCACTCGCTACAACGACCTGCCCGCCTACATGAAGGTACGTGTGTGGGGGGATGGGGGGGGGAGGCGGGTGGTGGTGGCGGGGGCGGGGCGCCGGTAGCTAGCACGGAGCGGGCGACTCATGAGCGGTGCGCATCCTTTGCCTCAACTTCCAACCCTCCCTCCCCCCCCCTCCCCCCCCCCTGCAGGTGGACACCGAGCCCCTCCCCGATGCCGTGTACGCCAAGCACGAGGCGGCCTTCGACGCACGGGTGGAGGAGCTGCTGGTCACCAAGCCCATCAAGGTGGGGAGGGAATGCAAAGAGTTGATGAGTCATCAAGGAGTGAGGCACCTGCATGCTTCCTATGCCGTTCGTGAATGACCTACTATGGTCTTTGTCTGTCGAGGAGAGGGTCCTTTGCCCCAAAATGGGCCTCCCCCCCTTCGCCTTCCTTCACTTCCTCTCCGCCCCCCCCCCCGCAGGAGGACAAGCGCCTCGAGGGAGCCGACCTGCGCGCACGGTGGGGCGTGGGGGATGAGAGAGGGGGTGGGAAGGGGGGCGTGGGCTGACCGCCTCAGAGTAGTTGGGCCCTCCACGTGCGTACCGAAGGCCAGTATCCGTCCCTACAATCCGTCCTTACCAGTACCCCGCGCGTCACTGAATCTCCTCTTCTCGCCCCTCCATCCGCCCCCCCCCCCCCCAGCAACATTGACTGGTACCTCAAGTCCATGTCCCCCATCGAGTACCCCCTCAAGATCGGCAAGTGGAAGTCATTCGCCAAGATGTCCAAGAAGGTGCGTACGGGCATGAATGCGGGCCTGTGCAGTGTGTACGGCAGATCACATTTGCGCATCTCCTCATGGGGGCAGATTTGCAGAATTGCAACCCAAAACTCTTACCTCCTTAACCCTGTCCCCAGGCCATCCTCGCCGCCCGCCTGCGGAGGCCCTGCAAGCCGGGGGAGAAGCCCAAGATCCGCAAGAAGAAGGTTGGTCGGTGGTTGGTGGTTGGTGGTTTAAATGGCCGTTATTCGTTGCTTATCAGCGCCTGCCTGAACGATCTGTCTGTCGTCTGTGACGTCTCATGGCATCCTGACCTGTCGAGTGCCGTACTTTCATCTCGCAGGTGTGGTTCGGCCTGCCCGACCTGCCCACGCGCCCCGAGCTGGCGCTGACCTCCCCCCTGGTCTACGCTGTGCGCCTGTGCCGCCCCAAGTGCGTCGAGGTGCTGACGAGGTGAGAGAAGGCGGGGGGGAGGGATCGAGGTCTAAGTAACCGTGTGTTGCTAAGATCATGGTCCAAGCGCGTGGTCTCCAGCATCAGGAAAGTTAGACAGCGAAGAGACCGCACTAAATTCCCCTTGCATCTTCCTCCTTCCCCCCCTTCCAGGCTGAGCGGCGCGCTGCCCAACCTCCCCGACGCCCACGGAGTGACGCCCCTGTCGTACGCCCTGTTCCTGCTGGCCAAGTGAGGGGGGGGGGGGGAGGGGGACCAAGGGAAGGGTGGGTGATGAAAAAATCTGGGTCGGGACAGAGACAGTGACAGCCCCATGTCACATGCCCAGCGCTCCTCCTCTCCTGTCCTTCACGTATTACCTCCTCCCCCACCCCCCAGGGAGCGGCACAACAAGTCCCTCCAGGCCATCGTGGACCTCCTGCTGGCGGCCCGGCCCCTGGTGGACACCGCCACAGTCTGGTGGGGGCGGAGGGGGGGGCGGGGGACCGTGTGTGTGTATTGCAACGAGGGCTGGCGGTAGAGGCCTGACAGTCCCCGTCTCACCTGATACCCCCTTATTTCTCCACCCCCCCCCCCAGGAACCTGGTGCTCAAGAAGCGCATGGCCAAGGACCTGGCCCGGGCGGAGGCGGACGCGGCGGCAAAGGTGGGGGGGCGGAGGGCGGGGGGCCGGGGGGGACTGACAGAGCGATCTGTGCGTTGCGGCCTGTCCTTGCTATCCCTTTTGCTCTCATCCGCCTGCCCCCTCGTCCCCCTGGGTTCGCCCTGGCTCCACTGTTGTAAACCCTGGCAACCTCCTCGCCCATCTGGTACTCCCCTCAGGGCGGAGTGGACGCCCTGCCCCGCGCCCAGCGCAAGGCGCTCAAGGAGCAGCAGCAGCTGGTGGGGGGGGAGGGGGGGGGGATGTCTGCCAGGGCCCTGTGAAGGGTACTGCGCTACGCCTGCTGGGTCGGTGGTCGTGGGTGATTCGAAGTGGGTCATCACCCAATATCATCACTCCCACCACCCTTCCCCTTCAACCGCCCCCAGTACGGCTACCTGAAGGACAACTACTCGGCCCGCGACTTCCCGTCCGTCATGGAGCCCCTGGTGCTGGGTGGGTCAGACATAGGGGGGAGGGGGGCCAGACATAGCTGACAGGGGGGGAGGATGGAGAGAGGTCTGCGCAGGATGCCTGTGCGAAGGTCGCCTCACGGCCCTGGTGCACGCATGCACGTGTGCCCGTCGGCAAAACACACACACGCCCTCTTCCCCCCTCCCCCCCAGCCACGCTCCTCAACGACGTGGGCCGCCTCACGGTGCTGGTGCGCCGCTGCGGGGCCAACCTCAACAACGCCTGGGTGTTCCTGCCCGACCTACCCACGTACTTCAAGGGACTGGTGAGAGGGGGCCGGTGGTAATAAAGGAAAAGGGGGGGTAAAAACATGGGAGCGACATGCTGCGTGCCAACAGCATGGATCTCCCCGAGGCTTGATCCCTGACCTCCCCCTCATGTCCCTCCCGTTCCTCTCCCCCCCCCCCCCCGCAGTGGGAGAAGCAGCTGGGCAAGTGCCACAGCCGCGTGACGCCCCTGCACGTGGGCATATGCCAGAAGAAGTACGACACGGTCAAGTGAGTGCGGCTGCGTGCTGTACGGCACACGTGTCATGCGTGTACGGCAATGTGGCGCGTCGTCAACATACACATCGGCATCGCATGCGCCCTAACCCCACGCCTCCGCCCCCGCCCCCAGGTCGATGCTGGACCTGGGCTGTGATCCCAACCTCACCGGATCCGAGTACAGCGGAAACATCCACAAGGCAAGAAAGGGGGCAGGGCCCGGGGACCCGAGCCTTGGCTCCACGCCGCGACGTCCTCCCCACACGCCGCCACCCCCGTTCCCCCCTATCCATCGGGATTGCTTCCCCAAACTGCCCGGGCTTCCTCCGTGATATTTCTCGGCCTTGAGCCTTTAGCCCTTGGTCGGTCGCCCCACTCCCCGACCGGACCTGCAGCGGTCCCCCATCTATGTTTGGTCCCTTGCCATTCCATCCCTCCCCCTTGTGAGCTTCCTTTCTTTCCTCCCTTCTCTTCTTTCCTCTCCCCTACCCCCACAGGACCTGCAGAAGTCCGCCAACATCATCCGCAGCCGCATGCAGGATCTGGCCACCATGCGCCGCCTGGTAGGGGGAAGGGATGCAAGGGGGATGAAAGGGCCCAAGGAAAGGGGAAAAGGGGGGGAAAGGAGGTGACAGGGGGGAGAGGGAGGCAGCATGAAGGACCTGGCCACCATGCGGCGGCGCCTGGTGAGGGTTCTGACAAGGGGCAGGGGAAAGGAAAGGGGCAGGGGGAGCTGAGGTGACAGATGTGGAGCGAGTCGGGGTGGGGGGCGTGCTTGGGCTTGATGACGACGACCTTTGACCCTTCTCCCTCTCCCCCTCCCCCCTCTCCCCCATCCCTCTCCCCCATCCCCCCCTTGTCAGGGCAAGGACGCCAACCCCTACCGCAAGCTGTGGGCCTCCGCGTCGGCCGGCCTGATGGAGATGCTCATGGGCATGAAGAAGGTGGGGGGAGGGGGGGAAAGGAGGGGTGAAGGAGGGTTAAAACACACACGTGACACGGCGGTCAGCTCCGATGTCATCCGACCTGAAGCCCCCCCTCCCATCCCCCGCTCCCCGCTCTTCGCCCCCCAGTTCATTTCGAGCATTGAGATCCCCGGCCTCACCAAGCCCCACCCCTGGCTCTCGTGAGTGGAAAGGGACTGGTGTGAGGGCAGCTTTGTGGTCGGAGGGCTGTGTAGGCGAAGGAAGAGCGGGAGTGCACGCCTCACTTCTCGCCTGCCTCTTCCCCCGCTGCTGCCCGCTACACCCAACCCCGCTACCCCCCTCCTCCCCTCAGGCCGCTGCACATGTCCTGCCGCCTGGGCCTGGCTGCCATCAGGTGAGAGGGTTTGACTAAGGGATAAGAGCCAAGCCACCAACTGACCAACTGAGCAACCAACCTAATCGCCAACCGCCAACTGCCCGCAGCTTCATGCTGATCCGCCGCGGCGCTGCCCTCAACGGCGGCCCCGCTGCGGCCGTTGCGCCCAAGAGCCCGCTGGAGGAGGCGCTGTCCTACGCGCGGTCCAACTGCCAGGCGTACGGCACCGCGGCGGAGCGTGAGTCATGCCATGCGTGCCATACGTGTAATCCCGCATCCGGCATCCCGCATCTGTGGCCCCTCCTCATACCTCCCTCTCCCCCACACCTTTCACCCGCATCCCCCCAGGATTCAACTACAACTACATTCTGGAGCAGGTGGGCCTGGGCTGGGCTTGCGGTGGACCTGTGTGGGCCTGAGTCGGGCCCTGGGTGCGCTGACTGGCTCGCTTGGGAGGGCGCGCTCACACATAGGCTAAGCCACCCTGACACATTGATGACTTCATGTAATGGCTTCAACTGGGTTTAAGCGACTCCACCACTGCTTCTCCTAACCTCCCCCCCTCCCCTGACAGGCCTGCGTGCAGGAGATGGATGGAAACAGGGGGGCCATCTCGCAGGCCCTATCCGAGCACCAGGTGGGCCCGGGTTGGGCCTGTGCATGAGTATGATGGGCCTTGGTGGACCTGACCAAAGTACAGCCTGGATCCTCACAGCTTGAGGCCTGGTAGATGCTGAGTCATTCGGTGCGGCCGTACACCCTGATCTGCCGTACAGGCCAAGCTGCAGGGCTACATCGCGGCGATCCGGACCAAGGCGGAGGCGATCAAGCGCAAGAACCCGCCCAAGGTGCGAACTGCCGCCCGTGGCCGCATCACGTGATGGAATGGCGCTGCTGCTTGTGTGAAGGGCTACTCGCTTGAGCCGGAGAAGCGTAGGCGCGGTAATCAGCCAGCCGGTCCGTAAGCCCGAAGCCCGTCCCTGCTGCTGCTTGTGTGTGTCCTCGGCCCCACAGGAAGCCAAGGACGAGAAGCCCGTGGAGGAGTACATGAAGGCGGTGAGTGAGCGTTCGTACGGATACGACATATCGTGCGGCAGCACAACGCAACTCGAGGGAATGGCTCCCGAGCGCGACAGCTGCCTCCTGCTGACGGTCCCTCCTCGTGTCGTTGCGTCCCCTCTCTTCACACATCCTGCTCATTCTCCCCCTGCCCCCATGCATCCCACCACACCTCTCAACCACCCTCTCCCTCCCCATCTTCTTCCTCCCCCCCTGTCAGGCCATGGCCCTCCAGGCGCTGGGCGGCAAGCTGGCGGCATTCGACGTGGACAGCCTCAAGAAGATCTCCATGCCGGAGGGTAAGCACTAGCCCCTTCTTTACCAGAGCCCCCCTTTACCACCGCATAAATATCATCTTATCGTATAACCCCCCTTTACTGTATCCTCTCCCTCCCCCCCTTCTAGCCAACGTGGCGGTCCTCGCTGACCGGGCCAAGGGGCTGTACAAGGACGCACTGGTGAGGGGGAAGATGGGGGAGGGGAGGGGAGAAGGGAGGGTTGGCCACCAAGGGGGGCATTAAGAGGCTGTGGAACAAGGTCGGCGAGTATGCTGCGGTCAAAAAGGGGATTGCCATCATTATGCTATGACACAGGCTCGCGCGTGGACCCTCGCCCTTTAACGGTCATTCCCCCTTTCCCTCTTACGTAATCAGGCCATGATGGACCCCGTCAAGGCCTCCATCAAGGCCGTGTGCCTGGCGGCCAAGATCCTGGTCAAAATCGTGGTGGCCATGGTGAGATCTGGATCTGGACCTGGACTGAGCCCCCGAAGCCCTCATTCAAAGCCCTCTTCCCCCCCCCCCCTCAACCCTGTGCTTCCCCCTCCCCTCCCCCTCCCCCTCCCCCCCCCCCCCAGATGAAGCGCCCCATCGCCCACTACGACCCCGCCCTCTCCTGCGCCCACGTGCTCCTCTACCTGCGGGCGCCCATCAACCTGTCGGAGAAGCAGACATCCATCCTCATGAGGTGGGGGGCGGGGGGGCAATAGGCGGAGGGGGAGGAGGCCAAGCAGACGGCAGGGCTTGGTGTGTTGGGGACGGCAACGGCCTGCCGTGTGCACGCGTCGGCGAAACACACACGCATGTCGTAACCCCCCCCCCGCCCCCCTGCCCCCAGGGACATCCTGGACAACGGCAACGGGCTGCCCGAGTCCGACAGCTTCCAGTCCTACTACCGCTGGCTGGGCGTGGAGCCGGAGGACGTCAACGACAGGTGGGGGGGGGAGGGGGGGGCGTGTGTGTTTCGTGACGCGTCGGCATGGTGTCCCCTGGACGCACCCGCCGGGGCGGGGGGGGGGAGGGGAGAGCGTGTAAGACACCACCTCGCCACGCCCTTACACCCCAACTCTCCTTGATAGACTGCTGTTTCATCGCAATGCCCATCCCTCCCAGCGCCTGGATCGGCTCGGTGGTCAACGAGATCGAGGTGCTTAAGACCAACGTCGACTGCGGATACATGTGAGCACTTGACATTAGGGAAAGGAGGCGTTAGTTGGGGGCGAAAGGGAAAGGATGCAAAGGGAATGAAGCTGGGTTTTGCACGAAGGTTGCGTGGCCGCTGACCCCCGCCCCCCGCCCGCCCGCAGGCGCATGGACCTGGCCGACAGTGCCAAGGAGTACGACAAGCTCTGCAAGGTACGGCCCGTACTGTACGGCATGTACAGGGCTTGCGTGCGGTGCGGCATGTGCGACTGCCTCACACGCCCCGCTGCTTTACCCTAATGCTTTACCCCTATTGCTTTACCCTATTGCTTTACCCCTATTGCTTTACCCCTATTGCTTTACCCTATTGCTTTACCCCTATTGCTTTACCCTATTGCTTTACCCTATTGCTTTACCCCTATTGCTTTACCCCTATTGCTTTACCCCTATTGCTTTACCCTATTGCTTTACCCCTATTGCTTTACCCTATTGCTTTACCCCTATTGCTTTACCCTATTGCTTTACCCCTATTGCTCTACCCCTGCTCTTGCTCTACGCCCCCGCAGAAGTTCATGGCGTCTGTGAACAACTCGGTGCTCAACAACGGCACCGCGGTGGGTCCGGGGTGTGTGCCTGGAGTGGGGTCTGGGGTGTGCCTGGAGTGGGGTCTGGGGTGTGCCTGGAGTGGGGTCTGTGGCAGCAGGAGTGTGAGGTGGGTGGGCCATCCACCATGGGCCGCCCATGCATGCACGCGGCTGTATGACTGACCCCGTGCACGGCCGCACACTGCAGCACCGCTCCCGCACACGCGCTCACTTTGTGTTACCGTTGCTCCCTTTCCCCCCATCTCCCCTCCCCCTGTCAGGGCCTGATGCCTTCGTACCTCAAGCCGGTCCTCGAGGTGAGCGGTTGATTTGTTAGTTGGAGGACGCCGTAGAGAGCCAAGGATCGCTCAGCGTTCAGGCCTCAGCGGTTGCATGCCCTCGCTGAGGCCCGCCGCCCAACGCCTACGCCTCCCGTGCTCACTCCTCGACACTCGTCCCCCCACCCCCCCTCCCCCTTAAAGGAGGGCATTGCGTCCGCCGGCATGACTAAGGACCGGGCAGGAGAGGCCCTCACGGCCTGGTTCAAAGCCTACGTGGACTCACAGGTAGGGGGGGTGGGCGAGGGAGGAGGTGGGTGGGCAGGGTAGCATGCCTGGCCTAGCCGTCCTTAGTCCCGGACCCTGCCCCGGCCGCCATCGGGCACCTATCCTACCCCTATCCTACCCCTCACCCCCTAAACCCCCAGGTGGAGAGCGCCCAGGCCAAGGTCAACCAGTACAACGCCGCCCGCGATAAGGAGATGTGGGCGCTCAAGTACAACCTGGGGGAGGTGCCCCGGGTGCCCGACAGGTGCGCCCGAGGTCGTACGGTATGGGTGTACCGCACCTGGCTCCCGGGCCTGCACTCTGCTGGCCTGGGGCATATGGGGCATATGGGATACGGGAGGGCAAGCTCAGTTGCAGCGCCGGACCCGGGAAGGAATCTTCGGTTGCAGCTCCTCTAGCTTTTGCAGCTGCGCAGCTAAGCGACCCAGCTGTTCCCCCCTCACAACCCGCAACTCATCTGCATCTCTTCTCGCCTCTGCGACCCGCCCTTCCCGACCCCCCCCCCCCCCCAGGAACGCCGTCGCGCTGTCGCTGCTGCCCGAGTGGCTCAAGAACGCCCCCCCGGCCCAGGACTCGCCCGAGCTGGACGGTGTGCTGACCATGCCTAAGACCGAGGACGCAATCATCGCGTTCATCGTCAAGAGGTAAGTGAACTGCGTATGCATCGATGTATGCTATGTGTGCCTTCATCTGAAGCTGGCCTGACTTTTGACTCAAACCTATCCCTTCCCCCCATCCACCCCCAGGTTCCTCAAGTACGACCCCACGGCCCAGAAGCCCAAGCCCGTGCTGCCCCCGCCCAAGCGCCCCAACCCCTGGGAGCAGATGGCGGACCCCTCAAAGCCGGACGAGATCAAGTGGGAGTGGCCGAGTGAGTCAGCTTGGGCGGTTGGCGGTGGTTGGGAGTTGCGACAAGTTCGGCGTGTTTGGTAGCGTGGGTTGGGCGACGGGGAGAGCAACAAGGGCAATTTCTGCTTTGCTTTCGAATTGCAAGTGTTCACTGCCCGCGCATCTTTATTTTACATCTTGTCCAATCTTGATCCGCAGAGATCATGCCGCGCGAGATCGACGAGCAGAAGCCCACCATCGCGGACCTCAAGAGCGCGGGTACGTGCGCATGTGTGTATCCCTGCATGCGTATCCAGCGGGGCCTGCACATCCTTGCTGTCAAGCCATGATTGTTTATCGAGCTTGACCCCTTCCTCCCCCCCCAGACATCGCCATGGCCGTACTGCGTGCGTACGGCAGTGTGATGGTGTCCAGGGCCCGGACCCTGAGCGAGCGGCTGCAGAAGGAGAGCGCGGCGCGGGCCAAGGCGGCGGCGGACGCATTCATCAACGAGTGGGTCGGGCCTGGGGTGGGCCTGGGTGGGACCTCCGTTGGTCCTGAGTGGGGCCTCGGCTGGTCCTGGGTGCCCTGGGCGGTCCTCGACAGGTCTGGGTAGTCGTCAGTACACCTGCTCATCTGCACATGCGTTGCAGACACCCCAGTAAATTACTCCGATCGAGCCTTCCCTCCTTCCCATCGTTACATTTTTAACTCCTCTTCACAGGCAGCTGCGCGAGACAGCCACCGCTCGCCAGGGGGCTGTGTCCAGGGTGCGTGTGGCTCGGGGGACACGAAGACAGACCACGAGGGTGCACGCAACGGCCTTCGTCCTCGCGACAGTCAGGCCTCAGCCTCTATGTTGCCAACCCGATCTTTCTCCATCCTCTCACCTCCCTCCCCTTCCCTACCCCCCCCCCCCCCAGTTTCTGTCTGACCTGTCCCAGCCCTCCCGCTTCAATGAGGGACCCATCTTCGTGGCAGCGCTGGAGAACCCCATGTAAGGGCGGGTGGAAGGATCTTGGGGGGCTAAGGGGGTACAGGGTGGCAAGATGTCTGGGTTCATGTGTACGGCAGCTCTTAACCGTGCCCCCCCTGCCCCCCCTGTCAGGTGGGAGGCCGCCACCGCCAAGGTCGGCTCCGGCCTTCGCCCCAGGGTGCTCATGTCCCGGCTGCGGGGGGCGGCAGCGCGGGGGCTGGTGCCGCGCATCGCCGACCCACTCGAGTTCGCCAAGGGGCTGGGCGAGAGACCCATGGACAAGGTGAGGGGGGGGGGCGGGCGGGGAGGGCAGTTAAAAAGGGGGTTTAGGTGGGGGTCGTGAGGGGGACAATCGCACGGTTACTGGAGGGCCTAGGCTGCCAACGCCGAAAGCACGCCGCAAAACACACACGCTTTCCCCCTTCCTCCCTTCCCCCCGCCCCCCCAGTCCCCCGAGGAGGTCCTGTCCCTGATGGAGGGGCAGCTGGGGGCGGACCTGCCCCCCGCCCTGCGCTCGGCCCTCACCCAGGCCCTGACCATGGACATCGACGAAGACGAGGAGGTGGGGGGCGGGGGTTGTAGGAGGGGGAAAGACGAGGGAAAGAGTGCGTGTGTGTTTCGTGACACGGCAGGGCGAAGCACATCCGCTACTCCTCTTCAGCCACCGACTGGGCCGGCTTCCTGGTAGTTTCTGCCGAGCCTACATACCCTTGGCTCACATGAGCAGTCTCCACCACCGCCGACTCTCTCCATCCACCCCACCCCACCCCACCCCACCCCAGGGTGGAGCTGCGGCCGCGGAGCCCGAGGCTGGGGCCGCAGGGGGCGCTGCGGGCGACTCGGCGGGTGCCGGCCAGGAGGAGGGCGTCCAGGACCCCGAGTCCTCCGTGGTGGGTGCCGTAGGGGTTAAAGGACCTGACAGGGGTGATGAGAGTGCAGGACCCCGAGGGACTGGGGCCAGTCACGAATGGGGTGCCAGCGGGTTGTGGGCAGAACGTTAACCCCTAAACGCCTCCCATGTCGTCCCCCCAGGCCACGGTGGATGCCGAGATCGGCCCCGCAGCGGCTGCCATGGTCGAGACCCTGCAGAGGGTGAGGGGGGGTGGATCGGAGGGAAGGGGGGGGGGGGCGCTGTGCAATGCTCTGCAAAGCGGCCCTTTTGAACGACAGACCTTGCCACTCGAGGTGCTGCGGAGTCGACATGTCATAGGCCTGACATATGCCTCTCCCTTCCCCACACCTCCGTCCGCCCCTCAGCTGGTCCGCGAGGCCGCACCCACTGAGGTCCCCTCCCCCGAGGACATGGCTAGGGACCTGGCAGCGGCATTCGTGGAGCTGGTGAGGGGGGGGCAGACGTGTTGGGTGCTGCGTGGGTTGGCTAACTGCTACAAGTGTCATGCATGCCTTCCCCACATCGCCCGGCTTCAAACCTTCCCCCTCGCTCCATCAATCCCCTCCACCCTTAACCCCCTCCCTCCCTCCCTTCCCCCCCAGCGTGACCCCGACGCTCTGTGGGAGGTGCTGGAGACCAAGCTCGGCACCCGCCTGCCCGCGGCAGTGAGGACGGAGATGCAGCAGGTGTGTGGGGGGGGCGCGGGAGCCATCCGTCTCCCTGGGGAGGGCAACACATGCATTCAACAGCATTCACACGGTCCCCACCTGCCCACCAGCCAGCCTGACTCGCGCACCTCACCATCCGCGATGCCGTACACACGCCTCAGTCGCACTGCCGTACATCACACGCGCTGCAACTGTCGTACTCGTTCTGGATCCACAGGGCGCCGACCAATTCATGGAGCGCGTTCTGGCCAAGTACGAGTCGGCGGGTCGGGACATGTCGGCCGCCATCGGGGCCTGCACGCTGGTGACCGTGGGGGTGGTGGTGGCGGTGATGGTGCTGCCGGACTCGGCGGACGGAACCATCGAGGGGGCGCTCGACGACACCAAGGCAATGGAGGCGGTGGAGACGGCTCAGGCCGCCGTGGCGGCAGTGGAGAGCGGCGACATGTGAGTGCGGGGCCGGGGGTCCAGCTCAATGGGAAGTTCAAGCTAAACATTCCAAGCTAAACATTTCTAGCACTTAGACCGGTACCGACTGCGCGCCGACTGGTACACAACCCTTGAGCTGCAGCTCACCTCAACCCCTGTTTTCCCCTGCCCCAATCGCTCTTCTTGACCCCCCAGCCTGGAGCTGCCGGTTCGGGAGTTCGTGGAGGACGCCGCCATGGCCCGCGTAACGCCCGCGCTGCGGGAGGCGCAGGCGGTGCTGGCGCCCCTGGGCGTGGACGTGAGTGGGGCGGCGGTCGGTTGTCGGTTGGTGGTGCTGGTTCTCAACCCCCCTCGCGCAACCGCGCCTCCTCTGCTCACCCCTCAGCCGCGCACACACACACACGTCGGCAAAACACACACACGCCCTTTCTCCCGCCCCCCCTCCCCCCCAGCCCAAGGCCCTGGTTGCCGAGGCCGTGCAGACGCTGCTGGACAACCCCGCGGCGGCGCCCGATGCCGCCATTGACGCCATCAACACAGCGCTCGACACCTCCCTGGATGCCGTGGGCGAGGCCCTCTCGGCCGACCTCGGCGCCGCATGCGACGCGTACGGGGTGAGCCCTGGGTCGTCGGGGCGCGCTTGGCGTCGTACGTTATCCGGCGGGATGGGTCTGCGCTGGCCTGGTGGGACGAGGCTTCCTGGCGCGTAGCTTGGGAAAACACACTGACACGCTCCCCTCCTCACCCCCCCCCCGCTTCCCCCTTCTGCCCCCCCGAAGGCGGGTCTGGAGCTGGCCCTGTCCGTGGACATGAGCTCGCTGTGTTATCCCCTCTCCGACGCGTCGGCAAAACACACTGACACGCTCCCTCCCCCCCCCGCTTCCCCTTTCTCCCCCCCGAAGGCGGGTCTGGAGCTGGCCCTGTCCGTGGACATGAGCTCGCTCATGGAGGCACTGGACGCCGTGGCAGAGGTCTTCGTGTCCATCCTGTCCATGCTCAACATCGACGACATGTAACGGCGCCAACCGCCAACGGCTAACCGCCAACGCCCAGGCGGCGTTGGTCAACCGCTTAGGAGATGAGATGAGAGAGAGTCGGGAACACCTGTGGGGTTGGGATGGGGTGGGATGGGGTCTGTGGGCTGGGGCAACGTGACCCCTACCTGTCAAGGCTTGCTTATTTTGCGTCTTTTGGGACGCATGCCTCTTTAGGCTGCTTAGCTTGCGTAATTCAGGCCGGGGACTCTCCCCTCGGGTGCAAGCGCATGCGCATGCTCACGACCCGCCCGGGCCGTTTGCTCGAGAGCGACGACGGACCTTCGTCCGCACATCTGTTGGAAGCAGTCTTTCGTCTAGCAAGGGCCTTCATTGCTGGCAAAGCTGGCTGAGTGAGTGCTGGGTGTCGCGGTCGGCGGCAGAGGAGTGAGCGAATTGTGCGTGGATGGAGCTACCGTGTGTTGGGGCCCGTGCCGAAGCGTCATGCGCTGCTGCTGCCAACACGGAGCGCTGGGCGCGAATGGCCGGGCCAGTCGAGAACTAAACTTCGGATGGTATCGAGATCTGCCTATCGTCGTGGTCTCCTTTATTGGTCCTGCCTTTGTCATGCATCCCTTCATGCAAGTGCTGCATCCGTCGAGAGCCTGCATGCCGCGACGGGGCAGTTCTATTCTGGTCCATGGCTATTCCATGCAGATTCCTCAGCATCAGCGGGCAGGGCCAGGGTCACATGCCTGGGCCCTAGGTGACCGGCCAGGGCACGGGGGGATGGAGGAGGTGTCAGGTTGTTTGGAAGCACTGTGTGTCTGGGGCCAATCGCAGGAGCGCTTGTCTGGGGCCAATCGCTTGTGAGCTGAGGCGGATCTGTGATGCCGCACGGGCAGGGGAGATTGCAACTGAGAATCGTTCGAGGATTATTTGAAGCGCTTTGAGGCTCCGTGCCATGCTGTGCTATGCAATGCTTCTGTGCGGTGTCACGCCTATGCTGTGCTGCTGCGCGCTTTCCGTGTGGGTGTTGGCGTGCCCAGCAATCCAGCAGGTGTTTATCTGCCTAAAGTTCAATGCCGTTTGTGCGCGTAACGTGACAGCAGTTGAGCTTTTGACATTGAGTCTTTGCCCGTACTCTTCGTACAAGCACCTGGCTCGCGCCTCGCACGTCTTTGCATTCTGATAACCGGAGGGTTGTGGCCCCTACCCCTTAACCGCGTACAACGGCTCAGACCTTCAACGAGCCTCACACTGCGATCTGCCGCTTCAGAACTGTCTATGGGGGTGGATTAATCACCGGGTGCGCCTTGTGTGCGCGTCCCTCGGCCGTGTGCCATTCCTGACTTTCCAGTCGTGCTATTACTAACTCTTTCCGGTCTTCCTGTGCCTGTGAGTATGGCGTGCTCCCACATTACGTGACCTGAACAAGGTTCTTTCGCGCGTGTTGCTCTTAATGTGATTTGTCTCCCACCGAGCCCTGCTGGGCTTTGTCCAGTCAGGCAGGAAGGAGCAACAACGTTTCAATTTGGCGGGGTGACCACAGCACCAGGGCCCACCTTTCGTAAGCTCTTTCAGTCGGAGTATTTGCCATGCACTCATTATGCTGAGCGGACACATACATTGTTACCTTGCCTGAGATCGTCAAGTCTCAAGGCCCATGATCTGCCCTTGTTGTGGGTGGACAAGCAAGCGGCCGAGGAAGTGGGGGTCGGAGGGTCTATTGCGCGTCAGGTTGGGGCCGGGGGGGAATTCGCCTTCAGTGATATGTAAAGTACACAGCTACCACAGGCGTGCCATGGAGCGTAAAAAGGGAAACAACGAGCTTGTAAGGGGCTAGTGAAAGCGGGGCGATGGGGCACGGCCCGCTGCGGCCAGTACCCGCCAGGTACCCAGTCCACGGCAGGGTACGGCCGCCAGCTTGGCCACCGTGGCTTGCATCGTTGCAAGACTGAATGAGGGAGCAGGGCGCGGTCGGTGCGTGGGCCCTGCTCCTGTTCGGGGCTTGCGGTCTTCTGGAAGCAGCCCGCACTCAGACCTCTCCCCGAGGCCCCCTGATTGTTTGGCACCACAGCCCTTTGGCCTCTTCCACCATCCCCGGCAAAATCATTTACGCACGGCACGGGTGTCGGCTGGAAGCCGGGGGGCAGGCGCATGTGTCATGGCGCGCGGGCCGCGGGGATGTTCGGCGGTCGCGGCATGGCTGGCTGGGGTGGGGCCGAAAGCAGGGCCCCGCGATCGCCCAGCGTGCCGCACGAGTTGCAGGCGGATGCCGGCCCAGTCAGTATGCACAGGCAGCTGGTAATGGGGCAGCGTGAGTTCGCTTTCTCGACCAGGTCGCGGCCAGGCCCAACCGACAAGCTGGGCTACACCTTCGCGACTTCCCGTGCCGTACGATTCTCATGCAGGTGGAAGTGAGCGCCGCCCAGGTCGCGACTTAAGCCGCGCCGGCGACTCCCAAGCTTCAGCTGTCTCACGTCTTTTTCAGCTGTGTAGTCAAACAGAGAGAAGCTTGCTGCAAAACCATATAGCTTTGGCCCACGCACTCCGCTTGAACGTCAGCGATATCGCGCTCTGCCTTCCCTCCATACACACGGCGTGACAACCATGAGGTCTCAACCTCGCGGACCTCAAGGGCGCGTGCTCTCCACAGCGGCGTTGCACGCTTGCATGCTCGCGCTCCTCGCGGGCGCGGTCGCAGCGGTCGACTGTCCTGCGGGCTACTTTAAGAGCTCAGAGACGACATGCGCACCATGCGCCAAGAACACGTACCGCTCCGGCCTGGACCCGCAGTCGGCATGCCTGCCCTGCGCGACCGGCTCCACATCCCCCGAGGCCGCCTCGGCCTGCACCCAGTGCCCCGCCGGCTATACCATCGACAACACGGGTACCTGCAAGCCCTGCGGTCGCAACACCTTCAACCCCACGCCCGGCACCGTCGGAGCTTGCAAGCCTTGCCCCGCGGGCCAGTTCGCTCCCTTCGGTGCGTCCGCCTGTGCCGCCTGCCCCGCTGGTCGCTTCATCCCCGCGACGGAGTCTGACGCCCCCTCAGAAGATTACGTCGGTAAGCCAGAAGCACATCGGAACACATCAGAACAAGGGTCGTTCATGGGCTCGTGCCTTTGCAGGGCCTCAACCTACCTGGTTGACCACCCCTTGCCCCCTTCAGGTGACTGCGTGGATTGCAAAGAGAACACATACAGTGACGCCCCCAACTCGCGGACCTGCAAGGTGAGCCTATGATCTTAGTGTAGGCTGCCAGCCTCCGCCCTCCTCCTCGCCCCACAATGAGCGGTACCGAGTGACCCCGTGCCCCGCACACAACCCACAACCCTGCCCCCTTCTCCCCCCCCCCAGGCCTGCCCCGCCGGCACCAGCTCCAAACCCGGGTCCAGGGCCTGCGACCCCTGCCCCGCTGGATCCCGGCTGTACAGGGAGTACAGCTTCGACCCTCTCGTGTGCGAGCCCTGCCCGGAGGGTGCGTGTGGCGACCGGCATCCCGGCACGGGCGCACGACCTGCACAGCATGAGTTAGCCAGGGCCCAGGGGGTCCGGTGCTTAGTTCATTTTGACATTCCACTCCCTAGAAGCCCGTCTCGGGGTTGACCTTACGGTTATCTGCGCTAGCTTCTTGACCGCCCCCCTGTACTGCCGTGTGTCCCGACAGGCACGTACAGCACCCAGCCGGGCTCCTCGGAGTGCAGGCGCTGCCCCTTCGGCAGCACCAGCGGGGTCGGCAGCACCAGCTGCGAGCTGTGCCCTGTGGTGGGTGGAGCGTCGCTGGGGACGGGGGCAGGGAGAGTGGGTGGGGCAGGCAAGGGAAGACCATCTGGGTCGGGCGGGCGAAGCAAGGGGTGCGCGGAGGGAACAAGGAGCTGGAAGAGGAGCAGCAAGCTGGGTGCGCTGACGTGCGTTTGGGCCCTCTAGACGGACACAATCATGCATTTATCGGGTTTCCGAGATGCAGAGTGGGGTGCCATGCTATGTGCCCCTGGAGGCGGGCTCGCCTGTATCGGGTCCTACGGATCGAACTCACGGCTCTTGTGCCGCACCCGCCCACAGGGCTGGTACGTCAACAGCGAGACGGACTCATACCGGTACGGCAAGTGCCTGGAGTGCCCACGCAACACGTACAACGACAAGCCGGGCTACTCAGGCGTCGGCTGCAAGGCCTGCCCCCTAGGTGCGCCCTAGACCTGAACCCTTGACCCCTCACTGTCCGCCCGGAGCCCGGTGCTGCTCACAACCCGACCCACATCCCAGCCCTGTCAGCAGTTGCCAAGTGCCTCTGAGGCCCCGACCCACATCCTTGCTTGCCACACATCCCAAGCACCCAACCCCCACCTGCCCGTCCCCGCAAAGGCGCCACGGCGGACGAGGGCTCCGCGCAGTGCGACGCCTGCCCCGCCGGCAGCTACATCACTAGCTACGGCTCCTGCTCCGAGTGAGTCCCTGTCGTACTCTGCCGTACCGTGCCGCGTGATGCCGTACTGAGCGTTGCGGCACGGCTCCTGCAGCGCGAGCGAACCGCGATCCCACCCTGTGCGGGCCTCATAGCCTTTTCGGTACGGTAACCCCGCCGCGCTCCTTCACCTCCCCAGGTGTCCGTCCAACACCTTCTCGACGCAGCCCGGCACGTTGGGCTCCTGCACGCCCTGCCCCAGCGGCTACTGGTCCCGCGGGGGCGCCACGGAGTGCAGCCAGTGCCCGGCAGGATCGTACGGCAGCGGCTACTGCAGCCTGGTGAGTACGGGCACGAGCACACGCACCTGCCGTACGACCGCCCGTTGCCTCTGGCCCTTGGGTCAGCGTGACACGCTTGCAGTACCCAGCCAATGGCCCCATCAAAAAACCCCTTGCTCCCTCCTTTTCCCCCCCAGTGCCCCCGCAACACCTATGCCGACAAGCCGGGCACCCCCAACGCCTGCAAGCCTTGCCCCGCCGGCCACGTGGCTCCCGAGGGTGAGTCTCGAGGCTGTGCCATCTCACTCCATCCATCGGTCCTATCACCGCCTTTACAATGTCACGTCCCCGCCCCCAGCACCCCGCCGTGCCCGCGCCCGTCCCCGCATCCGTCTCACCCACGGCTGCTGCACGCCTCTGCCCGCCCCGCCCCTCCAGGCGCTACGGAGTGCACCATCGTGCCCCCCGGCTCCTACGTGTCGACCACCACGGGCCGCGCGGAGCTCTGCCCCCCCGCCTCCTACCAGGACGAGCCGGGCGCCCAGGGGGTGAGTAGTCCACGTGGGGGGTGGGTTCAGGAGGGAAGGAGGGGGGCCTGGATGGTGGGTGCTGTGTGATGGCAAAGGGCCCAAGCAGCGTTTGGTAATGCGGCTGCGGGTGGCTGGCTGCTGGCGCTGTGCCGTAGCTTCATGCGTGCCTCCTAACGCTCGCCCCCCCCCTCCCCCCCCCCCCCACCACCCCCCGCAGTCGTGCAAGGCCTGCCCCGAGGGCTACACCTCCAAGCCCGGCGCACGCAGCCTCACGCAGTGCAAGGTGCGCGCTTTTAATGGGAGCAGGAAGCAGACAGCAACCAGCTGAACCAGGAGTCCACTCAACGTCAGTGTCCGACCGGTGCACTCGGGCTGAGCCTCCACATCGGAGGTATTCTCCACCAGCATGCGGGCAGGCGGGCTCCGTCCCGTACCCGCCATCACGGCACTTACCTTCCCTTACGCCCTCCTCCCCTATGCTCCAGATCTGCCCCGCCGGCTCCTTTGTGGATGACGAGTCCGGCGAGTGCACGCTGTGCCCCGAGGACACCTACAGCGACACACCGGGCACCGCCGGTGGCTGCAAGGCCTGCCCTGCCCGCACCGCCGCCCCCAAGGGCAGCAGCCACCCGGGCCACTGCCGCCTGTGCCCGCCCGGCCGATACTTTGTCGCAGGCTCTGATGGGGAGCCCACTGGCCAGTGCATCCCTTGCCCCGCGAACACCTTTTCCAGCGCTGAGGGCCTGGTGGCAGACACGGTGAGCCACGGCTGTTGGGAGTGGGAGTGAGAGTGGGGGTGGGGGTGGGGGCGGGGTACCGTAGGGCAACGGGGGCATGCACCGGACGCAGTGCACAGTTGTGGGAAGTGGGTGGGGCGGTGGTTGTGAAACCGCATCGACCCGGCTTGCACCGGATCTGATCTTATGTGGGTCGGCCTCACGCTGATCATCACCGCTTGCACGTGCCGCAAACCTCACCTCCCGCCTTGCTCTTTCCTCTTGCCCCATTCCGCCCCCTCCAATGTAGTGCGAGCCCTGCGCCGCCGGCACGACCTCTGGCGAGGGCGCCGCCGAGTGCACCCCCTGCCCCGCCGGCAGCTACGTCAAGCAGGGCGTGATCCTGCCAGGGAACCCCTACAACTTCTTCGACCCCGTCTGCATGCCCTGCGATAAGGGCTTCTACTCCACAGAGCCCAAGTCCCTCGAGTGCACCCCCTGCCCCCTGGGCTCGTCCAGCGATACTGGGGCGACCAAGTGCAGCCCTTGCTCCGGGGATACGAGCGGCTCGGAGCTTGCAGGCGTGCCCACGTGCGCCGCATGTGACCGCATCTCGGCGGCCGGGGCCTTCACGTGCCCGGCGGGCTCGGGGCGTGCGTCCGGGTGTGCTGCGGCGGACAAGTGCGAGGCCTGCCCCGCCGGCACCGTCGGAGCCCCCAGCCCCGACTTTGGCCGTGACGCGTGTGTGACCTGCGCCATTGGCTCCATCGCTGCCGCCCCGGGGCTGACGGCCTGCGCTCCCTGCGCCGCCGGGACCTCCACGGACCGCATCGGAGGATCGGAGTGGTGAGACACAGATGGGAGAGGCGGGATGGGGACATGGGGTAGCATGCCGCGGTGGTCTTGCGGGATGTCTTTGCGGGCCGCCTCAGCTGCTGTTAAGGACGCTGACCGTGTTTCCTCCCCACCCTCCCGCCGCAGCACCGCCTGCAAGCCCGGCTACTTCGCCGCCCAAGCCGGGGATCCTTGCAAGGCCTGCCCCCCCGGCACCTTCGCCTCCGGTACCGGCTCCACCTCCTGCACCCCCTGTGCCGCCGGCACCACCCATTTCCTCAAAGCGCGCTCCTCCCAGGAGCAATGCGCCGTCGCGCACGTGGCCGGTACGACCATAACCGCCGCCGAGGCCTTCACCAACCGCTACACGTCCAGCCAGTACGACGAGGGCTCCAAGGTCCTAACCACCAAGACCCTCGTCAGCACCTCCCCCGCCCGCACCGTAACGCTCGTCGCGGGCGGCGATCCCGTGGCGGCGCCGCCGGGCTACACCCGGGTCGTTAAGACCGTTATCTCGGGCGTTACGGACTCGCCGCCCGAGCCAACCGACCTCGAGCCGCCCACGCCCACCCTGGCCGTGAGCTACACCCTGTTCCAACTGGCGGCCGGAAACACGGTCGGAGGAGCGGCCAGTGACGATTTTGTCGTACTGGCCGAATACTCTGACGGCGAGTTCAAGTCGTGCGGCACGCGCCGGGGCGCGGACGGCAAGCTGGACGTGGCCTGCGAGCGGGTGGTGAAGGACGCCGTCAGCCCCAACATGTCGATCCGGGAAACGGAGATGCTGAGGCTTGTCGGTGCTTAAGCGGTTCCCGCGGGCGGCTGGCAGGTGTCCTGGACTGCTGGAGACGCTGAGGCTCGTGGCTGCATGGGGGCGCTGAGATGGGCGCCGGATCGGTCTGTGACTGGAGAGGGTCGAGGCCAGCCCTGGTCTAGCTCGAGGGCTACATATAGGGACAGGACTGGAAGCCATGGCTTCCAGGGCTGGAGCTTATCGATGGGTTGAAGGACATGGCGAGGGAACATTGAGGGTGGGTTAAGGCACTGACCTTCATCAATTCGTGGTCTTGGATGGCCGTTTTCATGGCCATGTGCGTGTCGTCTCGGAAGTCTGTATATACACATTGCTGTGTGCTCGTTTCTTGGTATGATAGCCAAGGGGTTCCGCGTACGGACATATCAATACCTGAATGCAGCCATAAGCCGCAGGGGTCTACGCTCACGCTCCGAGCTCCTCTGGCAATGAGGGCGTGGGGGCCGTTGCGTGCTGGAACTGACGGGAGCAGGAGGTTGTGTTTCTCCATGCAGTGTTAATAGCCATGAACTTACAAGCTCATCGACTTTACTAGACAACTAGAGGCGCAGCCGGGACGTGCGGCATCGATACATATTCATGATGCGGGGTATTGGACGGAGGACCCCCATGTCGGGGAGATGAGGGTGCGGCTGCTGCATGCAACTCATACCGAGTAGCTCGAGCTGTAAATCTCGAACCTGACAAGCACTTCCGGGTCCCGGCCTTCAGCTCCCCTGCATCCTCCAGCCAGCCGCTAGCTGCTGGCGGCCGCAACCGCTGGCCCTGGTGCTGTGCGGCGGAAGAGTTGTTACAGGTGTTCCAACCCGCACGCTCCGTTAAAGCCAGAGTCGGGACACACCAAGGACCCAAACTCTGGTTCCAAACGGACCTGCATTGCACAAGCACAGACCAGAGTCTTGACGAATCTGCTCATGCCCCTGGCCTTTCCCGTTACAGTATAACTAAGGACTAAGCGTGCTACGCGGCGAGCCACGTGTACGTATGTGCCCAACTGATGGGGTCTATCAGCTGAGCAGGTGCAGCCTCTCAGCCAGCATCATGCCCCCCGCGCCCCACCGCTGCGTCGGCACCATGCTCGCCTCCTCCTCCTCGTCCGGCCACTGCTCCCACGCCTCCTCCTCCTCCACCCCGGCCTGGCCCTCACCCACCCCGCCCGCCCCCTCCTCCTCCTCTGACCCCGGCTCCGACTCCTCGATCACAACCACCTCAGCCCCATCCGCCCGCGCTTCCTCCCGCACGAACCCTTGCCCCGCCCCAGCCCCGCCTCCTGCCCTACCTGCCCCAGCGGGACCCCCCGCGCCCGCCCCTCCGACCCCTCTCAACCCCGGACGATCCGCCGCCCCGCCCGCCGCCCCGCCCGCCACCACGCCCGCCGCCGCCAGCGCCGCCTCCTCCTGCGCCGCCATGCGCCGCAGCGTCGCCAGCAGCGCCTCAGTGGCAGCCACCTCCTCCCGCAGCGCCCGCAGCCGAGCCACGCGCTGCGGCACGCTGTCGAAGGCGGGGGCGGCACCGCCGCCACCACCGCCGCTCCCGCTTCCGCCTCCGCTGCTACCACCGTTGTCGGCTCCGGGTCCGGCTAGGCCCGGCGCCAGCGCACCGCTGCCGCTGTCGGGTCCAGGTCCGGCTGCGCCGAGGATGCTGGGGGCAGTGCCGGGCTCGTTGCGTGGGGCGGTGGCCGAGGGGATGACCGCGCGCCCTTGGGAGAGGGAACCGAGCCGAGCCGCTGCGGCCCCGGCGGATGACGTCGAGGGGGGGCCAGCGTGCGCAGACGGCGGCGCAGTTGCGGCTGCGGCGGCAGCAGCGGCTGCGGCTGACTCCTCGTCGTACAGCAGCGACGCCAGCTGCTCGGGGGTGGCGTAGTTCCTGGGGTCATCCAGAAGGGACGACCCCGCCCCTGCCCCCGCCTCCACCCCATCGCCTCCCCCTGCGCCGCCTGCCGTTGCCCCTGCTGCCGTCCCGCCTGCCAGCCTCGCACCTGCTGCCGTGCCGTTCCGAGTGCCGTTACCAGGGCCGGGACCCCTCCCTCCAAGCCCGTTCAAGCACGGCTCTGGACCCGGCCGGCTCTCGGCCAGGAGCTGGGCCAGGGGCCGCAGCATGGCCTCGGGCCCACACTCCACGGGCGCCGCGGAGGACGCTGCCTGGTACAGCCCCTCCCCGCAGCGGCACCGCTCCGGCCGCCAGCCGAGCCCCCGCCGCCGCCGCCGCCTGGGCTGCCGAGCTTCCGCGCCGTCGCTGGCTGGCCCGCTATCCCCGCTCCGGCCCTCGCCCTCGCCTCCGCTGCTGCTCCCATCGCCATCGCTGCATGCGCTCCCGCATCGCCCTTCCCCGCGCCCTCCGCCTCCGCTGCCGCTCCCGCCGCTCCCGCCGCCGCTATCGGCGCGTTGGGCGCCAGCGCCGCTCCCGCCGCCGCCGCCGAGGCCGCAGGTGCAGGCGGAGGCGGTGCGGCTGCCGTCCCAGGAGCGGTAGCGCTTGAGGAGGCCACCGCCGGCGCGGCCCGCCAGGAGCCCGGCCAGGGAGAGCGTCCGCCTGACACCTCCTCCGCTGGCTCCAGCTCCAGCTCCAGCTCCAGCTCCAAAGCCTTGCCCTGCCGAGCCCCTGGAGCGCTCCGCCAGCGAGCCCTCCGCCAGCGAGCCCCGAGCCCCCATACCGCTGCGTCCCGCGTCTGGTGCCGGCCCCAGCCTCTCACCACAGCCTGCTGCGGCGGCCGAGATGAGGCGGCGGTGTGAACCGCTTGAGCACGCGGGGCCCAAGCTCGCGGCGAGGGACAGGCCGCGGCCGCGGCCCGGCGGTGGGTAGAGGCGCGAGAGGGCGCGGCGCTCCGCCGCGATGGGGGAGGGCAGGGCTGGGGAGGGGCTGCTGGGGGCGGCGCCGGGCGGAGCCCGGAGCGAGGGCTCTGCCGCTGCCGCCGCGGCGCTCCGGCCGCCCGCGGGGCCCCACGCGGCGCCGCAGCTCGCGGCCGCCGTACTGTCCGGCGGTGCGCCGCCAGCGTGGGTGCCGTACGCACGTGGCGGTGGCGGCAGCGCCGCCCCGGACACGGTGGTGGCAGGGGGTGCTGCGCTACAGGGCCGGCCCGAAGAGGCCGCAGTGGTGGCGCCGGGGCGGCTGGGTGCAGTCGCTAGGCGGCTTGGCTCAGGCGCGCCGCCGCGCCACCCGTTCTGCTCTTGAGGCAGGGGATGTGGTTGAGGCTGATGCTTGGGGGGTGGCGGTTGGGCAACGGGGCGATGCTGCTGTGGGCCTGGCCACCCCCGGCTTTGGGCCTGGGCCCGGGCCTGGGCCTGGGGTGGCGTTTCCTCGCTATCTGTGCCCCCAGGGGGTGACAGCGCCAGCCGCTTCGACGGTGGCGCGGCAGCCCCCATGGGACCTGCAAGGCGCGGGCCCGCTGGCTCGGGTCCCTGCCGTGATGCCGCCCCTGCCGAACCACGCATCACGTCCGCAGACTGCGGCAGCAGAGACTGCGGCGGCGTGGACCGCCAGGTGGCGTTTGGGCCCTGTTGGGCCCAGGCTGGGTCCCCGCTTGGGCCGCCTTGGGCCTGCAGTTGGGCCCCGTCCGCGCTGCTTCGATGTGGGCCGGGCCAACCCAACCGCTCCGGTGGCGGCGCCGGCGGTTGCTGCAGCGCCTGGTGTTGGGGCTGCGGCCCCGTCAGCTGCGGGCGGGCATGGGCCGACGGTCCCGGGCCTGTGGGCCCGGGCGGTTGATGCCGCTGCGGGCGGTTGGGCAGCGTAGGTACCGGGTGCTCTGGTACCCCGGCGGAGGGATGCTGACGTGGCCCCTCCGCATGCGCCACCCCGTGCTGCTGCCACTGCCCTGGCCCTGGCCCGGGCTCCGCTGGCTGGTGCTGAGCTGCCGGACGGATAGGCAGGCCCTGTCCCTGCGCCTGCCCTTGCCTCTGCGCCTGCCCCTGCGCGTGCGCCCATGTTCCCTGCGCCTCCAGGTGGTGCGGCGGGGGCTGCTCCTGGGCCTCTGCCGCCTCCGCGGCCCGCTGCTGCTGGCTGGGCCGCGCAGCGCAGCTCTGGGCCATGAGGCCGGCATTGATGCGGATCTTCTTGCGGGGACCTGAAGGGGTGGTGGGGTGGTGAAGAGGTCGTGGGGATGATAAAGGTGATGAGGAAAAAGTGGGGCACGACGCGAGGGTGGGTAGGGCGAGGGTGTTGACAGCAGGGTTCCACACGCAAGCGAAGTGCATGCATGGGCAGCGGAGGGGCTCACTCGGAGAGAGGTGCAGAGCCACCCACCCAGCGGGAGGCCCAACGCAGCCAGCTCCTCATCCGTCAGCCTCGCCAGACTGCCCGCGTCCAGCCCTGCAGCTTCCAGGCGTGGTAGGTACTTGTCTAGACGCAGGTACTGCGGGGTGGGGGGGTCAAAGCCTGTCAGGTGCATGTTGGGCGGGGTTGAGGTGCGCGACGAGACACGGCTGCAAGTTCAAGAGCTCACCTGCAGCCATGAACGGAGGCTGCCAGCATCCCCCATGGTGAGCGTTATTGGCTGCGGCGCCCAGGGGCGCTAAAGAGGTCGTGTCGCCATCGCAAGCCCCAGCTGTCAGTTTGGGCTCGGCTTCATCAGTTTGACACGGAGCCGAGATCAATGGATAGGCATGCAGCCCTGGAGCTAGCCGGTGTCGTGGCGGGGCTTGTCTGAGGCTGCTGCTGCGACTTCGAGGTGAAGGCAAGATGGGGCCCCCCATGCAGCCCCAGAAACTAAACCCTCGGGAGCTCCTCACGAGCTCACTTTGTAGCCCGTATAGTTGTCCATCGCACAGGCAGCCGAGGCAAGGCCTCGAGCACGTTAGCGGAGAACATCAACGAACTCGGTCCATCAGTATGGCCCTCCGCATGCGCGCTCCTGCGGCTTCGGCCAAGGTGAGCTTCGCTAGGGCAGGCAGAATGGCCCCGTGGACTCGGAAGAAGGAAGGGCTCCAGTCTAGGGCGCCGCTGCCTGCGCGCCACCAGTGCTTGCACCGCGACGGGCGCCTATCCTGTTGCCCGGATGCGCGGAGGTGGCAGACGAGTCCCACCTGTACCTTAAGTGCACGGACCGGGGTTGCTTGAACGCACTTTTTGGCCCTGGCGTTCGCATCACATCCTTTGTCCATCCGCGTTTCCTTCCCAACCAGGCGGGCTCTCGCCAGGTCGCGGCTCCTTGCCGCGTCGCCCGCGCTTCTGCCGTGCGGCCTGGGGTGGCCAAGCGCCAGCTGGTCGCTCCCATCTCCGCTGTTGCCGCGCCGGTCGCGACGACCGAGGCGCCGGCTCAGACCACCGTGCCAGCGGGCGGTGATCCCTGGGAGGACGAGAAGTGGACCAAGTACAAGTGAGCGCCTCTGACCTTATCCGTCTGCGCAAGCTCCCACCACCCCGCAGCTGCGGCCGCTAGCCACCCACGTCGGTGCCCTCGACTGCCGTCCACTCCCCACCCCCCACCAAACAAGCCTTGACACAACCTCCAGGCTTGCACCCCCCTGCCTCTACCTCCCCTAACCTCCCCCTGCGCTTCCTCCCCTTCCCCGTCCCCACCGTACGGCCAGGTGGACGGTGTACCGCGATGTGGCGTATGACCTGACCCCGTACCTGGACCGCCACCCGGTACGTGTGCCCGGACTGGACTCGACTGGACTCGACTGCCCACGCAGACGTAGCTATTGCACAGCTAGCCAAATGCAGGGGCCCCAAGCCGCAGCCGCAGCTCACTGCCACCTACATCCAGTAGCAGCCCATTCCTGTCGACTTTCTGTCGGCCGAGGGTTCGCCTCGCCAAAGCTGTGTCCCGTCCGCCCCTCATCCCCTCCTTCGCCCCTCATCCCCCCTTTCCCCCCCTCCCCTCAGGGTGGCCGCTGGCTGCTGAACCTGGCCATTGGCCGCGACGCCACGGCCCTGTTCGAGAGCTACCACCTGCGCCCAGAGGTGGGACTGGGAGGGGGGGTTGGAGGCAGGGACCGCCTAGGGGTGGAAGCAAGGGGACAGCTGGGGTCAAGGGCAGAAAGCTAGGGGCGGGCGTGAGCAATTGTGAGGAGGAGAGGGCGCGTCGAGGGGCCCCTCCAGGCTCCCCCTCCTCCCCCCTCCACACCTCACCCCACACCCCAACCGTGGCCCCCAACCCACCCTCTGCCACCGACCAGGTCGCCGCTGGCATGCTGAAGCGGCTGCCGGTGCTGGAGGGCTTCCCGGTGGACGCTGTGCCCCGGTCGCCCCGCCCCAACGACTCGGAGCTCTACAACGCGATTCGGTGGGGCCGGGGCTGGGGAGGGGTGGAGGGGAGGCAGGGCCGGGTGGGGAGGGCAGGGGCCATGGGGGGGAGGGGAGACGGGGCGGGCGTTCAGAAACCTATCCTGTGGGGCCTTCGGGGGGCGGGAGTAAGGAGGGGAGGGTGGAGGCCTGTGACGTTACGAACACAGAGGGCGAAGTAGACGGCGGGGTTTGGGTCAGGCAGCGGAGGAGGGAGCGGCGGCCAGCGAGCTCGAGTCAATGCGCACGAGGGGACGTTGGGGGGCCGGTCAGGCACGGCCGGGGTCAGGTCAGCAACAGGTGGTAAAACATACGGAGGACTGCAGCCCTTCCAGGCCGTCCTTGACCCGCACCCTTCCCTCGCCTTCCCCTGTCCTTAGGGAGCGCGTGAAGAAGGAGGTGTTCAAGGGCACCGAGATCAAGGGCGCGCACCGCTCCGGGTCGGAGTGGGCGGCCCTGTGCGTGCTGGGCTACGCGGCCCTGGCGTACGGGCTGTACGCGTTCGACACCAACCCCCTCACCGGCTTCCTGTACGGTGGGTGTACCGTGTATGGCAGGGCGGGGGGCCGGGGGCGACGAGCGCGACAGGCACGCGCGGACTGGGAAAACGCGCACGACGACGCCTGGACTCGGACTTCAACCCTGCAACCCCACCCCGTCCTCCCCCCCACCCTCCCCACCCCTCCTCCGCACTCAGGCCTGTCGTGCGCCTGGATCGGCCTGACCATTCAGCACTGCGGCAACCACGGCGCCATGAGCACCAACCCGATCATCAACAACCTGCTGGGCCTCACGGACGACCTCAGCGGGGGCAGCAGCCTCATGTGGCGCTACCACCACCAGGTGGGGGGCGGAGGGGGCGTGTGGGATGCGGGATACGGGTGGAGGGAAGTTGTTTTGCGGGGGGGCGGGATGAAGCTTCGGGAAAGCGCGCTGCGGCTGGGGCTTGGAGGAGCAGATAAGGGAAGCAGCGGGTGCAAGGCCGGACTGCGTCGACGCCTGCCCCTTAGCCTCGGGGCTACAGCGCACGGGGGCGGTGGTTTCATGGCAGCGGCGTGCATGGGCGCGTGGCGGGGCCTCAATGCAGCACAGGCAACTGGCGCGGCGCAAGGCCAGACCGCATGGTGGAGTGTGGGTGGGCGTGGGCTCAGTGCCGACCGGAGGCGCACTCCAGGGCTCTGCCGCCTGCCTTCATCCAGCAGGGGCCCGGGCGGTGGGGAGCTGGGCATGCGGCGCTCAGGGCCGGGGCGGGGCAGGGCGGCAGTCAGAGCTGGGACATGTCGCAGGCTCAGACAGCTCGGGGGACTACAGGGCGGAGTAGGAGGGTCCGCGGCGGGCGTCGTTTGTCCGTCTCCGTCACCCGGACGGCAGGCGGAAAACTATGGTAGTAACGACTGCTAAGTATTGCGCTTTCCCTCACCCCCCACCCCACCAACCCCGACCAGGTCTCCCACCACATCCACTGCAACGACGACGCCCTGGACGAGGACGTGTTCTCGGCCTTCCCGCTGCTGCGCTTCGACGACCGCCTGCCCCGGGCCTGGTACCACCAGTTCCAGCACATCTACATGGTGGGGGGGGGGGGGAAGGGGGAGGGGGGGGGCAAGGTGGAGAGGAGGGGGGGAGGTGGAGAGAGGGAGGGGGGGCAGACGGGATGGGGGCAAAGGCGGTTTGGGCGGGCGGCTCGAAGGGGAGAAACGGAGGGGCGGAACATGTAAATGTGGTGTCGCAGCGCCCGCTGACCTGCCCTCTCAACTCCTGCCCCCCTCCCCCCCCCATCCACAGTGGGTCATGTTCCCCTTCCTGCAGCTGCTCTTCCAGGTGGGGCGGAGGAGGGGGGGCAGAGGGGGGCAGCAATGGATGCGAGGGGTTGCTGCGATAGGGCGGAGGCCATTGCGGGGGAGTGGGGTCCGGTGTTGGGTCTCGGCCGGCGGTTGTGGACGGAATGCCCCGGGCAAGCAAGGCGGGCGGGAGACGGCAAGGCCGGATACCTGACTCGGTCTGCTGACGATCCCCATCTTGCCCCTCGCCCCGCCCCGCCAGGTCGGTGACTGGACCTCGCTCCAGACCAACCGCACCGCCGGCTCCAGCCTGTACGGCGCCAGCGACTTCGAGCGCAAGACCGTTGTGTACGGCAAGCTGATCCACTACGGCCTGATGTACGGCGTGCCGCTGATGCTGCACGGCCCCGCCGCCATGCTGTCGGGCGCCCTGGCATCGGTATTCACGCAGGTGGGAGGGGGTGGAATGGGGTGGTGTGGGGTGGAGCAGATAAGCAGACAGAGGGGGGACTATCAAGGGTTGAGAGTAACAGTGGGAGCTGGCGCACGAGTCTGGTTGGCCGAGCCGATGCCAGGTTTGGCGCACGCCAGCCTCTCGCAGCTTTCCGTATCCGGTGCCTGACACAACTCTCTCTGCACCCATCCCAAGAGCCGAACCGCTTCCGCTCCCTAAACCCCCACATGCTCCCCCCCCTACCCTTCCCCTCCCCCCAGGGCGTGGTGCTGTCGACCACCTTCGCCGTGTCCCACAATGTGGCCGAGGCCAAGCCCCTGGACGCGGGGCCCACTCGGGACAACCTGGACGTGCCGGCCGTCGAGCGCGACTGGGGCGTGCAGCAGGTGGGGGGCGTGCTGAGGGGCGGAGGGAAGAGGAGAGGGCAGACATGGTGGCATTACGTAGGACCCATAGAGCGGAAGTTGAGCACCTGAGCTCGGAAGGGGAGTCTCGGGGTCCGCAGCGTTGGCGCCGTATCGTCCTCGAGCCCCTTGTCGCGCCTACCCTTGGTCCCCGCAGGTCCAGACCTCCGCCAACTGGGGCGGCGTGATCGGCTGCTTCTTCACCGGCGGCCTCAACCTGCAGGTGGGGCGGGGGGGCTGCGTGACCAGGCAGTGATGCCGCTGCTGCTGCCCCTCCCCCCTTGCCCCCTGCCCCCTGCCCCCGGCCCCCGTGCTTGGGTGCACACCTGGCAGCACCAGCTCAGAAGCCAACCACCCCCCCTCCTTCCACCCCCTTCCGCCCCCGCCCCCCCAACCTGCTCCCCAGATCGAGCACCACCTGTTCCCCGCCATCTCGTTCATGCACTACCCCGCCATCGCCCGCATCGTGGAGGACGAGTGCAACAAGCGGGGCATCGTGTACGCCAAGTACGAGGTGAGAATGGGGGGCGGGATTCAGGGGGTGGGTGGGGGGTCCTGTCAGGGGAGGATGAGGGGTGGGGTGCTTGGGAGAGCTTACGGCAGCCTGTGTGAGATGTGAGGGAGGGGTGCAGCCATGAGGGAGGAAGAGGTACCAAAGCATGCCTTTGCAGGGTGCACGCACCATGCTAACCCTCCCCATCCCTTCCTCCTTCTCTCCCCCCTTCCTCCTTCTCCTCCTCCAGACGCTGCCCGAGATCGTGAACCGCTTCATCCGCTACATGGCCGAGGTGGGCCGCGCCCCGCAGCGCCCCGTCAAGCGCGACGGTGAGATGATCATGCTCGCCAAGTACTAGGCGCCTTCTGAGCTCCAGGAGCCAGGAGGGGGCCTTGCCGGGAGTCGCCGGCGGCAGTCGCCGGCGGCCAGAAGGCACATGCGAAGGAGGGAACATCATGCTCGCCTAGCACTGAGCATTGAGCGGCCTGTCGGGGGCTTTGGCCCTATTCCTGATGGGCCCATCGGCTGCTGAACCAGGAAGACAGGGAATGGATTGGAATCGATTGGCGGGGGCTGAGGTGGTGGAGATGGAGCAAGCGCTTTTAGCTGCGGGCAGCACCCGGCGCGGGGGCTGCTGTGCGAGCGCAAGAGCGAGAGCGGAGTGTTTAGTTGGTCGGAGAGGCACGCGGCGTGAGCATGGCATGGTGTGGTTTGGGGGGTGGCGACGGGAGGGTTGGTGCGTGTATCCCGTGCGCGTGGGCCCCGGTATGAGCGCCTTCTCAAGTGTGGACACGTTTGGTGTGTTTGGTTTGCAGCGGAGAGGCGTTGGGCGTGTGTGTGGGCAGGGTTTTGTAGCTCTAGCAAAGAGATGGCCGCGTGCCGCCTTGATCGCACCCTTGAATCAAGCCTCAGCTTTCGCCTAGGAAAGCTCGGCAATCCCATGCACCCCCTATACCCTGTCGAGCGCCTCGGCATTGCCTCGCAGCAGCTTCTATGCTGCTGCTTGCCTCTGCCTCGGTCGCCGCCGGGCTGGCCCCGTCTTTGTCGGCTGTGTGGCTTTAAGGAATTAACATCCTTTGGCACATGACGATAAGATTGTAGCCCTAGTACATCTTGACTAGCACGGTCTGTTGCGCCGGCGCGTCTGTGCTTGTACGACCGGTGATTCAACGGCAAATGATGATGGAGAGGATTGGCGTGCCGGGGCGTTTTGTGATTTCTTCTTGGCTGTTTCTCTTCTTGCGCGTGGGTGAGAGGCGGGCGCTGGGTGTGCTGTGTGAGTGCCAGCTGTGGTCTGGAGCTGTCCTCGCGGGGGCAGCTTCCTCCTTTCGGGGCCATCGTGTGTGGTGACGTGGTAGGTGCAGAAGCCATTCCTAAATAGGTCCAATCCAGGAGATCTACGAAGAATGCCGTGTCATGCTGTCATTCGTGTGAGGAGAGGAGTGGTGTGATCAGGTTGAGTGCGGGTCGTGCCCGAAAGGAGCAAGGCCGTGTAACCGTACGTAGAGAGCATTCATCTACACAGACAGCGTGTCCCTAGCGTCTGGCCTACGAAAACCCAGACAATACGCCCTCAGTCGACGAATTATCTGATCTTAGTGGCATGACTACTAAATCAACCTCGGGGGACTCGCAATTCAGCGTAGAAGTGAGCGTCCTTGGGCCATCACGCCTTGTCACGCCCCTGTCACACAATGCGATATCCATGAACACTTTAGTGCCCCTTGCATTCCTTCAGCACCCAGACCCCAGGAAGCTCATGGAAAACGGTACCCGACACCGTATTCACCTCTGCTTGTCTCACCAGGGGGGGGGCAGGGACAAAAGTTTTGCACCCCATGCCGCAAAAGATTCTGGCCCCCCTGACCCACCCACCCACCCATGCCGTACGGTGTACGGCAGCACTGCACATGCAAGAAACTTACGGCAACTTCTTTCATTTCTGCATCTTCGGATGCATTTCACGTGTGCTAATGCGTTGCAAGCCGTCTTGGGGCGAAGGCCAGACTTGGCGTCTGTCCATTGACCATGGACGCGTCCATTGACCCACAAAGAGGTTCCTGCCGAACCTACCACCGTAGCGCTTAGTGCTTCTGACTGCTTGTCTGACAAAGTGGCTGTATGTCACGCAACAGGAGGCGGTGGGGATGGCCCCCCACGTGTTCTGCAACGCTGGCATGCCGACATGTCGGGTCATGCCCCGCCTGGACCCACCTCCCGACCGCTGAACGTGGTGCTCAGGCATACCCGGAGTTCAGACCTTGTCGATCGACGGCTTTTGGGCCCTTGGAAGAGCGAAGGAGCCGACGGAAGGGGTCCTGCCCGCCGTGACGAAAGTTCCTGGGCCCCCCTTAACGAAAGTTCCCGGACCCCCCGACCCACCCACCCACCCTGAACTTTGAGGGCCTGGATCTTTGCATTAACAACCTCGATTTTTATTTTGAAAGCGGATTTAGGCTCCTGTGGACAAGCTCTTTCCAAAGGAAGCATGGGGTACTCCTACATCATTCCTACCCCCCCCCCCCTGGTCTCACACCCCCTCGTACTTCAGGGCCTCGCTGCCCTGGTATCATCTCATCTCCCACGTCAGCACTAACGTGCCACCCAAATGCGTCGATCCAAGCCGCCCAATCCACCATTCCGAGCCGCCATCACAATATTGCCATTACCTGCCATTACCTGGCGGGTCCGAATGCGCAAAACAGCCACTATCTACGCATCCAGAGATTAAAATCCACTTCGTTGAGAGCATGGATACCGATTGCTTGGGGCGCATGAAGAAGATGTACGGCATCCGAAGCCATGTCACGTGAAATTGGAACGCACGGCCCTCCATGCCTCCAAGATTGGGGAGCCGATGGGTACCGCCATCCATCCAGCTGGGCTCCACACGCCAGCCGTCATTTTGGAAACGGATCTACTTGCACCGAAAGAAAATACCCACAGGAAAGACGAGCATCACACCCAGGGGTAACCCTAGGACATGGCAAGGTACACGGCTGAATGCATGCCTACACATAAGAACTCCTACGTCGTGACTCCCGCTTCCCCATCAACCTTTTGTCCTTCAAGATCTGCTCACGCGCCCACCAGGGTCAGGTACTCCGTCTGCGAGTAGGCCATGTTTGGGCTCCCACCCGACTGGATCAGTCGGTCACAGACCACGTCCAGCTTGCCGTCCGCACCCCGGCGCGTGCCGCACGCCTCGAAACCGTCATCGATGTGCTCCACCAGTACGACAAAATCATCACTGGCCGTACCGCCGACAACGTTTCCAACCGTCCGCTGGAACAGGGAGTAGCGGTACGCAAACGTGGGCTTGGCTGGGATGAATGGGGTGGTCTCGGGGGGTGAGGTGTTGAGGCCGGAGGTCGTCGTCTCGATTCGCTGGGTATAGCCGGGCGGCGGCGCCACGGGATCGCCGCCCGCCACGAGCGTTACGGTACGGGAAGGGGCAGTGCTAACGACGAGCTTGGTGGTTAGGATCTTGGAGCCCTCGTCGTACTGGCTGGTTGAGTCACGGTCCTCAAAAGCCTCGGTTGCGGTTATTGTCGTACCGGCCACGTGCGCCACGGTACACTCCTCCTGGGAGACCCTCGCCGCCAGGAAGTGCGTGGTGCCGGCGGCGCAGGGGGTGCACGAGGTGGAGCCGTTGGCAGAGGCGAAGGTGCCGGGGGGGCAGGCCTTGCAGGGGTCTCCCGGCAGGGCGGCATAGTAACCGGGCTTGCAGACATGGCTGGGGGAGGGAAGGGAGGTAGTGTTGGAAACAAACCCACTACTGAGCCGCACAGGGTACCATCCAAGCCTCTGCACGTCTTTCAATTTCATGCCCCACACCTCGACCCTCCTTTGCTGTGCGTCTCACCACTCCGATGCTCCAATGCGGTCGGTGGAGCTCCCGGCGGCACAGGGGGTACAAGTCGTCAGGTTGGCCGTCGCCGCAATGTGTCCGATAGGGCAGGGCACACACGCATCACGGCCGAAATCCGGGCTGGGACCACCGATGGTGCCGGCTGGACAGGCCTCGCACTTGTCCACCTCGGCACACCCCGTCACGCGCCCCGATCCGGCCGGGCACGTGAAGGCCCCGGCCGCCGAGATGCGGTCACACGCGGCGCACGTGGGCACGCCCAAGATCTCAGATCCGCTGGTCTTGCCGGAGCAGGGGGTGCACTTTGTGGCTCCCACATCCCCGGTCGTGGATCCCAGGGGGCAGGGGGTGCACTCGAGGGACTTGGGCTCTGTGGAGTAGAAGCCCACGGGGCAGTACGCGCAGTTGGCGGTTACGTAGAGGTACGGGTCGGGCGTCGTAACGCCCACTTGGTAGAAGCTGCCCGGGGCGCAGGGGGTGCACTCGGTGGCTCCCTCGCCAGAGGTGGTTCCGACGGGGCAGGGTTCGCACTGCATTGGAGAGAGGGGCGGGCATTCGAGCGAAGGTGGGTCAAGGGGGAGGGCTTCCTGTTCATCAAGCGTTTCTGTTCCCTCCAGTGGCCCCCTCCGCTGTGCCCCCTGGCTCACAATGTCCGCCACCAGCCCCTCAGCGCTGGAGAATGTGTTGATGGGGCAGGGCAGGCAGTGGCCCGTGGGCTCCCCGTCGTGACCCGCCACAAAGTAGCGGCCGGGGGGGCACAGGCGGCAGTGGCCCGGGTGGCTGCTGCCCTTGGGGGCGGCGGTGCGGGCAGGGCAGGCCTTGCAGCTCCCGACCGTGCCGAGCGTGTCACTGTGGAGGGCGGGGCAAGGGGTGGTCGGGGGGTGGACGAAAGCACGAGGCGGGGGTCAGAGGGCGCAGAACGGGTTGCGGAGGCCACGGAGATGCGGTCGCCAGGCACGGCACGGACTGGCTCAGCGTGCCGTGCTCGGGCGCAGGCGGAGGGACCGGAGCCGCAGACACACTGCGTGGCACGCCCCCTCCCCAACTCGCACACCTGCCTGGTCACGACTGCACGTTGGGCACGCATGTTAAACACACCTGTACGCCCGCGTCACGCGAGGAGCCCTTCACACACCTGTACGTGTCCTCGGGGCAGGGGAGGCACTCGCCAGTCTCCGCATCGATGTAGCCGCCAGCGGGGCAGATCTGTCGAGGGGTTGGTGCAGAGGAGCTTGCCAGGGCCCAGGTCCGATTCCATACCGGTACACAGATCCAATCCAGAGCCCAGTTCCAGATCCAGGCCGGCATACGAGATCTCAAGAGGCACGCCCGGCTACACATACAGTTCTGCCGGTAGCTAGGTACCCACGCACCTTGCAGTGCAGCACGTTGCGTGCGCCGGGCTTGGTCGTGTACCCCTCGGGGCATGCCTTGCACTCCTGTCGCAACAAGGCAAGGGCCATGGTTCATCAGCCATGGTGGAACGGGCAGATGCGAACAGGTCGTCGTCAGCTTTGTGCGGCCATTGAACGAACCGGTCATGCATCGCCATCGTCGGCCGTCGCTAAGCCCCTCCTATGCTGGATCCCGCCGATCCCACCCACCTCTGTGCCCGCTTCGTCCTGGTACGTGGCGGGGGGGCACTGGGGAGGGGAGGGAGGGGGGAGAGATGGGGAGGGCGGGGTGGGGGCGGAGGGATTGCACGGTGGTGAACCGGTGCGGTGAACGGCTGCTCGGGTGAGCCGGCTGGTTCTCAACATGCCCGAAGCCCGCCCCTCCCGGCAGGCTCTGCGTGCCCTATCTAAAGTGGGGGCTTTTTTTCGGCTCAGGAAGCAAACGACGCTAACTAGCAAAAAAAGCGCAAGCCCCTGAGTGCCGTACGGCGCACGACACGTACGGCGCACGTCCACGCTCACGCACCTCCCTGCAGAAACCCCTGCCGTACGAGCCCGCCGGGCACTGGATGCACTCGGTGGCCCCCCCAAGCGACCAAGTGCCTTCGGGGCAGGGCGAGCAGCCGCCGACCGTGCCGGGCTGTGTGGTGTAGGTGTTGGCCGGGCACCTGCGGAAGGCACGCGAGGACGGATGCATGGGGCGGGGCAAGAGAGGTGAGTGGAGAAGGTGTTGGCCGGGCACCTAGTAGGGGGGGCGGTGGAGGGGGCGAGCGGCGAGGGAGTGTGGGACGGAGTAGTGTACGGAAGGTGTGGGATCTGGGGCTGGTGCTGGGGTCAGATCGATGACGTCAGTGGCGGGCTGCAATTGGTGCCGTACGTAGAGGGATGTGAGGGGTGGGCGTGGAGGTGGCGGGCGGGTGTGAGCGTGTGCGTGTGCGGACGGAGGCGCGTCACCGAGGCGCGTGGAGCGAGGCACCCCTAGGTCAACATGCTGCGCATAGCACGCTCAGCACGGCGCCACACAGCACGACCGTGGTGACTCACACGCTGCAGAATGTGTTGGAACCGATCTTGCCCACGTAGCTCCCGGCGGGGCACTGCTCGCACTTGGTGGAGCCCTCCTCCACTGCGGTGAAGCCTGCGGAGGGCAGCAGCCGCAGGGAAGGGCGCGGGAGAGAGAGGCGCAGGGTGTCAACGAACCCATCCAGGGGGGATGCGTGGAGAAAGCCCGTAGACGGAGGTGCGGGAAGGGTGTGGGGGAGAGGGGCGGGGCAGGTAGGATGTATGCGCATGGCAATTCGCCAAGGGCAAACGGACCCTGCTGGCCGCATGCACCGCGCTCCGACGTCACGCCGCCGCACTGATCTGGGCAGGGATGTACTCATCAGTACCAAGCGCGCAGCCCAGGTTGCAGTAGTGAACAACGGAAAGTACCGTACTGAAAGGGACGCAGACCAAAGCCGGGGCAATGCAGGGGCAGTGCAGGGCAGCGTGAATGCGCCGGCTCGCCGCACCTTCGGGGCAGGGTTTGCAGGACTCGCCCGAGAAGCCCGGCTGGTCGTTGTACGTGTTGCGCGGGCATGCCGTACACTGTCCGTAGCCGTACACGTCCGGTACACTGTACACAAAGGCGCCCTGCGGGTCCGGCGGTGGCCCTCCTCCGTCACACGCGCATGGCATGCAGGGAGGAGCCGACATCCCCTCCCTGACCAGAGCCCAGACCGGAATGGACCGGGCCGGACTTGGCTGACCTGCACCGTCTCCCTATCCCGAGCCTCGCTCCGCCAAGTTGTTCTCTTCTATCCCCTGCCTTGCTCCACGCACCCACCGGGGGGCACAGCTCGCAGCTGGTGCTGCCCTCATAGCTGGAGCTGCCGAAGGGGCACGCCGTACACTGTACGGAGCCGGCTTCCGTGCTGTACGAACCTGGGGGCATGTGACAAGTTGGGAGGGGCAGAGAAGCGTTAGCTGCCCTGGCATCTGCAGATGAAGGGTGCAGGACTGCAGGGATGCATGCGTGACCCCATGGCCTCCTCTTAGGCTCACCCATGGGGAAAGGGGGACGGGGTTACGCGAAAAACAGGCCAGCAGAGTGCAGACCCAGGTTCCTTTCCGAACAATCGGGCACCCACCTATGGGGCAGGGCTCGCACGTGATGGGGCCCCAGCTGTACTCTTGCTTCAGGTAGGACCCCGCCGGGCAGGGGTCGCAGGCCTTGGACCCGGGCTTGGAGGTGCCGGCGGGGCAGGCCTGGGGGTTGAATTGGATTGAGGGGGGGGCCGCAATGGGAGGGTGCGTGGAAGGGACGGGTGTTGGGGAGTGAAGTGCAGCCGAGGAGTTCAGGGAGGCCAGGAAGGCCAGCAGGGTATATAACGGATAGCCACAACTAGGATCCTAACTTTTCGTACTCCGGTACTCCCCCTGACTGGTCGTGGCAGGTCTGCTCCCAGAGGAAAGCAAACGCGCCCTACGCACCTTGCAGGTTCTCGAGTTGGGCGTGTCGCTGTATGTGTTGGCAGCGCAATCGATACAGTCACCTGCGGTGGGGAATGGAAAGAAAGCAGGGGGGATGGACGAGGGTAGGCCGCGTTTTCCTATCGGCTGGAGACAGCTAGGGGGTGCGTGGGGTGGGGCATGGGTTGTGGGAGCCTGTGTGGGACTTCATGTCGTTGCGAGGGCCACTCACCCACGTAATCCGGCGAGGGCGCGTTTGCCGCACTCGCAGGGATGAACCGTCCCGGGGGGCACGCTGCACACGTGGACGCCCCAAACGGGGCCAGCTGCCCCGCTGGGCAGGGCTTGCATGCATCGCCGACGGTGCCGGGCGTGGGGTTGAAGGTGTTGCGACCGCAGGGCTTGCAGGTACCCGTGTTGTCGATGGTATAGCCGGCGGGGCACTCGGTGCAGGCCGAGGCGGCCTCGGGGGATGTGGAGCCGGTGGCGCAGGGCAGGCATGCCGACTGCGGGTCTAGGCCGGAGCGGTACGTGTTCTCGGCGCATGGCGCACATGAAGTCTCCGAGGTCGCGTAGTAACCTGGAGGGCAGGTGACTGCAGCGGCTGCGCTCGCGGCGATGGCCGCGAAAATGCAAGCCTGCACCACAGCAGCGAGGCGACCCGCTGTACCAAAGAGGGGCCTCTCTGTCGCCATACCGTCTGGTATGCGCCTATTACACCGTGTGTCGCTGAGAGGTGAGGGAGTGAGGGCCAATCGTGCGCGCAGTTGGTTTCGTCGCGCACAGTGCGCGTCAAAAACGAGCTCTCCAAAAACACCAGCAGCAAATGCGGATCTGTGTGGGCGGCGCGGTGCCGGCTGAGAACGAACCCCGGGGACGAATGATGAGCCGAAACCCCTCCAATCTTTCGCAACGGTTGTGAGCCACCAAGAGCGGCAAGTTCTATGCTGAAGCGGCTTCGTTAACAGTAGAGTGTTGCCATGTGAGCTCGAGGCGGCTAGAAGTACGTGCGTGCACACGCACCCAGACAGTCGCGACTCGTACCTGAACCTTTCGCACGCACCCTGCGCCGCGCAGTTCTCGCCGACCGCTCGTGCCCTCATGGGCCGGCCCGGACGTGGGGGAGGCGGGGCTGCCCGTGCGCTCTTGGCGCATTCCCCCTTGCCCCCTAAGGGTCTGGAGCCGAGCGTGCCCTCGTGCGTGTGTGCCCCATGCGCTCCTTGACTTCAGCACGCGCCCTCCCGCGTCCCGCCGTGCGCTCTGGTCTCAGCACCCCTGCCCCCCTCACGCTCAATGACGCCTGATCGTTGGGGACGCACTGCTCGGGGCACGAGCGAGCACATGACCCCAAGTAACCCAGTAGAAGATAACCGTGCTTAACCCCACCCCAGGCTCGGAGCTCGTTCCTATTGTAACATCGCATCCTGGAGGTGAGAGCTCGACCGGTGCAGTGGGTGGACAACCGGCGTCCTCAGCGCTACCCTGGTCTGGTTAGACTCACCAGTTACCACTCAGCTCACCACCCGCGCCAGTGCCCCCCGCAGCTACGGTAGCCACTTATCCAGAACACAACCGCCCCCTATAAGCACCTGCGCGAACCCACGCCAATCAACCCCAAGCATGCCATGGCAAGAGATTGATTTCGACAAGAGGCATTATGTACGACGGGTGCTGCACGCGTGCTCCTTGGTTAGTTACATAGGATGGAAACAGGAATCCCAGGCAAAAGCCCTACCTTGCTTGAGCCCTTCATATGGCCGAATGGCCGCGGCGGCCACAGAACTTCTCCGTACCCAGCTTACGCACCCAGCTCCGAGCCCGCAACTAACCTGTGCGTGGGCGGCCCCAAATGATGATGCAATCACGTACTTCCAATCATCGGTTACATCGAGTAGGGCCGACCCATGCCATACACACAGACAACCATAACAGATAACAGATCTCAGGTGGAGGCTCCATCCGGCCACTAAGCAGTAGCAGGCCACGTGACACTAGGGCACACGGCTCTAATTAACCTCGTGCCCTCCACTCCACACACAAACCTTCTAGATAGGATACGTCACAGCAGGGACGTTGGTAAAGCCCATGCGTACGGACGGAGTTCAGTTCAGCCTCTAGCCGCAGCACAACTGCTCCGCCGAGCGACGAACCCCAGCTGCAGCTGCGGTAGGTGGACGGCCAAGCAAGCTAGAAGGAGCAGGAACACAGCCAGCGGCCCAGCCGGAGCCAGGGTTGAGCGAATCCCTGGAGGTAGGTCCAAACTCGTGATCTCATTGGTTGCGTGGATTTGATTTGGATCTGAGCTGGATCTGCTGTGCGTGCGTGCGCTGGGCCGGGGGTGCACGGCAAGATCTCTCGCACGCTAGTAAGCGTGAGGGTCTCCGCCTGCTCAGACCAGGCTTCCAGCGCTGGAGCCGGCCCGCTCCAACCCGACTTAGACTTGTAGCCGCTTTCAAATCTCACGTTGAGCGTGCCGTCCACACCCCGGCGCGTGCCGTATACCTGAAACTGACCGCCCCAGTAGTCTGAGTTTACCCGCTGTCCTGAGCTTACAAAGTACTGTATTAGCAGCACGAAATCGTCACTCCCCGTGCCCCCAACAACGTTTCTAGTCGCCAGCTGGAACAAAGAGTACCGGCGCGCGTATTTAGGGTACCCTACCCCACAACACGGGTGTTCGGGATAAGTTGGATCCTGCTTGATTATTTCGGGGGCTGAGGTGTTGACAAGACCGTCCGAAGTAGTTTTGACGACCTGGGTATAACGCGGCAGCGCCTCCACGGGATCACGGCCCGTCTCGAGCGTTACGGTACGTACGGGCGTGGTGCTGACAAGGGACTCGATTTTGATCGTCCCCCTAAAGGTTCGAAAGGTGATGTGACGATTTACGAAGGTCTCGGTCACGGTTATATTTGTACCGAGCACGTGCGCCACCGTACACTCCTCCTGGGAGGTGCGTCCTTGGAGGAAGTGCGTGGTTCCGGCGGCGCAGGGGGTGCAGGAGGTGGAGCCGGTGCCGGAGGCGAAGGTGCCGGGGGGGCAGGGGCTGCAGGGACCGTCTCGTTGCCATTGACCGGCTTGCCAGCCGTCGCCGTAGCCGGCATAGTATCCTGGCTTGCAGGCGATGCTGCGGGCGGGATGGGGAAGGAGCACAGTCGGCGGCGGCCTTACTACCCGCTTCGAGCATCCTTCACCTATCCGTCTACGGCACCTCATCCTGGCCATGCCCACAGGCCCACGGCGGTCCGCCCTAATCCCGCCCCTCCTATGCTTTGTACTCCATCCCGACCCTCCTTTCCCTACGGCTCGTGGACAGCTCCAACGCGATTCTTAACCCGCGCCAACACGTGTCAAGGCCTAACACGCCGCCAACCCGCTCCAACCTGTGCGTCTCACCACTCCGAGCTGCCAATCCGGTCCGTGGAGCTCCCCTCGGCGCAGGGGGTGCAATAAGTCAGGTTGGGCGTCGCCGCAATGAAGCCCATGGGGCAGGGCGTGCATGCGTCATGGGTGTAGCCAGTGTGGTACCCACTAACGGTACCGGCGGGGCAGGCCTCGCACTTGTCCGCTGCTGTACAGCCCGTAATCCGGCCAGATCCAGCGGGGCACGTGCCTTTCCCGGCACTTTTGAGGTAGTCGCAGTACTCCCACGTGGGCACGCCCAGGATCTCGAATCCGCTCCGGGGATAAACAGAGCAGCGTGGGCAGGCGGTGGCCCCGGAACCATCGGTGCTGGATCCCAGGGGGCAGGGCGTGCACTCGAGGGACTTGGGCTCGGCGGAGTAAAACCCCACGGGGCAAGCGACGCAACGAGTGCCGTACGAGTTGGACGGATCGCCAGGTAGTACGACACCCTCCTGTACGTAGCTGCCGGCGGGGCAGGGGGTGCACTCGGTGGCTCCTTCGTCAGAGGTGGTGCCGACGGGGCAGGGCTCGCACTGTCCAAGCGACGGTTCGGGAGGAAAGGAAAGGCGGGGGGGGGGGAGGCGAGGTTTTAGTAGTTCACAAAGCTTTGCCCCTTGGTGAAAGCTATTCGCACTGCTCCATTGAACGACGGTTCCCAAGACAAACGCTCACCGTGTTCGCCACCAGCCCCTCAGCAGTGGAGAATGTGTTGGAAGGGCAGGGGATGCAGTTACTCGTGGGCTCCCCATCAGAGCCTGCCACGAAGTATCGGCCGGGGGGGCACAGGCGGCACTGCCCCACACCCACGCTTCCCTCTGGGGCGGCGGTCCCGGGAGGGCAGGCTTTGCAGCTTCCCACCGTGCCAAGCGTGTCGCTGCTCGGGGGGATGGATTTGAATGAAAGGCGCATGCAGTAGGTTGGGTGAGTGGCAGGGCAGGGGACCGAACGAACAATAGAAACTAACAGGGTCTGTGCAATGAGGTGTATGCGGACGGAACATTATTGGACGCTACGGGATGCATGTTGCTGAGCGAAGACAATATGCGGCAGCTTGCTTGCAAGCGGGGATGGAGCCAAAAGAGCACACGGACCTGTATGTGTCCTTGGGGCATGGCACGCACTCCCCGGACTCCTCCTTGACGTATGAGCCAGTGGGGCAGATCTGAAGGCAGGGGGGGCAGGTGTTCCCAAGGACCCGCCCAGGATCTGAGATCCAAGAGTACGGCACTCGCCTAGAATACGAATTCCAGGTGAAGTTGACACCTGCTCCTTTATTGCGCACTACTCGGGGTTCCTGAGCCATTGAGTCCGCTATATATGAACATAGACCGGTTGGGGCCACCTCCTTCTCACACTCCTTGCCACTCACCTTGCATTGGGTGAGGTTCTTGGCGCCGGGCAAAGTCGTGAACCCCGGGGGGCAGGGCTTGCACTCCTGGAGGTGAAGCGCGGGCGGGCGTGGCAAAGAGTTCAGGCGCAGGAAGGGAGCGACCTGACCCTGACCTCTACATGGGAACCCAAACAACAAAGCAAGCGCCTTGCAGTGCTGGTCCCCACGCACCGCATCCCATCCAACCTCCTTTGACCTGGTATAATTGCACCCAGCACCCTATCTACCCAGCTTTTGAACTAGATCCGTCTCCAGTTCAGACCCGCTCATGGACAACCCCGCACCCACCTTGGCACCCGCCTCATCTTGGTACGTGGCGGGGGGGCACTGGGGGGGAGGCGGAAGGTATTGGGAAGGGGCCAAGGGAGGTGAGGCTAGTGAGGCGGGGAACCGGGTGCGGATCGATCCGGGCTTGCGCAGTCCTATGACACACGCGTACGGCGTACGGCGCACAGCACAAGCGCGCGTTCACCTTCGTACAGGACCCAGAGCCGTAGGTCCCAGGGGGGCACTGGGTGCACTCGGTGGATCCCTCAAGCGACCACGTGCCGTTGGGGCAGGGCGAGCAGCCGCCGACCGTGCCGGGCTGCGTGGAGTAGGTGTTGGGCGGGCACCTGCGGAAAGCACGCACGGATGCATGGGGCGGGGCAAGAGAGGTGAGGAGCGAGGTGTGCGTGGTTACGGAAGGGCGTGGAGGCAGTGCACAGTACAGCACAGTACGGCATAGATAGGACGCAGCACAGCACGGCCAACACACACAGAACCCCAGCCCTTCACACAGAACCCCGCTCGCTCACTGGTAGCAGTGAGCGACATCATCGGCTGTGATCGGCACGATATCGACGTAGCTCCCGGCGGGGCACAGCTTACACTCCGTCGCCCCCTCCTCTGGCGCAGTGAAGCCTGCCAGGAGCCAAGAGGCGCCCAGGGATTGGGGTGGGGAGGGAAGGACAGGGGTCACGGGATAAACAATGCTCAGGGTTGGGCCGTGGGGCGAAGGAAGTGGTTCGGGTGTTCGGGGTTGGGCTTTCACCGGGTGCGGCGGGGTAATCCCAGCGGCCAAGCAAATACCGGTACCGGCAGGGCAGTTAGCCGCTAACGTACACTCGATATGAGCGAACAGGGGCCGGATGGACGCACCTGCGGGACAGAGCGTGCAACTGGCGCCCGTGTAGCCCGGCTTGTCGTTGTACGTGCCCTCGGGGCACCGCGTGCAGTTGCCGTACGAGTACGTATACGAGCTGTCCACATAAGATCCCTGCATGTGGGTACGGCGGCAGTACCAGTACGGCAGTTTGGGATCGCGGGACGGATCGGGAAAGGAACCGGAACTGGACCGATCCCATGCACGCATCGGCGGCCCAACCCACCGGTTCCAACCGCGCCCGCGCAAATTTGGCCTTCTTTGCCCTGTCCCCCAATCTGACCCGTGTCATTCCGCCTACCCCTCTCTTCCTCCCAGCCACGCTGCACCCAATGGCAGCAGGCCCAGCCCACAGCACGCAGGTGGTTCTCCCCTACATACCGGCGCCCAACCCGGTACCGGCCCCCTGAGGCCTACCCTGCCCGCTTCAGCCCCGTTCCCTGGCCGTACCCTACCCTGCCTGCTTGAGCAAGCTTGCCCCGTTCCCCGGGCGAACATCCCCCGGCCGCCCATTGGCAGCTCACCGCCGGGCACAGCTCGCAGCTGGTGCTGCCCTTCGCGCTGGTGCTGCCGAAGGGGCAGCGCCTGCAGGTCTGAGACATTGGCTGCGTGCTGTACGACCCTGCGTGCAGTACGGCACACAAGCACGTACGGCACAATTCAGCATGCAATCGTCAAGTTAGGGTGCCGCGGGATGCTTGTTGTGGCCACGTGAGGCGGCAGGCTAGCTAACTAGCCGTCTCCGAGGAGCGAGTCTCTCCACACGGTGTACGTATCACGGTCAAAGCGCGCGTGCGCCCCCCACCGGGCAGTGCGTCGCTCAAGCAGCAGTGTAGACTTGGATCAGCACTTGTGCTAACCCAGCCAGTGTCAGAAGCGAGTAGAGCAAACCCCAGTACCACCGCCAAGCAGTGTGCACATCCTATCCGTCCCCAGCTCAGGTAGGGCCCAGGGGCGGCTACAGAGGGCGCATGAGTCAATCGTGATGAGTGCTCCGCCCTCGCTCTTCCCCATAGCCCTGCGTACCCGCGGGGCATGGCTCGCACGTGACTGGGTCCCAGCTGTCCTCTTGCATGAGGTAGGATCCGGCGGGGCAGGGGCCGCACGCCTTGGAACCGGGATTGGAGGTCGTGCCGGCGGGGCAGGCCTGGACGGCAGGGGAAGCAAGGGCGACGAGATGGGTGTCAGCTTTCTCGAAGCTGGACAAAGGGCTGAGCCCTAGCTCAGGGGTATCTCTAGGGCTGGGCAGCGGTATATGCGTGCAGGCACGGTGCAATGCGCGGGGCCGTGTGGCGCGCTCCGCGCGAAGCTTTGGGGGGCCCGGGGGGCCGAGGATCCATCGCGGGGCGAAACACAATCCCACGCCGACCGGCGACCAAGTGTTGCCCGTACTTGCTCCTCGACGGATCAAAGTTTCAGAAGGTAAGATAGAAACATCGCGCTCGGTCCGGGCTTGACCGATCGAAGTCGGCACCGCAGCCATCCTCGCAACAGCCGCGCGCAAACTTGTCGGAACTAGCTCGCTCATAGCTAAAGTTTGTTCAGTAATTATCTAAACGAATGTCTGAAACAAACAGCTGTTTGGGCTATGGGTGCGAGATGGTGCGACTGCCTTCCCAACCTGCTGAGTTTGCGTAGGGTTGACAAGTTTCCCTGCTCTTAATCGCAAGCGATAGGGAGAAGGGAACTAAAGCTTATGGTATCGCGGGCTAGGCGTGAATCGCAAGCTGGTGTGTCGCTCCATGACACCCTGGCCATGGCCCTCGCAGACTTCCCCTCTCCCACACACGCCGACAGCCACAGCCCTCAATGCGCTGTGTCAACGCGCGGTGTCGTATCGGAGACTGACATGCGGGTGAGGTTCCAAGATCCAAGTCGCAGGGCACAAGCAACCGTGCACACCAACATCCCCAAAATGTTGGTTAGGGCCAAAATGATGGGGATGAAGCGCCTGCCCCGTCCGGCCCGGAGAGCCGCTTCACGCGCGGCGGGGGCTCAGCCCAAACACGGTGAGAGCAAGGGGGGCTAGATAGGTGATGGGTAGGTTATGGGCGGGGACGATCGCGCCCTCCTAGACCTGTCTACTCCCGTGCAGGCCCTGCTGGCTCCTGGGCGCATTCAGGCGCGTCTATCTAGACCGTCTACGGGCGGCCGCGCGCGCCTTCGCTCCTAGGCTCGGCCAGGCTCCATGCCCTCGCTGCCTCGCGGCCCTGGGCCCACGGCCGGGAATCGATGGAGGCATGATGCGAGTGCGTGGCTCCAACACGGAGACCCAAGTTGGCCCTTGTTCGGCATGGGTCGATCAGCTAAAACCCAGACTACAGTGAGTAATGCCCAGACCCTTGGATCCACCCTTGGAGGAGCGCACCCTACCTTGCAGGCCTTTGAGTTGGGCTCATTACTGTACGTGTTGGCTGCACAGTCGATGCAGTCGCCTGGGGAAGGAGGGGGTAGAGGGGGGGCGGGCCGCCGGGCCGGACGAGTGGGCGGAGGTGGAGGGTGCAAGGGTGTGTGCATGCGCCAAGATCAACTTCGACGCTTGGGTCCCAACGCCGGCCTGTATGTCAGTCATACCTCCCTCCTCGTTATTGAGTTATATGCGACTCACCCATCGACGCCCTCAGCGCGCGGGCGGGGACGGAGCGAGGGGGCGTCCTGGGGCGTCCGCTCCGCTTCCCCTACCTCCCCTCCGCTTCGCTTCCCTCATTATTATTGTACCCTTGCTAGTCGTCGGACTTCACTCCCTACCCCCGCCCCTCCATTGCTTGCTCATCAGCAGCCACTCACCCACGTACTCCGGGGAGGGGGCGTCCGCCTTGCTCATGGGCACGTAGCGGCCCGGGGGACACGCCGCACACGCGGACGCCCCAAAGGAGGCGAAGAGGCCGTCCGGGCAGGGCTGGCACGTGTTGTTGACGGCGCCGGGCGTGGGGTTGAAGGTGTTGGGACCGCAGGGCTTGCAGGTACCCGTGTTGTCGATGGTATAGCCGGCGGGGCACTCGGTGCAGGCCGAGGCGGCCGCAGGGGATGTGGAGCCGGTGGCGCAGGGCAGGCATGCCGACTGCGGGTCTAGCCACCAGCGGTACGTATTCTTGGCGCATGGTGCGCAGCCTGTTGCTGAGGTTGCATAGAAGCCGGGAGGGCAGGTGACTGCAGCGGCTGCGCTCCTACTGATGGCCGCGAGAGTGCAAATTTGCACCACAGCCATGCAGTCGCCTGGGGGTTACAAGAAAGGTAGACGTACGTGGGTATGCCGGGCTTGCACTGAAGCGGGAAAGGGTTTGTGCATGTGCCAAGATACAGTCTTGATTCGTTCAGGGTCCCAACGCGCGTCGGTCTGCACTCCTTCATTCGTCCGTCCGCCCTCCCCTTCCCCTCCCTCCCCTCCGCTCCCTCCCTCCGCTCCCTCCCTCCGCTCCCTCCCTCCGCTCCCTCCCCTCTCCTCCCTCCGCTCCCTCCCCTCTCCTCCCTCCGCTCCCCTCCTCCCTCCCCTCCGCTTCGCTTCTATCATTATTATTGTACCGTTGCCAGTCGGACTTCACTCCCTACCCCCGCCCCTCCATCCACCGCTCTCCCACTCACCCACGTACTCCGGGGAGGGGGCGTCCGCCTTGCTCATGGGCACGTAGCATCCCGGGGGACACGCCGCACACACGGACGCCCCAAAGGAGGCGAAGAGGCCGTCCGGGCAGGGCTGGCACGTGTTGTTGACGGCGCCGGGCGTGGGGTTGAAGGTGTTGGGACCGCAGGGCTTGCAGGTACCCGTGTTGTCGATGGTATAGCCAGCGGGGCACTCGGTGCAGGCCGAGGCTGCCACGGGGGATGTGGAGCCGGTGGCGCAGGGCAGGCATGCCGACTGCGGGTCTAGGCCGGAGCGGTACGTGTTCTTGGCGCATGGTGCGCATCTTGTTGCTGACGTTGCATAGGTGCCGGGAGGGCAGGTGACTGCAGCGGCTGCGCTCCCGGTGATGGCCGCGAGAACGCAAGCCTGCACCACAGCAAGAGCAGCGAGACGATCCGCTGTACCACAGCGGGACCTTGCTATTGCCATACTGTATTGTGCGCGCAGGTTGAACGGCGTGCCGCGGAGAGGCGAGAAAGCGAGGCCCACTTGTGCGTACGTGGGTAGTTACTATGTGCGCATCGCGCGTCAAGATGCATGAGCTTCTGCTCGGACAGCTCTACCTTCGCCTAACTTCCGCTTTTACACCGCATGGCTGCACTGCGCAAGCGCTCCGAGAGCAGGGCGGATGTATGGCGGACCTGTGGCTGGCGGACTCAGAACAACCTTACTTCAGCAAACGCCGCCAAAAACGCCTGTCGCCCTTCGCGCCCTTCTATCAGGCTGTTCATGGCGCCTCACGGCACGCGCCCTGGCATGTCTCGTAAGTGGAACTCGTGCTGTGAACACATGTCGGGCCGGCGGGTCGGGTCGAGTTCGCCGATCAGCGTTTACTCACAGTCAGCTCACGCACAGGTATTGGTGATTCCGAGCCCGCTGAGCACCATGCATTAATATGCTTTATTTGCGTAAATCCGCATGAAGCCGCCGAGACGTATTTCGCAGCATACCTGCGCCAGTTCGTTTGCTCTCGGCGCACGCGGTTCGTTTAGTTCGTTGCGCCATGCGGTGTACAAGCGGAAGCTAGCAGAAGGAAGCGGAATCTAGAAGCGTCCTCGTAAAGCCAATCTTGACGCGCACAGTGTGTGCGACGAAACCAAACATACATACACAACTGCCAGCCGCACGCACGATAGATTGGACCTCCATCCCTCGCCTCTCAGCGGCACGCCGTTTAACCTGCGCGCACTATACATTATGGCGATAGCGAGGTCTCGCTGTGGTGCAGCGGGTCTGGCGATGCATGCTTGCGTTCTCGCGGCTATCACCGCGAGCGCAGCAGCCGCGGCTGCAGTCGCGTGCCCTCCAGGCTTCTATGCAACCCCAGCAACAAGCTGCACACCGTGCGCCAAGAACACGTACCGCTCCGGCCTAGACCCGCAGTCGGCATGCCTGCCCTGCGCCACCGGCTCCACATCCCCCGAGGCCGCCTCGGCCTGCACTCAGTGCCCCGCCGGCTACACGATCGACAACACGGGTACCTGCAAGCCCTGCAGTCCCAACACCTTCAACCCCACGCCCGGCGCCGCCGTGAACACCACGTGCCAGCCCTGCCCGGACGGCCTCTTCGCCCTCTTCGGAGCGTCCGCGTGTGCGGCGTGTCCCCCGGGCCGCTACGTGCCCATGAGCAAGGCGGACGCCCCCTCCCCGGAGTACGTGGGTGAGTGGCTGCTGATGAGCAAGCAATGGAGGGGCGGGGGTAGGGAGTGAAGTCCGACTAGCAGCGGTACATTATTAATGAGGGAAGCGAAGCGGAGGGGACGGGAAGCGGATGGAGCGGACGCCTCAGGACGCCCCCTCGCTCGGTCCCCGCCCGCCGAGCGAGGGCGTGGATGGGTGAGTCGCATATAACTCACTAACGAGGAGGGAGGTATGACTGACATACAGACCGGCGTTGGGACCCAAACGTAGAAGATGTATGATCTTGGCGCATGCACACACCCTTGCACCCTCCACCCCCGCCCACCCGTCCGGCCCGGCGGCCCGCCCCCCCTCTTCCCCCTTCTTCCCCAGGCGACTGCATCGACTGTGCAGCCAACACATACAGCGACGAGCCTGACTCGAGGACCTGCATGGTGGGGTGCGCTCCGCTAAGCAAGGGTGCATCGAAGGGTCTGGGCATTACTCACTGTAGTCTGGGTTTTAGCTGATCGACCCATGCCGGACAAGGGCCCACTCTGATCTCCGTTTTGGACCCACGCACTCTCGTTCTACTCAGTTCGCCATCCCTTGCCGAGCGAGGGCCCAGGCCTACACCGGGGGCGTGGAGGCATGCATGACAGACGGTCCATATTCGCTCTAAGGCTTGCTAAACCGTCTACGCCCGTCTAGCCGCCCGGCCCCCTTGGAGGTCCATTTTGTCCATTGATCGTGTCCCCGTGTTGCTTCGTCCCACGCACGCGCTATCCTCATCCCCCGCAGGAAGGCCGTGAGGGCGGGGAACCTGGCAGAGCTTAGGACGGCCGGACCGCTTCTAACGCTTGCCAACCTACCCCGCCCTTCCCCCACGCCTGCCCCCTACTCCCCGTTGGAGGTCTCACACATGCACTCACTGTCCCCACCCTTCCCCCGCCCAGGTCTCCCCAGCTGTTGTTGTTCCGAATCTCCCTAACCTACCTGCATCAGCTTTACAACCCTCCCATTGCGAACCCCTCATCAATTCAACCCTCAGGCCTGCCCCGCCGGCACCACATCCAAGCCCGGATCCAAGGCGTGCGACCCCTGCCCCGCCGGATCCTACCTCATGCAAGAGGACAGCTGGGACCCAGTCACGTGCGAGCCATGCCCCGCGGGTACGCAGGGCTATGGGGAAGAGCGAGGGCGGAGCACTCATCACGATTGACTCATGCGCCCTCTGTAGCCGCCCCTGCTGGGACCTACCTGAGCTAGGGACGGATAGGACGTGCACACTGCTTGGCGGTGGTACTGGGGTTTGCTCTACTCGCTTCTGACACTGGCTGGGTTAGCACAAGTGCTGATCCAAGTCTACACTGCTGCTTGAGCGACGCACTGCCCGGTGGGGGGCGCACGCGCGCTTTGACCGCGATACGTACACCGCGTGGAGAGACTCGCTCCTCGGAGACGGCTAGTTAGCTAGCCTGCCGCCTCACGTGGCCACAACAAGCATCCCGCGGCACCCTAACTTGACGGTTGCATGCTGAATTGTGCCGTACGTGCTTGTGTGCCGTACTGCACGCAGGGTCGTACAGCATGCAGCCAATGTCTCAGACCTGCAGGCGCTGCCCCTTCGGCAGCACCAGCGCGAAGGGCAGCACCAGCTGCGAGCTGTGCCCGGCGGTGAGCTGTCGTCAACGTGCGGCGGTAGCGGCGGGGGAATGTTTGGCTGGGAGACGGGGCTAACGGGGCAAGCTTGCTGAAGCGGGCAGGGTAGGTTACGGGCGGGGAACGGGGCTGAAGCGGTCAGGGTAGGCCTCAGGCCTAGGGGGCTGCTTGGGCGCTGGCACCAAGTAGGGAAGGGCCGAACCACCTGCTGTGGGCTGGGCCTGCTGCCGGTACTGCCGGTGGGTGGCACGTGGCTGGGAAGGAGCAAGTAAGGGCTGGGTAGGCGGGGCTAACACAGGTCTGATCGGGGGACAGGGCGAAGAGGGCCATGTTTGCGCGTGGTTGGTCCAACCGCCGGCGGTTGGTGTGGTGGTTCGCCCATGCTTACTTACAAGGGTCCCCTTCGAGTTCCTTTCCTGCTCTCTCGTTCCCAAACTGCCGTACTGGTACTGCCGCCGTACCCACAGGGATCGTTTGTGGACAGCTCGCATGACTCGTACTCGTACGGCAACTGCACGGTGTGCCCACGCAACACGTACAACGACAAGCCGGGCTACTCGGGCGCAGGCTGCAAGCTCTGCCCCGCAGGTGCGTCCACACGCGCCTTGATTGCTCGTTAGCTGTAGCCGTCAATGGCTATCTGGCCCGCTGCTGTTTATCCGTTGCTTGGGGGCTAGCTGTGTCCTGCCCTACTTGCTTGCTTGACCGCTAGGACCGTCCTAGCGACGTCCCCGCCATGCAAGAGCCAAGTCATCAAATAGCCTAGCCCAACCTATCTATCCCGAAAACCCGAACTCCGCAAGCCCTTGCGCAACCCGGTGCGCCCACTCCTCCCCCGCCTTGGCGATCCGACCCTGAGACATTTCGTGTGATGATCTTAAGGTCCCTGGCCCCGCACGCCCGGACAGAATGATCCCAAACAATGCACCCTCCCCTGCCTCCCCACCCCTGCTGGCGCCTCTTGGCTCATTGCAGGCTTCACGGCAGAAGAGGAGGGGGCGACGGAGTGCGAGCTGTGCCCCGCCGGGAGCTACGTCGACGTCGTGCCGATCACAGCCGATGATGTCGCTCACTGCTACCAGTGAGCGAGCGGGGTTCTGTGTGAAGGGCTGGGGTTCTGTGTGTGTTGGCCGTGCTGTGCTGCGTCCTATCTATGCCGTACTGTGCTGTACTGCTCGCTGCCTCCACGCCCTTTCGTCATCATCACACACACCTCCGTCCTCACCTCTCCTGCCCCGCCCCATGCATCCGTGCGTGCTTTCCGCAGGTGCCCGCCCAACACCTTCTCCACGCAGCCCGGCACGGTCGGCGGCTGCTCGCCCTGCCCCAACGGCACGTGGTCGCTTGAGGGATCCACCGAGTGCACCCGGTGCCCCCCTGGGACCTACGGCTCTGGGTCCTGTACGAAGGTGAACGCGCGCTTGTGCTGTGCGCCGTACGCCGTACGCGTGTGTCATAGGACTGCACACGCCCGGATCGATCCGCACCCGGTTCCCCGCCTCACTAGCCTCACCTCCCTTGGCCCCCTCCCAATACCTTCCGCCTCCCCCCCAGTGCCCCCCCGCCACGTACCAAGATGAGGCGGGTGCCAAGGTGGGTGCGGGGTTGCTTGTCCATGAGCGGGTCTGAATGAACTGGAGACGGATCTAGTTCAAATACTGGGTAGATAGGGTGCTGGGTGCAATTATACCAGGTCAAAGGAGGTTGGATGGGATGCGGTGCGTGGGGACCAGCACTGCAAGGCGCTTGCTTTGTTGTTTGGGTTCCCATGTAGAGGTCAGGGTCAGGTCGCTCCCTACCTGCGCCTGAACTCTTTGCCACGCCCGCCCGCGCTTCACCTCCAGGAGTGCAAGCCCTGCCCCCCGGGGTTCACGACTTTGCCCGGCGCCAAGAACCTCACCCAATGCAAGGTGAGTGGCAAGGAGTGTGAGAAGGAGGTGGCCCCAACCGGTCTAAGTTCATATATAGCGGACTCAATGGCTCTGGAACCCCGAGTAGTGCGAAATAAAGGAGCAGGTGTCAACTTCACCTGGAATTCGTATTCTAGGCGAGTGCCGTACTCTTGGATCTCAGATCCTGGGCGGGTCCTTGGGAACACCTGCCCCCCTTGCCTTCAGATCTGCCCCACTGGCTCATACGTCAAGGAGGAGTCCGGGGAGTGCGTGCCATGCCCCAAGGACACATACAGGTCCGTGTGCTCTTTTGGCTCCATCCCCGCTTACAAGCAAGCTGCCGCATATTGTCTTCGCTCAGCAACATGCATCCCGTAGCGTCCAATAATGTTCCGTCCGCATACACCTCATTGCACAGACCCTGTTAGTTTCTATTGTTCGTTCGGTCCCCTGCCCTGCCACTCACCCAACCTACTGTTTGCGCCTATCATTCAAATCCATCCCCCCGAGCAGCGACACGCTTGGCACGGTCGGAAGCTGCAAGGCCTGCCCTCCCCGCACCGGCGCGCCAGAGGGGAGCGGGGCCCTGCGCCAATGCCGACTCTGCTTCGGGGGCCGATACTTTGTTGCGGGTCACGACGGCGAGCCCACCGGCCAGTGCATGCCCTGCCCTGCCAACACCTTCTCCAGCGCTGAGGGGCAGGACATGGTAAGCGCGCGTTGGCCATGAGAGCGTTCAGGCGCAGCGTAAACAATCTAAACCGAGTGATGCAGCAGCGTTTTTTAATTGAAGGATGGGGGGACGGGGCCCTGCTCGCTGCTGCCAAGCTTATCTCGCTCCCCCTCGCCTTTCGTTTGCCCCCGCCCACCGTCGCTTGGACAGTGCGAGCCCTGCCCCGTCGGCACCACCTCTGAGGAGGGAGCCTCCAAGTGCACCCCCTGCCCTGCCGGCAGCTATGTGCGGGAGGGTGTCGTGTTGGGGGGCGATCCGTACAAATTTTACGAAGCTCGTTGCATCGCCTGTCCCGTGGGGTTTTACTCCGCCGACCCCAAATCCCTCGAGTGCACGCCCTGCCCCCTGGGATCCACAACCGATGGTTCCGGGGCCACCGCCTGTACCCCCTGCTCTGATGACACGAGCGGGTCTGAGATCCTGGGAGTTCACACGTGCGAGCTGTGCGATCCCCTCTCAGCTGCCGGGGCCTACACGTGCCCGGCTGGATCTGGTCGTCGTACAGGCTGTACGGTAGCGGACGAGTGCGAGGCTTGCCCCGCCGGTACCGTCGGAGCCCCGAGCCGCGACTTTCGCCGTGACGCGTGTGTGCCCTGCGCCATTGGCTCCATCGCTGCCGCCCCGGGGCTGACGGCCTGCGCTCCCTGCGCCGCCGGGAGCTCCACGGACCGCATCGGAGGCTCGGAGTGGTGAGGCACAGAGGGGAGAGGCGGGATGGAGTGAGCTGGCGATCTTTGGGAGGGTGCCCGAGGCCTGCTGGGAGGGCCGCTGACTGTGTTTCCTCTTCACCCTCCCGCCACAGCACCGCCTGCAAGCCCGGTTACTTCGCCGCCCAAGCCGGCGATCCCTGCAAGGCCTGCCCCCCCGGCACCTTCGCCTCTGCAAACGGCTCCACCTCGTGCACCCCCTGCGCCCCCGGAACCACGCACTTCGGCAGAGCACGCACCTCCCAGAATGAGTGTACGGTAGCGCACGTGGCCGGTACGACCATAACCGCAACCGAGACCTTCGTTGACCGTTACGGTAGTTACGGTGCCTACCGGTACGACGGGCTACCATCGATAACGTCCAAGACCCTCGTCAGCACCGCGCCCGTACGCACCATAACGCTGGTGACGGGCGGCGATCCCGTGGCGGCGCCGCCGGGTTATACCGAGTGCGTCACGTTCTTTGCGAACGGCCTTGTCAACACCTCAGCCCCCGAGACAAGCAAGTACGACCCGCCACACCCTACATTTGCGGTTCGCTACTCTGTGTTCGAATGGACGAAGGGGAACGTTGTCGGGGGCCCGGGCACGGATGACTTCGCGCTTGTGGTTGAGTACTCGGACGGTGGGTTCCAGATATGCGGCGCGAGCAGGGGTGCGGACGGCACACTCAAGTTGAGCTGCGAGTACGACATCAAGGCGGGTGAGAGCCTCAACATTAAATTTCGGCAGGCGGAGACCCTCACTCTTACTAGCGTGGCGGGCGCGTGAGTTCCTGATGAAGACGGTTTGTGGACGATTGTAGGGCTCTTGACTGGGATTCCTGGATCATATGCATGACTAGCATGCCGTCGGGAGCGTGCAGCAGCCGTATGTATGTACATGATGATTAGGGTTGGGAATTACGGTTACGCGTTTCGTTACGTCACGTATTACGTTACGTAATTACAGGGGCCCCCTCAGAAAGGACCCGAATCTTACAGATTTCCCCCTTACGTATTACGTAACACTTTTGGGGCCCGGGAACCCGCAAGGGAAGCAGGGGTGGGTGGGTGGGAGGGGGGTCCCGAACTTTTGTCCAGCTTCCGTCCAAACTTTTGTCACAGCGGTCTGACGCAGCCCCACGGCACATTCCTTGCGTAAACGTGTGGTATCAAGGAGAGGCTGAACCTGGGTGTGCCTGAGCAGCACAGACCATAGGGATGGTGGTCGAAGGGTGGCTGCGGGTGCCACATGTCGGCATGTCCGCGCGTGGGACACGTCACGACCGGCACTGCCACCGCTGCTAGACGTCCGGGTGTACTACTATGACCGTAGCTCATCATATAGGAGGCCTAGGGCATGAATAGTCCTCGGTGTTTACAATGAAGGACCCCCCTGGGGTCACAGCGCTGAACGCTGGGGCCAAGCGACCCACCTCACGGGCTTGCCCCCTGCAAGCCAGAACGCAAGTCCCTGTCATAACTTGCACTGACCACACTCAGGTCCCACCTTAGTCCTTGGCACGCAATGACCATGCTCAGCGTGTATCGATGGCCCCTCCTCGGCCGCGCCTCCTACCAGTAACCAGTAATGAATAGCGCGGATGCAAGGTACCGGAGAATGGTCCATGGACGCGGGGATGGTCAATGGACAGGAGTCAAGCCCCGCCGACGCTTCCGGTTCACGCGCAAGGCAGTAGCGCACACGAAGCGCAGTCGATTGGCACAAAGGCGGAGGAAAACGATCGAAAAGGACCCCGAAATGAGGCTGTACGGCAGTTCGCCGTACACGTGTAATTACACACTCGCTGGGCCCCCGCTCCAAGCCGGTAATTACACAGAATTACGTATTTACAGTTACGCGTTACGTATTACACGTCCCCCAAACCCCGTTTACGGTAACATTCCCAACCCTAATGATGATGCATCTTTCCCAAATCAATATCTTGCAATGGCTTGATTGAGGTTGATTTGCGTGGGTTCTCGCAAGTTTGAATGAAATTATGAGGGGGCGGCTGTGTTTTGGATAATAATATGATAATATAATGGCTACCATAGCCGGGCGTAGGTAGGGAGTCTGACCAGACATTGGTAGCCCTGTAAACGCCGGGTGTCAACCCACCGCATGCACCGGTCGAGCTCTCACCTTCAGGCTGGGCTGGGGTTAAGCACGGTCATCTTCTACTGGGTTACTTGGGGTCAAGTGCTCGCTCGTGCCCCGAGCAGTGCGTCCCCAACGATCAGGCGTCCTTGAGCGTGAGGGGGGCAGGGGTGCTGAGACCAGAGCGCACAGCGGGAGGGCTCGGGTTGAAGTCAAGGAGCGCATGGGGCACACACGAACACCCTCCGGGGTTCGGTCACGCGTCAGGTCCGTGCGGTTACCTTGTGGTTGCCTGGTGCACGAGGGCACGCTCGGCTCCAGGCGCTCAGCAGGGGAGCAGGGAGAAATGAGCCAAGAGCGCACGGGCAGCCCCTTCCCCATCCCAGATTTGTCGTCGGACTTCTTTTATATGATGATGCCCTCCGGCTGCTCTTTTTGACCTGAGCGCAGCTGACGCCCAGCAGCAGCAGCAGGAAAATTGTGGTGGTGCAGGTGGTGGTGGGTTATTACCAGGGATGGCGTGTGGCTAAGACCCTCGCTGATGAGTACCCAGGAGTATTCCCCAGACCCCCGCCCCCCCCCCTGCCCCGCAGTCTTCCACCGAACAGGTAGACCCGCTGGTCCATCAAGCCCGCTGCTCCATCCATCCTTCGCGTGGTACAGTAGGTCGGGTGAAGGTATCGGGGTATGGGCTGCCGGAAGGCTATGGAGTGGGGTGGAGCGGTGAGGTACGCAGGGGACACCCCCCACACACACCCAGCTGCCGTGCCGCGTCTTTATAATTACGATAATCACGAACGTGGTGCACGCACTGCTCGGCCCAGAAACGGGCGGGTGCTGGGGGTCAGGTCCCAGGCCTTAGGCCGTGGGGACGGACTCCATCCGTCCCAAGACGACACCTTGGGAGGTGGTTCGAGACAGGCCCAGCACCGCGGTTCGTCGGGCTCACGTCACTGAGCTGGCAGCCCGGGTTGAGGGAGGCAGCCGCGGGAGCACGGCATGGGAGTGGGCGGGCATGTGGACCCCCCAGGAGCCGTGCAATGCCGTTCCTTATGGGGCCTGCACGAGCGAGCGCGCTTGGGACCGAAGGCAGTGGTTGCTTGCAGGTCCGGGGAGGGGCCTTGGCCGGGGGCTGCATGCTGGCTCAGCACCGCAGGCGATGGCATTCAGTGTGGGGTGAAGGAGGAGCAAGCGAGGCGATGCCCATCGCTAGCCCCTGAAGGGCTAGGTAGGGGTGGGTGCATGCATCAGCCCACGCAGCCTTCAGCTGTGCCGTTGCCCTGCGCCGGCGGGAATGAAGATCCAAGGTGGTGGGCCCCGCCGTAAATCCGGGCGGGACACGGGTTCTGTGCAGCAGGGAATTTAAGAAAGGCCTCAGCTGCAAGCGAGGGGTGCTCCCAGCTGTGCGTGGCGGTGGCTCGCTCTGTCTGCTGGCGGCGGAGGCGCGTGCGTGCCCGCATGTAACACGGGGGTAATGGATGAGAGAGTGGCACAGCCTACGCAGCCCAGAAGTGGAATGGTGTGTGTCGTGGTAGTCGGGCTGGATGGGTGGGCGGGGGGGTAGTCGGGCGCGGCGCAGGAGGCTGGGTCTTGGCGTGGGGCTCGGGCGGCTCGACACACGGGCAGGCAGGAGGTTGGATAGATGGGGATGGGGGCGGGGATGGGCGGGAACCGAGGGCGGGGCGGCAGAGTGGATACAGTCAGTGCGGAGAGGGCGTGCCGGCGGGGTGCGTGGTGGGGTGGCGGGGTGGCGGGGTGTGCTGAGGTCAGGTCTATCTGCACAGGCGGGGAAGCCCCGAGCAGCCGCATACCAAGGATGACAGCTTAGACAGCTGCAGCGGTCCCTCCCGATGGCGCTTGCGGGGCCGCCGCATATGGCAAGCTTGGTAGGTGCAGCCGAGGTCTCGCTCGTTCTATGCTTGCTTGGGCCTGCCATAAAAGTGCACCAGGCACGATGGGCGTGCCTATTTGCGCATGGGAAGAGTGCCATACACAGCGCCTCCCCCAGCTCCTTCTCCGCCCACTCAGCCGTCTCAGCCCTCATAATCAGCACTCCGCCATCCCTTGAAGCCGCTCTCCTTCCATCGCCCCCACCCCTCCCTCGCCTGGCCCTCATCTCCCAGCACTACACCCTCTCCTCGCTCCCCCCTCTTCCCCACTTGGTCCCGTCCTCCACCGCCTGCTCATCCTCCCCGTCCCCTTCCTTCTGTTCCGGCCTTAACCGCCCAGCCAGGCCCAACCGCCCAACCCTCCGCCGCCCCCTCCTACTCGCCCTGATCACTCGCCCTTCGTTCTCCCAGCGAGGGCTGCCAGTGGGCTGGGCAGGCGCTTCATCCGAGTATGGCAGACTGACGGTTTACCGTCGCTGATCATGATCTGGTTACTTACGGCTAGACCGTCAGAGCAACGTGATCTGGGGCAGCTAGCGTATCTCGCCGCGCTTTCGCGGCTGTAACATCCCTATGGCATGCTGATAACAATGCCTGGACCCCGGACCGCGTACGGCACCGTACGGCGACGCCCATGGCCGCGATCGTCCGCAGGCGGCCACGGCCAGCACAGCGCAAGGTGATCTGTGCCCCGCGACCACGCCCCTCACGCCCAGACTGCATCCCCTAAGCCTTCGACATGCCTTGAGGTAAGCCGCACCAGCGGCGACCGGGCGGCGCTCGTGGGCGACATGATTCCGAGCCCCAGACTCCACTCCCCTTGGCCAGATCACGCACGGTGCCCACGGTACCATGATCTGGCCTGGGCAAGTCCGCCGAAGCGCACCTCGCCCGACCCAACCGCCCCAATCCCTTCCCCTGACATAGGCGCACCTCTTGCCACCCACTGCCGTACAGGTGCATGCCGTACAGCACTGCAGGCGGTGCACACGCCCTCCACCTCCACGCTTCCACAGCTCCCGCCGCACGCCGCTTGCCAGGAAACAGGTGGGACCTGGCCAGGCGGCCTCAGGGGGACTTGGGGGAAGGTTGGGGACTGAGCACAGCCGAGCAAGCTGTGGGCGGCGGGAGCTGTGGGAGCGTGGAGGTGGAGGGCGTGTGCACCGCCTGCGGTGCTGTACGGCATGCACCTGTACGGCAGTGGGGTGGTGAGGGGTGCGCCTATGTCAGGGGAAGGGATTGGGGCGGTTGGGTCGGGCGAGGTGCGCTTCGGCGGACTTGCCCAGGCCAGATCATGGTACCGTGGGCACCGTGCGTGATCTGGCCAAGGGGAGTGGATTCTAGGGCTCGGAATCATGTCGCCCACGAGCGCCGCCCGGTCGCCGCCGGCTGTGCTCAGTCCCCAACCTTCCCCCAAGTCCCCCTGAGGCCGCCTGGCCAGGTCCCACCTGCTTCCTGGCAAGCAAGCGGCGTGCGGCGGGAGCTGTGGGAGCGTGGAGGTGGAGGGCGTGTGCACCGCCTGCGGTGCTGTACGGCATGCACCTGTACGGCAGTGGGGTGGTGGGGGGTGCGCCCATGTCAGGGGAAGGGATTGGGGCGGTCGGGTTGGGTGGGGAGCGCTTCGGCGGACTTGCCCAGGCCAGATCATGGTACCGTGGTCACCGTGCGTGATCTGGCCAAGGGGAGTGGATTCTAGGGCTCGGAATCATGTCGCCCACGAGCGCCGCCCAGTCGCCGCCGGCTGTGCTCAGTCCCCAACCTTCCCCCAAGTCCCCCTGAGGCCGCCTGGCCAGGTCCCACCTGCTTCCTGGCAAGCGGCGTGCGGCGGGAGCTGTGGGAGCGTGGAGGTGGAGGGCGTGTGCACCGCCTGCGGTGCTGTACGGCATGTACCTGTACGGCAGTGGGGTGGTGGGGGGTGCGCCCATGTCAGGGGAAGGGATTGGGGCGGTTGGGTCGGGCGAGGTGCGCTTCGGCGGACTTGCCCAGGCCAGATCATGGTACCGTGGTCACCGTGCGTGATCTGGCCAAGGGGAGTGGATTCTAGGGCTCGGAATCATGTCGCCCACGAGCGCCGCCCGGTCGCCGCCGGCTGTGCTCAGTCCCCAACCTTCCCCCAAGTCCCCCTGAGGCCGCCTGGCCAGGTCCCACCTGCTTCCTGGCAAGCGGCGTGCGGCGGGAGCTGTGGGAGCGTGGAGGTGGAGGGCGTGTGCACCGCCTGCGGTGCTGTACGGCATGCACCTGTACGGCAGTGGGGTAGTGGGGGGTGCGCCCATGTCAGGGGAAGGGATTGGGGCGGTTGGGTCGGGCGAGGTGCGCTTCGGCGGACTTGCCCAGGCCAGATCATGGTACCGTGGGCACCGTGCGTGATCTGGCCAAGGGGAGTGGAGTCTGGGGCTCGGAATCATGTCGCCCACGAGCGCCGCCCGGTCGCCGCTGGTGCGGCTTACCTCAAGGCATGTCGAAGGCTTAGGGGATGCAGTCTGGGCGTGAGGGGCGTGGTCGGGGCACAGATCACCTTGCGCTGTGCTGGCCGTGGCCGCCTGCGGACGGTCGCGGCCATAGGCGTCGCCGTACGGTGCCGTAGGCGGTCCGGGGTCCAGGCACTGTTATCAGCATGCCATAGGGATGTTACAGCCGCGAAAGCGCGGCGAGATACGCTAGCTGCCCCAGATCATGTTGCTCTGACGGTCTAGCCGTAAGTAACCAGATCATGATCAGCGACGGTAAACCGTCAGTACAAATACCTCCTTCATCCCCATCATTTTGAAGATATTTTCGGGATGTGATTTAGGAACTTGGAACCTCACCCGCATGTCAGTCACCGATACGACACCCGCAACAGCGCGTTGAGGGCTGTTGCTGTCGGCGTGTGTGGGAGGGGGGGCGGCTGCGAGGGCCGGGCTGGCCGCTGACAGCGTGTCATGGAGCGACACACGAACTTGCGTATGACGTCGATCACGCGATGCCACAAGCTTTACTTTCCTTATCCCCATCGTGTGTTATTAAGAGCCGGGAAACTCATCGACCCGGCGCGAACTCAACGAACACTTATGGCCCAATGAACAACTCGGGCAATCGTTTCGATAGGTGACTAACATTGTGAAGCTAAGAGCGAGGTGGTTCCGACAAGTTTGCGCGCGGCGTTTGCGTGCGAGGAGGCTTCGGTGCCGCCGACTTCGGTCAAACTTCGCCGACCAAGCCCGGACCGAGCGCGATGTTGCTATCTAACCTTGAGCGACTCAAATCCGCCAAAGAGCAAGTACGGGCAACACTTTGTCGCCGGTCGGCGTGGGATTGTGTTTCGCCCCGCCGCCATCCTCGGCCCCCTGTCCCCCCGCCCGAAGCTTCGCGCGGAGCACGCCACACGGCCCCGCGCTGTGTACCATGCCTGCATGCATATATCGCTGCCCAGCCATTTTAGGGCTCAGCCCTTTTTCCGGCCAAGGGGTTCCAATTCCCCTACAAAGCTGTTTGAGTGAGTGAGTGAGTGAGTTACACCAGTGCCCAAACGTGCCTGTCGGCATCCTCGGCACAGCCCGCACCTCGCACACCTCAGAAGCCGAAAGGCATCCACCCCCCTTGCTCCAAGTACTCAATCTCTGCACCCCTGCGCCACCTGGGCGAAAGGCCCTTGGCATGCAGCTCGTTGAATACGCTGCACCTCTCGCCCCGCATGGCCCGTCCCAGCTGAGTGAGGTAGGGAGTGACCACCACACCCACAGCCGCCCTCAGCGCCTGAGCGACGCACCGGAAAGCGGCACGCTGGCTAGGTGTCACCCCTACCACAACGTTCCAGCCCCCCGTACCCCTCCAGCAGCGCTGGACCGACCCGCTCAGCTCGCCACCCGCAGCAGAGCTCAGCCCCGACAGGTCCCCGGACCCCAGCTGCCCCATCAGATCGAAAGGAACCTTCTTGAGCAGCAGCCGACCCGAGTCCTCCATCTGAGCCGTCTCCACCACTGTCGCGAGCACCTTCTCCGTCTGCTCGACACGGCTTCGGAGCGTGTTTACGGCTGCTGTGACGCAGTGTGCAGACGTGTCGTAGGGCCAATATGGCCAGCCGCCGTGTCGGCAGGCGGGGAGCGTGCATGATCGAGGCCGAAGCTGGAGCAAGGGCTGAGCCCTAGAATGGCTGGGCAGCGATATATGCGTGCAGGCATGGTGCAAAGCGCAGGGCCGTGTGGCACGCTCCGCGCGCAGATAGCTTCGTGGGGCCAGACAGGCGGGCCGACCGGCTCAAACCCCTGCTGGTCCCCACACGGAAACCCCTCTACTTCGCAGAGATTGAGCTCGCCCATCAGCGCTGCTGCTGCATCCAGGCTCCCATGTTGTGCACGGCAGACGAGTGACGCGACAAGCAAGGCCAGCCGGGCCAGCAAACGCGGCGGGGGGCTAAGAACAGGGGTGCCAGGCAAGCGAGTGCGCAAGGGCACGGCCCGGGGAACCGCCCGCGGCGGGGGGCGTAGGGTCCAGCCGGGGGGCACGTTAGCCGGGCTGATGTCGGGGCAACGGATACGGCGTCCGGATGCTTTCAGCCCTCCTCATGATGTCGGCCGGCATGGCAGGAGTTCGAGCTGCTAGCCGGTGTCCGTCGGCATGTCGGGGCCTTACGCTATGAGCCAGCAAACTAGATAGGGCCCCGAGTTGCCAACCGGCATGTCCGCCAGCATTCTAGGGGCCCGCGCTGCCGACCAGTGCGTCGGTCCGCATGTCCGGGGCTGGCGCTTCCGGCGGAATGTCAGTCGGCATGTCCCCCTGCGAGGTCGGGGCTTGGCGTGTTGGTCAGCATGGTAAGGACCCGTTCTTCCAGCTGGTCTGTCGGCGAAAACTGCTATGACCTGGCAACACACAGCCGTCGCGCGTGGTCGCGTCGCCAAGCGGACGAAGAATGGCCCGTCCTGCCGGGCGGTGCCTGTTGCGGTGTGCGGTGCCCTGTCTACGTATGCCGCGCTGCGTTACTCTCTGTGCTGCGGCTGACGCCCGGCCGCGCGACCAGCGTGCACGTGTGATGGTGCCAGGATGCTCTTGGTGGTGTCCGGAGCCGCGTGCCTGACTGCCCGTAGCCTGGTCTGATATCGCTTCTACTGCGCGAGCACGCCGCCGTCGCGCGAGGTGGCGTCGCTGCCGAGCGTGGGTGCATGGGTGCATCCTGACCTGTGGAGCCCAAGCTGCCATGCAACGCCTTTACCACGTATTGAGTAATGCGTTACTCGGTGTGCTGGGACTGGCGTCAGGTCGCGCGACGTGCCTCCCGTTTCACTCGCGAGCCGCTCGGTGCCCACTCGCAGCGCTGAGTCCCGGCTTGTTCTCCTTGATTTTTGCTACGTGTTACGCTCCTACGGCATCGCTCGGATGGGCTGGCACAGCCCGACCAATGTGTCGCGCGGTCGCTTTTTGGCCTCGGGCGCCTGTCCCAAGGTCTGCGTGGTTGCCGGTGGCGCATTTCGTTGCTGGTGTGCGCGGCTGGGTCGCGAGGGGTCTGCCGACGAGGTCCGGACATCTCTACATGGACGCTCTTCGGCCTCGCGCAATGCGGCTTTGGGTTCTCGCAGCCTTGCGACCGCGGTGCGTGCGCTCGAGTGGTCCCTCGGGTGCGTCTCCGCGAAGTGTGGGGCGAAGAGTGAACTGTTTTTGACTCGTACCAGGGGTGGGTCTTTGGGCCGATCCGTAAGGCTCTGTCCCATCGTGGATGGGCGAGCCAACGTGGATATCACCATTCCCGTCCTTGGGCAGGCGGGTACCACTCGGCCCTTTCCCCTAGGGCCGCCTGAGTCCCCGCCGTAATTGACTTTCATGTGGTCTATGTCTCATATAAGAGTCCCTGTATGGGGCCGGGCCGCACTCTGGTGACCGACGAGCACCAATTGTCGCCAGTCATTGTCGCGAGACATGCCGACCTGCCGACCTCCGCCCCAGGCCCCAAATGACCTCGATGTAGCTGCAATGTCTACTTAGAAGGTGTATGAACGCGGTTGGAGGCTCTAGGTCGACGCAAGGCCCGAGCTCCGAGCGGTCAAGCAACCGATGGTCAACCGTTTGTCGAGCTGCGACCATCTTCCCGCACCAAATTAAGCTCGAACCTCGCATCTTGTGTTCAGTAACCAACCTATGAAAAGGCGAGCATCAGCTCGGCGGTCGGCCCGACCCGACCCATCCGTCGTTGGACCTGCCAAACACATTGGACCTGCCAAACACACCCCTCGCACGGCAGGCGCGGTGCGGCAGCTAGGACGATCTGCGGCAGCTAGGACGATCTATGAGCTACGAGTTCGTCCTAGGGGTGCCCCGGCCTGCTGGAAATGGCCTGTGCGGGGACTCAGCCCAGGCCGGGAGTGGTACCCGGCTGTCCTACCTTGATCAACACAACACAACACAATACAACACTGCGTGCCCTGCCTGCCCGCAGCTCACCTCAACCCTCTGCCGATTGCCCATGCAAGCCGCAACTTTTACCCCAGCCCATTACCGCACTCGCCAAGAGGCTAGGAGAGAGGATGAGTTTCGGGCAGAGCAGGCGCGCGCGGAGTGCCTGGAGGTAGCTCGCATCCGGGAGGCCATGTCCTCGGCCCTTGCAGTGCTTATCGACAGGCTCATCGGACTCAAGCCTGGAGCTTTCAAGGACTCGCTCCTTTGCGTCATCAACGGGCTGGGCGCCCTGGCCACTTCAGAGCTGGAGCAGGCGGCTCGGCGGGATGTGGCTATTTGGAGCGACGTCTTCAGCATCACCCGGGGGCTCTCTGACCTGGGCAATCGCGTCGACGGATTCATTGCGGAGCTCGCTGTCCTGGAGGACCGCGCAGTTCAGCGGAGCGCGGCGCTCTCGGACACCATCAACACCAACACAACCGAACAGTCACACCAAATCGCCGCTGTCAACATTAAGACCAACACCATTGCCAACAACGTCAAGCGGATGCAGGAGAGCGTGGGCCAGGCGGAGCGGCTTCTCGCGGTGCTCGCGGAGAACACCCCCATGGAGGACCGCGGACGGCTGCTGCTGAGGGCGGTCCCCGACCAGCTAGCCGACCGCCTCCGCTCGGGGGACCTGTCTGGACTAGGGCCTTCGGACGGGGCAGCACTAAGTGCGTCGGTGCAGCGGAGCTGGAAGGGGGAGGGGGGCTGGAATGTCGTGCTGGGGGTGACGCCCCGCCAGCGGGCTTCGGTGCTGAGGGTGGCTAAGGAGGTGCGCGCGGCGACGGGGGTGATAGTCGCGCCCTACCTCACTGCCCTCGGACGGGCAATGCGGAAGGAGCGGCAGGGTATCTTTGATGTCCTGCGTGCCAAGCGGCTGCAGCCCCAGTGGTGCAAGGGGGCGGACATAAGGTTCTTTGAGGGTGAGGGCTGGATGAAGTACGGGTTCTGACGGGGGTGCGGTAGGGTGTCCGTGTAACAGGGCCAACTGCGGTCTATGGCCTTGATAGCCAGGCGGGGACAAGCCCCAGGGTGGCGACCCCCTAGCAGTGGTTCAACGACCTACAGTTGGCTGTTGCTAGGGTGGTGCTGGTATGGGAGGGCCATACCCGGTAGGTGGCGCTACACGCTTAACCTCTCTCAGCCTCGGCTCGGAGCTGGTTCCTATTGTAACATCGCATCCTACCTTGGGGGGTTGGCACGGTTGGACTGAGGTCGGGTAGGTGCTTCCAGCCACCGAATGAGCCCACGCCTCTTCAGAGTTAAGCTTACGGATGCATATGCATGTGTTTGAGAGTGTTCTTGAGCTGTGCACGGCGCGCGATATCCCAGGATGCCCAGAACTGGTCGTTGATTGACGGTCAGCGACCACCAGCGAGCACATCTAGGCGCCGCGCTACTCTCATACGGCTCATAGAAAAGTATAAGGAGAGTTCTGACGACTTCCGCGGAGGTCGCCCGCCCAAGCATGTCGGCCGAAATGCGCTCGCGACCGACCGCTTCCAAGCACTCCAGAGCCTGGGATACGCTCTTAGATTCCCTATAAGGCCATGGGGTCAAATCCTGGTTGGGGACCAGACGGGTGCTAGGGAGACGGGGGGAGTGAAACCCGCCTGGGGACAAAGAGTCGAGAACAGGCAGGTCCCACTCCCCCCGGCTCCCTACCACCCGCCTGGTACCCATCCCAAAATATCCTATGTGCTTGTTATGCATGTCAAGGCCAGTTCTAGGCCCTGGGGGGCTTAGAAGCGGTCGGTCGCGGGCGCATGTCGGCCGACATGCTTGGGCGGGCGACCTCTGCGGAAGTCGCCAGAACTCTCTCGGCTGCTGTCCTTAGTCAATTGAAGCCGTATAAGAGTAGCGTGGCGCTCGTGGGTGGTCGGTGGCCGTCATTCAACGGTTCGTTCTGGGCATCGCGAGCCGTGTTCCACTCAAAATCACTCCCAAACACCTACATACGATTCCTTTAGCTTAAGCTGTGAAGGGCGCGCGGAACATCAGAGGCAGGCCGGGCGCCCCTACCCGACCTCGTAAACGGAAACGGGGATAACAGGTCTAAGGAACACATGGTCAAGGAGGTCGGCTCCTTAGTATGCTTGGGGGGGCACGGGGTGTGGGGACCAGGGTTTGGCCGGCGGAGTAGAACCCGCCTGGCCGAGAATAAGGGACGCGGGCGGGGCGAAGCACGTTCCCACGCCGACCGGCGACAAGGTGTTGCAAGTACTCCCTCATCGGCGGATTAGAGTTGCTCAAGGTTAAATAGCAACATCGCGCCCTGTCTGAGCTTGGTCGGCGAAGTTTGACCGAAGTCGGCGGCACCGAAGCCTCCTCGCAAACGCCGCGCGCAAACTTGTCGGAACCACCTCGGTCGTACCTTCAAAGTGTTAGATAATTATCGAAACGAGTGCCCGCACTGCTCCTCGGGCCATAAGTGCGAGGTGGTGCGCATGCCTTCCCAACGTTGAGTTCGCGCCGGGTGGGTAAGTTTCCCTGCTCTCAATCGCAAGCGATAGGGATAAGGAAACTAAAGCTTGTGGCATCGCGGAATCGACGTCATTCGCAAGTTCGTGCGTCGCTCCATGACAACCTGGCCATGGCCCTCGCAGCCTCACAGCCACAGCCCTCACCGCGCTGTTACGGTGCTGTATTGGAGACTGAAATGCGGGTGAGGTTCCAAGCTACAAGTCACATCCCAAAATGTTGGTTATAGCCAAAATGATGGGGATGAAGCGCCTGCGCCTGCCCAGCCCAGCCCTCGCAGGCACGCAGGGCACGTTCGCCCCCCGCAGAGCCCGACGGCGGGGGCTCAGCCCAACAATCACTGTATGTCCATGCCACCCGTTCCAAACTTGCCAGCTGTGCAGTGGGGGTCCGCCCTCCACCACCCATGCCTCATAGCTAGCGTGCGACCCACGCCCTACGCCGCAACCATGCATGCCCCCATTGCATCCCGCAAGATATAGCAGCCATGCCAGCTCACATCCGGCCACTGCATGCGTAGCAAGCCACGCGCTCCTACACAGCGTTTCAGCGTGCACAACCCACGGCTCATGCCCCCCTTCTCCACACCCATTAGACCTATTATTAGGAAGGCCTTCCTAGGTACCCAACAGGAACATTGGTAAAGCCCAAGCATACGCTACTTCAATCAGCCCCGCCCTAGCCTCAGCAACAGTCCTTGGTGTTTACAATGAAGGACCCCCCTGGGGTCACAGCGCTGAACGCTGGGGCCAAGCGACCCACCTCACGGGCTTGCCCCCTGCAAGCCAGAACGCAAGTTGTTGTGCGCCGACCGTAGAAACGGACGTATTCTGCGAACGTCTACGGTCGTGCGGCCAAGTGCGGCCGAACTCTGGTCTGACCGTTTCTGCGACACCTGTGCGGGGGTCCGCAACCCCTCCGTCGCTCTGCACTGCTTGGGACCTGCCCCGCGGTTAAGCACCTTGCTGTATTGTGCTTACATCACAGCTCTGGCGCTGTGGTGCTGTCTCACCAATTGGTGTCGGAGTCTGACGGCCGTTACCGGCGGCGCTACAGCTGGCACGCGCCAGCTGCGCGCCCATGCGGCCGCTGCGCACTACTTAACACCGGCCTCCGCGCCCAATTGGTATTCATGAATACCGCGCTCATACTTGGACGCGTCTCTCGACTCTCACTTAGCTCTTACTAGCGTTCTAACAGCTCAAGCACTAGGCTTGGTACAACAAGTGGCACGCGGGACCTGCCCTCACGTTCGCCGCTCCAGTAACATGGCCGCTAACAACGAGAAGACCAACTCGATGGAGGGTAGTCAGCAGGGCGACCACGACTACAGTCTTCTGTCCGGCTCCGTCGACATGGACAGCAAGGGTACTCACTGAGCTCGCTCCTGCCTGTGCCGCTTAGCTGCTTAGCTGTTTAGCGTCAGACGCTGCACGTTGCTTGCTCGCTCTCTGCTGCGTTGCTTGCTGCCGCGGCGTCTCGACTTTAGTCGTTCTGCGTCTGGCCAGTTCCGGCGTCTTCGGTTTCGGTCTGACCGGTTTCGCCGTTACTGCCCTTCCTGTAGAGAACCGCGACCCCGAGGGCAAGACCCCGGACGTCGTCGGTAACAATATTGCTGAGACCACTGCCCGGCTCAAGAAGACGGCCGACGACGCGGCTCGCCTGCGCGACCCCGCCGTCATTCGGGCTACCCTGGATACCATTCAGCCCAGACGTCCATCGCGACTCACGGTTGAGCTGGAACAGGATGCCCGTCAGCACAGACTCCACCGCACTGCAGCACTCCGTGCGTCGCCAGTACGGTGACGGCAACGCGACCATTACGGAGTGCTGCAGTGCGGTGGAGTCTGTGCTGACGGGCATCCTGTTCCAGCTCAACCGTGAGTCGCGATGAGTCGCGATGGACGTCTGGGCGATGGACCAGCCGCGTGCGCCTGCTCTGCCTGCTCAGCAGCCCGCACTGCTACCTCAAAATGCGCTTCCGCACCCTGCTGCGCCTCCTGCTATGCCCGGCGCTCTGGTCGCGCCCGGGCCCTGGGCCGGTTTCATGCCACACATGCCCGCTGGGGCTATGGCGCCCGGTTACATGCCTGTGCCGTGGCCCTGGGGCCCTCCGTTCAGCATGCCGTATGGCCAGCCCGCTCCTGCTGCGGTGCCTGCGCCTGCCCAGGCCCCTGTCGCGCCTGCTGCGCCTGCGGCTCCTGCTGCCGCTGCTGTTTCTGCTAATGCTGCCTTCCGTGGCCCAATCCCTGAACGCGCCCCAGAGAACCAGCACGACCCCGAGGGTGGCGCTGCCTCTGGTGCGGCCTGCAAGGTCTCCACGCCGGTGGGTCGGGTCATTCGGGCTTCGCTGCCAGCGCCTGAGCTGGACCTGCACGGCCTGAAGGGGCCCCGTGTCCCCGCCCGCGTGCGTGCCTTTATTAGGGACGTAACTGAATATTTCAGCTGCGTTACCGTGGGGGAAACGGACCCTGGGCGGCGCCTGTTCCTGTCTTCTGCGCTTAAGGGGATCGCCAAGTCCTGGCTTGACGACTGGACCGCAGCCCGTGGCAACGAGTCATATACCTCTGATGATATGCTCGATGCCGTTCGTGCGCGGTTTGCCCCCCAACTGATGACACGGCAAGAAGAGGCCCGCACTGAGCTGGCACGGCAGTCCTATGCCTGGATTGCTAACCGTGACACTGTAGCCGCTTACCAATCCCGGTTCAACGCCCTGTGCACTGCCATTCCCAACATGACCGATGAGGATAAGTGCTTCTGGTTCAAAACCGGCCTCTCTGCTGAAACTGAGCTTGCCGCATCCTGCGCCTCCTCCCGGGAGGGCAACCCGTTCACGTCATATGCCGAGCTCTGCTCTCACGCCCTCTCTGAAGAGCGCAAAATGAAAGCTCGAGCTGACGCAATCCGTGACTCCCGTGCCCGTCTTGCTTCCGTTCGTGCCTGCCGCCCCTCCCGTCCGCAGCTGCCCAAGAAGCCCGACTCCGACGACGGCGACGGCGACGCCCCCTCCAAGAAGGCCCGGGGTGCCGACGGCTCCGCCATCAAGGCCGCTGCGGCGTTCAAGGGCAAGGGCTCGCCGGGCAACAAGGGCAACAAGCACAAGAGCCCCGGCGGCCACAAGTCCCACGGCAACGGCAAGAACGGCAACGGCAAGCCCCAGTCCGGTGGCGACGAGGGCGCTGGTCCCTCGCAGCCCCCGGTGGGCCCCCAGCGCGTGGCCTTCCTGATCCGGAACGCCCGCGCCCGGGGCGAGGACATGGCCGAGCAGATGCGCGCGTTCAACTGCAACCGCCGCACCTACTACGAGCGCAAGGGCTCGGGCCAGTGCCTCAACTGCGGTGCCTCCGACCACCGGGTCGCTGAGTGCCCCAGCAAGCCCGACAACTGAGGGCCTGCCCAGGCGTGTGCTGTAGGGGTTAGCCCACCTGGGTGCAAGGATAGGCCGCCTGTGGCCAAATGCGGTGCCGTTCACCTAGCGCATTCCGCACTGACTTCTGACAATCATGACGCTTCTGACACTAAAGCATCTGGCATGGTGTGGCGTGCGTGTCGTGCGGTGACTGGTTCTGTGCTGAAGGAAGTGGAGCGCAAAATTAAGCGCAAGTTTTCGTATGACTTGTCTGCTATGCGTGCTGGCTTCTCTGCTACGTGTAACGTAGAGTGGCCTCGTTCTGCTTCTTTGGCCTCTGCGCGTCTTGGTGGTCACACCGTCTGGTTTACCCCTATCTCACTTGGTCAGCTGAAGGAGGGTCTCCGTGTCTTCAACTCGTGGCGTGCTGCTCGTCCTTTGACTTGCCTCGCCGTCCTGGTGCCCTCCTACATCGCCGCTCAAGCCAAGTCCGCTTCACTCTTCAACGGTATGGAGCGGGTTATGCGTTTTAAGGCGGGGTCTCAGCTGTTCAATGGGATTACCCTAGAGGGTCGTGTTGCGCGCCTGCCTGCCATCACGTCCTCTGCTGAGGTCTGGTACGCAGCCCCTGCTGATGGTGTTGCTGCGCCCTGTACTGCTAAGCCCCATGTGTCCTGTTTGCGAGCCAATGCCGCTTCCACAGACTCTGGGCTTCCTGTCATCGAGGTCCGTGCTGGCCGTGTGCTGACCACCGCTTTGGTCGACACTGGCGCTAGCCATGACTTCATTTCTTACGCTTTGGCGAAGCGTCTGGGCCTGCACATCGGTCCTTCGTACCAGCAAAAGGTTACGTTGGCTGATGGTGGCACTCAAGCCATCATGGGCCGTGTATCGCTGCGCCTGGCCCTTGGGTCCCTGCACCTAACCGTTCGCCCCTTCGTGCTCTCAGGACTGCTGGACCCTGTCTCCTACGTCCTGGGTGCATCGACCATGCGTTCTCTCTTCGCTGAGGTATGCATGGGGGACGGCTGCTTGCGCCTGCGCAAGGGCACTGCTTGGTGCCGCGTCCCCTTCCTGCCTGACCTCTCTGCCGGGGGGGAGGAAGCCGATGCATCTGAGCCTGATGCTGATGCACCTAGTCTGAACCTAGCCCTGGCTGCTATGCGTGCTGGTGCCGAGCCGCGACGCATAGGCAGAAAGGAGGCTACTAGGGCCATCCGCAAGGGTGCGCATGGCATTCTGTTATGCCCTCGTGTACCTGTTAACGCTGGTGCCTCTGTTGCCTCCTCCCCAGAGCCTGCCGTTCAGGCTGTGCTTGATGAATACCAAGAGGTGTTTGCTGAGATTATTGACACCCCTCCCTGGCGCCCTGTGTCGCATACAATTGAGCTGGAACCTGGTACTCGACCAATTGCCCGCCGTCAATACCGGCTCAGTCCTCTGGAGCAAGAAGAAGTCAAGCGTCAAGTCACCGACCTTCTGGCTAAGGGCATGATTCGTCCGTCGACGTCACCCATCCTCTTTGTTGGCAAGAAGGACGGTGCTCTCAGGTGTGAATGCTCCTTTAGCGGTGCAGCTTGCTACGTGTTGCCCCTGCTAACGGCCTCACGTGCTTCTCTCTTATCCAGAATGTGTATTGACTATCGAGGTGTGCGGTGGGGTTATCTGTTGCCTGCCCGCCTCCTCGTTTGCCCTCTTTTAGTTTACCTCTGTCAGTCAGCGCCCCTCTAGCTCGGCCCGCGTTTAGGTTTAGGTTTAGGTCAAACACATGCGTACTAGCTTAGAGCGCTGACCCCCTTCTCGGTTTCCTCTGACGTATGTAGGCCTCAACGCCAAAACCGTCAAGAACCGGTACCCACTGCCGCGCGTCGATGATCTGCTCGACAAGCTGCGTGGCGCTAAATACTTTAGCTCTCTGGACCTCCAGCAGGTGGGATTTGGGCTGGTTTGCAGCTGTGCACGGCTGGTGCCTGCAACCGGTTCCGTTCCTCCCTGCAGGGGTATAACCAGATCCGGATTCACGCATCCGATATCCCTAAAACAGCTTTCAGCACTCCGTTTGGGCATTTCGAGTATACCGTGCTACCCTTTGGGCTAGTCAACGCCCCTAGCACGTTCCAGTCAGCGCTCGGAGAGATATTTTCTCCCTGCATTTCTGCGGGCTTTATGACCCTCTACCTGGAGTGAGTGCGTGTGTGCTGTAGAACGCAAGCCGGCTTGATCCCCGTCCCTTGCTGCGCCTGATCAGCGCCTCACACACAACGCCCTCCCCTCTTTTAATTTCCCTTCGGCCTCCTGCCCTCAGTGACGGTCTGGTCTACAGCAAGACGCTTGAAGAACACCTGGTTCATTTACGTCAAGTGCTGCAGATCATGCGTGACCAAAAGCTTTACGCGAAAGCGTCAAAGTGTCATTGGGCCGAGCCGCAAGTGGAGTATCTGGGCCACATCGTCTCTGCTGATGGTGTACGTATGGACCCCAAGAAGGTTTCTGCCGTACGTGACTGGCCCACGCCAACCAACCTGCAAGAGCTGCGTTCATTTTTGGGCCTGACCAATTATTTTCACAAATTTGTAGAGCGCTACAGCAACCTGGCTGCACCTCTAACCAACCTCACGCGTGCAGGCGCTTTCACCTCTCCGGCTTCCTGGACCCCTGAGTGTCAAGCCGCCTTTGAGGCTATCAAGCGCGCCATTGCAGAGGATGTGGTGTTGGCGTTTCCAGACCCACAGCTGCCCTACCGCATCGAAATTGTGACGGACGCGTCCAACCACGGTATGGGTGCTGTGATTTTACGAGGTGGGCGTCCGATTGCCTTCACCAGTAAGAAATTCAGCCCCGCCGAACGCAACTACACGACTGGCGAGCAGGAGCTCTTAGCCGTGTTGATTGCGCTCCGCGAGTGGCGCTGTTACGTCGAGGGAGCTGAATTTGTTGTGAAAACTGATCACGCTCCCAACACCTATCTGCAGGGTGTGCCGACCCTCAACCGCCGCCAAGCCCGCTGGATGGAATATTTGGCACGGTTTAACTTCCATTGGGAGTACCTGAAAGGGTCACTCAACGTGGCTGATGCGCTGAGTCGGCACCCGTTGCTTAAGGTAGCCCGGCTGGCTTGCATCACGCTGATGGGTGTGGCCTTTGCTCAGGTGCTAACTCGACGGCAGGCAGCGCGCCGCCCTGGTGGCGTGTCACCACAACAGGTGGGTTCTGCGCCTGCGGGGAGTGCCTCTCCCTCAGCGCAGGACGCTGCTATGCTGCCTGACCCTGCGTCCCCTGTCCCAGACGTTGGCCTGAGTTTGAACCCACGGGCTCCTGGCGACAGCCCTGATGCTGCTACGCCTATGGACCTGGACGGTCTGCCTGAAGCAACACCGGGCATGCCGCCTGAGGCCTCTGCTCCGAGTGATCTGGTTGCTCGCATACGCGAAACCTATGCTTTGGACCCCTGGTTCAAAATCTCTGCCAACACCAGTAAGCTCCAGTCTGCAAACGGCTTATGGTTCACTGCTGACGAACCTGGGCAACGACCCCTGATTGTCGTGCCTGCTTATGCTGAATTACGCCGGCAGATTATCTCTCGTTACCATGCTGGGCCCGTGGGTGGTCACCCTGGTGGCAAACGCACCCTGGCTCTGGTCCGCTCACATTTCTGGTGGAGCTCCATGGCGAGTGATGTTGAGAGCTACGTCGCTTCCTGCGACTCCTGTCAATTCAACAAGTCCCTGTCTGGTAAGGGCCACGGGCTGCTGCAACCCTTGCCCATACCTAGCATGCCTTGGGAGTCCGTTTCCATGGACTTCGTGTGCGCACTGCCCAAGACTGAAAGGGGGTGGGACACGGTACTTGTCTTCGTTGACAGGCTGACTAAAATGGTGCATCTGGCCCCAACCACGTCTAAATGTACAGCACCTGAAGCTGCGCAGTTATTCTGGGACAACGTGGTACGCCTGCACGGTATGCCCGCTAACGTAGTTGGTGACCGTGACTCACTGTGGCGTAGCCATTTCTGGCGAGAGCTCTGTCGCTTGAGTGATCTGCGGGTTCAGCTGTCGACCTCTTATCATCCCCAGTCGGATGGGCAGACTGAGCGCGTAAATCGTGTTCTTGGAGAAACCCTAAGAAACTTCGCCTCCCGTGCGCAGACCTCTTGGGATTCTTTCCTCACCGCTGCAGAGTTCGCCATCAACAACGCTGTTAACCGTTCTACTGGTCGTTCTCCGTTCTACCTCAATTATGGCTTTAATCCTGCGCTACCTGTGTGGCGCGAGATCGAGTCTGTCGTCCCGGCATCTAAACAGTTCATCGCCGACTTTGCTACACGCATTAAGGACGCCAGGACTTGCATCGAGGCTGCTCAACAACGTGCCGCCGCCTACTACAACAAGTCTAAGAGGCCTGTGACCTTTGCGCCTGGGCAAATGGTTTTGCTGAGCACGACTAACCTCCGTTCTTTGGCCACAGGACCGCGCAAACTGTTGCCGCGCTTCATTGGTCCTTTCCGTGTTAAAGAGATGGTGGGTGAAGCTGCTGTGCGGTTGGAGCTGCCTTCCCACATGCGCATTCATCCCACGTTTCACGTCTCCCTGGTTAAGCCCTACCGTGCTGCCCCTGACGTCACTGCTACCGAGCCTGGCCCCATCGCATGGCTTGAAGATGGAGAGCCTATGTTCACTGTGGAACGTATCCTGGACTACCGTGAACGGCTGGTGCATGGTAAAAGTAAACGCAAGCGTACCGTACGTGAGTACCTTGTGCAGTGGGCTGGTTACTCCTCTGAGAACAACACCTGGGAGCCTGCCTCTAACTTTAGCCCGACAGGTTTCCCGTGCTGGTTAACTGCCAGTGAGGCTACGAGGACGCAGCCTCCTAGAGGGGGAACACTTGTTGTGCGCCGACCGTAGAAACGGACGTATTCTGCGAACGTCTACGGTCGTGCGGCCAAGTGCGGCCGAACTCTGGTCTGACCGTTTCTGCGACACCTGTGCGGGGGTCCGCAACCCCTCCGTCGCTCTGCACTGCTTGGGACCTGCCCCGCGGTTAAGCACCTTGCTGTATTGTGCTTACATCACAGCTCTGGCGCTGTGGTGCTGTCTCACCAATTGGTGTCGGAGTCTGACGGCCGTTACCGGCGGCGCTACAGCTGGCACGCGCCAGCTGCGCGCCCATGCGGCCGCTGCGCACTACTTAACACCGGCCTCCGCGCCCAATTGGTATTCATGAATACCGCGCTCATACTTGGATGCGTCTCTCGACTCTCACTTAGCTCTTACTAGCGTTCTAACAGCTCAAGCACTAGGCTTGGTACAACACAAGTCCCTGTCATAACTTGCACTGTACTGACCACACTCAGGTCCCACCAGCAACAGCAGGTGCTCTGCGAAGCACCAAGCCGCCCCACCTTTGTCTCCAGGGCAGGGGTCGTCACATGGAAGGGCAAGAAGAAGAACACACACAGCTAGCTAAGCTAGCAGCCCGCGTCGCATGGTTATGACTGAATACCCCGAGCCCAGAGTCCGTGATCTCATGGGTCACATGTATATATGGATGTAACCTGGTCGCTTGAATCTAATGTGGACCCGAGCTGTATCCAACGTGCGTGCACGCACTGGGCTGGGGTTGCAACCCCGACAGATTCTCACACGCCCGCCATGCTAGTGAGTGTGAGCGTCTCCGTCTGCCGAAAAGATACGCTCGAGCTCCCACCCGACTGAATGAGCCGCTCACAACTCACATTGACCGTGCCGTCCGCACCCCGGCGCGTGCCGCATACCTTAAACCCGCCGTCCGAGTGCTCTAGTAGCAGCACGAAATCATCACTGCCCGTGCCTCCGACAGCGTTCGCAGTTGCCAGCTGGAACAGCGAGTAGCGGAGCGCAAATGTAGGGTGTGGCGGGTCGTACTCGCTCGTCTCGGGGGGTGAGGTATTGATGCCGTCCGAAATGGTCGTGACCAGCTGGGTGTAGCCCGGCGGCGCCGCCACGGGATCGCCGCCCGTCACAAGCGTTACGGTACGTACGGGCGCCGTGCTGACGAGGTACTTGGTCGTGCTCGACCCCCCGTTGGTCTGGGCGGTGAAGTAACGGTCCACGAAGGTCTCGGTTACGGTTATATTCGTACCGGGCACGTGCGCCACGGCGCACTCCTCCTGGGTGGTGCGTGCTTTGAGGAAGTGCGTGGTTCCGGCGGCGCAGGGGGTGCAGGAGGCGGAGCCGTTTGCAGAGGCGAAGGTGCCGGGGGGGCAGGGGCTGCAGGCGTCCCCGGCTTGGGCGGCAAAGTAGCCGGGCTTGCAGGCGGTGCTGCGGGCGAAAGCAAGGGTGGGGAGGAAACACAGTCAGCGGCCTTACTTACCAGCAAGCTTACTTCGGGCACCCTCTCGAAGACCAGCAGCTGAGTCCATCCCGACTCTCCCACTTGCGTCTCACCACCCCGATGCTCCAATGCGGTCCGTGGAGCTCCCGGCGTCGCAGGGGGTACAAGTCGTGAGGTTTGCCATCGCCGCGATGGAGCCGATAGGGCAGGGCACACATGCATCACGGCCGAAATCCGGGCTGGGCCCACCAATGGTGCCGGCGGGGCAGGCCTCGCACTTGTCCGCTGCCGTACAGCCCGTACGGCGACCAGATCCAGCGGGGCACGTAAAGGCCCCGGCAGCTGAGAGGGGATCGCACAGCTCGCACGTGGGTGCGCCCAGAATCTCCGATCCGCTCGTGTCATCAGCGCATGGGATACAGGCTGTGGATCCGGGACCGTCGGTGCTGGATCCCAGGGGGCAGGGGGTGCACTCGAGGGACTCGGGCTCGGTGGAGTAGAACCCCTCGTCACATGCCACGCAACGAGTGCCGTACGAGTTGTACGGGTCGCCGGGCAGTACGACACCCTCCTGTACGTAACTGCCGGCGGGGCAGGGGGTGCACTCGGTGGCTCCCTCGCCAGAGGTGGTGCCGACGGGGCAGGGCTCGCACTGTCCAAGCGGAGGTGGGCAAAGGCAGAGGGCAGGAGGCGGGAGTGAGCGAGGTCACCTTAGCAGCAGAGAGCACAATCCCGCCCGGCCCCGCGCGCCCCAGCCGTCAGTAGTATAGCTTTACCCCTCGGTTATGCACCCCATCCGTTACTAACAAAGCTTTATTTGCCCCCTGGTTAGTTACAGCGTTGTGGTTATAGCTCTTCGCGCGCGTTGCTCCATTGAAAGCTCCCAAGACAAAGCTCACCGTGTCCATGACTGTATTACCTTGCTTGGTTTCAGTTGTCAGACACACCCGCCACTGAACGCCACTGAACCCTCTCATTGCAACCGCTCACCGTGTCCGCCACCAGGCCCTCAGCGCTGGAGAAGTTCGCGGGGCAAGGGATGCACTGGCCCGTGGGCTCGCCATCGGCCCCAGCAATAAAGTACCGGCCGGGGGGGCAGAGCCGGCAGTGGCCCACGCTCCGGCTCCCCTCGGGAGCGGCGGTGCGGGGAGGGCAGGCCTTGCAGCCACCGGCGGTGCCGGGGGTGTCGCTGCTCGGGGGGATGAGTCGATGGACGCACAAGGTCACATGTCAGACTAAGGGAGTTGCATGCCTCGATGCAATGCATGCGATGCGTGCGCGCGGGGCAAGCTCTGGTGAAGCAAGCCCGCCGGTGCTGTATGTTCAACGTATGTACTGGGCAGCATTCTATCCGTCGCTCTGCAAGAAAGTTGCCGGGGTGTATACACGGACCTGTAGGTGTCCTGGGGGCATGGCACGCACTTTCCGGAGTCATCCTCGACGTACGAGCCGGCGGGGCAGATCTGAAGGCAGGCGGGGGGGGGGAACAGGGATTCCGGCCAGACAGGACCCGCTCAGGATCTGGGATCAAGTAGTACGGCACTCGAACAGCATTCGAGATTGAGGCACGCTTGGCATGCACCCACTCCCCACTCGGGCCCCCAAATACAGAATCCAGGACAACTGCGGAGCCCGCAGCGTCCCGCCGATCCAGCTCTGAGATCTAGCCGTAGTTGGGTCCAACTCCTAGCTACACAGGTCAGGGCATGCTAGGGACCGACTCTCTCACACACGGCCAGCCCTATCCGGCTTTGGGTTCGCTTTGCTCGTCCACGATTCTTAGGCTTGGCACACAGCTTGCCCACCTTGCATTGGGTGAGGTTCTTGGCGCCGGGCTGGGTCGTGAACCCCGGGGGGCAGGGCTTGCACTCCTGGGGGCAGAAGTGCGGGCGGGCGAGGCTAAGAGCGCTCACTGCAATGCGAGGGGAGTGACCTGACATTGAACTGACATTGATCTTTGAAGTGGGAATCGCCACAGCGCGAGACTCTTGCGATTGCACGGCAAGCACCCGCCCATCGCCTCCCGATCATTCTTCCAACTACCGGTACAGATGCCACGCCATGACCAGCCCTTGGATCTAATGAATCCCGCCGATCCCACCCACCTCGGCGCCCGCCTCGTCCTGGTACGTGGCGGGGGGGCACTGGGGGGGGGGGGAGGGAGGGTTTTGGGAAGGGAGAGATAGGGAGGGCGGGGGGGGGAGCTGAGCGAGGGGCCGAGGGACGGAGGTAAGGCGGGTGGGCCTGAGCGCCCGGGTGCGGACAGGTCGCCCGGGTGTATGCGTACGGCGGACGGCACGCACGGTACGGCACGGGTGTAGTGTGCGTTCACCTTCATACAGGACCCAGAGCCGTAGGTCCCAGGGGGGCACTGGGTGCACTCGGTGGCCCCCCCCTCCGCCCAGTAGCCGCTGGGGCAGGGCTCGCAGCCGCCGATCGTTCCGGGCTGCGTGGTGTAGGAGTTCTCTGGGCACCTGCGGAAGGCGCGTGGGGCCAAGTAGATGTGGGGGCGTGCGTGATCACGGAAGGGCGTGGAGGCACCGCCCAGTACAGCACAGCACAGCACGGCGAAGAGCAGCACAGAACAGCACGGCTCAGCACAGCATCGCTCACTGGTAGCAGTAGGCTACATCATCGGTTGTGGTCGGCACGACGTCCACGTAGCTCCCGGCGGGGCACAGCTCGCACTCCGTCGCCCCCTCGTCCCGCGCCGTGAAGCCTGAGGAGAGCCGACAGGCGCCAGGGGTTTGGGGTGGGGGTGGAGAGGGGAGGGGAGGGGAGGGTTCACGGGGGAAGCACGGCTCAGGGTCGGGCCGTGCGTGGGGCCGAGGAACTGGTTCGAGTGGTCGGGATGGGACTCCGGTGATCTAGCTAGCGGCCAAGCAAGTACCGGTAGAGCGGGACAAGATGAGTCCACCCCCAAGCAAGGTACGGACACACAACAGCCGGGCAGCTAGCCGCTAACGTACGGTTACAAGGAACGGACAGGGGCCGGGTGGACGCACCTGCGGGACAGAGCTTGCAGCTGGCGCCCGTGTAGCCCGGCTTGTCGTTGTAGGTGCCCTCGGGACACACCGTGCAATCGCCGTACGAGTACGAGTCATGCGTGCTGTCCACAAAAGACCCCTGTGGGTGCGGCAGCACCGGTACGGCAGTTCGGGATGGGACGGGTCGGATGAGTATGGGTAGGATGGGTTATCCCCCAAGGCCCCCCCGCTTGGCCCCCCTCGACCTCCCCCCGGGCTGGAACCGTGTCCGCCCCGCCCAACTACCCCTCCTCCCTCCCTTCCTCCCAGCCACGCGCCACACACCGGCAGGCCCAGCCCGCATGCCCTGCATGTGCCAGCGCCTAAGCAGTCCCCTGCCTCCCCGCTTCAGCTCCCTTGCCCCTTACACTCCATCCCCCGCCCAACATCCCCCGCCGCCCGTATACAGCTCACCGCCGGACACAGCTCGCAGCTGGTGCTGCCCTTAGCGCTGGTGCTTCCGAAGGGACAGCGCCGGCACGTCTGGGACATGGGCTGCGTGCTGTACCAGCCTGCGTGCAGTACGGCACACACGCACGCACATGTACGGCACGCGTCAGCGTACGTGCGGTGCATGCAAGCGGAAAGGCAAGGTTCGGGTTATCTGATCCGCCTAACTAGCCGGCTCTGTGTTAACGTCAAGCGCAGCCAGGGCAAGCGCCCAGGGGATGCAGAGGGCGTGCAGTGCACACGTTTGCCCCAACCCCCTCGGCCTGCGTACCCGCGGGGCAGGGCTCGCACGTGACTGGATCCCAGCTGTCCTCTTGCATGAGGTAGGATCCGGCGGGGCAGGGATCGCATGCCTTGGATCCGGGCTTGGATGTGGTGCCGGCGGGGCAGGCCTGAGGGTTGAATTGATGAGGGGTTCGCAATGGGAGGGTTGTAAAGCTAATGCAGGTAGGTTAGGGAGGTTCGGAACAACAACAGCTGGGGAGACCTGGGCGGGGGAAGGGACAGTGAGTGCATGTGTGAGACCTCCAACGGGGAGTAGGGGACAGGCGTGGGGGAAGGGCGGGGTAGGCTGGCAAGCGTTAGAAGCGGTCCGGCCGTCCCAAGCTCTGCCAGGTTCCCCGCCCCCGCGGCCTTCCTGCGGGGATGAGGATAGCGCGTGCGTGGGACGAAGCAACACGGGGACACGAGTTGGGAATGAAGGGTAACGGGACACCCGCCCAGACGCTGTCCCCCGCTCGCAGCACGCAGCACGCAGCGCACCCCACCTTGCAGGCCTTTGAGTTGGGCTCGTCGCTGAATGTGTTGGCTTCGCAGTCGACGCAATCGCCTGGGGTTAGTTGTAGAGGGAACGGGGGCGGTCCGTGCGGGGGGGCGAGCTGAGGGCGCGTGTCAGGGACGTTGCAACGCCCCCCCCCCCTCCGGCCCCCCGCGCGCGGGGTAGGGGCATCCGCCCTCCCCTTCCCTTCCCTATTCAATTGTACCTTACCCAGTCGGACCTCCCCACCCCTCCGTCTACTGATATCCCACTCACCCACGTACTCAGGGGAGGGGGCGTCTGCCTTCCTCGCGGGTACGTAACGACCCGGGGGGCAGGCCGCACAGGCGGTCGCACCGAAAGGAGCAAACTGCCCGGCGGGGCAGGGCTTGCACGTGTTGTTTACGGTACCGGGCGTGGGGTTGAAGGTGTTGCGACCGCAGGGCTTGCAGGTACCCGTGTTGTCAATGGTATAGCCGGCGGGGCACTGGGTGCAGGCCGAGGCTGCCTCGGGGGATGTGGAGCCGGTGGCGCATGGCAGGCATGCCGACTGCGGGTCTAGGCCGGAGCGGTACGTGTTCTTGGCGCATGGTGCGCAGCTTGTTGCGGAGGTTGCGTAGAAGCCAGGAGGGCACGCGACTGCAGCGGCGGCTGCGCTCGCGGTGATGGCTGCGAACATGCAGCCACACAGAGCAGCAGCGGCGAGGTCTCCCACTCTGATGCATTTATACCACATGGTTCGTCTTCACGCGCGCCCCTAGAGCGACCGAGAGTCAGTCGCAGGTGTGCGGCGAAGCAATCTAGGCGCGGTTTGTGTATTCTCTCTGATGTCTTCCTGCGCGTCTTTCAAAGCGGGCAAGTGGAGTGCAATGCAGGCTGCATAGCTCCGGTGGCTATGCGCAGTCGCTGAACAGGACTCCTGGACTTGGAAACACCAATAACCGTGCGTAACCGGTCGGGCGCGCCGTGCTCGCGCCTCACCGCGCGGGAGCGTAGTGACAGAGGCAGTTCTATCAGCCTGGGCATAGCACCTCGCGTCCCAGCACGGCGACTCGTACCTGGGAATTGTACTGTGAACACACGTCGGGCGGGGGGCCCACTGCCCGGGCGGCCCCCGCCCTCCTACCTGCCCCCCTGACCCCAGTTCATCCCTGTTCCTCCTAGCCGCCGCCCCTTTCAACCCCCTCTCCCTCCTTGCCCCCACCTTTCCCCCACCGCACATCAATGCGTCCTACCTCCGTCGTCGGGCAGCCGTGGTCCCAGCTGGTCTCGAGATGCTGTCGCGCAAAAGGCGGCAGATAGAGTACAAGCCCTTGGCGTCCGCAAGCGGAGCGACCACACCAACGGGGTAGAGACCAAATTTACACACCCAAAATTTTCGCGCGCACTGCTTGCTGCTGTAGTCTACTACTGTCGAAGGTGTAGCTGCCGCGCCCTTGGACCGTTGCAGAGCCTCTAGACGTGCGGGCAAGGGGGAGTAAGGAGACACCCCACACGCCGGGTTGGTGTAGTACAGAGATCTACCAAAGGCGGTGAGCGGATCACCACGCAGTACCAGAGTCTTGGGGTTGAAGCGGAAGCGATTTATGCCACGTACAGACGGCGGAAACGCCTGACGGGAAGATGTAGACTCTCCCTCAGCGGCACGCACTCAGGGCAAGGGGTTCTTGTCCTGGGGGCGGGCGAGGGGAAAGAGGGCCGAGGGCGAGGTTGTGCAAGCACGAAGCCCTGGCTGCCGGAAACGGCTGATCAAACAGCGGCTGCTGTCGCCTCGCTGACGCTCGGCTCCCTAGTAGACCAGAGGGCACGCTGAGCGCGGCCCTTGACAGAGAACCCTGCTAGCTGCGATGGGGTTCCGGCTGTGTGGTTCACGAGAGGGGTCCCGGAGACAGCTGGGTACGGTACGGGGCCTGGCACAGGCAGAGGCTTGGGCCCTCCTGGGCCTTCGCTTGCCGACGATAGCTGCTCCTGGTCGGCGGGGGGCGATACAGCTGCGGTCGAGACTGCAGCGATCAGCGACCAAACCTAGTACTGTGGGTCCGGGGATCTGGGGCGTGTAATTGAGCTGAGACCTTACAGTACCGAGAGTTCCGAGCGACGGGTGATCAGTCCGGCGCAAGCCGATTAACAGAGCCGAGAGTAGTTCGAGAGTCTGAGAGCTTTGGAGAGCAGTAAGGGAACCGGGAATAAGGGAGCAGTAAGAGTAAAAGTGTTCTAGTGTTAACCTGGGAAATGCCACGTCTGGGCCTTAAAGAGCGAACTCGCTGCGGGCCTGACCTGGGTCTGTCGTACCACCTGGGCCTTCCGACACCTGGGCCTGCCCTTTCGGGATCCGGGCCCTCCGAAGGCCCGTAAAGGCCCCTCCGGGATTGTTGGAAGGTGGCGCAGGGCCCAGCCCGAGTCGGGAGGCTCGGGCTTCCGGCTCCCGCCACACGGCCCGCCGAACGCGCAGGGGCTTTTGCCTTTCGGGGCGAAGTCCCTGGCACAGACGTCGGTTACCTGGGCGCACCGGCGCTGGTGAGCGCCGGTGCTTGCCACGCAGGCTACACAAGGCCCTCGCTGAGCACCTCGCTAACACCTAAACCACACCACCACAAGGCCACGCTGGCTGGGGAAAGAGGGCTGTCCGGCTCGCGCCTCCGCGCCTTCGGGTCCCGCCCAATTCACCTACATAACCGGGCTTTGCCTACCTAACCCTCGCAACTACACCAAAAGCTCCAGCTCTAAGTACAACAGGGGTTCCTAGCTCGGGCGCCGCTTCCCTGCATTAAGTCACTCTGGTTCACGGCTGCGCCCACCGTACCTCCCGCGTCGCCAAAGTCAGCCAAGATACCACCTAGTCTCCGCGCACACACAACACTGCTTGCCGCGCTGCTGGGGCTCCTCGCGCCGGCTGCTCCACTTTGCCGTGACCTTCTTTTCTCCACCTAAGTCCGAGCATCGCCACATTTCTCCAGCCGCTTAGATGCTCCACATAGAAGATGTTACCGCTGATAGAGGGGGAGCGCGCAGAGAAAGCCCAACTTTGGCGCCAAGGCCTCGCGCCTCACGGCGCTCGGCCAGCAAGCTCGGGCACAAGATAGCAATTGTCTTCTACTTGTTCACCTCATTGACCATCCCTTCCTTGCGGTCGGAAGACCGCACCACCTTATCGACCCTCGGCCTCTCGCCTGTCGCGTCACACACACGCTCGACGAATGCCTAGGCCGCTCACATGCGCTGTCGACGATCCTGATAGCGCAAGGGCACGCGACGGTGCCGGGTGTGGCACGACCCGCTCGGGATTCCCCCCACCGGCTTCCCCACGCAAAGCGGTAGAGACGCCGGCAAGGGCCCGAACCGCGGCCACGCAAGCAGGTAAAGACCTCACTTGAGTACGCAAGCATCTGCGGCCTGCAGCTGGCGTCCGGCGATCCTATCAGGGAACGACGTCCTCGGAGGTCGATCCTGGAACCCGGCTTACGCAGACCAGTGCTTAGCCGCCCTCCCTATCCATGCCTTCTATTGTACCCGCGCACACGCAGCACGCCTTAGGGCACAAGCCCATCCGCCAAGGCCGCTGCTGGCGCCCTCGCGTGGCTTCGCCACGCGACAGTCGCTGGGATTGTCATGTTGTCAAGTAGGTCACTCGAGGAGGCTTGGGGCTCGGCAGGAAAGGGGAAGGGAGAAGGGGGAGGAGTCGTGCCGAGTCGTCACACTTCGTCGAATGCTCGAAGGAGAAGTTCGATGCCGCAGGGCACCGTTTTTTTGGAGTGCGCGAAGGGGAAGAGGAGGAGGGGAGCGCAAAAATAAATAACCATGGCGTTGTAGTCTGAAGAACCCGGCTTGAGTGGGCACAAGGGACGGAGTGAGGCCGCAACCGGCCCACGGTGCCACACGCAAGCCGCCACAATAGTCAGTTGTCCAAGGATAAATGCCGAAGGTACAGATAGACAGAGTCGGTTATTGTTGATCTCGTAGTCAGGGGGGGAGAAACGGTAGGCGGAGGAAGGATTTACGAAGACAGAAACTAGGTAAGGGGCGCAGAAACCCGCGATGATTGCCACAAGGCTTATTGGTATGGTGTTGAAGTCACGAAGTTGGAGTCACGTTGCCGAAGTCACAACCAGTATAATGAAGCTGGGGGTTGTCAGGTGGTGTTGGCTCTGCTTAGTAAAAAGGACGGCCTCCGCTAGTGGCCGGTGTCATGGGGCGTTCTCAGGCCTGAGTTCGCCCATCCATGCCACAGGACTGGTACACGGCCACGAACATGCTGGAGGGGGTCCAACCACCGAAGGTGAGACCTGACATGGCAGTTGACTGGGTAGCGCCGAAGATGTTGACTGCTTGGCATAATGGCCGAGGGTTACACCAGAGCGGTGGCACGGCTCGCTCAAGTGACGTGCAATCAATGATGACCGGCCGGATGCTTGGTCGACCTGCGGTGGGTAAGGAAAGGAAGGCAAGGTACGCCGCGCCCACCGCTTGAAGGGCTGGAGTTAGGCCGCAAGGTGGCAGCACTGCCCGCGCTGGGGTCATGTTGACACCCCATGTGCGCAATCGTGGGTCAGGGTCTGAGCTTGTAGCATCCGTTCAGTGGTTCATCAGCGCCAAAGAGCTAGCGGGATCTGACCATGCTCCCGGCTCTTGGCTAGGCCGCTCCACGGGGCGTCGGCACGAGGGCCCCATGGAGCGCGGCGGCCGGCTAGGCCGCACAAGGGCCCCATGCCCGAACATCCTCCTGATCCTTGTCCGTGTTCAGGTCCAATGCAGGAGGGCTCCTAGCCCGTGGCGGGCTAAGGCCACCGCATGGCGGCGGTTGAGCGCCGGAGCACCTGCGGGGCTGGTCAATGCTAGGCAACCGGCCGCTGCTCCTGGGCGAGCATGGAGCGGGGGCGTCCGCCCGGGATAAGGGGACACGCCGGCGATGGCCATCGGGGACTGGCGCAGGAGCATGACGGCGCGGCTGGGCGCCAGCATCAGCAGGGCGCTGCTGGCTGTGCCGCCGGCTGGGCTGCGAAGGCGGCTTGCCCTATGGCACTACTTGAGTCCGTAATGGGGGGGTAGATCACACACACACATTACGGACCCCCCCCCGTAACGGTCTCTGATGTGGCTACGGAGTTGAGTCCATAACGGAACCGTAGGGGGTGTACCATCCGTAACGGATCCGAGTCCATTACCAACCCCCCCGTAGGCTTCATACCGTCCGTAAAGGACCAGTCCATTACCTACCCCCCCGTAGCTGCACACCATCCGTAAGGGACCCGCGTCCGTTACCCCCCCCCCCCCATAGGCTTCAGACCATCCGTAATGGACCCGCGTCCGTCACCTACCCCCCGTAGGCTTCATAGCATCCGTCAAGAACCCCCATCCGTTACGCACCCCCCCGTAGGCTTCATAGCAACCGTCAAGGACCCGCGTCTGTCACGTACCCCCCCGCAGGCTTCATAGCATCCGTCATGGACCCCCGTCCGTCACGTACCCCCCCATCAGCCCCCAATGCCACCTCCACCAACCCCGCTGCCTGCTCCTGCTAGCGGTCACCCCTGCCGGGTCTGTCGCCGCGGCCATTGCCCCGGCCGCCAGGGCCTATGGCTTTTGGCGGCCTGTAGGGCGGGTTGGCCTTCGTGCTGTCTGCCCTGCCTCCCGCCACGACGGCCGCCTGGGCAGGAGGCTTCTGCACGTTCCGCGGTTCCGCGGTTCCCGGCTGCTCGGGCTGTGCCGTGCCCTGTGGCGCCCCCGTGGCTTCCGCGGCCACACCTGCCGCACCCGCTCCACCTCCTCCTCTGTCTCCACCGGCTCCTCCGTCTTCACCGGCTCCACCGGCTCCTCCGTCTCCACCGGCTCCTCCCTCCTCCCTCGGCGCGACCTCGATGCTGTTGTGGTTTCGGGAGAAGGAGTCGTCTTAGTGGGGCGAAGCCATGCCATGTCAAGCCAAGCCGCCCTTCAATACCCTCCCCTGCCTCCAAGACCTCTCCAATCAAGTTCCCTCACCACCAAGGCCCCTCCCCGGCAGCAGCACTAACCAAGCCTATCCCCGAGGGCCCTGGCTTACATGCCCACCAGCTGCTCCACGCAGAACTTCACGCTGGGGCTGTACACGATGAGCATGAACTCGTTGATGCTCGCTGTAGGCAGGGGCAAGTTAGAAGTTAGTAAGCTGGGCACATCATGCAACAAGCTGGGCAAGCAAGCAAACAGCAAGTCAATTTGGTAGCACGTGTTGTAACCAACCCACCCATGCTGGTGCACTTGTTGCCACCGGCAATGTCGAACTCCTTGAAGATTGCAGCGGCCTCGTTCATGAAGAAGTAAGCCCGCGCCGCCTCCATGCTGCATGGCGGGCCGCGACCGCCGGGTAGCTTCCGACTGTATCCCCAGGGGTACACCCGTTCATCGAAGGCGTGCGTGAACTGCGCGGGTGGCTTGAAGGTCGTGGCCACCGCCACCGCCGCCTCCACCTCGCTGTCAGTCACGGCACAAGCCGCCGCCGCAGCTGCGGGCTGCTCAGCCGCCCCCCCGCTCCCCGCGTTCGTCTTCCGCCGCTTGGGCAGCGGCCTGCTGGGGCCGGCTGCAGCCGCGTCGACAGCGGAAGCAGCAGAGGCGTCCTCAGCGGCCCTCGCCGCCTTCTTCGCCCTCTTCTCCAGGATCTTCTTGATGAGGGGGAACACTGCGAGGAATAGAGGGCAGCACACCGGCACAACAACATTAGGACAAGGCAGGGCTCTCCATCAGCTTAAGAAGCCAAAACCTGGAAGCTTCACGTCCCCCCCCCAACTTAAAACAGCCCTGCATCTATCCCCCACCACCACCACCCCCACCTACGTCTGCTCCCTTGGATGTTCTGCATCACGTTGCTGATCTTGTCGTTGAGGAGGTCGCCCAGCGCCCTGACCTGGCTTAAGGTCAGGTTGGCCACGTGGTTTGTGGCGCTCTTATCGCCCGTGTAGTTGATCCACGCCTTGAGGATCGACCGGACGTAGCTGACATACAGAACGTGCATGTCCATGCCGTTGACGACTACCTGGCCAATATCAGCGCTGCGCCCCTTGTATACATCCGCCCACTGCAGCCCGCAGCGGACGAACCTGCATGGACGGGAGGGTATAAGCCACTGGCTTGAGAAACACGAGTTGTGGATTGCATGGGCAAGCGGGGTGTGCTGGTTGACTTCGCCGGTTTCGGGAATTCGCCAGCCCAGCCAGCCCAGCCAAGCCCAGCCAAGCCCAGCCGGCAGGCTCACATTCGGGTCATGACGAGCGCCACGCCGTACACCCGCACCAGGCTCGCGTGGTTTATCTGGAGCCCCAGCTTGTTGAAGACCTCCTCGAATGGCTTGCCCAACTCCTTGCGCAGGGTTTCCTGCGCCTCGCTGAGCTTTACCTCACCCTTCTCGCTGCTCTTGGCCTTGGCGCTCGGCCTGCTTTGGTCGAGGGAATGGGCACACGGGGGTGTTGTAATTACGACTCCTGGCTCACGCGTACGCATTTATGCAGAGACCAGCCCCTGACACATTCATGCCGAGACCAGGCCCTGACGCCCGCCCCAGATGCACAGTCCCCTTGCACCCGTCCCCAGACGCCCGTCCCCAGATGCCCTGTCCCCTTGCGCCCATCCACAGATGCCCATCCCCAGGCGCCCGTCCCCAGACACTTACGCCCATCCCCGACACACCTCGAGCTCTTGGTCTTGCCGCCCGACTCCGGCGTCAGGCTTGTCTCCCCCAACACCGCGACGATTGCTGACGCAATGTAGTGCCCGAGCACGTCACCTCCCATTGCCTGCACCATCATGCTCTGCAAGCCAGGCACATTGGCAGCGAGGGAAATCGACGACTTCCAGAGGTCGTCGCAGCTGTCCCATATGGGACTGGTCTCCACAGTCAGCACCAAGCGCTGCACGGCGCCCTTAGTCTGCTGGAGCTTGCTGCGCAGCGCCTCCGGAAGCCCGCGATACCCGATGCCGCGCAACTCCTCGCGAAGCTCCTCGCTGTACTCAGCGTATGGATCCTCCTCCTCCCCTTCAACATCACCTGCAACACCGGCGGGACAGCCAGACGGTCAGCGGTGTCATGGCAAGTGCTTGCTTCCCGGTCAAGCGTCTGGGCGGGCCTTCCAGGGCTCCCCGCTGCCCAGTCCTATCCCTAGAAGTTATTAACGTCCCAGAGAACTACATATACATCAGCGGGTCGGCATCACAAGCCTGCACCAGAGCCCCGCCGCTCGAATCACAGAGCTCACCTGGCAGCTGTGAGCTGGGGCGCACGACGTGGGTAACCTGCAAGGTGGATACGGGGGACAGCCCTCCGGTTTACACCCCGCCGTACCGAATGTCACGTGTTGAGATGGCGGCGGTTGATGCGGAGATGGCCAAACTACTGAAGGACGGACTGATCGAGCCCAGCACGAGTGCCTGGGGTTCCCCTGTCATGGTCATCCCTAAGAAGGCTGATCCCGTGGCGATCACGGCCGACGGGCAGGATGAGACGAGCAAACCCAAGCCCCCGGCTGAATTCCGGGTGGTGACCGATGCGCGAGCGTGCAACCTGGTCGTCCGCCCGCAGCGCTACCCAATGGGGAATATCCAGGACCTGTTGGACACCGCCGCGCCGTCAGGCGGGTCCACTATGATCTACTCCAGCCTGGACCTCAAGGCGGGCTACTGGCAGGTGCCCATGCATGATGAAGAGTCGAAAGACAAGCTGACGATTGTGACCCCACACGCCGCATATCGCCCTACGGTCATGCCCATGGGCTTTCGGAACTCAAGTGCGGTGTTCAGCCGGCTGATGTCCCTCGTGATGGCGCCTTTGATGCCCGGCTCTCACTACCAAGAACGGGAGGCTGCAAGCGCAGACCGCCCACGCCCTCGCCCATGCTGCGTGGCCTTTGCCGACGATGTGCTCACCTTCGCCCCCACGTGGGAGGAGCACTTGAGGGCACTGGAGGACGTGTTTGCATGTCTGCGACTGGCGGGCTTGCGCGTGGCGCTGAAGAAGTGCAGGCTTGGCATGAAGAGGGTGATCTTTCTGGGACACCTGCTGGACGGAGAGAAGGGCACAGTTGAGCCTGACCCGCGTAACTTGGCAACGATTGAGCGGCTGCCCGCACCGCGGACGGTCAAGGAGGTGCGCAGTTGGATATCGACGGCGGCATACTACAAGGCGTTCATCCGCAACTTTAGCCTCAAGGCAAAGCCCCTGTACGAGCTGACGCGCAAGGACCAACCTTGGCAGTGGGGACCGGAGGAGCACGAGGCGTGGAGCACGTTGCGGCAGGCCCTGCTCAGCACGCCAGTCCTGGCCGCGCCTGACTTCTCCCGGCCGTTCATCATCGCCACGGATTGGAGCAAGCATGCCGTGGCGGCGATCCTGAGTCAAGTGGGGCCAGATGGGAAGGAGAGGGTGGTGCAGTACGCAAGCAAGAAGATGTCAGGAAGCCAGCTCAACTGGTCCGCAGCGGACGGCGAGTGCTATGCCGCCGTCTTCGGCGTGACTCACTTCCGCCCATACGTGTGGGGAACGCGCTTCACCCTCCTCACCGATAGTATGGCGGTGCGGTACTTGATGACCGCCAAGACGTCCAGTCTGCAGGGCAAGCTCGCCCGCATGGCCCTTAAGCTTATGTCGTACGACATGGACATCCAGCATCGGGCGGGCGAGAAGCATGGGAACGTGGACGGCCTGAGCCGGCTGGCACACTTGGCGGAGGACAGCGACGATGAGGAGCGCCCGCCTGGGGTGGCAAGTGGAGTGGCAAGCTCAGAACACTGGCAGGCGGAGGCCACCACGGTGGAGATGTGTGCTGGTGAGGCTCCGAGAGCGGAGCTCTCGCCAGAAATCGAGGTCTACGTCACGAGCCGTATTGCCTCAGCGCAACCCGTGCGTCGCAGCCTATGTGCGCCGAATCCGCGGCCCTGGCGGCGACCGACGACCCTCTTGCCGAAGTCGCAGCTTCAGGCCAACCAGGCTCTGGGACGACGGCTTGCGCGGGAGGAGGCGGCAGAGGGGGAGGCCCACCGCAGGGAGAACCTGGAGTTGGATGTACAACGCAGGAAAGCAGGGCCACACTTAGTGAGTACCCACAAATTTTTTTTTGTGGCCCAGTCGTGTGGATTGCTGCCCTAGGATCGTTCTGCACGCCCGGTGGTGCCCAGGATCTAGCGTGTGAAGACGCTGACTCTGGCCTCGCCTCAGGGAGCGGGCTCGGGATGTCTCAAGCGCGGGTCTCGTGACGCAGGGGTATTGCGCACGTCGAAGTGGGACTTAGGTTTGGGAAGTGATGCAGCGGAAGCGTATAGCGTGACGGGGTCAAAGGGGTGTGAGCGGACGGAAGGGGGGGGGGATGGAGCAGCGGCGCGGGGCTGCTGCGGTGAAGACCCGGCTGGGCTGAGGGCCCGCAGGGTTTAGCGTGTGATCGGGTAGGAAGCCAATGCGCTCGCCTCCGCTCGCGCACTGATGCAGGCGAGGAGCGGGGAGCGTGCCCTGTGGCGCTAGTGCGAGCGCTGAAGGGGACACGAGACAAACACAGCCGGCTGCGGGGCAGGCAGGCTGAGTGGGGGCAGGGACCAGGGGTCCGTGCCTGACGCCTCTGGGAACAGGGCGCGGGGCTCCAGGTCGGAGACAGAAGTGAGCTCTCAGATTACAGAGGGCTCGGCAGGATAGCACTTGGCAATAAAGCCGCAGAATAGCGAGTCAGGGCAGGTTTACGCTCCAGACGATCACGATTTTGGATCCGGGGCTTACCCCATCCGTCACCGGTCACTCCTTATGTACTCCCGGGCAATCGCATAAGGCCCCTTTGAAAGCTTCACGCACTACCGCACAACCACATCAACCCAAACCACAACTGCCGTGACCACCAAACACCTCCGAGCGTCAACAACCACACAATCTCTTCCCCCTTGGCCCTCGCCACCCATCTTGCATGGTCCAGATCCACTTGCAATACTGTACACAGGCCGCAGATGTGCTCCCGACCGCTCAGCCCTCACGACCACACACCCTTATCCCACATACGGTGCCCTTCCACTCGTCCCAGGGTATCCAGGGCGCCTCGCTCGCCACAAAGACAACTAGTGGTCCAGGGGACCCTTGCTTACTCAGTGGTACACGTGTCATTGCTCCAGGCCACACGCCACACACACCACGCCGCATGTCACGGAATGCCGTAGAACTTAGAAGTGCACCCCCAACTTGTCAATGTGCGTGCCCTGCCATGAGCGCATGCCAATCGCTCGTGGGCATGCAAGTGCTATGGTACAGCCGCAAAGCGCGCGGCACACGCAGGAGCGTGTCGCGTGGACACCCAATCCTCATGTTCAACCACCCTCGTGCAACAGCTGTACAACGCTGGGGGTAGTTGCGGGGCTGCACGTCCCGTCAGCTAGAACCCACGCTGCGGTTGCTCGACCGCTGCATCAACCCGCCCCTTACTCGACCATGACCTCCGGGCTCGCCGCGGGCGGGTCAGTCGCCAGGCGCACGCGGCGGGAGCCGATGGAGCGGACCACGCGCAGGTGCCGGCGGGGGTCCTTGACCTTGCCCTTGAACACAATCACCAGCGGAGGGGAGCTGCCGGGGCCGGGAATGGAGTCGGGGAAGCCGGAGTCGCCGAAGTCCGGGCTGCCGGGCGGCGGCGGCGGCACGAAAGGCGGGCAGTCCATCTGCGGCACCACCTGGTAGTCCATGGGGCTGGGGAAGGAGGTGGCGAAGGGAGCGGGGCTCTCCTCGAGCGGGTTGAAGGGGGCGTGAGTCATGGGGACCAGGCCGGCGGAGCAGGTGGGGGAGCCGGGCGGCTCGCACATCTTAGCGTCCGGCGAGGAGAAGGCGCCGAAGGCCTCGACCGTCTCGGGGTCGCAGGGGGCGAACACGGGGTCGGGGATCTCGTTGCCCAGGTTGGTGTCCATGGGAGCGCCGCCGTTGTCAGCCGCCGGAGAGGAGGCGCTAGGCGGGGGAGGCGGAGGCGGAGGAGGGTGCTCAGCGAACACAATGCCCGTGGGGGCGTGCATGGGCGGGATCGGCGGGATCAGGGACTGCAGGTGCACGTTGGCCTTAGCCGTGGCCCATGCGCCCCGCTCAATGGCCTTGGCGACGGCCGTCGAGGGAGGTTTGCCGGAGCTGGGCGCGCAGATGCCGAGGTCCTCGAAGGCGGAGGCGAAGGTGTCGGTCGTGTTGTACGAGCGGGCCATGTCAAACACCTTGGCGATGTGGGGCGCAATGCGCGGGTCAGTCAGGGCCATGGACAGGCGCTGCACACCGGAGACCACGGTGGTGAAAGCCTCGTTGGGAGGCAGTATCTCGCCCTCGAAGAACAGGCCCCCGGTGCCCGGCCCAGAGCCCAGGGCGGCCATCATGTACTGAGTCAGCATGATGGGGTCTGCGTACGGGAACAGGACCCCGCCGACCAGCGCCGCGAGTACTCCCAGCAGCTCAGCCAGCGACAGATTCTCCTTGGTGACATCGCTGTGGGCCTTCTCGGCCCGCGCGAGCTGAAGCGACATCTGAGACACCAGATGGTTGAGCGCCACCACGCTCCTTCCGCTCACGTTGAGCTTCTTGAGCAGCCACTTGACCGCAGCCGTCTGGGTACCGGTATAGATGAAGTCCTTAGTCAGGGACTTGGGGTCCTTGTCGGTCTCGGCCGCGACGCTGGGCTTGCCGTTGGGCCGGGCGCGCACCGCCGGGAGGGCCCTCACCAGGCGCACTCCCTTGTAGTTGACAAAACCACGCACACGGACCGACGTCCTAAGCGCGGTGCTCGGGCGGAGCCCATGCACACCGGCATCCCTAGCGCTACGGCCGGCGTCAGCCTTTTTGGCGGCGACAGCAAGCATGATGCGGGTTAGCTAGAAACCTCAGCGCTCCAGAGGCAATAATGTTGTCGCGTGTGCAGCGTGTAACGGGTTGCCGGGTTGTGTTGGCGTTTAAGGGTGGCGTTCGGTTGCCCCCTCCTCCGGCGGTCGTTTATTTGCCACCTGTGCACCAGGCTTGGCCAACCGCCCGTACGGCACGAGCTTGTGAGCTTGCGCGTTGGAGGCTTCTCCAGCACAGGCTCCATAGTCGGCACCTTACCGCGGGGCGCTATGGGGGCCGGCGTCGCCTACGCGGGGGCGCTGGCGGCGCTGGCGGGTCAGCCCTGGAGAGCGAACACCGCCACCCATGCCCGTTTGCCCCAGCCGACGCATCCTTAGTCTTCTGAAGTGTCACGTGCACCCATTGAGGAGAGCCGCAGACCGGGTAGGGCCCGGCGTGAGAAGTTGGACCGTTGACCCTAGCGGTTTGCCACAGGATATGCGCCCCTGCCCCTCTGCTTCAGCAGCCGGGCGGCACTCCTTCCTTGCTTACACTTCCCATAAGGCTTTCCTTACGCGGCGCCTGCCGGCGTGCCCTTTTTCGTCGCAAACCCTACCGTGGTTGTGGTCAACGCGTTCGGAGCCTGTCACTTTTCGTTGGTGCGTTGACCAGAAACTTGATGGTTAGTCACGGGGCGTTTCCAACCCGTGCGCCACACGTGTCCTGTGACTCCCGGTCACCTGGGCGTGCGATGTTGCGACCATCGCGACCGCGCCCCTCAGCACAGCACAGTTCGCTCAAGGATTGCCTCCCGTCGTCGGATAACTCAAAGTTATGGCCACTTGTCGTGGCGGAAGAGGTCCCTGTCTCGGTCGGTGTCCGGCTTGTCCCGACCGTCACCCCGCCCTTCGCCCGCAGGCACCCTGCCTACAAGCTGGACCGAGGCACGAACAGGAGGTGCGACGCGACGGGAAACATGGTCCCTTGCGCGTCCTTGACGATGGCGTGGGAGCCGTCGGGTGCCCGCCAAAACTGGAACAGGTAGGGTCCCTCACGGTCCTTGGCCATCTTACTATCCCGTCGCTTCAGCTTCCACACCAAAGCGTCTTGCGGGATGTCGGGCAGCCCTCGAAGCTCGTGCGCCTGCGCTGGCCTGACATTGTATTGTCCCCCGGTCTCCCTTTCCACAGGTCCAGGGTTCGGGCCTGCCCCTTCAGCTGGCGCACCACCGGCGGCGGCGGGCGCTTCGCGCCTCTGATCCGCCGGACCAATCTCCGGGGCTGACGCGCGTGCTTGGGTAGGTACGGCGCCCGGGTTGGCACCTTCCCGCTGCTGGGGCTTAGCCAAGGGGGGCTGGGCCGCCTCCTTACCGCGCGGCTTCCGCTGCACAGTCGCCTGCCGGGCCGCCGCCACTACTTCCTCCCCAAGGGGGTTAACTGGACCCGCCCCTGCCGCCGATCCGTCTTCCGGCTTGCCGGGCTTCTGCCCTCGTTGCCTGGGCTTGGATTGGTGCCGCCTCTTCTGATACTCCCTTTCCGCCCTCTCCTTCGCCTCAACGTGCCTCTTCTCCGCATCCACCGCCAACCCTTCCATGCGCTCTCGCCGTGCCCTCAGGAGCTGGTAGTGCTCGGACGTCCACTCTACACGGACCTGCTCGGGCTCAACTTCCTCCGGCGAGGCCTCCGGGTCTGCCGGGGGAGCCAGCTCCACAGCCAAGGTGAGCTCGCGCCCAAACATGCACAGAGCAGGGCTCATCTTGGTGACGGCGTGGGCCGCCGTACGATAAGCATAAGCGGCGTCGTAGCACTTGGCATCCCACTCGGTCTCCTCGGTGATCAACTTGCGGAGAGAATCCAGCAAGGTCCCCACCATGCGTTCCGCCTTCCCGTTGCCACGCGGGTTGCTACCGGCCGTGACGTACTGCTTGATGCTGCGGGAGCGCAGCTCGCGTGCGAAGGCCTTGCCCGTGAACTCTGTACCACGGTCTGACACCACCACCCTTGGCACGCCATACCGACAGACCCAGTTCTGCCAGAAGGCCGTCCAGACCTCCGCCGCCTTCTTCGTCTTCAGGGGCACTACTTCTACCCAAGAGCTGAAGCTGTCCACCATGACCAAGCAGTAACGATGCCCGCGCGGCGTCTTTGTCACCGGGCCGAACAGGTCCAAGTGCACTGTATCCAATATCGGTACGACCGGAAGGGGGCGAAGCCGAGGATGGCGCAGCAGTTTGTTCTGGTTGCTAGCGCACTCGGGGCACTGACGTAGGCAGGCTTCCACATCCTTGCGCACGCCGGGCCACCAGAACCGGGCCTGCACGGAGCTGTAGGTTTTGTCAAAGCCCTGATGCCCCTGACTGTGCACCGTGCGCACAATAGACGCGCACTCGGCCGGCTTGGGGACCTTCCACTTTGAGATCTCCCCGGCTGGAAGCCGTCGCTGCTGGCGCCGCACCTTGTACAGCGTCCCCTCGAGCCACATATAGTTCTCTGCCCGACGCTCAATCCTCTTGGTCTCCTTGATTGCCCTCTCCAGGCCCATGTTTTCGGGGAAGCTCCAGCGCCCCGTTTGCAGGTAATGGATCAGGGCCGTGTCTTCCCAGGGCGACCTCTCCGCCCGGGGTTTCGAGGGTCCAGCCTCATCCCCCTCATCCGCCCCTTCTCCCTCCTCAATTTCCAGCTCCACAGCCACATCCTCACCCATGCCTTCCCCCTCCTCTTCCTCCCCCTCGTCCTCAGGCCTCCACGACACCACAAGGCTCTCACGGGCCGACCCGCCACTGTCCTCCTCTGCGCCGGTGCCTTCCGTCGTCAGGTCACTCGGCCCAGGCGCTGCCACCGGGGCCTGCGGCGGCGCAGGGGCCGCAGCGGCTGCGGGGGCCACTGGGGCCGGCGGTACAAACGGTGCGTGTGGGCCTGGGCACATCCACATGCCCGGCGGCACGTGGGCCAGGGGCGGGTTGAGGCAGAAAGTGTGGAAGGCCTGGGTACACCCGTAATAGTCACAGAGAAGCAAGGAGTCATCAGGCATCCCTTGACCGCACACGGAGCACCGGATCGCGGGGTTCCAGTCCTCAGGGGACCCTTGCCCCCGCTCCTCAGAGGTGCCCTCCTTCTCTGGGTCCACGACCCCGGTTAGCAGGCAGCTCCGTCTGCGCTGCCGCTTGGTCTGAGGCCCCCCTTCCCCGTCCCCGGGGTCGCGTCCTCTTGCCCACAGCGGTGACTGGGGCTCGGTTCCCGGATAGACGGGGACCACTCCTGGTTCCTCACCGCCTGAGGGTGTCTGCGTCCGGTCATCATCGCCCTCCATGGGGACTGGGCCCTCCGCCTCCCGCGCCACGGGTTGAGTCTGTGGAATGTCCATCCCGTCCGCCTCACCCGCACCATGCTCGGCGGCGCGCACAGGTGCGTGGGCTGGCTGCGTGAGGGGCACCGGGGCCTCCTCCTCCTCTCCTTCCACGACGGGGCGCCGCGGTGCTCCGGGCGCTGGCACCCAGGGCACCCGGGGGAAGCGATGGGAGCGGATGCTCGAGCGACCTGTGACGACCCCAGTCTCGTGTGTCATGCCCGCCCGTCGTTCCCTCTCGTCCAACTCCAGGTTCTCCCTGCGGTGGGCCTCCCCCTCTGCCGCCTCCTCCCGCGCAAGCCGTCGTCCCAGAGCCTGGTTGGCCTGAAGCTGCTGCGGTGAGATGCGGGGCGCGGGCGGGTTGCCACCCGGCCGGTAATCCGGAGCGTAGTAAGTGTTGCAGTTACGGTTAGCTTCAGAGCGCCCATCAGTCATGTACACCTCCAGACCGGTGTGCGCTCCTCCCCATAGGTCCGCCGTACCCTCATCCTCGCCGTCCCCCAAGTCCTCCATCCTGATCGCAGCCACCCCACGGTAGGATACCAGGGGCGCCGTGTCACGACGGTTAGGGGCGCTCACCGACTTCGGCAAGAGGGTCGTCGGTCGCCGCCAGGGCCGCGGATTCGGCGCACATAGGCTGCGACGCACGGGTTGCGCTGAGGCAATACGGCTCGTGACGTAGACCTCGATTTCTGGCGAGAGCTCCGCTCTCGGAGCCTCACCAGCACACATCTCCACCGTGGTGGCCTCCGCCTGCCAGTGTTCTGAGCTTGCCACTCCACTTGCCACCCCAGGCGGGCGCTCCTCATCGTCGCTGTCCTCCGCCAAGTGTGCCAGCCGGCTCAGGCCGTCCACGTTCCCATGCTTCTCGCCCGCCCGATGCTGGATGTCCATGTCGTACGACATAAGCTTAAGGGCCATGCGGGCGAGCTTGCCCTGCAGACTGGACGTCTTGGCGGTCATCAAGTACCGCACCGCCATACTATCGGTGAGGAGGGTGAAGCGCGTTCCCCACACGTATGGGCGGAAGTGAGTCACGCCGAAGACGGCGGCATAGCACTCGCCGTCCGCTGCGGACCAGTTGAGCTGGCTTCCTGACATCTTCTTGCTTGCGTACTGCACCACCCTCTCCTTCCCATCTGGCCCCACTTGACTCAGGATCGCCGCCACGGCATGCTTGCTCCAATCCGTGGCGATGATGAACGGCCGGGAGAAGTCAGGCGCGGCCAGGACTGGCGTGCTGAGCAGGGCCTGCCGCAACGTGCTCCACGCCTCGTGCTCCTCCGGTCCCCACTGCCAAGGTTGGTCCTTGCGCGTCAGCTCGTACAGGGGCTTTGCCTTGAGGCTAAAGTTGCGGATGAACGCCTTGTAGTATGCCGCCGTCGATATCCAACTGCGCACCTCCTTGACCGTCCGCGGTGCGGGCAGCCGCTCAATCGTTGCCAAGTTACGCGGGTCAGGCTCAACTGTGCCCTTCTCTCCGTCCAGCAGGTGTCCCAGAAAGATCACCCTCTTCATGCCAAGCCTGCACTTCTTCAGCGCCACGCGCAAGCCCGCCAGTCGCAGACATGCAAACACGTCCTCCAGTGCCCTCAAGTGCTCCTCCCACGTGGGGGCGAAGGTGAGCACATCGTCGGCAAAGGCCACGCAGCATGGGCGAGGGCGTGGGCGGTCTGCGCTTGCAGCCTCCCGTTCTTGGTAGTGAGAGCCGGGCATCAAAGGCGCCATCACGAGGGACATCAGCCGGCTGAACACCGCACTTGAGTTCCGAAAGCCCATGGGCATGACCGTAGGGCGATATGCGGCGTGTGGGGTCACAATCGTCAGCTTGTCTTTCGACTCTTCATCATGCATGGGCACCTGCCAGTAGCCCGCCTTGAGGTCCAGGCTGGAGTAGATCATAGTGGACCCGCCTGACGGCGCGGCGGTGTCCAACAGGTCCTGGATATTCCCCATTGGGTAGCGCTGCGGGCGGACGACCAGGTTGCACGCTCGCGCATCGGTCACCACCCGGAATTCAGCCGGGGGCTTGGGTTTGCTCGTCTCATCCTGCCCGTCGGCCGTGATCGCCACGGGATCAGCCTTCTTAGGGATGACCATGACAGGGGAACCCCAGGCACTCGTGCTGGGCTCGATCAGTCCGTCCTTCAGTAGTTTGGCCATCTCCGCATCAACCGCCGCCATCTCAACACGTGACATTCGGTACGGCGGGGTGTAAACCGGAGGGCTGTCCCCCGTATCCACCTTGCAGGTTACCCACGTCGTGCGCCCCAGCTCGCTGTTCGTCAAGGCGAACATGTCATGGTTGCGCATCAGGAGCTGATACATCCCCTCCCTTTGTGCCGAGGTGAGATCCGGGTTGATCCTCTCCCGCAGCGTGTTACTCAGCTCCTCCCTTGGGGGCGCTTCCTTGTTGCGTGCCCACGCACGGGTAGCGAGGGCCCGGGCTGCTGCCAGGTGCTCCTCCGCCGAGGTGAAGGTCGGCGGGCTAGGCAGGCTTTCTGTCTGCCCCGACCCTTTCGTTCCCAACTGGGCCACGGCCCCTTCACCCTCCCCCGCAGGCGCCGTCCGCCCGCTTGGGCTGGCGGCCGAGCGAGCCGGGCCGGCAGCCGAGGGTGAGAGATACACCTCAACGTTGGGTCGGCGCGTTGACTGGGCTTGCCGCTCCCAGTCATCCTGATCCGGCCCATCCTCATTATCCTCCCACGACCCCCATGAGCCTGGGCTCCCTCCGGCCCCAGCATCATCATCCCCATCGTCATCCTCGCTCTCCGAGTTGCTGCCCTCCTCACTCCCCTCTTCTTCCTCGCCCTCCTCAGCCTCGTCCTCATCTTCGTCAGAGTCCTCCACGAGTGGCGGGAGGTCACCGTCATCCATGGGTTCTCCGGCCCCCGGTGCGCTGGTGCTTGCGGACTGCGTACGAGCACCCGCCGCCGCGGCAGGGGGCGGGTCGAAGTCCGCCACCAAGGCCCCCTCCGGTGAGTCCTCCTTGGGAATGGTCTCCACCATCATGGCCTCGGGAGACCTCAGGAAGGTGATGGGGATAAAGCTACGTTGCCCATCGTCGTTTGTGTAGTACAGGCGTGAAGTGTCATAGCAAATGGTTGCCCGCGCCTGACTCAGCCAATCGCAGCCGAGCAGCATGTAGTACGACCTCGCCTGGCTCACAAATGGGTCAATCGTGATCACCATGTCCCCTGTCGATGTGAAAAGCTCCCTAATCCGCCCTGACGGTTTCGCACTGCTCCCGTCCGCCGACAGGAACGTGGCACTGGTTGGCTCAATGCTGGGCAGCAGGCGTAGCTTCCGTACGGTCTGGTACGGCGCCAGGCTGTTGGACGCCCCACTATCGATGATGCTGGGGGTCTTGACCATGACGCCCTCCGCATCAGCCAGGAGGATCTCTGCCCGGCACACCTGGAACCGAGGTGGCTCCAAGGCGGTGGTCTTCATCACCACCCCAGGGTCGGCGTGCATAATCATCGGGTCGCCCCGAGCTTGGTCGGGTGAGTCCGGGTTGATCTCGGCTGCATGCTGCGCGGGCGCAGCTGGCGCACCGGGGGAAGGCGCGGCCGCCGCCCCCTTGTCGCGCTGGGCACGTGCCACGTTGAGGATCCGAGCACCTAGCTTTGTGTAAACGTTGACAGGGTTGACACGCAGAGCTGACCCCAGGGTCAGGGGAAACTTGTTGACCTTCAGCATGATCTCATCCGCAACCCTCCCCTCTTCCTCCATCGGGTTGCCAGCAGGGATGGCGTGCGTGCGGCCCATGGTCTCGCCGGCGGCCCGAGGTGGCGGCCGCCACCCCACGCGGCCGGGGCTCCGCCTGGCTTCGAAGGCCGGGGGCTGTGCGGGAGGTGGGTCCATCCTTGTCCCAGCGGGCATAGCACGCCGTGCCGCCACATGCGGGCGCTCCTCTTCTCCCCCCGCTCGCCCCTCACGGGCTCCGCCCGCCCCAGCAGGATTCACATAACTGGCTGGGTCAATCGCCACCCTCTTGCGGGGCAGCGTGGTGTTCGGGAAGTCACCCATCCGCTTCAGGTACACCTCATCCCGGTGAGCCTGATGGTTGTGGAAACGTGGCGACTGGTATCGAGGGGGTGTCGGGCTCAGGCGCGGGAATCGGCCCCGCAGAGGCCCCCCATGCGCGGAGTAGACCTGAGGAGTGTGGTCTACGTCCACCATGCTGACCATGGTCGCAAGGTCATCTCCCCGCCTTGTCGGGTAACCACCCTCCTGCCTCCTTTGCATCTCCTGCAGGTTCACGGAGAGGCGTGCGAACTCCCGCCGCAACGCCTCAATGTCGTTTGAAGCCCCTCCGGTGGGAGACGCAGGTGGGCGAGGGGGAGGTGCCGCCCGCGGTGGGGTGCGTGTGTCTTCGCGCCTCCCCATTGGCTCCCGGCGGTCATCCCACCGTACACGAGGGCGATCTTGCGCGTCCCGTCCCCGTGCCATGCCACCGCTTCGTGGCTCGGGCCTCACAAGCTCGTAACGGGGCGCTGGGTTCACCCGCTCAAACCGGGGACCCTCCTCTCGGCCCTTGCGACTGGGCGCAGACCGGCCCACATCCTCCCCCTCCTCCTCATCCCCTTGATCATCCCTCGCCAGGTCCAGACCCTCGCTCACATATATGGCATCGCTGATGGCAGCGTCAAGGTCACGTGGCCGCAACAGGTAAACCTTGGCGTGGATGCGGGGTTGCAGCCCTCGCAGGAAGTTATACATGTATGTGGGGTCCTCGTTTGCATCAATGCTGAGCTGTGAGCACAGGTGCCGATATCGGTCCGCATAGCGCCTCACGCTCTCCTTGCGCCCCTGCTTGCAGTTTGCCAGGCGGCTGTACAACTCGTCCTCTCTCTCGGCGAACCGGTTCACGAAAGCCCGTCTGAAGGACGCCCAGTTTCCTAGCTCTGGTCCAAGCCCCGCCTCCCAAATCTGGGCGACCGAGTTCAGGCGGCAGCACGCCACCATCAATTTATCCTCATCACGCCATTCAAACAACTGGGCGTGGCGCTCAATGCGGTTTAGCCATTGCCGTGCATCATGCAGATCCGGATCGAACAGGGGGATGGCATTCAAGCTAGACGCGGTAACGCCATGTTGGCGCTCTTGGTCTTCCATATTGGCCCCTTTTCTTCTTGTGTTGGGTGTTACTGTACGTCTGACCGGCTATGAGAGCGAGGTGCAGCCACCGACTTGCATAACCAGGTCCCGCTACCAGGAAAGCAGGGCCACACTTAGTGAGTACCCACAAATTTTTTTTTGTGGCCCAGTCGTGTGGATTGCTGCCCTAGGATCGTTCTGCACGCCCGGTGGTGCCCAGGATCTAGCGTGTGAAGACGCTGACTCTGGCCTCGCCTCAGGGAGCGGGCTCGGGATGTCTCAAGCGCGGGTCTCGTGACGCAGGGGTATTGCGCACGTCGAAGTGGGACTTAGGTTTGGGAAGTGATGCAGCGGAAGCGTATAGCGTGACGGGGTCAAAGGGGTGTGAGCGGACGGAAGGGGGGGGGGATGGAGCAGCGGCGCGGGGCTGCTGCGGTGAAGACCCGGCTGGGCTGAGGGCCCGCAGGGTTTAGCGTGTGATCGGGTAGGAAGCCAATGCGCTCGCCTCCGCTCGCGCACTGATGCAGGCGAGGAGCGGGGAGCGTGCCCTGTGGCGCTAGTGCGAGCGCTGAAGGGGACACGAGACAAACACAGCCGGCTGCGGGGCAGGCAGGCTGAGTGGGGGCAGGGACCAGGGGTCCGTGCCTGACGCCTCTGGGAACAGGGCGCGGGGCTCCAGGTCGGAGACAGAAGTGAGCTCTCAGATTACAGAGGGCTCGGCAGGATAGCACTTGGCAATAAAGCCGCAGAATAGCGAGTCAGGGCAGGTTTACGCTCCAGACGATCACGATTTTGGATCCGGGGCTTACCCCATCCGTCACCGGTCACTCCTTATGTACTCCCGGGCAATCGCATAAGGCCCCTTTGAAAGCTTCACGCACTACCGCACAACCACATCAACCCAAACCACAACTGCCGTGACCACCAAACACCTCCGAGCGTCAACAACCACACACCCTCTTCCCCCTTGGCCCTCGCCACCCATCTTGCATGGTCCAGATCCACTTGCAATACTGTACACAGGCCGCAGATGTGCTCCCGACCGCTCAGCCCTCACGACCACACACCCTTATCCCACATACGGTGCCCTTCCACTCGTCCCAGGGTATCCAGGGCGCCTCGCTCGCCACAAAGACAACTAGTGGTCCAGGGGACCCTTGCTTACTCAGTGGTACACGTGTCATTGCTCCAGGCCACACGCCACACACACCACGCCGCATGTCACGGAATGCCGTAGAACTTAGAAGTGCACCCCCAACTTGTCAATGTGCGTGCCCTGCCATGAGCGCATGCCAATCGCTCGTGGGCATGCAAGTGCTATGGTACAGCCGCAAAGCGCGCGGCACACGCAGGAGCGTGTCGCGTGGACACCCAATCCTCATGTTCAACCACCCTCGTGCAACATGGACGAGAGGGAACGACGGGCGGGCATGACACACGAGACTGGGGTCGTCACAGGTCGCTCGAGCATCCGCTCCCATCGCTTCCCCCGGGTGCCCTGGGTGCCAGCGCCCGGAGCACCGCGGCGCCCCGTCGTGGAAAGAGAGGAGGAGGCCCCGGTGCCCCTCACGCAGCCAGCCCACGCACCTGTGCGCGCCGCCGAGCACGGTGCGGGTGAGGTGGACGGGATGGACATTCCACAGACTCAACCCGTGGCGCGGGAGGCGGAGGGCCCAGTCCCCATGGAGGGCGATGATGACCGGACGCAGACACCCTCAGGCGTGGCCCCCGCAGCCGCTGCGGCCCCTGCGCCGCCGCAGGCCCCGGTGGCAGCGCCTGGGCCGAGTGACCTGACGACGGAAGGCACCGGCGCAGAGGAGGACAGTGGCGGGTCGGCCCGTGAGAGCCTTGTGGTGTCGTGGAGGCCTGAGGACAAGGGGGAGGAAGAGGAGGGGGAAGGCATGGGTGAGGATGTGGCTGTGGAGCTGGAAATTGAGGAGGGAGAAGGGGCGGATGAGGGGGATGAGGCTGGACCCTCGAAACCCCGGGCGGAGAGGTCGCCCTGGGAAGACACGGCCCTGATCCATTACCTGCAAACGGGGCGCTGGAGCTTCCCCGAAAACATAGGCCTGGAGAGGGCAATCAAGGAGACCAAGAGGATTGAGCGTCGGGCAGAGAACTATATGTGGCTCGAGGGGACGCTGTACAAGCTCCGTGCAGGCCCGGTTCTGGTGGCCCGGCGTGCGCAAGGATGTGGAAGCCTGCCTACGTCAGTGCCCCGAGTGCGCTAGCAACCAGAACAAACTGCTGCGCCATCCTCGGCTTCGCCCCCTTCCGGTCGTACCGATATTGGATACAGTGCACTTGGACCTGTTCGGCCCGGTGACAAAGACGCCGCGCGGGCATCGTTACTGCTTGGTCATGGTGGACAGCTTCAGCTCTTGGGTAGAAGTAGTGCCCCTGAAGACGAAGAAGGCGGCGGAGGTCTGGACGGCCTTCTGGCAGAACTGGGTCTGTCGGTATGGCGTGCCAAGGGTGGTGGTGTCAGACCGTGGTACAGAGTTCACGGGCAAGGCCTTCGCACGCGAGCTGCGCTCCCGCAGCATCAAGCAGTACGTCACGGCCGGTAGCAACCCGCGTGGCAACGGGAAGGCGGAACGCATGGTGGGGACCTTGCTGGATTCTCTCCGCAAGTTGATCACCGAGGAGACCGAGTGGGATGCCAAGTGCTACGACGCCGCTTATGCTTATCGTACGGCGGCCCACGCCGTCACCAAGATGAGCCCTGCTCTGTGCATGTTTGGGCGCGAGCTCACCTTGGCTGTGGAGCTGGCTCCCCCGGCAGACCCGGAGGCCTCGCCGGAGGAAGTTGAGCCCGAGCAGGTCCGTGTAGAGTGGACGTCCGAGCACTACCAGCTCCTGAGGGCACGGCGAGAGCGCATGGAAGGGTTGGCGGTGGATGCGGAGAAGAGGCACGTTGAGGCGAAGGAGAGGGCGGAAAGGGAGTATCAGAAGAGGCGGCACCAATCCAAGCCCAGGCAACGAGGGCAGAAGCCCGGCAAGCCGGAAGACGGATCGGCGGCAGGGGCGGGTCCAGTTAACCCCCTTGGGGAGGAAGTAGTGGCGGCGGCCCGGCAGGCGACTGTGCAGCGGAAGCCGCGCGGTAAGGAGGCGGCCCAGCCCCCCTTGGCTAAGCCCCAGCAGCGGGAAGGTGCCAACCCGGGCGCCGTACCTACCCAAGCACGCGCGTCAGCCCCGGAGATTGGTCCGGCGGATCAGAGGCGCGAAGCGCCCGCCGCCGCCGGTGGTGCGCCAGCTGAAGGGGCAGGCCCGAACCCTGGACCTGTGGAAAGGGAGACCGGGGGACAATACAATGTCAGGCCAGCGCAGGCGCACGAGCTTCGAGGGCTGCCCGACATCCCGCAAGACGCTTTGGTGTGGAAGCTGAAGCGACGGGATAGTAAGATGGCCAAGGACCGTGAGGGACCCTACCTGTTCCAGTTTTGGCGGGCACCCGACGGCTCCCACGCCATCGTCAAGGACGCGCAAGGGACCATGTTTCCCGTCGCGTCGCACCTCCTGTTCGTGCCTCGGTCCAGCTTGTAGGCAGGGTGCCTGCGGGCGAAGGGCGGGGTGACGGTCGGGACAAGCCGGACACCGACCGAGACAGGGACCTCTTCCGCCACGACAAGTGGCCATAACTTTGAGTTATCCGACGACGGGAGGCAATCCTTGAGCGAACTGTGCTGTGCTGAGGGGCGCGGTCGCGATGGTCGCAACATCGCACGCCCAGGTGACCGGGAGTCACAGGACACGTGTGGCGCACGGGTTGGAAACGCCCCGTGACTAACCATCAAGTTTCTGGTCAACGCACCAACGAAAAGTGACAGGCTCCGAACGCGTTGACCACAACCACGGTAGGGTTTGCGACGAAAAAGGGCACGCCGGCAGGCGCCGCGTAAGGAAAGCCTTATGGGAAGTGTAAGCAAGGAAGGAGTGCCGCCCGGCTGCTGAAGCAGAGGGGCAGGGGCGCATATCCTGTGGCAAACCGCTAGGGTCAACGGTCCAACTTCTCACGCCGGGCCCTACCCGGTCTGCGGCTCCCCTCAATGGGTGCACGTGACACTTCAGAAGACTAAGGATGCGTCGGCTGGGGCAAACGGGCATGGGTGGCGGTGTTCGCTCTCCAGGGCTGACCCGCCAGCGCCGCCAGCGCCCCCGCGTAGGCGACGCCGGCCCCCATAGCGCCCCGCGGTAAGGTGCCGACTATGGAGCCTGTGCTGGAGAAGCCTCCAACGCGCAAGCTCACAAGCTCGTGCCGTACGGGCGGTTGGCCAAGCCTGGTGCACAGGTGGCAAATAAACGACCGCCGGAGGAGGGGGCAACCGAACGCCACCCTTAAACGCCAACACAACCCGGCAACCCGTTACACGCTGCACACGCGACAACATTATTGCCTCTGGAGCGCTGAGGTTTCTAGCTAACCCGCATCATGCTTGCTGTCGCCGCCAAAAAGGCTGACGCCGGCCGTAGCGCTAGGGATGCCGGTGTGCATGGGCTCCGCCCGAGCACCGCGCTTAGGACGTCGGTCCGTGTGCGTGGTTTTGTCAACTACAAGGGAGTGCGCCTGGTGAGGGCCCTCCCGGCGGTGCGCGCCCGGCCCAACGGCAAGCCCAGCGTCGCGGCCGAGACCGACAAGGACCCCAAGTCCCTGACTAAGGACTTCATCTATACCGGTACCCAGACGGCTGCGGTCAAGTGGCTGCTCAAGAAGCTCAACGTGAGCGGAAGGAGCGTGGTGGCGCTCAACCATCTGGTGTCTCAGATGTCGCTTCAGCTCGCGCGGGCCGAGAAGGCCCACAGCGATGTCACCAAGGAGAATCTGTCGCTGGCTGAGCTGCTGGGAGTACTCGCGGCGCTGGTCGGCGGGGTCCTGTTCCCGTACGCAGACCCCATCATGCTGACTCAGTACATGATGGCCGCCCTGGGCTCTGGGCCGGGCACCGGGGGCCTGTTCTTCGAGGGCGAGATACTGCCTCCCAACGAGGCTTTCACCACCGTGGTCTCCGGTGTGCAGCGCCTGTCCATGGCCCTGACTGACCCGCGCATTGCGCCCCACATCGCCAAGGTGTTTGACATGGCCCGCTCGTACAACACGACCGACACCTTCGCCTCCGCCTTCGAGGACCTCGGCATCTGCGCGCCCAGCTCCGGCAAACCTCCCTCGACGGCCGTCGCCAAGGCCATTGAGCGGGGCGCATGGGCCACGGCTAAGGCCAACGTGCACCTGCAGTCCCTGATCCCGCCGATCCCGCCCATGCACGCCCCCACGGGCATTGTGTTCGCTGAGCACCCTCCTCCGCCTCCGCCTCCCCCGCCTAGCGCCTCCTCTCCGGCGGCTGACAACGGCGGCGCTCCCATGGACACCAACCTGGGCAACGAGATCCCCGACCCCGTGTTCGCCCCCTGCGACCCCGAGACGGTCGAGGCCTTCGGCGCCTTCTCCTCGCCGGACGCTAAGATGTGCGAGCCGCCCGGCTCCCCCACCTGCTCCGCCGGCCTGGTCCCCATGACTCACGCCCCCTTCAACCCGCTCGAGGAGAGCCCCGCTCCCTTCGCCACCTCCTTCCCCAGCCCCATGGACTACCAGGTGGTGCCGCAGATGGACTGCCCGCCTTTCGTGCCGCCGCCGCCGCCCGGCAGCCCGGACTTCGGCGACTCCGGCTTCCCCGACTCCATTCCCGGCCCCGGCAGCTCCCCTCCGCTGGTGATTGTGTTCAAGGGCAAGGTCAAGGACCCCCGCCGGCACCTGCGCGTGGTCCGCTCCATCGGCTCCCGCCGCGTGCGCCTGGCGACTGACCCGCCCGCGGCGAGCCCGGAAGTCATGGTCGAGTAAGGGGCGGGTTGATGCAGCGGTCGAGCAACCGCAGCGTGGGTTCTAGCTGACGGGACGTGCAGCCCCGCAACTACCCCCAGCGTTGTACAGCTGTTGCACGAGGGTGGTTGAACATGAGGATTGGGTGTCCACGCGACACGCTCCTGCGTGTGCCGCGCGCTTTGCGGCTGTACCATAGCACTTGCATGCCCACGAGCGATTGGCATGCGCTCATGGCAGGGCACGCACATTGACAAGTTGGGGGTGCACTTCTAAGTTCTACGGCATTCCGTGACATGCGGCGTGGTGTGTGTGGCGTGTGGCCTGGAGCAATGACACGTGTACCACTGAGTAAGCAAGGGTCCCCTGGACCACTAGTTGTCTTTGTGGCGAGCGAGGCGCCCTGGATACCCTGGGACGAGTGGAAGGGCACCGTATGTGGGATAAGGGTGTGTGGTCGTGAGGGCTGAGCGGTCGGGAGCACATCTGCGGCCTGTGTACAGTATTGCAAGTGGATCTGGACCATGCAAGATGGGTGGCGAGGGCCAAGGGGGAAGAGGGTGTGTGGTTGTTGACGCTCGGAGGTGTTTGGTGGTCACGGCAGTTGTGGTTTGGGTTGATGTGGTTGTGCGGTAGTGCGTGAAGCTTTCAAAGGGGCCTTATGCGATTGCCCGGGAGTACATAAGGAGTGACCGGTGACGGATGGGGTAAGCCCCGGATCCAAAATCGTGATCGTCTGGAGCGTAAACCTGCCCTGACTCGCTATTCTGCGGCTTTATTGCCAAGTGCTATCCTGCCGAGCCCTCTGTAATCTGAGAGCTCACTTCTGTCTCCGACCTGGAGCCCCGCGCCCTGTTCCCAGAGGCGTCAGGCACGGACCCCTGGTCCCTGCCCCCACTCAGCCTGCCTGCCCCGCAGCCGGCTGTGTTTGTCTCGTGTCCCCTTCAGCGCTCGCACTAGCGCCACAGGGCACGCTCCCCGCTCCTCGCCTGCATCAGTGCGCGAGCGGAGGCGAGCGCATTGGCTTCCTACCCGATCACACGCTAAACCCTGCGGGCCCTCAGCCCAGCCGGGTCTTCACCGCAGCAGCCCCGCGCCGCTGCTCCATCCCCCCCCCCTTCCGTCCGCTCACACCCCTTTGACCCCGTCACGCTATACGCTTCCGCTGCATCACTTCCCAAACCTAAGTCCCACTTCGACGTGCGCAATACCCCTGCGTCACGAGACCCGCGCTTGAGACATCCCGAGCCCGCTCCCTGAGGCGAGACCAGAGTCAGCGTCTTCACACGCTAGATCCTGGGCACCACCGGGCGTGCAGAACGATCCTAGGGCAGCAATCCACACGACTGGGCCACAAAAAAAAAATTGTGGGTACTCATTAAGTGTGGCCCTGCTTTCCGCGTTGTACAAATGCGCGGAGGAGGAGTGGGGACGAATGGGTGAAGGCGGTGACGAAGGTAAAGACGAGACGGGGCCGAGGTTTATTGCTTTTCTTGATATATGGGCGAGCTCCGCTGCAGACGGATGCTCACAAGCGCACGTGAAGCTTGCAACCGAGGTCCCGCTACCACAAGCGGAGCAGGACACCACCGACGGGTAGAGACCAGATTGGCGCGCCACAAATTTTCGCGCGCACTGCTTGCTGCTGTAGTCTACTACTGTCGAAGGTGTAGCTGCCGCGCCCTTGGACCGTTGCAGAGCCTCTAGACGTGCGGGCAAGGGGGAGTAAGGAGACACCCCACAAGCCGGGTTGGTGTAGTACAGAGATCTACCAAAGGCGGTGAGCGGATCACCACGCAGTACCAGAGTCTTGGGGTTGAAGCGGAAGCGATTTATGCCACGTACAGACGGCGGAAACGCCTGACGGGAAGATGTAGACTCTCCCTCAGCGGCACGCACTCAGGGCAAGGGGTTCTTGTCCTGGGGGCGGGCGAGGGGAAAGAGGGCCGAGGGCGAGGTTGTGCAAGCACGTAGCCCTGGCTGCCGGAAACGGCTGATCAAACAGCGGCTGCTGTCGCCTCGCTGACGCTCGGCTCCCTAGTAGACCAGAGGGCACGCTGAGCGCGGCCCTTGACAGAGAACCCTGCTAGCTGCGATGGGGTTCCGGCTGTGTGGTTCACGAGAGGGGTCCCGGAGACAGCTGGGTACGGTACGGGGCCTGGCACAGGCAGAGGCTTGGGCCCTCCTGGGCCTTCGCTTGCCGACGATAGCTGCTCCTGGTCGGCGGGGGGCGATACAGCTGCGGTCGAGACTGCAGCGATCAGCGACCAAACCTAGTACTGTGGGTCCGGGGATCTGGGGCGTGTAATTGAGCTGAGACCTTACAGTACCGAGAGTTCCGAGCGACGGGTGATCAGTCCGGCGCAAGCCGATTAACAGAGCCGAGAGTAGTTCGAGAGTCTGAGAGCTTTGGAGAGCAGTAAGGGAACCGGGAATAAGGGAGCAGTAAGAGTAAAAGTGTTCTAGTGTTAACCTGGGAAATGCCACGTCTGGGCCTTAAAGAGCGAACTCGCTGCGGGCCTGACCTGGGTCTGTCGTACCACCTGGGCCTTCCGACACCTGGGCCTGCTCTTTCGGGATCCGGGCCCTCCGAAGGCCCGTAAAGGCCCCTCCGGGATTGTTGGAAGGTGGCGCAGGGCCCAGCCCGAGTCGGGAGGGCTTCCGGCTCCCGCCACACGGCCCGCCGAACGCGCAGGGGCTTTTGCCTTTCGGGGCGAAGTCCCTGGCACAGACGTCGGTTACCTGGGCGCACCGGCGCTGGTGAGCGCCGGTGCTTGCCACGCAGGCTACACAAGGCCCTCGCTGAGCACCTCGCTAACACCTAAACCACACCACCACAAGGCCACGCTGGCTGGGGAAAGAGGGCTGTCCGGCTCGCGCCTCCGCGCCTTCGGGTCCCGCCCAATTCACCTACATAACCGGGCTTTGCCTACCTAACCCTCGCAACTACACCAAAAGCTCCAGCTCTAAGCACAACAGGGGTTCCTAGCTCGGGCGCCGCTTCCCTGCATTAAGTCACTCTGGTTCACGGCTGCGCCCACCGTACCTCCCGCGTCGCTAAAGTCAGCCAAGATACCACCTAGTCTCCGCGCACACACAACACTGCTTGCCGCGCTGCTGGGGCTCCTCGCGCCGGCTGCTCCACTTTGCCGTGACCTTCTTTTCTCCACCTAAGTCCGAGCATCGCCACATTTCTCCAGCCGCTTAGATGCTCCACATAGAAGATGTTACCGCTGATAGAGGGGGAGCGCGCAGAGAAAGCCCAACTTTGGCGCCAAGGCCTCGCGCCTCACGGCGCTCGGCCAGCAAGCTCGGGCACAAGATAGCAATTGTCTTCTACTTGTTCACCTCATTGACCATCCCTTCCTTGCGGTCGGAAGACCGCACCACCTTATCGACCCTCGGCCTCTCGCCTGTCGCGTCACACACACGCTCGACGAATGCCTAGGCCGCTCACATGCGCTGTCGACGATCCTGATAGCGCAAGGGCACGCGACGGTGCCGGGTGTGGCACGACCCGCTCGGGATTCCCCCCACCGGCTTCCCCACGCAAAGCGGTAGAGACGCCGGCAAGGGCCCGAACCGCGGCCACGCAAGCAGGTAAAGACCTCACTTGAGTACGCAAGCATCTGCGGCCTGCACCCTCCCTCGCTCGATACAGCTGCCCGGTCCCTCCCCTCAAGCCCTGACCCCCCTTGCCCCCCCCCCCAGGCCCCCACCCTACGCTCCGGCCAACCTCTGTCTCTTTCTGCCCGCTTGCAGATCAGCACCATGGGAGCAGGCCTCGCCCCCACCTCTGCCTGGAGCCCTGGACGGCGCCACCCCCATCCGTCCTCGGTGGTTACAATGGCACAGCTGGGCACAGCTGGGCACAGCTGGGTGGAGGTGCCGGAGCGTGGCCGGTAGGGCAGGGGTCCACTGCGGCTTTTAGGGCAGGCCGCCCATCGGCCTCTGTCCCAACTCCATCTACTAGACAGTCCTGGAATGCAGGGTGGTGGTCTGCCCCTGATCGTGCCGGTCTCGTTTCCGGCAAGTGCCCATTGCCCAACGCCTGCCAGCGTTACGCCAACGGTTACCTGACGTGTGACGGCCAGATCCACTGTGACCCCACTCGGATCAAGCCCGCTCTGCAGCGTGAACTAACTCGGAACGACCGCGGGCCTCCGAGGGCGACTGCCCACACCTGGATTGCCTGTGGGGCGTGCTTCCACCCTGCGGGAGGCTGGGCATTACTGGACCAGACGCTGGGAATTCGGCTGGGAAAGGGCGGGGGACAGGCCTGCCAGTTACCTGCCGCTAGGCTCATCACTTGAAGTCACGAAGTTGGAGTCACGTTGCCGAAGTCACAACCAGTATAATGAAGCTGGGGGTTGTCAGGTGGTGTTGGCTCTGCTTAGTAAAAAGGACGGCCTCCGCTAGTGGCCGGTGTCATGGGGCGTTCTCAGGCCTGAGTTCGCCCATCCATGCCACAGGACTGGTACACGGCCACGAACATGCTGGAGGGGGTCCAACCACCGAAGGTGAGACCTGACATGGCAGTTGACTGGGTAGCGCCGAAGATGTTGACTGCTTGGCATAATGGCCGAGGGTTACACCAGAGCGGTGGCACGGCTCGCTCAAGTGACGTGCAATCAATGATGACCGGCCGGATGCTTGGTCGACCTGCGGTGGGTAAGGAAAGGAAGGCAAGGTACGCCGCGCCCACCGCTTGAAGGGCTGGAGTTAGGCCGCAAGGTGGCAGCACTGCCCGCGCTGGGGTCATGTTGACACCCCATGTGCGCAATCGTGGGTCAGGGTCTGAGCTTGTAGCATCCGTTCAGTGGTTCATCAGCGCCAAAGAGCTAGCGGGATCTGACCATGCTCCCGGCTCTTGGCTAGGCCGCTCCACGGGGCGTCGGCACGAGGGCCCCATGGAGCGCGGCGGCCGGCTAGGCCGCACGAGGGCCCCATGCCCGAACATCCTCCTGATCCTTGTCCGTGTTCAGGTCCAATGCAGGAGGGCTCCTAGCCCGTGGCGGGCTAAGGCCACCGCATGGCGGCGGTTGAGCGCCGGAGCACCTGCGGGGCTGGTCAATGCTAGGCAACCGGCCGCTGCTCCTGGGCGAGCATGGAGCGGGGGCGTCCGCCCGGGATAAGGGGACACGCCGGCGATGGCCATCGGGGACTGGCGCAGGAGCATGACGGCGCGGCTGGGCGCCAGCATCAGCAGGGCGCTGCTGGCTGTGCCGCCGGCTGGGCTGCGAAGGCGGCTTGGCGTTAACCGGCTGAGCAGGCGTACGACTGGGGCCACGGTGTCGCTGCCCACGGCGGGGCGCCTGCTGCTGAGCCTGCCGCTGAGCCCGCCTAGCCGCACGGAAGAGCTCCTGCGGCGGAAGCACAGCCGCCACTAACTCGAGAACCCAACGAGTCTGGAACATACCGGCTGACGGAGGGGCTCGAGGGTTGTGCCGCTGTTGCACCTGCCGGCCTTGAGACACCCGATGCTGTTGAGACGCACTGTTGCCGTTGCCATTGGAGCAAGTCTTGGGGCGACTGGGTTGAGCATGATGACGGTTGGGTCGGTTGCTCACGTCTTGGGGCTTGGCCCGTCCACCACCAGGCACATGGCGTGACCGGGGTTGCTTGTTGATGGGCTTGACCTCATCGGCGGACACTGCGGTGTATCCGTCGCCCTTGACTGCTGGACTTGGCGTTGGTGTTGAGCGTCTTGACGACAGGCCGGGGAGTTCTTGGTGGCTGTTGACCCTGGGTACCGTAGCCGCAGGCGAAGAGGCACGCTTGATGGCGGTCAGGGCTGCAGGGGTACGACAATCGGCACAACTAGAGGATTCTGGGACGGAGCTCTGTCGCCGGGGGTAAGGCAGAGGCCGTGGGTTGTCAGAACCGTTGCTGGGACCAATAATCGAGTAGACTTCAGGGGCCTGACGCATTGCGGCGCCAATGGTGGCTTCCGACCTGTCTAACCTTGACCGTGACTCGTCCAGCTCTTGTTGTTGCCTCAACACGATGTCGTATTGGTTGTCCAGCTCTTGTTGTTGCCTCAAAATGATGTTGTACAGGTTGTCGTACTTGTCGTTCGAAGACGGTGGTGACTGGGCAAGGCGCAGCACGGCCGGTTGAGGAGGACGAACAGAGGAGTCAACGGTATAGGCGGCGGCGGGGTCGTTGCCCTCGCCACCATGCCACTGTGACGGTGCAGCACGCGGTGACGGGCTTTGACCATTATCGTAGTCGTAATCGCCAGGGCTGCCTCCATCTTCGAAGTGCACACTGCGGTGGGGAGAGCGGGAGGCGCCGGCACGGGAAGAGTCGCTGGTGCCAGAGCCGCCGCTATCACCGCTGTTGCTGTCCTCGCCGTCATCCTCGTCCCATGAGCCAGCATCATGTCCGTCGTCCGAAACCTTGCGTCCACTAGCCCCGTTGTGGGAAGGGGAACCAGGGGCTGTAGTGCTGTGCGCCGGCGGCGGAGACGGGTCCCGTGGCGACTCCTCATGCCGGGAATACTTTGAGCCCTCCTCCACATAAATGGCAGACTCAATTGCCCCATCCAAGTCACGAGGCTTGAAGAGGAACAGCTTATCCCCTATGGAGCTTCGAAGGCCACGGATGAAGTTGTGCATATGGCTCAGGTCCAGAGGCGTCCCTGACAGGCCCAGGCCCAACATGATTAGTAAGCCTCGATAGCGGTCGGCATAATCACGAACGGATTCGCTACTTCCCTGTGTACAGTGGGCAAGCCGGTAGTACAGCACCTCAGATTGCTCAGCAAAGCGGTCGATGAGGGCTGCACAGAAGTCGGGCCAGGTGGTTAGGCGCTGGGGGACGCTCCTGGCCCACCTAGAAGCATGGGGGCCAAGGCGACAGCGGGCGACGTTGAGAATATCTTGCTCGCTCCATCCAAACGCCTGCCCATAGCGCTCAATTTCTGAAACCCAATCGGCTGGTGTTGCTGCACTGGGGTCGTAGAGTGTCACGTACTGGAGAGCCTCAGGGGTGAGGCCGCCAACCATTGTAGCTGTTGTCACAAATGCGCGGAGGCCGGAACGAAGGTGTTGTCACCTGCAGGAAAGAGGTAATGCGCGGAGGAGGATTGGGGGGGGAATGCGCGGAGGAGGAGTGGGGAGAAGGGTGGTGACGGCGGCGACGAAGGTTGAATGTAGTGAAGGCGAAGAACGCGCGGAGGCTAAACGAAGGTGTTGTCGCCTGCAGGAAAGAGGTAATGCGCGGAGGAGGACTCGGGGAATGCGCGAAGGAGGAGTGGGGACGAATGCGCGGAGGAGGAGTGGGGACGAATGCGCGGAGGAGGAGTGGGGAGAAGGGTGGTGACGGCGGCGACGAAGGTTGAATGTAGTGAAGGCGAAGAACGCGCGAAGGCTAAACGATGGTGTTGTCGCCTGCAGGAAAGAGGTAATGCGCGGAGGAAGACTGGGGGAATGCGCGGAGGAGGAATGGGGACGAATGCGCGGAGGAGGAGTGGGGACGACTGCGCGGAGGAGGAGTGGGGACGAATGCGCGGAGGAGGAGTGGGGACGAATGGGTGAAGGCGGTGACGAAGGTAAAGACGAGACGGGGCCGAGGTTTATTGCTTTTCTTGATATATGGGCGAGCTCCGCTGCAGACGGATGCTCACAAGCGCACGTGAAGCTTGCAACCGAGGTCCCGCTACCACAAGCGGAGCAGGACACCACCGACGGGTAGAGACCAGATTGGCGCGCCACAAATTTTCGCGCGCACTGCTTGCTGCTGTAGTCTACTACTGTCGAAGGTGTAGCTGCCGCGCCCTTGGACCGTTGCAGAGCCTCTAGACGTGCGGGCAAGGGGGAGTAAGGAGACACCCCACAAGCCGGGTTGGTGTAGTACAGAGATCTACCAAAGGCGGTGAGCGGATCACCACGCAGTACCAGAGTCTTGGGGTTGAAGCGGAAGCGATTTATGCCACGTACAGACGGCGGAAACGCCTGACGGGAAGATGTAGACTCTCCCTCAGCGGCACGCACTCAGGGCAAGGGGTTCTTGTCCTGGGGGCGGGCGAGGGGAAAGAGGGCCGAGGGCGAGGTTGTGCAAGCACGAAGCCCTGGCTGCCGGCAACGGCTGATCAAACAGCGGCTGCTGTCGCCTCGCTGACGCTCGGCTCCCTAGTAGACCAGAGGGCACGCTGAGCGCGGCCCTTGACAGAGAACCCTGCTAGCTGCGATGGGGTTCCGGCTGTGTGGTTCACGAGAGGGGTCCCGGAGACAGCTGGGTACGGTACGGGGCCTGGCACAGGCAGAGGCTTGGGCCCTCCTGGGCCTTCGCTTGCCGACGATAGCTGCTCCTGGTCGGCGGGGGGCGATACAGCTGCGGTCGAGACTGCAGCGATCAGCGACCAAACCTAGTACTGTGGGTCCGGGGATCTGGGGCGTGTAATTGAGCTGAGACCTTACAGTACCGAGAGTTCCGAGCGACGGGTGATCAGTCCGGCGCAAGCCGATTAACAGAGCCGAGAGTAGTTCGAGAGTCTGAGAGCTTTGGAGAGCAGTAAGGGAACCGGGAATAAGGGAGCAGTAAGAGTAAAAGTGTTCTAGTGTTAACCTGGGAAATGCCACGTCTGGGCCTTAAAGAGCGAACTCGCTGCGGGCCTGACCTGGGTCTGTCGTACCACCTGGGCCTTCCGACACCTGGGCCTGCCCTTTCGGGATCCGGGCCCTCCGAAGGCCCGTAAAGGCCCCTCCGGGATTGTTGGAAGGTGGCGCAGGGCCCAGCCCGAGTCGGGAGGCTCGGGCTTCCGGCTCCCGCCACACGGCCCGCCGAACGCGCAGGGGCTTTTGCCTTTCGGGGCGAAGTCCCTGGCACAGACGTCGGTTACCTGGGCGCACCGGCGCTGGTGAGCGCCGGTGCTTGCCACGCAGGCTACACAAGGCCCTCGCTGAGCACCTCGCTAACACCTAAACCACACCACCACAAGGCCACGCTGGCTGGGGAAAGAGGGCTGTCCGGCTCGCGCCTCCGCGCCTTCGGGTCCCGCCCAATTCACCTACATAACCGGGCTTTGCCTACCTAACCCTCGCAACTACACCAAAAGCTCCAGCTCTAAGCACAACAGGGGTTCCTAGCTCGGGCGCCGCTTCCCTGCATTAAGTCACTCTGGTTCACGGCTGCGCCCACCGTACCTCCCGCGTCGCTAAAGTCAGCCAAGATACCACCTAGTCTCCGCGCACACACAACACTGCTTGCCGCGCTGCTGGGGCTCCTCGCGCCGGCTGCTCCACTTTGCCGTGACCTTCTTTTCTCCACCTAAGTCCGAGCATCGCCACATTTCTCCAGCCGCTTAGATGCTCCACATAGAAGATGTTACCGCTGATAGAGGGGGAGCGCGCAGAGAAAGCCCAACTTTGGCGCCAAGGCCTCGCGCCTCACGGCGCTCGGCCAGCAAGCTCGGGCACAAGATAGCAATTGTCTTCTACTTGTTCACCTCATTGACCATCCCTTCCTTGCGGTCGGAAGACCGCACCACCTTATCGACCCTCGGCCTCTCGCCTGTCGCGTCACACACACGCTCGACGAATGCCTAGGCCGCTCACATGCGCTGTCGACGATCCTGATAGCGCAAGGGCACGCGACGGTGCCGGGTGTGGCACGACCCGCTCGGGATTCCCCCCACCGGCTTCCCCACGCAAAGCGGTAGAGACGCCGGCAAGGGCCCGAACCGCGGCCACGCAAGCAGGTAAAGACCTCACTTGAGTACGCAAGCATCTGCGGCCTGCACCCTCCCTCGCTCGATACAGCTGCCCGGTCCCTCCCCTCAAGCCCTGACCCCCCTTGCCCCCCCCCCAGGCCCCCACCCTACGCTCCGGCCAACCTCTGTCTCTTTCTGCCCGCTTGCAGATCAGCACCATGGGAGCAGGCCTCGCCCCCACCTCTGCCTGGAGCCCTGGACGGCGCCACCCCCATCCGTCCTCGGTGGTTACAATGGCACAGCTGGGCACAGCTGGGCACAGCTGGGTGGAGGTGCCGGAGCGTGGCCGGTAGGGCAGGGGTCCACTGCGGCTTTTAGGGCAGGCCGCCCATCGGCCTCTGTCCCAACTCCATCTACTAGACAGTCCTGGAATGCAGGGTGGTGGTCTGCCCCTGATCGTGCCGGTCTCGTTTCCGGCAAGTGCCCATTGCCCAACGCCTGCCAGCGTTACGCCAACGGTTACCTGACGTGTGACGGCCAGATCCACTGTGACCCCACTCGGATCAAGCCCGCTCTGCAGCGTGAGCTAACTCGGAACGACCGAGGGCCTCCGAGGGCGACTGCCCACACCTGGATTGCCTGTGGGGCGTGCTTCCACCCTGCGGGAGGCTGGGCATTACTGGACCAGACGCTGGGAATTCGGCTGGGAAAGGGCGGGGGACAGGCCTGCCAGTTACCTGCCGCTAGGCTCATCACTTCTGTCAGTCAGCAACCACAACCTCGCTCATCAGCAACCCGCGCGCCCGAAAGCAAGGCGGCCAGCTTGACTTCCCCCTACTTCCCCAGCCCTGTCCCCCCTGAGCGCCGCGCCCTGCAGCAGGGCAGCGTTTCTGGATCGAGCCCGTGTCCTGACACCCGCCCTCGGCGCCACTCAGCTCCCCACCTTCAGTCTCCACCTCCCACGCCTTGCTAGTGCGCCAAGCCCGGGGCGCCAGGGCGGGGCCGTGCGGCGGATGCATGGGGTGCACAGTGCAGTGCGAGTGCCCCACCCCAACCCGCCCAACCTGTGCCTTCTCATACCGGTATCATAAACTTGTGTTATCGCTGATCACTCCAACTGTAGCTCTTCTCTCAAGCAACGCAATCAAGTCGGCCCGCAAGTCGCAAAACCGAGGCCCAAGCAAGCCATCTTTCTGCTTGAATGAGACCCCACATCTCGCACAGTACTCCCGAGTAGGGTTGGTAGGATGTGGGGCGCGCTGGCAAGGAGCGGTGGCATCATTGCACTCGCTCGGCGCCCGTGCTGCGCCGTGGCACAAGCCAAACGAACAGCGTCCGGGCTTTCCCCGATCGATGGGTAAGCCACCAGCGCTCGGCCAACCTTGAAGCGGGGTCGAAAACCGGTTCCGGCCAGCTCTGTTCGCGAAGTCCCCGTCCCGGCGCACCAGCAGCGAAAGCTCGCTGTCTAGGAACCGCGGTATTGTATCGGAGACGGACTCGGGGCTCATGTTCCGAGGTCCAAGTCGCCCCGGGCCGCCGCAACTGAGCTCCTCCCCACACTAGCGGCCGCCCCTGGCGGTCCGAAGGGCGTGCCCCCCAAAGAAGAAAGGAAAGGGGAATGTTGTATCTAAGTTGCTGGCACCCGGCGAGGTGGGGGTTTCGACTTGGCGGAGAGCGCCTCAGAGCGCCGAGGTGGTCGTGGCCGGGGGCCGAATGCAACCCGGCACGCGTGGTAGGCGTCTCACACCTTCTGGCAGTTAGCCATATGTTGGCGACCGACTTCACATAGTTATGTACATCTTGGCGCGAGTAGCTAGACGTGTTCAGCCGGATGCTGAAGCTCGGGGTGTCGAGGGCGGAGTCGATGATCGACGCCATTCTCGCGCGACGCTGCACGCCACTGTGCTTGACCGACTCCTTGCTGTCAAGCTTGAAGCCATTAATGGTGTCGCGTTGTCGGCGCAGCGATTCGAGCATGTTTAGGCCCCTAGTCGTTCAGCTCGGCAAATTTTGGCCCCCAGCACAATTTGAGTATTCGCTGTGCTGTCCTACTCCTTGACTGCAAGTTATGAAGCCAGGCGCGGTTTCAGACATCGACTCGAGGACTCGTTCTCTCGCGACGCTGCACGCGGCGCGTACGCACCAGCACCAGCATACGCAAGTCCGCGACTTGTAATGACTTGGTGGCAAGTCGTTAGCGTGGGCAGGGGGTGGGGTAAGTGTGAGGCTCGTGAAATAGAAATAGAAATAGAAATATCTAAGGCCGGGTTACCCCTGGCGTGGGTTAAGGAGGGCGGGTTGGTCAGACCCGCCACCATGGGGGTGCCTCCGCACCCTTTGTGCTCATCCTGGCCGGAGGGTCCTGTAGGTTTTCACGATGCTCTTGAGGCGGCTCACCGCGTGCCGGTGCAGGCTGTGGCAGCAGGCTTTTGCCTCGGTGGCCGTGACGCCCAGTGTCTTAAGCAGGGGGGGGGGAGGCTCGTGAAACCATTAGCGGGCCCGCGAAGGGGGCACGCCAACGTGCCCGGCCCGGCCCCCCAGGGCCGAACAGGTCATCGCACGCCTGCCCCCAGACCTGCAGACAAGCGTGACAGAGATCCTCAAGAATGTCCAAGACGAGAAGTCACAGCTGCACAAAAAGCTCATGGACGGCACCATCGAGCGCATCCAACTCATGCAAAAGATCACCAACCTGTGCTTAGACATCACCAACGTGAGCAAGGAGAATGGCAGCCTCGAAAATAAGCTGTTCAAGACCCAGAAGAACGTCAACGCTACAATGTTTGCCGCTGGCGTCCGAGACGCCCGCGGGGTGCTAGGTGCGGCCGTGGGTGGGAGGGCAGGAGGGGGAGAGGGCGGGAGGGTGGCGGGGAACGGACGGAGGCCTGGGAGGGTGGACGGAGGGTAGGGTGCCGTACTGTACGAAATGCCGAAAGGGTAGTCCAGAGCATTTTGGGCACGCAGGTGGGAGCGCTTCCGCAAGCACTCCGCAATGGACTAGACATGGGACAGGGCCTGGGCGCGCTTATTAGCCGGCTCCCGGCCGGATGGGCCGAAGCAGCACGAAGGGTGGACGATCAGGCGGCTGCCCCAGGGGAAGAAGCTACTTGGGCGAACACTGCCAGGGGCATGGGCTGGGAGGACGTCAGCTTGGCAAAGATGACAGTTAGCCTGGCCACGCACTTGCAATTGGGACCGGCACGGGCTAAGCTAGCACGGAAGCATGCGCTTTACATTCAGGAGGCGTACGGCACAGACACGGCATCAGCAGACAGGATAGGGCGGACATATTGTGTGATGGGCTAGTACTGTGGTGGACATAAACGTTTCCTTTTGCCTGCCCCCCCCCACAGATTGGGTTGAGCAGGCCCAGCACATCAACCCCAGTGCCCGCGACAGTACTCCTCAGCCCAATGACACGGGGAGCCGACACAAACACACTCCCCTTTCCCTCCCTCCCCCTCGCTATCCCCCCCACAGATTGGGTTGAGCGGGCCCAGCACATCAATTCTAAAGCCCATGGGAATGGCTGGCGGCGGGTGCTGCGGAACCAAAAAGAGCTGCGGAAGTGCCTGGTGAAGGCCGTGCCCTTGTGGGTCCCCGCGGACGTGGGGGCGGATGACAAGAGCCTCCCGGGTAAGCAGCTGCAGCCCTGCGCCCCCAGCCAATGACGTGCGTGTTGCTAGCTAGCTAGCCCCTCGACCCGCCTCTCCCTTGTCGACCATCCCTCATATGCCGCATATGATGCATGTGTGCACCTTCCATTCTTTCCGGACCTTTCGCCCTGCGCGCGCTATCGCCTACGTACGTGCGGTCTGGGCCCATGCCGTTGCCCCCAGCTCCCCCCGTAGCTAGCTAGCCAGAGCCGTCAGACCACCTCTCGCACATCACGCTTCAATCGTACAGCCATCTGACGTTGATGTTCTCCACTGCTGCCACCTGTGTGCGTGCAGGCATTCTCGGCGCCAAGATTGCGGAGCTGTATGGCAGCTTAGAACCCCGCGTGCACGTCTTCTCGCTATTCTCGCCGGGTTTCGGCCTCGTGATCCGGGAAGGCGTGCCGGACGCGGCAACGTCCAGCGCTCTGCGCTGCATCGCCAACGAGTTCGGAGTACCGTGGGAGGACCAGGAGGAGCTCGGGGACCGGTTTCACGGACTATCGTTGCTGCACCGAGCTCTGCTGCTGCAGTGAGGTAGGCCCGCATGCGGGTCAGCGGCTGGGGGTATGTACTGGGGATGGAGGCCTGGACGGAGGCCCCCTGCTGTTACGTGTCATGGTGCGTGCGCACCAGCCATGGATGCATGGGGGCTAGCGGGTGGCTGCCGGGAATGCCTGGACCGGAGCATAGCACCGGACACCAGAGGACTCTGGCGGACTATGTCTTGTAGGGGGTGGCCAAGAACCGGACTCCTGCCTGCTGAGGCCAGCTGGAGAAGTCAGCTGTGTGTGTGTGGGCAGCAGGCATGCATGGCTGGAGCAGGCAGGTAGCCGGTGCACGGCAAGGGGGCGGAGTGTTCCTGTTGTCTTGTAGCCCTGTTGTGGCGCGTGCGTCCTGTGTGCCCCCGCCCAACAAACTGAACGGGCAAGCGCAGTAGGGGGTCGTTGCGGCGGGGTTAGCGGGGTAAGCGGGGTCCCTTAAGATGCTTGGGTCCTTGAGGTGGTGAACCCGCAATGCAAGGTCATGCTATGGATCCTGGAGGTGGTAGATCCCCAGGGTGTGCGTCGGGCCCCGGTTGTCAGTGGTGGCTTCCTAGAGAGTGTTGGCAGCCCCAGTGGTTCATCAAATAAGGTCGGTGTTGGCGGGATCCCCAAGGTGTTGGGACGATCCGTCCCCTGGCCTGCTACCCAATGCGCATGGTTACTACATCAAATCTCGGTGCGTGACTCGGTGATTCCAGCCTATCGAGGTAGTCTCAATAGTCTCGAGCGGTACGAGCGGGCTCAGGGCCTGGCCGGCGGTCGGCACTTATTATAAGGCTGCGGGCGTTCGAGGGGAGCGAGAGCGAGTAGGCGGCTAGATAGGTGCCGGTGCCGGTGCAGTCAGGGTCACCGTGACCGCATGGGGCGGTGGATGGGCAACACCCACCGGGGGTAGATTTGATCACATCAAGTTTGACAGGTCAAGTTGCTGGAGCGGACGGATTTGCAAGCACACGCACGCACCCGCCCTGCTCTACCAAACGTCTGTATGTCGGATTGACCCGGAAAGGACCCCAAAAGCAGGATGGAACTCGCTCACAACAACCCTCGCCCAATCCCGGCTTGCTCCGGAGCCCCATAATGGATCCACTCAGGCCAGGCCTGCTATCATGAGAGGGGCGGCGCGTGTATATATCACATACTTGCGCCTCCATCCACCCGGTGGGCTGCATTAGGGCCAGGCCTGCGCCCAGGGCTGCAGGCAGGGCTTCGGCTCTGCCCCTCCGCAGCACTACTCGGCCCCTAGGCTCGCTACCGTACTCACACGTACGTACCGTATCGCCACGCTGGCTTCGCGACACACGCATTCGCGAAGGCGGTTTTGAGGGGGCCCTCGAATTAAATACCACGCATCATCATCCACATTCACACGCAGCTGCACCAACCGTGCCGGTGCCACCCACTCCTCTTACTCTACTGCGCCTCCTTCCACCCTCATTCGCCCCACCCCACGCAACACTGAGCCCGAGCCTGCAGCAGTAGGCCAGCTGCCCGCTTCTACGCGTCCTCAATCCCCAGCATGTCCAGTATGTCTGTGAGCACCTCTGACAGTGCGTCCAGGCCCTCAGTGAGGGAGGCCATGTCCACTCCCAGGTCCAGGTCGATGCCGGCCTGGAGGGGGGGGGGTGAGGGGGGAGTGAAGGGTGGTGGTGGTGGGGGGGGGGTCGGTGTGTTTTGCCCACCGTGTGTTGGTCCCCCTCCCTCGCCCTAACTTCTCTCACCCTTCCGCTGACATGTGCCTCCCCCACCCCCAAAGCCTTGCCTCTTGACCCCCACCCCCGTCCATAGGCCATGCTCGTCTTCAGTCCTGTATGTCCCCTACCCCCGTCGTCCCCCCCCTGTCACCCACCCTCCCTCCTTCCCACCCCCCCTCGCCCCCCCCCCTCCCTTCCCCCCCCTCCCTCCCCCCTACCCCTTCCCCCCCCTCCCACCCCGCCACCCCCCCCCTCACCCCGATCTGGTCCGCCATGGCCCCGATGTCCCCCTGCAGGCCCTCCATGACGCCCTCCACGCAGCCCGCCAGCTCCTCGCCCAGAGCCTCCACCAGGCCGCCGCCCTCGCCCTCCTCCCCCTCGCCCTCCTCGTCGTCCTCCCCGTCCTCCTCCTCGTCGTCGTCCTTGAGGAGCTTCTTGACGAACTGTTTGGCAATGGCCTTGGGCTGGGGAAGGAGGGGAGGAGGGGTATATTATCAGGGACGAAGGGGGAAGGTGAGGGGGGGAAGGGGGGGATGGTAAGGGGGGGAAGGTGATGAGGGGGGCGAGCACCTCATCAGGGCACCCCAGGGGAGGCACGCACGTGTACTATCACGCCCGCTTCGCCCAGCCACACCATCCAACCAACGCCAACCGCCAACCACCAACCGCCAACCGGCCCGCCCACTCACGTCCACGCCCAGCTTGGCCAGCTTGGCCTGCGCCTCCCTCAGTGCGGGGGTCAGGGGGGCGCGAGCTAGGGCGGCGTCGGCTGCCTCCTCCAGCACCTCACGAACCGGCAGGTCCAGGCTGGGGGGGACACGGGGGAGGGGGTTGGGGTGGAGGGGGGTTGTGCGGAGGCGGCAGAGCGAGATGAGGGCGTCTGGGTACAGTCCTGTCCGTTACCCGCCAAGGATGCCCCCGCTTGCTTCCCTCGAGGTCCCTCGCGTCCCCCCATCGTTTCCACGCAACCCCCTCAACCCCGACCTCCCCAATTCCCAGGCCCCTGTCTCCCCACCTCCCCTCCCCCTCCCCTCCCCCGCACTCACATGTCGCCCTCCGCCATCGCCCCCAGCGCCTCCGCCGCCTCCGCCGCCGCCCCTGCGCCCTCGAGCGCCCCCTCGATGGTTCTGTCCGCCGAGTCCGGAAGCACCGCCACCGCCACCACCACCCCCACGGTCACCAGCGTGCAGGCCCCGATGGCGGCCGACATGTCCCGACCGGCCGACTCGTACTTGGCCAGAACGCGCTCCATGAACTGGTCGGCGCCCTGTGGATCCAGAACGAGTACGACAGTTGCAGCGCGTGTGATGTACGGCAGTGCGACTGAGGCGTGTGTACGGCATCGCGGATGGTGAGGTGCGCGAGGCAGGCAGGCTGGTGGGCAGGTGGGGACCGTGTGATGCCGGTGTATGCATGTGTTGCCCTCCCGAGAGGGCCGGATGGCTCCCCCTCCCCTCCCCCCCCACACACCTGCTGCATCTCCGTCCTCACGGCCGCGGGCAGGCGGGTGCCGAGCTTGGTCTCCAGCACCTCCCACAGAGCGTCGGGGTCACGCTGGGGGGGAAGGGAGGGAGGGAGGGGGTTAAGGGTGGAGGGGATTGATGGAGCGAGGGGGAAGGTTTGACGCCGGGCGATGTGGGGAAGGCATGCATGACACTTGTAGCAGTAAGCCAACCCACGCAGCACCCAACACGTCTGCCCCCCCCCCCCTCACCAGCTCCACGAATGCCGCCGCCAGGTCCCTAGCCATGTCCTCGGGGGAGGGGACCTCAGTGGGGGCGGCCTCGCGGACCAGCTGGGGGGGGGAGGGAGGTGTGGGGAAGGGAGAGGCACGCGTCAGGCCTATGACATGTCGACTCCGCAGCACCTCGAGTGGCAAGGTCTGACGTTCAACAGGGCCGCTTTGCAGAGCTCTTCACAGCGCCCCCCCCCTTCCCTCCGATCCACCCCCCCCCTCACCCGCTGCAGGGTCTCGACCATGGCCGCCGCTGCGGGGCCGATCTCGGCATCCACCGTGGCCTGGGGGGGAAAAAAATTAGAGGCGTTAAGGGGTTAACGTTCTGCCCACAACTCGCTGGCACCCCATTTGTTACTGGCCCCAGTCCCTCGGGGTCCTGCGCTCGGGTGCCCTCCCCCTCCCCTCCCGTGCCTCTCTCCCCCCATCTCTCCTCTACCCCCTGTCAGGTCCACTCTGCCCCCCCTCCCCCCCCCATGGCACCTACCACGGAGGCCTCGGGGTCCTGGCCGCCCTCCGGGACTGCGCCACCCCTCCGGCGGCCGCCGGCAGCGGGGCCCGCAGCCGCCCCGGCCTCGGCCTCCTCGCCCGCGCTGCCCTGCATTGCCCAAAGCGTGCAGAAACGGGAAGGTGGATTTCACTAGATGCAACGATACCCACCCCAGTTCCCACGCGTCACGGAACAAACCCACCCCTCCTTCCCCTCTTCTACCAGGAAGCCGGCCCAGTGGGTGGCTGAAGAGGAGTAGCGGATGTGCTTCGCACTGCCGTGTCACGAAACACACACGCACTCTTTCCCTCGTCTTTCCCCCTCCTACAACCCCCCCCCCCCCCCCACCTCCTCGTCCTCGTCGATGTCCATGGTCAGGGCCTGGGTGAGGGCCGAGCGCAGGGCGGGGGGCAGGTCCGCCCCCAGCTGCCCCTCCATCAGGGACAGGGCCTCCTCGGGGGACTGGGGGGGAGGGGGGAAGGGAGGAAGGAAAGGGGAAAGCGTGTGTGTTTTGCGGCGTCTTTTCGGCATTGGCAGGCTAGGCCCTCCAGGAACCGTGCGATTGTCCCCCTCACGACCCCCACCTAACCCCCGTTTTTAACTGCCCTCCCCGCCCCCCCTCCTCCCCCCCCCTCACCTTGTCCATGGGCCTCTCGCCCAGCCCCTTCGCGAACTCGAGTGGGTCGGCGATGCGCGGCACCAGCCCCCGCGCCGCCGCCCCCCGCAGCCGGGACATGAGCACCCTGGGGCGCAGGCCGGAGCCGACCTTGGCGGTGGCGGCCTCCCACCTGACAGGGGGGGCAGGGGGGCACGGTTAAGAGCTGCCGTACACATGAACCCAGACATCTTGCCACCCTGTACCCCCTTTGCCCCCCAAGATCCTTCCTCCCCCCCTCACATGGGGTTCTCCAGCGCTGCCACGAAGATGGGTCCCTCATTGAAGCGGGAGGGCTGGGACAGGTCAGACAGAAACTGGGGGGGGGGGGGAGAGGGGAGGGAGAGGGAGGGATGGGAGGGGGTCGACGGCCTGCGTGTTGCGAGGGCGAATGCCCTGCTGATGCACCTCCATGCCTGGGGTCCCGGGCTGGCCCCCTCCCATCCCCCCCACAGGCTACGCACCTTGGAGACTGCCCCCATCCGAGCGGCGGCCGCCCCCTGCAGCTGCCTGGGGGGTGGGGGGGGGGACGAATGGGACGGTGGGGAGGGGAGGCCATGAACCCTTGGCCCGACTGCCCGACCCCCACGGCCGCACCCAAGGCCAACCCAGGCCCACTGGAGGGCCCCAGCCAGGCCCGACCCAGGCCCGACCCACTCGTTGATGAATGCGTCCGCCGCCGCCTTGGCCCGCGCCGCGCTCTCCTTCTGCAGCCGCTCGCTCAGGGCCCGGGCCCTGGACACCATCACACTGCCGTACGCACGGAGTACGGCCATGACGATGTCTGGGGAGGGCGGGGGGGATGACAGCAAGAGGAATTGGACAACAGTCGGGAGTTCAGGGGCCTCCTCCTTGCCTACTCGACTCAGCTCCCGACCCAAGCCTCCGTCCAAGCCCGGTCCCCGTTGTCCCACCCCCTCCCCCCATGCGGACGCCAAGAAGATGGAGCCTGCAGCGGCGTTGCTGACCCCTGCCCCCCTGCCCTTGGGGGCCAAGGGGGTAGAGCCCGCGGCGGCTTTGCTCAGCGCTCACGTCTCCCTTCATCCGGTCCCACTAACCCCCCGCCCTCCCCTCCCCGCCCCCACCCGCGTTGCCCAGGTGCTTGATGTTGCGTGCGCGTGTGCGTATGCGTGTGTGTTTTACCCTACCTCCTTCTCCCCCCCCCCCCGCCCTCCCCGCCCTGCCCCCACCCGCGTTGCCCAGGTGCTTGATGGTGGGTCGCTGCTTGTCGATCTCCTCCTTGGGAATGACTGCAGGGGGGCGGGGCGGGAGGGACGTCACGACGACAGGCCGCGGGTAGATTGGCAACGAACTTGGATCAACACCCGCCTAAGACCGACGAGCACGTCAACTCCCCACGCACTCCAGCTAGCGTCCCACATCTCAGCTGCCCAACTCCCAACTCCCAACCGTCAACCGTCAACCGCCGTACTCATGCTGACTCACAGGGCCAGCCCCAGGCGATGCTGTCCGGCTTCTCGGGGTCCGCCATCTGCTCCCAGGGGTTGGGGCGCCGGGGCGGGGGCAGCACGGGCCGGGGCCGCTGCGTGGCGGGGTCGTGCGCCAGGAACCTGGGGACGGTGGAGAGGGGGGCATAAAGAGGGGTTAGGAGGCGCGACAGTCAAGCGGTATGAGGATGTGCCCCCCGAGAATGCCCCCCCTTCGACATTTGCGCCCCGCGTGCGCATAATCAGTAAGAGGCATTCACGCACCTCTTGACGATGAAGGCAATGATGTCGTCCTCCTTCCTGGGCACCGTCAGCACCCCCTCCAGCTCCGGCTCGTCCTCGGCGGGGGGTGCATCCTGCAGCCACTCGGGCAGCAGCGACAGCGCGACGGCGTCCCTTGGGGTGGTGGTGGGATGGGGGGTTGGGGGGTTGGGGGGTTGGGGGGGTAGCACGTTGCAGAGGTGAGTTCCAGGTTGGATCCAGGATTCGAGGTCGGGTGGCGGCGGCAATACGCCAGGCCCCGCCCGCGATGACCGATCCCCAACCACCGTAAGATCCGGGTCCAGATCCAGATCCTGATCCCGGATGCCGTACAATCCAGTCCCAAGCGCGCGCGCGCACCTGTCCGGCGGTGCGGGCACGTCCCCGAAGTTGTACTTGTTGGCCCACAGCTCCTTGTCGGGGGCGGCCTCGTAGGCGGCCAGTTTGGAGCGGGCGCCCTCTGCCTGGGGGGGGGGAAGGTGGTGGTGGTGGTGGTGGGGTTACGGGAAGGGGCGCGAACGGAGCGTGATGGGCTGTTGGCTTTCGAGCGACCCGCATCTCCCAGCGTGCCTTCCGTCAGCCCCCGGCACTACCGGCACCGTTAATCCCGCCCCACCCCACCCCACCCTCCCTCGCCCCCCCCCCTACCTGTGAGTCCACGTATGCCTTGAACCAGGCCGTGAGGGCCTCCCCCGCCCGGTCCTTAGTCATGCCCGCAGCCCGCATGCCCTCCTGTCAGGGGGGTGGGAGGGGAAGGGTAAGGGGGGAGGAGTGGGGGAGGTGAGGGAGAACATGACGTACGGGTGCGTGTGGGGGCTGTAAGGGGGTGGGGGGCGGCAAAATGGAACGGAGGAGCTCGGGGGTCCCATGTCCCTGCTCCCGACCGACCGACATGCACGCATGGATGGTCACTCCAGTGCTCGATTGTGATGCACTGAATGCAGTTACATTAATGCATGTGGGCGTAACATCGAGTACTGCGTTAGGTACTCTGAATGCCGCCCGCCCAAAACCCCGAGCAGCTAAGCGCCGCCGAGCTCACCTCGAGCACGGGTCGGAGGTAGGCCGGCATGAGGCCCTGACAGGGGAGGGGGGGAGGAGGGGGAGGATGGAGTGAGGGAGGAAAGGGATATGTCAGACACGCACGCTCGCGAAACAATGACATGACAGGCAGTACGGTACGGCACATCTGAACGGCAGTAGGATCACAGCTGCCGCACATACCGCGACGCCGTTGTTGAGCACCGAGTTGTTCACAGCCGCCATGAACTTCTGCGGGGGGTAGGTGGGGGGGGAGGGAAGGGCGAGGAAGGGGGAGGGGGTCGAAGGGGGATGAGAGGAAGCTGAGAAGGCGGGGGAGGGGGAGGGGGTCGAAGGGGGATGAGAGGAAGCTGAGAAGGCGGGGGAGGGGGAGGGGGTCGAAGGGGGATGAGAGGAAGCTGAGAAGGCGGGGGAGGGGGAGGGGGCACAGACTGGAGAGCGTTGTAGAGGGGCACAGACTGGGGGAGATTGCGGAGGGCAGGGCAGGGACCACACGGCAGCCAAGCAAGGGGCGCATGCTGGGAAGTACAGTACGGCAGTGTCTGTACGGCCAAGCCCGTACCTTGCACAGCTTGCTGTACTGCTTGTACGTGGTGCACAGGTCCATCTTGCTGCGGGGGCATGCATCGGTACAAGCGGAGGAAAGAACTTGGGTCACACTTTCCAGCAGCAAGCCTTCCCGCAGCCCCGGAGCAGGACTGTAGATTACGGCTCTGAAACATTTGGGCATGGCGCACCAACCACAGTCAACCTCGGACGCCGGCCCTGGTCCTCCCAATCTGCCTTCTTCCGTCCGTCCTTTCTCCCATGTGCAGGCCTCACATTTACCCGCACCCGCCTCGGACTCGGCCCCTGGTCCGCCCAAGCCCTCTCGTTCTCTTGACCGCCCCCCCCCCCCTTTGGGTCCTCACATGTAGCCGCACTCCACGTTGCACTTGAGCACCTCCACCTCGTTGACCACGGTGCCGATCCAGGCGCTGGAAGGGAAGGGGGGGGGGAGGAGGAGGGGGGAGGGAGGAACACACATGGGTCAGGCGGGCGGGTGCATGCTGGGGAGGAGGGAGGAGTGAAGGGGCGCTGCGTTTCCAGCCCCACACACGACGCCGACGCGTCACGAAACACACACGCTCCCATCCCGCCTCCCCCCCCCTCCCCCCCCCCCACCTGTCGTTGACGTCCTCCGGCTCCACGCCCAGCCAGCGGTAGTAGGACTGGGAGCTGTCGGACTCGGGCAGCCCGTTGCCGTTGTCCAGGATGTCCCTGGGGGGGGGGGGGGGAGGGGGGTTGCGACATGCGTGTGTGTTTCGCCGACGCGTGCACACGGCAGGCCGTTGCCGTCCCAAACACACCAAGCCCTGCCGTCTGCTTGGCCTCCTCCCCCTCCGCCTATTGCCCCCCCCCCCACCTCATGAGGATGGATGTCTGCTTCTCCGACAGGTTGATGGGCGCCCGGAGGTAGAGGAGCACGTGGGCGCAGGAGAGGGCGGGGTCGTAGTGGGCGATGGGGCGCTTCATCTGGGGGGGGGGGGAGGGGGAGGGGGAGGGGAGGGGGAAGCACAGGGTTGAGGGGGGGGGGGGGGAAGAGGGTTTTAAATGAGGGCTTCGGGGGCTCAGTCCAGGTCCAGATCCAGATCTCACCATGGCCACCACGATCTTGACCAGGATCTTGGCCGCCGCGCAGACCGCCTTCATCGACACCTTGATCGGATCCATCATGGCCTGATTACGTAAGAGGGACGAGCAGGGCGGCCTCCTGAGTGCCGGTCTGACTCAAACTCCACCCCCTTCCCCCCCTTCCCCCCTCCCCCTCTACCCACCAGTGCGTCCTTGTACGCCCCCTTGGCCCGGTCCGCCAGCACGAATAGGTTGGCTGGGGGGGAGGGGATGGGGTAAAGGACAGGACAGGTACAGGACAGGTCGCGGGCAGGACAGGTAGGGCAAGAGGAGGCGAAGGGGAGGGATGAGGGTGGGGGCGCGCGGATGGCTCTAGCCAGCCATTGTACAGTGCACCTTGGTAGAGCCTTGTCCCCACCTAGGCGCAGATGCACATGAACCCACCTACCGGCACGCGGGATCTCCTCATCGCCGCCCCTTCTCTCCCACGCTCCCAGCCCACCAGGCCCCCGCATCACGCCAAGCGCCAATCCAAGATGCACCCCCCTCGCTCGCTGCCGTACCCACCTCCCGGCATGGGGATCTTCTTGAGGTGATCCACGTCGAATCCCGCCAGCCTCCCCCCCAGGGCCTTGAGGGCGATGGCCTGACCGGGGGAGAGGAAGGGGGGAGAGGGGTAGGGCAGGGGCAGGGGGGGTGCTTCTTGGGCTTGAACGTGGGAATTACAAAGGGTTGGCAAGCGAGCCCGCTGCCGCTGTTCACGTTCCTGCTGGGTTTATGTACAACACGGAGGCCTACATATCAATCAATTCTTCCCATCTCGGATCCAGACCCAGCTCTATCCAGATTTGGATCCAGATGCAGATGCGACTCACCGCCGCCATGATCTGCTCCACCGACTTCTTGTCCTTTGGGGATTGGGATGGGGGGGCAGCGGAGGGCCGCATTGGGCTTCAAACCCCCAAACTCTCATTCAATCGGGGTTACAACGGAAATGGACAACAGATCACCGGTAGAAGACAATTTGCTGCGGCGCGTGCAGGAACTGGCTCAGTCCACGTCGAAGGTCTCCTCGGCCCTGAGCCCACCTTGCCCGAGCCCTTGGCCTGGATGGCCTCCGCCTTGGCCCGGATCTTGCGCATCCACTCGTCGATCTCGGCCTGCGGCACGACACATGTACGGCAGATGCACATGCACGGCGGTTTTGTTTGTTCCCCGGAGGCATAGCACGACGCCCCCTCTCGAGTGCCGGCCGGGCCCAACTTGCGGGACCCCATGGCCCAGCGTGAGACCCGTTAGATCGGGCCCCTTCAAGGTCCAACATCAAGGGCCCAACCCAGGCCCAACACGGGGCCACTCACCGCGTGGTCCTGCAGGGCCTGTGCGATCACCTCCCTGTTGCCCTCCATCTCCTGGACGCAGGCCTGGGGGCAGGGGGGGGGAAGAGGGGAGAGGGGGGAGGGATGGGGGGAAGCAGACACGGGAGGGGAGGAGACACGGCTCGGCGTCACATTGAGGGCGCTTGAACCCAGGCCCAGCTCAGGCCAGCACAGGCCCACTCAGGCCCACTCCAGGTCCGCCCCAGGCCCACTCCAGGCCGATTTCAGACCCACCTGCTCCAGGATGTAGTTGAAGTTGAAGCCTGGGGGCGGAGGGGGGTAGAATGGGTAAAGGAGAAGGAAACGCACTATTGGCCGGCTCGCACCCGGCCAAGATTCCGTACACGTACGGCACGCATGGCATGACTCACGCTCTGACGTGGTGCCGTACGCCTGGCAGTTGGCCCGCGCGTAGGCCAGCGCCTCCTCCAGCGGGCTCTTGGGCGCAACGGCCGCAGCGGGGCCGCCGTTGAGCGCAGCGCCGCGGCGGATCAGCATGAAGCTGCGGGCAGTTGGCGGTTGGTCAGGTGGTTAATCAGTTAGTGCAGTTGATGGCATGTCATTCTTATACCTCATTGAGCATCCCTCCCTACCTGATGGACGCCAGGCCAAAGCGGCAGGCCAGGTGCAGCGGCCTAAGGTAGGGGTGGGGGAGGGGGGCGGGCGGGGGGGGGGGGGGGGCGTGAGATTGAGGAAAAGGCCGGAATGACGGAATCCCTAGGCGGGAGGTCTGTATCCACTTGTCATCGCAGCACATGCCTGGACGCCACCCTGGGAAACCCTGGGAAACCCTGGGCTGCGTTGGCCTTCAATCCCCCTCCGACCACAGAGCTGGCCACACCAGTCCCCTCCCACTCACGAGAGCCAGGGGTGGGGCTTGGTGAGGCCGGGGATCTCAATGCTCGAAATGAACTGGGGGGTAGAAGAGAGAGGAGGTGGGGATGTGAGGCGTGGAATGAAGGCCGTCCTTGAGCGTCCACACCCGTAAGGGTGCATTGGGGTGGGTGGCCGCAGGCCACTGTGCTTGAGGTAGGGGCTGTGGCCGTGTGGTCAAGCCCCGGGTCCTCCCACTCTTCCCCCTCCTCCCCCCCCCCGGCGTCTGCGCGATCCCGCTCGCTCAGCAACAAACACCCCTCCTCCCCCCCTCTCCCCCTCTCCCCCCCCCACCTTCTTCATGCCCACCAGCACCCCCATGAGGGAGGTGACAGCACGGCACGCGTGTGCGTGTGTGTATTACCCCTCCTCTTTCCCCCCGATCCCCCTCCTTCCGCCCCCCCCCCACCTTCTTCATGCCCACCAGCACCCCCATGAGGGAGGTGACAGCACGGCACGCGTGTGCGTGTGTGTATTACCCCTCCTCTTTCCCCCCGATCCCCCTCCTTCCGCCCCCCCCCCCACCTTCTTCATGCCCACCAGCACCCCCATGAGGGAGGTGACAGCACGGCACGCGTGTGCGTGTGTGTATTACCCCTCCTCTTTCCCCCCGATCCCCCTCCTTCCGCCCCCCCCCCACCTTCTTCATGCCCACCAGCACCCCCATGAGGGAGGTGACAGCACGGCACGCGTGTGCGTGTGTGTATTACCCCTCCTCTTCCCCCCCGATCCCCCTCCTTCCGCCCCCCCCCCCACCTTCTTCATGCCCACCAGCACCCCCATGAGGGAGGTGACAGCACGGCACGCGTGTGCGTGTGTGTATTACCCCTCCTCTTTCCCCCCGATCCCCCTCCTTCCGCCCCCCCCCCACCTTCTTCATGCCCACCAGCACCCCCATGAGGGAGGTGGGCACGGAGCTCCACAGCTTGGCGTACGGGTTGGCGCCCTTGCCCTGACAGGGGGGGAGGGGGGAAAGAGGGAGAAGGTGGGCGAAGGGCATCCGTAGTGCTAAGCTTCGCCCGCTCCCTTCGCATGACCGCCTTTCCCGGCCTCCCTTCACCCCTCTCCCCCCCCTCACCGTGGCCTTAAGCGCCCGTGCGTCCGACATCTTGCTCTTTATCAGCTTGGCGGCCCGCTGCAGGTCCTGGGGGGAGGAGGGAGAGGGTGAAGGAAAGAAGGGAGGAAAGCAAGGAAGCTCAGAAGTGGCAAGGATAGGATGGCAAGGAGCCAAGAAGCAAGAGTTGGCGGCCCGCTGCAGGTCCTGGGGGGTTGCGAAGGTGGAAGGGAGGAAGAGTGAGATCTGATCAGAGAAGGCGGCGGGAGGTTGAGGGCGAAGGGGGGGATGGAGAGAGAGTTGGGAGTTGGCTTTTCGGCTGCAGGTCAGGTAGGACGCCCCTGCCTGCCCTTCCCCCGAGAGACTACAGACGTACAGAAGGGGCAATCCCCGCCATCTCTTGCTCGTGGCACCCCTGCCCCCCATTCTTGCCTTGTGGATGTTTCCGCTGTACTCGGATCCGGTGAGGTTGGGATCGCAGCCCAGATCCAGAAGCGACCTGAGGGGGCCCAGAGGTGCAGGGTTTCGGGGAGCGTGCGATGCCGATGTGTGTATCAAGGATGCTCCAGATTGCCGTACACGCATGACACGTGTGCCGTACAGCACGCAGCCGCACTCACTTGACTGTGTCGTACTTCTTCTGACATATGCCCACGTGCAGGGGCGTCACGCGGCTGTGGCACTTGCCCAGCTGCTTCTCCCACTGCGGGGGAGGAACGGGAGGGACAGGGGGGGGGGAGGTCAGGATCAAGCCTCAAACAAAGCACCTGCAACCCCTCCCTGTCCTTGCACACACAGGCGTCCCATTCTCACCAGTCCCTGAAAGTACGTGGGTATGTCGGGCAGGAACACCCAGGCGTTGTTGAGGTTGGCCCCGCAGCGGCGCACCAGCACCGTGAGGCGGCCCACGTCGTTGAGCAGCGTGGCTGGGGGGCGGAGGGGGGGAGAGGGGGGGCGTGTGTTTAGATGCTCGGGTTAAGGCGCGATAACCAGGTGCCAGTGTGTGTAGTAAGCCCGAGCCCATATCCATCCTTCCCCTCCCCCTGTCAGCTATGTCTAACCCCCCCCTCCCCCCTATGCCTGACCCACCCAGCACCAGGGGCTCCATGACGGACGGGAAGTCGCGGGCCGAGTAGTTGTCCTTCAGGTAGCCGTACTGGGGGCGGTTCAAGGGGAAGGGGTGTGTGGGAGTGATGATATTGGGTGATGACCCACTTCGAATCACACACGCCCACGGACCCAGCAGGCGTAGCGCAGTACCCTTCACAGGGCCCTGGCAGACATCCCCCCCCCTCCCCCCCCACCAGCTGCTGCTGCTCCTTGAGCGCCTTGCGCTGGGCGCGGGGCAGCTTCTCGACACCGCCCTGGGGGGAGGGGGAGGGGGGGGAGTAGGAGGTGCACAACGGCAGCACTCATTGAGGTTTGACAGTGAGGCATGCGGGCGTGGGGCTACGACCATGCAGGGGCCAAGTGGCAGGGCGCCCCCTCGCTCTGTCCTGACAGGAAACGGAGGGGTAAGGGGTTGTGGAGGAGGCGGTGATGCGGGGTGCAGGGCTTACCCAGGGGACGAGGGGGCAGGTGGTCGAAGGCGGCAAGCAATGAGGGCGCCCCAACGCGCAGGCTGCTCTGTCAGCTGCCCCACAAGCCCGCCCCCCCCGGCCCCCTGTCCCCCCCCCCCCACCTTTGCCGCCGCGTCCGCCTCCGCCCAGGCCAGGTCCTTGGCCATGCGCTTCTTGAGCACCAGGTTCCTGGGGGGGGGGGTTGGAGAAATAAGGGGGTATCAGGTGAGACGGGGACTGTCAGGCCTCTACCGCCAGCCCTCCTTGCAATACACACACACGGTCCCCCGCCCCCCCCTCCGCCCCCACCAGACTGTGGCGGTGTCCACCAGGGGCCGGGCCGCCAGCAGGAGGTCCACGATGGACTGCAGGGACTTGTTGTGACGCTCCCTGGGGGGGGGGGAGGAGGTAATACGTGAAGGACAGGAGAGGAGGAGTGCTGGGCATGTGACATGGGGCGGTCACTGTCTCTGTCCCGACCCAGATCTTTTATTATCACCCTTCCTTCCCTTGGTCCCCCTTCCCCCCCCTCACTTGGCCAGCAGGAACAGGGCGTACGACAGGGGCGTCACTCCGTGGGCGTCGGGGAGGTTGGGCAGCGCGCCGCTCAGCCTGGAAGGGGGGGCAGGAGGAAGATGCAAGGGGAATTTAGTGCGGTCTCTTCGCTGTCTAACTTTCCTGATGCTGGAGACCACGCGCTTGGACCATGATCTTAGCAACACACGGTTACTTAGACCTCGATCCCTCCCCCCCGCCTTCTGGGGGGGGGGAGGGAGAGGGAAGGGAGGGTGAAGTGCGGTCTCTCAGCCTGCCTCCCACCAACAACAGATAGAGGAGGCAGTATGCCTGACAACACAGCGCTAGTCAGAAAGTGAGACGAGCGCTCTTGACAGTTCCCCACTTCCGCCCTTTCTCCCCTCCCCTCTAACCCTTCTCTCACCTCGTCAGCACCTCGACGCACTTGGGGCGGCACAGGCGCACAGCGTAGGCCAGGGGGGAGGTCAGCGCCAGCTCGGGGCGCGTGGGCAGGTCGGGCAGGCCGAACCAGGCCTGAAGGTCGGGAGGGGGTGGGAGGTGGGGACGAGGTGGGGAGGGAGGGGTGGAGGAGAGGGAGAATTCGGATGAACCACACGTCCAAAGGATAGCACTTCCCGGACCACTCGGACATCGCCACAACGCGCGAGCGAGCACCGGTCCCACCACGTGCACGCCCCCGGCCGTACCGTCTTCTTGCGGATCTTGGGCTTCTCCCCCGGCTTGCAGGGCCTCCTCAGGCGGGCGGCGAGGATGGCCTGGGGGCGGGGGCGGGGTGGGGAGAGGGCGGGTGGGTAGAGCGTGGGCTGGGGTGAGGTGTGATTTAGATAAGTCAGCAGCCGCGGATGGATCTGCTCCCATGATGAGATGCGCATGTGTGATCTGCCGTACACACTGCCCAGGCCCGCATGCATGCCCGTGCGCACCTTCTTGGACATCTTGGCGAATGATTTCCACTTGCCGATCTTGAGGGGGTACTCGATGGGGGACATGGACTTGAGGTACCAGTCAATGTTGCTGGGGGGGGGCGGATGGAGGGGCGAGAGGGGGAACACGTGGAGATGTTTAGGGATGTGTGGCTGGGGGACTGGTAGGGACGGATACTAGCATTGGGTACGCACGTGTAAGGCCATGACCCTGGGGCGGTTAGGCCATGTCCCTCTCTCCTCCCCCACGCCCCACCGTGCGCGCAGGTCGGCTCCCTCGAGGCGCTTGTCCTCCTGAGGGGGGGGGGGGGGGGGGGGGGGGAGTGAAGAGGGGAAGAAGGGGGGGTGGGTGGATGTTGGGCATGGTACACTCTCCGAGCGCCTCCCCCCTCCCCCCACCTTGATGGGCTTGGTGACCAGCAGCTCCTCCACCCGTGCGTCGAAGGCTGCCTCGTGCTTGGCGTACACGGCATCGGGGAGGGGCTCGGTGTCCACCTGGGTGGGGGGGGGAGAGGGGGGGGGAGGGGGGGGAGGGAGGGTTGGAAGTTGAGGCTCAGGGTGCGCACCGCTCAAGAGCAGCCCTCACTTCAGTTTGGCGTAACCCCCTCGGCCCCTTCCCCCCCACACACACACGTACCTTCATGTAGGCGGGCAGGTCGTTGTAGCGGGTGGCGGGCTGGTAGTAGGGCTCGTTGGCCCACAGCACCTCGCCTGGGGGGAGGGGGGGGGGTCACCGCTTGGTTGGGATTTCACTGTGCACTGGTTGGGCTTTCCAAGCGCAAGTTGCGCTGGCACCTCAGGAGCATCAGCTCCGAGCCGCTAGATGGGGCTCACCCTTGGTTCCTGAGATGAGGGACCCGGCCTTTGCGTTGAGGGCGGCGTAGCTCTTGGAGGCAACCTTGGCGGGGGGGGGGCGGAGGGGGAGGGGGAGGCAGGGAATGAGGACGAAGGCGGGAGGTCTGAGGTGGCCGGACTGGTCATCACAGCCCCGAAATCGCGGCGGCCAGTGCCTCCCCCCTTTTGAAAGGCCCACATAGCCACACATACCATGGAGGCCTTTGAGGCCATGGCTCCCCTCCTATCCCGTCGCCCTAGCCCCCTACCATGTTCATCTTGGATACCGCGGCCCCCATCTTCTCCTGCTGCTTGGACTGGCGTTTAGGGGGGAGGGGAAGGGGTCAAGGGCAAGGGGGCAGCCGGGCAGAGTAAGGACATTGGGATGGAACATGGAAGAGAGGAGCGGGGAGGAGGCACGACGCTTTGAGCTTCTTTGAGCTTCTTTGAGCTTCTTTGAGCTTCTGATCATGAGCACTCACTCACCTGCAGCACCTGAATCAGGTCTACACCGCCCCCACCCTCCTCCTGCGGCCCGGATGTAGGGGGGGGGGGAGACAAACATTAGAGGGAGGGTTGCTCTAGTTGCTCTAAAAAGGGGCAGGATCCCAACCTTCACACCCTTCATGCCTTTCTTCAACCCATACATACCCCTCACAGCCCCCCAAGACCCCACACCCGCCGCCGCTGACTCCCACCACCAGGGAGGCTCGCCGCCTGCTCCGATCCCCCCGCCACCCACTTGCTTGCCTGCTGCATGCCCTCTTCGTCGTCCCTTCCCCTTGCCTTCTTACCCTCTTCATCCCTTCACCCTTGGACCCAACGAGCGACCACCCCATCATGGCATGGCCACTCGCCCTCCTCCCTCCCTCGCCCTCCACGCCCTCCATCCCCCCCCCACACACACACCCGAACGCACACCGCACCTGGTCCCGGCTGTCTCCCGTCCTCAGGTCCCGGGAGCCGTTGCTGCCCGCACTCCCAGCTCGTACGACACCGCCGCCGCCACCGCGAGCGGAACCGGATCCGGATCCCGCACCGGATCCGCCGCTGGGGGGGCGGTTGCGCGCCAGGTCCGCCATGGCGTCATCGTCCTCGTCGTCCTGCAGTTGGAATGGAGAAGGGGGGGGGGGTAGGTAGGGGGTAGGCCTGGGGATGCTGCGCAGGGCGCACATGGGCTGCTGTGGCTCTTTGCGGCCTTGGGACCAACAAACACCTCCCCTCCCCTCCCTGTGTCTCCCTCCTTTTCCTCCTACACGCCTCCGGCCCGGCCCCCATACACGTGGGGTGAAGGAGGGGGAAGTTGAACAGCCACGCATGCGGAGGGAGCTGTGCTCCGTCGAAGCGCCCGGCAACGCCTCTCCCGGTGCCCGGTACCCGGCACACTCGCACTGCCCCACCGCCCCACTACCCCACTGCCCCACTACCCCAGAAACAGGCCCCTCTCACCCCCCCCCCCTCTTTCAGCGCCCTGCACCAACCCACCCATCGGCCCCATCCACCGCGCACCTCGAAGGCCTCCGCCACCGGCCCCGCCGGCCGCACTTGGGTGCCCCGGGCAAAGGTACCGCCCAGCCCGCGCCGGGCGGAGGGGGAGGGCCCCGAGGGGGCCGTGGGGGCCGAGGGGGCGGGGGCGGCAGCGGGGGAGCCGAAGGGGCCGGCGGGAACCCCCAGGGCGCGGGCCGAGGCCGAGGGGGAGCCCGGGAGGCTGCTGGAGGACGACTTGCGGCGCAGCCACTTGCTGGGGCTGCCGGCGGCAAAGGTGCTGCGGGGGGGTGGGGAGGACAAGAGCACGCATGCAGGGGGGGAGGGGGGAGGAAGGCACGGGGGCCAGTGAGGCTAAGTGGGGCGGTAGGTGAGAGGGGCCTGGAATTGCACAGGCTGCCTCTGGTCTCCCCCCGCCTCCCCCCGCCCAACCCCCCCTTCCCCCTCCCAACCCCCCCTCCCCCCTCCCAACCCCCCCTCCCCCCTCCCAACCCCCCCTCCCTCACTTGGCGTCTGCGTCCTGGGGCTCCTCGGGGGGCACCATGGCGTTGGGCAGGCGGTGCTTGAACTGGGGGGGGGGGGGGGGGGGGAGGCAGGAGGGAAGGGGTGAAGAGGTCATTGCAGAGACAAAGGTGTTGCCACTCCCCCACGTGCTCCCTCCTCCCTCCTCCCTCCTCAACCCCTCCCCGCCTTCCTCCTCCCCCCTCCCCACCAGTCTGTGCGCCAGGCCGCTGGACACGCGGTGGATCATGGAGGGGGAGGGGGGCGCGGCGTCGGGGGAGTCCGTGGAGGCGCCGGCAGCGCCCCTCGCGGGCGACTGCGAGCCGTAGGGAGCGAAGGCGGGGCCCTCGCCCATACCCGCGAAGGCCGCGGGGTCGGCGCGCACAGCGGCGGCTGCAAGGAAGGCGAGGCACGAAAGTGATGGCAGAGTGGTTAGCGGCGAGGACCACAGGGGATGTCTGCGTTTGCACCGTGGACTGGGAGGGCCCCCCTTCCACCCACCGGCCTGGCGCTGCTCATCACGCAGGGCGGCCCAGATCTCATCCTCCACGTCCTCCTCGTCGATCCAGTGATCACCCTGGGGGTTGGGGTGGGTTGGGGGGTAGAGGGAAGGGATCGGGGAGGGGACCAGGGAGGGGACCAGGGACCAGGGTCGGTCAGCCCCGTAGTTGGCCACACCCAAATCCACGCATCGATCTGTCCATACGCACCTCGTCGCAGATGTCGTACCGGTCGGCCCAGTCCGGATCTCCCTCCACGTCCGAGTCGGGCAGGGAGTCGTCCTCCACCCAGAACTCGTCCCACCTGCGCGCATCGGTACGGCAACTTACGCGTACGACAGTTGGCCCAGCATGGGTTTTCAGCCATGTGGACGCCTGCGTCCCTTCCCCCTCTCTCCCCTCCCTTACCCCTCCTCCCCCTGCGCTCACCACTGCGCGCCCCGCCGCCTCCACCTCAGCAGCTGCGTGGGCGTGGGCCCGGGGTAGTGGCTCTCCACCTCCCCCGCCGCCACCAGCGCCGCCACCTCGGCGTCCACGTCACTGCCGCAGTCGTCGTCCGAGTCAGCGCCGGCGCCGTCCTCGCGGCCCTCGGCCACCGCACCGGCGGGACCACTGGGGAATGGATGGGGGAGGGAGAGGCAGGCAAGAGGGTACCGGTAGGGAAATAAGTTGATGGCGGGATAAGAGTGGAAAGGGAGGACGATGAGGATGAGGGTAATGAGGAAGGGGAGGGCGAGGGAGGCCGCGAAGGATGGATGGGGTTCCCTCGACCCCGGGGCAGGCCACCCCGCCCCCCCCCTCCCCCCCTGCTCGCACCCGCCGCCGCCGTCTCCCTCGATGTCATCCTCGTCGGCGGCCTTCTGCAGTGGGCGGGGCGAGCGCACGTGCGAATAAATCAGCACTGCTGAGGAAGGCTCCTCGTCTCTCATTAGTCATGTCGGCCGTTCAGCCTGCCCACCCAACTCGCTCTCCTCGATATCCTCAATCTGCTGTCAGGCAATGCTCAACATATACACAGCCCCGTGGCGAGTCACCGCGCCCACGCTTTCCCGGCCTTTACATGAGCAGCCCTGAATACACAGCAGCCCCGTGCGTGTATCTCTCGCTCACCTCGCTGTCCTCGTTTGCGTCGTCCAGCAGCTCCTCGTCCTCCTCCTCCACCGCATTCTCCACCCGGCGCATGGGGGCGAAGTCCAGGAAGTCGCCCTTGTCCTCCACCTGACAGGGGGGGAGGGCGGAGGGGTAGGGGAGACGGGGAGGGGGCATGGGGGAAGTGGTTAGAAGGGGTGGGCGGGAAGAAGGGGTAGAAGTGAAGGGGGGCGGAGGTTCCGCTAAAGGTCAGGGCTCCTTGCTCTCTCCTTCCCACCACAGGTAAGGTACCCTGGAGCGGTCCCTCCCCCCATCCCCACCCCCCAACACATGCACCTTGACCTAGGCTCCCGGCCACTACCTCTCCCATCCTTCCTCCCATTCCCTCTTCCTCCCACTTCACACCACCACCACCCACACACAGAGTATTAGTCACGGTCGCGGAGTCACGGCCAAGCACTCGGCGGTTTCGACCATTGCCCCTCCCCCTCCCACCCTCCCCTTGCCCCGCCCCTCCCCTTGCTTCCCACTTCCCCATCCCCCCCAAATGAGCCAAATCCTCCCCCGCCTCCCCCCCCTCTTCCCGCCTCCCCCCCCTCTTCCCGCCTCCCCCCCCCTCCCCCCCCCCTCCCTCCCCTCCCCCCCCCCCCCATCCCCCCCCCCCACACCTTGAGCTCCGCCCCCGGCATGTCGTCTGCGTCGTCGGCGGTGGAGGCCAGCAGCTCCAGGGAGCCCCCGCACCCCGCCCACAGCTCCAGGAACTTGGAGGCGCCTGGAGGGGTGGGGGGGGTGGCGGGTGGAAGAGAGTCAATAGGGGGAGGCGTAGCGCCCGGGTGACCTCGCACCACTGCCCAAGCCCCGGGCCTTGCTTGGCAACCCCGGTCCCGCTGCCCCCTGTCCAGTACCAAGCCTTTCCACGCCCCACCCCACCCCCCCTCCCAGCCTCACCGTATCGCACCGCCCTGTGCGGCCAGCTCTCCCCCACCAGGTCAAAGCACTGCTTCCACGCCCCGGTCTCGGACTGGATCCCGCGCTCGGGCCGGGCACCGGCCTTTGGGGGGCCGGGGGTGGGGGAGAGGCAAGAGTAAGGAAGGATCAGAGACGTCGAGGCAGTATCCAACCCCACCAACCCAACACCCAAAAGGACACCGCCCCCCCCACCTGCAGCAGGCTGGCCGCCACCTTGATGCTGGCCGCCCTGTCCAGGTGCATGGCGTGCTGCAGGGAGGAGCGGCCCTGCGAGTCCACCGCGTTCACGTCGGCGCCGCGGTTGAGCAGCAGCTGGGGGGGGGAGAGAGGCGGGGATGGGAGGGGGGGGATGAGTGTGATTCAAGCCTCGAGACAGTGGGGCAACAGCATGTATGGGTTTGGCCCCACAGCAAATAGGGACAAGGGCTCGAGGCGGGGTTGCAGCCCGAGGTTCACTCCCCCACCACCCCACCCCCACCTGCAGTGTGGCGACGGAGGCTCCCTTGGCGGCGCACATGAGGGGCGTCTGCCCCGCCACCGTGCCGGGGGCGGTGAGCACCTTGGTGCAGCACAGCGCCCCGGTGGTCCCCACCACCTCGGGCTCCGTGGGCTGGGAGCGCTGGGCGTCGGCGTTGGGGTCAACGCCCACGTCGTCAATCAGGTGCCGGATGAGCCATGCGTTGTCGAAGAACGCCGCCAGCGCCAGGGGCGTGTAGCCCTTGTCGTCGCGGCGGTCCCAGGACAGGGGGCCGCAGCGCTCCGTGAGCACACCCACGGCCTTCTCCGCAAACTTGGACAGGGCGTTCTGCGGTCGATGCAGGGGGCTTGATCAGGCCAATGTGCAACAGTAATTTGATTAGGCGTCAAACGCATCAGGAAAGGCAAAAACTTGGACAGATTGTTCTGGGGGGGGTAGGGGGTAGGGGGTTTACGGGAGGGGGGAAAGGGGGCTAAGGGGGAAGAGGAGGGGGCCAATGGCAAGGGGGAAGGGGTGAAGGAGGGGGGCGGGACAGGCCAGGTGTAGTCTGGGTGGCGCAAAGGGGGAAGCAGAGCTGGGGAGAGGCAGAGGAGGCGAAGCATTATGAGGGGTGATAAGGGAGCAAGGGGGGACGCGGGGGGCCCGCGGGGGCCGGACGATGCGAGGAGGCTATGGTACTTGGAGGGGGGGAAGTGGGTGCGGGGGGGGGGGGGGGGGCGAGGGTGGCGAGGTGGTCGCCGGGCGAGGGTGGACGTCGCCTGGACCAACCAACCTGCTCAGGCCAGGACAAGCTTTATGCATGCTGCTGGGATGCTCGCGATGAGGCCTAGAACCAGAGACAGAGCCGCGAGGCTGGTTGCGGTTCATCGGGCAGCAGCTGTCGCAGCCCTTCTAACAGCCTTAGCGGTAAAGCTGCAATGTAGTGATATGCAGTGCTGTGTTCTCTATCTGACTTCCTGCGCGCAAATTGCCCGCGATCTGCGAGCCCGCATCCCAGCATGCGCTCGCCCCCATCGCACCCCACTCGGGACTCGGCGCCTCGGCCCCACCTTGCAGATGGCCAGCAGCGGGTGCTGCGTGGGCCCCGCCCGGTCCATGTCCGCCCCCGCAGCCACCAGCTGGTCGAAGATGGACGAGTCTGGGGGGGGGGAGGAGGAGAGGGGGGGGGCGTGTGTGTTTCGTGCCGTTGAGGACCCACCGTTCTCGAGGGCTCCGTTGCCTCTAGGACGGTGGGGACCGCTCCGCCCTCTCCCTCGCACCCCTCTTCAGCTCCCCCCATTTGCCGTACACACCGTTGTCGTACGTGACCGCTGTGGCGCAGGACAGCACCCGGGCCAGGGGCAGCTCGCCCTTGACGTTGCCGTCGTTGGGGGACATGGCCTGGGGGGGGGGGGGTTGAAAGAGGACGAGGGTGGAGCATGGTGGGGCCCTTGCGACCTACGCCTCCCTGACAATGCTCCCCTAGCCACTCCCCGAAGCCCACCTTGTCTGCTTTCCCCCACCTCCCCCTCCCCCTCCTCACCATCTCGCCCATCAGCGTCCGCACCACCTTCTCCTGGTGGCCCTGGATGGCCAGCATCAGGGGGGTATCCACAACTGGGGGGGGGGGAAGGGAGAAGGCGGCCAGTCAACCAAGCACTTCAGGAAACTGTGGCTGATACGCAGCTGTGGCCTTCTGATTGCGTCTGCCCTCCCACTTCTCAGCTAGCATTAGCAGGCTCTCCCCTCCCCCCCCCCCCCCACCGGCCTTCTTCCTGCCCAGGATGGGCTCCGTGGCCCGGGGGCCCAGGAGCTGGATGAGCGCCAGGGAGGAGGCCTGGGGGGGGAGGGGGGGGGAGGGATCGAAGGAGGCAAAGGGGGGTTGAGAAGGGGCCGATAGAGGACTGGGGCAGCCTGAAGGAGGTGGGGCAGGCGCTCACAGCCCGTACCACCCGCCGCCCTGCAGGGGTTCAAGCCTCCCCACCCACACGCACCTGCGCCTTGTCCCCCGGCCCGGCCTTGAGCGCCAGGTGGTATGCGCCCAGGCCCTGGCGGTTGGGGGTCAGCAGGGCCTGGGGGGGGGGATTGGGGGGTAGAGGAGGGGGAGGTCAGGGCTGAGAGACAAGGCACGTGCCGGGGCATGCATCCTGTTACGTACTCCTGCCCCCGCCCTTCCCCCGCTTCCCTTTGACCCCTTCGCCACCATGCCCCCCTCTCCCCACCTTGAACTTGTCGTCCGCCTTGTCCAGCAGCAGACTGACCATATCCTCCTGGGGGTGGGGGATGGAGGAGGGGGAATCGGGTGGTTGGGTACGTGGGGGCGTGGGACAGGCAAGTGTAGGTCGCGAGTGAGAAAGCGTACAACAGCACGGTGGGAGTACCGCTATCAACTGCAGCGCCGCCCTGCACACACACGCACACGTCAGACACGCACCTGGCCCTTGGACGCGGCCAGGTGCAGGGGCGTGTTCTTCTGGGAGTCGAGCGCATAGGCCTGGGGGAGGAGGGGGTGGGGGGGGAGGGAAGGCAGGTGATGCAGCTTGACATATGCAAGACACAGGTGGGATTCGGGATCAGATCCATGGGCCTGCGCGGCCCTCCACGCACCTTGAGCCCCTGGTTCAGGAGGTCCTCGCCGATGGACTTGCAGCCCTGCGGTGCGTACGGCAGATGCGCACATCGCATGAGTCACAATCAGTCGTACAGCCACTGTTTCCAGCAGGGTGAGCCACGGTTCACCCCCCCTTGCCCCCGCCTCCCCCCCCCACCTTGCTGGCTGCATAGTGCAGGGCGGTGCGCCCCAGAGCGTCCTTGGCTCCCGTGGGCTTGGCACCCTAGGGATGGAGGGTCGGGGTCAGGGGATGGAGGAAGATCTGCCAGGGCATCGATCGAAGCCGCTTACTCCCAGTCCCGCCTTACTTCCGCAATGACTGAGCGCCCTACAGGCTTCTCCCCGAGCTTTGCATCTTAGATCTTACTTCCCGCCTCTTGCCTCGCCCCCTCCCCCCTACCCTACCTTGGCGATGAGCATGTCGTACAGCCCCTTGTCGTTGGTGGCGGCCGCCAGGCAGATGGGGGGGACCTGGGGGGAAGAGGGGTGCGTGAAGGGCTGGTGGTGCAGGGGTGCGTGAAGGGCTGGTGGTGCAGGGGTGTGTGAAGGGCTGGTGGTGCAGGGGGCAAGCCCGTGAGGTGGGTCGCTTGGCCCCAGCGTTCAGCGCTGTGACCCCAGGGGGGTACTTCATTGTAAACACCGAGGACTGGTGGTCATGCACACATGGTCAGCTTACGACGGGCGAGGGCCTGTCCATCCAACAGCAAGCGCCGGGGCCCTCACACCCCACCTGCCGCCTCACTCCCTCCTCTCCCCCCCATTCCCCCCATCCCCCCCCACCCCACCCTCCCCACCTTCTCCCTGAACGCCGGCAGCTTGGCCAGTGCCCCCAGCTCCAACATGCGCGACACCAGGGAGGGGGCCTTGGCCTTGGCGGCGGGGAGGCCCGAGGCGGTGAGCCTCAGCAGGTGGCCAAGAGGGGTCTCGCCCTGACAGGAGTGGGGGGGAAGACAGGGTAAGGGAGAAAGGATTGGATGGGGGTAAAATTCAGCCCCGGCCCCGAATCCTCGGCTCCCACCCTCTATCCCGCCTGACCCCACCTCCTTGTTCTGGCAGTTGAGCAGCTTGTTGGGGCGGGTGGTGCGGTTCATCCACTCGGCCAGCTCGTCCAGCCACCCCCACTTGGCGGCGTAGTGGAGCAGCGTGTTGCCCTGGGGGGGAGGGTCAAGGGTGAGGAAGGAGCGGTTGGGGAAGGACCGGTTGGGGAAGGACCGGTTGGGGAAGGGGGCGGGGGTGGAAACAGTTGAGGGTCTCTGCCGGCCCACAACCAACCCGTCGTCCTTCCCCCCTCACTCCGTCACTCCATCACCTCCCTCTCTCCCCCTGGGGACAGACCTGTGAGTCCTTCGTGTCATAGTCCACACTGGAGGGGAAAGGGGGGGGTTCAATCAAGGAGGGAGGCAAAGGATGCGTAAATAGACGCTGGGTAGGCTGGGGACCCGGTCGCCCTCCCCAAGCCCTCTCCCCCCTCTCTCCCCCCTCTCCCCCCCACCTGACCCCCAGCTCCTTGCACATCTTGAGCACCTCCTTGCACAGCCGCAGCCGCCCCGCGGCCACCACGGACAGAAGCGGGGTGACCTTCCGGGCGTCCTGAGGGCCGAGCGGGGGTGTACCGATGTGTAGGGGCGGAAAGTAAGACCCAACGAAGGGAGCGGTGCACCAACCGCCAAGCAACTGTCAACCGCCACTGGCCTCACCGGGATGTTGATGAGCTCCGGTGGCGGTTTCTTGGCTTCTGGGGGGTTAGTTCAAGCACCGGGCGGGGCGGGGGTGCGCAGTGAGGTAGGTGAGTGGCAGGGGGTCGAGCCCCCACGCACGTCCCGCCCATTATTTCGTCAGCCCCTCCCCCCCCTTCCACACATAGACGCACCTGCCCTCAGCGCCACCCCCTTCTCCAGCAGGATGCGTGCGGCCTTGAGGCGCCCCCCCTCCAGGGCCAGGTGCAGGGGCGTGCGGCCGGCGGCGTTGCGGACCTGGGGGGGGGGGGCGGGGGAGGGGGGGAGAGGGGGGGAGAGCGGGTTATTAACTTGATACGAGCGGCGGTAATAAGCCGCGGCTGGTAGGCTGGTAGGCCGGTAGGGATAGGCCGGGCCTCCGTGGCACGGCCCCATAGCCCCAACCTGCACTCAGCAATCCCACGAGCGAGCTTCTCTCCGCTCCTAGCGCCGTCGTCCGTGAGTGCCGTCCCTTGGAAGTAGAGGACCCGCCGGACAGGCGGGCCGCCTGGGGCCTTACCGGTATCTCGTCTCCGCACTCTCCCAAAGGTAAGCTTACTTCGACCACCCCCACCACAATAAACTCACGGTGGGTGGCGTGCCGTACCGCAGCAGCTTCCGTACGCCACGCAGGCTGGGGGGGAAAGGTAAGATAGAAGCGGAGGGATTGGTAGGGTAGCCCCCGCCCCTTTGGTCCCCCCGGCCCCTCTTCCCCTGGGGGCCCGTGCTTGCCCCCCCCCCCCTCGCTCTAGCCATGTCCCCTCGCCTCGATCCTGCCTTACCCCCCCCTGCCTGCCCTTGGACCTTACGCCTGCTGACCTTCCTTCCTCCTCCCCCCCTTTGCTTTGCTTTCCCTCACTGGTTGATGGACACGGAGAAATGGAGGGCCGTGTTTCCGACCTCGTCCTCCGCCCCCTCATTTTTGGTCGCCCCACTCGCAATCTGCACACGCAGCAGCGGGAGCGAAAGAGGTGATTTGGAAAGCGCTAGCGCCTAAATACTCAGCCTGCACAAGTACCGGTAGACCCAGTTCCTGTCTTGATGCCATCTATCCGTCCCCTCAGCCCCGCGGACCCCCTCCACCTCATCATTCCCCGCCACTCGCCTGCCTCAGCGGCATGCGCCGGAGCAGCATGCGCATCTGCTGCCAGTCAGCGGCGCGGGCGGAGCGGCGCAGCTCGCCGGGGTCCTGGGGGGAGGGGGGAGGGCCGGATTCGTTCGGGTGCGTGCGTGTCTGGAGGGGGGGCGAGTGCCGCGGGCGGACAGCAGGCGGAAGGTGGGGTTCCGTACGCAACACGCGTGCCCGGGCGGCAGGTAGTAACGGGTAGTCGGGTGGAGTACGGGTATAAGGGGAGGGGGGGTTGAGTGGGGAGCGGTACAGGAGATGAGCAGAGGGGCCCGAGGGGGCGTGGCCGGGCTATCCCGCGCCCCCGCCACCCCCGCCTCGGCGGCAGGTGGCGGGTGTGCAGGGGCCTGCCCTGACACACGCCCGTCCCCTGATCACAAGCCCGAGGGGGCGAGCGCTGGGAGTTTTAAAAGGGGGGGGAGCACAAAAGTCCTGATGCGGGGTCCCGATAGTAGTCCCGATGGGCCGATGCGGGGTCTTCACAGCCTGCAGCGTGCCGTAAGCGGGCCGGCGGCCATGCCCGCGACCAGGCGGGCGAGCCCACAGAAGATGTTATGACGTGCTGGGGCGAATGGGCGCTCAGTGCTAGCAGCGCAACCGAGCCATGTGCCTGGTATACGTAACTCCATCCCAGGATGGACATACAGCGCACTTGCGCACCCATGTCTCACCTCCTTGACTTGCTCCTTCGTCTGGGGCTCCTGGGGACGGAGTAAATGGCATTAAGGCGCATACCTACATCATTGCGTGTACGCGTGCGTGTCGCTTCTGTCGCTCGCTCGATGCGCGTCGACGCAACCCCGAGTCAGGCTCCGCAAAACTGGGTTCCCTCAGCGCTAATTGCAAGCCAATCGGGTTCTATATATTATGAGGCCACCATCCGGTCGCGTAAGGCGCTGAGGTGCAAGTCGCGCAGGAGCCATCCATCGCAGCCTTGCCTTGAGAGAGCCATCCGGGTTGGTCTCGACCGTCTTACAGCACGCGCCTCCCATCCTGAGCGCTCTGGACTCGTCAGAAGGGCAGGGGCTTCACGTTTACGAGTTGGGTGTGGTCGATGTATGGTCACTCGCTACGTCTCCGCCGCTGTTTCCGTGGCTCTCAAGGTCTCAGTGTCAAGATGCTGCAGCCCTGGGTCTGTGTATGAGAGCCACAGGTTACGCAAGCCGCGGACGGCGGAATTCATACCTGTGCCTCGGCCAGGCTGGCCAGGCTCGGCCGCATAAGGCCCTCGTCCTGTTTTTGCCCTTCGTGCGCCCAGCCAGAACGGTCCACACACCTCATACTAAAGGGCCAAATGCCGAATCCATTCCTGCCTGGCCGCAAGGGGTTTCCGGCTGGTTTCCCGTCGGCTCTTTCAGGCAACACCTCGCCGTCTTCACCAGTCTGACCGGCTGCGGTGCGGCCTTGACAGCTTCAGCACTGCGCCACCAACAAAACACAAGTATCTGCATATGTGTGGGCACAAATGTGGCTCGGGCCCGGTGCCAGCAACCCGGGCCCACCGATTGCACGGCCCCCCACACGACACGACACGCGGCCGTCGCAGCGGCAGCCTTACTTGTCAATCTATCGCTTCATCACACGTAGCAGGGGCTTGAGGGACACGTAGTCATGCCGACCATGACAGCAGGGCATGCCGTGCGTGTACGTCGGCCTGACGCGAGGGCCGAGCGGTTCCCAGGAACTCGGGCCGCGCTCACAGACGCACACTGTGTGCATCCGTGGTACGGATGCTCCAGTCCGACATCAACCACCCCGCCGGGGGGCCGCCCGTGCCTGGCCGGGCTGCCCCATACATGTACCGTATGACTAGATAGCACGACTACCGCATGCTGACCTGAGTGCCCCCAGAACACTAGGCCAGCCGCCTCAGGTATCGAGGTAGCGGCTGGGCGGGGCCCCGGGGGCAAGCCAAGCAAGCCACGGCGCCCACCGACTGACACCCGGTCTGGCCAGTCAGCGGCGGGCGCCCGTCATACCAGATATATGGCCCGGCGCCGCCCCTCCCCCCTTCTCGCTCCCAAGCCCCTGATCACCCGAGAGCTCAGCCCACCCCCCACCCAATCGAACGCCTAATCCCTCGCTCGCCTTTCGTGTTTGCCAAGTGCCCGTTTCCTTTACTTGTGGCCTACCCTACCCCTCTACTACCCGTCCCTGCCCCAGACCCCTGTGCTGCTCACTGCGCCTGCCGCCTCTCATCCCTGCTCCCTCGCTTTCGCTACTTCCCCTTCTTGGGCGTGCCCCCAGGCTGTGCAGCACCTCCTCGGGACCGCACCACAGCAGCTCAGTCCCATTTCTCAAGAAACCGCCAAGTTATGATGCACTCCCCCCGCACTCCCCCTGCCCCTTGTATCACTGTCTTGTGCTCACTGCCCCTTCTTGGGCGTGCCCCCAGGCTGTGCAGCACCTCCTCGGGACCGCACCACAGCAGCTCAGTCCCATTTCTCAAGAAACCGCCAAGTTATGATGCACTCCCCCCGCACTCCCCCTGCCCCTTGTATCACTGTCTTGTGCTCACTGCCCCTTCTTGGGCGTGCCCCCCAGGCTGTGCAGCACCTCCTCGGCGCTTACCGCATGGGCCGCCACCACACCCCCCACCGACCCACGCCGGCTGCGGTGCCGGCTGCCCGCGCCGCTGTCGCCGCCCCTGCTGCCGCCGCTGCCGCCACCACACCCGCTAGCGCCCTCCTCCGCCGCCAGCGCCGCTAGCGGCCCCTTTCCGCCCGCCAAGCCCCCGTGATGCGGCGTGCCGCCGTCCCCCGCTCCGTTACCAGCGGCGGCGCTGCCGGGCAGCGTAGCGGTGCCGCCAGCGGCGGCGGCGGCGGCCGCCTCCGCCGCCTCAGCCCGCGCCAGCTGCTCCAGCCGCGCCGCCAGCTCGGCCATCTCCGCTGGGCTGCCGTCAATACCGCCGCCGGCACCGCCACCTCCGCCGCCGCCGCCAGCGCCCTCCGCGCCGCTGCCGCTGCTCTCCGCGCCCTCCTCCTCCTCCCCCCCTGGGACCACTCCGTCTCCGTCGTCTGTCATGAGGTCCTCCCGCTCGGGGCAGGGCAGGTCGTAGAAGGAGGCCAGGTACTCGACCACCTCGTCATTGGTCTCCGCCACCATGACCTGACAGGGGGGGAGGGGGGGAGGCAAGGGGGGGGGGGGAAGAGTGAGGGAAGAGGGGGAGGTTCAGGGGGGGAGGGGGGAGGTACTCGACCACCTCGTCATTGGTCTCCGCCATCATGACCTGACAGGGCGGGTGGGAGGCCAGGGGTTGGGAGGGTTGCGATTGTATGATCAATGTGCGTGGTCGGCCGGTGCCCGACACTCCATGTGCCCCAATCGCTCGCCACTCCGGCCACAGCAGCTCATCAGGCACGGGACCTCGGCCTTACGCGACGCTCGTCATGCACACAAGCCCCCCCCCCGCCTCCCTTGCCCCTCTCTAGTCTCCACGTGTGGCCGGCCCACCACGAGCGATCCGCCCCGCCCCCGCCCCCCTCCCCTGCTCCCCACCTGTCGGACCTCCGAGGCGTGCAGGGCGCCGGTCTCGTCAAAGGCCTGAGGGCGGGGGCATGGAAACGGGCGGGTGAGAAAGGGCAGCGGAATGGGCGGGGAAGGGAGCGGAGAACTGAGCCATCCCACACGCCGACGGAGCAGGCGGACCTAGGCACTGCCCAGGCCACTTGATGAGGGACCCCCCCCCCTCCCCCACCCCATCATCCACTGCTCCACTCCTCCCCCTGCCCCCCCCCCCCCGCCCCTCGCCCCCCACCTTGAGCAGTGTCATGAGTCCGTCATAGAAGCCGTCCCAGTTCACTATGACCAGCGGCACCGGCAGCGTGGAGCCCAGCTTGCCCAGCTGCAGGAGGGTCAGGATGGAGAAGAGCTCGTCCTGGGGGGGGGGGCGGGGGGGATTTTGGGGGGGAGCGGAAGGGGAGGCGGTTGTAGGGGAGCAGCTCAAGAGCCGTGGGGGCGGGAGCCGTTCTCGTTCTTGGCGGCGGGGCTACCGGTGCTGTGAATGAACAGCGGGTGAGCGCCATACCAAGCCGCGTCTTTCCCCAGGTTAACCCTTTCCCCACTGCCTCATCCCCCCCCCCTCCCCACCATGGTCCCCAGGCCCCCCGGCAGGAACAGGTAGCCGGTGCGCTGCTCCAGGCGGGTGCCTTCCCGCCCTCCCCACGCGTCACGAAACACACACGTTCCCCCCCCCCCCTTCCCCCTCCCCACCATGGTGCCTAGCCCCCCCGGCAGGAACAGGTAGCCGGTGCGCTGCTCCAGGCGGGTGCCTTCCCCCCCTCCCCACGCGTCACGAAACACACACGCCCCCCCCCCTTTCCCTTCCCCACCATGGTCCCAAGGCCCCCCGGCAGGAACAGGTAGCCGGTGCGCTGCTCCAGGCGGGTGCCTTCCCCCCCTCCCCACGCGTCACGAAACACACACGCCCCTCCCCCTTTCCCCTCCCCACCATGGTCCCAAGGCCCCAGGGCAGGAACAGGTAGCCGGTGTGCTGCTCCAGGCGGGTGCCTTCCCCCCCTCCCCACGGGTCACGAAACACACACGCCCCCCCCCCTTTCCCCTCCCCACCATGGTCCCAAGGCCCCCCGGCAGGAACAGGTAGCCGGTGCGCTGCTCCAGGCGGGTGCCTTCCCCCCCTCCCCACGCGTCACGAAACACACACGCCCCCCCCCCTTTCCCCTCCCCACCATGGTCCCAAGGCCCCCCGGCAGGAACAGGTAGCCGGTGCGCTGCTCCAGGCGGGTGCCTTCCCCCCCTCCCCACGCGTCACGAAACACACACGTCCCCCCCCCCCCTTCCCCCTCCCCACCATGGTGCCTAGCCCCCCCGGCAGGAACAGGTAGCCGGTGCGCTGCTCCAGGCGGGTGCCTTCCCCCCCTCCCCATGCGTCACGAAACACACACGCCCCCCCCCCTTTCCCCTCCCCACCATGGTCCCAAGGCCCCCCGGCAGGAACAGGTAGCCGGTGCGCTGCTCCAGGCGGGTGCCTTCCCCCCCTCCCCACGCGTCACGAAACACACACGCCCCCCCCCCCTTTCCCCTCCCCACCATGGTCCCAAGGCCCCCCGGCAGGAACAGGTAGCCGGTGCGCTGCTCCAGGTAGGTGCGGGCGCCGGCGTCCGTCAGGGCCACCTGGGAGGGAGGGGGGTTGGGGTTGGGGGTAGAGGATGGAGCGGAAGTGGGGGCAAGGAGTGCGGAGGACGTGGGGGCTGGGCAGTGGCAGGCAGTCACCATATCCACCCAACCAACGGGCCAGTCGCTAGGCTGGCCCCTGCGGCGACCCGCCTTCTCCCCCCGGGCCCCGGCGGCATCGTTCCACAAGCACACCACCACACACACACACACACACAGCAGCCATTCATACAGCGGCCACTCACACACAGGGCTTACGCGAGCAGCGCTCAGCACACCACAATATCACCCCCCCCAGCTTCCGTCCCTCGGCTTTCTCCCTCACCTTCCGCGTCGGCATGTACTTGCAGGTGAAGGCGGAGCCGGCCGACAGGTAGTCCTGGGCAAACGCGATCGAGGGACGGCACGCGTTAAGCATGAACACCATTCGAGCAGTAAGGGGTGGAGAGCGCCGAATACACTCCTCCGCTACCTTATCACTTTGATCCTGAAGGGAGCCCGTACGGTAGCAACCGCCCACGCACCCACCTCCCGGCTGATGCAGACACGTCGGCTAAACACACACGCTGGCAAAACACACACGCCCCCCCTGCCCATTCCCGTCCCCCCCCCTCCCCCGCCCCCCCTCCCCCTCCTCCCACCTCCATGGTCAGCACGTTGGTGCCCGCCTCCCGGCTGATGCGGATGCCCCCCACCGGCACCCCCGCACGCAGGCCCCCCTCCGAGGCCGCCCGCATCATGCCGGGGCCGCCGCCCGTCCACACGGGGGAGCCCAGCAGCAGCGCCACCTTGGGGGGGGGGGGCGGGGAGCAAAGGCGGTGTTTAAATCTGAGAGCGGGAGAGCGGGGCAAAGGGGGAAGGGGAAAGGGACGGGAAAAGAGAGGGCGCGTGAAGCAAGCGAGCAATAGCCCTACACCCGCCGCCGTACACACCCCCAAACCGCCCCCTCGGTGGGATAAGTGCCCCCCAGGGCACCCCAGGCACCGCGCGCATTGCTCCTGCCCGCATGCCCACCGGCAAGCCTACACTCGCTGCCCCTCCCTGGCCCACCGCTGCAACGACCGGGTCCTCCCGCAAAAGCCCAGACTGTCGCCAGACCAGGCCTCCACCGCCCCCGCTTGCTCCGCCAGGCGTGTGGCCCGCTCACCCCCCCCCGCTGCTGCGACAACTCCCAGCAATCAATCCTGCTGTGTTCAACCGTGCCCAGAGCCCTCCCCACACGGCCTCTGCGCCAACCTCCCCGGCAAGCCCCACCAGCCCAGCCACACCGACCCCCATCGCCCCCACCCCCACCCCCAGCCAGCCACACACGCCCCCATCGCCCCCTCACCCGCTCCGCCAGGCGTATGGCTCTCTCCCAGTAGGGCGACCCATGGGCCAGTCGGGCGCTGCCAAAGTACACCGCACCGCGGCCCAGGCGGCTGATGAGGGAGTAGCATCCCAGCAGCTCCTGAGGGTGGGTGGGGAGGGGAGGGGGGGGGAGGTTGAGGGGCAAGGGCGTTGGGTAGGCTCGCTGCGCATCGAGCTTGAACGCTCACTCCAACAACCACCCCCGCCCCGCCCCCCTACCACCGCCCCCCACGGCCCCACCTGAGCCACCTCCTCGGCGCTGCTCTCCTGAACGACGTCCCCCGCCAGGTCGCCTGGGGCGGGGAGGAAGGGGAGGGGGGAAGGAGGTGGCCAGCGGGGAAGCGGTTTTGGGCGAGTTTGGGTGCTGAGAATGGTCGAGAACACCGGCCCCTCCCCCTCCCACCCACGTCTTGCCCCTTCCCCCCCCTCCCGCCCCCGTCTTGCCCCTCCCCCCCCCCGACCCCTCACCGTGCAGCCTCGCGTGGAACCACTTCCAGTCGCCCGCCCCCAGCTCCGCGCCCACCACCCGTACGGCGCTGGCGCCCGCCAGGCAGGCCACCTCGCAGCACCGCTCCAGGGGCAGGTCCTGGGTCAGGGCGTACATGAAGCTGGGGGGGAGGGGGGTGAAGGAGGGGGGGAAGGGGAGGGGGGTGGGGGGGAGGTGGAGCGGAGGAGAGGCGCGGGGTATCCCTGCCTTCCTTCCTGCGGGAACCTTTTTGACACAGCTGCCATCCGTGGGATCCCTGGCGAGGTCCTACATCCCACATCCTGGACCCCTCCCCGTCCAGGTACTCCCCGCCCCCCCCCCCAGCTCACCCACCCGGCCCCCTTGGACCCCAGCTAGGCTGCCGACCCCCCTAGCTCCCCTTCTGCTTCATCCCACATCCGTAGAACCCTCCCCCGAAACCCACCCACCCCGCCCCGCTCACCCCGCCGTGAAGTGGTCCCCCGCGCCGGTCGTGTCCACCACCCCCACCCCCGGCACAGCCGGAACCGCCACCAACACCTCCCTCTCCCCCTCCCCCTCGGCCCCCTTGCCGCCCCCGTCGCTGCCGCCCTTGCCGCCGATCCCCTCCCAGTCCCCGCTCCGCGCGCTCCGCATGCTGTGCGTGCTGCGCATGCTGCGCGCGCTCGCCACGCGTCGCATGCCCGCCACGCAGCCCAGCACGCCGCGCGTCACGACGCCGCCGGCGCAGTACCGCAGCAGCAGGCGCAGCACGGCCGCCGGCAGGGACGAGTCTGCGGGGTAGCCCGCAGCGGCGGCCGCCAGGGCTTCGTCGTGGGGGGCGGCGGCCGCCGCTGCGGCGGCGGCTTCGGCCGAGTACTTGACTAGCATGGCTGCCTCATCCTGAAAGGTCGACCGGGGGAGGTTAGGGCAGGGGGGAAGGGGTGAGAGGAGGGTCCCGCTTCACTTGACTCCGCACAAGAAGCTCTTTCCCCCCCCCCACCTCCCTCCTCCCCTCGCCTCCTTCTCCCCCTCTCCCCTCCCCCTCCCCAGCCCCCTCCCCAGCCCACCCCGTACCTCGTTGCAAATGGTGAAGTGCACGCCCCCTCCCGCCAGCACCTCGAGCAGCTGGGCGTGGTAGGTCCGGACCACCTCGTAGGAGGCCAGGTCCAGGACCACCTTGGCCCCAACCTGACAGGGGGGATGGGGGGTGGAAGGGAGGAGAGGGCAAGGGAGGGTAAGGGGGGGTGCGGACCACCTCGTAGGAGGCAAGACCACCTTGGCGCCCACCTGACAGAGGGGGTGGGGATGTGTGTGTGTGGAGGAGAGGTTGAGAAACGCGGCGCCCCGTCAAAAACAGCAGCAGAGAAGCAGAGAGCCCCAGCGCTTCCTTTCCCACTCCCTCGCATCACCCCCACTCCAAGCCCACGCCCCTCCACCCCCCCACATCCACACACCCCACACACACACATCCACACACCCCCACCTCCGCCGCCAGGTCCACGGCCCGCTGCAGCAGCCCCTCGCTGTAGAGGCAGTAGGCGGACAGGAACACCCAGGCGCAGCCGGAGAAGTCGGAGGCGGACAGGTCGGAGGCGCGGGTGGTCACCTGGGGGGGTGGGGGTGGGGGGGCGGATGCACGGGGGAACTTCGGGAAGGCGGGGGTGAGGATGAACGGCGCACCACGCGTGCCTGCACGCACGCGCCCGTCGTGGCGCCCCACGGCCAGAAGCAGAGGCCGCCTGGAGCGCATGCCACCGTTCAACCCTGTCCCCCACCCGATGCCCCCCCCCCCTCGCCTGTGGGTCCATGTAGGTGCGCATGGTGCGCTCGCCGTCGCAGGTCAGGATGGCGGAGCGGCCTGGGGGGTAAGGGGGGCGGTCGGGGGAGCAGAACCGCGGGGAGTTGTGAGTGCACCTCGCCCAGCCCCTGCCCCTTGCCACCCACCCACCCACCCACTCCTAGCCACCCACCCTACCCCCATACCTCCCAACTTCCCCCAGCCATCGACTCACTTATGCCCATCCACCCACCCACCCACCCCGGCAACCCACCCGTGGACCCCTCGTGCGCCACCCGCATGCGGTCCGTGTCCACCCCCGCCCGCCGCATGGAGCTGGTGTAGAGCGCTCCCCACTCGTCGGCGCCGCGGGTGCCCACCTGGGGCCGGTCAGGGGTGGGGGGTGCTTCGTGAGGGGGCAGGCAAGGTTTGGGGATGTGGGTCGGACGGGAGCGGGCTGCGGAGGGGATGGCATGGGTGGCCTCAGCTGAGTTTTGCAGGGGTGCGGAGAGGCCAGGGTCAAGGGGACGGAGAAGTCGGGTGAAGGGCATGCAATATTTTAGACATGGATGTCCACGTTGTGAGGAAGCATTGGGGGGGGCTCCACCCACCAGCTGCACGTTTACGCCGAAGCCAGTGGCCAGCGCGCGGGCGACGTTCGAGGCCGAGCCTCCCGCCTTGGAGTTAAACTCGCCCACGGCCGCGAGGATGGCCTGCAGCTCCGGCAGCGTGCAGCGCCGACTGCCAGCGGTCTGGGGTTTGCGGGTGGGTTGGGGCGGTGGCGCGGGGCGGGGCGGATGGGAAATGGGGGCCAGGGGCAGGGAGGCAGGGAGAGGGGAGCGGATGGCGCGTGGGACCGTTGCCGAACGAAGACCTGTGACAGCAGCGTATGCTCGGTCCCTCTTACAAGCTGTCAAGCAAGCGCAGTACCCTTTGAGCTATCGCCTGGCCGTGGCCTGAATGTGCACACATGCTGACGTGCGGTCAACGCGGGCGGCGCGGCCCTACCTCGGGTCCGACAAGCTTCTCCAGCGTTGCTCGTTGAACGCTGGCAACATGGTCGACCAACGCAGACACTTGGAGCGTGCCAACGCGCAGCGGCTCGTCGGGCGCGGGCGCCATGCTGGTGCACCTGGGCCCTCCTGAGCACCAACCCTTCAGCTACGCACGAGAAGAAATAACACGCTGTCGCAAAGATATGGGTTACGCGCAGGTCGTTGAGGTCCCCGAAGCACGTTGCGCTTCGCGGGGAGTAATAAATAAGGCAGAGTGCTTACGGTTGCAGGTGATGTGAAGAATAATATGCGGGGAGAGGTGCACCAAGGCTCCTAGGCTCCTTGGGGCTGGGCGACAGGCGCAGGGTTCGTGCCGGATTTCGCACCTCCCTCCGCCCCTGCCCGTCCCAGCGCTCGCCCAAGGCTTGACAATGGGCTCCGACGCCTTACGTCCGCCCCCCTCACCTTCTCCGATAATTGAGAAGCGGACTGTGGCGTCGATGCGGCGATGCACGCTGTGCGGAAAGCAAGTTCTCATGGGCAGCTGTCGCGTACGCTGTCGGTCCGAAATGACGTCAAAACGCCTCCCCACCGCACACGAGACGCTGTTATCCCGACACACAGTACGCCGGTACCGCACTGCTACGCGCTACCTGCTTCACCGCTACCTGAGCGCAACATTCCAATCGCGCTTCGTGCTCGCTGCGCTGGGCCCAACCTCCTGTAGGAGCGCTTAACGCCAGAGAAAGCTCTCCCAGACACAATGGTCAAGGAGACGGGTAGCTTCGTTAACTCGCGCGGCCAGAAGCTCCATACCGCAAGCTGGATGCCGGATGAGGGCACTGCGGTGCAGGCGGTGCTCTGGTGGCACCACGGGCTTGGCGATTACGTCGAGCGTAGCGGCGCGTGTAAGTCGCGGCCGCGGCGTTGTCGGTCGCGACACATCCCGACACGCAGATTTCGGCAGGGCCCCGCCACCTCGTCGGCACTCTTCCGGCCACCTTCCCTGATTGCACCCATCCCCCCTTTCGCCCTTTAGCATTCGAGGCCTGGAACGCCGCCGGCATCGCGGTGGTTGGCTTCGACGCACACGGCATGGGCAAGTCCGAGCCCCTCGACGAGCCGGGGCGCGGATACATCCGCAAGTTCCAGTACCTGGTGGACGACGCTATTGCGTACTACACGGACGTGAGAAGGGGAGGAGGAGGGTACAGACGGGAGGTCTACAAGCTGGTCGTGAGGGGAACGGCCGGCTAGGGGGTGGAGAGGGGAACCACCACTCGGGCAAGGGACCAAAACCGAGGAGTGAACCCCGCCTGGGTCTAACGGGGTAGTCTGCTCGCGCTGACCGCTGCAGCCTCTGCCTGCTGCGCTAAGCTGGCGCGCTGAACGCTCCAACGCCCTGCAGTTCCTGAAGCCCGCCCTCGAGGCCAAGGGCCTGGCCACCGTGCCCCTCTTCATGGGCGGCACTTCCATGGGTGGCCTCATGGCCTCCTACATTGTCTTCAACAAGCCAGAGATCTTCTCGGGTCTCATCATGCAGTCGCCGGGTGAGGCTTGAAAGGGTGGTAGGAGACCGCGCTGGAGCTCAGGGAGAAGAAGGGGGCCGGACGATGAGTGGGTGCGGGCGGATGGGTGCAGCGCTATGGCATGGGTCTGCATACATGAGGCTGGCATGGTGGCGGCTGTACCTGCCGGGGGACCTGTTCATGTTGTCCTTGGCCGCCGGGGTTGCCTGCATGGATGCGGAGACGAGAGGGCGAGGAGGGGCCCATGTCGTCCAGAGCTCGTGCTGACTCGCCCCACCCTGTTACCCACAGCGATCGACGTGGAGTGGACTCCGCTGCTCAGGTGGGTCAGCACAGTGGGGGCTGGGTCGCTCGGCTGCTTGTGCATACGGCTCGATGTGCACACCCAGGACTGCGAGCCTTCCGCCCCCGACCCACATGCCGACGACCAACCCGCAGGCCACTATGCCACATCGACCCAAAATACCTTCCGCCTGCTTTTACCCCCCATAACCCTCCATTCCAAACCCCCAGGTCCCAGACCAGTATCGGCAAACAAAAACCTACCCATACGCCTTCCACCGCCGACCCACATGCGCCCGACCCACATCGTGATCCTCACCTCACCCCCACCGCATGCCGCGATCCCCACCCCGCCCCCAGGTTCCAGGCCGGTATTGACCCCCGCTGCACCTCGGCTTGACCCTACCCCCTTCCCTAACCCCTTCCCTACCCCCTTCCCTACCCCCTAAATCCCTATCCCCAAAACCCCCACCCACCCACCCCTTCGCGTCCATCTAACCCCAGGTTCCAGGCCAGCATCGGCAACGTGCTGGCGGCGCTGATGCCCCGGGCCAAGCTGGTGCCGGCGGTCCGGGCGGAGGACATGAGCCAGGACCCGGAGGTGGTGAGCGGCGCGGGGTGGCGTGCCGTGGCGCGGGCTGGGGTCCCTGAGGAGGAGGGATGAAGAGAGACGGTGGGAGGTGCAGCGGGCACGGGCCAGGGGCAGGCAGGGGCAGACACGGCCATGGGAACAGGAAGGCAACTGTGTGGGGGCTTCCCAGTCGTCCTCTGCCTCTGTCGCGCCCTCCTTCCCCTTCTAGCGCTTCAAGCTCATCCGCCTGCTCCATTTCACCCCACAGAGGAAGGCGTACCTGGAGGACCCCATCGTGTACCACGGCAACGTGCGGGCGGTGTCGGCCAACGAGCTGCTCAAGGTGGTGGGGGGTTGGCTGTCGGGAAGGACACGCCATCTGCGTTGCGGGGCAAGGGCTTGCCGGAGGGATGAGGGATCTGCGCAGCCTACTGTACCTGCCTGCGTGCTTTGCATACAGCACTTGTGCTCTGCTCCGTTCCATTATACTCCCCCCCCCCCGTGCCCTCCATGTGCAGGGCTTCCGCGGTCTGGTGGCCCACCGGGGCGCCTTCAAGCTCCCCATCCTGGGGGTGCACGGAACCAGCGACCGCTGCACCAGCCTGCCGGTGGGGGGGGCCGGGTCGCTGGGAGGCATGGGGCCCATGGGCGATGGGAGAGAGAAGTCGAAAGAGGCGAGCTCTCGCTTTCTGTTCCCCTCAACCCCTTAACCCGCCACGCCCGCCGCCCCCCCTAGGCCCTCCGCGAGCACCTCAAGCACGTGCCCTCCCCCGACGTGACCCTGCACGAGGTGGAGGGCGGCTACCACGAGCTGCTGCAGGGGCCGGAGAAGGAGCAGGTAGGGGGAAAAGGGTGGGAAGGGAGCTGCTGCAGGGGCCGAATACCAATACGCAGGGCGTCCCAGCCTATGGTTTCTGGACACAGCCATGGGTCTCACAAATCGGACCCTCGCTCCCCACCCTCCCCCGCCCAGGTCCGTGCCCAGATCCGGGACTGGGTCCTGGACCGCGCCAAGAACGGGCCCCGCAAGCCCGCGCCCAAGGAGGAGCCCAAGCCGGCGGAGGCCGCGGCCCCAGCTGAGCCCAAGGCGGAGGCGGCGACCCCAGCCGAGCCCAAGGCGGATGGGGAGGCCGTGACGAAGGAGGAGGCGAAGGAGGCAGCTAAGGACGAGGCGACAGCAGCGCAGGCATAAGCGCAGAGCTATGCCGCGGTGATCAACGGCGAAGGTACGCTTCCGCACTCGAAACTCAACTGCCGAGTTGGAGGGCTGCACAAGCCGCTAGCACAAGGCCCCAAGGCGTGGGGCTCAATGACAAGGGTCCTCAGCATAGGGCGACTTTGCGTGTTCGCTATTTCTTAGTTTGGGCCAGGCTCTTGGAGGGAGGACGATGGACTCCGCCCGGAGGCCGCCCCGAAAAAGGGCACGAATGCAAAGACAAGTCTATGTGACGGCAGATGGCCACAGGCGGGCAGGAGCGGGTGTGCATGTACTGGTATGTAGCGTGAGCTGTTAGTATGGTTCCACACGTGTGGGGTTGATTGTCCCATGGCCCTGTACGCTACGTGTCGCTGCTTGTTGGAGGATCAAGTCATGAACGCCGCAAAGGCACTGACGCGAGTGCGCGTGCGCTGATGTGAGAGTGATGACCTTTTTTTGCAGAATGTGACCACCTGGCACGTGGCACCCCTTTCTTGCGTTGTTCTCGTCAAATCCCTTGCTTGGCCGCGAGGCGGAGAGTGGAACAGAGAGCGACGGCGTCCGTACCATGTTCGTTTCACATGTTACCTCCCCTTGGGGCGGAGTTGTAAGTCCTTCCAAAACTACACGTCCGAGGATACCAGGGAAGACGTAAACACCCAAACGATCAGGGGGGTTCTGTACTCGCAGGGGCCATGCAGCGTAGTCAGGACGACGCCGGGGGATGCAGCTGAGAGCGTCGACGTAGCCGCTGCCGCAACGCGAGACAGCAATGTGCATCGCCGAGGCAGGGGCTAACCTAGGGGAAGCAGCGCGCGCAAAGGGTAATTTCCTGGCTTCTTGGTGTCGAGACCCACGGTGTTGGGCGTGCAGGCGATCGCCAGTCCCGCTAGAGCGCATTGACCCACCTGTGATCGGAGTGAAGCGCAGCGTCAAGTCAGCCTGTGGTGGTGCTAACGGTAGTAGTGCGGTGCGTGTGCAGTGCGAACCGGGAAGGAGTCAGTGGCAAGGACGGCTAGTAAGTAGCTGACCGCAGATGCAGGGTGTAGATGCAGGGGGGCGATGCAACTTGGCGCGTGTGGATAGCGGTCATGGGTTGTGAGGCCGCCTTACGCTCGTAGACACCGGCCGCAAAGTTTGCTGTGGAACACCCGCTGGCGCAAGCTGCCTCGAGGCGGAGCGGAAGCTGTGGAGGTACCTGCGAGGCTGTGGGCTGGGCTTGGGGGGAGGTGAGGGGACGAAAGGGCTGAGCCCCGTGGTCCCCCCAGGGGGGCCATTGTTCGAGTGTGGCTCCGCGCAGCCCGCAACCCCTCTCCACCACCAGCCCGCACCACGGCAAGCGGGCTCGCAGCCGGCCATCAATCCGGTTGAACCCCGCACTACACGAGGCGACTCCGGCAAGATAACGGACCACACAGACACCCCGCAACGCTCACCTCCCCCAGCCTGCCCAACCCAGCCCAACCCAGCTCTGCGCGCCCGTTGACCCCTGCCACGCCCCCTCCCACGCGAGTCCACACCCTTTCCCCCGGGGGTTCGGTCTCGGGGGTAATTATAGACAACGGGACGTGGTGCCGTGGTGTGCTGGCTGTCTCGGGGGTGACGTGCTGCCGGAGGAGGGAGACTGGACGGGGGACCGCGCACGGTGGGAGTCCCGACATAAGTGCAGACCGCGGAACTCCGGGGCAGCCTGTCTAGCATGTCTAGCCCTAGAGATGCAAGCATTGCAGCTCGGTTATCGATAGGCGGATAGGCAGGGATAGCGCGTACATGGTCGCCGGGCGAAACGGCGAGCTGAGTGTTGATATTGTCTCCTCAACCTCCGCGCAGAGTAGAGAGCAGATGGGAACCACTAGGCATACAACGTCGCGAAGCTCAAGTTTCGACGATGTACGGTGGTGAGCCCTAACAAGCTCAGCTTGAGGCCATAAGCCCAGCAAATACTGCTGCAGCTATACAGGGTAGTCTCCGTCGGAGCCTGCACACTAGGAACTTCCGCGCGACAACGCGTGCAACACCCGCGGAACTCCTGCTTTGACGCTTTCAAAGCCGGGCCACGCCCCAGCAAGGCCGCTTTCACAGCGTGGTTTTCACACTCAGGAGAATGGTCAAGGAGACGGGTAGCTTCGTTAACTCGCGCGGCCAGAAGCTGTATACCGCCAGCTGGCTGCCCGATGAGGGCACGGCCGTCCAGGCCGTCCTCTGGTGGCACCACGGCTTTGGCGAGTACATTGACCGCTTCGACGCGTGTGAGTTGCGGCCACAGCGTTGTCGGTCGCGGCACGCTGTTGGTGCTGGTGTTGACTTTCGCAAGAGCGGCACCCGCGGCCCGTCGTTGACCCCGCCCTCGACCCCCGAACCCGCCTTTCTGCCTTGACGACGGCGCCGACGCGTCGTCACCCCCTCCCACCCCTCGCCTTTCACTCTTTCACTCCCCCTCCCTGCAGCTTTCAATGCTTTCAGCGCCGGTGGCATCGCGGTGTTTGGCTTCGACGCGCACGGCATGGGCCTGTCGGAGCCCCTTGACGACCCCTCGCGCGCGCTCATCCGCAAGTGGCAGCACATGGTCAACGACGCGCTGAAGTACTACACAGATGTGAGAAGGGGAGGAGGAGGGGGTCTACGGGCTGGACAGGCAACGCGGTCCTAGGGGTTGGAGAGGGAAACCTTAGGGGCAGCACATGGTCGATGACGCGCGGGAACGAAGGGAAAGGTGCAGACGGGGGGTCGACAAGCTGGACGGAAGTGTGGGGGGGGGGCTTGAGGAGGACGTTGTAGACTGGGGCTGTAAGGCTGACAAGGGGTCTGTTCAGGCAAGGCGGGGCTGCGGATAGAGAGGCAAACAAGCGGAAGCAGTCCACTCGACTCGCCGGGGGACAGGGTATGCATGATGTAAGGGGGTGCGTTGGGGGAAGCTGCACACCTCAGCTCAACCCCGACTGCTGCGCTTCCTTTCTACCTGTTCTCCAGGTCCTGAAGCCCGCTCTCGAGGCCAAGGGCCTGGCCTCTCTGCCGCTCTTCATGGGCGGAAACTCGCTGGGCGGGCTGATGGCGTCGTACATTGTCTTCAACAAGCCAGATATCTTCTCGGGTCTGGTGCTGCAGTCGCCGGGTGAGGGTGGGCGGGCTTCGCTCGGGGAAGAGAGGGTTTCTTGGTTAGCGGGGGGCTGGGTGTCTCGAGTCCAACAACAGCACTGCTGACACCCCTTCGCCACCCTTTCTGCCCGCAGCCATCGACGTCGAGTGGACGCCGCTGCTCAAGTGAGGGGGCCGGGGTGTTGGGGGCTGGAGGTCGGGGGCTGTTAGATGGACACACCCTGCCACCGCGACTCGTCCTGCCCTGATCCCCTCTACCGAACCTGCCTTTCTACCGACCCGCTCTACCGACCCACATGACGCCGACCCACATCGCGGTCCCCATCGCACCCTTATCACGTGCCACCCCCCACCCCCGCCTCCGCCCCTCCCCTCAGGTTCCAGGCGGGCATTGGCGGCATCATGGCGGCTCTGGTGCCCCGGGCCAAGATCGTACCGGCGGTCCGCATCGAGGACATGAGCCAGGACCCGGAGGTGGTGAGTGGCGCAGGGTGGGGTGGCGTGCCGTGGGGCGGGCTGGGGGTGCTGTGGCTGGTGCTCCTCACACCCCCTCCAGCCTAGGGGCTCTCCCGAAGCCACCCCAAAGCTCCTTCCATCTCTCCTGCGCTCTCCTGCTGGCTTAGGGCCTCTCGCACCCCCCATCTGGGTCGCGCGTCCCACGCCCCCGTCCATAGCTGCGGCAGTGCACGCAGTGACCCGCTCGTTTACCAGGGAAACGTCAAGGCGCTGTGCACGCGTCCCAAAACACACACATCCTCCCTTTTTCTCCCCGGCCCACCCCCTCACCCCCCACCCCCCCACAGCTCCGGCAGTACACGGAGGACCCGCTCATCTACAAGGGGAACGTCAAGGCACTGACAGGCAACGAGATCCTCAAGGTGGGAGGGGGCGAAGGAGGGCGTGGAGGGAGGGTCGGGAACGAATGGGTCGCTGCAGGGGAGAGGCGGGGGCCGGAAGGCGCAGGCTCTGCCGGACCATGAGGCCGTCAATCTGTGAGACGGAGGGGCAGTCGTGGGGGGCATCAGACCTAGCTGCACCCCCGGACTGTGACGATGAGCCTTCGAGGATAACTTTGTGGCCATGCCGCCTCCCCTCCCGTCCTGACCCTTCGTGCCTTGCCCCTGGATCCATGTGTCCCCTCCCCCCCCCCCCCCTCCATGTGCAGGGCTTCCGCGGTCTGGTGGCCCACCGGGGCGCCTTCAAGCTCCCCATCCTGGGGGTGCACGGAACCAGCGACCGCTGCACGAGCCTGCCGGTGGGGGGGGGGCGTGGCTGGGAGGGCGGGGATGGGCGCCAGTTGCTCGAACCAATGAGTTCTTGGGAGCGTGGGGAGCGAGTACTGTTGAAAGCTCTTCCCCTGCCCCTCCTCCCCCCCCAGGCCCTCCGCGAGCACCTCAAGCACGTGCCCTCCCCCGACGTGACCCTGCACGAGGTGGAGGGCGGCTACCACGAGCTGCTGCAGGGGCCGGAGAAGGAGCAGGTAGGGGGAAAAGGGTGGGAAGGGAGCTGCTGCAGGGGCCGAATACCAATACGCAGGGCGTCCCAGCCTATGGTTTCTGGACACAGCCATGGGTCTCACAAATCGGACCCTCGCTCCCCACCCTCCCCCGCCCAGGTCCGTGCCCAGATCCGGGACTGGGTCCTGGACCGCGCCAAGAACGGGCCCCGCAAGCCCGCGCCCAAGGAGGAGCCCAAGCCGGCGGAGGCGGCGGCCCCCGCCGAGGCCAAGGCGGAGGTGGCGACCCCCGCCGAGGCCAAGGCGGAGGCGGCGACCCCCGTTGAGGCCAAGGCGGATGGGGAGGCCGTGACAAAGGAGGAGGCCAAGGAGGCAGCTAAGGACGAGGCGACAGCGGCCCCCGCCGAGGCCAAGGCGGAGGAGGCAAAGGAGGAGGCAAAGGAGGAGGCAAAGGAGGAGGCCCCTGCCGAGGCAGGCGAGCCCGCTGGTGCGGTCAAGGAGGCGCCTGCTGAGGAGGCAGCTAAGGAGGCGACGACGGCGGCGGAGGCACCGGCTCCGGCCGAGGCGAAGGAGGCGGCAAAGGAGGCGGAGGCAAAGGAGGCGGAGGCGGCCAAGCCCGCAGCCGACAAGGCGTGAGGCATGCAGCAGGCTTGGCTGCCAGTGGTGGTGGCGGCGGTTACGCTAGCGATGGCGCCCTGTGTGGAGGCACCCGCGCTGGCGCCCGGGCGGCGTGCGGACAGGCACGCTAGAAGACATCAACAAAGCGTAGCGCTTGGTTGTGGGGCGGGCCTTGTTGTCGTTGGCGGCGGTGGCGGCGCAGCAGTGGCACGGTCACGCTGGCAGCGTCTGATCGCAGCGACGCGGGGCGTCCAAATATCGCCTGCGGGAGGTGGAAGCATTGAGCATTGGGACCGGTTTGTGCGTTGGGTGACTACCATATGCACGGCGTCTGCTTGGGGTGAAAAAGAGGGGTGCAGTGCGATCAAGTGACGAGAGCATGGGGCGAGTGCGCGGGGTCTGGGTGGGGCCACGGTGATCACACGGGAGGTGTATTGAGCGCGCGGTACGTGGGCTGTGCGAAGCATGCCGTTTGTAGATGGAGCGTTGATTGATCGATTGTGTGTATGATTTAACAATGGAGAGAAGCCGTTTATACATCAGCATGCTGCAGCTGGAGACCTCTTGGAGACTGGTGAGCACCGGTACTGGCGTGACGCGCATACGCCCCACAAACCCCGCCACCCTCCTCCTCCAGCCAAGCGTGCCATCGTGCACTGCGCTGCATTGCGCTTCGCTTTAAACCCTCCTCCTTGCGTATGAAAGGCCTGCCTCCCTCCAAGCCTGCTCCTGTAATGGCTCATGTAATGTACCTCACCTGTCCCACACACTCCCCTGCATGCGCCTAAGCGTGCAGCGGCCCGTGCGCCCGTGCATGCCTCATACTGTGCTCAGCGGCCAGACCCTGCTGGTCTATGACGTCTATCATCTCCATCCGCCCAAGGCGCCCAGACCCTATCAACTGCCCCAGGAAGTTAGGAACCCCATCAACAGGCCCTGTTCGCCAAGTCCCCAAGGCCCGCCCCTGGCTGACTGCCATCCCGTCTGCCACCCTACCGCTACACCCTACCTCCACACTCCTCTCAGCTCCAGGGCCCCCTACGGTGTGACGTGATGGGTGATCCCCCCCAGCCCCTACCGGCCCCGCCAGCGCCCCAGCGCCATGCGGCACCTGCGCGCCACCCGCTTGAGCGCGCGCTGCAGCCCCGGCCGCTCGTCTTCCCCATCCAGTCCCTCACCCTCAAGCCGCCTCGTCCCGTCCAGCAGCACCACATCCCCATCCCCATCCCCCTGGCCCCCAACCTCCCCGCGCCCCTCCCCCGCCACCGCCTCCCCCGCCCCCCGCCAGCTCAGCCTCGCCCCGGCCAACAGCCCCAGGCCCCCGCCTCCCCCGCCGCCTCCTCCGCCTCCTCCTCCGCCGCCCTGCGCCCGCGCCCGTGCCATCAGGCTGCGGACCAGGCCCTGGTCGTCCCCGCCCTTGGGCAGCCCCAGCCGCCGCAGCACCAGGGGGGTGTAGAAGTCGCAGTTGCCGGAGGCCACCTCGAACGGCCCCGAGCCGTCCTGTGTGGGAGGCAGCCGGAACGCGGAAGAGAGACAGGGCGGGCGGGCGTCAGTATGGAACTGACCCCGACATGCGAAGGGACCCAGCAGGGCCGGGGCGTCAGTTGCAGGCCTGGCGTGGGGCGGGGGCAGCCGTCCGACCTGCCGTCAGCTGGTCGCAGGGCGCACTGCTTGGGCACCACCCCTCGCTAGAATCCCCGCGTCACTTGACCCCGGACCAAGCGCCCCGAACGGCCCCGTCCTTACCGGCAGCGGGCAGCCCGCCTGCGCCAGCCACACGAGCGCCGCCTCGCACCCGGAGCCCGCCGCCGAGGCCCACGTGCGCGCCGGCATGACGCATCCCCTGTCGTACAACCACGTCATGAGCGCGACGCTGCCCGCCGCCGCCGCCTCCATAAAGACGATCCCGTCTAGCCGTAACGCCTGGATCCCGAATTCCGCCTCCAACCAACCCGCAACCGCCACGTGGCCCCCACGCGCCGCCGCCCGCATGCTGCCCCACGGGCTGACGCGGTAGCCCGCGCCGTACAGCAACCGCAGGGCCTCCACGTGACCGGCCGCGGCCGCCGCAGTACAAACTGATGGGTCGTACGGGTCGGGCGGAAGTCGAATCGTCGGGGGCAGCTCCAGGAGCCACGTCAGCACGTCGATGCGGCCCGTGGATGCGGCCTCGGCCAGGTGCTGGGTACCGCCCATGGGGAACGAGATCCTGCATGGGGCATGTGCATGGGCACATCAGGGAGGGGACGATCAAGCGGTGCGTGGGGGCCCTCAGCGTGGGGACTAGCAGGAGCAAAGGACCAGGGACAGGGATATGGATAGGGTCGAGTGTGACGGTAGGACTGGCGCTGGTCAGAGCAGATGGGACCGAGGGCAACCACGGTCCGGCCTGCACTCTGTGGCTGAGCATGCGCCAGTTGGGTCCCAAACGTGCGTGCTGATGGGACCCGTTGACTCCTTCCCTCGACCCTTCTGTCACCCGCACCACGGCGCATGCAGTGAGCGTGCACAGGCCCCGTTCACCGACTGATGTGCACAGACAGGCCATCGTTAGCACCTTCCGTCTCCCTTTCGCACCTCGCCCGCCCACCCTCCCCACCCGACTAGCGTGCGCAGGCGTGTCAGTCGCTCCAGGGCGTCCGGGCGGGCGGCGGCGGCGGGGAAGACCGCCGGGTGCCGCGGGCAGCCCTGCAGGCAGGGGGAGGGAAGGTAGGGGGGCAGTCGGTCTGCCGGACCCTTCCTTCCCCCGGCTCAGTTTTGACCTCACCATACAATCTTGGCCGGGACCTCTGCTTGTGCACGCACCCATTCCGCAGGCTTCCCCTTCCCCCATTGCCTCTCGAGCGACCCACCTGGCTGTCCAGCCACATGAGCTTCTCCCACCAGTCGGGCGTGGGGCTGCGCCCGGCCGCCGCCGCGATGCCCGCCCAGCGCGACCCCGCCCAGGGGTCCAGGCCCAGGCCGTGCTCGAACCCACCCGCCTGGGCCACCAGCGCCTGCGGGGCGGCGCGGGGCGCGTTGAGTCAGATCAGATGAAGTGAAGCTAGAGGCAGCGCAAGAGCGCGGGGTGGCAACGGCCTTCGGGGCGGTCAGGGAGGGTAGCAATCTGATGAGGATTGAATGAGGGTTTCAGTGGTGTTCGGGATGCGCTGTAGGAGTGCACTGCGAGCGTGGGGCCAGTGCTGCCTGCAGGACGGTGGATGGAGGCTGAGGCGGGGATGCACGGAAGCTCTCCACCCGCGATCCCTGGCCTGCCCTCCAGCATCGCACCACGCAGACACCCAGCGCCTACCCAATCAGTGCGCCCCCCCCCCCCCGCCCCGACCCCAGCCGGCGCCACCACACCTGCAGCGTGGCCAGGTCGCAGCCCTCCACAGCCGCCTCCAGCACCGACCTCCACCTGCCCTGCCGGTGGGACCTGAGCTCCGGATCCTCTGGCGGATTCAGGTTCCGGAGCCAGTCCCCGAGATCCGCATGGCCCGCCTGATACGCCGCCAGCGCAGCTTCCAGCGTGTTGCGGACGTGCCGCTCGCTGTGAGCGCTCAGGAGCCATTCGCAGACGTCCCTGTGGCCACCGGCAGCCGCGGCCACCAGGGGGTTCGCGTGCTTGTTGGCGCCCACTATGCGGGTGAATCTTGCGGGCTCGGTGGTGGGGCAGCCCCGCTCCGCCAGAACGCGGCAGACGTCGAGCCTGCCGCCCCCAGCGGCGGACACCATCAGTTCGGAAGGGAGCAGTAGCTTGGTGGCGTGGAGGGCTGCGTCCAGGTTGGCCAAGACGCCGCTGGCAGCTGTCAAGCAGACAAGCTGCCGCCGCTGCGTCAGGGTCAACTCACGACAGGAACCGGGCGCCGACCAGCGCGCCGCAAAGGCCCAGGCCGGCGCAGGCTGAGACAGCTTCACGGCTCGGCCCTTGAGGCTCTGAGCGGCGGTGCGGTCGACCAGGCGCAGCGAGCATGCGATATCGTTTGGGGGCAGGAACGTCGCGATGTGCGCGTAGATGTCTCCTGGCCAGCATCGATACAATGTGCCGGTCAGCTCAGAGCTGAATGGCTCGGGGGTCTGGGCCCGCAGAATTGGCCCAGGCGCGGCCTCGGGAACTGTCGCCATTCCAGCTACGACGACTGGGCCTGTGTTCGGCTGTTGAATGGATGCATATTGAATTACTCAGTTATGGTTAACATTGCCAGTGGGGGTACGCGTCTGTTGCCCAACCGTGCGCGCGCTTTCCGCCGGCTTCGCGCCGTGTTCCCGCGCCCCCCGCCCGCCCGGACAGCGTAGGGGCGCCCCACCCCATCGCCGCTAGCTCCCTACGCATCCCTACCATGTCTCCACCCACCCCAACTCATTCCCATCCAGGCAGTCAGGTCCAGGCGCGCGTGAGCCTGCGCCTGGCTACATTGTCAAGCAACTGCAGGCGCGCTCAAGCACTGTGAGAACGTCCTAGCTGCTCATCCCCCACCCCAGCAGAGGTTCCTATATTGCTTCTTGCCCCCAGTTGGCCCTCGGAACACTAGACGCTTACTCTGGTGAAGACAAGGAGAGCCTTTACACAGGCGGATGGGGAGCCTTGATCGGGACGGGCGATGTTGACGCAGGAGAGAGGCGGCGAACTTGGCCTCATAAAGATTCCGCATTAGTAAGATACAAATGATTAAGTCAGCACCTGTACGTCGATCAAGCAAGGGGGGTGGGCATGATCTGGGCCCGGGGGTAAAGGGGGAGCCAGACGCGGGCCTGGGGGGGCCGGCGGGCCCCGCGAGTGTGGAGCTGCATCAGGACGCAAAGGGTGTTATGCCTCTCGTTGCCCACCTCCGCACTCATACCATAAGCTCGCGTAGCACTGTAGTCGTTGGGTCCCCACTCCGCGCCCCTTCCACTCGCACGCACCCGCTCGCTTCACACCTGGTTGCCGCTTGAATCAACTCTGCCCGCGCTTGCATCAAGCTTTGCGCAACCTCAAGCCTTCAACCAACCCTAGGGCTCAAGCGGGCCGCATCCTGACGTCGGGAACGCGGCCTGCGCGACGGCCTGCCGATCCCCAACGCCCTACGCTCATGGCGAAAGTAGCGGACGACGAGTTCTGCGATGCCCTAGACCACCTGGACGTGGTGCGTCTTCAGGCAGCCGCCGTCGGCTCTTGATGCCGGGGCCCCACCTGACCACTGTCGCATAAACTTGCCCGGATGACACGCTCACAGGAGGACGCCGAGGAGGCTGCTATCGAGGCACTTCAGAACGATGTGGACCCCGAGCCCGACCATACCGGGGGTGGCTATCACTTCGATACGCCTGCGCACTTGGCCGAGCTCAAGGAACAACGGGTGCGCAGGGGCCATCCTCCGACCTAGCCCGCAGGCGAAGCTAGGCGCATTCCTTGAGCTAGGGCGACGTTAAGGGATGTTCCCTGATGCTCCTTATGCATTTCGGGGAGTGCGCGAGGGCATAGCTGGCCCGTTGCGGATGACTCGGGCTTTTGCAAGCCCCCTCGCGCTCGCCGCCGGCCAACCTGCGGGCATGGGCAGGTAGAAGCTGCGCTCTGGAGGGCTCCGCCGCGGGCAAGAAGGCGACGAATCCGCCTGCAGACCTGCGCGGCAGCAGTTGGGGCGGTTAGGCCCAACCTTTTCGCACGCGCGGTTCTCGGGCTGGCTGGGCGCACGCGCTCGGTGCTGCCTCTGGCGCAGCTTCCCTCACCCGGTCCCTGCCTCGCCTGCCACTGTCTGCGCGCAGGCACAGCTATGGGCGTGGCTTAAAGGGGTAAGCGGCGCTGGGAAGCTGCGGGGTGGGCCGGGCTTGGGCCTGAACGGGCCAGCCCCACACGGCTGGGTACCCAGAGGACCCTGTGCTCCCAGACCCCGCACGTGGTTGCCACTGTTGACCTGCAGCCACACTGCAGCAATGCCCCGCCCCTACCTGCTTCCGCGTGACGCTACCCCCCTACACCCCATCCCACCCTGGCTGCGCTACCCCCTCTACCCCCCAGCCCTTACCCATCCGACCCAAATCCATCCCTTACCCATGCCCCACCAATCCCCCCTCCCCCCTCCCCCCCCCCCCAGGTGGGCAGCCACATGTTCAAGGAGGGCATCAACCTGACCAAGATCTCGCTGCCCGTGTGCCTCTTCGAGGCGCGCTCCTTCCTGGAGCGGCTCACCACCAACTGGGAGTACAACAGCCTGCTGCAGCACGCGGCGGCATGCAGCGACCCGGCGGACCGCATGAGGTGGGGCCCCCCGTGCCTGTGGGGATGGAGGCGGGGGGATGGAGGTGGGGGGATGGGGGGATGGAGGTGGAGGGATGGAGGCAGGGGGCGAATCGCGTGGTTGGCTGAAGGGGCCGCTGCACGCGCGCTCGTGGCCGATCATGCTCACCTCGTGCGCAGGTGGACCGTGGCGTTCGCGGTGTCGGGGCTGTGCCGGCAGGTGTCCTTCCACAAGCCCTTCAACCCCATCCTGGGGGAGACCTACCAGGTGCGCGCGGGGGCTGGGGCGGCGGCAGCGGGGCAGGGGCTGCGGAGGACTAGCGGCGGCAGAGCCCAGCGACGCCAATGCCCCGAGAGCGTGGGTTCCCCCACGGAAGGCCTCGTCACCCCGCGGAGGCTGGGGCAGAGACGAGGGGGTCGGCTACAGAGCCCAGCGAGGCAGAAGCCCAAGAGAGTGTGAAGCCGCAGAACTCTTCCCCTCTCCACTCTAAATCTGCGCCTCCTCCGCCGCCTCCTGCTCGCATCCCAGGCGGTCTACCCCAACGGCATCCGGGTGTTCTGCGAGCAGATCTCGCACCACCCTCCCATCAGCAGCTGGGAGGTCTACGAGCCCAGCGCCAAGGTGGGGCGGGGGTGGAGCAGGGGGGTGGCGTGGCGGGCTGGGCGGAGCAGGGGGGTGGCGTGGCGGGCTGGGGGTGGCGTGGCGGGCTGGGCGGAGCAGGGGGCCATGCGCAGAGCGTGCCAGCTGCACCTCGGCAACCGCCTCCGCGCCTGCTCACCTGCGCCTTCTCACGTCTCCCCCAGTTTGTGTTCACGGGCAACGGCAACTGGGTGGCGGGCATCAAGGGCAACAGCGTCAAGGGGAGACAGACGGGGCGCAACGTGGTGCGGTTCGCCAGCGACGGGGCCAGCATCGAGTACGAGCTGCCGGGGCTGCAGGTCAAGGGTGAGAGGGGGGAAGGGGGGGGGAGAGGGAGCAGGGAGGGGGAGGAGGAGGGAGGAGGGGGGGAGAGGACAGCGAGGGGGAGGGGAAGGGGGGAGGGGCAGGCGGGGCAGGAGGGGAGGAGAGGGCAGGGAAGGGGAGGGGGGAGAGGAAAGGGATGACAATGCGCGATGGCAACACGCAAGGTGGTGTCGGCTCTAACTATCGCCTGTTGGCGCCCACCCTGTTGCAGGCGTGCTGTGGGGCACCCGCGTGCTTAAGTACGGGGGGCAGATGGTCTTCAAGGACGTCAAGAACGGGCTGCAGTGAGTGCTAGAGGGGGTTGGGGAGGGTAGCTGGGTGGAGCGGTACGAGGAGGGTGTGAGGGGTCGCCGAGGGCAGCAGACGTGGACCCGACCCACTTGCATCTTGGCTGTCATGGCCCTCATTTGGCCGTGTGCTCCCCACCCCCTTCCAGGGCGACCGTGGACGTGGACCCCCAGCCCCAAGCGGGCTTCCTAACGGGCTGGTTCAGCCGGAACAAGAAGCCGCACAAGCCGGACCAGGTGCGTGGGAAGCGGAGCCGAGAATGGGAGCCGGGAGGGGGGGCTTCCTGGGTGAGCTGCTCGTTGTGGCGGACGGGTTCTGGCGGCAGGGGAGGGGATTGCGAGCACGTCCCTGTACTACCTCGACAGCCGCGGGCAGCGCAGGAAGGGTGACGCGGGCAAACCGTGAGCCCTCGTCGCCGGCCCTCTTCCTCGTTCCGACCCAGATCGTGGGCAAGCTGACCCGCATCTCCGACGGCACCGTGCTCGACACGTGCCACGGCAACTGGCTGCACTACCTGGAGTGGGACGGCGGCTGCGCGGGCGGCAGCGGGCGCAGCGGCAAGGAGAAGGAGGGGCAGCGCCTGAAGCGGCTGTGGGACATTCGCACCGCCACGCTCACGCCCGCCGTGCCCGTGCCGGACGCGCTGCCCTCGGACTGCCGGCACCGGGAGGACGTGGTCTTCCTGGCGGCCAAGGACCAGGTGCGCCCATGCGTCTGCGGGGGGGGCTAGGGGTCGGGGGCTAGGGAGGGTCTGGAGCACAAAGGAGCATGTAGACCGAGGAGAGTGGGCGGGGCCTTGGGGCTGAGGACATGGTGTTTCTGGCGGCCAAGGCCGAGGCTTCGGGTTTGGGGGGTGGCCTGAAGTAGAGTAGAGGTTCGGGTCGTGGCGGGAGGACGTGGTATTCCTGGTGGCCAAGGACCACGTAAGGGGAGGGGCAGGGGTGGGGGCGGGGGAAGGGGCGCTTCAGCATGCATGGGCCTGAGGGGTGGGTTCTGGCTGAAAGGGTGGGCTGCGTGCTTAAAGCCCATTGTCCGCCCGTTACCGCTTCCTGCCCTCCCCTCGCACAGGCCAAGTCGCAGGAGTGGAAGCACACGCTGGAGGAGCGGCAGCGGAGGGACCGCAAGCTGCGCAAGGAGGGCGGCGGCTACGAGCACTGAGCGGCCCACAGCGGCGCTTGAAGCGGCCCCGAGCGGACCCGAGCGCAGCGACCTCTGTTCCGGACCACGGTGGACGTCCGCAGCGCCGGCGTCTGCGGCGGTGGCGGGTGGAGGCACTGGCGCTCACAGGACGCTTGTAGCCTGGCGTAGGCGTGCCATGGAGGCTGCCCAGCCGGGCTCTCTGGGCCGAGGGGCTGCCTCGCTTGGCGGCTGCGGCAGCCCAGGCGCTGGGTCCGGGCCTAGGCGCCGTGCACTCCCGTCGCCTGGGCCCAGGGGCCAGCGAGCAAGCGCCGGGTCGTTGGACTGGATCGGCCGGAATGGTTCCGTCGGACCGAGGAATGAGCAGCGTGTTTCCCCTTGTTGGTGGGGACCGCTGCGACGGCACCTGTGTACACCAGACGTGCAGAAACGGAGCAAGGCGAGCGGTTGGAACGGAACAGAGTTGGCCAGAAAGGAAAGTTCCGCTATGCGCGCCGACAGAGCGAGGGACCCAGAACTAGGTCGGGCGCGTCGTCAGCAGCAGACCCGGCTGCGCCCTGTGCCGTTGTGCGAGAGAGATTGCGGGGGCGTGATCGGTTCCGTCGTATCTTCTCTCTCTTCTGGAGGCATGACTGCTTCTTGTCGTACTGTTGTTGGCGAGGCCGAACGCGTGGAGCGTGTGGGGGTCGGGGCGGGTGGGCTGGGGGTGGGGGGTATCTGGTGTGCGAAGACGGCCGCTTGAGGTCAGGTACAGCAGGCACGTGTACGCATCGAGCGCAGGCAGGGCATGGCGTGCAGGCAGGCCGGTTAAGAGCGGTCGTGTGGTGGCTAGCAGAAGGACGGCAAACCAGGGGCGCCACACGTTTTGGGGGGCTGCATGGAGCCCGATGTTCATACCTGTGACGCGAGGCCATTCGCATGCGAGCTGGGACGCGGCTAGTGATGTGTGGCCTGCGCGGCTGAGTGGCGCGCTGGTGGGTCTCGGTGATGGTTGTGTCGAGAGCACCTATCCTTTACTCAACGGTTCAAGTTGGGCAGCGCGTAAGCGCCTACCGGTGCCAATACTAAGCTTCATATGGACGAAGTGGAGCAGGAGGGCTCCCGGGGTGGGGCATGTCTTCTGGTGATGGAGAAGCACGCAGTTGTGCATGTCGCCGCGCTGGCTCCGTGACCCGTAACTCGTGCGGCGAGGGTCGTTCGCGGCACGCCTAGATATGGCCGGATCGGACCGTCCGGTCGGTGCGGGTGCTCAAGTAGCACCCATGCATCCAATAGTCACTTGGCCACGTGCAACCGCTGCCGAGTAGGGTGGGGTTTGCTGCCCTCGGCGTGTCGGGTGCGCATGCGTTTCCAGGGTCCTATCATTGGATTCCCTTCTCACCTCGTATTTGGTCGCATTGTGGGGTCAGACGCACTGTGGGGGTGTAACTGCATTGCTACAATACTGCACTGGAGCCGACTGGCTCTGTCTCCTGGACGGCTAGGATATTGGCGGCGGGCGTCAATCGAGGGCGCTTGGTGACGGGCTCCAGGTGAAGCCCGCACGGCACTTGTAACTGGCACAGCCGGTGCTGCGAGGCTCAGGAGCCCCTGGGTTGCTGAGTCCTTGCCCAAGGCGAGCGTGATGCAGGCATGCCGCGCCACCTGCTACCATGTCCGCGGCTCGAGGGGGAGGGGACATGGGCGTGGGGCATGGGTCGCTTTGGCGGCGGCTCAGGCCCTGAATGCCTGAAAGGCCCAGCAGTGGCAGCAGAGACCAGGGGTGCTCGAGGTGGTCGGGCTCAAGGCGGAGGTGTCAAGCGCCGAGGGCGCGAGCTCTGCTGATGGGGGATATCGCGGAGCAGCGTGGGGTGAAGGTCTGGAGAGGGTGTGGCTGGCAGCTACAGCTGCATGGGGGCCCCTCAGCGAACGCTTCACAAGACTCGGCCCACACGGGGTTCCTGGCAGTCGGCACGAGCATGGAGTAGGCGCCCCTATGCTCGCTCGACGTTCCTTGCTGTGTCTCCGACCTCCCAGACCCCACACACCGCTCTTCGTGTGCGCGGCGCAAGGCGGCTCGGCAACCCGCACCATGGGGAAGAACAAGGGTCAGGCGGCGGGCCAGGCACCCGCCGCCCAGCCCAAACAGGAGGGCGGAAAGAAGCAGAAAGGGCAACAACAGGAGAAACAGGGACAGAACCGCAGCGACATCCGGCTCGGCGGAATGCAGCACTACACGGGCTTCCTTCAGGCGAGTCTCCGTAAGCGCACAGCTACTATACTCCTAGCTGTATGTAACCTTCATTTCGGGCTGGTCGCAGGTTCTGCCGCTCGACATCGACCACACCAGCCCATCCATCCTGCTCTTCTTTGACAAGGAGCGATATCTATTCAACGCGGGCGAGGGGATACAGCGCCTGTTCCGGGAGCACAAGCTGAAAATCAAGCAGGTGCGGTGCCGCCAGCCGACAGCTGGTGCCGCTGAAGCCACGCCCTCTCCCCCGCCCCCGACGAGACACGGCGCTAGACCGCAACCCAGCTATAGTCTCAGCCAAGTCCAGTCCACGACAAGCATATAATCACCTCGACTGTATCGACCTAGGGTGGAGGGCTTCGCTGTCCACTCGCTTACCACCTGCTGACCCCAACCCCGTTGTCTGGGTCCCCAGGTCAACGCCTATTTCATTACACGCATCAGCACGGAGACGCTGGGCGGCCTGCCGGGTAGGGACTGGATCCTGGCCCTGAAGTGGTACAGGGCCCGGGAACTGGATACCTGGGGTGGGACCTGCCGCAAGGGGGCCCAAGGCCGATACGGAAGCCGGGATACGGAAGCCAAGGGGTACACGGAAGCGAGGGGGGACCTGGACACTTGGGGTGGGAGCCTGTGATACCAGTCCTCCCTCCAACGCATCCGCCCGCTTCCTCCCTCGCTTGCCTGCAGGCATGGCTCTGTCTGTGACGCCTCCGGAGAGCGGGGGTCTGCTGGGCAAGCAGGCGGCCTGCACCGTCAAGGGTGGGGCCAGGGTGGCTGGGGCCTGGGGGAGGGTGGAGCCCAAGGGAGGGTGGGGCCTGAAGGGGGGTGGAGCCCTAGGGAGGGTGGGCCAGGGCCTGGGGACCGGGCTTGGCACGGCGACGCCGTGGGTCCACGAGGGCGCCGGAGCGGAGCCCAGCCCCAGTCAGAGAGCCCCGGTGTTGACTTACCAGGCTCCCCAGCCCTATGATTGCGGAGGAGTGGGGCCGGAGCAAAGCGCTGGAGCTCCAGCCGTGCCATATAGCTTGGCCTGCATGCCCGCCCTCCCCAGGTCCCCGCGGCCTGGGCGCCTACGTGGCTGCCTTCCGGGGCTACGTCAACAGCGAGAACACGGTGGACGTGCAGGAGATCGGTGAGGGAAGGGGTGGGGGTGCAGGGGGCAATGTGGTCTGTGCAGGAGATTGGTGAGGGGAGACTGGGGGTGCAGGGGCCACGCGAGTGTCTTGGGGGCGGGAGTCGGCGCAGGACGTTGGGAAGGGAAGGGAGGGGCGAAGGCGGCAATACGGCTACCTTGGGGACTGGATTTGGTGCAGGCGATCAATGAACAAGTCTGTGGGTTGAATAGGGATCATGGCGGGCTTTCTCGCGGCAGCACAGGCTCAATCACGACTGCGTGTCCGCCCTATCACCCGGCTTCTCCCCGTGCGCCCCCAGACGCGGCCTCCACCGAGCCGCTCTACAAGTCGGACGTCGTCAGCATCTTCCCCATCGTCACCCGCCTGCAGCCGCAGCCGGGGCCGGGGGCGGGGGCCGGCGCCGGGGGCAATGGGCGCGGGTCCCCGGCTGCGGATGGGGAGGCGGAGGGGGCCAGTCCGGTGGCCAAGCGGCAGCGGAGGGAGGGCGGCAGCGGAGGGCCAGCGGCTGCGGAGGTGGGGCCGGGGGACGGGGCTGGTGGGGCCGGGGCTTGGGGCTTGGGGCTAGGGCGGCGGCGAGGGTCAAGGCTTGAGACGGCTGGGACAGGTTCACAGCTTGGGGCTGGGGCTGGGGCGGGGCCGGGGTTGCCAGCTGCAGCTCAGGAGGGCTGCAAGAACTGTGGAGCAGGTGACCCGGGCTCCCCCGCTCTCCCCCTCCTGGCGCACCGTGCACGCGCCCCCGCCCGCCCGCAGGGCGCCCTCAGCATTCTCAGCAGGCCCCCGTGGGCGCACGGAGGCACTGGCAGTCGGTAACGCCCCGCCATTTTGGTGCTCGCCCGGTCGCAGGGCTCCCCCTCCCGCAGCTCTGACGAGGAGGCGCCCTCGAGCTCCGGCCGGGGCCAGCAGCGGGGCCGCGGGCCCGCGCCCGCGAGCCTGTCGTACAAGCAGGTGGTGTCGTACCTCATACGCCTGAACGGGCGGCCCGGCAAGTTCCTGCCCGAGAAGGCCAGGGCGCTGGGGGTCACACCCGGGCCGGTGGGGTGGGGTGGGGTGGGGTGGGGTGGGGTGGGGTGGGGTGGGGTGGGGTGGGGTGGGGTGGGGTGGGGTGGGGTGGGGTGGAGGGGGCCCTTGGTCGGTCACATAGGTCCCGCTTGGGCTGAGAGGCTTTCGTTGGGTGGCCTTTCCGTTTTTCAGAGACTACATGGCAGCAGACTTTGCCGGGCTCCCGGGCAGCAAGACGTCAGGGGCGGACGGGCATGGCAACTGGGCACCCCAAACTTCACTCCCTCCCTCCCTTGGCCCTCCCCTCCCAAACCCCTGCCCAAACTCTCCCCTTTCCTTCCCTCCACCTGGTCCCCAGGCCTTTGGCGAGCTGCAGCGGGGCCACTCCGTGACGCTCCCCGACGGCCGCGTGGTGGGCCCCCATGAGGTGGCGGAGCCGGCGGTGCCGGGGCCCAGCCTGCTGGTGCTCGACACCCCCCACGCAGGGGCCATGCAGGCGCTGGCGGCGGATGAGCGGCTGCGGGCGGCGGCGGTGAGCGGTGCATCCGTGTGCTGGGTCGGGTGCTCAGGTCTCGCGCGGGCTGTGTAGAGCGAGCAGGCAACGCCCCTCAGCGCCGGTCTTACGGAGGATTCGTGCCCGGCGCCCGTCCCCCGCAGGCCGAGGCCGCCTCCCCCGACCGCCTCTGCGTGGCCGTGCACATGCTGCCCGCCGCCCTGGCAGCGGACACCGCCGCACTGGAGGCCTGGCGGTCCCAGCTCTTCGGCCCCGGCCCCTCCTCCACAACCGCCTCGACCCCTGACAACGGGGCCTCGGCGGCTGCTTCCGTCTGGAAGCACGTGGTGGTGACTTCGGGCGGCCACCAGCCCTGCGCCTACCCCCGCGCCTCCGTCTTCCAGGCCCGGCTCCACGCCGTCCACCCCACCGCCTTCCCGCTCTTCGCTCTGCCCAACTCGGCCAACCCGCCGGCGCTGCCGGCGGGCGTGGCGGAGGCCGAGGCGGAGGCGGTAGCGGCGGCCAATGCCGGGTTCGCGGCGGCGCAGGAGAAGGCGAAGAAGGCGGCGGCGGCGGCCGCCGCCAGAGCGGCGGCCAAGGCCGGCGGCGGCGCGCCGGCGGCGGGGGCGGCGGCGCCGGCTGGTGGTGCAGCCGCGTCGCCGGGGCCGGGAGGGGCAGCGGCGGCGGCAGGCGGGGCGCTGACGGCGGCGCAGCTGCCGCAGCAGCCCGTGCTGCCGTACCCCGAAGGGACCGTACTGCAGGCCCTGAGTGCCGTACGCATCAACCTGATGCCGCCTCAACGGCAGGGGCTGGAGTACGGCGACGTCTTCCGGTACGACGGCTCGGCCCAGGTGCGGCCCCAGGCTTTCGGCGCCTCGAGCGATAGCGTCAAGTATCGGTCCGAGTATCGGACGGAGAGCATTGTGGCTTGCATTTTACTCGTGTAGCTGAGGTGAAGTCCGTCCACCCCTCTGCCTGCCTTACGCGACAGCGGGAGTGCCTTAGCAAGGAAACGACTGTTGTTTTACTTGGCTTGCGCCCACTGCTCCTTCCCTCCTCAGGTGCTGGAGAAGATGCGGTCAGACCCGGCCTATGCCGAGGTCCTGGCGGCGGCAGCGGAGGTGCCGGGCGGCGGCGCGGCGGCGGCGGCAGCCATGGACGCGGGGGCAGAGGCGGGAGCAGCGGCAGCGGCTGAGGCTCGGCCCATGGCGGTAGACGGGGCGGTGGATGAGGCGGTGCCGGGGCCCCTGAGCAGCGGCAACCGGTGAGGAGGCCGAGGTGTTCTGTGCTTCCTGAGCCGTGGCGTCGAGCTCCTGTTTCTGCTGGCGACGGCGGGCACAATGCAGCCTCCACCACGCCACCTTCCCCTGCGCCCCTGCCCTCCTGCCCCTCACCCGCGCCCCCCCCCGGCCCCTTCCCGCCGCAGGCGCATGGCCGAGCTTACCTTCCTGGGCACCGCCTCCTCGCAGCCCTCCAAGTACCGCAACGTGTCGGGCTGCTACGTGGACCTGTTCGACAGGTGGGGTGGGATGGGGGTTGTTGTTGTTGTGGTGGTGGTGGGGGGGGGGGGGCGGAGGCGTTGGGTTGGCGGGCACCGTGACCTCGATGCGGGATGCGGAAAGCCGAGGGCGTGTGGGCCTGTTTGACAGGTGCTGGGTGGGTGGGTGGGTGGAGTGGGGGGCATGGGGTTTCAGCAGTGATTACTCCCGGGGACTCCCGGGGAAGTAGGGGCACGGGGTACGCGAGTTGCGCCCTTTCGCCCTGACGGGGGTAACGCGGAGCGCTGTAGGCCCCATCCTGACCTCCACTGCCCTCCCCTTGCCGCTCCCCCTCCCCTCCCCTCCCCAGGGGCGGCCTGCTGAAGGTTCCACCCTTACCTCCTCATCTACTGCCCTCCCCTCTACTGCCCTCCCCAGGGGCGGCCTGCTGAAGGTTCCACCCTGATCTCCCAACCTGCTGCCCTCCCCTCCACTGCCCTGCCATTTCGCCTCCCATGGGGCGGCCTGCTGAAGGATCCACCCTTACCTCCTCACCTGCTGCCCTCCCCCCCCTCCACTGCCCTCCCCAGGGGCGGCCTGCTGGTGGACTGCGGGGAGGACGCCATGGGTCAGCTCAAGCGCCGCTTCGGGGGGCCGGACGCGGAGCGACGGATGGAGGAGCTGGGGCTGGTGTGGGTGAGACGGCAGGGGTGTGGGGGCGGAGGGCGGGGCGGAGGGGCGGGGCAGGCATTCCTTACCACCCTCACGGCGGGAATTGCGCACCGGGTGTGGGGTAGGGTTCAGACCACGGCCCCGCCTCTTCGCTTCACAAACCGCCGGCTGCGCGGGGGGTGGGGGTGCAGGGAGGCTTTGGAGCCGCCCTGAGGTCGTCCACCCAGCCTCTAGCCCAGTCTGCGTCAACCGCTCTCACCCCCCTCCTCCCCCCCTCCCCCCTCAACACCAGGTGAGCCACATGCACGCCGACCACCACGGCGGCCTCTACCGCCTGCTGGAGTGGCGCTGCCGGCGGGGCCTGCCGCCCCTGCTGGTGGTGGGGCCCGCCAAGCTGTTTGACATACTCGTGCGGTACAGCGCGGCGGTGCGTGGGGGCGGGAGGGTGTGAGGCGGGTCTGGCTTTTGGGAGGGGGGCGGGTCGTGGCGAGCAGGACAGTGGAGGGAGAGGATGGTGGCGGTTGGTTGGTTGGTTGGTTGGTTGGTTGGTTGGGCGGTTGGGGTGGAGCAGCGGTTGAGGGAGGGGCTTGTAAGCGTTGGTTGGCTGACCTGACTGCGCGACCCTACTAACTCTTGCAACATCTCCGGCCTTGCACCCTTTCCTTTCCCTGCCCCAGGTCCCCATCCAGTTCACCTTCCTGCCCAACTTCGCGCTCTCCTCGCCCTCCGCCCCCGACCCGCCCCCGCCCTCGCCCGCCGCCTCCGCCCTGGCGGCGGCCAAGGAGCGCCTGGGGCTGGCGGGCTTCCAGCCCTTCCAAGTGCAGGTGCGTGTGTTGGGGGGGATGGAGAGGGAGGGATGATGGAAGGGGAGTGCGAACGTGTAAGGAGGCGCGGGAGTGCCGGGAGGGGTCGAGGGACGGCTTCCAGCCCCTCCAAGTGCAGATGCGTGTGTTGGGTAATGGTGGTCATCAAACGTGATGGGGGGGGGGGGGTTCTCCGGGGAATGGTGAGGTGGAGAGGGATGGTGGAGGAGGGAATGGAGGGACGCTCGCGTCCATGTGTTTCAATAGAGCTTCGGGTAAATGCCCAGGAAGGGTCGAGTAACGTCTTTTGGCCCCTCCAGCCCTTTCGAACCCACCAAACCAGCGCCCTTCGCCCCTCGTCCCCCGGCCCCCCTCTGCCCTCCCTGCAGCACATTTACGACTCCCACGGTCTGCGGCTGGAGGGCCGGGAGGGGTGGGTGGTGGTGTTCTCGGCCGACACGCGGCCATGCGAGGCGGTGAGGCGGCGGGATGGGGGGCAGGGGGGGGGGACAGGGACTCGAGCGGCTACAGCATGGCAGCCAATAGCTGCAACCCATCTGCCCTGTCCGCAAGCGCCTCGCGTGCCTCTCCTCAACCCCACACCCCTGCCCCCCACCACCACTGACCCTGCTTCCCACCGCCCTGCTGCTCCCAAAAGACCGTGCAAGCCGCCCGCTGCGCCAGCGTGCGAGCGATAGGGTCTGCATTGCGGCCTGGTTTCAACCGATCCCCCCCCCTCTCGCATTACTCCTGCCCCATCACCAGACCGTGAACGCCGCCCGGTGCGCCAGCCTGCTGGTGCACGAGGCCACCTTCGAGGAGAGCATGGGCGACGAGGCGCGGGCCAAGAAGCACAGCACCACGGCGGAGGCGGTGGCGGTTGGGGAGAAGGTGCGGCGGGGGGGTGGGGCGGGGCGGGAAGGTGGAGCGGGAGTGCGTCGCCAGTGTAAAGGGCTGGGGGTGGGGCGGGGTGGTGCTGGCCAGGGTGCGTGCGCGGGGCTGGGTGAGCCTGGGGGCGGGGCGATCTACCCAGCCTCTTGAACCCACCCCGCCCTCTTGTCCCCTCCCCTCTCCAGGCGCTCGCCTACCGCACCCTGCTGACCCACTTCTCCACGCGCTACCCCACCCTGCCGGAGCTGGACCTGGGGCCGCACCCCAGCGTGGGCGTGGCCATGGACCTGCAGGTGTGTGTGTGTGGGGGGGGGAAATGATTGGGAAAAGCATTGGAGAGCGAAGGAAGAGATAGAGCGGCAGCCAGCGAGCCCGACGCCCCCCGAGATCCAGAGCGGAGGTCCGGCGGGCTCCAGTAGCGGCTCCGGCGACGGCTGCTCTGACAGACAGGGGGAATGGGAACGGGGACAGGGAGGGGGGAGACGGGAGGGGGGAGGGAGGGACAGGGATAGGGGCGGGGGAAGTTGATGGAAGAGAGGAAGAGCTTCTCAAGCCGCAACATACATGGCCAGGGGCAGCGGAGTGGCTCTGGTCACCGATCCTCCCTCGCATCCCCGCCTCCGCCCTCCCGTCCCCCTCCAACACGCTCTGAACCGATCGCCCTGTCACCCCCCCACCCCACCCCACCCCACCCGCAGTCCGTGAACCTGGCCGACCTGCCCTGGCTGCCCCGCCTGGTGCGGCCGCTGGGGCTGCTGTTCAAGCGACTGGAGGAGGAGAAGGGGGCGGAGGGGGGAGGCGACGAGGACGACTAGGGGGGCAGGAGAGGAGGACGACTAGGGGGCAGACGGGTGGGTGGGTGGGGGTCCTGCCGTGCAATAATGTCACTTCCCGTTCCCGTTCGCACGCCAGTACTTCATAGTAGGGCCAATCACCAACGGGGGCCCGCATTCGACTGCATGGGCTTTCGCCCTCTCCCGGCTACTAGCCCGGGTAGTACCCGGGATAATGAGGTAGGGGCAAGTAAGACAAAGCTGACCGGGGCTGAGCCGGGGCTGGGCCAGGGCTGGGCCAGCCAGGGGGCTGGGCCAGGGGGCTGGGCCAGGGCTGGGCCAGCCAGGGGGCTGGGCCAGGGGGCTGGGCCAGGGGGCTGGGCCAGGGCTGGGCTCCTCTTTCATGGTGGATCACAGATGTAACTCCTGTACGCGCAGCCTTGCAAGTTCTTCAATAAGGCTGGTGAGACCCACCCAACCACGACTACACTCGGTCGGCGTCCCGTCAGAGTCTCCTCAGTCTATCTACTCTCGTACCTGGCCCTCACTCAGTCGGCGCCCCGTCAGGGCGGCCTACTCTCGTGGCCGCGCACTTCCCCTTCCCGGGCGTCCAGCCAGCCGCCGCCGCCTCGTCTTCCACCCTACCTCACCACCGCTGCCCAGCCACTCTTGCCGCCCCTACCCCGCCCACCTCCGTTGGACGACCTCAGCCCGTCATGGCTGGATGCACCGACGCCTCGCTGAATGCCTCCCTGTCCTACCTGCCACGACTTGACATACAGCCGCTCCGTCCTTCGTCGCCCCTACAGCCAGTTATGGTCGCATGACCTACATGCCTACGGCCTTGCCCTGCCTTCCCCTGCCTCGTCTCTACCGATGGTACAAGAGCCATCCCTGTGCATGGGCCAGGCTCGCTTGCTCCCGCTCCCCTGCCCCCCCCCCCCCCGTCACACACCCACACCCACCCCCCCACACCACACATAGGATTAGCACACGCCATGCCGCTACGTCTTTCGGCCCGTGTAGCCCGCTCCGTAGGGCTTGTAGTTCTCCACCACCAGGGACTTGTCCATGGAGCGCTGGGGGGCGGGGTCCTGCGGGCGGGGGGCAGCAATAGGGGAGTGGGACGTGGGACGAGGGACGTGGGACGAGCGACTTGTCCATGGAGCGCTGGGGGGCGGGGTCCTGCGGGGGGGGGGGGCAGGAACAGAGGGGGCCGGGGGTTAGGTTTGGGCCGTAGGGTTTGGGCGGTTGGGTGTCGTTGAGGCGGGCAGGGGCTTGGGTCTGGACACGGCGGGTAGGAACGGAGGAGTGCCATGCAACGCCGCGCTGCCCATTGAGGGGTTGGTGCGAGTGAGCCGGCGGGGCACCCAACGGACCACCCGTCCCCTACGCCTCCCTTTGCAGCTCCGCTACACGGTGCTTCCCTCACCGATGCCTTGGGGACCAGCAACCGCACCCGCGCCCCGCTCGCTCCCTGCCATGCCCCCTCTTCCTCCCGGGCATGCAGCCCCTCCCTCACCGAGGCCTTGGTGGCCCTTGAGATGTGGCCCGTATAGCCGGGCACGTGGGGGCTCTGCTTGGTGGTGCCCAGCTGGGGGGTGGAGGAGGGGAGTGGCGTTGTAGTGGGGAGGGGGCGCGTCGGCGGGCAATGCGGGGCGAGGACTTCGAGATGGGAGACTGCAAGAGGGGGACCTAACCCAAGCCGCCCGCCATACGGCCTATGCTCAACCCAGAGCTGCTGCCCACCCGCTCCCAGCCATTTCATGGCACATCCCCCCACCCCACCTCCAGCACTGACAGGGGCTCCGAGCGCAGCCCCGCCGCCGACCCCCCTAGGAAGAGCTGCTGCTGCTGCTGCCCGGGCGGCCCCAGGATCTTCTTGCCGGTGCGCTTCTTGGGCTCTAGGGACACACCCTGCTGCATGGCCTGAGGGGGCAAGGGGGGAAGGGGGAGGGAAGGGTTCGTGCCACAGGCGCAGGGGGGGGGTGCAGGAACGCCCAGGTGCATGGCCTGAGAGTGGAGTGTTTCTGGGTGGATGAGGGGGGTCATTCGATCGGTAGGAGGCTGAACCACAGGCCTTCACGCCCACGGATACCCCTTTGCCCTTCACCCTCGGGGTGCGGGAAGAGGCGGTGTGCAAGCCACCGAGGGCTGGCTCACCAAACTACACCCCCGGAACCCCTTCGCCCTTGCCCGACCCGACCCATCAGCGGCATCTGGCCCCTGCTCCAACAGCAGCAACAGCAACCCACTTGTGTTGTGCTGAGCATGGGCCCGTTCTGCGCCGCCGCCATCTCCTTGCCCGAGGTCGACACGAAGCTGGTGGGGTCCTCCGCCATCTCCGCGCCATCGTGCGCCGCCCGCGACCGAGCCAGGGTGACGGGCAGCGTGCGGCCGTCCTCTATGGGGGCCAGGTCCTTGCCCAGCTGGTCCTGGTGATGGGGCGGGGGATGTGGCGAGGGGAGGGGAGGGGAGATGGTGGGGAGTGTGGACATGGCGGGATGTTGGGGCCCCGACCATGGTGCGAGCCGCGGGTTGGTGCGAGATGCACCGGGATGATCGTTCTTGACAGAGCTGGTAGTAATCGCGTCGGTTGCGTCGCCAGGGAGGCCGTCGAGACCGCCCGAGAAATGTGTTCGTTTGTTCATCCTGACAGCCCCGTTTCGCGCTTGCCTGAGGTACAAAGTGCCGTCTATTTGTCGGCGCGAAGTCCTCGAACTGAGCCATGCTTTTGGGCTGCATTCTCGGGCTGTCGACGCGTGTTCGAGTCTAAGAACTCACTCGCGAGGAAGGATGAGCAGCCTTGCTACGTATGGGGATAAGCTTACTGAATCGAGTATGTTTTCCACCTCTGGGCTTGTCTTCCGGCCCCCCACGGCCGGATGGGGTTTGGCACGCGAAAGGGCGTCCGCGCGTCCCCGCTGTCTCCCCGGCCCCCTGTGCGCGCAGCCCGGACAAGCGCTTAACATACCTACAAGTACTTGAGAGCGACCGAGTCCGGGGATAGAGGGGAACACCGCAGCCGGTGAAGGCGCTGCGTGGGCATCCTCAGTCTCCACCCACCGACACATGGCCCCGTGGCAGCTCAGTCCCCGTAGCCGCGTAGTGGGCAACACGCTAGACCTTAGACCTCACCATATCAAGTGCTCTACCATGCAATAAGGCATGCATGCTTCTCATAAATCCGCACCGGTGGAATGAGCCCCCGTCAGCCCTAAGTGAGCCATAAGTGATGCCATGCCTCTATGACCCGCTCTCCAGCACCCGCACAGACCACGCCAACCCTCACCACTGGTCTGCCGCCGCCGCCAAGCTCCAACCTGCCACTCCCCGCCGTGCACTCGGCGTACTTGCCCCAAGCCCCCCTGCACCCCATGCGATCATGTCTCACTGCTCTCACACCTGGAACACCGTGCTAGCCCCCACCCCTGCACTTCGCCAGTGGCATGCGTTCAGAACACACCTTAGAACACACCTTGAAACAACCCGGCTAAGAGTATGTACCCTGAACAAATGAATCGATGCTAGTCGTCGGAAGACGTAACTCTCTGCGCAGTGCACTGTCCGGCAGCCTCTGCCTAGAACGGAGCGCCCTTGAACGTCCTCAAAACGGGCTGCATAATCCGGCGGCGGGCAACGCTAAGCAAGCGCATTCTCCTGACGCCTCACAGGGGCACACTTGCTTGCATGCTCTCCTAGCATGTGCGCACAAGGTGCTTGGGTGCCCGTCAGGGGACCGCTCATGACTCATTCACACGCCGCCCTGCCGTATGATCCGGCGGTACAGCTTGGCGGTCTGCGCGTGCAGCTCCCGGGTGCCCAGCAGGGACAGCAGGTTGAGGAAGCCAAGCACACACCTGGGTAGGGGGGAGGGGGGGGGAAGGGGAGGGGAGGGAGAGGGGGGGAAGGAGTTGCATGCAGGGGCGGCGGTGGGGTGGGCATGCAGGAGGAGGCTAAGCTTGGATTGGTCGTGAGGACCCCCTTGCCAAGCACCCACCATGTCTCGAAGTAGCAGTCCGAGCCGATGCAGAAGAGCGTGTCCCCGTGCCGCCGTACGACCCTGTCGTACAGCCGCCCCGTCAGCACCGTGGCGAGCAGGTAGCCACCGAATGCCGGGCCCAGCTGGGGGGAGGTAGGGATGGCGGGAGGAGGGCGGTAAGGGAGAGCTCTCCCAATCCCGCTCCCATCCCCGACCTGACAACTGTAGCCACACTCTCCCGGTAGCCCTTCCCCGCCCCCCTTCCCCCTGCACCCAACTTGCAGGCCCGTGTAAGGGCTGCTGCACTGCCCTCCTCGCCCCCTGAAGCAGACCCTTCAACGCCTTCCCCCCTCCTCCCCTCCCCGAACCTCCCCTTTCCCCCCCCCCTCCTTCCCCACCCCACACCCCGCACCCCCCTCTCCCCCACCTGCAGGCCCGTGTAGTTGCTGCCAAAGTGCGTGAGCCCAAACAGGTCCGACGTGATGGCGGGGATGAGGCCCCAGTGCGACCCGAAGGCGAACCCCACCACCAGGGACACAGGGGCCAGGTTGGCGGGGTGCTCGCACAGCAGCGCGCCGCCCACACCTGCCAGGGCGGAGGGGCGGGATGGGGGATGGGTGGGAGGGTGTGGAGGGGCCAGCCCCTCATACACACCCGGCCCCTCAACAAACGCGTCCCCCGCTGGAGGCGTCCCATTGTTAGTAATAGCATGGATGGGCGGGATGGGACGGGTGCCCGGGCTGCTGCGCTCCCCTTGGAACGGCCGGCTTTTGAAGCGACTGCGCCAATGCTTCCCCGGCTCACACAAGCAGACCCCCACACGAGCACACACCCACATGAGCAGCCCCCCACACAAGCAGCCCCACACACACACCTGCCAGGGTGAGGCAGGAGGCGCCCAGGAGCAGGGAGGTGCGGGGGAGGCGGTAGCGGCGCAGCGCGGCCTCCGAGACGACGCCGCCGCTGAGCCGGCCTACGTGTGTGTGGGGTCGGGTGGTGTGGGGAGGGGGTGTCGGTGGGCAGGGAGGGGAGCCAGGTTGGGGGGAAAGGACACGCACCGAGCACGAAGCACAAAGGTAAGAAGTTTACGGGTTTCAGGCAGGGACGAGGTTACTTGCTGTGCCCGCGATTGAATGGGTGGTAGGCAGCGGCCGCAGTGCTGACCACCCCAAAGAGCAAGCTGCATACTGGTACACGGAGGCCTCGGCCCCGCGCGCCCAAGTCCCCCCTCACTTGGCCCCCTTGCCCCCCTCCCCGTTTGTGCGTTGGTTTGCGCGCGTTGCACTCGCATGCCGAAGCACCCCAGCGGCTGGCCGGTTCTGTTACCTGCGACTTAATAGTGCTTAGGGATAGCGCACAGCCGCCGCTGCCTACGCCACTCTCAGCCTCATCAAACCTCGTCCCGCGGACACCACGGAGCTCTTCTCCCCAACTCGGTAAACTCGGCGGTATGCACCTATCCATGCAAGCATTCCCTGGCGTCGGCGCGATCTCGCTCAACAACGAACACCCTCACCCTCACCCCCCCCCCCCCCGGCCGCCCGCCCCTCACCCCCCCACCGATTGCGTTGGCCACGCTGAAGAGCGACACGAACACCACCTGCCCCCCCGGGCTGCCCCCCAGTGCCACGGTGATGGAGCCCAGGTTGTTGAGGAAGGCCAGGCCCGTGCCCAGGCCCACACTGAACTAGGGGGGGGCGGGGGGCAGAAGGGAGGCGGGGGATTGAAGCGCGGTCCGCAGATCTGCCACTGAACAGCAGCCCGCCAATTTCCGACCTTACTCTTTCCCCCTCCCCGCCCCCCACCTGGAACAGCAGCAGCCAGAACTCCGTCCTCCTCGCCGCCTGCCCCAGCGCCAGGTCGGGCAGCGAGGGCACCTCCTCCAGCGCCTCCAGCCGCGCCTCGATGAGCGCGGGGTCCACCAGGGGGGGGGCCTCGACCACCACCTCGGGGCCACCCTGTAACGGGCGGTGGGGGGGGGAGAGGCGGAGGAATAAGGGCCCATGGGGGTGGGGTGGAGGAGAGGGGGTGGACGGGGTTAGGGGCGTATGAGGGGGGGGCCACGACCACCACCTCCGGGCCCGCCTGGGGTCGGGAAGGGGGAAGAGAGGGGTGTAGGGGGGGATGAGGTTGGGAGGGGGGCGGGGAGGGGGGGCTGTTGGGCGGTATGCAACGCGACTGGGTGGCTCCCCGCCACAGCTCCTGCAGTCAGGTCCCCTCGCGGGGCCCAAGTACAGTCACAGCACACGAGACACCCAACCCAACCCCAACCCAACCCGCCGCGGCTGACGTTGAGCCCGAGACCCCTCCTTGGATTGGCCCTCCGCCCCAACCCCACACCCAAACCCTTGTCGCAACCCCCACCCGCCGCTCACCCCAGTCAGTGCGCCCAGGTCAACAGAGGCCGCTGGGGTGACCGGCTCGGGCTTGGGCGGCGGCGAGGTCGGGCTGGGAGCGGGGGCCGGGGCCGGGACCGCTGCCCCGCCGCCCGCTCCTGCCTCCCCTTGCTCCGCCTCCGCCTCCGCCCCAGGCCCTGGGCCCGCCCCACCACACGGCAGCGCCGCCGCCGCAGCTGCAGGCGCCGCGACCCCGACCCCAGCGCCCTCTCCCACAACTCCAGCCCCCGCCGCACTCCCCCCCACCCCCCCGGCACCACCACCACCACCACCACCACCACCACCCGCCTCGCCGCTGCCCCTCCGCCGCCGCAGCGACAGGCTCGCGCCCCTCGCCAGCCGCGCCAGCAGGCTCCGCCGCGCCCGCTCCACAGCCTCGGGCCGCGGCTTGCGGTGCACCCAGTCCCCCGAGCCCCAGGGGACCAGCACCAGGGTGCCCACCAGGCAGCACACGCCAGCCAGGAGGGCGCGCCGGGCGGACTGCGAGGGGCCTGTGGCGGAGCAGACGGCAGGGCGGATGGGGTGGGTAAGAGGGTACAGAGGGGGTCGAACAAGCTTAGCCGCGTCGGAAGGAGCCGAGGGCCGGGAGGGCGCGCCGGGCGGACTGCGAGGGGCCTGCGGCGGACCGAGTCGGCGGGGTCAGAAGGAACTTAGGACCAGCTCATGCTCATGCATGACGGAAGGGCCGGAAAGGCCGGAGAAATATCTTGCTGGGTTGGTCAGTAGCTGCCAGTGACTCGGGGAGACTATCCAGGTGAGTAGGAGGACGCTCGTTTACATCCGTGCGGCCTGCCAAACGGCAGGTCCCTTGGCTGCGCAACGTCGCCCGCCGTGGTCAGTAGGAGAGCAGAAGCAGCTCTGGCTGAGTGTATCCCCGTGACAGAAGAAGACCGTCTGTGACAGCACACCCAGGCCACAACCGTCCGCCACAGCCCCCCACCCGTACCCCGGTCCCTAGAAGGCCTAGATGCCTTGCACCCACCGCCGTGGGGCCGGTGCGCGACGACCGCAGACCACAGCGCGGCCCCCGTCTGAAAGAGCGCAATGACGCAGACGAGGGAGTAGACGAGCGTGAAGCGGGCGGAGGTGGAGAGGCGCGGGGCCCGCGGGCCCGGGGCTGGGCCTGGGCCTGGGCCTGGGCCCGCGGAGGCTGGGCCTGGTTTAGATTGCGGCTCGGGCTGGGGTTGATGGGTGCCGGAGGAAGGACCGCCGTTGGCGTGCGGGGCCGGGCGGGGCGAGGCGGCGGGATCGGCGGCAGCGGAGAGGAGCGGCTCGTTGAGACCGTCCTCGGGACCACTGGTAGCGCCGCCGCCCGCCGAGCGGCGCTTGCGCCGCCGGCCCGACCCAGATCCAGATCCAGCGGCGTGCTCGTGCCGCTTGGAACCAGATGCATCCCCGGCCCCGCCCTCCTTGCTGGTCTCCTTCTTCTCCTCCGGTTCGTGATAGGCTTCGGGGACCAGGTTCATCAGCGATATGAGAATGAGCAGCAAGACTGCGGGTGCCGATCCGATGAAGTCCAGGAAGCCCACTGCGTCGGGTTGGAACTCGGCTGCGTATATGGAGGAGTAGACCGAGGCGGAGAGGCCCACGAAGGCCCTGTGTGTGTGTGTGTGGGGGGGGGGGTTGACGGTAAGGGAAGGGGGGAGGAAGGGGGGGGGGGGGGTGTCAGGGGGGGAGGCAATCAATGGTGGGTGAGATCGGGGCGGTGAGTCCCTAGGGGGGTAGGGAGGGGGGCCCACCAAGGGAGCGGCGGTTCAGGGACGCCATGCCGCCCCCATCAAGTCCCGCCCACTATCAAACCCCATCACTGCTACCAACTCCCCTGCCCCTGGCTCACTTGAGGATGCCCACCACAGTGCCTCGGTCTCGGGGGAAGTTGCGCACGTTAGTCACCACCGCCGCGGTGTCGAACCAGGTGGAGGAGTTGCCTGGGGCGGGGAGCAGGACGGGGGGGGAGCGGGGGGCAGGACGGGGGGGGGGGGAGCGGGGGGCAGGCAAGGGGGGCACAGGGGCGGGGAGAAAGTGGGAGACGGCGGGGGCGGGGGGCGGGCAGGGAAGAACGACGTAGAGGAGGAGAGGAGAAGACGACCGACCGAGGCCCAGTCCAGGGGTGCACAGGGCAAGGTCTGCTCCTCAAATGCCCAACGCCAAAACCCCGCACCAGCTGCGCACACAGGCATCGAGCATGCACAGACGAAGACGCACCAACCCCATCGTGGGTGCCGGTGCTTTCAGGTCGAAGACACGCACACACGCACATAGGCCCCCACGCACCTCCCAGGAATGCGCACACGCACACGAATGCGTAGTTGGGCGCCAGCAGCCCCGCAGCGGCCGCCGCCAGGCCCATGTATCCCACCACCAGCAGGACGACGCCGATGAGGGCGACCAGCCTGTGGCGAGGAGGGGATGGGGAGGGAGAGGGGATGAGGGGCGGATGGGGGGGGAAAGTGGGGGGGGGCGGGGGTTGATGGTAGATGGACCATGCCGATGAGAGCAACCGGCATTTGGGAGGGGAGGGTCGGGGGCGGAGGGTAAGGGGGAGAGGGACGACCGGTACAGGTGAGCTGAGCTGGAGATGCGTTGGTAGGGGAGGGAAACGGAGGGAGCGAGAGGGGCGGAATGGGAAGGTGGTAGCAGGGGCTCAGGAGGAGCTGCTCCAGCCTTAGGAAGAGAGGCCAGCGGCCAGCGGAGGGGGTAAAAAAGGGGAGGTATCAGGGTACGCAGCGTAACCCGTACGTTACGCCCTATACCTATCTCCCGTACCTCACTCGCCTGTGTTGCGTAACTACCGCAGGATACCGTAGTCGGTCGGGGGCACACGGTGGAAGGAAGGAGGCCTCGTCACGCCTCGTCGTGCGCCCATGCAACACGCCCCCCTCGAACCCCCCCTCGCAATATCCCCCCCTCCCCTCACCGGGGACCGAAGCGCTTGTGTCGCTCTAGCCTGTCGTACAGCGCCCCCGAGGGAATGGCCAGGTATCCACCGAAGTTGAGGCAGCTTCCGATGGTGAGCATCGCGGTCTCGCTGAAGCCCCAACGCTCCTTGAGCGCGGGAGCATACATGCTATAGGCGTAGGAGAGGCCCGCTGACACCTGGTAGGCAGGGGCGGTGAAGCTCGCGTGAAGGCTTGGGTGGAGGATCCCCCCCCCCCGACATCCACGTGCGCTCGCCCTCCGACACGTACCCGGGCGCCACCCCACCCGGCGTTGAGCCCCGGCCCCTGCGCGCACCTGCAGCAGGCAGCTCGCCGCAAAGGTGAGCCAACGGTTCAGGTAGAGCCGGCTCCTCATAGTGGCGCCTCTCCGAGAGGGCCCAGCACGATGCCGGGACACGGGGATGGAGCGATTGCACCGAGTTTCTCTCTCCTCTCTCTCGCGCGCGCTACATGCCCGTCTTGAGCTTTGCTTGTTGTTGTGTTGTTTGTTATTAATCCGCGTTTTGGCGCGTGGTCGCGGGCAAGGTCGCGGACCCGGATCGCTCCAGGGAGGCACGATGCAGGAAGAAGCCTGTTTCCAGCCCCGACGGTCCCCAGCACGGTCTCTTTCCCGTGTAGCGCAAAAGGCGAGTCTGCTGCTTGCTAGGCAATTGAGCACTGCGTCTAGCGACACATTGCGAGCGGCACAATTCGCTGGCCAGCCCAGAGCCCTGACGGCTATCGCTGGCGTTCGCAGGAGCAAAAATGAAGTTCAACCGCAACGTCAGCTCCTCTCGGCGCAAGAGCCGCAAGGTACATCACCGGCGGCGACGGCGCGCTGCTTTTCGCGGGGCCCTTGCAGCCGGGCCACGGGGGGAACGATTTGCTGCAACTCCAGCTGGCGTATACGGAGCTCTGTGATCAGCGCAGGGGCACTCTGCGGCGGATGCCGGCGTGCTGGGGGGCATTCTGCGCGGCGAACTCGCTGGAGTAGCGGCCTTGTCTCCAGCGCACCATGGACATCGCGTGGTCCTCGGAGACTCACCCGCGGCTTGCCCTGCTGCGCGCAGGCTCACTTCTCCGCGCCGTCCAGCGAGCGCCGGAAGCTCATGACCGCCCCGCTGTCGACTGAGCTGAAGACCAAGTACGGGGTGAGATTGTTGTGCGCTGGCTTGCGGTGCAGCGTCCCCGGGCGGAAGGCCTCGATTGACCATGGTCGGCGTGCCTGTTCTTGCGCAGGTGCGCGCCGTGCCGATTCGCAAGGACGACGAGGTGCAGGTCACGCGCGGTGCCTTCAAGGTGCGCGGGCTGCTGCATAAGCTGTGGGGCCTCAGTCGCAAGGAGACCTGGCACAGTGGAAGCCGCACCCCAGCCGCCACTCCCTCTGAACTCGAGCTGGCGCCTTGCGCAGGCTCGCGAGGGCAAGGTCGTGGAGGTGTACCGCAAGAAGTGGGTGATCCACATCGAGCGCGTCTCCAAGGACAAGAAGAACGGTGCGTGACTCTGGGGGGGGGGTTGACCAGGGACTGGAGGCGGCCCGGGGGTGGGGTAACGGTCCGGGCAGGGCACTACCTGTCGGCCTGCTCTCCAGCTGTAACGTGGAGCCAAGCCGGAAACCAGCAAGCCGCGGAGTTTTTCATCATACCCTGGAGCCCAGGCGGCCTGGCAGCAGCACAGGCGGGAGCCAGGCGGCGGGCGGCAGCGGCTTGGCGCCAGGGCCGGCGCGTGCCAGGCCGGCACCTACTCGCTGCGGTCCCAGGAGCAGCTGCAGGCGCCGGTCACGGTCAAACAGCAGATGGGCCCGGTGGTTCAAAGGCGCAGGAGCTCTGCGCAGGCGGCACTGCTGGCACAGGAGCCTTGCTCTGGCGGCGCGGCAGCGGCTAATGAGCTCGGCGGTCGGCGAGGCGGGCTGTCGGGGGCAGGCGCCGGCACACGTGGCAGCTTCATGCGGAGGCTTCAAGGGGCCTTGCGCCACCCAGGCGGTCGGCGAACCAGGGTCTGAACTGGGCTTGATGCCGGTTTTTAACCCGACTGGAGTGACGCGTGCTGGCGGCAGCGTGCAGCTGAAGGCGCGAGCTGGGCATTGACAGCAGGGGTGGCTCAGCAGGCCATTCCCTCGGCCAGCGGGTTCCGCCGATGTCGCCTGAGGGCTGGCTGCCGAGAGCGTCCCTGCAGCTGGGGCGCGGCAGAGGCGTTGTGCGAGGGGGATCCCCTGGGCAGGAGCCCCGGGGGGTTCAGGAGTACCGCTGGCGACAGTGCATGCCAGCCGCAGCCGGGGAGCGCCCGCTCTGGGCTGCGGTGGCAGCGCCCCTCCAGGCTCGCGCAGCTGTCCTCTTCGGCGCCTCGACCGGCTCCTCAGATGATGGCGCGACCGTCCTTCGGGCACCCGTGACAGCTCGCAGAGCGGCTACAGCCTTGGGCGCCAGAGACAGCGCACACCATTGTGCCCCACGCATCATGCCGTGCCGGTTGTTGCTGAGTCGCGTTCCTTCGTTTTGCGTGTGTTTTGTTGCGGCTGCTCAGGTGCCGTCGTCAACGTGGGCATTGACCCCTCCAAGGTGGTCATCACCAAGCTCAAGGTGGGGGGAAGCCGGAGGGCTTGGGGGGCTTGAAGGCAGCTAGAGGAAGGGGGGAGGGGGAAAGGGAGTCATCACGAGGCTTAAATGCGCGAGGGGTGCATGCATGGGGAAGGACTTCGGGATTTCGCGCAGCAGGCTTCCACCAGTCGTCACACCTCTCGTAAACCATACACAGCTTGCCGACACTCATCTCCCTCCTTTTCTCTCCTCCTCCGTCCCTCCCCCCCCCCCCCAGCTGGACAAGGACCGCAAGGCCCTGCTGGAGCGCAAGAAGGCCGCCCGCGCCGCCGAGAAGGGCAAGGGCAAGGTGGGACAGAGGGGGGTGCATTCTGGGGAGAAGAGGTAAAGGGGGAGGAGGAAGGGCGTTGTGGGGCTGGAGGAGGTGGAGGGAGGGGGACGAAGTGCAAGGGCAAGGTGGGAGAGGGCGGGAACAGGGCTGGTGGCGGAGGCCGGGAGCAGGGTCAGGAAGGGCCAGAGCAAGGGCCAGTTACGGGGTTCCGAGCGAAGGGCTTGCTGGGAGGCGGCTTGGCCATAGGAACGAGATACGGGAGTCTGGGTTGGTCAGCATTTTGCTTAGGCATGACGCTACCCCATCAATCACGTAGACCTGTACCGCAACCTCACGACCCCCTCTCATCGTCCACTTTTCCCCCATTCCTCCGCCCCCGCAGTTCACGGAGCAGGACGTTGCCATGACCAACGTCGATTAAGCGGCTCGCCCCCACTCGGCACCGGGCAGCGACATGGGTGTGTCTTCGCCCGCCGGTCTCAGCACTGGCGGCCGGGCTCACCCCTGCCGCCCGCTCGCCGGGGGCAGCGGCTGCTGAGCGGCTCCTCTCTACCGCGTTCCAACACGGCGGTTTGGAAGCTGGCGGCAGCTGCGCTGGTCGTAGCGACAGGAGGCGTGGGCGGACGCGCTGGCGTGCTGCGCCGCGTGCGGTGCCAGCGCGGATGCCCAGTGGGTTGGGCGTGGCGGTGCGTCGCCGGCCCGGCGCGGGCTGGCCCGGCCCGGCGGGCGGCGGCGCGGCGCTGGGCGGATTGCGGGCAGCGCCTGACGGGATGAGGCGTGGAAGGAGCGGCTCGCTCGGTTGCGGGGAGCGGGAGCGGATGGGCTCCGTGTAACAAGCGAAACCTGCCACCGCGAGCAGTGCAGCCAGTGCAGCGCTCCGCGCCGTGCACAGGTCTCCTCCCTAGGGCGGTCAGACGTGTCTTGGGCTGTGCAAATCTGGTGCCAGCCCATGCACGTGGTCACCGACCAGGCCTCCCCCATCCGAGTAGATGCTTGTCCAGCATAACATCCAATCTGCAGCCGCGCGAAGTTCCATGCCCTTCCCTCCCTCAGCTTCTTGCCTTCCTTGGGTCCGGATTCCTTGGTTCCTGGAATCCGCCAGGCGCGCACAGACCCGCCAGGACGATGTTCGAGGATGTGCAGCTGTCCGGGTTTAAAAGCAAAGCGCCATACGTAGTGCAGAGCACGATGGGTCGATGGCACACAGCTGTCAGGGTGTGGCCCCCAATGCAGCTCTGTGCCCAGTTGTTCTCCTCTGCCCACCAGCTGGGAATGCGACGAGGCAAGCAACCCCGCCCAAGAGACCAGCAGCAGATCATGCGCATGTGACCAGTTACAGCACTTACAGGGGATGATCATGACCCGGCCGGGCCCACGTAGCACACCGCCTGGACGACCGCCACCTGACCGGTGTGGGAAGGCAACGTGTGCACACTGTGCTGACAGAGCACAGTACCGTCGCTGTCACAGTATGGTTGCCGGTTTGGAGTTGAGGTAGGGTGCTGGAGGTTTGTGGTTGGTCTGCTGGTTGGTGCCGGAGGTTACGTCTAGGGTTGAGACTAGGGTTGTGACACCAGGGTTTGGCTCGTGAGACACGTGGCATGAGCACCTGAAGTACGGCAAAGAGCCCTTCCGATCGGGGCGACTTAGGCGAACGCCCAGCTTCCGACTGGCAAGTCGGAAGCACTACTTGCTGCGGATCTACTCTGCTGTGACTGTAACTACTAGAGTGTTGCTGCTCTGCTGCCTCTAGCGCCTGCGGCGCAGTCTCTGTGCCATCCGACGACTTCCCGAGGAGCCTTCGCTCGACCCAGCCGCTGAGCCTCAGCGCTGGTCCTAGAAGTGAGCCCAGGCACCGCCTGCGTCTTTGCTCGCCGATTTGCTTCCGACTTGCCAGTCCGGCATGCTGCGGGTTGCCCTTGCCTCGGTTGTTGTCCTTGGGCTTGGCGTAGTCCTGCCTGCGGGGGCTCTACCTGCACTCACCGAAGAGCTCGGACATCGCCTGCCGGCACCGCCCGACGCGCCTGGTGAGCAACAAGATCTCGGCCCGGGCCCCGCCCCGGCCGATCAAGCACAGCCTCCCCAGCCTGCGGCTGCGGGGGCTCTAGACTTAGCACCTGCTGAGGAGGGCGACGGGGAGCAACCTCCTCCCGCCCCGGCGCTGCCTGCGCCGGCACCTGCTGCCCAGCTAGCTCCCCGGGCTCCGCCCAGGTGGAGTGAAGACGAAGGCATGGGCGACCGCAACTGCCCCAGCTTTGATGCTAAGCCAACTTCCCTTCCCGCCTTCCTGCAGTCCGCTCGCCTGTTCGTCAAGCAGTGGGCCATGAGCGACCGAGGCGACAACAAGGCCCTGATAGCCGAGCTCATCCTCGCTGGCATGGCCGGTGGGCTCACCAAGGATGGGGGCAACAACCTCAATCTGGTCGTGCAAGGCTGGTGCGCGACCGAGGGCGCCGAGGCCCTGACTGAGCACAAGGACAAGTGGACCCTGCTCCACGCCGGCGTCGCCAATCCCCCCGAGTACAAGGGCCAGGCCAAGCTCCCTGACCTCAAGCTCGACGCCTGCGAGTACCTGCTGGAGGCCCTGGCCAAGAAGTTCGGCCGCGAGGACCCCACGTCCAAGAAGAGCTACGACAACTTCGGCGTCGAGCCCCTCGAGGACCCCATGACGGCGGGCGCCCGCTTCCTCTCCATCGTCAGGCCCATCAGCGAGGCCAGCATCTCGAGGCGCGTCCGCACCGAGCGCTGGCTCCGGGCCGTCATGGAGTCGCACTGGGTCAAGGCCAGCTTCATGAATGACACCATCAAGGTCAGCTACCTGGGCAAGGAGGACAGCGACCCCACCGCCTGGGACCTCGCCAAGGCCATCGTCCGCTGCCACGAGATCTACAGTGCCTTCCGGGTCGAGCAGGAGGCCGCCGACAGCAAGGTCAAGGACCCCAAGAAGTTCAAGGCGTTCGCCACGTCTGCTGGCCCCGTCTCCGAGAGCACCAGTGCCCCCGGCGTGGGCTCGGCTGACATCGCCCGCCTCTCGTCGCAGATCGAGCGCATGGCCAACAGCGTCTCGGCTCTGGCCACGCACTCCGGTCGCCAGGACCACGGCAAGGGCTACGGCGGCCAGGCGGGCGGGCGCCAGCAGCAGCAGCAGTCGAGCGGCGGCAGCAAGCCCCGCTGGCCCAAGGCGGAGCCCGGCCCCGCCACCGGCTCCACGGGCGACTGCTCCTTCTGCAACGCCAAGCACCACTCGGTGGACTTCTGCACGGCCAACGCCAAGGCCGGCAACCTGACGGCGCTTCCCGGCCACCCCAAGTCCATCAACATGGACAACGCCTGGGCGGAGCTGGTTCGCAAGAAGCCGGAGTACGCGGCGCTGCTCTCGGCGCCGCGCCAGCAGCAACCGCAGGGTGACCGCCCCCGCAGGCAGGACTACGCCAAGCCCAAGGACAACAACCGAGGCAAGGGCAACCCGCAGCATGCGGCCTACGCTGCTGAGGCCTCGCCGTACCTGCAGTCCCAGGCTCCGCCTGCGGCGCTGCACTACGGCCAGGGTCCCGCGTCCTACGGCTACGGCTACGGCTACTCCACGCCGCCGCCCTCGTCGTACGGCCACAGCTACGGCTACGGCCAGGGCCCTCAGGCTCCGCCTGCAGGTGCCTTCGCGTCCTCGGCCTCCTTCCGGGCCCCGGCGGCCCCGCCGCCCGGTGTGCCGCCGCTACCGTCCTGGCCCATGGGCTTCGGGGCTCCGCCTTTCTCGCACCCACCGCCATCCTCGTACGCGCCGAGCACGGCGTCCGCTCTGCACACGGACGTTCTCTCGGTGGCCCAGCACCCGTACAACAGTACGTTCGTCACGTACGTGGAGTACGGCACCCCCGGCGCAGCCCTGGCCACGTCGGCTTCGGTCTCCCAGCTGGGGGGGGGTATGAGCGCGTGCAACAGCGTCGGCACCTTCGCCAGCAAGGAGACCGGCCCCGCCGTGTCCCCGACTGGGCCGCCAACGCCAATCCAGGGCCAGACCGTGTGGCCGCCGCAGGCCCCCTCGACCGCGGCCTTCAACACCACCAAGGAGCCTATGCCTGCCAGCTTCCGGCAGCTGCCCCCCGGGCCGCTGCCCAGCTCCATGCGCCTGCCGCCCGTGGAGCAGGTCTCCTTCTCGCACATGAAGGACGGCAGCTCTAACGTCCGCTTCGGCCCCATGGCTCCGGGCAAGACGGCGGCGGCGCTCGAGATCCTGGGCAAGATGATGGCCGAGCTGCTGGATCTGCTCAAGGCCCCCGAGGTGGTGCCCGAGGCCTCCGCCCTCGCCTGCTCATCTACGGCCGCCACCGCCGGCTCCAAGATGGAGGAGATCAAGCAGTACCTGAAGAGCGAGCTCGCCAGCTCCCTTCACTACGTCGACAACAGCGACCCCAAGCGCGGCGCTGGCCTGCTCAAGGCCGACGGCACCCTGATCTTCCCTCCCGGCATCGGGCCAGACACCATGTGCAACACGGTGGGTCTGATGGTCCAGAGCTTGTACGAAAACCTTGGCGTCAAGCTGGAGCCCTGTAACGCCGGCGTCAAGTCCCTGCGCCAGAGCAGCCGACCCCTCGGCATCGCCCGCGTATGGAACGTCATCACGCCTGGCACCGCGTCCGAGCTGCGCGTCTGCGGGGACTTCCTGGTCGTCCCCGACGACTGGGCGGCCGGCCTCTTCACCATGCTGTGGGGCGGGCCCCTCTTCCACCAGTGCGGCATGCTGTACGACTACTACCCGCGCCCGCACCTCCGCTTCCGCTCCGGGCTGCACCAGGGCGACGAGACCATCAACGGCCACGTGGCGCTGGTTCCGGCCCCGCCGGAGCTGGAGAAGGTGGCAGCCTCGCTCCGCGCCTGCTACGCCACGGCCCTGCTGCCCTCTGAGCCCTCGCCACCCCGGTGGACGAGGCCGAGGCCCGGCTCAAGACCGTCTCCGTGCACATCCCCACCGTACGGTTCGATCCCAGCGACTGCGCTCGCCCGCTGGCGTCTGCGCTGGGGCTGAGCGACCGCCGCATTCGCATATGGGACTGGAGCCCCGCGGACGGCGCCAGCGTGGCCTTCGCCACCAGCCTCGACACTGCGGAGGAGCTGGACGAGGAGGAGATGCTCGTGTACGAGGACGAGGAGCTGGCGGAGGCTGACGCGCGTGGGGAGCTGTCAGGGCCCCAACTCGAGGAGGTGGAGCCGCACCACACCCAAGTGCCTACGTCCGCCGCCTCGGCTCCGCCGAAGGGGGGCCCCGAGGTCCAGGCCCTGGCTACGCACGATCACCCAAGACGCCCCGCCTCATCCCGAGATGAAGGGCGTCAGTCCAGCCGCGGCCGCTCCCGCTCCCGCGACCGAGGTGCTGAGAGCCGAGGCCGTGACCACGAGCGCGAGCGTTCAGGTGACCGTCAACCCCGCCGCAGTGGCAGTGGTGGAGCTGGCGGCCGCCGACCTTCGGGCTCTCCACAGAGGTCCCGCAGCCGATCCCCTGGGACGCCTGGACGGCTCTCAGGCTCACGCCGCCCCTGCACCCTCTGCAGCTGTCTGCGCGAGGCGACGAAGCTGCAGGCTTACCGAGATCTGGCCGTCTTCCCCGGTCACGAGAACTACCGAGGTGCTGGCCCCAGGCTCGGCAACCCGCTGCGCTACCCACCTTGGTTGCGGCACAGCCAGGACTACTGCCTGCTGCACGCCTTGCTGGGCGGACCCACGCTGCTGCGGTGGACCCCGGAGCTGCAGGACTCGCTCGGCAGCCTGGACATCAAGGGCTTCTTCCAGCCCATTAACGAGGTCGATCTGCAACCATGGCCTGAGGACCTGCCTGCGCTCCCCTGGCCAAGGCGTACGACCGAGGTGACAAGCAGCTTCGCCATGAGTGCCGGTGGACGGAGGAGGTGCTGGCGCGCATGGGTCCCGACCTAGATCGCCCCAGGGTCTCCGTCTACCGCCAGAGTGAGCGCCACGTCCACTCCAGTACCTACTTCATCGGTGCGTACATCGACTGGTGCCGTAAGCTCCGGGACTGGCTCGCCTTCAAGGGGCAGACCATCGGCTGGCGGGAGCAGCGACCGCTCCCGGCACCTCAGCCTGCCCCGCCACCGCCTCGCAAGGAGCGCAGCCGGCCCCCTGAGGTGCCCCCTGCCGCAGCCGCCGGGCCCTCGACCTCGGCGACGCCCCAGCACGACGCCGCGGCGGCGGGTCCCAGCGGCAGCGCCCAGGTGCGCAACCGAGAAGCGCTTGAGGCTGGCGCCCAAGCCCCGCCTGCGGTGCCCTCGCCCAAGCGCCAAGCGACCGCGATCCCCGCGACTCGGGCTCCGCCCGCAGCTCCGGAGGTGGCAGCTTCGGCGGACCAAGGCCCGCGTCCCGCGGGGGCCGAGCTCGCCCCCAAGGCCCCAGTGCTGACTGCGGCTCTGGCGTCGCGGTACCCTTACCTGCCGCCACCGCTGCCTGCCCCAATAGTCCGCGATGCCCTCGTGCCTCCGCTACCAGCCGAGCAACCTGGTTCGGACCCCCAAGCCCTGCCGGCCAGCCAGCAGGCCTACATGTGGCGCCGGGCTTCGGCCATCATGGTAGGAGACGTGATCTTCGGCGAAGGCTGCGCGGACACGTATCAGCGCTATACGGAACGCGAAGCCGCGGTTGCCCTGCCGAGGCCGCCGCCTCCCGTCTGCGTCCTGGCATCCGCCTGCTACCACGGGTCCTCACTCACTGACGACGTCACGCCCATGGACCGCAACGACCTGTGCACCGGTCTGCTGTTTGGCGACAACGAGCGATCCCGGTGGGAGTCACAAGGCCTCCCAAGATCGAGATCACGTGCGCGGGGTTCGACATCACGTCGGCGTCGTACAGCGTCGACATGGGCCTCACCGGGGCATGCTGCCTCATGCGGCAAGACCTCTTCAACGGCGTTCCCGTCGCCGTGCTGCAAGACACAGCGGTCACTACCGCCGGTCTCTACCACGAAGACGAGGTGATCAAGGTCTTCGGAGCGCGCGGTGTCAAGAAGTCGTGCTACTCCACCAAGCGCACGGCACGCGACGTACGCATCTTCATCAACGGCACCCTGGGATGCGACGGCGCCCCAGGTGAACCCGCAGCGATCATGGTGCAAGTGCCCGTAGCACCCGTCCTGCCCGTGGAGGACCTGCCCTACGGCATCGTGTTTGGGCGCCCATTCCTCTCCCTGCTGCGGGCAAACATCAGCGTCCGCACCTCAGGCGACGAGTACTGGCTGAGCTACCCCGTCGACGACACCGCCTCCTGGCGCACTCGGCTCTGGCTCTGCAACCGGTACACGGACAACGCCATCCGCTTCTGCGCCCTAGCGACGGCCCCGGCTTCGAGCAGGGGGGGGGTAGAGCCCGAGCCCGAGTCGGAGCCCGAGCCTGAGTCCAAGCTCTCCTCGTCTGCAAAGCTGCTCGAGCCGGCCCCGCCGCATCGCGACCATGCCCGGGGACGAGCAACCCGAACTCTGCCAGTGGTAACTCCGGCCCCGGCCCCGCCGGCGAGCGGGATGGAAGGCGCTGCCCGACAGCAAGTGCAGTGCGACTCCGCGCCAGCTGCCCTTCTGGGTCAAGGCCAACACCCCCGCCAAGCGCAGCATCAACGGGCCCGGCGCCGCCGGTCGCAGCCCCGCTGCGGAGCCCCTCGAGACTGGTGAGTCCTCGGCTCCCGGCACCGCCG